>CM053787.1:903178026-904475526 GCA_028749045.1 Cupressus sempervirens | reverse complement strand
TACTTCCCATTTATGCAATCAGAGTTTATGCAATTCAAGAAAGAATATGTGAAGCAAATCATAAGATAAACCTAGAGGCAATAGTTGGAAGATTAATTGCATTTGAACTAGACAACTTTGACAACTATGTTCCAGCTTCCAAGAACATTGAATTAGCATTTGAAGCCAAGTTTTCACTCAAGGAGAAAGGAAAAAAGAAAAAGGAATCTCAGTCAGAAAGTGAAGATGAATCAGACCAAAGTTCAGACAGTGATCTTGAAGTAATAGAAGCCCTTCTAGCAAGGAAATATTCTAGAGGCAGAGGAAAATACAAAGGTAAAGTACCTCTAATCTATTTTTCATGTGAATAAGTTGGTCATATTGCTTCTAGGTGTCCAAACAAGAAGAATAAATATGAGAAGAAAGGATACAAGTTCAATGGCAAGAAAGACTTTAGATCATTCAAGGATAAAGGTAAGAAAACATGTTTTATGGCTAAAGATTCTAATGATTCTAATGATGAAGAAGAAGATGAAATTGTCTACATTGTTGTGAAAGATGAGTCTGATAATGATGAAGAAATGACACTCATTTCTTATATGAGAAAAAATGATACATGGATCATAGATAGTGGTTGTTCTCATCACATGACTGGCAACAAAACTAAGTTTGAATACTTTGAAGACTACAATGGTGGCAGTGTAAGATTTGGTAACAATGAACCTTGTTGTATAAAAGGAAGAGGGAGAATCTTTATAACCAAAGAACTTATATGTGATAATGCCTATTGGGTAGAAGGACTAAAACATAATTTGTTAAGTGTGGCATAGCTACTCAATAATGGATTCAAAGTAGAATTCATGCATGGTAAGGCAAGACTGCTAGATGGCAAAGGAAAGTTGATTGGATCAGGTACTCAAACTAAAGGTAACTTGTTCTATCTTGAACTAGGTGAATGTTCATGTTTCATTGCTCAAGTTGAAGAAAGCTGGTTATGGCATAAAAGGTTGTGTCATGTAAATTTTGATAATTTGGTAAAGATAAGCAAATTCAAGAAACTAAGAGGCATTCCTAACATAAAGAAACCTGAGGTCGGTCTATGCAAAAATTGTTAGATTGGTAAAATGGGAAAGACTAGTTTTAAAAGTAAAAACTATCAGTCTAAAGATATATTAAAAATTGTGCATACTGATTTATGCGGACCCATTGGAATTGAAAGCTATACTGGAGAAAAGTTCTTCATTCTTTTTGTTGATGATTACTCAAGAATGATGACAATCGTGTATCTGAGAAACAAATCAGAATCATTTGAAAAGTTCAAATGGTATTTGGCCAAAGTAGAAAAGAAAATAGGGAAAAGATTAAAATGCTTGAGGTCAGACAAAGGTGGAGAGTTCATTTCACATGAGTTTAATAACTTTTGCATTGAAAGAGGAATCAAAAGACAGGTATTAGCCCCTGGAACACCCCAACAAAATGGAATAGCTAAAGGAATAGATCCATCATGGATTGTGCAAGAACTTTAATGATTGAAAAGAGAATTGCTATCAAATACTGGAAGGAAGCTATCAGCACTGCAGTTCATACCCTAAACCGAGTATAGCTGAAGAAAGACTCATTCAAAACCCCCTATGAGTTATAGTATGGCTATAAACCTAATGTAAGTTACCTTAAAGTATTTGGAAGTAAATGTTACATTTTGAAAGAATATAGAAAAGGAAAATTTGATTTGAAAGGTGATGAAGATATATTCTTTGGATACTCATGCAAAAGTAAGGCATATAGATGTTTGAACTTGTCTACTCACAAAGTCATAGAAAGTGCACATGTGAAAGTTGATGAGTTTACAAAAAAGACTGAAGAAGAAAGCAAAAGGGAACTAGAAGATTATAAAAGGTTTGTCTTCATTGAACTTGATATAGTACTAGTTACATCAGAGAATCAGGAATCTTCTACTCCCGAGACATCTATAACCGAGTTACAAGAAGTTCAAACTGAGCCACAACAAACTAAGTTAAATTCAGTGACTATCGAGCAAGTGTCTACCAAGTCTGAAGGACCTGAGCCAACATCTACCCAACAAATATCTACTAAGCTAGAATAGACAGAACCTAAAGTTGAAATGCAAGAGGATAATAATGAAATTCATTCAAAAGGAAAGGAACCTATGTTAGCTAAGTATATCAGGAGACATAATTCAGCAGATCAGATCATTGGAGATAAATTTGAAGGAACCATGACAAGAAATAAGTTGAAAGGTACTTGTTTACTTGCTGATTTTGAACTTAGAAATATCAAAGATGCATTGGGAAATGATAATTGGATTGAAGCTATGAATGAAGAGATAGAACAAATAGAAAAAAAATAAGACATGGACTATTGTACCTAGACCTAAAGACAAAAATGTGATTAGAACTAAGTGGGTATTCAGAAACAAGTTTGATGAAGATGGTAAGGTAACAAGAAACAAAGCTAGACTAGTATGCAAAGGATATGCTCGAGAAGAAGAAATAGACTATGGAGAAACTTTTTCTCCTATTGCAAGATTGAAAGGAGTCAGAACCTTACTAGCATATGCTTCTCACAAAGGATTCAAAGTTTATCAGATGGATGTCAAGTCAGCATTCCTCAATGGTATACTGGATGAAGATGTTTACATTGAACAACCTGAAAGTTTTGTTGATTTATATAAGAAGAACATGGTCTACAAATTACACAAGGAATTTGAAATGTCTATGTTTGGTGAAATCAATTTCTTTTTTTGTCTTCAAATTCAACAGAATAAAAATGGTATCTACATCATTCAATCAAAATAAATCAAGGAGATATTGAAATTTTTTGGAATGGAAGATTGTAAACCAGTTGGGACTCCTATGTGTATTGGATTAAAACTTACCAAGGAAGATGAATCAAAAGAAGTATATCAAACATTGTATAGATCTATGATTGGAAAGTTGCAGTATGTAGTTCATACTAGGCCAGATATTTCCCTTGCATTTGGTATTGTAGCAAGATTTTCAACAAAACCAAGAGAAATTCACATAATGGCAATCAAAAGAATAATGAGATATTTGAAAAGAACTGAGGATTATGGTTTATGGTACAAATTTGGAGGTAATCTAGATTTGAAAGTGTTTACTGATGTTGATTGGGAAGCAAACCTTGATGATAGAAAAAGTACAAGTGGAGGTGCATTCTTTCTTGGAAAGAGGTTGGTTTCTTGGACAAGCAAAAAAGCAGAATTGTACATCCCAATCTACAGCATAGGCAGAGTATGTTGCTGTAGTAGTAAACTATTCTAATATTGTTTGGTTTAAACAATTGTTGGAAGGCATGAAGGTGGAAATGAAAGAACCAATTGTTATGTTCTATGATAATACAAGTGCAATCAACATATCTAAGAATCCAGTGATGCATTCCAAAACCAAGCACATTGCAATAAAATTTCATTTTGTTAGAGAATTGGTGCAAGATAAGGAGATCAGATTGGAATATGTTCATATAAATGAAACATATGCTGACATATTCACAAAACCATTACCTAAGGATGCATTCTTGTATCTAAGAGGTAAGTTAGGGGTCACTCCCCTATCTGAAGTTCACTAAAATGAAGTTTTAGTGATGCATCAACTCATACCAGGTTGAAGATCTATAATTTGATGCAACATAATCAAGAAATATTGCATATGAATTAGTACTAAAGGTACACTAAAATTCATTTGAGTTGAGTTGTCTTTGCCATGTGTTGTCAAAGAGGGAGAGTTTTACTATCATATCTATCTAAAATTTGTTTAAGATAAAGAGTTTGCTATGTAATTCCTTCATAGAGGGAGATTACTGTAAGAGGGAGAGTTTTCTATCTTAGAAGGAGAATTTTTATGTTGACATGTTGTGTTGCCATATAAGAGAAAGACTTGTTTTTAAATTTCATTCTACTATGACATGTTGTGTTGCCATCAATGCCAAAGAGGGAGATTGTTGGATATAATTGATAATTGTGTATTGTCTTTGATGTTACACAAATGTCATATCAGCCATTAGATAGAGTCTACTAAGCTCAGATGGTTAGCAAAGCAATTTATAGTGACTACTGAGCATTCTTGAACATTACACAGTAAGTTAGCTCTTACCGAGCTCACTCGAGCATCAAAGGATTTTGTAGTAGAAAGTTAATGTTAACCAAGCTCCCAAGGTTAACAAAGGGAAAGTCAATTTCTACCAAGTTCACTCGGTCATTGAAGAGAAAGATAGCCTTTACCGAGCTCACTCGATAAGTGAAGGAAGGTCAGTATTTATCGAGTTAACTCGATCTTCAAAGGAAGTTGCAAGGTTTGCAGTGTTTATCGAGCTTCACTTGGTTAACATTGGGGAAACCATTCTGGAGCAGTGGTCACCGAGCTGGGTTAAGCAGTGAAGAATTTTATTGTTCTAAAGAATTAAGTTTAATTATTTTGTGCAATGTTTGCAGCCGACTGATTTAATGTTTTTCAATTGTTGTAACTTGTAATTGAGCCAGCTTGACAATCTATAAGGTATATATGAAAGGTCAAGTTGTGAATTCATGAATATGAAGAGTGTGGATGCATAAGAGTGCGAATGTATGGATGTAAATGGAATGAGAAAATATTGAATATATGAGCAAATGTTGTGAAAAGATTAGATATCCTTATGGAGCTACAAAGTTGTATTCGATCAGTAAGGATCTAGTGAAGCAGAAAAGAGATCTATATTCAGCAAAGATAAGTTGCATATATTTCAGATCACTTCATTGTTGGTTTCTAATCATTTTAGCAGTGATTCAAAATCTCTTAACAGAGTTGGTTTAACATCCATTTTGTAAATCCTCTAACAAGGTGACAATTTAGTTGAATTGTTCTTAAGACCTCCAACTAGGCCACTCCTTACAGGGTGATTAAATCCTCTAATAAGGTCACACTTAACAGTTTTTTTTTTAACCTTTAACAAGTTTGGCTCCTAATAGGGCTCACTTTAGAAGAGTGAAAATTGGTGACTAGTTACTTGGTGGTTTTTCCCATATTGGGTTTCTACGTTAAATCTGGTGTCTCTTGTGTTCATGTTATTTCCTTTATGCATGCATGTTAATCACTTTAAATGTTTAATAAGTTAATAGAACATCTATCAAGTTTCAGCATTTATTTGTGTGCTTACCGAGTGTCAACATCAACTATATTTTAAGACATCTAAGGATCTATGGATTTATTTTTGTGGTAATTGATTCACCCCTCACCTCTCAGTTACTCCATCTCTATTTCCAACAAACCCACCCTAAGAAGGCCAAGCTACATGGACTTTTTTATATTTCACTACATGTTGACCAAGTCAAAGGTACATGATGAGCCTATAGAAGCTGGGGGACAACATGAATGTTAGTTATGGTTGAGCATCATAACATTCAATTGCTGAGTAAAAGAGTCTTTGCATATGAGTTTGTAATGGCAAAAACACTTATGTAAATCATTTTAGTTGACTTCTACATGATATTTTTGGATTGTAGAGACATTTAAGGAGCTAATTGCACATTTTGTTAGGGGACATCAATGATTAGGAAGGCAGAGTAACCAATCAGAAAATTAGAAGGACTAAACAATAAAAGAATGAATTTTGGATTGTTCATTACGATCTAGAACCTTCCACAATTATCTATTTGAGAGGAAATAAAACCCTAAAGCATTATGGTATGGAAAGGAAGATTGTGAATTTGTGAATAGGCTAAGAATAGAGCGAGGAAGGCTAAATTTGATAGAGAAATCAAATACAAAAACTTGGAAGTGAAGGGAAAAATAGAGAAAATTAGATAAGGAGATCATATTTAGACATTAAAGAGAGAAGATCTGAAATCATCTTTTTGAGAGAAAATGGAAGGGTTAGGTACTAAGACAGTATAACTAGAATATCAAGGCAAATCTCTTAATATAGTGGTTTTAAAAGACCTACTTAAATCTCCTAACAGAGTGCTTACTTCATTATAAGTTTAAATTCTTTAATCAAGATAGACTTAATAATCTTGTAATGTTTTTAACTGAGAAGATCCTTTATAGGGTAGATCATCAGAAGTGATCAAATTGTATCCCTAACAGGAAAAATTTGTTGTTACAAAAATGAAGATTTGTGGGTCTCATCCTCACTCTAGTTTTACATTGACCTTGGAGGGCCTCTAGATTACCAAAATCTTTGTGTTATGAGTTTACATTTACATGTTGATGGATGTTATGAATAGTTATATTTATTTCAATCTTATAGTTCATGATTAAAAGGTATGAGATCTAGATATGAGATGGATTATGAGTGAATGTAGTTAAATTGTTTTTTTTTCAAGTAAAATTTTTTAGATCTTGATTCACCCCCTCCCCCTCTCAATATCTTATTTCCCAATAAGACTTCCAACAATTGGTATAAGAGCCTAGTTCTCTGAAGTTTAACAACTTGAGAGTTCAAATCTTTGAGATCAAGGCTTACAAATTGGGAAATATTATTGAGAAGTAGATTATTGAAATTGAAATCATGCTGCAACAACTTTAAGCAGCAAAAGAAGAGTTAAGGAAATCCTTAAAGAAAAGGAAAGGTATGGTCATTCAGTAGAATGAGATACTATATAAAGAAGTAGATACCAAATGATATCTTAAAAATGAGAATTATAATGAAAGTGATGCAATAATAGCAGACCGATTGGAGAAAAACAACATTCTAGGTGAAGAAGTTAGAGGATTGAAGAGAGAACATGAAATCCAATCAGTAAGACAATGTGAAGTGATAGAAAAAAAGAATAAATGTTGAGAAGACAAAATCATGGCTAAAGAAGAAAAAAGATAAATGGTTACTAGACTTGAAGAAATCTCATCCTATGTGCACAAGCTTACAAACAATTAGTTGGACATGATGAATCATATGTTACTTGCAAATTAGGATCTGAACATAAAGGACATAGAGATTACAAATCTAAGATAGCAAAGTGACCTAGTAAGGAATGAATTAAGATCAAAGAAAGAACTTCTAGAAAGAATGAATAAACCAAGTGAAGCTATATGATACTTTATATAACTAATGAGATCACAAAACTTATCCAATGATACTTTTGGTCTAGGGTACATTAAAGCACTATTCATCTACTTAAAGAGTGATGGAGAGTTCTAACTCTCCAAAGTCCTCTAGCTCTTCCTAAGACCTATTCTTTGGTCTTGCTAGGGTATTCCTCACTACCCTACTCAAATATCACTTCTAGGATCACTAACTCCTTGCAAAACTCTCCACCAACTTCAAACACTAAATTATGCTCCATAATCCTCTATGTACCTATGGGCTCAAATTAGCCATTTTCTCTTCCAAAATGGTCTAGAGACCAAGATAGGTATCCCTAATCTTCCCTACCTATTTTCCATCTATTTTGATCCATTTTATTGGATTCTTCCTTGGTTTCTCTATCAAGTTCTTGGTTCTCAAGGTTTAGGCCTTGTAGCCCTTTTTGCCTGAATTAGGCCTCCTCAAATCAGGTTTCTTGGAATAACCTTCAATTTCTCCAAAAAAAACCCCCAACCTAGTTAGATATTATTTCTAAGAACTTCCTAGGCTTCAATATTTCCTAGGTCTTAGTCTCCCAAAGTGTTTTTACATAGGACTGCCACCAAACCCCTATTTTTGAGGGTTTATAGGAAATGTGACATTATTTGGTTTTTTTTCTCCCAACAAGTACTTTAATGGTCTCCTCTACACTACTAAAACATTCTACAACATAATAATAAGGAAATATAGCATGCTAAAAGTAAAGCATAAGATAATCATACAAATCCAACTCATCATCTAACATATGTTAAATATTATAATACAGTAATTTTTCAATAAAACTAACATCATCTAACATGATATTCAAATTTTCTAATGAAAGCATAAAACACAAGATAACATACTGTGGAACTCAAAGTACCAAGTGTAACACAAGCAATGGTCATACTAGTATGAAGAACCATCTCTGCACATCGATCCCCAATAGTGGTGAAGGTAGCTATGCCTCCCAACCATGTGGAACTTGTAGGTCCACTCCCATCATGCTAATGGAGATAATGATCCAACCACAAACACACCAAAGAAAACATTCATGACTATCACTCATGCTAGATAGTAATGATGAATAAAACCAAGACCATGCAATAATGAAAGTATAATAGGTCCTAGTTAGACACTCTATGGGTAACTATGTAGGGACTCTTAGTGGAGAGTTGGTAACATGATAACAAACCATTCCTCTCAGTATTCCTTCTAAAGGCTAACATGCTTCATTCGCAACTTAACCACATGGACTATGTATCACTAACCATTCCCTTCAGCACCAACCTCAGGAGGCGGGCTCTAGCAATCTTATCTTGTTTAATTTTCTAACAAATTTTCATTAGTTATCACTTAATTAGAAACCTCCTAATGCAAATCTAGGCTGGGACACCATGGATCCATTAGAAGCCCCTCCACCAACCTTACCCTGCATACCCATACTCATCACATGATGAGTGTCTGTAGGCTTGCATATTCCCAACCCAACACCAAATGAACATAGCTCAACCAAAATACAAATATGAGATCGTACCTTGCAAGTTACCTGAAAAAGGTATGTGCAAATGCTCATGTATTGCACACCACCATCACAAAGATCAAAAATAAGGGTTGGATGAGAACACAAGCAGAAATCACACTCAACTGAATAAAAACTCGAGAGGAAAAATGTTGCATGCATCCCAACACAACTTAAAAAGTACAACAATGATCTAACTAACATCCTATAGATGATCCAAGTCCATGATCAATAACATGCCAAGAAATCCTGAGAAAGTTGCGAAGCACACAAATCAAGGTAAAAACCCCAAAACTAAAAAACATCAAAACTAAAACCCATTTGGTCTTTAGGAATAAAATCCATGAAAATCCAATAAAAATTGGGTTTGAACATTGTATGCAAAAATGGCCAGCATAACAGCTTGAAATCCAAAACCCCCATCCTAAAAATAGGAAAAAATGTTCATACCCAACCAACTCAGCAAAACCAGCAAACATAAATAGAGGGGAACACTAGTTCTTACCCTCCAAACCAATAGCTACCAAAAATAGATACAAAATACAAGATGAAACAAGAAAATAGGAAAGCCTATAGCCCAAAGGGCTAAAATGGAAAACAACTAGGTAAAATAAATAACCTACATATACAGCCAAAAATGATGGCAAGGTAAGGTCTCCCCAAGCTGGATTCAACAAGTCTATCCTCATGAAGATCCCACATCCACAACTCTCACAACAAACAAAAGACCAATCCTTTAGAAAAGGATTTCAAAAAAAGCTCCCCAATTTCTAAATTGCAAAAGTGAAAAGTGAGGAATTAAATTCCTCTTTCAATACTTATTAATCGATTAGGGAAAATAACCATCCAACCTATTTAAAATTTGAATCGACCCAAAAAAGAAGGCTATTCCTAGTAATAGGAATTCATCTATAGAAAAGATACCAGAAATTAAATTCAATAAAATTTAAAGCCAAAAACCCAAAAATCATAGAAATTCCCTAACAACTTTCGTAAAAATGAGAATTGCCAAATGCATAGACATTGCCACTGATCTAGTCACATAATGCAAATGATTTTGGATTTAAAAATCATTGAAAGGTTTAAATAAAAAATTAAAATAAGGATACATTGACCATATAGGCATGACATTGGTAAAATATGAATAGTTGAATCACTATCTCTAGGTACCACTACCAGGGATATAAATCCTACACACTAAAACACAAGATCAAGTGTAATTGTATATAATATCATAGCCAAAGAAATAAATGTATTAAATGCCTAATTTAACCATTTACTCAATTCTACTAATATCATCCATTTGCATCACTCATGTTCACATAAAGCATAATGAAACAAGAATGGAGTAAATCACCATAGCATAAATCCACATCTAACCAAATTAGAGATATGTCCAAAATACCAGATAACTAGATATCATCATAAACCTATTGTCATCTCAAAATGGCATAAAAGTTCAAATATGATAAACTAAATTGCATAACAATATAGCATCTATGATACTAAAATCAAGGTACAACATCTAACCCTTAGGTCATCTAAAATGAAACATAACAAGAGTATCAAGTATCTCTCGAATCAAAATATAACAATATACAAACTACAAACATGAGAGACACTACAACCACTCCATTTTAGTATTTTGGCCAAACTTTGACCCTTTTGTTCACTTTCCTAGGGCTTTTATTCTAGAGCCTAATTAAACATGCAAATCACACAACTCTAAACACCACAGACACCAAAAAACCTTGGGACTTTATAGCTAGTCCTTATTACCTTTGGGATTTACTAGAACCCCCAATAAGACAAAATTTGTAAAGGTTTTCAAAAAGACCTTATGGTGCCCCTACACCAAGGAGAGTTATCCAAGAGTGGAGAGAAAAGAAATGAAAAATTTAAAGCTAAACCTACATGTCATCATTTTGGAAAAGTAGGAGACATAACAAAAATTTGTAGAAGCAAGAATGGAAAGAAAAATCCTAAACCTAAGTTTACTGGTAACTAACTGTAAGAAACAAGGACATCAAGCACACTAGTGCTATTCAAAAGCAAGTGATATACCTACTACACCTAGATTTGAAGGACTTAAATATGGACATAGAGCTCAAGAATGAAGATCCAAAGCCTAATCCAATTCGACATCTAAGAAGCAAGAACATGCACCTAAGCAAGGTAACTCTTACAATTAGGATTACAACACATGGTATAGTTATCATTATTGTGGAGAGTATGCTGACATTCCATAATATTGCATTAGGACTCATTTCAAAGGTAATTATAAGATATGGTTGAATGGAAACTTAGTTTTCTTTAGTTGTCACAAGGTTGGACATGTTAGTAAGAACTATAGGACTTAAGCACTAGCACCAAGCAATGAACACATCAAAGGAAAATGAAAAATTGACATGGAAAAAACAAAGGAGATGCATCAAACCTGGAAAAAGAAAGTAGAAGCTAGAGATAGTGGATCAAGAGAAGTTGAGATCACCCAATCCATTGGATCAGGTGATCACACCACATCCAACTAAGACAAGGAAGTATGTGAGGAAATGTACACTTGAATGATATATTAAACTAGTTCCTATCAAGAGATGTGATTAAAAGTCCATATCAACATGAATCAAGATGCACTAAGATAGATTTGAGAGAAGAATTGGCAAGTGGAATCAAGTGTCGAGCATCACTAATACTTTATGTATTGACCAAGCACTACAATATGGACCAAAAGATTAAAACAATAGAGCTAATGTGTTGGTTGAACTAAATGGTATTGACCAAATTAAGTAATGAATACTAAGTATTTGAAGGAAAAGAAGTGAGAATGCATTTGCTATGTGGAGGTCAAAGACAACTGTAATTCACCTACTTCAATACAACACATTTAATGCAAACCTAAATTGATATATTGAAGGTATATATTAAATTTTGAAATTCATTTTCATTTACGAAGAAATTTTAGTGCACATCGGTGATTTAGGGGTAATTTTGGCAAAAGAATGAGTGAATCACAACATGTCACTGGCAAAATTTGAAGAATTAAGTAAGGTTTTAGTGTTGAGTTAAGTTGATTCTAAAATTATTGAAGTAAAGTTTATTAAACCATAGTTTCAAAATGGAATCCATTGTATCTGTATCTGGGAAAGAGATATTGAAGGAAATAAATACACTAATTGTGAGGAATGAGCAATATCCTCCACCCAAACTTATGGTGTATCCTAACATTGTGATGATTGGAGATGCATTTGGTGCCCTATCATCAATTCCACCAAGATTCTTAATGGTTCATGATGTTCAATCGTGTTACATGTGCAACACTGTAGAGATTGGAGACTATGAATTACAAATTGCTTATGACAAGCTATGTGATAATGGAAATTTGAAAGATGAAAATAATATTGTTGCCAAGAAAGGGGTTATTTATTTTGTATAATTTTTAAAGGTATTCAAAGTTGAATGGATAAAGATTGTACCAAGCCAAGTACAAGACATAAAATTGTGGTTAGAAGGTGGATTAGTAAAAATAAATAAAGCAATCATTCACCAAGTTACTACTTATCCCACCTTAGATAGAGAAAAGACTATGAGATGTGCTACAAAGAACATTGTTGGAGAATAGACGAAGGCTAAGTGAAACAGTCGAGGAATTTCTATTGATCAAATTGAAGATCCAGTTATTGAGTTTCCAGTATGTGTAATATCACACAAACTATATCAATCAAGTCAATTGAACAATGTTCCTTGTATTGCAGTAGACCTAGGTTACAAAATTATAAAGAAATATCACAGTTATGACCTAGATGAGTTGCAGCTATAATAACTATCAAAAAATCTTGGAGCAATTTAGAAATCTAAGAACACTTCATGTAAGTTTGGATCTTTGGTATTTTGCATATTTTTCTATGTTCAAAATTCATTTTCTATAATTGGCATAGTTCTATGGGATAGGAATAGACCAGTCACTGAGAAAATCAATCCTTTTATTAAAAAATTAGGTGAAAATTTGGAGACAATTATGGACAACTATTTTGATGAGTACAAAAGTAAAATGAAGAACTGAGTGAGGATCCCACCATTGATGATGGATCGCTACTATGAAGACATTTTTTTCATGGTAGATACAAATTACACATATACACAAGTAGTGTCACCAAGGGTTGCATGGTTAAGGCCAATGCATTATGAAGTGAATGTGGATGAGATTACTACAACAATCACTACACAATTATCTGAAAAAATAGATAAGTATGTCAAACCCTTCAACATCTATTAGTCAGCTAAGATTAAATCCTAATGCAAACCAAAGTGCCCAAAATGGATAGGAAATGAAAGAAGATGATAGAAGATCTTGAGGACAAGCTTGGAAAAGGAAAACTCTGAATAATAGAGGAAAAAGGCAAAGGTGAAGGATCTGATGATGAAGAAGAAGAAGATAAATAAGGTCAAGAATCAACAGGTAAAGAGATAGTTTTTGCCAAGTTGAAGGCAACAAAACAAAAGAAAATTGTAATTTTTGATCCTAAGGTGAAGGAGGATCTAAAGGATAATGTAAACAAGATAATTACACCTCCTAAACCTGAGACAAAGAGGAGAATAATAACAAGATCCAAAGTAGCTCAACCCCTAGCTACTAAGACAAAATGAAACCCGTCAAAGAGGAAATATACTAAAGGAACCAAGTGGAGCCTACCAAAGAGGCCAAGAATATGAGGAGGAGGATGAAGAAGAGGAAATTGAGTCTAATGATTTGAAAAAGCTTCAAATTGTACCCAGACAACCTCCCATAATAATTGATCTGGTATGTGAGAAGATTAGAAACTCAGCTAGTATAGCAGGCTTTAAGAAAATTAAGTATGATTCTTTAAATAAGGAAAATCAAGAAAAGATTGAGAAATATATGACAGATATGACGATAAAATTTACATATATACCTATTCAATTAGGAAAAGGTATTCCTAAGGATTTATATGAAAAACTAGATACAAAATGTAAGTGGGTATTATCCACTTAGGGGTAAATAATAGAGACTACACCAGCCCAAACAATACCGAATCTAGGGAAGACCCATAAGTCTATTACCCTAAAATATTTTAGCAAGAACTTCATGCCAAAATTAAAGGCATATAAAATTACAAAGAACAAGGTAGATCAATTAGAGAAAGAAAGAATTTTGATATGGAATAAACTATTTCGATTGCTAGTTCCATCAAAAAAAGAATAAAAGGAGGAAGAGGGTAGAGAAGTAATCAAATTAGAGAGTGGGGATGATGATGAACTTGAAAAACTAAAAGAAGTGAGGAAGTTGGTAGAGGGGAGTTAACAATAGGATGTTTTCACTACAGAGGATGTTCATGACTCATCACCACAAAATTAGAACATATTAACTAAGGAAGACTTCAAAAATGTTGAATCGAATACCTCAAAAACCTCTCTCCCATGTATGAATGTCATGTCCCATTTTCAAATAATTAAAAAATAATAATCTTTGCTAAGGCAGGCAGGCCCAAGAAAGTGAAGTTTCGGAAAAAGGGGGTTAATCTTTGGAAACCGTTGGACTAATAAATGAAAATTATTATTAAAATATGTTTCATTAACCTCTCTTGGACGTGAGTTACAGTTATGCCCTCTTTTAAGGGGTTTGGAGGCATTTTGGGTAGATTCCAGAACTTGATTTTGCTCATTTCTTTGTTATTCTTCAGAGGCTGCCAAACCTGTGGAGAAGGAGACCCAAGAATAGGTGTTTACAGGTTTCCAGGGAGACCCAAGAATGAGAGTTTGTGGGTTTCTAGGAAGGCTAAGGACAGGAGTTTGAAGCCATTCCATGTGCATGCTCATACAGAGTTTGCCTTTGTGCTAAACAGTGCAGATTTGTGAGTTTTCGGGTGTGTTTTTGTATGAGTTTGGTGTTTTCAGTTGAGTATTTCATATCAGTTTGGGTTGCTACTGTATTTAAAACTTTAAGGTGTTAAAATAGAGCTGAATATATGTATTGGGATGTGATTAAACTTTTGAGATAGATTATTCGTATTTTTGTGGTGTTTTCGGGCATTTTTGTGTTAATTTTGGGAGCCCGATGAGCATAGTTTTTGTCCTACATTTGAGAATTTTTGTGTAAAGGCTATACGGATCTAGAAATTTCATTTTGTAGGCTGTTATGCTACTGAATTTTTTTTTTAAATTTCCACTTTCAGATTTATTAATAATAGGTGAAGCTGTGAAGCTTTTGGCACAATTTCTAGCATACCCGATTTGGGGTTTCTTGAGAAATTTGGTGGATCTTTGTGATATTAGTTGTTTGATCTTGAAAATCTGATTAGAGGTTGGAAATATCATACAAAATAAGAAAAGGGAAATTTCAGTGGTATCAGAGCTATGATCTTGCCAGCCTGAGGGTTTGTAGAAGTTTGCATGTCAGTTTTGAGAACTACCCAAATCTTGCATGTCATAATTTATGGTTGCATGTTGCTTCTAATCAGCTGCATGTCAAAATTTATGGTTGCATGCTACTTCTAATCATTTGCATGTTAGTTCTTGGTGAATTTGGTGGTTGTAGAATTTTGCATGTCAGTTTTGACAACTACCCAGATCTTGCATGTCAGTTTTGACAACTACCTAGATCTTGCATGTCAGTTTTGACAACTACCCGGATCTTGCATGTTAGTTTTGACAACTACCCAGATCTTGCATGTCATAATTTATGGTTGCATGTTGCTTCCAATCAGTTGGATGTCAAAATTTATGGTTGCATTCTACTTCTAATCAGTTGCATGTTAGTTCTTGGTGAATTTGGTGGTTGCATGTTGCTTCTAATCAGCTTCATGTCAAAATTTATGGTTGCATGCAACTAAGTGAAAGAGAAAAAAGATATTTGCAGCGAGAAAAGAATAAAAAAAATTTGATCAAACTTCCAGTTGAAAGTAAAAGTACAAAATCCAAGGAAGGGAAAAGTATGGCTGATCCAGATGAGATGGCAAAGAAATTCTTCCAAGACATCCAAAATACTCAGAAGCAAACAGTGGATAGTTTGGCAGAAACTAGAGAGGCTTTGCGAATATTGACAGAAAAACTACAAGGAGTTGCATCTATTAATGAGAAAGGGAGCACTTCAGAGGAGCCAAGAAACCTGAAATCCACACCATCTAAATCAACCAAAACTATTTTCTTGCCTGCAGATGAGCCACCAGTACCAAATCCAGCCATTAATCCTGTGGAAGAGGTTACAGGTAACTTGATTACATTAAGAGCTACTTACAATGGCTTAGATGATGACTTTCGTAGTTCAGTTCCTTTTAGAGAATATGTTGATATGATGAACACTTTGATGCCCAAGAAAGAGTACAAAAGGGAGCATGACATAAGTGGAAGAGAGCTCAAAAATAAAATAAGCAAGTTTATAGTACCTACTTTTGATGGAACAAATAAAATTTCAGCTAGAGCATGGCTACAAAAATTATAGACCTTCTTCATACTTAACCCCATGAAGGAGAGTGATGTTGTTCAAATTGCAAGTCTACACTTGGAAGATGCAGCCTATGATTGGTGGTATCATGGAATGACTACTCAAGGTCATGATCAGGTAACTAAATTTTATGATTTTAGTCAAAGAGTGATAGATAGATTTGACCTCAAGGATGATGATTATGAGGATGTTTTTGTACATGATGGTGAGATACTTGGTAGAGATGAGCAGACATTGAGCATTTATGACTTTTCTGAGAGAGAGTACTAGGCACAGTTAGATGTTTCGTCAAATTTATCCTGCCAGCTGAAGGTGAGTGAAGACAATATTGTGACTAGATTATCTCATCATGATAGGTATGTGAAATTAGTCAGTATTGGTCATATTACTCAAGTGAAGATTTTTCTTGAGTTACCAGCTGATTATAGTTTACAGATATGGACTCGAGATTGTTATATTGGCATTTGGGATTCAGTTGACTGGAAATCTTTAACACTTTTTGGTAGCAAGGATTGTTTGGGTGCTATCATGGATTTGATTAGTAGATTGCATGGTGTTGTGTTTTCTTGTGCCAGGAGCTTATCTGATGTTGGTATTAGTTTTTATACACTGGTGTTGGGCCTTGTTCATATATCCAATCAACCATACTTGCTCGAATGTGTTGATGATATTTCATATTTGGTAGTGTGTATAGATGAGTCCCAGGATCATATTGGCATTGATGACATCCAGGAGGATGCAATGGGCAGTTTTGAAGACTTAGTTTCCTTGGGTATAGAGGAGTTGGATAGCAATACTAATGTTTTTGATACTCTGTATGTTGATATGAGCTTTAGATTTGATCCACAAGATATGGATGGTAATACTCTAGAGACTAGTAACTTTGAGGATACTCCTTTAGAGAGTGCATCAAAGGAGGTTTGTAGGAGACAATCAAGCCAATGCCATCATGTGTCTAATCAGTTGAGAGTTAGTGACCGAGACATTTCTGTCACTTGCCAGCATTTTGATGCTGCTCGTCAGTTGTTAGCAGTTTATCGATGGGGTTCTCCTACTAGTGATGAGTAGGAAGGCAGTTATCTTTCCTTGATAGAGAACCACTCTTTATGGGAGGCTATTGGAATTTTGAGACAGAATTATATGTAGTTGGTAGCTGATAAAGATTATCTTATGGAGTGGGGTAGTATAGTATATGATGCATTATTGGCCAAGGAAGATGAGGTGAGTGAGCTTACTGAGCAGCTTGAGGTGACTTATGAGATTCTTGAGAGTACACTATTAGATTTCAAGGAGTCACAGTTTCATTTGGCTAAGGTGACCATGGAGTTAGAGTGACTATAGTCTTTACCTGATTCTATATAGTCACAAGCTGTGGTGTTTAGTGATCCGAGGATGTCCATGGCCGAGATTGTCAGAGATAATGGAGATAGGGATGCATCCATCCTTGATACTAACATTGGCATATCAAGTTCATTCCCACTAGAGTTAGGTTCAATTGAGTTGGGTGTTGTAGTAGATTGTTGTATGCCTGACATGGTGGTGGCCTCTAGTACTGATGGCATGGAGACTAGAGATGCATCAAAGATCATGTGTGATGTTGGTGAGTCGGCAGTTGGCATGGTTTCGGCTAGTAATACTACTCCCTTGGTGATATCTTCAGAGGCAGTAGTCAGTTCCAACATGGTTAATGATCAATTGCAGTTAGTTTCATCTAGATTACAGTCTGAGCCACTGACTAAGATTGGCGAATTCTATCAGCATTACACTATGAGGTATGCTCATCAATTTACCTTTGATGACCATGTTGATGAGATGATGATACAGAGATGTACTTTGGTTCCTAGTGCTTATCATCAGTTATGGGATAGTTTGATGCCTCAAGATGAGATTTATGATGGGCATGACATGGTGATAGGTTCTGCAGTTGACAGCTTGATAATATGTGACTTAGAGAAAGAGTTTGGGAGTGATGCTTCAGTGGGTGTTGTTATTGATTCTACTCCTTTGGCTATGACATCTCCTGACTTAGCTGGTGATCAATCACAGTGGGTTGTATCACTTTTTCATGGTGAGTTGTTGACTAAGGTTGGTTTTTTTTATCAACATTATATTGCAGGGTATGTACATCAGTTAGCATTTGATCCTTGTGTTGAGGAGTTGATGGCAGGAAAATTTGGTTTGGGTTCCATTTCTTGTTGTTTATCTTGTGATGGTTTTTTACCATCAGGGGTGCATGGGAGCTATGGTTATGAGACAGTGGCTGGTGATTTGTAGAGTTGTGTTGACTGCAAGAGTTGTACAGTGTGTGGATTCTCCATACTTGGTACAGTTTCATTCGAGAGCATTCACCATTGTTGTAGAGTTGGATTGTACATTCCGTATAGGCCAGTAGGATGCGTTGATGGTATCTACTGTGTTGGTAGTTTGATTTGTCCACTTTACTTGGGTTTTGATGTTCTAAGAGTTTGCGTCTCATGGGTTTTTGACTGTGGTAGTGGTAATTTTGGAGTTTGGTTGAGCTATAATTGTCAGTTTGATTATGGATTCCTCTTGGTCATATTGCAAAGGATATTGCAGGAGCTTGTGTTAATTGGTACTAGTATAGTTCATGACTACATTTGGGATCCAGGTGGATTGATTGGTTTATTGTTCAGCCATTGCTTGAGGAAAAGAAATTTTTGGGAGGGGAGGACTTGTCATGTCCCCTTTTCAAATAATTAAAAAATAATAATCTTTGCTAAGGTAGGCAGGCCCAAGAAAGTGAAGTTTCGAAAAAAGGGGGTTAATCTTTGGAAACTGTTCGACTAATAAATGAAAATTATTATTAAAATATGTTTCATTAACCTCTCTTGGACATGAGTTATAGTTATGCCCTCTTTTAAGGGGTTTGGAGGCATTTTGGGCAGATTCCAGAACTTGATTTTGCTCATTTCTTTGTTATTCTTCAGAGGCTGCCAAACCTGTGGAGAAGGAGACCCAAGAATGGGAGTTTATAGGTTTCCAGGGAGACCTAAGAATGGGAGTTCATGGATTTCTAGGAAGGCTAAGGATGGGAGTTTGAAGCCATTCCATGTGCATGCTCATACAGAGTTTGACTTTGTGCTGAACAGTGTAGATTTGTGGGTTTTTGGGTGTGTTTTTTGTATGAGTTTGGTGTTTTCAGTTGAGTATTTCATATCAGTTTGGATTGCTGCTGTATTTCAGACTTTAAGGTGTTAAAATAGAGCTGAATATATGTATTGGGACGTGATTAAACTTTTGAGATAGATTATTAGTGTTTTTGTGGTGTTTCTGGGCATTTTTGTGTTAATTTCGAGAGCCCGATGAGCATAGTTTTTGTCCCACATTTGAGAAATTTTGTGTAAAGGCTATACAGATCTGGAAATTTCATTTTGTAGGCTGTTATGCTGCTGAAATTTTTTTTTAAATGTCCACTTTCAGATTTATTTATAATAGGTGAAGCTGTGAAGCTTTTGGCACAATTTCTGGCATACCCGATTTAGGGTTTCTTGAGAAATTTGGTGGATCTTTGTGATATTAGTTGTTTGATCTTGAAAATCTGATTAGAGGTTGGAAATATCATACAAAATCAAAAAAGGGACATTTCAACAAATCTTTTTTTTTTGCAAATACAAGAGTATCTATGGATTGATAGTGCAATAACTGATACTACACAAGTTACATCCTTCATAGTTGTTTCAAAAATAAGTGTTCAGCAAAAATACAAGGCCATCATTGTGCTTCCATAGTTTACACATGCTATTGATGGGAAAATAGAATAGAAAGGTGAAGTAGATCGACCTACTCAAGATGCCATAAAGGGAGAAAATAAGGTAGAAAAATTCAAACTAGAAGAGAATGAGAATCCTAAGGAGCAAGAGGATATTCAAGCTTTTATTCACCTACCTAGTGTTGTTCATAGTGATACATTAACTATTACACCTATTCAATAGGTTAAATCAACTCAACAAGAGCACACTGAACAACAAACATCGAGACCAAGTGCAAAGGGGAAACAATAAAAAATATCACTACCTAGTGACAACACCCCTTATTCATAGATAATGGCAAAGCAATTTGATACACCTGAGACTCCAATAAGCTTAGAAGAGGACATTACTTTACACAAGTATGATCTTGACAATATGATATTGGAGCAAATGCAAGATCTACAAGCTTTTCTAAGTCAAAAGAAAAAGAAAGAACTACAAAGGAGGAAGTTCAAGTAGAAATAAGTACTCCATGATATAAAAAACATTTTTGAAGATACTTTTGATATTCAAGATGTAAATAGACAAAAGCTAATTGTGGAACAATTAGTGTATATAGTTGAGAAAGTGAATACTGAAGATATAGAGACCAATGATAAGATGATGATATGGTCTAAGAAAAAGTTTGAGCTCAAAGTTTTGGAGAAAGTCTCAATAAAATTTGTAATAAGGCAAGTTGAGCTTTCTAACTATGTAACTAGTTTGGAAGGGATTTTGAAAATCATTCATTCATTGCATATGGAACTTTGTGATGTTGATTTCTTCACTATGGAGAATAAATTCTCCATTGATCAACTACAAGTAGATTTGAAGGCTTGTGCTAATTCATTGAGCAAGTATGAAAGTTTAATCTTACCTTCATACAATAAAATGACATTTGGTCAAGGGAGATTAGTCAAGCTAATGGCTAAAGAAAACAACTTTAGATATAAATTGATTTCAATACAACCATGTTGCTACCTCATTTGGAGGTAATATAGAAGGAACTATCAATTGCACATGATTCAGTTAAGAGATATCCTAATCTCTCAATCATAGATAGTTTAGTTGATCTAGATGCTTAGCTAGAAATCCAAATTTAGTTCTTGGAATCAGCTATATCCAAATGTAATAAAGGATTAGAGGTAATTTTATCAAATGAAAAACATTTTTGGACAAGTATAAACTAACCCTCACAAACCCCAAGCCATAGAGTGAAAAAAATAAGGGGGAAATCATATCAAAATGATCATAATCACAAAAAGGAAAATTAGGTGAGTCAATATCAGAGATCATAGGGTCACATACATTTATATATATTGTATATAGAAAATTCAAGGTTTTGAAGACTAAATCAGAGTCTAAGGGGAAGTTCTATTTCTGTAATTTTGGAATTGTTGAGTCATGAAAAAGTTTTTTTTTTTCCACTAATGTCAAGGGGAAATTGTTGATCTCTAAGCATTATTTCCTATTAGTATCCAACACTTAGTCATTTTCTAGGCAGTTTTGGTCAGTCATACCATGACCGAGCCATCCTAATGAGGCTTAGTCATTTTCTAGGTAGTTTTGGTCAATCATCACCATGACCGAGCCATCCTAATGAGGCCAAGCTACATGGACTTGTTTATATTTTACCAGATGCCAAAAAAGTCAAAGTTTTTCAAGCACCCCAGTAGGCACTGAGTCACAATACATTTTAAGTGAGTAAGTACATGTTGAGCCTATAGAAGCTGAGGGATAGCATGAATGTCAGTTATGATCAAGTGTTAGAACATTTAATTGCTGAGTAAAATAGTCTTTGCATATGAGTTTGTAATGACGCAAACACTTATGTAAATAATTTTAGCCAACTTATACATGATATTTTTGGATTATAGAGCCATTTAAGGAGATAATTACACATTTTTCAAAGGATATTAATACTTAGGAAGGTAGAGTAACCAATGAGAAAAATAGAAGGACTAAATGACAAATGAATGAATTTTGGATCGTTGATTATGATCTAGAACCTCCCATTATTATCTATTTAAGAGGGGATCAAACCCTAAATCATTATGGTATTTGAAGGAAGGTTGCAAATGCATGATTATGCTAAAGAAAAAGAAAGGAATGATAAGTTTAATAGAGACATCAGACAGAATGACCTAGCAGTGAAGGGTAGAATAGAGAAAATTAGATAAGGAGATCAGATTTAGACATTAAAGAGAGAAGATCCATAATCAACTTTGTGAGAGAAAACTAAAGGATCAGGTAATGAGACATTATAACCAGTGTATCAAGGAAAATCTCTTAACCAATTGGTTTTAATAGACCTATTTAAATCTCCTCGCATAGTGCTTACTTCATTGTAAGTTTAAATCCTTTATCCAAGGAAGACTTAAGATTCTTGTAATTCTTTTAACCAATCAAACCCCTCACAAGGTAGTTCATTAGAAGTGATCAAATTGTATCCCTAAGAGGAGAAACTTTTTGTTGTAGTAGTAAAGATTTGTGGGTGTCATCCCCACCCCAATTTCACCTTTACCTTGGAAGCTTTCTTGATTACCAAAATCTTTGTGTTATGATTTTAGATTTACATGTTGATGGATGTTATGCATAGTTAGATTTATTTCAGTTTTACAATTCATGATTATATGGTATGAGATCTAGATATGAGATGGATTAGGAGTGAATGAAGTTAAATTTTTATTTTGTTCAAGAAGTGAAAAGTTTTTTAGATCTTGATTCATCCCCCCTTCTTAGTATCTTGTTTCCCAATAGGACTTCTAACAATATATGTATATGTATGTGTATATTACATGATACGATTATATTTTATACTTTTTGTAAGTGGAAAAATATTTGAAAATTTTAATTCTAAGAAGTTAAATTTAATTTTAAAAATAGATTTAATAGAAATTAAACTAAACATTCACTAACATATATGTCTTAGATTTAGGCTTTTCATTAGTGGAAAATTTTGCTAGTTGGTGGACATGGATTTGGTGAATGAAAACTGCATACGGGGCTGACCATGTTGTTGGATTTTCCACTTATTGGATCCACCACCTGAATCAATCACCAATTTGTTTATACATTATTGGGCTGCACCCCCAATGTGTTCGCCAATGGATTCTATTTTTAGGACAAACTTAAGTCTAACAAATTTGCCATAGTTTTCAAGTGTGTCTTATTGGACACAATTAATTTTCCCTTGGTATTATAAATAAATTTTGAAGGAGGCAGCCAATTCACTTGCTATTTGTAAAAACATGTATTTTAAATCATGATCATTTGGTCTCCTCTTTTAATCATAGAAAATGATTGGATGTACCTTATTCACCTCAAAAATTACATAAGACATGTCATGATTACACAAGCTTCACCATATATTTATATACCATATAAGATTCCTGTCGAATTTTCCAAAAAAGGTCAAAGGATCTTAGGAGCCTTATAAATGCATTCATTACCAACTTCAATTTACACAATTTGTTTGATTCGAGTCTCTCAAATTTGATCGATAGTGAAGAAGTCTTAGGAGAGTCACCTTAGAGGTAAGTACTACTGATTAATAAGAATTCTACAATTTTTATCTCATTCTTATTGAGTGGGGAGTCAAGAAAAATTAGTAATATAGTGGGTACTAGCAAATAGATGTCAAATATAATTTTATAATTACATTTATTTTTCATAGGGATGAAGAATCAAATTATTTATTATTAGTTGTAGTTACTAGTGTATATTGTAGTTTGTGTCTTTCCTTCCTCATCAATAAGTTGAATTTTTTTTGGCATCCTTTATTTGGTTGAAGATGTCAAATAGGAAGAGCAATAGGACCCCTGAATATAGGGAAAGTCAAGAGAGGCATGCAAAAAGGAAAACCTTATCATCATACTTTGGCAGTGAACATCAACAAGTTTCATCATCATGATTTACTAAATAAGACACATCATCACAACATCAACCATAGTCACAAGATTCACAACCTACAAGGCATATTGAAGAAGTAGGTGAGCCTGATATTTCAAATGAAAATGAACTTGAAGATGTTTTACAAGTACATGAAGATACCCAAAATAGCCACAATGATATAATGAACATGGATTTGGGTGAGAATGTTGTAAATTTAGATGATAATACTACACGAAAGGGGAAAAAAAAAGCCAATTCCAAAAAATATTGTAGGTGCTATCTATGAAGGAATTTTAAATTAGATTGAACCTCAAAGTATTCATTCATAGAACCAGTGGCCAATTTGATTAAAGGTGAACCTCCAATAGAATTTAGATGCAAGATTTGCACCATGATAAATAAGAAGGAAAAGAGGTTATAGTAAAAAATTGACACCATATAAAAACATATTGGTAAAGCTTACGAAAGAGAAAAGATAGATGGAGTTGAAAAATGAGTAGGGGTATGTGCAAGATCATGGTGTACCAAACTATGGCCTTAAGTGGCAGTGAAAAATCAGCAAATCAGGTTTATGTCAACTTGACACATAATTTTGAAGTGGTTATGAACTTTATATCAAAAAGTTGTAAGAAAATAATTTGTAGAAAATTGAATGTAGTTTCTAAAATACTAGGCCTTATCAGAAGAAAAAAATAATTGATTGGTCAAAAGTTTGAATTTTAATGCAGTACTAAGAAAATTTCAGGGCGAAAATAAAAAGTAGGTGTATGTCTGACCACCTTAATCAAAATCAAATCATAATATTTTTTTAATATAATTATAGATATGAAAACTAGACTCATGCCCGGATGTGACGCATATTTTTTGATATTTTTATTCCAAATAAATAATTAAATATGAATTTTCTAGCAAAACTTTTTCAGATTAAAAAAAGTCTCGTGTCTGACCACCCTAACTAATAGAAGATTTGATCAAATTTTTCTTTTTTTGTTTTTTTCTTATACTAGGCGAAGTATAGAATGTGACGCAACTTTTAGATTTAAAAAATGTTATACCGTTTGAAAGTTATAGCTATTTTTCATTCAGTATGTCAATCAGCACTTTACAATAATCTTCATTGATAATTAACTAATAAATACTTATCGAACTCAGAATTTGACAGAAATTATATTGATGGAATCTAGAGAGCGATATTAAAAAACTCATTTCGTTTCATTCAATTTCGATCAAAATAACATTGTCAGACGGCTACCCGAAGTCTAAGTATCACTAAAACTCTCTATAAACACGTATTTGGGGTTGACCGAAAAAGCTTGGTAAATACCAAGCCTGATCGGATATCTGATTCAAAATCGGATATCCGATATGGCTCGGTAGTCAACTTCCAAAAATATTTAAATTTTGGAGGAAAATTCGATTTAAACGTTCTAGTATTTTATTTTTAAATTATTTCACTTATATTAATATGTAAAAGCGTATTTTAATATATTATATATATATATAATAACGTAATGTAAACATACAAGATATAATCTAGTAATATATAATAATATCTTATGTTAATCTTATTACAATCTATAAATATAATATATATTATTATTATTTTTACTAAATATAATAACGTAATTTATATATATATATAAAATACGTATTATATATTATTATATTAATATGTATGTTATTAATATATACAATAACGTAATATTTTCATTAAATGTAATATGTATTATATATTATTATATTAATATGTATAATAATATAATATTTATATAACAACGTAATATTTTTATTAAATATAATATATATTATAAATATTATTATATTAATATGTATGTTATTAATATATTTATATAATAATGTAATATTTCTATTAAATATAATAATGTAATATGTATATGTATATATATATATATATATATATATATATATTATTATATTGATATGTATATTATTAATATATAAGAGTCAAAGGGGGTCATAGGTTGACCTATAACCCTCTTTGACCCATTAAACGACGATATATGTCTCTAGGGGTCCTAGGACCCCTAGGGACATATGTCGTCTTTTAATGGGTCAAAGGGGGTCTCTTTGACCCATTAAATGACGACATATGTCCCTAGGACCCCCAGAGACATAGCCGAATAGTTCATATCGGTCAAAGGGGGTCATAGGGTGACCTATGACCCCCTTTGACCCATTAAACGACAACATATGTCTCTAGGGGTCTTAGGACCCCTAGGGACATATTCGAATGGGTATTATGGGTCAAAGGGGGTCATAGGGTGACCTATGACCCTCTTTGACCCACTAAATGATGACATATGTCCCTAGGGCTCCTAGGACCCCTAGGGACATAGTCGAATCGTTCATATGGGTCAAAGGGGGTCATAGGGTGACCTATGACCCCCTTTGAACCATTAAATGATGACATATGTCCCTAGGGGTCCTAGGACCCCCAGGGACATAGTCGAATCATTCATATGGGTCAAAGGGCGTCATAGGGTGACCTATGACCCCCTTTGACCCATTAAACGACAACATATGTCCCTAAGGGTCCTAGGACCTCTAGAGAATATTCGAATGGGTAATATGGGTCAAAGGGGGTCATAGGGTGACCTATGACCCTCTTTGACCCATTAAACGACGACATATGTCCCTAAGCGTCCTAGGACCCATAGGGACATATTCCAATCGTTCATATGGGTCAAAGGGGGTCATAGGGTGACCAATGACCCTCTTTGACCCATTAAACGATGATATATGTCTCTAGGGGTCCCAGGACCCCTAGGGACATATTCGAATGAGTAATATGGGTCAAAGGGGGTCATAGGGTGACCTATGACCCTCTCTGACTCATTGAACGACGACATATTTCTCTAAGGGTCCTTGGACCCCTAGGGACATATTAGAATTATTCATATGGGTCAAAGGGGGTCATAGGGTGACCTATGACCATCTTTGACTCATTAAACAACGACATATGTCCCTAGGGACATATTCGAATGGGTAATATGGGTCAAATGGGGTCATAGGGTAACCTATGACCCTCTTTGACCAATTAAACGATGACATATGTCCCTAGGGGTCCTCAGACCCCTAGGGACATATTCGAATCATTCATATGGGTCAAAGAGGGTCATAGGGTGACCTATGACCCTCTTTGACCCATTAAATGACGACATATGTCCCTAGGGGTCCTCGGACCCCTAGGGACATATTCGAATCGTTCATATGGGTCAAAGGGGGTCATAGGGTGACCTATGACCCTCTTTGACCCATTAAACGACGACATATGTTCCTAAGGGTCCTAAGAACCCTAGGGACATATTCGAATCATACATATGGGTCAAAGGGGGTCGTAGGGTGACCTATGACCCCCTTTGACCCATTAAACGATGACATATGTCTCTAGGGGTCCTAGGACCCCTAGGGACATATTTGAATGGGTATTATGGGTCAAAGGGGGTCATAGGTCACCTATGACCCTCATTGACCCATTAAACAATGACATATGTCCCTAGGGGTCCTTAGACCCCAAGAGACATATTAGAATGGGTAATATGGGTCAAAGGGGGTCAGAGGGTGACCTATGACCCTCTTTGACCCATTAAACGATGACATATGTCCCTAGGGGTCCTAGGACCCTAGGGACATATTCGAATTGTTCATATGGGTCAAAGGGGGTCATAGGGTGACCAATGACCCCCTTTGACCCATTAAATGATGACATATGTTCCTAGGGGTCCTAGGGACATATTCGAATGGGTAATATGGGTCAAATGGGGTCATAGGGTAACCTATGACCCTCTTTGACCCATTAAAAGATGACATATGTCTCTAGAGGTCTTAGGACCCCTAAGGAAATATTCGAATCGTTCATATGGGTCAAAGGGGGTCATAGGGTGACCTATGACCCTCTTCACCCATTAAACGACGATATATGTCTCTAGGGGTCCTAGGACCCCTAGGGACATATTCGAATGGGTAATATGGGTCTCTTTGACCCATTAAATGACGACATTTGTCCCTAGGGGTCCTCAAACCCCAAGAGACATATTTGAATGGGTAATATGGGTCAAAGGGGGTCATAGGGTGACCTATGACCCTCTTTGACCCATTAAATGACGACATATGTCCCTAGGGGTCCTAGGACACTAGGGACATATTCGAATCGTTCATATGGGTCAAAGGGGGTCATAGGGTGACCTATGACCTCCTTTGACTTATTAAATGACGACATATGTCCCTAGGGGTCCTAAGACCCCTAGGGACATATTTGAATCGTTCATATGAGTCAAAGGGGGTCGTAGGGTGACCTATGACCCCCTTTGACCCATTAACCGATGACATATGTCCTTAGGGGTCCTAGGACCCCTAAGGACATATTCGAATGGGTAATATAGGTCAAATGGGGTCATAGGGTAAGTTATGACCCTCTTTGACCCATTAAATGATGACATATGTCTCTAGGGGTCCTAGGACCCCTAGGGACATATTCGAATCGTTCATATGGGTCAAAGGGGGTCATAGGGTGACCTATGACCCTCTTGACCCATTAAACGATGATATATGTCTCTAAGAGTCCTAGGACCCCTAGAGACATATTCGAATGGGTAATATGGGTCAAAGGGGGTCGTAGGGTGACCTATGACCCTATTTGACCCATTAAACGACAACATATGTCCCTTGGGGTCCTAGGACCCCTAGGGACATATTTGAATGGGTAATATGGGTCAAAGCGGGTCATAGGGTGACCTATGACCCTCTTTGACCCATTAAACAAAGACATATGTCCCTAAGGGTCCTAGGACCCTAGGGACATATTCGAATGGTTCATATGGGTCAAAGGGGGTCATAGGGTGACCTATGACCCCCTTTGACCCATTAAACGAGGACATATGTCCCTAGGGGTCCTAGGACCCCTAGGGACATATTTGAATCGTTCATATGAGTCAAAGGGGGTCATAGGTCACATGACCTATGACCCCCTTTGACCCATTAAACGATGACATATGTCCCTAGGGGTCCTAGGACCCTAGGGACATATTCAAATGATTAATATGGGTCAAAGGGTGTCATAGGGTGACCTATGACCCCCTTTGACCCATTAAATGATGACATATGTCCCTAGGGGTCCTACGACCCCTAGGGACATATTTGAATCGTTCATATGAGTCAAAGGGGGTCATAGGGTGACCTTTGACCCTCTTTGACACTTTAAATGATGACATATGTCTATAGGGGTCCTAGGACCCCTAGGGACATATTCGAATCGTACATATGGGTCAAAGGGGGTCATAGGGTGACCTATGACCCTCTTTGACCAATTAAACGATGATATATGTCTCTAGGGGTCCTAGGACCCCTAGGAACATATTCGAATGGGTAATATGGGTCAAAGAGGGTTATAGGGTGACCTATGACCCTCTCTGACCCATTAAATGACGAGATATGTCGCTAGGGGTCCTAGGACCCCTAGGGACATATTTGAATGGGTAATATGGGTCAAAGGGGGTTATACGGTGACCTATGACCCCGTTTGACCCATTAAACAATGACATATGTCTCTAGGGGTCCTAGAACCCCTAGGGACATATTCGAATGGGTATTATGGGTCAAAGGGGGTCATAGGGTGACCTATGACCCTCTTTGACCCATTAAACGATGACATATGTCCCTAGGTGTCCTCGGACCCCAAGGGACGTATTCGAATGCGTAATATGGGTCAAATGGGGTCATAGGGTGACCTACGACCCTCTTTGACCCATTAAACGATGATATATGTCTCTAGGGGTCCTAGGAATCCTAGGGACATATTCGAATGGGTAATATGGGTCAAAGGGGGTCATAGGTCACCCTATGACCCTTTCTGACCCATTAAACGATGAGATATGTCACTAGGGGTCCTAGGACCCCTAGGGACATATTCGAATGGATAATATGGGTCAAAGGGGGTCATAGGGTGACCTATGAGCCCCTTTGACCCATTAAATGATGACATATGTCTCTAGGGGTGCTAGGACCCCTAGGGACATATTCGAATGGGTATTATGGGTCAAAGGGGGTCATAGTGTGACCTATGATCCTCTTTGACCCATTGAACGACGACATATGTCCCTACGGGTCCTCAGACCCCAAGGGACATATTCGAATGGGTAATATGGGTGAAATGGGGTCATAGGGTGACCTATGACTCTCTTTGACCCATTAAACGATGACATATGTCCCTAGGGGTCCTAGAACCCTAGGGACATATTCCAATCGTTCATATGGGTCAAAGGGGGTCATAGGGTGACCTATGACCCCCTTCGACCCATTAAATGACAACATATGTCCTTAGGGGTCCTAGGACCCCTAGGGACATATTTGAATCATTCATATGAGTCAAAGGGGGTCATAGGGTGACCTATGACCCCCTTTGATACATTAAACGATGACATATGTTCCTAGGGGTCCTAGGACTCCTAGGGACATATTCGAATGGGTAATATGGGTCAAATGGGGTCATAGGGTAACCTATGACCCTCTTTGACCCTTTAAATGATAACATATGTCTCTAGGGGTCCTAGGACCCCTAGGGACATATTCGAATCGTACATATGGGTCAAAGGGGGTCATAGGGTGACCTATGACCCTCTTGACCCATTAAACGATGATATATGTCTCTAGGGGTCCTAGGACCTCTAGGGACATATTCAAATGGGTAATATGGGTCAAAGGGGGTCATAGGGTGACCTATGACCCTCTTTGACCTATTAAACGATGATATATGTCTCTAGGGGTCCTAGGACCCCTAAGGACATATTCTAATGGGTAATATGGGTCAAAGGGGGTCATAGGGTGACCTATGACCCTCTCTGACCCATTAAATGATGAGATATGTCGCTAGGTGTCCTAGGACCCCTAGGGACATATTAGAATGGGTAATATGGGTCAAAGGGGGTCATAGGGTGACCTATGACCCTCTTTGACCCATGAAATGATGACATATGTCCCTAGGGGCCCTAGGACCCCTAGGGACATATTTGAATCATTCATATGAGTCAAAGGGGGTCATAGGGTGACCTATGACCCCTCACCCTATGACCCCCTTTGATCCATATGATAATATAGGTATATTAATACTATTTTATATTAATATTATTGATATTTTATACTAATACTAATATACTATTAACTTAGTTATAAATTAAAGTCATTTGCCTCCAAATATTTTCATAATATTAATATTATTGTGGCAAAGGAGGGAAACCTTAGCAAGTTTTCTCCCCAAAAGTCCTTTTCCTATATCGGATATCTGATCCTGGATCGGATATCCAATCTATTATCGGATATCTGATTATACTGGCATCAATTTCAAATATTTGACTGTCCCTACAGACCCAACAACATTACTTTTTTACCTCTTTTTTCACGGAATTTGTAAAAAGTCGTGTTTTGGGGCCCAACCAATCTAAAAGAATTCGAAAATATAACCTTAGGTGTTCGAATTTGTCATCTGAATGGGGAGCAGCAGTTGTCGAAAGAATAAACGTAAAAGGAAGATATCCAATGAAGACATTGCAGCATATAGGGAAAAGGACAAAATGAAACACCAAAAAAAAAGACAAGGTATGCTAAATATCAATCAAGTTGATGATGAATTAATAGAAGGTGAAATCATAGAGTCAGATAATGAAAATGTACAGTTGGGGAATGAAAATGTACCTATTGAAAATGATAATATGGAAATTGAAAATGTAGAGATTGAAATTTTTGAAAAAGAAATGTCACCAAGTCATAATCCAAATTGCATAATTGACCATGTCGAAGATGACAATGCACAGGAACTTAATGCACAAGAACCTTACATATCTCCTAATTATAATCGACATGAAGGTTCTAAAACACCAAAATGGATAATTGAAATTGATGAAATGATTATGACTAGTTTGGAAGGAAAAAAATCAAAAAGAACCATTCGGTTATGGGCTTCAAGACTATATCAGATGTTTTTCGACAACAAGACAGTGGTAGAGCAATGTCAGCTTTTCATGCACTTATTAAAGATGCAAAAGATGAGACCTATGCTTTCCAAATTGAAAATTTGTGTCAATAAAAAGTTGGAAAGAAATGCCATTATTGTGAAGAATCTTTTCAGTGCTCTCAATAGCGTTGGGAAAAATAGCAGAGAGAAGGATAATAGAGCTGCTCGAAGGGTTATTACAACCTCTTTGGTAATTCATCATTTGAGAAAGGGTAGATATATGAGACAAACTTGTATTGATTTGAATCTAAATCGTACTACTTTGAGAAGAGCACTTAGTCGACGAGAGAAAATTGATGATCCTCTTCAAAATGAAACATGGGCATTTGGTGGGAGACTTCCACATTTTGATAAGAAGCTATTCGACGATGTGAAGGAAGAAATTATACAATTTTGGCACTCTAACTCAGGAGTATCACCCAATGCTAAAGATGTCTTAAAGTTGAGAATTGGCATCAGAGACCGCACACCACATCCTAAACACTATTTGGAGGTAAGTCAAACTATGTTGTTCAAACAATTTAGAGAGAGTCATCCAAGTGTTCATATATCACAAAGGGCTTTTGAATCTTTGAAGCCATTTTATTGTGTGCCACTCAAAATTTGAAATACATGTTGTTGCAAATATCATGTTGAGTTTTCTATGCACCATGAACTATTATGCTCCATCTGTTCTACTTTGCATAGTAAAGAAATGTTGGAGGATTGTGGGGCTAGTGGGCTTCCAAAATCATCAAGAGACTTGTTAGATCAACTCTTATGTCGTAGAGATGATGGTTGTTCCTTTTATAAAAATGCTTGCTTAAATGAGAAGTGTTCAGAATGTGGTGGCTTATCCAAGTTTGACACATGTTTCCACGAGGGGTGTGAACAAGATCTTGGAAAGACAATAGTGAAAAAAAGGGTCTATGAAATGGTGAAATACACATTGAAGAGTGGGAGTGAGAGCTCTAGATGTGAATTGGTTGGAAAAGATATCAATGTGGCTAATTTTATTTCAGATTTCAAGGCAAATCTTTTTTACAAGTATGCAAGACATAGTCACAGGTCTCAGTGGTTGGATCAACAATTTAGAATGTGTAAGGAGACTTTTCCCATTGGCACTATTATATAAGTTGTTGATTTTGCTGACAACTACACATTGCAACCTCAAAATGAGACACAATCTCAGTATTACAACTCTATTCAGATTGCAATTTTTGTTCACATAACATATAGACATGCCCTTGATAGTGCGGAAGATAATCAAAATTTTATTAGAGAGTATCATTTCTATATGAGTGATGATAGATCTCACTCTCACGAGTTTGTGCAACATTGTTTCAAGAATTTTTTTTATTTCTTACACGAGCATGCAATTGCTATGGATAGACATATCATTTGGTCAGATAACTGTACAGGTCAATTCAAGAATGCTCGCATGTTTTATTGGTTGTGTAGGATGCACGTAGAGAGAGGGGTGCCTCATATTTGGAGTTTTTTTGAGTCTGGCCATGGAAAAGGGGAACATGATGGAGTAGGGGCATGTGTGAAGAAAGCTCTAGTTAAGGAGCAATTGAAGATTTCAACAACAGAGCTTCTTGATGCTCGTAGCATTGTTGATTGGTGTAGTTTAGCATTATCACAGGGGAAGACTCTTAATTTAGTGGTACACAAGTTCTTTTGGTTGGTTGAGGAAGGGTCCATAGGTGATAGATCAGATTGTGCTATAGTGACAGACTCATCAAAAATGCATTCATTTCAGAGCTCTAATTCTAGTACATGGACCATTTGGACACGATAACTAGCTTTTTTTTGTTGTACTTATTTTCAGTGTGATTGGGATCACAGTGAGTCAAGTGAGTGGGTGGACACATGGGCTCCAAATTATCTTACTCCATTGTCTATCATAACCTCTATCAAAAATGATGACATGGAAAGTTCACTTGAGCATAATCATCGATCAGATCTACTTCAGCTAGGACATGTCTTTGCATTGGTTGCACCACAGGGGAATGATGAGAAATCCAATTATTGGTTAGCATGTTGTGTAAGAGGAAAACAAAAACTTGCACAACTGATCACAGATGATGATGGATTCACGTATCCTACTGGTTCAGTGGTTGTTGCTGGAACATGGCTACGGACATACATGCTTAGAAGGAACAGAATTCCTACATTCGAAGACTATCAGAAGCACAAAGTAATTCTCATATATTCGCATCTTATTATAGCAACAAATGTAAAGTTATTGAAGCATCAAGGAAGACCAAAAGTAAAAGAACTTTTTACTATTGCTAATGCTGATCATGAAGCCTTGTTGGAGACCCTAAAATAGAGAGAGGACCCTATTGGAATACTGGACTAGGTATATATACTTCTCATGTTATTTTCTTCATAATGATTTAATGAATTGATGATTATCTTGTTTAATACAATAAGTTACTAATTTTTGTATGATATTGGAATGTAGGTACATCATGAAGAGTTGGAGGGGGGTGGTATTGGGGAGAATTTCTAAAATTTATGATGTATTATGATGTAAAATGTGTAGTTTTTTGTATATGGTTTTTGTATTTTGGTAGGTTCTTTGTAAGGAATTATAAGAGGAAGATATTGAACAAGTTCTTCCAAATCATATTTGCATGTGATACAAGGCTATAACGACAATTTTAAGAGCATTTATAACTATATGAAAGATAATTGCATGCGGATATCTTATTGCAAATTTGGTTTTTTCCTTATTTGACATAAAGCTGACATTATGATTATTAAAACTATTTTTATCAAACTAATCAAATAAGAAAAATCCATAAAGTATGGATGAACAATTAGAATACTTGATTTCTTCCATTTTACAACCAATCATAGCATTTGAAAGCATAAAGAGTCATAATATTGTATAATGTTTTGAAAGACTTTCATATTGAAAAGTTGTATGAAGCACATTTGGGATAAGCCATAAAATCCATGAAAGAAGATAGCATGTAGGATAAGCAATTAAAGCCAATAAGCAAGATAGCACATGCATACTGACATGATATGAAGTTGGATATGAAGGCTATGAGTGGATGAGTCATTAGAGGTATCAACAATCCCATCATAAATGAGATCTTGGATTTTATGTTTCAACACTATGGAATCTTTAGTTTTATGAAATTTTCTTCCATAGAGATTAATTTAAGAATGCCCCGTGTGTATGTAAAGGTCTTAAGGGAGATTAATTTAAGAATGCAATATTCTCCTCTAACCTTTTGTCAAGTTTAGAATTGTATTCTATCATGTGCTTAGAGAGATGAAGGTAAGAAAGATTATTTGTCTCTTCTAGCTCTTTGTATTGAACATATAGAAAGAGAGATGACAAGTGAACAAATTTAAGTGTAGTCAATAGATCAAGGAAACCATTTAGTGAAAGAAATTCTTAGTATGCATATCATAGACCATGAAGTTAGAAAATACCAATAGCTCTAAGACCAAAGAGCCATTTTAAGTATGTTCAAGCACTAGAGACATAGAAAATCAAAGTCAATTTATGAAACTCCCCTTAGCAAAAAATGCAAACAAATATTTGCATTTGACATTTTGACTTGGTTGAAAAAGTTTGACAATAATTGATAATATTGCAAGCTTGATGTTCAAAAGCAATTTTTTTTTCAAGAAAGATAGTGACACATGGAGTAGTCTTCAAAAAATCATCCATCATTTGTGGCCACCCCGTACCGAGGAGTCTCCAAGGTGCTCTATATGCATTTGGAGGTCAATCTTTCGAGGGTCATAACTCAGAGCTCGTGAGGGCTATTGATGAACTATCAAATGCTACAGGATGATGATCCTGAGGCCTAAAATAACCTATCTCATTTTTGAGAGATCACATTCCATTTGGATTCAGCACAGCGATCTCGCTCGATGCCAAAACTCACAGTGTGCCTCAGTTCATAGGTGCACCACAACGTAACTTTGAAACCGTTGATCTTGGCATCGAATCATCAGTGCCATTAGCTCTGGATGGGCAGGTGAACCCTAGTCATACCCTTTTTCTAGCCACGAAGACCATCCATCATTTGCGGCCACCCCGTACCAAGGAGTCTCCAAGGTGCTCTAAGTGCATTTTGAGGTCAATCTTTCAAGGGTCAATCTTTCAAGGGTCATAACTCAGAGCTCGTGAGGGCTATTGATAAACTATCAAATGCTACAGGATGATGATCCTAAGGCCTAAAATAACCTATCTCATTTTTGAGAGATCACATTCCATTTGGATTCAGCACAGCAATCTCGCTCGATGCCAAAACTCATAGTGTGCCTCAATTCATAGGTGCACCACAGCATAACTTTGAAACCGCTGATCTTGGCATCGAATCGTCAGTGCCATTAGCTCCGGATGAGCAGTTGAACCCTAGTTACACCCTTGTTCTAGCCATGAAGACCATCCATCATTTGCGGCCACCCCGTACCGAGGAGTCTTCAAGGTGCTCTAAGTGCATTTTGAGGTCGATCCTTCGAGGGTCATAACTCAGAGCTCGTGATGGCTATCGACAAACTGTCAAATGATACAGGACGGTGATCCTGAGGCCTAAAATAACCTATCTCATTTTTGAGAGATCACATTTCGTTTGGATTCAGCACAACGATCTCGCTCGATGCCAAAACTCGCAGTGTGCCTCAATTCATAGGTGCACCATAGCGTAACTTTGAAACCGCTGATCTTGGCATCAAATTGTCAGTCCCATTAGCTCCAAATGAGTGGGTGAACCCTAGTCACACCTTTTTTCTAGCCAGAAAGACCATCCATCATTTGCGGCCACCCCGTACCGAGGAGTCTTCAAGGTGCTCTAAGTGCATTTTGAGGTCGATCCTTTGAGGGTCATAACTCAGAGCTCGTGAGGGCTATCGATGAACCATTAGAGGAGACAAGTTCGTAAGGATGGAGTGGCTTAGTGTTTTTGCTAAAATAAGTTAGTGGGAAGGCTTTATTAGAGGATCTTGGCCAAACTAGTGGGGTGTTTGCCAAAATTTCTTGTTTTATTTCTACTTGGTTTTGTTTTCTTGTTTTGTGCTTGAGTATTGTTATGGGATTGGGACTTACACTCACCCTTGTGGGAAGGGAAGAGAAGTCCAGGGTGAAGGGCTTAAGTTGGGTTCAAAAAATGTATTGAGAACCTTGGAGTATGGGCTCCATTGTATGCCATAACATTTCATATCTTGCTGGGGGTGATAAGGAAAGTATGGTGTAGAAAGGAAGTTTGAGGAGTTACAACTGATGGTAGTGGGTTTAGAGGAGGAAATGTGGAGGCCCCGAGAGGGCATTAAATGGTTCATTTATGATAGCCCCGAGAGGGCATGAAATTTGGTGAATTATGATAGCCCCGAGAGGGCATTAAAATTGTTTATTGCAAATATGGTTTGGTATGGAAAGTCTCCATTTTAGAACACACCTTCACCCTATGTTTATGGTTCCATCTGTGAAGCCATTGTGAAATAGTCTTGGGGGGAAATTGATCAAGTTTGAAATGTAATGTTTATGCATTGAAAGATTGTATGTGTATCCTAGTTTGAGACTTGTTCCCTAGCGCGGGGGTGGTCTCTTTGAGGCCTATGGTTGGGTGGAAAGCACCCATGGTCCTTGTTATTTTGTTGTGTTGCATATGCAGATTTGTGTCCAAGGGAGCAATGGAAATGGCTTGGAATGATCATCTTGCAGATTGATGTTGGATGAGAAAACTTGACATTGTGCCCTCATTTGTGAAGGAGGATTCACCAGCTTGTTCATGTTCTCAACGATCATGTTGGACAATGTTCATGCTACTCATTGTCCATATCTTTCAATGTCCATGTTCCTTATGATTTTGAAAAGTCCCTTATGTTGCCCCATTGTGATGGAAGGAGATTGTATCATTGTTACCTAATGTACGTGTAGAAGAAAATATTGATAAGGTTGTATATGCATGTTTCATTTGGAGTTTATATTGTTATGAAAGCATTGGTACGAGTCACAGATTTGCTTTGACATCATTGTTATCATTTGAAAATGTGAAAGAAAGTTTTCTCCTTGTGGTATTGTAAATGACTAGTTGATAATAACAATCCATAGATGTTATGTGATACCATTGATTGTATAAATTTAAAACTTAGTAGATTTCTTACAATCTTGTTGTGTACTCAATAATTTGGTGAGGAAGCAATGTTGATAGATAATGAGGATATAGTAATATACTAATTGTCACATTAATATATATTGTAATGATTAATGAATGTGTGTACATTGGTAATGAGGATAATAAGTAATTCTGATCCCCTTCCCTTACATGCTAGAATCACGACCTAGTCCATATGATACAACTCACAGACCCAGAGGCTTGTTAGGATATGAATTACCTCACTAATTTATGAGTGTTGTATCTTGAACTTGCTCGTTTGACTCGTGACGCTAACTTGAACTAGACTGTCATCCAATCTATTTGAAAACCACCTGTGACTAAAATGTTAACACCTTCACACTATTCACATGAGTCTTGAACTCCTATTCAATGATAACCTTGTTTTACAATATGTAATTTCTTATGCGACTTCATAAGCTAAAAAAAAAAAAAATTGTTGTGTTTTTACTAGTAAAATTTAGGGCATGACACATGATCCACGATAAATTGAACAATACTAGATACTAAATTAATATGTATGTCATTGTGCACGTAAATGATAAAAATATATATCAAAATACATGTATCCATAGACAAAATTTTACACAAATATATATCAAAGATCATGTATCCATAGACAAAGTACTCAAATATATATATATCAAAATACATAGATCCATATACAAAATGTGGCTGATCTTGCCATCAGAATGTGTATAATATCAATGTTTCTATATACAATGTGGCATATGCCATCTCAAAATGTCTCATGATGCATCCTACAAAAACTATACTATCCTAGGGTGCTAGTGGATGATCAAAATGCAGCCTCTTCGCTGCACTACGTGGATCGGATGCCTCCTACATAAACAAAAAAGGAAAACCCAAAGTTAGACTACTAAATTTATATGATTGTACGTATCTAACATTGAATTACTCAAATGCCCCCGAGAGGGCATTAAATGGTTCATTTATGATAGCCCCGAGAGGGCATGAAATTTGGTGAATTATGATAGCCCCGAGAGGGCATTAAAATTGTTTATTGCAAATATGGTTTGGTATGGCAAGTCTCCATTTTAGAACACACCTTTACCCTATGTTTATGGTTCCATCTGTGAAGCCATTGTGAAATAGTCTTGGGGGGAAATTGTTCAAGTTTGAAATGTAATGTTTATGCATTGAAAGATTGTATGTGTATCCCAGTTTGAGCCTTGTTCCCTAGCGCGAGGGTGGTCTCTTTGAGGCCTATGGTTGGGTGGAAAGCACCCATGGTCCTTGTTATTTTGTTGTGTTGCATATGCAGATTTGTGTCCAAGGGAGCAATGGAAATGGCTTGGAATGATCATCTTGCAGATTGATGTTGGATGAGAAAACTTGACATTGTGCCCTCATTTGTGAAGGAGGATTCACCAGCTTATTCATGTTCTCAACGATCATGTTGGACAATGTTCATGCTACTCATTGTCCATATCTTTCAATGTCCATGTTCCTTATGATTTTGAAAAGTCCCTTATGTTGCCCCATTGTAATGGAAGGAGATTGTATCATTGTTACCTAATGTACGTGTAGAAGAAAATATTGATAAGGTTGTATATGCATGTTTCATTTGGAGTTTATATTGTTATGAAAGCATTGGTACGAGTCACAGATTTGCTTTGACATCATTGTTATCATTTGAAAATGTGAAAGAAAGTTTTCTCCTTGTGGTATTGTAAATGACTAGTTGATAATAACAATCCATAGATGTTATGTGATACCATTGATTGTATAAATTTAAAACTTAGTAGATTTCTTACAATCTTGTTGTGCACTCAATAATTTGGTGAGGAAGCAATGTTGATAGATAATGAGGATATAGTAATATACTAATTGTCACATTAATATATATTGTAATGATTAATGAATGTGTGTACATTGGTAATGAGGATAATAAGTAATTCTGATCCCCTTCCCTTACATGCTAGAATCACGACCTAGTCCATATGATACAACTCACAGACCCAGAGGCTTGTTAGGATATGAATTACCTCACTAATTTATGAGTGTTGTATCTTGAACTTGCTCGTTTGACTCGTGACGCTAACTTGAACTAGACTGTCATCCAATCTATTTGAAAACCACCTGTGACTAAAATGTTAACACCTTCACACTATTCACATGAGTCTTGAACTCCTATTCAATGATAACCTTGTTTTACAATATGTAATTTCTTATGCGACTTCATAAGCTAAAAAAAAAAAAAAAATTGTTGTGTTTTTACTAGTAAAATTTAGGGCATGACACATGATCCACGATAAATTGAACAATACTAGATACTAAATTAATATGTATATCATTGTGCACGTAAATGATAAAAATATATATATCAAAAAAAATGTATCCATAGACAAAATTTTACACAAATATATATCAAAGATCATGTATCCATAGACAACGTACTCAAATATATATATATCAAAATACATAGATCCATATACAAAATGTGGCTGATCTTGCCATCAGAATGTGTATAATATCAATGTTTCTATATACAATGTGGCATATGCCATCTCAAAATGTCTCATGATGCATCCTACGAAAACTATACTATCCTAAGGTGCTGGTGGATGTTCAAAATGCAGCCTCTTCGCTGCACTAGGTGGATCGGATGCCTCCTACATAAACAAAAAAGGAAAACCCAAAGTTAGACTACTAAATTTATATGATTCTACATATCTAACATTGAATTACTCAAATGCCCCCAAGAGGGCATTAAATGGTTCATTTATGATAGCCCCGAGAGGGCATGAAATTTGGTGAATTATGATAGCCCCGAGAGGGCATTAAAATTGTTTATTGCAAATATGGTTTGGTATGGCAAGTCTCCATTTTAGAACACACCTTCACCCTATGTTTATGGTTCCATCTGTGAAGCCATTGTGAAATAGTCTTGGGGGGGAATTGTTCAAGTTTGAAATGTAATGTTTATGCATTGAAAGATTGTATGTGTATCCCAGTTTGAGCCTTGTTCCCTAGCGCGGGGGTGGTCTCTTTGAGGCCTATGGTTGGGTGGAAAGCACCCATGGTCCTTGTTATTTTGTTGTGTTGCATATGCAAATTTGTGTCCAAGGGAGCAATGGAAATAGCTTGGAATGATCATCTTGCAGATTGATGTTGGATGAGAAAACTTGACATTATGCCCTCATTTGTGAAGGAGGATTCACCAGCTTGTTCATGTTCTCAACGATCATGTTGGACAATGTTCATGCTACTCATTGTCCATATCTTTCAATGTCCATGTTCCTTATGATTTTGAAAAGTCCCTTATGTTTCCCCATTGTGATGGAAGGAGATTGTATCATTGTTACCTAATGTACATGTAGAAGAAAATATTGATAAGGTTGTATATGCATGTTTCATTTGGAGTTTATATTGTTATGAAAGCATTGGTACGAGTCACAGATTTGCTTTGACATCATTTTTATCATTTGAAAATGTGAAAGAAAGTTTTCTCCTTGTGGTATTGTAAATGACTAGTTGATAATAACAATCCATAGATGTTATGTGATACCATTGATTGTATAAATTTAAAACTTAGTAGATTTCTTACAATCTTGTTGTGCACTCAATAATTTGGTGAGGAAGCAATGTTGATAGATAATGAGGATATAGTAATATACTAATTTTCACATTAATATATATTGTAATGATTAATGAATGTGTGTACATTGGTAATGAGGATAATAAGTAATTCTGATCCCCTTCCCTTACATGCTAGAATCACGACCTAGTCCATATGATACAACTCACAGACCCAGAGGCTTGTTAGGATATGAATTACCTCACTAATTTATGAGTGTTGTATCTTGAACTTGCTCGTTTGACTCGTGACGCTAACTTGAACTAGATTGTCATCCAATCTATTTGAAAACCACCTGTGACTAAAATGTTAACACCTTCACACTATTCACATGAGTCTTGAACTCCTATTCAATGATAACATTGTTTTACAATATGTAATTTCTTATGCGACTTCATAAGCTAAAAAAAAAAAAAAAAAATTGTTGTGTTTTTACTAGTAAAATTTAGGGCATGACACATGATCCATGATAAATTGAACAATACTAGATACTAAATTAATATGTATATCATTGTGCACGTAAATGATAAAAATATATATCAAAATACATGTATCCATAGAAAAAATTTTACACAAATATATATCAAAGATCATGTATCCATAGACAAAGTACTCAAATATATATATATCAAAATACATAGATCCATATACAAAATGTGGCTGATCTTGCCATCAGAATGTGTATAATATCAATGTTTCTATATACAATGTGGCATATGCCATCTCAAAATGTCTCATGATGCATCCTACGAAAACTATACTATCCTAGGGTGCTGGTGGATGATCAAAATGCAGCCTCTTCGCTGCACTAGGTGGATCGGATGCCTCCTACATAAACAAAAAAGGAAAACCCAAAGTTAGACTACTAAATTTATATGATTCTATGTATCTAACATTGAATTACTCAAATGCATAATGATCTTTTTTGTATTGGAGATTAATACTATCAAAATTTCATAATAAATACCTCTCTCGTCGACCTCCTGCACCGGTCAGGAGTCCTCTCGTATGCCCTCGGCAATGTTGGTACCTCTGTGATTGTGGGCTGCATATGTTCAAATACCTTTGTCAGATGAATCTACAATTTAAACTATAGCATTATAATTCATAGCATGCTAAATTTATAACATATTTAATCATGAATTCAAACTACAACTTACTATTGTAGGCTCCTCCTCAGGAGTTAGTGGCCGCGTCATCAAATCTACATAACTGTCCCATCGAACCTCATGTGCACTAGGAGTCTCCTATGAGATACAAAATAGTAGTTGTTAATGTCACGAAAATTAGTTTTGAATTTATTTATAAAGATAAGTGATGCAAGAGTATCCCATGCTCATCAGGGGAACATTGAAGATCCAAGGCATTACAGAGGTCATGGAACATCTCTTGAAGTCAATTGGGCAATCCTTGCACCAATTATGGCTCATGGAAGCATACAAAGTTATAATGTTGGACTCATATGTGGAAGAAAGTTGTAATTGGGCATGAGATAGGATTTTAGGATTTCATATGGTAGATGTGTCATTTGATAGGTTCATGTAGGTTGTCATGATCATATCTTGTCATTAGACAAGTCAAAACGTTCTAGAATTGAGTTTTGGGGTTTGAACAAGCAGGCCCTAGTTTTTAAGCCATTTTAAGGAGGGTTTTGAAGTTTGGGTGTTTAGGAGTGTGACCAAGACCTATAATCTTGAAAATCCTTAATGTGTTGGTCCCTTTTTTGAAGCCTTGGTGTGTCTAATTCCTCCTTGTGTGTCCCAGAGTTGAAAGGTACATAAGTGGTGTCCAAAGATTTCTTGGTGAGGAAAGAAAGAGAATCAGTGAGTTGACCCTTGGGAAGGAAGAAAACTTGTTGTGAAAATGCCTCCTAAAAATCAAATGGCTAGAGAACTTGAAGAATTGAGAGAAGAGTTGGCAAAAGAGAAAAGAGAGAGGAGAGAACTTGAAGAATCTAGAGTGAGGGAAGAAAGATAGATGAGAAGAGAGAGGCTAAAGCTTATTGCAAGGATAGAATCCTTAGAAAAGGAAAGGCAAGAACCTAGAGGAGAAGAGGTTAGAGGAAGAAATCATGGAGAGAACCATGAAGAAGAAGAGGTTGGTAATGCAAGGCAAGAGCATGAGACAACAGATGATCCTGAAGAAAGGAGATTTATGAGAATCATTAAGGTAGTACAAGGTAATGGTGGGAAGAACCATATTTATTTTCCTATATACCAGGGTAAAATGGATAGTGAAGAAGTGTTAGGGTGGATAGAGGCCCTTGAGAACTACTTTGATCTTGAAGACATAGAGGCAGATAAGAAGGTAAAAGTAGCAACAACAAGACTGAGAGGAACATCACTCACTTGGTGGACTAGTGTTCAGAATGAGAGAGAGGAAAGGTGGTGCAGGGCACCTAACCTATGTGGCAGGGGGGAACAAGTATCTCTATTGTCGGACACCTTGCCACTCCATGAAAGCGAGGATTTAGGTAGATTAGGAAGTTGGAATAAAGGTTTGGTCCATATTTTACAAGTTGGTCTATGTTTTGTAATAAAGGCACATGTAAGGCCCACAAGCATTTTGGTGTGGTTATAAACCAAGTGACTCCATGGGACCAAAAGGCCTTAGAATAGGGTATTTAGAGTCTAAACAGTATTAGCAAAAAGTGGTTGTTTGTTTGTTTTATGGTTGGGAATGCCTATATGGTTGTTCCAACGGTCATGTAGACCTTTATATATGTCATATGTGATCTCAGTTGAAAGGGGGAGATCAGAGTGTACAGTGGTTTGGAAAAAAAATAATAAAAACTTCAATTTTTTGGAAATTTACTTAGTTGCATTTAATAAATCCATATGACCAATTTTGAGTCAATGGAATAGTTTAGAAAGTTAGGGAATGCATAAAAACTATAGTTTGAAATTTGAATTTCAAATTCAAACGCTCATATTAGTTTTGGAGGGAAAGTAGTAATTTGGTATTTGTTTGATTAAATAAACCTTTGTAACCAACTTGGTCAGTTGGACAGGTGCATATAAGCCTATTTAAGTTGTAATGAACATATGCAAGACATGAATCATTATTGGTACGCAAAAAATCATAGAAATTGTATAGAACAACAATCATACTTTCCTCTGCATCAATTAAAAAAATAAAAAATAAATGATACTTATACATACAATGGGGCTCTCTGTGTGAATGAAAATCCCTGATGATCTAGGACGTCGAATCTGTACAGGCTCATCACCAGTAGCCACACCCTACATACAATAAATAATGTAATTAAATGAGATTACCACAAACATTTTACAAGAATGCATCAATATTTAATCAATTAGAAAACATCTAATTACCTTTCCTTTGTCAATGCATGTTGGCTCACCCCCCGCACTTTGTCCCCCCGGGGCAGGTGGTATCTGCAAGATAAAAGAAAGATTAGCAACCATATATGCTACAATATCAAATAGAAAAAAGAAATGCAAACAAAACATAATGTACCATAGATGTCTCAAGGCCAAACAAAATGGTCGAGAGTGTAGCATCATCTATCTGTCTGAGCTCCTCCTCGGTCATCAACTAAACATGAATGAAGATCACATACATGTAAAAGTCAGTATGGCTTAAAAATTAAAATTACTCTATTATAAAAATTAACTTTAAATCACATATGTCATAACAAAAAAATGTATACACATACCGACACCAAAGGAGTCCATGCCTCTATATTCCCCTGCTCTCTCGCATCAGGGTCTGTAGCCTCTGCACGTGCGTCTGGTGTATCCTCGTCTAATACAAAATGATACTCAGGAAGATCACCTATGGGACCCAGGCAAATATTCTTGCATGTAATGAAAGTGTGAGGCACACAAATGTGTGATGAGCTAGCCGATGATGAACTGGCACCAACATCATCAACATGAGGAGGCAAGACTAACCTAGCCTGAGATATCATTAGGCTACTCAGCCTATGAATGGCTCTGATGGTCTGAGAGCTAGCCTCTGCCATAATATCTAGATGCTGCACTCGAGGAGGTGGGGAGATATCGGGGGGGGGGGGGGGGGGGGACAAAAGTGCCAAGTTTCTTCCACTGGGAAGAGGGTCTATCCTGAGGAGCTCCTAGTCCTAAGCCCATGTTGGGCTTCATGCTCCAATAGTTCACTTTAAGTTTCAACACAAATTCTGCATATAATTTTTTAAGGAAATAAAATGGTATGTCTAAATTTCCATGTGGAGGGATATCAAAGACCATCCACCAACGGTCCCAAAAATTTGCACGTATGGCGTCATTTGTGCACCATTTAATCGATAGTTTGGTTTTTTTTGGGTCAACTGGTATACCCGTTTTTGGGTTAGCAAAAAAGGCTTGCCAAATCGTCTTTGGTTATGTTGAGGGCCGTGACCTCATCATAATCCAAACCATCATCAAACATCTGGTGCATTTCATCACGCCAATGAAGAGCGGCATTTTGTTGGTTTGTAAGAGTTTCAATGTTATCCACTATGGTGTTTAACGTGGATAACATAGGAGCCAGTGTAGGCACATTATTGTATGTTCTATGCAAACCTCTCAACTCAGTGAGATTTTCATTTATCAAATCCTCGATTTGAGGAGGGTTTTGAGGAGGTAGAGGATCATTTGGTGGACGGTTTTGTGGGGATACTGGATCGTTTGGTGGTGGGTTGCGAGGAATATTATTCCCTGCCTCAGTGTCATCATTTTGATCAGCCATTCCTATTGAATTGCAAAACATAATATATATTTAAAAAAAATCTATATTTTAACCATTTTTGTCAAAAAAACCCTAGATTCAACTAAAACAAACAAAATCTTGTTAAAATCTATTAAATTTAGGTTAAAAATAAGTCGGGGGGGGGGAACATACCTGATATCTGATATCCGATTTGCTATCTGATATTCGATTTATTATCTGATATCCAATTTGACTGGCCCAAATTCGCGTGAAAATAAGGGTCGCGGGTCTATGATTTTGTGTTTAATCCATGCACAGGTATCAGATATCCGATATTATAATATGTATAATATAACATATATATTACATTTTATATATTTTTATATTATATTTTATATTTATTATATTAATTTACTATATATTATAATATTAAATATTATTATTATACTATATTATTATAATTTATAATATATTATACTTTTTTATTATATATTATATTATAAGATATTACTTTTTATTATTATATTATATTATATATATATATATTATATTACATTACTATATATTATAATATATGAAATATTATATTATATTATTATAATATAATATGTTATTATAATATTATTATTATAGTATAATATTATACGATTATAATATAATAATAATATTATTATTATATTATAGTATAATAATTATTATAATAATATTATTATATTATAGTATAATAATTATAATAATAATAATATTAAATAATAAAAATATTATTATAATATAATAGTATGATATATTATTTAATATTATTATTATTATTTTATATCAATAATAATAATATTAAATAATATATCATACTATTATATGATTTTAATTATTAGTCGGATATTGGATTTAAAATCGGATATCCGATAAGGCTTGGCTTAACCTTTCAGGTTTGGTTCCTGGATAGGTAAAAAAAAGTTAGAGCGGATTTTGAAGCGCTTTTAGGCGTCTTCAAACTCTTTTTTTTTCACATCGCCACTTTTTGGCACACCATGATCCTGCACATACCCGTAGAGGTTTGGAAAATGACAGATATATGCCAACTAGTTAAAAATGCTAAAATATATAATTATCAGGGGATTATATAGACAAAGCCCACTGAAGTTAAAGGTTCTATTGAATCTTATCTTGGAAGATTATTGGAAAGTGAACAAATAGGAAAAGTTTTTTGGTTAAGTGTTGTCTTTTATATTTTGAAAAGAGGGTGTCCTATGATAGACTACCCATTATTGAGTACTTTGTTGAACTTTTTGAAAGTCGATAACCATGTCAATAGTCACTAGTCATTGAATAATGGATGGGAATGGTCAAGCTATCTTGTTGAGGTTGAAAAAGAAGACTCAAAGGAAAAAATTAAAAGAGTCAAATTTTATTGTAGTTTCATTAGATGAAGTTACAATAGTTGATAATACTTCCTACACATACATGCATGATTATACTGTACACAATCTTGTTTGTCAATCTCTACTATATATATATGAATGGTTCAAGAAAAAAAAATTGAATATGGAGGTCTAGATAATATGTTGATTGCCAAAAATTTGGTGTGTGTCGGAGCTGATGGAGCTTAAGTAATGCAAGGTAATATGATCAATCTTTGCACAAAGATAAAAATTTATTTTGTACCCTATGATGTTGGCATTCAATGTATGGCCCATAGAATGAATCTAGCTTTTGGAGTTGTGGCTTGAATTCTCAAGTAGATAAGGTTAAAACTTTAATCAAGGAGTTCTACCAATATTTCTATCAAATTGGTGAGAACAAGCTTCTTAAGGAGAATGATACAAGATGGTTCTCTTTGGATGGACCAAACCATTATTATTATTTCTGGAATATAAGTCATTTCTTGGACTCATTAACTCCAAGAAGGAAAAGTTGAAAAACTTGAAATATCTAGTCCTTCATTCAAAGTTAACAGATATAGAGACTCTCTTAACTTTAGCATCTATTCTACCCATACTATAGGAGATGAGGGATATAATGAAAAAGGCCTAGCAAAGGGTTTTGTTTATTATAGAATTTTCTAACTTGAGTAAAATAAAATGCTTGACCCTCAATAATCTCTATCAATCTGATAGGACATTATCTAATATAAAATTTGATAAGTGGTAGAAAATCAAATATTTGGATTGTCCTAATAATTATCTACATATCAATGCAGACAGGGAGTTATGTGTAGTGTACATGGAATTGACATACCAATGACCTATAGTGAGAAGTTGGAGACAAACAAGAAGTGACTAGCAAGGAGGCCCAAGAAGTGAGTGACATGTATTACAAAGGAATATTTCACCAAGATCATTGAGTCTATAATTGCTTTTGCAAAATTAATTGCCCTTGATCTTTCCTAAAAAAATTAGAATGAGATTCCCTCCAAATAAACTACTTGAATCCATGGCTATTGTGTTTCCTCAATATTGGAGTCTTAATACTCCAAGTGATTTTTGAGATAGGCTACTAAGTATGATAAAGCACTTTTGCAAAATTGAAGTAATCAATGGAGTAATTATAAATAGAATTCTAGAAGAACCTCTTTTGAGAGATCAATCAGGTCATTTTTTACACACAATGAGGTAAAATATAATTCTATGGAGAACCCCCATGAACAAGGATCAATAACAAGGCTTTGGGACTATCTAGTTCAGAGCGAAATGTTGAGATATTCAGTATTAGAATATTTCAAGCTTACTAAATTATGTCTTACCATGATATTGGGTTTAGTGGAGGATGAGAGATTTTTCAATGCTTTGGGGTTCATAAAGTCAAATATAAGAAAAAAATTAGATAAGAATTTGGATACTTTCTTGAGGATGTACAATTCTAGGTATGATATCCACACTTTTCCTAACAATAGGGAAGTCAAAATATGGAGAAAGAAATATCAAAGAAGATGGATGGGCAATATTTCTAACCAAAGTGGGATTGGTAGTGCCAAGAAGAATTCCATTGGCATTGACTCATGTACTAATGCTAGTAGTGGTAGTGGAAGTGGATAGACTGGTAGTGCTACTGATAAGCTTGAGATGCAAAATTGGAGTGAAGATAACACATGTACTAACAAAGGAAACTATGAGTTAGTTGACAACACAAAATATGAAGATTCTAAACCTAAAGATTTTTAGAATGAGAGGATGTGACAACTTAATCTAATTTAGCACTTAATAGTAGAAATCCATAGCTATCCATTAGTAATTAAACTTATTATTGCACTCTCTTTTTTACTAATCATGCATATCAAATGTGCATGATTATTAAGCATTGTGGTTGCAACTTGATAACTTTATGATATTGAATGAAAATACTCTTTTATAATTAATAGTCATTGTCAATTGTATTTTTTGAGATTTTCATTAATATTTCAAAAATATAGAAATTCATATGAGATAATTCTTATAGTGGTACATATGAATTACATGAATGTAATTTCTAATTGTAATAGTCAATACTAAATTTCTAAATAGAAATGGGGATAGTATAATTCAAGTGACAAGTCAACAGTCACTGATTCACTAATTTTGTTTGCCTCATGTGAAGAGTCAAATAGAATTATTTCATTATCATACTATGTTGACTTGTTATCGTACAATGCATGAATAGTTTCATTAATTTTTTTAAATATAGCATTACCAAATTGTAATTCATATTGATTTTCATTACCTTATTTATATTATAGGCATATGATAATTAATATAGTTCAATGAGTTCATTTTATATATTTGTAACTTATAAACCTTAGCAATAGAAAATGACCCTGAATTTCCTTTTATAGTAAGAAGGGAGCAATAATAGCTTCAGGTTAGTTTGCATGATGGGAAGAGTAGTATCAAATTTGGTATCAGAGTATCTTTTTCCTTTGAAAGGCCTATTTAGCATGTTACCATCTACATTCTAATAGATTTATCATGTTCAAGAAATAAAGTACAAACTTGAAACTCCTATCTAACCATCAAAAATAGAAATAAAGTATACAATACAACACTACAAAAATGAATCAATGATTAAAAGTACTTTCACATACTATGATTGATCAACTATGAGATGATTTTTCCATCTTTTTTAGGATGTCCCATTCTACTTCTGCTAGAAGTTGGATGCTTGTTATGTTATGGTAAATGACCTACAACTTTGTCAAAATTTCATATTTGGAAGATATATTTGAATGCAAGAAAGCATCCAATAGTACCCTTAGATTTCCAATTTCTTGATGCAATCCGCAATGCCTTAAGGAGTTGTGTCCCTTGGAAAATTGACTACTTAAGACCTCATTGTGTCCTCCAACTCTTTTAGCTAAGATTCCCTTCCAATGAATTTTGTTGAATTTACAATTACAGATTGAATCAACAAACCAAGATCCATCATCTCCTTTGTTTTATCAATAATCTTGGTGATATTTCTCTAAAATAATGTCAAATATTCATCTGCTTCCCTTAATTTCTAATAATTTTGAATGATATAGCTTTCTTTTAGTGTTGCAATAACACTTTCATGAATTCCCTTGCTTTCCAAATACATGTCATGTGTTTTAAAATCTTTTTTGTAGTGCTCTCCTAAAAAAGATCAATTTGCTTCTTAACATGTTATCTTATCTTCTGATAAACAACATCAAGACTATCATACAATTCAAACCAATCACACAACTTATCACCATTTTCTTTAATTTCCCCCCAAATGGTTTCTTGTATTTACTTCACTATGTTTTTCATTTTGTCCATTGATTGATTCAAGATATTTTCATGGTTTTTATTATTTTATCTACCTCATTTAGCTCTCCCTATAATTTTGACAAATCATCTTCACCTTGTTTCCTTATTTCTTATGCTTTGTCTTCCCACTATTTTTATTTTTCCCTCTCATTCTCCAAATCCTCAGTTAATTTATTATTTCATTGTGTTGCAAACTCCACCTATTTGAACAAACTTACCATGGAATTGTTTTCTTTCTCCAGTTTTTTATTTGTTTCTTCCAATTTTTCCCTCACCTTTTTTAGTTCTTCTATTTTCTACATGCTTACATCACTATTTTTTTCATTTTTCTTTCTTTTTTCCAATTGTTTCTTCATAATTTCTAGTTCTTCCTCCATTTTTTTTGTTTAATTGATTCTTTGAAGGAATCATCTTTTATTACTTTCTCTAATAATCTACACTTGTTAGCCACTTCTTTCTCTTGGGCCTTTTGGTTTTGAAGGTCTTCTTTTATCTTTTCAATAGTCCTCTCCAACTTCTTTTTTCTCTTTCTCCAATTTGAATAGTGAAGTATAGATTGCATTATTTGTTCTTTTGGCCATATTGACTTTGTCCAAATTTTTTACTTTGGATAAATCCATTGATAGGGTGCTAACCTATAATTGTGATGGATATATCTCACTCTCTGATGGATTATTATCTATCTATAGGGGCACAACAACCATGAACTCCATCAAATCTTTATTTGGTTCATAAGATGGAAATGCCCTATTCAATGCAAGTTCATCATCATGAGCTGTGATAATTTCTTTCTTCTTTAATGCATTTATATTTTTTCTATTGTTGATTTTGGTCTGTTGAAAATTTGTAGCAAAATCATTGAAACTAAATATGTGCTTGAACGCATAAAATGATGTTTGAAAGGAGAAATAGCACTTGCACTAGTGTAATTTTCTTTAGTTCCACCTATGCTTGACATTCTAATTATTGTACTTTGATCCATTCCTAATCTTGTCCCACTCTTACTAGTTAGTGGAGTTTTTGAACTACTCTAAGGGTTTTATCCTGAAAGAATTCTATTAATGGCAATTGTCAAGCTCAGCATTGGATTGTTAATGAAAATTGTTGGCATAACTTTATTCTTCTCCTCATTATGTAGTCTAACTTGATCCATATCCACTTGTAATGTCATCTTTACACCACTAGAAATAGGGTTAGTGGCAAGTGGAGTTTGAATTGAATGTGATACAAAAATAGAAAAACTAGGAATGATATTATCACTTATGGAGGAACCTAATAGAGATGATTCACCCCCAAGGACTTGAGAAACACCACATTTTGGTGGAGCTGATGTTTGAGGTGGAAGTCAAATTCCTTCACCCCTTGGTCCCAACCCACCAACACCTAAATAACCCATCTTTTGTATCAAGTCATCCCCTCTATCGTAAGTTTCCATTCCCTTTGTATTAAGTACATCAAATGATGAAAAGAGTAAGAATGTACTTGTACTTGGAGTAGCTTGGGGATTTGCAAAAGATTCATCTTGATCATCTTCATACCCATCCCCAGGTACTAGTTTTAGTGCTTCTAGATGTTCTTCATCCCCACAATTAGCTAAACATTTTATCCTTGTCCAAAGAATCAAACTTTGTAGAGGTATTTGGCTCATCAAGATTCTTCCTCATTGTCTAAAACTCTCTAATGTTTGTTTCAATACAACCCTAAAGGTCACAAATAGTCTTTATTTCTCTTAGAATTTTCATTTTACTTGGGTTATCCACTTTCTAGTAGAAATTTTAGGATGTGATGGGCTCTAGTTTTCTTTTTTGGTTGTGAAATTATCTAATTTGTGCTGACAATTCTTGAACCAAAATATTGCTTTCAACAATGCATTTCTCCATTTCTATTGTAATAACTTCCCAAGAGTCCATGTTTCTAAATCATTCAATCAATGGGACAATCTCATGTGCATACTTGGTTGGTTTGTATCCATACTTTACAATCTTTTAGCCAATTATGTTTATTGGATCATATTGCCACTAAGCATCAACATCAAAAGTAAACATTGTTAGAAATTTGTGTGCCACTTAGAATTTTGATCTATCAAATGTGAACCCTCTACATGAGAAAGAAAAGGAAAAAATATGGCTTTTCTTTTGCTGACCATGAAATAACACATTTTCTCTTTGTATCTTCCATACATATTCCAATGCAAAAACCCTCTATGTTACATGTAGTGGAAGTTTGAAGGATTCTACCATTGAACTGTAAAACCTTAATATAGTGTAGTCCTCCATGAAGTACCAATCGGCCAATTGTATTTTCTTCCTAGTTTAATGCAATTTCTACAAGACTTGGGCAATCTAGGTGTTGAAGTGTTTGTAATTATATGACACACAGCTGCCAAGGAGAAGTCAACAAAATCCTTGTAGTTCCTTTTGCTATCACTCATCCTTATAACAGGTGACCATTGGTATACTTGATCTTGAACATTAAGCTTAAGTTTGTTACTTTGAAATATTTGATGATGCTTTGATAGTAGAAGGTAGCACAAGTAGGTTGTGAATCTAAACATTTTCTAGGAACCACTTTTAATTATTAACAATTTTTCTTGCATGCTATGAACAATGTGCCTAATAAAATTATATCGTACTAATATTACTTGATAATGAAAATTTTAAATCATTTCTAGAATGTTGGCACCCACTTCCTCATTACTTTCCAACCCAAAAAAAAATGGTAGAAAGGATATAGTGTCTTGAACCCATTGTGAAAATATATCAAATTTATAAGGAGGCTTATGATCACTTTGAAAATTGTATGGGGATAACATTAGTCCTCTAACATAGAAATCTTTTTTATTTTTTGGTAATCTCTCATATGACTCTGTCAGGTTTTCTAGGTCAATCATGTTTGAGTTTTGTGCTACCCATGTTACTCCCGATAGATTAGCAAATTCAGTCTCTACAATGAACAAAATTAACTCCTCAGTATTTTTATTAACAATTGCCTTTCTATTTTCATCATAGTTTTCAGCATAGAGCATGACAATTTTTGGACAAGAGAATACTGAAGGAAACACCAAATGAATTATTCCAGTAGGTTACATTGCTAGTTTATATGTTATGGTTCCTACACTAGCATTATACTTAGAATATTTTTCATCCATTTTCAAGTGAAAACCTAATTTCCATGATATTTTTTCCATATATAATAGGATCATAAATATCATGAAATTCATCACTGAAACCTTGTATTTTAAGTAGTTTAAAGAAGTCTATTGAATCTTTTTGTTTCTCCCATTTCCATGTTGCACTCGCTGTGTTTGTTTTTGTCATTGTGAACTAGTTGCAAAATTTAAATTTGAATAACTATTCACAATCGCAAAATACAATTTATAGGGTAATTATAATTAAACCCTAACTCCTTTTGGCCTGTACAAATTTAAAATAAATTAAGTAATTCTATAATTTACTTTGCAAATTATTTGCAATTCTAGAATTTAACCAATTAGGCTTTCAAAGTTACTAATGATTTAGGCTTTCAAAGTTACATGCATGATTCAAAATTACACTCTAAATTATACAATCTACATTTATAGTATAGTGATTTTTAAACCACTTAGTCCTCAAGATCTTACCTAGAAACTGAATTTGAGAAGAGATCTAAAAGACTGAAAGTGGTGAAAGAACCAATAGACTATGTTACATTTCTCAACCAAGATGCCTTTCTATGATTTAGATTCTAAAATATTGTTGCTACAAGTTTAGAACTACAAAACTATTATCAATCAATGAAAACACGAGTGGAAACAACTTTACACAAAGACATAATTTTTGGTACGTAACACATATTGGGTATTTACTTCTATTGGTATGTACATTCTTGATTATACATACTACAGCAAAGCGCTGAAGCTCATACTCATAGTCATTGATTGAAACACAACATGTAGTGATATGATATAGTGGACATATGTCATCATTATGGGGATGTTGTTGTAATAAGTGGTGTTTGTTTCCCTTTTGGCCTAAAATACACCTTACATTATCAATCTTTTGTGATCTATCGATCGATGTAAGGTCTAGATGATGTTAATCCCTATTGCCTTATGGTGATACATCTAACAGTCTACATGTCATCATTGCAGGAGCCTTTGGTAAATTTTTGGCTCTATTTCCCCTTCTTGCCCAAAAGATACTTGATACAAAAGGTGGGCCATAATTAAAATAAAAATATATTTTATATATTATATTTTAACATCTATCAAGATTTTAGGGTTTATTACCCTTTCATCTTGAAATCCATCGGACATCATTGATCATTGGTGATCTAACAGTCAATGCCCAATACCCATAGAATGCCCATAAGACAAAAAACATTTACAATAAATGCTCATATAATTCATCAAATGCCCATTTTATTAATATCAAAATATCTCCAAACAATCTTGTTCAAAGTGTAGGCACTATGGAAAAAAGAATGAGGTAAAGAAAACCCCCAATATAGCCCTCACATTATTGATATTTTGTGATCTAATGGTCAATTTTATGTGTTATGTATTTACTTTCAATTTTATCATTGTGAACAGTAGATTAGATCTAACATATCATTGCAGTACTTGTTTATGTGATTTATGATATTGTTGGGCTAGTTGTGATAGTTTGATATTTGTTTCATTATAAATTTAAAGTAAATTAAGTTATTCTATAATTTAACTAGTTACTACTCACTACTAATGGCTTAGGCTTACAAAGTTACATGCATGATTCAAAATTAAATCCTAAATTCTACAATCTACAGTTACAGTATAGTGATTTGTAATCATTTAGTCCTTAGGATCTTACTAGAAATGCCCATTTAATATCAAAATATTTCCATACAACCCCATTCAAAGTGTAGGCATAGGAGAAAAAAGAACGTGGTAAAGAAACCTCCAGTATAGCCTGAGATAGGAGTCTTGTATACATATATATTTCCCTAAATAGGACTTGAAGAGGACATCCCCTCTTTTACAAGAAATATTAGGGGTCATAACCCCTATTACAGTGAATTTCATGAGAATGAGAATGGTTTGTTTAAGGTTATCCACAAATGATATATACTTTTAAAAGAGATCCAATGCAATGTTGAAGTGACACCTTGATGGTAACCCTCTATATGCCATCAATCCATCAGCCACAACAAAGAGCAATTACCATGCCAAAATAACATCGAATAGGGTTAGATTATAATAAATCTAAATACTAGCTATAATTTTCATAGGAGTAAATACCATTAAGGGATTTCACCTAAATTTGACTAATATAAAAGCCCTTAAATAACCAAATGTTCTAGGAAAACCATAACAGAGAGCAGTGTTCATCATTATACTTGACAATGACTCAAAAAAACTTCCAATAAAATTGTCTATGATTCCATAGTCAACATGGTTATTTAAAATATTTTATGCTAATAGATTAATGATGATGTTAAGATTTAAATAAGAAATAGGAGTAAAGTTAAATAAAATAAAATGTAAGGAGAGTTTTATAGCTTGAGTTTTAGAGAGCTATATAGATTAAACTAAAACAAAAAGAACAAGATGGTCACTAGTCCATACTAAAGGCCTCTTGAAGGTCCTCAACAGAATCCCTAAGGGTTTTGTCCTCCAAGATATACTCCTCCATGAAGTACCACTCTATCCAATATTCTTTTAAGGGCTCAATGATTGAACATAAATAGATGAGGAAATGCAAGTTTCTCTTGTAGGAATCACTTTCCGCCCAGAAGCCAGTCAGGTTCTCTATGAAGATGATTGGGTAGGTGATAATGGGTTGCCTAGGAACATAAAGCATGTTATAATTTTTTCTAATGGGATGGGAAGGTCATGCCTAGTATTTTGGAGGACAACTTCAAGTCACCAAGCAGAACATCTTCAAATAATTCCATGCATAAGGTGATTATGAGATCATGGTTTGCATAAAAACAGTGAGCAATCGTAATGAACATGGATATAATATTTGGGTTAGACTAGAACCTATTAGGATTGCTAACAATTTGGGTCCTTAAGAATCATAGGATAGCCTACTAAATGACATTGTTCTTAACTTTGATAATTTGCATAATGTGCACTGTTTTGATCGGTCTGTCAAAAGCCATGAGCCGAGAGGGGCAAAAAAGTTTGATCAGAGTATCCATCGAAGAAGAGTGGAGCCTAGAAAGAAAACCCTCAAGATAAATAGGTGAAGGGATTTTTTCCAACCTCTCACTATAAATTTCATAAATACGTACAATCTAATCATTGAGAAAATATTCTGAAAAGTATTGCCCTTAATATAGAAAAAATAAAGAAGGAATATATTGCACAATGATATTCTTGGTAAAGATACCATCTAGTGGGATATGTGACAAGGAAGAATAAATGGGATCTTTCATAAAGAAAAGAAACCTTAAGAAGAGATACATGATGTAAAACTATCTTGAAAAAAAATAGATGCATGTCTTCCTTGTGGGGGAAAATTGAAAAACTTAATCCTGACTCTAAGCTTTCATCTGAAATACGATTTGAGCCTTTGGTTTTTTTCAATCGAATGGATGGAAATGAATGTTCACTATGTATGGCATTATAATTCATAAGAGGAAACATTAGTTGATGTTTTTATTAGTAATAATAATAATATAATATAATATTTTGTTTGAGTAAACTAGACATGTGTCTTCTTTACAGGGGACAACAACAATTTTTTTTAAAAGGATTAAGTTCATTATGAATGTGAAACTTTTAAATATGAAATCTTAATCATATTTAAGTTTAAAAACATATTTCCAAATCTTTCCAGGAGTCTACAAGTTTGTAATCCATTAAATGGAATTTGAAATGAAACTACATATTTTCATCGATATTTAAATGGTAATTATTGTTGGTATGTTTGTTATTATGCCAAAAGCTTGAGATATCAATGAAGGCCACAAACACTAGACTTGTGTAGATCCATAAGAGACAGTTAATCCATTGCACAAATCCCAAAGGAGGTATTGACCACCAAGTCAACAATCTCCCCCTTAGCACCAAATGAGGCTTCCACACTAATGGAATGAAGGAGAACTCTTGAGATTCAAACTTGTGACCCAATGCTCTAATATGAATTGTTGGTATTTTTTTCATTCCGCCAAAAGATTGAGCTATCAATGAATGTCACAAATACCAAACTTACCTAGATCCACAAGAGGTGGTTAACCCATGTCATGAACCTCGAAGGAGGTGTTGACCACCAAGTCAACAATTACAATGTTCATGAGAAATGATGCATATTTTCTAGTAATTTTTTAAAGCAAAATAAAACCCAAAATATGATAGTTAAAGGTCATCAACCCTAGGAAACTATAGTGGTGGTACCCATCATTAGTTTAGAATTTTTACATAAGGATTAAATTTATAAATTCAGTAAGATATGTGTTCCATATAAGGCCCTCTGCAGTCACATCTAGATAAAACTATTTTCTTAAAAAAGTCTCTTCCATGATGCGCCCATTTCCTGTGGTGCGTCAACTACCAAACAGTGAGCTCCAATAGAAAATGTTGCATTACCATATTCTAGCTAGGTTGTAAAATTTTGTACAATTGATGAGCCCAAGGGATGCCCAACCCTAATCTGCATGTGTGATGACATCAATCTCATCACCTAGATACATTTCTTTGAATGTCTCTCAAAAACATAAGCATGTTTGCCTTATGTCCTCTAAGATCAAGGAGAGATGCTAGAAATTGGGAAATAATTTCCATGTTGACATGATATAAATTTTTATTCTCCAAAAACTTGTGACTGAGCACTATTTTCATAGCCTCAAAGACAAAAGAACCAATATCATTGCAAGTTTAATTTAGGTTTTCATTGAGAAAAGAGCCTAGAAATTCCCTTTGTAGTTCTTCCAATTTGTACCTCAATCTTATTGGAGTGTCCATTGTAGACAATTTACCTAAATTGAATAATTTTCACCACCAACACCAAAGGCAAGGGGAATTCACCTAAACTAGATAGATTTTTCCTACACTAGACAAAAATTATCACTACCAAACACTACCATAGGCACTTTGAAAAAAAAATTGATAAATGACAAAGAAAATGTAATGCCCCGCTCGGAGATCCTTGGAAACAAGGATTCAAACCAAGCCAAGATATTTTTTTTTTACAAGTATGAATGCACATGACAACATCATACAGGGATCACAAAGATCGCAACGGAAGACTTCAACACAATCCCGGCAACCAACGAATCTCCAAACGCCACTACCAAACTGACACACCCAAACAAAACCAACAACCACCACAACAAGATGAGGTCACAAGAAATGACCACTCATCAACAAAACACCAAGCTGGGGTGAAATGCAGAATCCTAAAATTTGGCTGAGCCTGAAATCCTGAAGCCCTGAAAATTGGCTAAGTCTGGATTTCTAAAGCCCTAAAATTTCCTAGAATCCATAACTTATCTCTGAGAGGTCTAAAACCTATCTCAAACGATTTGTCACATATATTAAAATATATCTTAAGTATAAGGAACTTATACTTAAACGATATATTTTAAACCCTGAAGGACAACAACAGAAACCCAAAAGTGAATTTCAAAAGAAACCTCCTGAATTCAAAATGCAACAACATAGGCTCGAAGAACGCCCAAAAGGGTATCCAAAACCACTCTCAAAAAGATCGGATCATGAAGAAAAGTGCCCGCTGATGGCACACACAAGTTTTTCACAAAAACTGTGCGACACTTTTTACTATGGGAGGGCGATACTTCTCCTTAAGGCGTGCGACACTCATCCAGTGTCATACGACATTTCTCAAGAAGGCATGCGACACTTTTCAGCATCGTACGAAATTTCTCAAGAAGGCGTGAGACACTCTTCTAGTGTCGTACGACATTTCTCAAGAAGCTATGAGATACTTTACAGTGTCGTACGACATAGTTTGCATGGGCGTGCGATACTTTTCAAAGTGTCGCACCATGCTAAACAAATGTCGCCCATAGAAACACGAAAACACTCCTAGAAGCAAAAAGGACCAAAATAGAGCAAAGAACCTCCACACCAGGGAGTACCGGATCCATAAAGACTCGAAGAATGAACACTCGAGTGCAGAGAGAACACAGAATGAAGAACATCTATCCATCTAAACCATGAAAGAAAAGCACATACTGAAATAAACATTGCAAGGAACAAAAGCAACATCGCAATGTACATAAATACATCTCAGGAACAAAACAACCAAACTAAGTACGCGATTCCTCCCAACCGTCAATAGCATCATAAGACCATCGTGGGTCCTAACCATCCCCCACGCGTAACATCCCAAACCACCAACCAAATCGTCGGTACTATCGTAATAGGGACGTCACTACTAAAACATGCAACAATAACAGCATAAAAAAATCTAACATGATAGTGATAACGCATAAGATAATCCTACAGTAGATAACATCACCTATCACATGATAAACAGCAGTAAGCAACAGATATGCTAATACAACAATTCATAGCATCTAATCATATGCTAAACATCATAATAAGGGAATGCGTCAAATAAAATAACATCATCTAAACATGATATACAAGCATCCCAAAGAAAGCATAAATCACAAGAAAGCATACTCTGGAACCCGAAGTACCAAGTGAAGACATCCAGCAACGGTTGCACTAGGACAAAAGATTGTCTCTATACACCGATTCCTAGTAGTGGTGAAGGTAGCTACGCCTCCCAAACACGTGGCACTCATAGGTCCACACCCGCCGTGCCGATGGAGATAATGATCCAACCACAAACACACATAAAACACAACATCCATGGCTAACACTCACGCCAGACAGTATGATGGCTGCAACCAAGAACTTAAGGCAATGCAAGGAGAAAAGGTCTTGGTCAGACACTCAAAAGGCTACTAAGTAGGGGCTGACATCATGGAGAGTCGCTTGGCATCGAAAAGCCCAACCTCGGATATGTGTAGCTCAACTCCCTCAACGAAAGGCCAATACACTGTGTAGCTCAACTCCCTCAACGGAAGGCCAATACACAAAAGTACCATTTTATTATCTTAATTTTTATTATCAGTCACACATTTTATTTAATTATCACTTATACAAGCTCCTCTTAGCCATACCCATGGCGTCATGATCGCCGGGCTGCGAGATAGAAGCCCCCTCCATATGCTACCCTACCCTACCCATGCTCATCCTACGACAAGTGCCCGTGGGCATGCATACTCCCATCCCAACCCCAATGATCATAACTTCCGGCAAATCCACGGAAGATCGGTCCTCACAAGTCACCCAACAAATGTACGCGTACGTACTCATGTGTGGCGCACCACCATCACAAAGATCATAACACAAGGACAGGAATGAGAACACAATGCAAAGAAAACACCCAACTGAAAGCAACACAGGAAGGATGGATTCTAGATGAATCCCAAAGCCAATAAAATCATACATCATGAAAACACTCAACTGGCCTCAATCCGAGAGTATGGATTCTACACAAATCCCAATGATGTAACAAGACCAAACAACATGAACTCACTCAATCGGCCTCAATCCGAGAGTATGGATTCTACCCGAATCCTAGCATTCACGAAACAAAAGCAATGGTCTAAAGGAAACCATAACACCAGGTATAAAATCACTCAATCGAACACAACGTCGAAAGTACGGGTGTGACACGCATCCCAATGCAACATAAAAGTGCAAAAGTGGTCTGACTGATATCCAAACGGATCATCAAGGTCCACGACCCACATTGTGCCAAGAAAACTCGGGAAAATAGGGCGGCACGCAAAACAAGGTAAAAACTCCAAAAAATTGGAAAACTTTGAAATTAAAACCCATTTGGCCTTTGGGTTCAAAAACCCCAAAAATCCAAAAATAAATGGAATTGGACACCGCGTGCAAAAACGGCCAGCATAACGGCATAAAATCCCAAACCCTCATTCCAAAAAATAGGGAAATCGCCCAACCGGCTAGAACTAACATACAGAAACGGAGGGGAACACTAGTTCTCAACCTCTAAACAAACGGCTACCAAAAACAGAAGCTGAAACAGAGCAAAAACAATAAAACAGGAAAGCCCTACCTCACAGCCAAAAGGGCAAAACGGAAAACTGAACCAGAAAATAAAACGCCCGCAGAAGTGGCTGAAAATTGCGGCAATCCAAGGTTTCCCCGAGCTGGATCCAACGAGCCCAACCTCGCGACGATCCCATGCCCGTAGCTCCCACAACGAACAAAACAGTAAATCCTCATGAAGAGGATTTTGGGTTTTACTCTCCAACTTTCCAATTTGAAAGTGAGAAGTGAGGAATTAAATTCCTTTTTTGGATACTTATTCACTTTTTGGGTGAATAATCAATTAGGGAAAATAACCAGCCAACCTAGTTAAACCCCGAATCGACCCAAACGAAAACAGGCTATTCCTATAAATAGGAATTCATCTATGGCAAAGCTGCCAGAAATTAAAATAAATCAATTAAAAAGCCCAAAAACCCAAAAACACATAAATCACCTTAACAACTTTCGGGACAATGCGAACCTCTAAATGCACAAACACGCTTACAGGTCTAATCACATAATGCAAATGAGTTCGGATTTAATAATCACCGAAAGGTTTAAATTAAACATTTTAATAAAGGATACGTCGACCATATAAGGACAACATTGGTAAAATATGAATGGCTGAATCACTAACTCCATGTGCCACTGCCAGGGATATAATCTTGCACACTAAACAACACGATCAAGTGCAATTGCATATAATAACATAGCCGAAGCAATAAATGTATTAAATCACCTAATTTAACCATTTATTTAATTATATTAAAATAATCTATTTACATCACTCACGTTCACAAAAGGCATAGCAATGTAGGAATGAAGTAAATAACCATAGCATTAAATCCATCATATAGCGAAATCAGAGGTATGTCCAAATACCAGATAACTAGATAACCAGATATCATCATAAAACACACTGTCATCTCAAAATGGCATCATCATGCAATATGATTAACTGAACAGCATAGTAGTCTAATATCTATGATACTGAAATCAAAGAGTAACATTTGACCCTCAGGTCATCTCAAATGTAAACATAACATGAGAACAGATATCTCTCAGATCAAAATAAAACAAGGTAAATGTCTGCAGCACATAACCAAATAATCCAACAAGAACAATCCATTCTAATTACTTAAGCATTTAATAATGATTGATTACTTTGCATTAAAAAGGCATTTAAAACACATAAGCAAACATAGTCATAAACATGACTAACCATCGCTACAGGAACCCAGTCGAGTGTAGCATGGTAATAGTACACAGTGCAATCTCTACACACATCTCAGGGTAATCACGGAACAACCTCATGATACCACATCGATCCTAGTAACCACTGGCACAAACCTCAGTGAACCAAAAATCACATCATAATCTCAAAGATCAGTCCAAAGCATAAATAAGGCAACTGATACAAAAATATAAATCCAAACACCTCGACGGTGTAGACCACTCAGGATCACAATCATGATCCATCACAACAAAAGATCAGCAAGGTTGCATCCATCAGGATGACTTACAAAAGTCAAATGGGAGAGGCACTACAGAAAAGATCCTACTAATAACTTAATAAGATCATATACCATAGCATTCATTTAACCTTCTATATCCCTGAGTCCTAAAAGTTAAATTCTATTAGTAGAAAATCTTTGGAAATCTTTCCCACATATGCAAGATTATAGTTTATAATTTTTCTTCAATACTGAAGCAAAAGTGAATCATGTGAAATGGATGGTAGAGGGAATGTAACTAATAGTGATGGGACATCTAATTAATGTCAACTCACACTACAAGTGCGAAGTGGAGGTGGTAGTGAGGACAATGGACACTTGTCACCATTACAGAAATTAAAACTAGATCAAGGTTTCATTTTAGGTATTGGACCCAAAATAAAACTTTCACCATTGATATATAATCATTAAATGATACATCATTGTTCACTACAACTCCACTATGTTGTATTTATTACCGTTTGTCATCTGGCATTTTTTACGTAACACATTTTAATATGTACTTTTTCCAAATAGGGGGTATTTCGAGATGAAGTGTAGTAGGAAAGAAAGATATTGATCATCAATCATATAGTGAGGAATGAAATGGTCTAGATTTATATTAATTTGAAAAATCTAAGTACAATCAAGCCAAAAAATTGAAATAGTTCCATAACCTTATAAGAGCCTATACAAAATTATGTTCCATGAACATTCAACAAAGTACAATAACTTATAAGTATACCTATTATATGTTGTATATCCTTTAAATACCTCCAATGGAGGGTCTTGGTACCTCTTCTTATATAACATGGAGGGGTGTGTACAAGCTTCAAAATCTTAGGTAACTAATAACTAATTTTCATAATTTTCCCAAAAAATTATGAAATGATTTGGAAAATAAGAAAATTAATGAAATTTATGCCGCATAGCTTGAAATATTGACAATAAACTTTCAATGTGTTCTATGCTTGGAGCATGTGGATTGAGCCTCTTTTGTCATCATAAATCACAAATTGTCTAGTCCAACTCATCCTTTTCTACCTCCAACTCCAATTCATGTTGATCATTGATATACCTAGTATAATTTATTTGGAGATCTCATGCAACATTCATCATGTTACTAACAATATCATATTGATCTTCAAACCCAACCTTCCCTGGGTGCACTACGGGGTTTGATGCATGTCTTGTTGGATGCTCCTAAATAGGAAGTCTTGTGCTCATCAACTTTCCTAGGTACACTTGTTAATCTAGAGAAAACCTTGTGCTCTAAGTACATATTCTCATTTTCACTAGAAACTTGGTTTTATAAAGCATGCATTTAATGCCAAAAGGAAATTAATTGTCATGTTTCATATGCTTTGAAAACAAGTTCTACAACATTCATCAATGCATTACATTGTTTTGCATTAAAAGAAACCAAATCACCTCAATAATTCTGTACCCTTTCCAGCTAAGGGGAAAAATTTCGTCGAACTTTATGTATATTTTCCATCAAATGGGAAAACATCACCTCATAATTTATATATTCTTTCCATTCAAGGGAAAAAATCACTTTTTAAATTATGTGTTTCACCAAAAAAATGAATTAATCTCCCCAATTTTATGAAATTCTTCCATATTGGGAAAAAATAGATAATAAAATTAAAGTTTTTGTATGTTTAAAAAAAAAACATCAAGGGAAAAAAAAATTCCTCTAGAAAAAATGACGAATTCGCCAACATTTTATAAATTTTCAATGGAGGGGGTTTCTTAAAGTTATCCCTACTTAAATAATATTTATCAAATATCTTGGGGAGAGGGTTTCTTAAAGTTATCCATGCTTAGATAATATTTATGTCACTTTTATATTTTAATATGGTATATAATTTATATATAGTATAGTAAGAGATATTATATATTTGGTTTCAATATATTTTTTATCTGCACATGGTGGTCATTTTGATGCAGAGATTATAGTGGGAATTTTTCAATTCTTTTATATATCTTTGTCAAGATTCTAGTTGTCCACATCAAATTCAAGAATCATGGAGATCATAGTTATTTAAGCATTGACAAAGTATTTTTAAATTTGGTGACTCCTTGATTCCTTGTTGTGGAAATACATTCATGTGGGCAAAAAAATTTATGGGTTTGTATTGAATTTGCAGAATTCCAAGTGTCAAATGCCCCACCTTCATATCTGTAGTTCATAAGATCTAGGCTTAAACAAATTTGTAAAATCACTTATAAATACAAAAATAGTAGAAAAACCTTTGAATTTAATTTTGAATCAAAGAGATCCTTTATCCAAAAAGATTCCAGATACAAATTTATTGGAAGCAAGAGAGAAAAATCATTTGGTGAAGTAGGAGAAGGTCTTCTCTAAAATGAAGTATGCAAGCCATCTAATGTGTAGAAAAATGATCAGCATTATGTTCACCCTAAAAAAATAAGAAGGACTGCTAGTTATCCAATCCACGCATAAGGTAAACCCTAGAGTGTCTTCAAATTTATTCATTTCCCCTAAAAACCCTATAATTTTATGCCAACAGCCAAAAAAGATCTTTGAAGAAAATAGCATTCCAATAGGATTAGAAAAATCCTCCTAAAACTCATCTCATCCCTATATTTCCTCAATCATTTGAACAAAATAAGCATGCTAAGATAATTCATAAATTTGAGATCTCTAATGCAAATAGGATGCCTACATCCACACTAACTAATCTAAATAGGTCCTTTTCATCTGACCCCAAGATAGATAGATCAAGAGAAGGGATCTCAAATAATGCATCAAGTAGCATATATGGGAAACTCATCCCTCCAAGGCCTACACTTACAAACCCAAAAAATATCTAGATTATTAGTGAGGAATATAGTGATAACAAATGGTAGGAATATACATATATTGTAATGGCCCTAAAATTAAAATCCCTAAAGTAATAAGATGGCTTCAAGAATTATGTGGTCCATGGGTAAGTGTATATAACTTTACCAATCATTTAATTTATCTACACTACTAAAATGAGTACATGAGGAATTCATTTCTTTCAACATCATACTACTTTTGCAAGTAGTTCTTTGAAAATCATTATGTGGGAACCTAATTTTAATGGCCAATTTATTTTTTAAAATAGAGTTCCAATCTGATTAACATCCAAATCCTTACCACCAGAATTAAACCATGGTCAATTTTTAAAGAAAATGGGGAATGACATAGGAAAACTTATGAGACTACAAGTAAGCTTCAACTATTCTAGTGACATCATATTTATCAGTGATCTAGAAATAGGAAAAAGTGAAATCAAAACCAAAAAGATAATCTCAATTAGATCAATTTATAACTTAACCCTCAATAGGTATACAAGGGAAATCAAGAAAATCATTAATATTCCAACCTCAAAACATCTACATAGAACATCAAACTTACTTCATATCCTTGGGAAGCCCCAACCAAATGGAAATAATGTTCTAGTGGTGAGATATTTAGTAATATCAAAACAAACCACTAAGGAAAACACAAAGATGGAAGAAGAAGAAATAAGAGAAGAATAATTAGAAGAAGAGGAAATTAGAGAAGGGGAAAGAGAAGAAAAAATAGTAACCCTTCAAGAGAAAAAATACAAAGATGTCTCATGTCAAGAAGGGCATTGCATTAATAGTAAAAAGGAGGTCTAGGAGAAAATCACAAATTTTCAACAATACAATATCTACCAAAAGGATGACTTTATTCAACAATTATGCAATAGTGTGAAGACTCATGATATTTGGTGCATGAGTTATCATTGACACAATCATATATCATTGATCCAATGGAAGTATGTGAACATATTCATAAAGAGAACATTTTTAATCTAATACCTTGAGTAGATACTGAAGAAATTCCTCAGTCAATTGCAAGCAAGCTGTGGAATCAAGAAAAAGAAGAACCAAAATAAAAAGAATAAAAGAATAACTGGTAAGAAGAAAATAAGAAACAAGAAAAAAAAAACAAATTAATAGGTGAAAAGCTTCCTCGAGATTAGAAATAGTAAGTAAAATAGATTATACACAAAAATAGCAAGAAGAATATGAGAAGAAATAGACAAATCTGTTAGAATCATCAAAAGATCAAATAAAGAAAGACACTTTAGAATTAGTAAGTTAGATAATAACAAAGACTAGATCTCCCCAAATTTCACCTACAATATTAGAGCAATAGGGAAACATTCCTATAATGAGGAAACCTAAGGCAAGAAGAGGGAAGTCATATAAGTTTTGGCAAACCCCTTCAAATCTAAAGAACCCTTTTGAGATAAGAGATGAGATAGATAATGAGAAATTTTCCAAAGGAAAACTCATTCCTACTAAGGTAGAAACTTTCATGAGTAGATTAGAGGCTAAAAATCAAATAGGTTCAACAAATAAAGAAGAAACTATCCAAAATAGAAAGGCATCACTAGGGGAAAAGAAATCTTGGAAAGAGTTTGGAGTCTTAGATCTCTAAGATCATGTAAGAAAACATAGAAAAGAAAACAAAAAAAAAAATCCTACAATGAACAAGAAGAAGGGATGAAGAATGGAGAAGAAGACATAGGCAATTCAATAATTATTGGTTAATAGTTAGTCTCCTTATCTTTTTTGTTCATACCTTGACTCTTAAACAACCTAATGACTTGTGGAGGACAAATAAGTTAACAAAAAAATGGGTCAATGTAGTAATCTATCATGGACCCTAAATTGAAAGGTACAACTCCCTTTTGAATGCAAGATATGCAATGAATTTAAATTTTTTTAGGTTTTTGGGGTATGCTCTTAACCAGAGAGCAGAAGAGGTAAAAACCAAGTTACCCAACACTTTAAGCAATTTAGGTAATTTAAAGGAGGAGTAATCACAACATGCAATCTATTTTGACTTAAATACTATAAATGGAAACATGCATTACCAATTATGACAACAAGAGGAAAGGAAGAGATGATGAAATAGGTAATTCTTGGATTACATATTAAGTTGATGTTTTGACAATACCCAGATTGTCTATCTGTTAGCTACTCCATCCACTAGTTTCTGGCCTCCTTATGCAATTAACTACACTAAACATACAAACTATGACGTATAATAGAGAGAACAAAAGAGATGCTTATGTTGAAGAAAATAAGACATACAATCTATTGAATGAAGGAAGTAAAACAAAGTTCATTTACAATGTTTCAATTCTCAACAATAGCACATTCATTCCATACACTATAATAAAACTAAATGAACAACAAAACTAGAAATGGACTCATAGTCACATGCAGTAGTCGCAACTACAGGGATTTTTCCAAAAGTAAATTTTTTGACCTTATTAACTTCTCAAAAAGTTACATTTATAGGCCTTCTCAAAATGGTCAGTTACATTGGATAATTACTTCATAAAGCATCTCTGAATAGAATAAACTAAAAATAGGACAAGCTTGAATCATTGTCCAATAGAGAGACTAAAAAAATGCCATGAATAGTTGCAAAAGGAGAGAGAAGATAGAGGATGATAGATGTCTAAAAAAGCATCAGAGCATCATGCCTTCTTTGGAATAACTACTTTGGCTCTATAAGATTTCATGCATTAGTTACTTTGTCCAATTATTTGACATCTAAAATGATTATGTTATTAGCTTGAACCATCCAGTAATCATGCATCTCAATCAATTCATTTATTCTAGCAACCCTCAACTGGAACTTCTCTAATTCTCTCCTTATGATTGTGTTCACTAATAAGAGTTCTTAGATCTTGGACATTTAGAAGTTAATTGGGTCAACAAATTCATTGACAAATGCAAAGAACTTTGATTTCATCCTCTCAATATCCACAAGATTTCCATTAGTACACATAAAGGACTTTGTGTTCAATGTCTTCAAATATTGAAATAACTTTTCAATGACCTTCTACACTAGGTCATGTACATCCTTGAGATCATTTGTAGGCCTCATAGAGATTTCTATAAAAAAATCCAAGGATTGGTGAAATAGTAACTCCTTGCCCATCTTGAGGATCTCATGGGTAATGGCAACATTAGTCTTCATATCAATAGATTCTTGCAGAAGAGCCAACTGCTCTATCAATTTGCCTATTATATTTTGTATGGTTTTCTAATGATTGGAAGCTACCTCCCTAAGATTTTGAGCATCTAACACTAGAATTCCCAGATTTTTAATTAATGGGGGAACTTGAGCTTTCATTTGGTCTACCCATGCTTGACCAACCTACCTAAATTTCCTTTCTTGTTGTAGCTTTAGGAGTATATTTTTTTTCTCCTTTGCATTTGGGTTGATTGACTTGACAAAGTGCTCTCAAGTGTGAACCTTATGTACTCCACCAATTCTATATCTGAGGCCTTCAAGACTTCTTTTTCTACTCTAAGCTCTTCCAACTTATCTTCAATTTTCTCATTGGTGGATTTCAACATGCTCACCATGGAATCATGAATAGGGATACCAAGCTCCATTGTTATGATCTAGAAGTCATCTTTTTAAAGCTCGTGAAACTTTCCTTCCTTTTGTGGCTCAGTAATCTCTACCAACATGTGGCCAATACTTGAATCAGTAGACAATGTAGCAAATATCTCCTACTTCTTCATCTTCTTGGATGGCTAACAAGAGGTGACTTGTGTGATCAAGTTCTTCAATGGAGCTGCTTCTTCATATCTCATCTTCTTCCTATCAATGGTCTCTTTCAGCCATAACTTTATAGAGAGCACATTGATAACCAACTGCAAGGTAGTAAGATTGAATAGCTTCCTCAAAATTAAGGGAATTTTCTTGTTCTAGGAAGCAATAGGGAAGGAAACTACCTTAGTTACTAGGAGGGCTAAAGTAACTCCTTACTAAAATGTATCTTGTTCTTGACCATCCATGGGGTTGGTGTCACCATCCAAATTGATGACTTGGATATGGGAAGATGGCTTGGCCACTAATTTCTCTTTTTCTTTCCCTTTTTCTTTGTCTCGCTCCTTCCCAACTTTCCTAGTGTCTAGAAGAGATCCATCTTCATAGATGGTAGTGATTGAAACATTTTTCTCTAGAGGCTAGTCTCCACCTTGGCCAATGGACTATAATGGGCTTGTAGATATTGAAGTAGTAGTTGTGGTGGTCATTTCTATATTTAACTAGTTGGCTCCAAAAGAGACTCCATCCATAGAACTCGTACTCTCAGTCCTCTTCTTCCTCACTTAGTTCCACTCCACCCACTTATTTGTTCTTTTGATTATTCATTGCATAAGAACCTCCATTATGTCTATGACTAGACTTACAGGTGGGATAGACAAAATTGGGGTTCCTTTGATCTTCTTGTAGGATGTGGGATGCATATAGGCTCCATAATTTACAAGGTTAGAAACATCATCAACATAATCATTAGACAATTTAATCTCACTAATTTTTATCTATGGCCAAAGCTTCTCTTGGGTTTGGTACTCATTGAGATACCTAGACCAGAAGTCTTCAATATCCAGAACATCCATGTATGCATATCCCAACTTCAAGTGATCCCTTACAAAGTTGATTGGATCATATTGAGGCCTAAATACCCCATAGTCTACCAATTTGATTTTATTCTCTAATATCTTCACCAAATTCCTAGCATTTGATCTAGAATCACATGAATATGGTCCAACCACTATAGTGAACGGAATCTTGACTATTTTCTTTATATTAGAATACAAGGTGTTCACTTTAAGGATATGTCAAACCTTGTCTTCTAGATACCTTCGAAGCCTCTTAGGAAATTCATCATAAGCTCCTATCTACAAATAAGAGAAACTCAGAAACTGGATGAATGAGAATCCAAATTGGTTGATGGTTAAAATTCCCTCTAGTGAAAATCTTCTTTCAGGGCACCCTTGCAATTCCTAGCATAGCCTCATTATGAAGATATCATTTACAGCCACATATTCCTCAAAAATTATTTGTAACTATAGATGTGGATAGAACTCATATACTTTAGTATATTCATCATAGTTATGGATGCTAGGGAGGTCAAGCCATAAGTGGTGAGTAGCTACAGATATGTAAAATCTCTTAAATCCTCTGGCCAAATTCAACTTCAAGGCAAGCTCATTGTAGTTAATATTCACCCAGTCAATCTACATATCCTTAGCACAAATATGTTACACTAGGAATAAATGGTTCTTGATGAACTCCAAGATCTCATCATTTCCTTTTAGTCTAAGTAGAAGACTGAGGATATCCACTATCTCTCTTTTCAAATTTGTGTCGATCAAGGTCTTGGGAATTTTTCTCTTCTTTGAGTGAGCATTCTAGAACCATTTCCTCTGTATGTGTTCTTGTCTAAGGGTCTTCTTCTCATTGAACATAGATGTAGAAGAGCTGAAATCAACATCAAAATACTACTCCTTTACGGGAATGTTGAATGTGGACTACATCAATGCCTTGTTGATTAAGATGAGGATAGATTAGTTAGGGAACAAAATTTTCTTTATTTATAGGTTATATCTCTGAATACATTCCCTCACAAGCTCAAGTGAATGTATTGCAATCGGAAAATCATATGCCTCAATGAGTTTTCTCTCTTTAATCTTTTGAGTGATTGGGTGAATAGGTTTAGAATTGGGTGAAGATCACCCAAATTGTAGAGTTTCAAATATGTGTTTGTTAGCTCTTTTAATTCACTCTTTAGGCCTATCAACTTATCATAACTAGTAGCTATAATTTCTATTCACTATGATTGCATAGGATATAGTCCTTGATATATAATCATTGTAATACACTTGAAGAAATCAATTGCAGGTGATTCTGATGAAATAGGTATAGGAATTAGAATGTTGGTGCTACATGAATGAAATTAATTTTGGCCAATGATTATAATAGAAAGATTTGCATTTAATTTTGCAATAAATGGCTATTTGAACTTTTTATTCTTTTGCACATAAAAACTAAAATTATCAATAGCTCTATTACTTTACTTGGAGCAAAGTCATATTATCAATGATTATTTACCAAAACAAGACTTTAACTTCTATGGGGGAGAAAGAGAAACTTATATTTTCCACAAAAAAACTTTACTTCTATTCAGAATTGCAACACATAGAGTAATCCTTTGTTAGCTTGTGCACTTCATTCTTTCACTTTTTTCCTTAAGCATTAACACTGCATTTCCTTTGTATCAAGGTTGCATTCTCAATACAACCTTTTTTAGAAGTACCTTTCAAGAATATCCAATGAATAATTTTACTTTAAAGTCACTTTTGTTTATATTCCCAAAGCCTTTAGATAAGTAACCTTTTTCATTACTTTGTGACAAAAAACCCATTTCTCAGTGACATTTCCCATACTAGAGTACAACTAACAACACTTTACCCTTAACCTCAATTTGATGGCCTCAAAGCTAGATCTTGAGCATGCCTCATTTATGAAGAACTTGAAAAATATCTGTCAACATCATTCATTCACTTATTATATTTAAAACCTTGGATATCTCACAAATCACTATGACCTCGAAAGTAGAAGAAAATACCTTTACTTCCAATAGTGCACAATGGAAAACTCGTAGATCTACTCTTTTCCTTCTAAAGGTAGAATCTACCTCTACAACATGAATGATATTATTCCTAGAATTGGTTTGCAACCTCATGGGTATTTCCATCATGACACATTCACATACACATCTTGTTAATCACTTCTATTGCTTCATTCTTCAAATACACACTTGATTTTGTTCATTGAAGGGAAAAATAGCTCAATTTCTCAGAATCCATAAGAAAAAGAATGAAGGGGAAAGATAGAAAAAGGTAGAACATGGATAACTTACTTCTCATTAAGATGATTCTAGAACACATCCCAACCATACCTAGATCACCTAGACTCTAAGCACATTGAAAAAATAAAAACCTTACAAAGAAGAAATAGGTAAAGGTAATACAAGGGAGATCTAGAAAATAAAGAAAGTGAGGGATTCGAGGAAGATGAGAAGTAAGTAACCTAAGGGATACTTAGACATCACCTTGAACAAAAACTCACTTAAATATTGATATCTTCAAGCTTTTGAGGGTAAGACTAAAACTTGGTAGCAATAATACAAGAATTAGAAGAAGAGGAAGAATAAAAAGGAAATTACATGATGCCAACTAGTATTAGTAATGATAATGGAAATACAGACAAATTAGGTACCTTGGTAAACCTAGAAGGAATAGAGGTACCAAAATGTAGAAAAAGAAAAATAAAAGTGAGGAAGGAAGACCCCGGTAGAATTAAGAACAACAACAAGGAGAGTAGAAAACCAAAAAAAATTAGCGATATTCTTTGCATAGGGAAGGGTAAGAGCCTTTCCATAGAACAATGAGGATAACTACATAGAATGCTAGGGGACTTAACTCCTTTAGAAAAAATTACTCATTATAGTGCAACATATCTTTATTTGACTCTAAACTAATCCTACTTCAAGAAACCAAATTGAATAAAGAAGTGGGAGGAAAATTAGAAAAGAAATTGGGATACTAGAAAACTCAATTAGTAGAATCCAATGGAGCATCAGGGTGCATAGGTATAATTGTTGACACTAAGGTCAAAGTTTGTTTATTAGTGACTCACACCTAGTCAATTGGTTGTTATATTGTGGTGACTGATCAGGAAAGTACTATACATACTTCATGAATTCTTTGGGGTTTAGGGTAGCACCTCGAAAACAAAATTTGGGCCCTATTTTATCAAGATTTTAGGCCAACATATAATTATTAATTATAACCATAAAATGGTCAAAATAGTTGTATAAAAGAGCTTATGGTTAGGGATTATTTCATAAGGTGTGATGAAAAATTGGTTCTTGCGGTGGTATTGAGCTGTAAGGGATTAAAAATTGTAATTAGGTTGTAATCATTGGATCATAAAAATATTGGACTTGCTATTTGGTGGACATAGCCCAGGGATTGGGTGAACCATGTTAAATCTTGGTGCCTTGTGTCCTTTTCTATGTGATCTATTATTTTTCTATCATTGGTTATATTTTCATGTAATTGTTATTTTTGTCTGTGGTTTAATCCTAACAAGTGGTATCAAAGCCTATTTTCTTTTTCAGTTATCCTCTGTAGGAAAGTTTCATGGTTGAGTGGGAGTCTCACAGTTGAGTGGGAGCAATGGTAGATGAGGGTAAGCTGAGGGTTGATAGATTTAAAGGGAAAAACTTCTAGTTATGGAAGATGAAAATGGAAGACTATCTGTATAAGAAGGATTTATGGAAGCCGTTGGAAGGCAAAGCCAACAATCAAGGATCTGTGTCAAATGATGAATGGGATCTTTTGGACAGACAGACACTTGGAAGCATTCGATTATGCCTAGCACCATCAGTGGAATTTAATATAACAAAAGCAAAGATGATTGAAGAATTGATGAGAACCCTAGCGATACTGTATGAAAAGCCCTTTGCTTCAAACAAGGTATTTCTCATGAAGTATCTATTTAATATGAAAATGGCAAAAGGTGGAACTATTAAAAATCATTTAAATGAGTTTAATATTATTACTAGTCAGTTATCTTCTATGGGTATCAATTTTGAAGAAGAAATTAAGGCTCTCTTGATTTTGTGTTCTTTGCTTGAAAGTTGGAATGGCTTGGTAATGGCTGTGAGTAATTCAGTTCCTGGATCTAGTACTCTAAAATATGATGATGTGATCGATGTTATTTTGAGTGAAGAAACTCATAGGAAAACCTTAGGTGGATCTACATCAGGAAGTGCTTTGAATGCACAAAGTAGGGGCAAAATGACTGAGAGAGGAAGTAATTCTAGAAATCATGGGAAATCAAGAGGAAAGTCAAAGTGGAGGAGGTCTCAATCGAGAGGACCAAATGACTGCTGGTACTGTGGGAAACTAGGGCACAACAAGAAAGATTGTTGGAATTGAAAGAAAAATGAAGGAGATAAATCAGATGGAGACAAGGAGGCAAATGTGGTAAGTAACAAATCCGAAGAGGATGCTTTGCTTCTATCTTTAGAAAGTGTTGATGATTCATGGGTTTTAGATTATGGTGCTTCATCTCATGCTACACCTCATAGAGGTTATTTCATTGATTATGTCTAAGGGGATTTTGGGTTTGTTTATTTGGGGGATAATGAGCCCTGTCAAATTTTTGGAAAGGGAAAAATTAAGATTAAGTTGCAGAATGGGAATCATTGGCTACTACATGAGGTAAGACATGTTCCAAGGCTGAGTAGGAATTTAATTTCAGCAAGAAAACTTGGTGATGAGGATTGTGTAGTTACTTTTAATGATAAAAATTGGAAGGTTTCAAAAAGTTCCCTTGTAGTAGCAAAATGTGTGAAAGTAGACACCTTATATCTTTGTACAAGTCATATTGTTCCTTCTACTTTAATTGTTTTAGAGAAAAATGAATGTTCAAGAATAATTGCTACAGTTGAGGAGGGAGAACAAATAGCTGTACTAGATTCTGATACAGCACTATGGCACAATAGACTTGGGCACATGAGTGAGAAAGGTATGAAATTATTTCATTCAAAGAAAGTTTTACTAGGTCTAAAATGTACTAATATGGATTTTTGTGAAAGTTGTGTGTATGGAAAACAAAAGAGAGTGAGTTTCCAAAGACTGGGAAGGAAAATAAAAGGGAGAAATTGGAGCTTGTGCATACCAATGTATGGGGACTAGCTCAAGTATCTTCCCTTGGTGGATCTCATTACTATGTTACATTTATTGATGAAGCAACTAGAAAAGTATGAGTTTATTTCTTTAGACAAAAATCTGATGTATTTCAAACTTTTAAGAAATGGAAATGCTTGGTTGAAAATGAGACTGGTAAAAAATTAAAATGTCTTAGATCTGATAATGGTAGTGAGTATTGCAGTAATGAATTTGAAGATTATTTCTCCATTAATGGTGTTCATAGATAGAAAATTGTTCCAAAAACTCCAAAGGAAAATGGAGTGGTTGAACATATGAATAGGACTATAATGGAGTGCGCAAGGAGCATGAGGTTGCATGTTGGCTTGCCCTTACACATGTGGGTGGAGGCTATCAATACTATTGTATATTTGATTAATAGAGGTCCCTCTACTCCTTTGGGTTGTGGTATTCTAAAGGAGGCATGGACTAATAAGAAGGTGAGTTATTCTTTTCTCAAAACCTTTGGTTGTGAAGCTTTTGCTCATATAGACTTTGAAAATACAACCAAGCTGGAAGATAAGTCAAAGAAATGTGTATTTGTTGGATATGGCATTAATGAATTTGGTTATAGGCTTTGGGATTTTAAAAATCATAAAATTGTAAGAAGTGGGGATGTCATATTCAATGAGAAAGTATTGTACAAAGATTTGTTGCAGCAACATGAGAAGAAAGAAGATGATTATGTAGTGTTGGATGATACTACAAAAGCTAATGTTCTAGCAACTCTTCATGATGTGCAACAACTGTAACAAAAAATACCACATACACTAGTGAATGTTAGATGGTCAACAAGGCAAATTAGACCTTCACAAAGATTCTCTCCCTCTTTGTATTCTATTTTACTTACTGATGCTGGTGAACTTGAAAGTTATGATGAAGCTATGCAAGTGGATACTAAGATTTAGTGGGAGTTTGCAATGAAAGATGAAATGGACTCTTTGCTAAAGAATAAGACATGGGATTTGTGCAAGTTGCCTGTAGGTAAAAAGGCTTAATAGAATAAGTGGGTTTGTAGGTTAAAAGAAGAGGATGGAGGTAAGAAAAGATTTAAAGCTAGTTAGTTGTAAAAAGATTTACACAGAGAAAGAGAATTGATTTTGATGAGATATTTTCTCCTATTGTTAAAATGACTTCTATGTGTATTGTTTTAAGTCTAGTGGCTACTAAAGATTTGCATTTAGAGTAGTTGGATGTTAAAATAGCCTTCCTTCATGGTGATTTGGATGAAGAGATATATATGGCTCAGCCACAAGGATTTATGGTCAAAGGTAAGGAGAACTTAGTGTGCAAATTGAAGAAAAGTTTATATGGCTTGAAGTAAGCACCTTGACAATGGTATCTAAAATTTGACAGTTTTATACATGAGCATGGGTATAGTAGGTGTCATTTAGATCATTGTGTCTACTTTAAGAGGTTGGATGATGATAGCTACATTATTTTATGTTTATATGTTGATGATATGCTTTTAGCTAGGTATAACATGGATCACATTAAGGGGCTGAAAAGCCAATTAGAAAATGCATTTGCTATGAAGGATTTTGGGGCAACAAAACAAATCCTTGGTATGAAGATTTGTAGACATAGGAAAAGTAGAACATTGATGCTATCTAGAGCTGATTATGTTGAGAAGGTGTTGCAATGTTTCGCTATGGAGAATGCTAAAGTTGTCAAAACACCTTTACCTAGTCATTTTAAGTTGACTAAGGAGATGTGTCCCAAGACATAGGAAGAGGAGGATAAGATGTCCAAGGTACCCAATGCTTCAGCTGTAGGAAACTTGATGTATGTTATGGTATGTACTGGGCTAGATATTGCACATGTAGTGGGAGTCATTAGCAAGTATATGAGTCATCTAGGAATTGAGCATTGGAATGCAGTCAAATGGATTCTCAAATATTTGAGAGGAACATCCAATAAGTTTTTACACTTTAGGGGCTCTACTACTGATTTACAGGGCTATGTTGACTTGGATTTGGTAGGGGATATTGACACCAAGCATAGTAATATAGGTTACATCTTTACTATTGGTGGGGCAGTTGTGAGTTGGGTTTCTAGGTTACAAAAGGTTAATGGTTTATCCACTATAGAGGAAAAGTATGTAGCTTCTACAAAGGAAACCAAGGAGATGATATGGCTTAATTTCTTCTTGTAAGAATTTGAACATCCTTAGAAGGATAATTATTTATTCATAGATAGTCAAAGTGTCATTCATCTTGCAAAGAATTTAGCTTTGCATTCAAAGACCAAACACATACAATTGCAGTACCATTTCATTCGATCAGTTTTGGAGGATGGATAGTTAAAGTTGGAGAAGATACATACCAATGACAATCTAGCAGATATGTTGGCAAAGGTAGTAACAAGGGAGAAGCTGAACTCCTCTTCAACTTCAATTGGTCTTCTAGACTGAATATGCATAAAAGAAAAGTAGAGTCCAAGATGGTTTGATCTAGTGGGAGCCCCATGTGGTAGCAATATTGCTACAGGATCAGTCTCCAAGTGGGAGATTGTTGTTTAGTGTGGAGCCTGATCAGTCCCCAAGTAGGAGATTGTTAGATTGTGGTGATTGATCAAGAAAGTACTGTACATACTTCATAAATTCTTTGGGGTTTGAGGCATTGGCCCAAAAAATAAAAAATTGGTCCCTATTTTATCAATATTTTGGGCCAACATGTAATTATTAATTATAACCCTAAAGTGGTTAAAATACTTATATAAAAGGGCTTAGAGTTAGGGATTGTTTCATAAGTTGTGATGCAAATTTGGTTCTTGTGGCAGTATTGAGTTGTAAGGGATTACAGATTATAATCAAGTTGTAATCACTAGATCATAAAAATATTGGACTTGTTGTTTGGTGGACATAGGCTAGGGATTGGTTGAACCACGTTAAATCTTGGTGCCTTGTGTTCTTTTCTATGTGATCTATTATTTTTCTTTTATTGGTTATATTTGCATGTAATTTTTATTTCTATCCATGGTTTAATGCTAACATTAGTTAAACTACTACAAAGCTTATCCTATAGTTTGCAGTGTTAACCAAGTAATCCAATTACTACCAAGTTCTATAGTTGCTACCAAGTTCTAGAGTCATTATACAATTCATGATGAACAATATCTATTGAGTTGATTAGTGATAGTACTAAACAATCTTCACATTATTAACTAAGTTACATAGTATCAACCATGGTCATTAGTATCTATCGAGCTTGCAATATCAATGATGTGAATCTAGTGTTAACTGATTTAAAGAGTGTCAACCAAGTGATTCAATTTATATTGAGCTCACAGTGTTAGTGTAGATCGATCCATAGAGTGTCAACCAAGTGATTTAGTTTATATGCCAAGTTTTGCAATCCTGACTAAGTCACACAGGTATTGACCAATTTCAAATTACTTGGAAGTGATTAGTATGAACTAAGCTTCTACATATGTCAAGTGCATGATGATGTCGACTGTTGATAATGGTTGCTAAGTATCAGAACATCACCAAGTTTTCCTTCTAAACCTAAGTGGTGGTAATTGGATTGACTTTGTGATCTTGATGGAAACCTATGTTGTATCTAACTTTGATGAATTTTGATTTGGATTGATATATATGTAATGACTTGTATCATATCCAAAGAAGAATAAGTATGAAGTGAATATAAAGAGCATGAGTGTGAATTAAGAAGGCTACAAGTAGTATAAGGGATAGCAAATAATTATCTATCACATCGAGGTGACCTTACATTTCAAAGGAACCTCAACCATAAAATTAGAGTTACAGATCAAAGATCAACCACTGGTTCATCCTAATAGGTGCATTAGTTTAATCCATTAACTAGGTAGACTTAATAGTCTTTGAGAAATATCTTTATTGAGTGCATACTTCATTGTATGCTTTGTCAATCCTTTCACAAGGTGGACCTAGCAGTCTTCATTGCTCCTACTAGGGTAGATCATTAGAAGTGATCAGTTGTAAGCCTTAACTAGCCAAATTTATATTTCAATATTAAAGCTTGTGGGTATATCCCCACGCTAGTTTTACTTTCTATTTGGAAGGTTTTTGGGTCACCATTTCTTGTGTCAAACTATTATGAATGTTTAATTTCTTTCATTCTCTCATGCATGTAATTAGATCATAATATTATATGAAGGGTTAATTGGTGAAGTAAGTTAAATTTTTATTGGTTCCTAATTTACCCCTCCCCTATTAGTAACATAGCCTATCTAATATTTCCAACAATTGGTATTAGAGAATTGTCATTTCTAGAGAAGAATTTTAGCAGCTTGAGCAAAGATCAAAGGCAATGGAGGTATAAAAGTTAGATAGGGCTATTGACAACAAAAAGTTGGATCTTGAATTAGCTATTGGGAGACTAAAGAAATAAAAGGAAAAACTCTCTCAATTATTGAGAAAAAGGAAAGATCTTGTAGTACAAATGAATGACAATCTCTACACTAAAAAAGAATTGAAGATATCTATCTAGAAAGAAATTCAAATAAAGTTGATGAAGCAATCAAAGATCTATTTGAAAAGAATTCCAATCTTAAAGAAGAAGTTAGAAAGCTAAGAAGAGAACAAGAAATCTAGTCAGTAAGATTATGTGAATTCATGGAAGAAAAAGTCAAAGAAAAAGAAGAGATAGAAGAAAAGAACAATAAAATTTAGCATCTATCACTTCAACAAGTACACTTCATTGATCATCTCACTAATGCAAATGAAGAACTCATGAACCTAAGATCAAAGAATGAAATATTATAGAATGATCTAAATAATGAGAAGTAAATCAATGAGAGGATGATGAAATCTTAAGAAAGCATGAATTAGTTGAATGAGAAAAGTCAAAATAGACAGAAAGGGAAAATAGGAATAGGATACACAAAAGAAGGTGAATCATCCAAGCAAGGAGGTCAAAAGAATCATAGGCCTACTTGTAATCATTTTGGTAAGTTAGGTAATACATCAAAAAAAAATTAGAGTAATGATAAAGAAAAATTTAATGAAAACTATTACAGTTGCAATAAGCATGGACATAGAGCAAGTGAATGCAAGGAGAAACCTAAGTTTGAAGGTAAATGTCACAATTGCAAGAAACAAGGACACAGATCTTCTGAAAGCAAAAGTAAGATATTGATTCCAAAAAAATAGATTGTAAAAGCTATATTTTGATGGGACTACAAGACATGGTATAGATGCCACTATTGTGGAGAATTTGGGCACATTGGAGCAAATTGTGTGAAACATCACATGATGAAAAGAGACACCACTAGAATATGTTTCATTTGTATGGAACTTGGACATCTTGCTAAGAACTATATGAATGCTAGAATAATTGAAGATGAAAATAAAGCCAAAGTTGACAATATCAAAAAGAAATTGAAGTAGCAATGGATACCAAAGTCTCTTGAGAATACAAGTCTGAGTCATCAAGAAATTGTACTCAAGAGTTGGGTGACACATGCATCTCAACTTGAATTCCCTATGGAATGACTGGAGCTAAGGCTTTGAAGTAGACATCTCAAATCAGATCTAGCCAACTAGAAGAACAGATCCATATCAGCATTTGAGATGCACTAGGATCACCGAGTGGTTACAAAAACCATAGACCTTACTTAGCTAGGTTAGGTTGTAAGACCTTGCCAAGCAAGGTCAGGTTACATAGAAGTATTATGTATGGACACCAAGTTGTTGAAGATTCTATCAAGTAATGTTGATACTATTGAGTTTTTAATAATTTCCAAGTGGAATATAGTATGTCACCGAGCGAGTGGTCATACCAAAGCATTTAAGGCAATTGAAAAGTGAAATTAAAAGGAATAAAATTGAATTCATTTTTCATCGTGAATTTTTGAGAGCTATTTGCCAAGGGCAATTTTTGTGCTTCCAAGTGATCTATATGTTTGTTTTTGGAAGAATTCTTGAAGTTTTTTGAAACCCTAGAAGACCCTACTGAGTAGGGCTTCTTCTAGTACCAAAGTGAAGAAAGGATAAAAAATGTTGATTCATGGAGTAGAATGTAAGCTTCTAGCATTCAAAATTAGTGCAGCAATTGCCAAATCACTAGACCCAGAAGGTGCATAATCACAAATTCCTTCCCAAGTATTACTTGTGCATGATATAAACTCATGTTATCACTGTTCTATTCAAGATCTAGGACACATGAAATGCATGAGGCACTAAATGAGTTAATTGTGAATGGCACTCTAAAATCTAAGCATCGATATCTGGAAGAAAAGGGCTTGAAGCATGTTTCACATATGCCAAGAGATTTTTAGGAAAATTGGATAAGATTCATTCTAAGTCATGTTCACAATGGGAAGTTATGATTGAATCGTCCTATTTTGATAACAAGGAAAATGATTTATCAAATCACTGGTCTTCCTATGTTAAAGAAAGCCAAGACAACTAATGTTGGATACAATTGTCTAATTGTGTGTTGTCTTTGATGTTACACAAATGTCATATCAACTTTTAGTCAGTTCTTACCAAGCTCACTTGGTCAGCAAGATAGTTTTCCTTTTTTATTGAGCATTTTTGAATTTTACTCTACGAAGACAGTGTCTACCAAGCTCACTCAGGCATCGAAGGAACTTAGGCAGGAAACAATGTTAACTGAGTTCACATGGTTAGTGAAGAAAAGTTGGATAGAGTTAGTGTTCATTGAGTTCACTTGGTTACCAAAGGATTTTTGCAAGTCTATAGTGTTAACCAAGCTTCTGTTGGTTAACATAGGAAATCATCTTAGAACCAATGTTTATAGAGCAGGGTCAGCTAATGAAGGATTTTCTTGTTTTGGCATAAGAAGCTTATTTATTTTAAGTATTGTTTCTAGCTGACTATGGTGATGATTATTGGTTATTGTAATTTGAATTTGAGCTAACTTGATAATCTAGATGGTATAAATGAAAGGTCAAGTTGAGATTTTTAGTATGTGTGCAAGTGTATTGATTGAATTGAGGAGGAAAGAGTGAGAGTGAACTTGAAGGATAAGTCAGTATCCTTGTGGAGCAGAAAAGTGTTATTCAATTAGGAAGGATCAAGTATGAAGTAGAATAGAGATCTGTAATTAGTAATTTAGTTGGATCACAATCAAGTCATTTCATAATTACTTTTTAACCATTGTAGTAGTGATCTAAAATCTCTTGACAGAGTTGGTTTAACAGCTAGTTGTAAATCCTTTAACAAGGTGATAGTTCCATTGAATTTTTTTAATACCTCTTGTAAGGCCACTCCTAATAGGGTGATTAAATCCTCTAACAAGATCACACATAATAGTGTGTTTTGTAACCTTTAACAGGGTTGGCTCCTAATAGGGCTCACTTTAGAAGAGTGAAAAATAGTAACTAGTTACATTGTTGGTTTTTCTCATATTGGGTTTCCACATTAAATCCTTGTTTCTCATGTGTTCATTTTATTTCTCTTATGCTTTCAAATTAATCACTATTAATTTTTTAAGATTAGTTGAAAGTAAATCACACTCTGCATTTACCGAATTACAACATTTTACATATATTTATAGAATAACAGCAACAATAAGTTTTCTCTGTCTAAATTATATTGTTGACATCTAAGGGATTTGAGATCTATTTTAGTGGTAACTAATTCACCCCCCACCCCCCCACTCAGTTACACCTTCTATATTTCCAACAACTAAAACCCTAGGTCAGGCTGAATTGGTGAAGAACACTCTTGTTGAGTGGGATGGTAGAGGAATGAAGATAAGTGGAATCATACACATGGAATTGAAATTTGGAATTCATTGATTGCCCACAAAATATATAGCTCTAGTCATCTCAATAGTGTGTCATGTGATGCAATAGATTTGGCTCTTAAAGTTGTGAAGAATAACATGTCTTTTGACCTTGCCAAGTTGTTATTGAATCAATTCAATAAGAACATGGAAAACATCAGAGGTTCCAAAAAAAAATCCATATAATTTTGGTTCACGCATAACTTGTTTATTTTTCTTTGTACAATTTTTTTTCCTTCTAAAGGCATAGATGTATGGAAGCACGATGTACTTGTTATATATTTGATAAATGAATACATAGTAGAGATGGGTGAAAAAATTGATAGTATAATGGATAACGACTTTGATACATTCAAAGAGAAGATGAGTAATAGATATAGGATACCAAAGAAACTTGTAGAAGACTAAAAATATGATATATTTTTCATGGTAGACTATGATAGAGTATACATTTAGGTAGTCAGACCAAGGATAGCAAGTGTTAAGCCTCTTGAATATGAGGTTAACATAGATGATACAAAAGATACAATTGAAGCTCTATTGAATGAGCCTGTGTATCCTAAGGCACCATGTTTTTGGAACTTATATAGAAGCCAAGGTGAAGATAGAACTTGAAATTAAGCTTTCTCAAGCAGTTAACAAAGGAAGAAATAGGATAGAAAAACTAAGGGAAGCAAGTTCTACTCTCCTATTGACAGAGGGAAACATGGATGATGTGGAAGAGGATGAAGTAGAGGATGAAGCAAAAGAAGAAAAATTTAAGGAAGAGGATCCTATAAGAAAAAAAGGTAAGGTTATCATAACTAGACCTACCAAGTCATCTACTATAGTATTCATAAGAAGGACATCAAAATCTAGAAAGAAATTGAAGTTATGTGAGGAGGATTCCAAGAAAAATATTTTCAAGAAGCCTCCACCTAAACTTCAAGAAAAGTTGAAGGAAATGGAAGAATGAGGTGGAATGGAGAATTTCAAATCTCTCAGATATGAAACTAGGAATGTAGCTAAGAAAAAGTAGATTCATGACATGATGATGTCAAAATTGGGTAAGTGGAAGTACTCAACTGATCAGCTTGCTTAGCAAATTCCAAAGGAGCTTTTGCAAGAAATAAAACCTAGATGGGATAATGTTAGGAAGACAACAAAAGACATATTTGAAAAAACTCTGAGGCAACTCATGTTGAGTCTTAGTGAAAAAGAGGTGAAAGAATCTTTGAAGACAAAAGAAGAAAAATTCACTCTCAAGTTCAACACATGTCTTGTGCTGATGAAAGACATAGAATACGTGGTAAAATCTGCCACTACCACATTGAAGAACATTTATGACTTGTATCAACCGAGTGACTTCATTGTTTATGTTATTGATAAAGATGATGAAGATGACAAGGAAGATGATGGCAATGATGATGAAGAAGATGTGGAAATAGAAGATGTAAATCTAGATGATAAGGAGGAAGGACACAAAGTTATAAAGGAAAATCTCTCTGAGATTTAAAGTATTGAGGAAAGTAACCTAGAAAATATTGCAGCAGAAGTCATGGCCTCATTTCCTCACTCTCTAAGAAAAGATTTAGAATCATCAAGCTCTGAGAAAGATTTTATCAAGTTGGTTGTGGAAACCACTGCAATGCCATGCACCTAGCCAATCTTTGCACTTGTTCAGATGAGTACTACATTGATTGAAGTAATCAACACTTTATCTACCAAGTAGCTAGTGTCTCCATCATCATTAGATTTAACTATGCAACAAGAAGGTATTTCTATTGTTAGTGCAATATCTACATTTATTGCTAGCCCCTCTATTTCTACTATTGTTTCTATTCCACATTCAACTAGTACAAGGATAGTTGAGAACAAGTCTCAACTAAGTACTAAAGTTTCACATACAGATAAGGGAAAAGAAGAAGATACTGATCTACATGAGGATATAGTTATCCCAAATTGGGATATCTCTACTTTGAATCCTAATAAAATGAACATCATGGGTGAATTATTGCAAAAGAGAGCTAAGCAACAAAAGCTTAGAGAAGAGAAGAGTAGGGAAATCCAAGTGCTTGAAGATGTAAATAAAATACTTGTAGATGCACTAAGTATTGATGTTGATAGTACTCAACCTATTTTGGATTAGTTGGTAGAATTTTTCTAGAAATTCAATGAAGATCTGAATGAACAAGATAAGTTGCTACAAAGAGCAGAAAGGAAATTTGAAAACAAGTTATTGGAACAAGTGGCACATAAAATTGCAATAAATTAAGTAGAATTGTCTAATATTCTTAGTTCATTGGAAACATCTACAGATAATGTAACTTCATTATTTAGTAAGTTGTGTAATACATCTATATTCACTCAAGGAATAAAAGAAAAATTATCTAAGATAGATGAAGACTTGAAGGAAAGTGCACACCAATTGTCACTTTACCCAAGCTATAGTTCTATTCACTATTTAAAGATCAGATATCTAAAATATTTGTAAGGATAATTATTACCTGGGTTAGGGACACACTTGTAGACATCCAAGGCATGATTCTTCCAAACATGGATGCATTAAAGAAACACATTGCACATGTCAAGACACCCATCCATGGCAATAACTTCTCCATAGTTGATAACATGATGGAGTTATCAGTAGAAGTACAAGATAATGGCATTTATTTTGTGGGCACATTATGACTTCTTGTTACATTTTGGCATTACCATGTAGTATACACCTTTGGCATTTATGTCAAAAAGGAAGAGAAGTATATATAAGGCGGAGAGGTATATAGATGAATGTATATATGAAGAGTTTTAGGGAGTAGTATAATATATATATGTATACGGGAGCATCATAGTATCATACAAATACATGAACAAATAATCAAAAAACATCTTTTACAAAAGCAATTTTGAAAAATCTCAAAAATAGAGTATGTTACCAAGTTGTAGATACAAAAAGGAGATAAAAAGAATATTTTGAACTTGATATTCTGAGCATTCAATTTTGGATTGATAAGTGTTGTTGTCACTAATACCAAAGGAGGAGATTGTTGACATTAAGGTCAAAGTTTTTTTATTAGTGACTCACACTTAGTTAATTGGTTAAACTACTACTAAGCTTATCTTGCAGTTTGTAGTGTTAACTAAGTAATCTAGTTACTACTAAGTTCCATAGTTTCTATTGAGTTCTAGAATCATTATACAATTCATGAAAAATAGTATCTATTGAGTTGATCAATGACAGTGCTAACTAAGCTTCATAGTATTAACCGAGTTGCACAATGTCAACCATGGTCTTTAGTATCTACCAAGCTTGCAGTATCAATGATGTGAATCTAGTGTTGACCAAGTCAAGGAGTGTCAACCAAGTGATTCAGTCTATACGAAGCTCACAATGTTAGTGTTAACTGAGTCATGGAATGTCAACCAAGTGATTCAATTAATATGTTGAGTTTTATAGAGCTCACCAAGTCTTCAAGCTACTTGGAAGTGATTAGTATGAATCGAGCTTCTACATCTACCAAGTGCATGACAATGTCGAGTGTTGATAATGGTTGTCGAGTATCAATACATCATTGAATGTTGTCTTCTAGTAGTTGGGCTAACTTTTTGATCTTGATTGAAACCTGTGTTGTAGCTGGCTTTGATGAATTATGATTTGGATTATTATATATGTAATTACTTGTATAATATCCAAAGAAAAATAAGTATGAAGTGAATATAAAGAGTAGGTTTGTGAATTAAGAAGGCTACAAGAAGTATAAGGGATAGAAAAGATTTCTCTATCACAACAAGGTGATCTTTACATTTCAAAGGAATGTCAACCAAAAAATTAGTGTTGTAGATCAGAGATCAGCCATTGGTTCATCCTAATATGTGCATCAGTTAAATCCTTTAACAGGGTAGACTTGACAATCTTTGAAAAATCTCTTTTCCAAGTGCATACTTTATTGTATGTTTTGTAAATCCTTTCATAAGGTGAACCTAGTAGTCCTCATTACTCCTAATAGGGTAGATCATCAAAAGTCATCAATTATAAGCCTTAACGAGCCAAATTTATACTGCACTACTAAAGCTTGTGGGTATCGTCCCCACCTCAGTTTTACTTTATATTTGGAATGTTTTTGGGTCACCATATCTTGTGTCAAAGTGTTATGAATGTTTTACTATTTTCATTCTCTCATGCATCCAATTAGATTAGAATATTATATAAAGGATTAATTGGTGAAATAAGTCAAAGTTTTATTGGTTCCTGATTCACCCCTCCCTTCTCAATAAATTTAAGCCTATCTAATATTTCCAACAATAATATGGAACCCTCAAAAAATAAACTTCACCAAAGTCATCACTAATAAGAATTGGATGGGGGGGAGCATCAAAAGGTTGAGAAGCAACATTCATCTATTAGTAGTAAATGTACATGGACCTACACAAATAGAAAAAAAGAAGGAAATTTGGCAAGAAATTAGCACATTCATAAACAACAATCAGACAAATAATTTTTGCATCAGAGGAAATTTAAATGCAATCTTAAATATGGATGAAAAACATGGTGGATTGCAAATAGTGACACAAGTTATAACAAATTTCAAAGATTGGGTGAAAAGAAATAATCTAATAGACATCTCAGAAAATAATGGAATATACATTTGGAACACCAAATGAATAGGATTTTGTCACATTGTAGAGAGGCTAGATAGATTCCCTTTTAAATAGGATCAAAGTGAGATCAACATAGTCATGCAGTCAACCATCCTTCCAAATGCAAGGTCTCGATCAGATTTGAATTTGAAGAGGTACAAAAAATTTCACAAAACTCCTTTAAATGCAAGAAAATATGGTTCCTAGACAACAACTTTATGAATAACATCAAACAATGGTGGAAAGAAAGTAGGTTTAAAGGATCCAAAATATTTTACTTTGTATCCAAATTAAAATTACTTAAAGAAAACATCCTCAAATGGAACAAAGACCACTTTAATAAAATATTTCAAGAGAAACTAGACAATGAAGAATAACTAAAGAATTAAATATAGAAATAATTTTAAAATGGATGGATAACAAAAGATGTAATAAAGAAAAAGAATTATTAGCAAAATAGGAAATGATACTTGGCAAAGAAGCAAATTTCTGGAAACAAAAACCCCTAGAGACTTGATTCTCAGAAGAAGATTGTAACACGAAGTTCTTTAATAATAATGTGATAAAAAATAGGATTTTAAATAGAATCAAAAAAATTTAAAATGATGAAAAAAACTTGGAAGAAGATCTAGTCAAAATAGTTGAAGTATTATTGAATTACTATAATAATATCCTCAATAACTTTGAAAGCTTGAACCTAGAATCTCAAAATGTAATGTTGAACTCAATACCCAAGTTAATCACTCCATAAGATAATAAAATGTTAAATAAACCATTTACATAGGAAGAAATCAAAAAGTATTATTCAGCCTCCACCTAGATAAATCATCATGCCTAGATGGATTCCAAGCCTTCTTCTTTCAAAAATGTTGGGAAATTCTAGGTCATGACCTTTGGAAAGCTATAGAGGCATCAAGAAATGTGGTATCCCTTCTTTCAAAAATCAATAGTACCTTCCTTACACTAATCCCTAAAAAATAAAAATATGAGGAGCCTAGAGACTTCCGACCAATAGCACTCTATAATACTATAGATAAAATACTGTCAAAAGCATTAGAAAATAGACATAAAACGGTGCTTCCAAAATTAATATTGGAAAAACAAACATGCTTTATACCTGGAAGATCCATCTTTGATGGGATCATAATTATTTAAGAGACAATACACTCCACAAAAAAGAATAAGGAAACATGTATATTAATAAAACTAGACATCTAGAAAACATATGATAAAGTAGACACGAGATATCTTTGCAAAACATTGGAAGCCTTCAATTTTTCACGTCAAAGGATTAGCTTAATTTTTACCTGTATCAGAACTCCTAAAATATCACTACTCATAAATGGATCCCTAGAAGGATTTTTCAACATATCAAGAGGGATTAGACACGAGGATCCAATATCCCCCTTCCTATTCATCATAATGGCAAAAACAGTTGGAAGAGGAATTTAAAAAGCACAAGAAAAAAGAAAAATGAAAGGGGTCATTGTTGCAGAAACTATATCCAAAATAACACATCAATAGTTTTAATATGACATAATCATTCTTTGGGAAAGTACGATAGAAGAAGCTTGAAACTATATTAAAAAAATATAATCATATATGGAAGCATCGAAACAAATGGTAAATTTAGAAATATAAAAATCTTTTTTTCTAAATACAGATCTAGAAATGGAAAGAAATAACTATAACATAATGGGATATCAAAAAGGTACATTTACATGCACGTAACTAGGTATTCAATTGGGAAAAGGTGTGAGAATTCTAAAATATGGAACCCCATACTAGAAAGAATATTAAAAAACATGAAAAATTGGAAAGAAAAATGGCTAACCAAAGATGGATGAACTTCAAAAATAAAAGAATAACATTTTTCTATCCCAACATATCAAATTTCATGTCTCCCCCTCTTCAAAAGAATTTTTTAAAAAGTTAGACAACAAGCTCAAGAACTTCTTTTGAAAGGGAGTGGAAGAGAAAAACAAATTAGCAACAACCCAATGGGAAAAAACTTGTAAACTAGAGGAGCTAGGAGGGCTAGGAATAAAAATTCTAAGTTGGCAAAATGAAGCTTTAGGATCCAAATTAGTCTAGTGAATGTATACAGAGAGAGATAGTAAATGGGAAAAAATCCTTATCAAAAATATCTAGATAGCTCAGACACCCTCTCCATTTTTAGAAAAAAAAAACCCCCGAAAGGGTCAAGAACTTGGAACTTTATGATTCAATGTTGACCAATTATAAATAACAATCTAGCATGGGACTTAGGCCAAGGAATTGATGCATTATTTTGGGAAGATTTTGGGGATGGCTTGCCAGCCCCAAATAACTATAATCTTCTAGATAACATCAAAAGAACACTACAACATCTTTGGGGTAAGTAGGTAAACAACTACAAATAAGTAATATTAGTAGAGGGGAAAGAGAAATGGATTTGGAAATTAGTAGAGGAAACTAACTTATTACCTCAAGAAAATATACTCTATAAAAACTTTATAAATCATAAAATCATTAACCGTAAGGATAAAAATGACAAGTTGATCTTGGGAACATCTAAAAATGGCCTCTATAGTGACAAAAAAGGATATAATCTAATAATAAACTCACAAATATGGGAAAAACTAAATATATCCCTCAACTTATCCTAGGATTTAGTATGTTTACCTAAGGCAACAATCTTCTTATGGGAAACATCACAGAAACAAATTTTAACAATAGATAAATTTACCGAAATGAGCTTTAAGGGACCATCCATATGTCCTTTATGCAGGAATGATTCAAAAACAACAAAACACCTATTATATAAATGTTCATTCATGAAGGAAATTCGGTATTGGACATGTAAAAAACTTTATTGGACATCAATATTGTTGAAAAATCTTTGAAATTTTTCTAACTAGTTGGCCAAACATAGGAAGGACCATTGTATATAGAAAAATTGTGGAACATCTCCCCTTCAATTCTAATATGGGAAATATGGAAAGAAAGGTTCAGACTCCCAAAAATTGGTACACACCTCAATTATGCAATTTCTATCAATCAACGTAAATTAAGGAGGAAATCAAACTTTCAAATTAAGGATTACATCAAGTCATTAATCGATTAAATCATCCATCAAATTAATAAGACCTAAATCAACCTCAAAAGAGGAGAAAAACAATTCATAATTGTAAAATAAAATTCAAAAGCGAGAAGGAAAAGACAAACTTTTGAAAATGAATGGAACTTTTATTAAATCAATAAATCTACTTATCCTCACAAAATGAAAATCCTATTTTTATATAAAGAATTGAAAAAATCCACATTTATCCTCAAAATCAAGACTTTTGGACTCCTCCTCTCATCTCTCATGAGATATTTTAGTTGAAAGAAATCCACATTTATCCTCAAAATCAAGACTTTTGGACTCCTCCTCTTGTCTCTTATGAGACATTTTACTTGAAAATAAATCAACATTTTACCTCAAAATCAAAACTTTTTGACTCATCCTCTTGTGTCTTATGAGACATTTTAGTTGAAAAGAAATTCACATTTATCCTAAAAATCAGGACTTCTAGACTCCTCCTGTTCTCTCTTATGAGACATTTTAGTTGAAAAGAAATCCACATTTATCCTCAAAATCAAGACTTTTGGGCTCCTCTTCTTGTCTCTTATGAGACATTTTCAATTTCACCTCTATCCACCAGTTAAATCTAAAACCCAGATTCTTACCCCAACCCCTTCTAAAATCCTATAAATAGAAGGATAATTCAAGATGAAAAGGACCCAAGTTTTAGGCATCTGCATTATAGGCATATTTAGAATTGTGATATTAGGCATATTTTTTGAAATTATGAGTGAAGTAACTAAGAGGGGGGGTTAATCAGTTACCACAAAAATAATTCTTAATCCCTTAAATGTCTTAAATAACTAGTTATTATTGTCACTCAGTAAACACATCACAAAAATGTTGTAACTTGGTAGATTAACTTGTTACTAAATTTTAACATTCATAATTATTAGCATGCATGCAAAAGTAAATAACATGAGCACAAGAGACACTAGATTTAACATGGAAACCCAATATGGGAAAAACCACCAAGTAACTAGCTACCAATTTTCACTCTTCTCAAGTGAGCCCTGTTAGGAGCCAACCCTGTTAAAGGTTTCAATACATACTGTTAGGTGTGATCCTATTAGAGGATTTAATCAGGAGTGGCCTTGCTAGAGGTCTTTAGAACAATTCAACTAAACTATCACCTTGTTAGAGGATTTACAAAATGGCTGTTAAACCAACTCTGTTAAGAGATTTGAAATCACTGCCACAATGATTAGAAAGTAAAAATGAATTGACCTAAATAAGATGCAACTAAATTTGTTGATTACTGATCTCTATTCCACACCATTAGATCCTCCTCAATCTCCTCAATGATCTCTAATTATTCTTCAAAATTTGCTTCGACAATAATTAGTCCTCCTTCACATTCATATCACATCAAATTCATTACCACACTTAGAATTCACAACTTGACCTCTTATATATACCATTCAGATTATCAAGTCAGCTCATTCACACATTACATTTACCAATAAACCATACATCAATTGGCTACAAATATTACATTAAATGAATAAACTTTATTTCACAAAACAATAAAATCCTTCACTGGCTAACCTTGCTCAGAAAATAGTGCTTCCAGAAATAATTTCCTTAGTTAACCATCTTAACTCGGTTAACACTACAAAATTTGCAAAATCCTTTGGCTACCAAGTTAACTTGGTAAGAACTAAATTTCCTTCATTGTCCATGATAGCTTGGTTAGAACTATTTTCTGTATTATTTTCTTTTGATGACCGAGTGAGATTGGTAACAGCTAAATTTCCTTTGCTAACCTTGAAAGCTTGATAACAATTGTTGCACAAGGTAAAGCCTAAGAACGCTTGGTAAACACTATAAACCTTCTTCGCTAACCTTCTGAGCTTGGTGGACTCTTTCTTTTTTCTTGCTAACCAACTAAGCTCAGTAGACTCTGTCTGATGACTGATATGACATTTGTGTAACATCAAAGACAACACTCAATTGAACAATTGTATCCAACAATCTCCCTCTTTGACATTGATGGCAACACAACATGTCATAGTAGAATGAAATTTGAAAACAAGTCTTTTTTGACAGAATACTTCACCCTCTTATACAAAACTCCTCAAATATAGTAATCTCCCTCTTTAATAATAATCTCTCCCTCTTACACAAACTCTCATTTTCTTGAAAATTTTAGAAAGATATGACAATAAACTCTCTCTCTTTGACAACACATACCAAAGACAACATAAACCAAATGAATAGAAATGTACCTTATGTGCTGATTCATATGCAATATCTTCATTACTTTGTTGCATCAACTGATAGATCTTCAATTTATTTCTGTTGATGCATCACTAAAACTATATTTTAGTTAGCTTCAAATAGGGGAACGACCCCTAGCTTACCTCTTAGATACATAAATGAATCCTTAGGTAAAGGTTTTGTGAATATGTTAGCTATTTGTTCCTTTGTATGGACATATTCCAATTTGATTTACTTATCCTACACCAATTCTCTAACAAAGTGATACTTTATAGCAATATACTTAGTTTTTGAATGCATCACTAGATTCTTGGATATGTTAATTGCACTGGTATTTTCAAAAAACATAACAACAAGTTCTTTGATTTCTTGCTTCATACCTTCCAATAATTGTTTGAACCAAACAATGTTCGAATAGTTTACTGCTCCTGCAACATATTCAGCCTCTGTTGTGGACTGGGATGTATAGTCCTATTTTTTGCTTGTCCAAGAAACCAACCTCTTTACAAGAAATAAATCTCCTCCACTTGTACTCTTTTTTTCATCAACATTCCCTACCCAATCTGCATCAGTGAATACTTTTAAATTTAGATTTCCTCCAAGTTTATACCACAATCCATAATCTTCAGTTCCTTTCAAGTATCTCATGATTCTTTTGATTGTTATCATGTGATTTTCTTTTGATTTGCTGAGAATCTTGCTACAATTCCTACTACAAGGGCAATGTCTAGTCTTGTATGAACTACATATTGCAACTTTCTAATCATAGATCTATACAATGTCTAATCCACTGCCTTTAATTCATCATTCTTGATAATTTTCAATCCAATACACATAGGAGTCCCAACTAGTTTGTAGTCTTCCATGCCAAAGTTTTTCAATATCTCCTTGATGTATTTAGATTGAGTGATGTAGATGTCATTCTTACTTTGATAAATTTGAAGACCAACAAAGAATTTGATTTCTCCAAATGTTGACATTTTAAATTCCTTGTTCATTTGTTCTAAAAATTATTTGCAAAGATCATCATTTCCTGTGAACAAAGTATCATCTATAAATATCTCCACCAAAAAAATCTTATTATCTAGTCCTTCCTTTATGTACAAGCTATTTTTATCATTAGTTCTTTGAAAACCAATCTGAATAAAGTAGTTATGCAATCTTTCATACCATGCTCTAAGGGCTTGTTTCAGACCATACAATGCTTTATGCAATTTGTAGACCATGTCCTTCTTGCTTGGATCAAAAAAACCTTCAAGCTATTCAATTAAACCTCTTCATCCAATATGCCATTGAGAAATTTTGACTTGGAATTCACCTAATAAACTTTGAATCCTTTGTATGTAGCATATGCAAGTAAGGTTCTAACACCTTCCAATCTTGCAACAAGAGCAAAAGTCTCTCCATAGTCTACACCTTCTTCTTGAGAGTATCCTTTACATACCAGTCTAGCTTTGTTCCTTGACACCTTACCACCTTGGTCTAACTTGTTTTTGAATACCCACTTAGTTCCAATCACATTTTTGTCTTTAGGCCTAGGTACAAGTGTCCATATTTTTTTTTTCTCTATCTGTTCTATCTCTTCATTCATAGCTTCCATCAAACTTTTATTTTCTAATGCATCTTTGACATTTCTAGTTTCAAAATCAGCAAGTAAATAAGTTCCTTTCAACTTACTTCTTGTCATTGTTCCTTCAAATTTATCTCCAATGATTTAATCTAGTGTATGATGCTTCCTGACATACTTGGCTAGCATAGGATCCTTTCCTTTTGAATGACTTGTATTGTTGTCTTTTTCTGCTTGAACTTCTAGTTTTGGTTATGGTTCTAGTTGCTTGGGCTTAGTAGCTGTTGATTTGGTAGCTTCTATTTGCAACTCAGGTCCTTGCAACTCATTAGGCATTAGCTCAATTTGAACTTCCTGCAACTCGATTACAAAAGATTCTGGAGTAGAAGATTTTTGATTTATTGGTGTGCTTGGCATTGTATCAAGTTCAATGAAAACAAATCTCCTATAGTCTTTAGGTTCCCTTTTTCTTTCTTCTCTAGTTCTTTCTACAAACTCATCAACTTTTATAGGTGCACTTTCTATGACTTTGTGAGTAGACAAATTCAAACATCTATATGCTTTACTTTTGCAAGAATATCCCAAAAATATTCCTTCATCACCCTTCACATCAAATTTACCTTTTCTATTTTCTTTCAAAATATAACATTTGCTTCCAAATACTTTTAAGTAACTTACATTGGGTTTGTATCCATACCATAACTCATAGGGAGTTGTGAATGAATCCTTTTTCAGCTATACTTGGTTCAAGGTATGAACTACAGTGCTGATAGCTTCCTTCCAGTACTTGATAGCAATGTTCTTTTCAATCATTAAGGTTCTTACATAGTCCATGATACATATGTTCCTTCTTTCAGCTATCCCATTTTGTTCAGAACTTCCAGGTGATGAAACCTGTCTTTTGATTCCCCTTTCAATGCAAAAGTTATTGAACTCATCTGAAATGAATTCACCTCCTCTGTCTAACCTTAAACATTTTAGTCTTTTCCCTGTTTCTTTTTCTACTCTAGCTAAATACCATTTGAACTTTTCAAATGCTTCTAATTTCTCTCTTAGGTACATGATAGTCATCATTCTTGAGTAATCATCAACAAAAAGAATGAAGAATTTTTCACCAGTATAACTTTCAATGCCAATAGGTCCACATAAATTAGTATGCACAATTTCTAAAATTTCTTCAAACTGATAGTTCTTGCTTTTAAAGTTAGTCTTTCCCATCTTGCCAATTTGACAATTCTTCCATAGACCAACCTCAGGTTTCTTTATGTTAGGAATGCCTCTTACTTTTTAAAATTTTCTGATTTTTATCAAGTTATCAAAGTTCACATGATATAACCTCCTATGCCATAACCAAATTTCTTCAACTTGAGCAATAAAACATGAACATTCACCAAGTTTAAGATAAAACAAGTTACTTTTTGTTTGAGTGCTTGATCCAATCAGATTACCTTTGCCATCTAGCAGTCTTTCTTTTTCATGCATGAATTCCACTTTGAATCCATTATTGAGTAGATGTGCCACACTCAACAGATTGTGCTTTAGTCCTTCTACTCAATATGCATTATCACATACAAGTTTCTTGGTTAGTGAGATTCTTCCCTTTCCTTTTATACAACAAGGTTCATTGTTACCAAACCTTACACTGCCACCATCATAGTCTTCAAAATGTTCAAACTTAGTTTTATCACTAGTCATGTGATGAGAACAACCACTATCTATAATCCATCTATCATTTTTTCTCACATGAGAAATGAGTGCCATTTCTTCATCATTATCAAACTCATCTTTTATAACAATGTAAACAATTTCATCTTCTTCTTTATTATCAGAACTATTAGAATCTTTAACCATGAAACATGTTTTCTTACTTTGATCCTTGAATGATTTGAAGTCTTTCTTGCTATTGCACTTGTGACCTTTCTTCTCATCCTTGTTCTTCTTATTTGGGTACCTAGCAGCAATATATCCAATTTCTTCAAGAGAAAAATAGATTAGAGGAACCTTACCTTTGTATTTCCCTTTCCCTCTTGAATATTTCCTTGCTAGTAGAACTTCAACTACCTCAAGATCACTATCTAAACTCTGTTCTGATTCTTCATCACTATCTAATTGAGGATCCTTTATGCTCTTGCCTTTTTTTGAGTTAAAGCTTGGCTTCAAATTTTGATTCAATGTTCTTGGCTGCTGGAACATAATTATCATAGTTGTCTAGCTCAAATGCGGTCAATCTTTCAACTATGGCCTCTAGATTTATCTTATGATTTGTTTCACATATTCTTTCTTGAATTGTAGATACTTTGATTTCATAAATAAGAAGTAGAGTTCTAAAAACTTTACATATAATTGTCTCTTCATTGATATCTCCTCTAGATGCTTTGATTGCACTAACGCTTGCTTTAACTCTTTCAACATATTTTTCTATGTTTTCATCCTCTCTCATCTTCATCTAGTCAAATTGTCCTCTCAAACTTTATGCCTTGGCTCTTCTTACACTATCGTCACCTCCATAGATATCTTTCAGCTTGTTCCACATTTCAAAAGTAGTTTTGCAATCTTTGATGTCATCAAATTCTTCATAACTTAAAGCAGATGCAATATCTATCATCATGTTGTTGTGAGTCTTCTTTTCGGAAATATCATTTATAGATAATGTACCAATAGGTTCTACATATTTTTCATCAAGGTACTTCAGCCTTGAATCACCAATAGAAGCCAAATGAAGTCTTATCAATCCCTACCATGCTAAGAAGTTGTCCCTGTTAAGTTTTGGAATTTCCCTTTCTTAAGACATCTTGATCTTTAGCTTAGATCCTTGAAATCTTTTCCTGCAAGCACCAAAAGCTCTGATACCAATTGTTGGAATTATAAGTGAAGTAACTAAGAGGGGGGGTGAATTAGTTACCACAAAAATAATTCTTGATCCCTTAGATGTCTTAAATAACTAGTTATTGTTGTCACTCAGTAAACACATCACAAAAATGTTGTAACTCGATAGACTAACTTGTTACTAAATTTTAGCATTCATAATTATTAGCATGCATGCAAAATTAAATAACATGAGCTCAAGAAACACCAGATTTAACATGAAAACCCAATATGAGAAAAACCACCAAGTAACTAGCTACCAATTTTCACTCTTCTCAAGTGAGCCCTATTAGGAGCCAATCCTATTAAAGGTTACAATACACATTGTTAGATGTGACCCTATTAGAGGATATAATCACCCTATTAGGAGTGGCCTTGCTAGAGGTCTTTAGAATAATTCAACTAAACTATCACCTTGTTAGAGGATTTACAAAATGGCTGTTAAACCAATTCTGTTAAGAGATTCAAAATCACTACCACAATGATTAGAAAGTAACAATGAATTGACCTGAATAAGATGCAACTAAATTTGCTGATTACATATCTCTATTTTGCACCATTAGATCCTCCTTGATCTCCTCAATGATCTCTAATCATTCTTCAAAATTTGCTTCCACAATAATCAGTCCTCCTTCACATTCATATCATATCAAATTCATTACCACACTTGGAATTCGCAACTTGACCTCTTATATATACCATTTAGATTATCAAGCTGGCTCATTCACATGCTACATTTACCAATAAACCATACATCAGTCGATTACAAATATTACATTAAAAAAATAAACTTTATTTTACAAAACAATGAAATCCTTCACTGGTTGACCCTGCTCGATAAATACTACTTCCATAAATAATTTCCTGAGTTAACACCTTAACTCGGTTAACACTGCAAAATCTGCAAAATCCTTTGGCTTCTGAGTTAACTTGGTAATAACTAAAATTCCTTCACTGTCCATGAAAGCTCAATTAGAACTATTTCCTGCACTATTTTCTTTTGATGACTGAGTGAGATCGGTAACATCTAAATTTCCTTTACTAACCTTGAAAGCTTGGTAACAACTAATGCACAAAGTAAAGCCTAAGAACACTCAGTAGACACTATAAACCTTCTTCACTAACCTTCTGAGCTTAGTAGACTCTATCTGATGACTAATATGAAATTTGTGTAACATCATAGACAACACTCAATTGAACAATTATATCCAACACTTATTAGCATTGTTATTCTAGCAAGTTTATGTCATTTTTGTAGCCTTTTAGCTTTTTTTTCATGTTATTTAGTATCATCTTAACACATGTTTAGCTCATTGCATGTCCATTTTGATAGTATTCTAAGAGTTGTTACTTGCATATAATCTACATTTTCATCTTAGATCTTGTATACATACTGATAGATCTACATTTTAAGCATACTTCTCATTCTAAAACTATCACTAGGATGTTGGTCTGAGAGCATTCTTAGCAGTTGTAGTTAGAGAAACATGGGACATTCATAGAGTTTACATTTTGACAATGATTTTTTGGGTTTAGTCTAGTTCGTTGTCATTTTTATCAGCACTCTGCATAAAGGTTTCATGAATACACGAATTTTTTGTGTATAAAATAGCACCCACCATGGGGTAGAGTATTAAAGCATCTTTGTTATTCATTTTTTCTTGCTAATCTGTTATTTTTCTTTTAGATTCATTATTATTTTTCTTTTAGATCTCCTTTTTCTCTAGTTTTGGTGTAGATCTAATCTTTTGCAAGTTTTATAGCATTTAAGAATCTTTATAATGAGATCAAAAAAAATTCAAAGATGTTTCCAAGCCCACAAATATTGGATCTACCACTCCCATGATGCAGCAACACTTTTACACAGCATTTTAATGCTTATGCCTAGTCTTTTAATGCATTTGAATTATTCTACTATGCATTTGATCATTCTTATAGCTCATTTGATCATTCTTTAACACATTAGAGCATTATTATAGTCCATTTTCTTATTTTTATAGTGCATTTGAAGATTCTTATAGTGCATATACCACTTTTTATGACACATATGTTATTTTCTATATATATATATATATATATATATATATATGATCCAAGCTATTAATCTTCACATCTAATGTTTAAATCTGATTTTTGATTGTTTATATATCTCATCTAAGCTAACAAGAACTCTTAGGTTGCTAGAAATACGTTATAGGAAAGAAGACCCGCAAAAATGTGCCTACCCTTTCCTAGCTCTAAAATAGGTAAGTAGATCAGAACCCTCATGAATTAGATTGTGGCATTTTCTTTTAAGTCTAGTAACTAATCTAAGTAGTAAATTTGACCTCACTACTCTAATCAAAAGTAGGCCTATGCTCTCAACTCAAGACAGTTGATCAAAATGCCAAACCTTCTATGAGGGTTAGTAACAGTCAAATAGGGAAAGAACAAACACATAGTTTAACTAGGAGCTCTTTTTCAACTGTAGTTAAGGGTTTGGAATTGAACAAAACTTGTTTGTTGTGTTTGGGAGGTTAGAACAGTAGGTATATGCTCTCACTTTCCTAGAGTGATCAAATTCTGAGACCTATTTGTGATTTCCATTTTCATGCTTTCTACTAGGTAGGATTACTCAGCCATAGAAAGGCTACCTCCTGAGTTGCCTTAGCAAGGCCAGTAAGAGGGAACACCTCCCAATCTTGCATTTCCAATCAAATGTAAGCCACCTATGTTCAAAACATAACCTTCCTCTAGTAGTTTCGTAAGGGATTGTGCCAAACCTCCTTAGCATTAGTAGGAAGATCTCTATTACAGGAGAGGTAAATCTAAATATTGATGGTTAAAAACAAAAACCCACTAATCACCAGCTCTAGAAAACCTTGTTAGGAAGCCCTTTTCTTCCATTTTATAGGTGTATACAATTTTATATTTTATTGTGGCCTCTACTATTGTGATTGGATGAGTTTTAAAAATTTAATAACTCTAGTTCAAATTACAATCCTTCTAAAAGATGTGACTATAAGCTAATAATGAGAAACCAATTTTAAAACTAGAACATCGTTGAAAGACTCTAAAACGACACATCTACCACTCCAAATGACACATTCGAATAATCTTGTGACACTTTTTAACTCTATTATAATGCATATAACTGCAAAACAGTGCATCTAAATCCTTAAATAGTACATTTACCCTACAAAATAATGCATATGACAGATAAAATAGCACATATGAATATTTAAATAGCACTTATGATCAATGAAATAGCATATATATGATCATTGAAATAATGCATTTAATCAATCCTATAATGCATCTAAGAAAGAACCTAAAATAGAGGCTATCTACGTACTCAACATTTGCAAATGAACAACGGATTTGGATACCCTTTTTCCCATTGATATTCCCCATACTGAGAGATCCTAAAATTGACCAAAACCATTTTTGAAATAAGAAAAACTACGAATCTTGTGACACTTTTTAACTCTGTTATAATGCATATAACTGCAAAACAGTGCATCTAAATCCTTAAATAGTACATTTACCCTACAAAATAATGCATATGACAGATAAAATAGCACATATGAACATTTAAATAGCACTTATGATCAATGAAATAGCATATATGATCATTGAAATAGTGCATTTAATCAATCCTATGATGCATCTAAGAAAGAACCTAAAATAGAGGCTATCTACGTACTCAGCATTTGCAAATGAACAACAGATTTTGATACCCTTTTTCCCATTGATATTCCCCATACTGAGAGATCCTAAAATTGACCAAAACCATTTTTGAAATAAGAAAAGCTACGAATGATATTATTAATCCAACAACCCTAATTGCTTCATTTCACATATCAAGTCAAAAACATCTAGAGAAACACATTTTTTCCCTACCTGACTTCGTGAGAGTGAACTTATCCTATCAATATTTACAAAACACCTTGACTATCGTAGCTTGTTACTCTTAACAAATCATGGTCAATGAAAATCCTCACATTGTGAATATGCATAAGAGTTAGAGGAATCCTATTCACTTCTCATGCCACTCCACAAAACCAGTGTAACTAGGAAGCCAAAATGATCACCTATATAGGTGAGTGCCAAAATAGCTAGTAGAACTATCAAACACACAAAAATTCTAGATCTCATCAAAATTGTTATCCCAATGGATTGTTCACCAAATGTAATTACTCAAAAGTCACCCTTATTCAACCAAAATTTAGAACACTTTTCCAAATGGGTTCATCTAACATATGGGATGAAAAGAGCATTGAAACTAAAATTGAAGAATTTTAGCAAAATCTTGAAGTTGTTGATATCATGGACAAGATACTTGAGAAACATAAAGAATGTTACATACTAGCATTAGCACAAAAAGGTATGAAATTGCCATCTGATTTTGATGTGATCAATCTAAAATGAGATGAAGAAGAGTCACCCTTAGATATTGCCACACAAAAATTACAAGACTTACAATTGGAAATGGAAAGGATAAAGTGAGGGAAAATACAACCCATAGAGTTTAGCCTCAATAAGGTGTGTCCTCTACCATTTGATAAAAGCATTACCTTCACAGCTTTCCCTCAAAATGTGCAGATACCAAAATATGATAAATATTTTGGTACATCATATCCACAAGATCACCTTAGACAATTTTATGTGCTAAGTGTGGAGTTTTCCCATGACATGACTTACCTAATGTGTTTTTTTCCGAGGAGCCTCATGGGGCAAGCTATAGTGTGGTTCTCCAAGCTACCCTCCAACATTAAACCCTTTGACTAGTTGACTTCTTTTGTTATCACCCAATATTCCTGTAACATCGAAAGAGAAGTTTCAATGATTGATTTTTGTAACAAAAAACAACTTCTTGGAAAATAATTCAAGGTCTTCCTACAATGGTGGAGGTACACATTTGCTAAGTATCATAGAGACATACTGGACAAAGAGAAGACAAACATCTTCATCAATAGTCTCTCAAAACCGATGAATTATTAGCTCCAACTCCAAGGGCCTAAAGATTTTAAGACTACCTTAGAAAATTTCATTAAGGTAGAAGAAAATTTGATAAACAACAACATTATTAAACTACCTAAAGATGGTAAGGGTTTCTCCAAAAATTCCACACTCACAATTCCTTTGATCGGTCCACTAGCAAACAAAAATTATGGTGGATAAATAATAACAAAAACACCACCAATGATGAGGTGGTTGAAGCTAACCATGTCAAACCTCAAACTCAACCTCCTCTAAATCCACTAAGTCCTATTTTCAACAACACCAATCCAAACACACCTCAATAAGATAACTCCTATCTATTTTACCGATGTAAAATGACAACTTCCTTTACATCTAGTCAACAAGTTTCTTATAATCAAGCTCCTACCCCATGAAGATATTAGACTTCTGATATACCCAAGGAGTATACACCTATCAAGGTATCTTATGAGAGTGCTTTACAAACCCTCTTGGTTGATGAACTCATTGTGCTACTCAAGGCCAAACCCTATAAACCCCAAGTCAAATGAAAGTGGTGAAATGACGAGCACATTTGTGCCTATCACCAAAATAGGGGGTACTTAAAAAAAAATTGTTTCACCCTTAAGATGGCCATACAAAAATTAATCAACAATTGAACTATCGAATTAAATAACCTTAGCAATAATGAAGACTATACAACCTTCAAGAACCCTTTCATGAGTCATGGAAAGGGTGAATCCTCTAGAGATAATTAGAAGGAACCTCCTCATGATAAGGTTAATTATGCATATTAATATGATAACACCATTGGTATGATCTCTTGATTTAATGACACTGTAAATATCATCACAATTAAGGATAAAAATAAGAAAAATTCATCAAATGTCATTACCTGAGGCCAGGACTCTAAAGTTATTTTACTAGGACCTGTGACAATTTTTGATCATGTAACTATGAGTTCCTCCTTGCCTAAATACAACCTAATCAACCAATTACTTAAGACTCTCACTCATATCTCCATTTTTGAGTTGTTACAAATCTTACTAGAGCATAAAGAAATCATCACCAAAGCCTTAGTGCCAAATGACCTAGATGTGAGTAGGTTTCAAAACATGGTCAGTAATATTGTGGCTCCTCATTATGTCTTCTTTTCAGTCCAAGATGACATGTCTATCATCTAGCCACAAAATTCCCCTCTACATATTGAAGTCTGTATCCATAGAAATAGAGTTAATAGAGCATTAGTTGATGGTGGGGTAGGTCTCAATATTTTCACACTAAATTTAGTGAAAGCCCTAGGATATACAGAAGATGCTATTGATCCAAGGAAGAAAATCACCATCAAAGCTTATGATGACAAGGAGAGATCCTCCAAAGGCATGGTTATTCTACTAATCAGGGTTGGACTAGTTGTGAAAGAAATTATTTTTCAAGTCTTATACGTACAATTAACTTATAACATCTTGTTAGGAAGACCATGGATTCATGACATGCAAGTTGTTCCCTTCACTTACCATCAATGTCTAAAATTTCCATACATGTGTCAAGAGGTGACCATACCTAGGGACCAAAACTTTATACAATATTGTACCTCCCATGTTCCTCATAATAGGGAAGACACTGGCACCCTGAAAGATGGCATTAGTTGGTCCACATCGACAAATACTTCATGTTCTACTAACTAAAATAACAACCACTCATTTGCATCGACTCGGGGTAAAGAGAAAGTTAGTTGTTTAAGTTCTTCCCTTCCTTCACCATCATAATCAAAGGACCCTAAATAGACACATTATGAAGAAATGGATAGGTTGATGAAGGAATTTGATATGAAGTGTAAACTGCAACACAGAGGGGTAGGTGAATACTTGGTTTCCTTATTTGATCCCCTGCTCTCTCCAAGATCTCATGACAAACCATCATCCACCACTAGACCATATCACACACATTTTGTTAAGGAAATTGAAGTACTCCTAAGCATAGTAGAAGAATTAGTAAACAAAATATTGACATCTTACCCCATCTACATGAAAAAGGTTTTGATCTAGTGAAAAAGATGAGATTTATGGGAGATGGTCCCTTAGGGAAAGGGAAAAGCATTATCAAACCTCTTGTAGCACAATTCTAGTCAAAAAAATCCAAAACAAGGGTAGGGTATAGAAAATAATGTAAGGCATAGAGCACCCCTAAGTCTCTTCCCAAGCATAGTGATTCCATCTCTTTTGCTATGGCATGGGTACCGAAAGAAAGAAGTGTCAATAGCAAGAAAGAAACTAATATAATAGATGTAAATCTATCTCTCCCCGATTCACACCGTACAAGAGAACCACTCATGGACACCTCCAATAATGAAGATAATGATGACTTCAATAAGTAGGAGTTTGAATCATTATCCAAAGATTCCATCCATAACAAAGAATGTGATATTGTTCATGTTTCTATATCCAATGATTTCACCGCACAAGGATCAACCTCTCGTCTAGATCTTACTTCACCAAGAGTCAAAGTGAAACAAAACAACTTAGGGTATACTATAGAATAGACATGTCACATTGAATCATATGAGGATGATGAACATATTGAAGGATTCTAGATTCAAACCCTACTTCCTAACTTCTTTCTAGCAGAAGTCGAAGATGACTACTATGAGCCACTGACAAGCTCTACTTTTCCTGACACTTTAAAGGAAGCACATGTCATATACCTAACTGATATAGCATATGATTCATCTAATGAGATCATGTCTTTGAACCCCATAAAACCCTTTCCATATTATGAATCACTCTCCCTAATCCATCCTGAACCCATCAGTTGAGATACAACTGAGCCTCACCATATCCCCCATTTTGACACTAACCATGATGTCTTCATCTACCTTAACACGGTTGAACCATCTCATCCACAAAGAACCAAAGAAACACACATAGTTGGGTCTAATATCAATCATCTCAGTCATACTAGTATAGCCCAAGTAGTTGATAGCCTTGAAGATAACTACCAAGTTGTAGTTGATCTTGAGAAAAAAATGGAAATAAATAGAAGTGACGCATCCAATGGTGAAAACCCAACTGTAGCACCCACGGATGAGATGATTGATACCTTACCTATGCACTCCAAGGAAAGATCATCCATTTTAATCAAACCAACTAAAAAAGTCAACATTGGTGCAAAATAGTAACCAAGGTTCATCTATTTGTCACAGTCTTTAAGCACACAAAAAAGAACTACATTCACTCACTTCTGTATAGAGAGGCAAATAAACTTTACATGGTCTTACATAGATATGCTAGGAATAGACCCAAATTTAATCCACCATCACCTCAATATTTCTCCAAAGCTCAAGCCAATCAAATAAAAACTCTAGAAGATGCATCCCCACGTATCTCTAGTAGTCAAAGTAGAATTAGAGAAATTGGTCAATACCAACTTCATCTGACCCCTAGCATATGCATCATGGATATCAAACATTGTGCCTATATCAAATAAGGATGGTAGCATACACATTTGCATTGATTTTTGGGATGTAAACAAAGCATGTCCTAAAGATTATTTCCCCCTTCCTAATATTGACACCATCATAGATCTAACAATGGGTCATTCCATGTTTTCACATATGGATGGATATTCAGGGTATAATCAAATTAGGATAGCTCTAGAGGACCAAGAGAAAATGGCCTTTACTTGTGCACAGGGCACATTTTGTTGGAATGTGATGCCGTTTGGGCTAAAGAATGCAAGAGCCACCTATCAGTGGGCCATGACCACTATCTTTCATGACATGATGCACATCTTTATGGAAGACTACGTAGATGATATCCTTGCTAAATCCCATACTTGAGAAGAACATCTCTCCATCTTGGACAAGATATTTAGCCACTTAGAAGCACTCAGAGTTAGGCTAAATCCAATGAAATATGTTTTTTGCATCAAATTTGGCAAGCTTCTAGGATACATTATCTCAACCAAAGGGATAGAAGTTGATCCTATAAAGGTATAGGCCATAATTACCAAGCAACCACTGAAGAACCTAACTCACCTACATTCTCTCCAAGGAAGGCTTCAATCAGTGTGTCATTTCATTTCCTAGTTAGCAAAGAAGTGTGTGCCTTTCACCCACTTATTACACAAAGACATAATTTTCAAATGGGATGATTAGTGTCAAAATGCTTGTGATTTACTCAAAACCTACTTGATGAATCTACTAGTGTTGGTGCCTCTAGTGTCATACAAACCATTACTATTGTATATTTCCCTAACTAAAAAATTAATTAGAGCCCTCTTAGCACAAGAAAATGACCAAGAAAAAGAAAGCCTACCATTTATTACATCAGTCACACCCTGGTCAACTATGAGCTAAATTAGTCCTTTACTGAAAAGGCATGTTTGGTCATAGTTTTTGCTTCCCAAAATCTATGTCATTATCTTTTGACACATAAGGTCAAGCTCATCTCCAAGATTGATCCCCTCAAATATCTTCTTAGCAAAACAACATTAATAGGTAGGTTGGCCAAGTGGGTGATGATCCTAAGAAAATTCAATATTGAGTATGTCGATAGGAAAGCAATAAAAGGATAGGCCATCACCAACCAATTGGTAGATGGACCTATAGAGAGCTCAAATCATATCTTAACTAATTTTCTAGATATGAACATTCCTCAAGTAGAGCCAATAACTTGGAAATTCTATTTTGATTGTTCTTACACACACCATGGTTTAGGCATCAGTATTTTGTTCATCATGCCACTAGGTGTTACCATCACCAAATCTGACAAAATACTTTTCCCTTGCACCAAAAACATGGCAAAATATGAAGCCTTGGTCTTAGGCCTCAAGCTAGCTTTAGAATGGAAACTAATAGCACTAGAGGTTTACAAAGATTCTCAGTTGATCATCAATCAAGTCACTAACACATATTAGACCAAGGATGAAGAGTTATTTCCTTACGTACATATGGTTGATACACTTAAGGCATGTTTTATTCATATTAATTTTGAACAAATTCCCAAAGACAAGAATAGAGCAGCAGATGCCATGGCCACCTTGGCCTCCTTGCTTTAGTCATTAGAGCAGCACGAGTGGTAAGAGTTCTTAGTAGAAGAGGTGGTTCAACCTATATTTACTCAACCTAATTCCCTCATCATTTGTCAGTTAGACACTCTCGATTCCCTCTAGTATAAACCCATCATCACTTAACTCCATGATAACACCATCCCCTCTGACCTTTCATGCAACCAAAAACATAATTTCATTTGAGAGACCTTGTGCTACACTTTGGTGGCTAATATGTTGTATAGGAAGGGTCTTGACGGTACTTTGTTTAGATGTCATGAGAAGGACAAGTCAAGAGTTGCTCTACAAGAAGTCCATGTAGGGATTTGTGGGTCACACTCCATTGATTTTACATTAGCAAAGAAGATTCTTATGATGGGTTATTTTTGGCCAGCCATGGAAAAGGATTCTATAAACTATGTTAAGACTTGCAAAAAATGCCAAATCCATGGTGACCTTGTTCATGCACCAGCCCAAGAACTTAACCCTTTGGCCACACCATGGCCTTTTTATTAGCAAGGTTTTGATTTAATTGGAGTCATCCACCCATCTTCCCCTAGTGGACATAAATTGATTATTACCACCATAAAATACTTCACCAAGTGGGTTGAAGTGGCACCACTTGCTGACTCTATGGGAAAAAAAATCTCTTCCTTTATCCTAAACCATATCATCTGTCGGTTTGGAATACCTCATGCCATTCTCACTAACAATGCCTTGTACTTTAAGAATAAAATAATTGATGATTTATGTGAGAAATTTCACATTATACACCACCCCTTGTCAATTTATTACCCCCAAGGAAATGGCAAAGAAAAGGCCACCAACAAGACCATTATTAATATTCTCAAGAGAACTGTCAATAATACTGCTAGAGATTGGCATTTACAACTAAATCCTACCCTCTAGGCCTACAAAATGAGTCATAGGAAACTTACAAGCGCAATACCCTTCTCTTTGGTTTATGGCTGTGAAGTCATTGTTCCATTAGAGGTTGAGATTCCATCCTTGAGAGTTACTCTTTGAGACTTCCTATGAGATAAGACTATAGAGTGGCCCATCTAAAGTAGCTAGAGTTATTAGAAGAATATTAGCATACAATATATGAACACCTCAAAGTGTATCAAAATAGATTATCAAGAAATTACAACAAAAAGGTCAAACCATGTGTCTTTCAAGTTGGTGACCTAGTGCTCCAAGAAAACCCTAAAAATCAAGCTATTAGGGAAAAGAAAGGCAAATGGGAGGCCAATTGGATTGGTCCTTACATTATCATAGAGTCTTTTGGGACTAGTACTTATAGACTTGTGGATTGTGATGGTACTAATCTAGCAGAACCCATCAATAGTATCCATCCAAAAAAAAAAAATTGTTTAAGACTTTGAGAAGACATATCATCACCAAAGATACCAAAAAAATAGAAAATGCCAAAAAAAAAATTGAAAATTGTCAAAAATTATCAAAAAAATTCAAGAATTGTCAAAATTTATCAAAAAAATAAAAAATTGTTAAAAATTGTCAAAAAAATTCAAGAATTGTCAAAAATTATCAAAAAAATAAAAAATGGTTAAAAATTGTCAAAAAATATCAAAAAAATTCAAAAATTGTCAAAGAATTATCAAAAACATTCAATATTTGTCAAAAATGGCCAAAAACATTCAAAAAGAGGTAATAATTGTCAAAAATTGCCGAAAAATCCAAAAACCTAACAACACCCCAAAATTCTAGTCAAACATGCTTTGTTTCAACTCAAATAAGCTATTCAAATATACATAAATTATTCATGTATTTTTCACACCAATGGTCCATTGATTTGATGTCAAACTACTGTCTGTTTATAATTATTGCTCCTTCGAGATAGGTTTGTGTACCTCGACTAGTTTTATATGAAATCAATGGTGAGGCCCACTATATTGAAAAATATTTAAATATTTTATGGCATATTTGTGACTCCATTACCTTGAGCAAAACCAAAAACAACAAAAAATGCCTCAACGATGTTCAGAAGTAGCGTAGTTATGTCTTGAAACATCTTGCTAGGCTTTGGAAAATCTAGCACAACATGAATAGCAAAAGAGGATCTGATAGAGTCCCTTATCTTTCCTCTACCCAAGAACAACAATTCTTGATGGATTATTAGTCTTATTTATGTTGCAGTGGCCATGGTTGATCTAGACCGCTCCAAAAAATATATCAATGCTACCCCAAAAGACCCAAATATCTGTCAAATTCTTTCATCATCCCCTAATAGGGGGGCACAAAATAAGCATAAGTTAGAGAAATTGTAGGGATCTCCTTTCCTTTTTAGGCCCAAAACAGCTTTTTCAGGCCCCCGAAGTGCCTTTTTAGGCCCCAAATGCCTTTTTCAAGCCCCTGAAGTGCCTTTTTAGGCCCAAACGCCTTTTTCAATGTCGTATTTTGGCCTTTTTCAGGGCCTCGAGACAATTTTTTAGGCCAAACATCTTTTTTAGGCCCCTCAAGTGCCTTGTTAGGCCCAAATGCCTTTTTCAAGCCCCTCAAGCACCTCTTTAGGCCCAAAATGCCTTTTTCAAGCCCCTCAAGTGCCTTTTTAGCCCAAAACACCTTTTTAGGCCCCTTGAAGTACTTTTTTAGGCCCAAACACCTATTTCAAAACCCTATTTCACCTTTTTCAAGGCCCAGGTGTCCTTTTTGGTCCCCCAATATGCATTTTCCAGCCAAAGCACCTTTTTCAGGGCCCTATTTCACCTTTTTCAAGGCCTAGGTGTCCTTTTTGGGCCCCCAAATCACCTTTTTGGGTCAAGTCACATTTCTCAATGCCCTATTTCATCTTTCTCAAGGCCTAGGTATCCTTTTGAGCCCCAAACGCCTTCTTATAGGCCTTGAGAATGTTTATCTCAGCACACACCTCCCAATGTTGGCCTTGTAATTATCTGTAAAAGCTATTAATATACATAGAATTATGCCTTACACATCACAGCTATCTAAATGTTATGTAAATCTATACTCATCTTCCGTTATAAGCTCACACAAACATTTAGTCCCCCATATACAAGTAAAGGTTTGTCTAACTCTTCAAATCGTATTTGTCTCCACTTTTGTGAAGATTTACACATTTTTTTAAAATTCCAAAAAAATATAAATATTCCCAAAAATACCAAAAACATCCAAATAGATTCCAAAAATATCAAAAAAAAACACAAACAATGTTCATTTGACACATTAACATTGCCACTAGTTGTCCTTTTGCTTGCTACAAAAACAACTACAAATTTTATTCTATTATGATGGCAATGACAACATTACATTCACATATCCTCTAGTAGATCATTTATTCTGGCCTCCCTAGGGGACATGGCAAGACCAATCAATGGTGTTCCTTCAAACCTAGCTCCTGAAAAAGAAGCCCTTGGCATCAATCCTCTACATATCTACACTGCATCCATAGTAATTGGAAACCTACCACTATGCAACTATGCATTTAACACTTATACAAATTCCCTATCCACAAACCATGTCTCCCACTAGTTCTCATTCATAAATTCCTAATGATAAAGTCCCATATAATAGGTAGCTTCTTGATGTACCTTCATCATGCATTGCATGTCCACAAACACATTCTCCACCAGCTTGTTTACTCCTAGTATAGTGATCATTGGTTGGGCCACATCCTATTTCTGTTGAATTTGATCAGTTTCCATTCATCAATGCTCCACATCTATTTTTGTCTCACCCAATCACTACTACAACTGTCTCACCTTCAACTCACTCAATGCTAACCACTCCTATAGTTTCAATGACAGGGAGTTTGATTTTGCAATCACCTCCTTGAATGACTCAGACTACAACTACAACAACACTAGCTCATTTTGCATGCTTGCCAACCCCATTTGTACCATCTTCAAGGATTCCTACAATCTCTAAGCTCACGACTAATCTTCCCACATCCCTACTTCATTCTCTTCCACACATAATTTCTCCACACATAGTTTTGCTTCTAGTGATTGCACCCACACCCACTCTGTATTTACCACCACTTGGAGCTATCTTGCCTCTATTTGTGCTCCATCTTCCCACACATTCTCTATTAATCCTAGTAGAAACTTGACTTCCTATTAAGAATTCTCTGCTCAGGCTCTCTCTATAACCAACATTCTCCATAATTCTTCCACTTCACTTGATGATTGGTCTCAACCCCTTGCCTCTAGCCACGATTCCTCCACATTTACATCACTCACTTCCCCTCTCATTGATCCTTGTCCCAGAATTCCAAGGCTAGTCAATTGACCTACTACACTCATCCCCTCACCCACACTAACATCTCCTACATCCCTTGGAGCTTTTTTTGTATACTTTTCAGGAGATTTTATCTCCCCTACCTCCTCCTCTACTCCAAACATACTCTTCATCATCTCAGGTAGACTATTCTCTACCTACATCATCGGATCACTATCATCCAATACCAACTATAATGCCTATTGTGTTGTAGTACCTGACAAAATTATTAATGTTGACAAAGGTATTTCTTCTACCCTAATCCTCGCATCTTCAGGTTGTGCCAACCTTCATTTCACCTAACTTGATTCACCTTGCAGTTTGGGCTAATACACCAACTCCTTAGAGGTTTTCTGAATGCACTTCACTCTTTGCCCTTCCCTAATCCACCTTCCCTAGCTAGAATCACCCTCCTTTCATGACTGATCTAGTAAGCCTAACATGCTTTCACTCACACACTACCTCAAACTTCTTAATCAATCTAATGACCATGTTTTACTCTTCACCTTGCTTCATTCCATTTCTATGTTATCTGCCTATTTATGAACATCACTCACCTAGACTCGCTCTTTAATAAAATTACCACATGTCAGCTTCTTGCTGCACTTGTATTAGGTACACTTGCACCATTCCTATGACATAGTTACTACAGAAAGATTTATGCCAACCTTCCCTACCAATACACACTCCATGCATGCTGCTACTAACTTCCACTAACACATCTCATAATTTGTTGCCCAACCATTACAACCACTTTATCCATAGTTTGAACAAATTTTACACTAATGTACACAATTGTTGGCACTACTGGTCTACAATTACTAGTTTTCTATTGTTATGCACTTCTAGTACATTGATGATGACTTGAATAGAGGTACTTGACTAATGTTTACTTGTTATGCCCATCCCTAGTTGATAAAAAAAGACTCCAATCTTTGGCATTATCTTATGCTCTATAGAGGAGCTACACACTGTCAAATGAGTTACAAAATTTAAATCCCCTACTACAACTTTTAAAAGCACCATTTTATACAACATAGGTGCTATTGGATCCTATATGTGCTATTATACTAGGTGGATGCACTATTTTATTCCTATGCACTATAACATTATCTATATGTGTCATTTTAGCTCTCGTATGTGCTAATTTAATATGTGCACTACAATAATAATCATATTTTTTGTTTTATCCATTGCGCTATTATGTACACATGCACTAATACATTATATGTATGTGCTATTAGATTGTTTGTATGCACTATTTGATTTATATGTGTTGTTTGATTTATATGCGCTATTATATTCCCCAAATGTTCTAATCTACCCATAACTAGGGTTTCTAGATGTGCTAAAATGCCCTACACATGCACTAAAACACCACCCATATGCGCTAAAACAATGCAAATGTACTAAAAGAACCTTCAAATGTGCTAAATCCCTAAAATTAACACATTTACCCTACAAATCTACGTAAAACCCCCAAAATACAGGTAAAAAAGCTAAATCTCAAAAAAAGAGGATCTTGACAACTTACTGGGGCATTGTAGTCTTCTAGATGCTCATACTAATGGCCCCTCTCAAATCTATGCTCATGTAACGGAACCACCATCTTTGCTGACTCAGAGCTCCAAACCACCAAATGCAAAAGCCAAAAGTGAAAATGACAAGGGTAAAAGGTTTTTTTGGCCTATTTAACCCACCTAAGTGGCATTTATATCACCTTTTCAAATTATTTACCCCCTCTTGGCACCTTTTTTATCACCAAAGCTGACTTGGGTATTGTATCAAACCATTCTATCTTTTTCGCCAATCTCCCACTTGTAATCACCTAAAAATGGTCATCCAGACTATTAGCCCCCTTTTCAACATTTTGGCTAAATTAATTTAATCACTTACCTAAACCAAATTGCTAATAATCAATTTATTTGATTATAACCTATAGTTTGACTATGCTATCCTAAGTTCATTATTTGATTAAAAGAACATGTCCCCTTTTAGTTAAATAAAAGACCCCATTCTTCTAACCCACTTAAAGTGCACACATAAAGTCCTTTTTCTATTTTTCAATTAAAAGAAAAGGCTTTGTGACTTTTCTCTTATATGACAAGTCAACTTATATTCTATTAGTTAACTTGTGTGCACACATGGATCACTCCTCTTTTTGAATTCCACCGTTGATCATCCACCATCTTCATCTTGATCTCTACCGTCCATACATCTTTAAAAGGTAGAGAGCTTTCCCCCTCATCCATCCTCATTTTGAATATTTTTATGTTGTAGGTTTTCTAATAGGTTTCTTTGGAGCTTTGTGGAGAACTTCTATTTCTTGTCTACATTCTCTCATACCATAGCATTTTAGCTTAGATTCATGTTGCATGTTAGTTTAGCTTCTATTTTGCAATAATCTATCTCACATAGCTTAATATTTGGATTGTAACACTCTCATCCATGCTTATAATAGCTGCACTTTTCATATTCATTCTAATTTAATCTTTAGTTGAATTGCATCCTTGAGGAACTCCTTGGGACATTTGCATTCTTGCATCTTGTCTTTGGAACCTCCCATTGCATGGTTTACTAGCAAGAAGAGTATCTCTAAGGCTCATCTGAGAGATTTCTTATTTTTGAAATATACTCTCTTGCACTCCATGGATAGGGAGCTCTAAGCTAGCATTCGAGCATTCCAAACTCATGGAATCGTTTGGATAGAATGGTTTAGAGTGTGACACAAATCAAGTGTACATTTTTGGCGCCCACCGTGGGGAATGAATCAAGTTTCTAGCTCCATTTGCTTTTATTTTTCATCTCTAATTTTTTTCAACAACATATTGGATCTAATCAAGTGCTTTTGTAGAATTATCACTTTGGTTTTAAGACCAACCCATAAGTAGATTGATTTGAAGGCCAAAAATCTAGTTGGTTTAAATATTTGATCATATCTTTTAAACCGCTTGGATTTTGGTTCTAAAATTGTTTTTGTAGGTTGATTATGTGTTCAAAATGTTTCACTCTGATTTTCAAAGCATTTTGACGTGATTTGTGAGAGTTATGATTTTTTATTTATTTTTAATAAAAAGCCATTTCTGATTGCAAATCAGTGCATTTTTCAAAAAAACTTACATTTTTAGAAATATTATTAATTCTAAGAGGGGTACTCTCTTTGTATTTTGACTTTTGAGGTCGTATTAGGGATCAAAAACTTGATTTGATAAATTTGGCCTATTTTGACAAAATTGATCTCTAGAGAGCAAATGAAGAGATTTTTTTGAATTTCTTACATTTTTGGAAAGCTCTCTGATTTTTAGTAGGGGTCTCTTCTTTTCATTTCTATTTTTGGATCCGAAATCATAGCAAACAAGTCCAATCTTGTTGACTAGGTCAAAATCAAAGAGTAAAAATGAGAGCATTTGTGATTAACTTGCACTCTCTTTGCATGCACTTGGTTGGAAGATAACTTGGATATTTGAGGCAACTAACCACTTTTTATTGCATTATTTTATGTTATTTCACACTAACTTGTGGTGCTAACAAGTTGTGATTGCAGGTTTCCATCCTTGTGAAAAAAAATTGAAACATTGCATAAAAAGAATGCATGTCAAAGCTTGAAATGCATAAGGGCTACTAATGATTGTTTGCAAGGTTGCCCAACGCATAAAAACCCAATTTTTCTTGTTCTTTAATTTTACATGTGTGGCATATACTAGTTTATTTTTAGGCACATTAAAACTTACAATTGGGATCTTTTGGTGATAAGAGAGTATGCTCTTCACCCTTGTGGTGAATCATAAATCTTGACTTACCATTTGGTTTCAAGAGTAAGAGGCAAATAAATCTTCCTGGCATGTTTGCGAGAAAATGATTGGAATAAGAGAGTATGCTCTTCACCCTTGTGGTGAATCAGAAATCTTGACTTTCGAAAGTTGATCCACTCTTTATGTAGTTAGAATCCTTTAAAGGGCCTGCTCTCGGACAACCTGAGAGGAATGACCCAAGTGGAGACAAGCTAACTACCTGGCTCTTCCAACCCACTATAAACTCAAGGCTATCAAGGACACAAAACTTTAGTAGATGTAGTATTTATCTTCACCTAGTGTGATCGCTTATGGAATTTTGACCATAGGGAGATCACTAGGTAAGAATGCTTAAGGCACTCTTGTGATCACGAGATCGGTTACTCATCGCAAGGTGAGGTGTCCCATAATTGGGAGCAAGAGGAACACTATGAACAGAAGACCTATCTAAACACCCTAAGTTAGTAACTACCCTTTTTTAGCCACTCAACTTCTTGGTGCAAGGATCGATCCTAGTGGACTACCTGGATCACCCCAAGATTTTACACTCACCATATGTGTTCCCTTGGTTGTGCTTATGGCACTTCCATGACAAAGTCAATATCTCTTGTGAGAAACCACTTGGTGTGAGGCAAAGGAGCATCAAGTGTGGGCCAAGTTATTGAGTAATGAACCATGACTTCTAGGTAGATATTGCTTGATGTGTTCTTGAATGTGCTAGACCTGTGAAAATCTTTTGAACATACACATGATGATAGTTCTAGGGATTTCTTTTAAGACCTCACATATGCTTGTATCATGCAAGGTTGCTTTGTCCCTTGCTTGATTGTTTGAAGACTACTTCATGTGTCACTATCTTGCTTGGAAATAAATTATTTTTGAACATCAAACTTGCTATGCTATAACTATTGTCAAACTTTGTCAACCAAGTCAAAGCATCAAGTCTTAACATTTTTCTTGTGTTGCTTGCTAAGGGGAGTCTCATCATTTGACTTTGATTCGCTATGTCTCTAGTTTTTGAACATGCTTAAAGTGGCTCTTTGGTCTTAGTGCTCTTGGTCTTTCTATCTTCATGGTCTATGTTCACTTGCTAGTTATCTTTTTTCTGAAATGGTTGCCTTGATTTCTTGACTACACTCTTGGGTTGGAGAGTTGTTCACTTGTCACCCTACTTGCTCTATCTATTTGGCTATTTGGGAATCTTGCCTAGCTATTGACTTGAGTCATTCATGTCATAAGTTTCTTGGACATATTGTTTGACAAGTTGCTTTAATCTCTCTCTACTATCTTGGCAAGTGAACACTCTACCTCCTATAGTTTCAACATCAAGTTATCTTGTAGGCTCTTTTATGCCTGGCTTTGCATCTAAAACTATGGGATCTAAACCTTGTGCTACCAAACTTAAACTAAATCTTGATGATCATAATATCCTCCATGTCACTAAAAAATTTCAAGATCTATATGCACAATACAAAGAACTATAAGAGACAAATGATCTTTCTTACCTTCATCTCTCTAAGCTCATGACAAAAATGAAGTCTAAACTTGAGAAAAGGTTAGAGGAGAAGATTGCATCATTACATGAATCTTCCTTAAGGTCTTTACATGCATGTGAGTCACCTTCTTTGAGGTCATCCTCTTCTTCTAGGTCTACATGCTCTACTTCAAGACATCAAATGTCTTCATTTTCTAGATCTAAAGACCTCTTTAGAGAACAAGCAAGTGATACTTCCTTTGAGCCTATGCCAAAATTTCATGATGGACCTATCTTTGACCAAGATAATAATAAAGACATGGATGCATTCTATTCACTTGAGAAACAACCAAAGGACTGTAGACATACTTTTGAGAGAAATTTTACTCCCTTGGGGAATTCTTATGATGACATTTTGAGAACACGTCTTGGCAACAAGATCATCATGTTACCTAAGTCTAGCTCATATGGAAACCCATTCTTGGATATCTATTGTGGTTATCATCAACATAATGAGCATATTACTTCGGATTGCATTGAGCTAAAACATAAAATCCAAGATCTTATTGATAATGGAATTATTGATACCTCTAATGATTCATGCAATGAGGATACTTTTCTTGAGCAAGATTACATTAATGAACCTATGTCTAGTAGCGGCTCTATTACATCTTCCACTTCTTCAAACACACATGCATCTCCCAACACTTCAAAGCTTTCCAACATTCCTCCATCAAATAAAGAACCTAATGCTTTCCACATTGACTACGTATATCCTCAAGGGCTACTTCTAAAAGAAACTCAAGCTAACCTTCACTTGGCTGCAAACCTTTTCCGTGCTACTAATCCTAAACATCCTCAACCTTCATGCACTGCTATGCCTAATCCAAACACTACTCCATTCACTCTTCATTCTCCCTTGTCCTTAGAAGTTTCTCCATGTCAAGAGGACTCTCAAAAATACAAAGCTATAAATGTCAAGAAAGATCAAGATCAAGCACCCTTTCATCTCTTTCAAGATTTTTCCCCTCCATATCCTGTATCTTTTCCACCTCCTAAGTATGATGAAGATACCACTTCCATTATCTCCCTTGAGCTTACTGAAAATTATGAGAAAAGTTCTCTTCATATGCTATCCAAAGCTACTTGTCAAGATCAAAGCATCCCCTCATGTTCTACTTTTTCACATCCACTTCAAAATTGTGCTCAAGCTCCAAGTGCTTCTATTAAAAATGTTGTTCCTATGAAAGGTACTCACGATTCTATTGATGGTTTTGATCATGTTTCTCACTCTAAAGATGTTGACATCCCTTCCCACTATCCCTTTGCATCTTCTAAATCTATCCTTGGTCCTTATCCATCTAAGCTAAAGCATTCAAACCTTCCATCGATATTGGGGCCATATGTTCCTTCATCTCCTACACTTTCCACTCCTAGCTCTCCCATCATACCTCAAGATCAACAAAGACACTCATCCTTGATGACTTTTCACCCATCTATACATCTAAATCAGTCATATCATCCTTATTCATCCACAAATCCCAAGTCCTTTAGAAGTGAGAATAAACATAAGAATCCATTGAAAAAGAAAGATCACTATGTCCCATCTAATCGACATGTGAATGCTAAGAAGGAGAATGCACAAAAGAGACTGCAAAGGTCCACTATTAAAAAAGCTAAATCAAATAAAATATGGGTTCCTAAACCCATTATTGAAGAAATGTGTTTTGAAGTATCGAAAGGAAAATCTAGAGCTATATGGATTCCCAAGTCTCTTTTAAAAGACTTGAATATTGAAAATACTTCAAAGTTGGCATTCAAGCTTCCAAAGGCTTCTATTCCATCTTCTTCCAAAAATCTTCCTAAAAATATTCCAAAGCCTTTCACTCGACTTTTTTCCAAATCTCTTCTACCACCTCATACATCTAAACTTCAAGCTATTTCATCCATGATTCGTCCATTGTTCCAATACCCTTCAAGGTGTGTGTCAATGTTGATCTTGTCCAATATTTTAGCTACCCAAATGAAATCCTCTAAAGCTTACACCTCCTTTCTATACATGAACTCTTATCCTCCATATATTCTTCCTACTACCATTTCCCTTTCATCACCCTATCAACATCTTTGAGCATACCTTTCTATGGTCTTGGCTTATCATGACTTATCTTTTCTATAGGAGCACTATCTACATTCAAAAATCTCGAGCTCTTTCTAAAAATTCAAAAAAAATAGAAAAAGAAAAAAAGCAACAAAAAATAAAAAATGAAAATGTGCCTTGGTGAAAACCACTTCTTGTGGCACCTTGGTAGCAAAAGTAAAGAGAAATAAATTTATCCTATGGTGAAAACTACTTCTTGTGGAACCTTAGATAAGTACCATGATGAAAACCTGGCAAATAGGCATCATGCGTAATTCTTCCATCATCCATCTATCCCCTCTTCTCTCTTTGATCTTGACAATGTTGAGCTACCTTTGCATATTGGCTATCTTATCCACCAGATTTTATATTGTGCTCTCTCATTCCCTCATAGCCTCCATCTTAAGCTTTATTTTTATTGCTCTATCCCATTACTATCCTATCTAGTTGACCCCTTGGTCTTGATCATAATAAATGAAACATGGTTCTCCTAGGTCTCTTGACATGTCTACTCTTTTGGACTGCATGCTTCATGCTATCTCACTTGTTGGCTTCACTGCTTATCCTACATGCTATCTTGCTCATTTCTTCCATTGCTTATCCAAAATATGCTTCATATCAAAATTTCACCTCTTTCCCTAGCTTGGGTACTCCTGAGGAGTCAGTCCTTGAGGATCACTTTTACTTGCTTCATACTCCTTTCTTATCCATCTCTGCTTATCCACTAGCTTGTTTCTCCATTATGTCTTATACCTTGCTAGACATTAGGAGACAATGATGTGATCTTGCTCTAGAACTAGTGATCTTTAAAACCTTCTAAAAAATCTAGAAAAATCATATATGATGCTGAAAAAATCCTAAAAATCAAAAAATGTCATGAAAAAATGATCTTAGTGAAAATCTAGCAAAAGGCACTTTGATGTATCACCAAAAAAAATCAAATATAAAAAAATACAAAAAATTGAAAAAAGTCTTGTCAAGTGGTGAAAATCTAGAAATAGGCGCTACTTGAAATCCTTGCACCTATGTCTATCAGTCTCAATCATCCACTTCGCTACACATATCCTGGCTTGGAATTGTTTCTTGTCCTCATCTTGAGGGCATAGCTACTTAGCCTATTGAGGTATTCTTGTGCATTAGGGTTTCTTTGACAACTCACAAAATAGTGTTTCTTAACACTTCCCCCACTTTGACATTAAGTGTTTTTTTTAACACTTTATAGATAGTTTACCTATGGTCTCTGATGTCGCGATATTTCTCACTATCAGAATCAAGTCTTGAAGAAATGGTCAAGTGACTTACACACACGGACTTTAACACTTAAATGACTGAGCTATGTTGATATTTATCTACTTTGTGTGTTTTCTATGATGATTTCTTTGCCATGTGTTCCCTCCCTTATAGTCTTTCAAGGATGTCATTGACTAGAAGACTGGGGCATGGGACATATTTTCTTGATTTCTGCTTGTGGGTGTACTTTTGTTTGTCTATAGTGTTGCAAGCATTTATGCTAGTCCTATTCAACACGTTGACTTACAAATGTATCATCCTTGACTATTTTGCAAGATCACACTCGGGGTTTATCCTGGCACTTATGCCTTGATACAGGTGTAATCTTGCTAAATTAAACTTAGGGAATCTAATCGCGTAGTTATCTTGAATTACATGTCTCTGATGCTTAGATTGGATTTCCACATCCCTATCTAATATCAATCATATTCATATCCTCATAGTTATACTAGTGATGGTTGTATGATCTCATGATGTCCCTAATAAATGCTCAATGATGAAATTAAGAGTCTAAATGTTATGCACTTCTTGCTAGTAAACCAATTTGCATATTAGCTTGCATTTTAGGTTCATTTTCTAGATTAGTCTTGCATTCTTGCATATGGGGAGAGCTCTCTCTTCATCTTTTTTGTGGACATATCAGCTAACTCCTTTCATATATTTCTTTACTTTCTTCTTGTTCATGTCTTTTCACCTTCTTAATCTTTCACTTCATCTCTTTTCTATCTTATCATCACATTATATAAAGTTTTGACCTCTTGAATAATTTCAACATCCTAGATTCATTTTCGAGATCGAAATCCAAATTCAAGTTCATCTTGATGGTCAAATTTGTCTTTTAAAATTTTACTTTCTTCTGAGCAGTTAGCTGACCTTTTGAGGTCTAATCTCTGAATCATCACTTAGGCATCTTCATTTCTTCATGTCTTCATCATTTCCATACTTCATATCTACTTCAATTCACTGTTTCATGTCTAAAATCACCTTTCTACCCGTTTTGACCTAATTTTTATGATATATCCTTCAAGGTCAACTCTAGTCAAACTGGGGCATTTTATCAATTTTTTTATAGTCATTCTTGGGTTCTAATTATCTATTTGTCATCTTGGACATTGCTTTATTCTAATTTTCTCATGGCTAGCCAGTTTTTGCATCCCCTTACCTCATTTCAATTTCGATCTCGAGGGGGTAGAAATAATCTATCACTGATTGCTGCAACTATCTATTTCTTAGGAGCATTTGTTTGATCTTTTCACTTGTTCTCGATCTATCTACTTTGCTAAGTGTTAGCATTCTTCTTGAATTCTCACATCATCTTTTCCTAGTGTTCAGTACTACCACTATCAGGCTGTACATTTAGGACTTTCTATCTTTTTCTACATTTCGTTCTTCAAAATCAGATATCTATATCTATCACTACCTACTTGGCTTTCTATTTTCTTTGACATAATGTGTTCCCAGATCAATCACGCATTAGTCAAAGAGGGGCAAATGTAATCACCTAAAAATGGTCATCGAGACTATTAGCCCCCTTTTCAACATTTTGGCTAAATTAATTTAATCACTTACCTAGACCAAATTGCTAATAATCAATTTATTTGATTATAACCTATAGTTTGACTATGCTATCCTAAGTTCATTATTTGATTAAAAGAACATGTCCCCTTTTAATTAAATAAAAGACCCCATTCTTCTAACCCACTTAAAGTGCACACATAAAGTCATTTTTCTATTTTGCAATTAAAAGAAAAGGCTTTGTGACTTTTCTCTTATATGACAAGTCAACTTATATTCTATTGGTTGACTTGTGTGTGCACATGGATCACTCCTCTTTTTGAATTCCACCATTGATAATCCACCATCTTCATCTTGATCTCTACCATCCATACATGTTTAAAAGGAGAGAGCTTTCCCCCTCATCCATCCTCATTTTGAATATTGTTATGTTGTAGGTTTTCTAATAGGTTTCTTTAGAGCTTTGTGGAGAACTTCTATTTCTTGTCTGCATTCTCTCATACCATAGCATTTTAGCTTAGATTCATGTTGCATGTTAGTTTAGCTTCTATTTTGCAATAATCTATCTCACATAGCTTAATATTTGGATTGTAACACTCTCATCCATGCTTAGAATAGCTGCACTTTTCATATTCATTCTAATTTAATCTTTAGTTGCATTGCATCCTTGAGGAACTCCTTGGGACATTTGCATTCTTGCATCTTGTCTTTGGAACCTCCCATTGCATGGTTTACTAGCAAGAAGAGTATCTCTAAGGCTCATTTGAGAGCTTTCTTATTTTTGAAATATACTCTCTTGCACTCCATGGATAGGGAGCTCTAAGCCGGCATTCAAACATTTCAAACTCATGGAATTGTTTGGATAGAATGGTTTAGAGTGTGACACAAACCAAGTGTACACCACCATGTTAGAAATAAGATTGGAAATTACTCAACTCTCACATTTTCTTACTTTCTTCCAATTTTATTTTTGAGGGGGCAGTATATCTGTATCAAATTGGGACATCCAGGCTGGGGCATTAAAAAAAATTGAAATATCAAAAACGTCCTACCCTAGCTAAAAAATTTCAAAAACCAAAACCAAAATATCCAAGCAACACCATTGCAATGCCAAATCAACATTGCAATCCAATCATCAAATTAGTGACAATAAAATCATCAAATCATCAATGATCGAACATCAAGCCATCAACAAATAAAGATCATGACAAAGACAAAAGGACAGAATATCACCAAACAGACATCTAGTCATCAGAATTTGACCTAAAATTAGAAAATCAAGATAGTCTTTGAACTAATATGCTTTGCATATTAGCTCAGAGAGGGGCATTTGTAGACAACCAAAAATTGGCAAAAATCTTAAATCATGCAATCCTAATCAATCAAGACCAAATTAAAGAGAAAATCAGAAGAAACACAATGGACATTCAAAATCAAAAATCACATCAAGTCCTCAATCACCTATCAAATCAACAAGACCTAAATCAACTTTAAAAGAGGAAGAAAACAATTCAAATTCATAAAATAAAATTCAAAAAGGGAGGAAAGAAAAAGAGAAACTGTTGAAAATAAATCATTTATTAAATCAATAAAATCATTTTATCCTCACAAGATTGAAAATCTCCCTTTTACCATTTAAAAGAATTTGAAAATTCTTCATATTATCCTCAAAACCAAGTCTGTTGGACTCCTCCTCCTAGCTTCTTATGATATATTTTGAGTTTAACTCTCACCCCCAATCAAAAGTGAAAATCTTGATTCTTACCCCAATCCCTTCCAAAATCCTATAAATAGGAGGGAAATCTAAGAGGCAAGCGATCAAATTTTTTATGCATCTACACTATAGGCATATTTAGACTCATTATTTTAGCATTTTCATTGTAGCAATTTCATAGCATTATTAACATCATTTTGTGTCATTTTGCATCATTTAGTTTCATTTATTGCATATTTAGTTTATGGCATGATCATTTCAAGAGCATTTCTAGGAGTTTTTTTTCACATATAATCTGCATTATAATCATAGATCTTGTATTTTTCTTTGTAGATCTACATTTTTTAGCACAATCCCATTCTAGAACTATCACTAAGATGCTAGTTTGAGAGCTATTTTAGCATTGGTAGTTAGGGAGACATGAGACGCTTGGAGAGATTACATTCTGATGATGATATCTTGGGTCTAGTATAGTTTGTCATCATTCCATTTGCTTTCTACAATAAGGTTTCATGAATACACATTCATACCATGTACAAAATGGTGCCCACCATGGGGCTAAACTAAAAGCCTCTCTATTTTCAAGTTCTTTTCAGCCTAATCTATAGATTTTTGTTTTTCTTGCTATTCTCTTGTGCAAATCTAATCAAATATAGGTTCTACTACGTCTAGGAGACCTCATATTAGCAAGAATGGCATTCCAAAGTCTCTCCTAAGCATAGAAGCATAGGATCTAAGTCTTTCGACACTTCTATGCTCTATTTAAATGCTTCTAAGAGATATTCTAATGCTTCTAAACTCTATTTTTATATATTTAATCCTACTATAGCACTTATAGTATTGGAAAATTCAAATAGGAATAATGCTTCTGAGAGGGGGGGTGAATCAAAAGTATTGTACTTTGACCATTAAAAATTTTAACTGAAAGTAGATTGCATGCATAAAAACACATCAAACAATTATGAAAAACACATATATGCATCACCACATAACACTTGAGATTTTGGTAACCCAGAAACCCTCTAGAAATAAGAAGGTAAAACTGAGGTGGGGATGATACCCACAAAAATTACTGTAGCAATAATGTTTAACCACTTCTAATGATCTACCCTGTTAAAGGCTACAACACATTTTTAAATGTGACCTTGTTAGAGGATTTACAAACACTTTACAAGAAGTGTTACCCTGTTAAAGGATTTAATCACCTATTGAAAGGATCTACAAAATAGCTATTAAGCTAACCTATCACCATAGGGTTTCTTTTCTAATACAATTGCTAGAGAGTATTAGGTATAATAAACCTGATAGCTTACAATCCTTCAATTGCTGAATATAGGCACTTGATCTGCTTTCTCTGATCTTGATCCTCTATGATTTGATAATCTTCACTCTAAAAATAGTTTTCCTTACACACCCTTGTCCATCCACACATACAATGAGATTTAGTCTTCCTTATAAAGATATTCTAAGACTTAAGGTTAGGTATGGATCTACGATCCATATTGAATCTTTATTTCCCGCTCATTCCTTTTACATTTACTATTGGTTGCATGCCTTCTACATTTTTCTTATTGGCTACATGTAGATTGCATAGGAAATACAAAAGATTTTATTTTATTATTTAATCCTTTGAGATTCATCATATGTCGGCCATGAAAATGGTTTACATCTACATTTGTAAAGTTACAAACTCATATGTGCATTCTGTGTTGTTCGGCACTTACTGATTCCAGGTGCTCGGCACATGTAACAAACTGGCTTACTCAGCTCCTGTTGTATTTCTATATTTCTCGGCATCATTTATGACTCGAAACTCAAATACCACTTGGCACTTGTATCATGCTTGGCACCTAAATTCATTCAGCATTTGATCTTCACTTGGCACCTGAAGGTTGCTCAGCACGTGAACATCACTCGACACCTGAAGGCTTTCCTGACTTGGCTCATGTTGTGGCTTGGCATACATGGTGTACTTGGCTCCAATGTAGAAAGTGGTTAAGTGTGTTAGTACTCAAGTGTCAAAAACCATTTTGAGGCTAACATATACATCATTCTATAATGCATTTACATTGTTTCGTAATGCATCTGCATATTCATATAGCACTTTTAAAGAGTTCTATGACACATTTAATCATTTTTGTAGAGCATATGAAGCATCTCATAGCATATTTAACTTTCTTATAGCACATTTTCATAATAGAATAGCGCATATGAGGTTTTCGATGATGCATATGACCATTTCTATAGTGCATTTGATTAAAGTTGAGGTATCCTGAATCTAACTTCTAGATCCAAACAACTTTTTCCTACAGGTCCCTTCTAGTCAACAAACAAGCTTTCAAATTTTAGATAGCATGCAATAGGAATGAAGACCCTCATAAATGTGCCTAGCCTTTGCTAGCTTTGAATCAAGTAGGTGGACCACGGCTCTTGTCAATTAAAAGTGTGGCATTTCTAAGTTTGCAAACATAGTTTAATAAGAACATTCAATCTAATTGATATGATAAAGAAGTAGGCCTATTCTCTCAACTCCTTGGAGTTGATCAAAATGCCCAACCTACTATAAAGAACGGTTACAGTTGAACGAGGAAAAGAACCCACACATAGTCTAATTAGGAGCTCCCTTATCTTTAGTAGTATAAGGCTTGGTAATTAATCCTTTATGTTTGACATGTTTGGGGAGCCAAAATAGAAATCATATGCTCTCATTCTCTCGAGTGATCAGATTCCCAAACCTATTTGTGACTTCCATTTTCTCACTTTTAACTGGGTAGCATAATCTAGCCATAAAAGGGCTATCTCCCGAGTTGCCTTAGTAGGGCCAGTAAGAGGGATTGCCCCCCAATCTTGCATTCCTAATTGAATGCAAGCCACCTATTTTCAGCACGTAGCCTTCCTCTAGTAGTTCTACAAGGGATTGTGCCAACCTCCATGGCATTGGTGGGAAGCTCTTTGTTACAGGATAGGTAAATACAAACACAGTTGGAACACCAAGACCCACTAGTCACAAGCCTCAGATAACCTTGCTAGGAAGCCATTTTTTTCATTTTCTAGTGTGTGCAATTTTTCATTTTGTTTTGATCTTACTACTATTGTTCTTGAAAGTGCTTTAAAACTTAATAATGAACACCAGTGTGGATCATAAACATTCCAGAAAGACAAACCTCAAACTGGCATTGAGAAACCAAGTTTAAAATGAAGACACTTTTGAACAATCCTTGAAATAACACATATACTACATAAAATAGTGCTTCTAAGCATTCTTGTAACACTTTTGACTACTATTATGATGCATATACCTATAAAATAGTGCATCTAAGACTTAAAACAATGCATCTTATTTAGGATACAGCGTATATGAAAGTTAATTTAGCGCATCTAAGTATTGAAATAACACATATAAGCAAAAAATAGCGCATTTGATTACTAAAATAGCACATCTGAGTATTCATGTGACACATCTAGGCAAAAACATGAAATAGAGACTATCTACAAACATGATACTTATGGACAAACAATAAATTTAGATACCCTTTTATGTGCTGGTATTTTACAAAGTCTAAAAATTTATGTGTCTGACCGAAAACATCTTTTGAAAAAAAGCAAAGCTACATCATCATCAACCCAATAGCTACCATTACCTCACTTTGCACATCAAGCCAGGAACATTCAGAAACACACATCCATACATGACTTCACAAAAGTGGACCTTATCCTATCAACATTGGCAAACACCTTGTCCAATTTAGTTTGTTTTTACAAACAAATTGCAGTCAACAAAAATTTTCACCTTTTTAAAAATTCCCTAAAAACTAAAAGAATCCAACTCACCTTTCATACCACCATGCAAAATAAGTGTACCAACAAAACTGAAATGGTCGCTCATACAAGTAAGTTCTATGATAGCAAGTAGAACCGTCAAACACATAGAACCTCTAAACCTTCTAAAATCTAGCATAGCAATAGATTGTGCATAGAATGAAGTTCCTCCTGAGTCACCCTTATTTGATCAAAATTTAGAATCCCTAGCCACAATGGGCTCATTTCATATGTGGGATGACAAAAGCATTGAATCTAAAATCAAAGATTTTTAGAAAAATCTTGAACTTGTGGATATCATGGAGAAGATATTGGAAAAACACAAAGAATGCTACATACTTGCATTAGTGAAACAAGGGGCAAAATTGCCATCTAATTTTGATGTGACCAATCTAAAATGAGATGAAGAAGAGTTACCTTTAGATGTAGTCACACAAAAATTGTAAGATTTACAACTAGAAATGGAAAAGATGAAAAGAAGAAAAACACAACCCATGGAGTTTAGCCTTGAAAGGTGTGTCACCTACCATTCGATAAAAATATTACCTTTACACCTTTTCCTCCAAATGTGCAGATACCAAAGTATGAAAAATATTTTGGCACATTGGATCCACAAGATCACTTGAGGAAATTCTATATGCTAAGCATGGAGTTTATCCATGACACAACATACCTAATGTGTCTATTTCCTAGGAGCCTCAGGGGGCAAGCCATGGAGTGGTTCTCCAAACTACCCTCCAATATTAAAACCTTCGATCAATTGGCCTCCATTTTTAATACCCAATATTCTTATAACATTGAAAGAGATGTTACAATGATTGATATATGTAACACAAAACAACTCCCAAGTGAATCATTCAAGACCTTCCTACAACAGTGGAGGCACATGTTTGTTAAATATCATAGAGACATACCAGATAAGGAGAAGACAGATATCTTCATCAATAGTCTCTCAAAATTGATGAATTATTGGCTCCAACTCCAAGGGCCTAAAGATTTTTAAACCAGTTTAGAAAACATGGCTAAAGTGGAAGAAACCTTGGTAAACAATGACATAATTAAATTATCTAAAGATGGTAAAGGTTTCTCTAACAATTCCACACAAATGCACAATTCCTCTGATTGGTCCACTGATAAATAGAAATCATGGTGAAGAAACAATAATAAAAAAATTGCAAATGATGGGGTAGTTGAAGCCAATCATGTTAAAACTCAAACTCAACCCCCTTTAAATCAATCGGGTCCTAGTGTCATACCTCAACAAAATAATGCCTACCCATTTTATCAAAATAACATAAAGGCTCCATCTATGTCTAACCAACAAGTTTCTTACAATCAAGCTCCTCCACCATGAAGATATCAATCTTCTAATATATCTAAGGAGTATACACCCATAGGGGTGTCCTATGAGAATTCTTTACAAACACTCTTGGTTGATGACCTCATCATGTTACTGGAGGCTAAACCATATGAACCCCACGTCAAGCCAAAATGATGGAACAAGAAACACACTTGTGCCTATGATTGCAATTGGGGGCATTTCACAAACAATTGTTTCACCCTTAAGGGGGTCATCCAAAAATTAATAAATGATGGAACTATTGAAGTAAACAATCTTAGTAATAATGAAGACCATATGACCTTCAAGAACCCCTTCATGACTCGTGAGAAGGGAGAGTCTTCCAAAACCAATCAAAATGCACCTTCACAAATCAAGGTTAATTATGCACACCACTATGAAAATACCATTGGCATGATTTCTAGATTTGATGACACTGTCAATGTCATCATAATTAAAGATAAAAATAAAAAATAGTCCTCAAATGCCATCACCTGAGGTCAAGCCTCCAAACTTATCCTACCAGGACTAATGACAAATCCTGACCGAGCAACTTCAAGTTCCTCCATGCCCACATATAACCTAGTTAACCAATTACTCAAGACTCTAGCCCACATCTTCATTTTTGAATTGCTACAAATCTCCCTAGAGCACAAAGAGATACTCACTAAAGCCTTAGTGCCAAGTGACCTAGATGTGGGTAGATCACAAAACATGGTCAGCAATTTAGTTGCTTCTCACTTTGTGTCTTTTGCAGCTCAAGATGGCATGTCTGTCATATAGCCACAAAATTCTCCTTTGCACATAGAAGTGTTCATCCATAGGAACCAATTTAAGAGGGCATTGGTTGATGGTGGGGCTGGTCTCAATATTTGTACAATTAGTTTAGTGAAAGCCCTTGGGTATGCAGAGGATGCTTTTGACCCAAGAAAAAAGATTACCATCAAAGCTTATGATGATGAAGAAAGATCCTCCAAAGGCATGGTCATATTACCAATCAGAGTAGGGCCAGTCATGAAAGAAACTATCTGTCAAGTCTTAGACCTCCAATTAACTTATAACATCCTACTAGGAAGACCATGGATTCATGACATGCAATTCATTCCCTCCACCTACCACCAATGCCTCAAATTTCCATACATGGGTCAAGAGATAACCATACTCGGAGATCAACACTTTGCCTAGTATTGTAACTCACTGGCCCCTCATAATAGAGAAGAATTTGATACATCGACAAATGCCAGTGATCAATTTGTAGTTATAGACACTTCACTCTCAACTAACCAAATGAGCAACCACTTATCAACATCAACTAAGGGTAAAGAGAAAGTGGCTTGTTTAGGTCCTTTCGCTCCTTCACCACCATCATTATCAAAAGATCATAAACAACTACACTATGAAGAAATGGATTAACTAATGAAGGAATTTGATAGAAAGTGTAGGTTGCACCATAAAGGGGTAGGCAAGTAATTAGTCTCCCTATTTGATCCCCCACTTTTTCCAAGGTCTCATGGAAAGCTGACTTCCACCAAACCATATTGTGCACATTTTATTAAAGAAAGTGATAGACCTCCAAACCTAGTGGAAGACATCAGTCAACAAAGCATTGACATCTCCTCCCACCTACATGGGAAAATCTTTGACTTAATGAAAAAGATGGGATACACGAGAGATGGTCCCTTAGGGAAAGGGAAAGGAATCATCAAACCTCTGACAGCACAGTTTAGGTCCAATAAATCTAAAATAGGGGTAGGGTATGATGGGCAGGACAAGGCACAAACCTCTTCTACCTTGGTGTGGGTACCCAAACAAAAGGATAGTTATACCTTGGTAGCAACTGATATCATGAATAAGAATTTGGCCCTCTCAAGTTCCCATTCAGTAGAAGAACCACCCATAAATACCTCCAATAACGAAGATGATGATGATTTTGTTAAGTGGGAATTTGAGTCACTATCTTAGAAATCTCTCCACGACAAAGAATGTGATGTTGTCCACATACCCACCCTCGATAGTTTGGTTATACAAAGAACAACTCAGTTCAAGATCCACTTCACAAAGAAACAAAATACATCAGGGTGGCTTAGAAGATGATGAGCACATTGAAGGGTTTCACTTTCAAACTTTATTCCCTAACATATTTCTAGTAGAACTTGAAGATGATTACTATGAGCCTCTCACCAACTCTACTTTCCCTGACACTCTAGAAGAATTCCATGTCATAGATCTAATGGATACAATGTATGAGCCATCTAATGAAGTTATGTCTTGCAACCCCATCAAACCCTTCCCATACTATGAATATCTTTCCCTAACCATCCCAAGCTCATAAACTAGGATACAACTTTACCTCATCACCTCCCTCATTTTGACACTAACCATGAAGTTTTCATCTACCTTAATGCAGTTGAATCATCTTGTTAATGAAGAATGGAAGAAGAGCATATAGTCAGGTCGGGTATCAATCACCTTAGTCACACTAGAGCAGGACAAGCATCCCACAACCTTATTGACCACCACCAAATTGTGGCTAATCTTCATTAAAAAATTGAAATAAATAGAAGTGATGTATCTGAAGATGAAAACCCAATTGTGGCACCTATGGATGGGGTAATTGATACCTTACCTAAACATTTTGAGGAGTGATTTTCTATTTTGATTGAGTTGACTAAAATAGTCAACATCGGCACAAAATAAGAACCATAGGTCATTTACTTAGCACAATCCTTAAAGCTAGAAGAAAGCAAGGAATTCATTGAATTCTTCAAAGAAAGACACATAAACTTCACATGGTCTTATGCGGACATGCCCAGCTTAAACCCGACCTTAATCCTCCACCATCTTAACATCTCTCTAGAGGTCAAGCCAATGAAACAAAAACTCAAAAAGATGCATCCTCATATAGCATTGTTAGTGAAAGTGAAATTGGAAAAATTATTTAGTACCAATTTCATCTAGCCCCTAGTATATGCATCATGGATCTCCAACATTGTCCCAATATCAAAGAAGAATGGCAGCATATGCATCTGTATCAACTTCTAGGATTTAAACAAAGAATGCCCTAAAGATGACTTTCCTCTCCCTAATATCAACACCATTGTCAATCTCACAGCAGACCATTCCATGTTTTCACTTATGGATGGGTTTTTAGGATATAATCAAATTAGAATAGAACCAGAAGATCAAGAGAAAATAGCTTTTAACTGTGTGTGGGGCACATTTTGTTGGAATGAAATGCCCTTTGGGTTAAAGAAAGGTGAGGCCACCTATCAACGGGCCATGACCACTATCTTTCATGATATGATGCATATCTTCATGGAAGATTATGTAGATGACATTCTTGCCAAATCCCATAGTTAGGAAGAAAATCTCCCCATACTGGCCAAAATATTCACTCACCTAGAAGCATTTAAGGTCAGGCTCAATCCCAAGAAATGTGCTTTTGGCATCAAATCAGGTAAGCTCCTAGGATATATTATCTCAGTTAAAGGGATAGAAGTCAACTCCGAAAAGTTACAAGCCATAATTAGTATGCAAACTCCAAAGAACTTGAATAAACTACACTCCCTTCAAGGTAGGCTTCAATCAATTTGCCTATTCATTTCTTAGTTGGAAAAAAAGTGTATACCTTTCACACACTTGCTACATAAAGACAAAAATTTTAAGTGGGATGATCGATGTCAGAAGGCTTTTGAAACACTTAAAACCTATTTGATGAATCTGCTTGTGTTGGTACTTTTGGTATCACACAAACCATTACTATTGTATATTTCTATAATAGATAAGTCAATTGGAGCCCTCCTGGTGCAAGAAAATGACCAAGGAAAAGAATGAGCCATTTACTACATCAGTCACACCTTAGTCAACTATGAGCTTAATTATTCTTTCATTGAAAAGGCTTGCTTGGTCATATTTTTTACTTCCCAAAAACTATGTCATTATCTCCTGATGCACAAAGTGAAGCTCATCTCCAAGATTGATACTCTCAAATACCTTCTTAGGAGGACAACATTAATGGGTAGACTGGCTAAATGGGTAATAATCCTAAGTGAGTTTGGCATTGAGTATGTGGATAGGACAAGCCATTGCTGATAAATTGGTAGATGCACCTATGGAAAGTTCCAATCCTATCTTAGTTGACTTCCCTAATATGCACATCCTTCAAGTAGAGCCAATAACATGGAAATTTTATTTTGATGGTTCTTGCACACGCAATGGATCAAGTGCCAATATTTTGTTCATCATGCCACTTGGTGTTACTATCCCTAAATCTTACAAACTGCTCTTCCCTTGCACCAACAACATGGCCGAATATGAAGCTTTATTCTTGGGTCTCAAGTTGGCTTTGGAATGGAAACTAATGGCCCTAGAAGTTTATGGAGACTCCTAGTTAATCATCAATCAAGTTACCGATACTTATCAAACAAAAGATGAAAAATTGTTTCCTTATAAACATATAGTCGATGCACTCAAGGCTTGTTTTGTTTGTAATTACTTTTGATCAAATTCACAGAGAAAAGAATAGAGTAGAAAATGCTATGGCCACCTTGGCCTCCTTACTCTAGCTCCTAGAACAGCATGAGTGGTATGAGTTCTTAATGGAAGAGGTGGTTCAACCCACATTTATGCAACCCGATTGCCTTATCATTTACCATCTAACCACCCCTGATTCCCTTTGGTACAATCCCATTATCACTTACCTCCATGATAACACCATCCCATCTAACCTCTCACATAACCAAAAATGAAATTTTATTTGCCAAGTCTCCTATTACACCTTGGTGACTAATACCCTGTATATGAAAGATATTGACGGTACTTTATTTTGGTGTCTCAAAAATGATGAGTCTAGAGTCACTCTACAAGAAGTCCATGTAGGGATTTCTGGGTCACACTCCAGTGGGTTCACATTAGCCAAGAAGATTCTTAGAATGGGCTATTTTTGGCCAACCATGGAAAAAGATTATATTGATTTTGTCAAAACCTGTCAAAATTCCCAAATCCATGGTAACCTTGTTCATGCACTAGCCCAAGAGCTCGATCCTTTGGCCATGTCGTGGCCTTTTTATTAGTGAGGTGTTGATTTGAATGGATCCATCCATCCACCATCCTCTGGTGAGCATAAATGGATTATCACTGGCACTAAATACTTCACCAAGTGGGTAGAAGCAGTGCCACTTGCAGACTCTATGGGAAAATGGATCTCCTCTTTCATTCTCAACCATATCATTTTTTGGTTTGGCATACCTCATGAAATTCTCACAGGTAACGCCTTGTATTTTAAAAACCAAATAATTGATGAATTATGTGAAAAATTTCCAATTATACACCATTCTTCATCAATTTATTATCCCCAAGGCAATGGCCAAGAAGAGGCTACCAACAAAACTATCATCAACATCCTCAAAAGAACTATCAATGATACTGGTAGGGATTGGAATTTTCAATTGAACCCCACCCTTTGGGCCTATAGGACAAGTGTTAGGATGCCTACAAGCACAAAACCCTTCTCATTGGTTTATGGCTATGAAGCCATTCTCTTGTTAGAGTTTGAGATCTCCTTCTTAAGAGTTACTCTTCAAGACATCCTATCAAATGAGGATTACAGAGTAGCTCGTCTAGAATAGCTAGAGTTATTAGAAGAACATTAGTGTATAGCATATGAACATCTCAAAGTGTATCAGAATAGATTATCAAGGCATTACAACAAAAGGGTTAAACCTTGTGTCTTTCAGATTGGTGACCTAGTGCTTAGAGAAAACCCCAAGAACCAAGCAACAAGAGAAAAGAAAGGGAACTAGGAGGCCAACTGGATTGGTCTTTATCTTATCACAGAATCCTTTGGGATGGATACCTACCGACTTTTTGATTGTGATGGCATAGAATTAGCAAAACCTATCAATAACATCCATCTCAAATGATTTTAATAAGCTTCAAGAAAAACATCAAAAATACCAAAATATTAAAAAATATCAAAACTACCAAAAAAATTCACAAAATAGCACTTTTGGACTTCCCTACACAATACAAGGCATTCAATGTTGAAAAGGGGTTGTAGTAGAATGGTTGATTTTCCATCTCTAAGACAAATTTTGGTTCTTTGAAGCTCCCCATTGCAAGTAATAGAAGATAGGAATAAGAGAAAGGGGTAGCATTTACAATTGAGTTATTTGGAGGTATTTGGGAGTAAATTATTGTTTATCTGGGGTTGAGAAGCTTATAGCCTAGACTAGAGTAGTCTATTAGGCTAGTATTCGATCTAGAATTAATTTTACACATACCCAATCGAGAAACATTCGTGGGTTATAGTTTTGAGGTCTTTTGGCATCAAATGTGGTTCATAGCAACAAAAAAAACAAGTATGGTAGCAAATAGTAAAGCAAGGGAAACAGAGCTCATGACGGCAATAATAATAACAATAACAAAAGCAAATCAAAGGTCTTTTCCTTGACTAAATATACACAATAATGGAAATAGCTAGTATAATAGCAATAATGGGGAGCACAACAAATTCAGTAACACAAGGAGTCTGATTATGTACTGAGATACCATAGACATCAATTGCAGGAAAATCAATGCACATCTTTGCTATCCACCTAGCCCAATGATCTCCAACATTTATTTTATCCCTTACTTAATGCATTTGGCATCATAAACTCCTTCTTTGCCTCTTTAGGTACCTCATATTGGTCCTAGTTACCCTCGTATTCCACCAAATCTAACTCACATCCTCTGTTTCACCTCGATAATCCCAAACCTAATCCAAAAACACTAAAAAAACCAAAAATCATCCAAAAACACCAAAAAAATTCAAAATTTGTCCAAAAATTGCAAAAAAATTTTAAAATTGTCCAAAAATGTCAAACAAATTTAAAAAATTGTGCAAAACTATCAAAAAAATTCAAAAATTGTCCAAAAATGTTTTAAAAAATTCAAAAATTGTCCAAAAATGTCAAACAAATTCAAAAATTGTCCAAATATGTCAAAAAATTTCAAAAATTGTCCAAAAATGTCAAAAAAATGCAAAAATGTCCAAAAATGTCAAAAAAATTGAAAATTTATCCAAAATGTCAAAAAAAATCAAAAATCATATAAAAATAGCAAAAAAATTCACAACTAGCCCAAAGCATTCAAAAGGGGGGCAATTCTTGTCAACAACACCTTAAAATTCCTGTCAATTTCTCAATTAGGCTATACAACAAGACATCAGCTCCCAACACACCTTGTTAATATTTAAGAAGAAGCGTGGTAATGTCCTAAAACATTTCGTAGGACTTTGAAAAATTTGGAACAAAGCGAATAGCGCAAGAGGTGCCCCTATTTCCTCCTCTTGTCAAGAGCAACATTTCCCCATGAATCATTAGTCTTATTTAAGTTGTAGTGGCCATGATTTGTCTAGCCTCCTTCAACAAATATGTTAATGTTATCTTGAAAGCCCAGATATCTATCAGACTCTTTCATCCTCACTCAACCAGAGGCACATAATAAGTAGGCGTAAGTGTGTGAGCTTAGCTTCCCCCTTTAGTGCCTTTTTCAAGGCCCATGCATCCTTTTTGGACCACCTTTTCCAAGCCCATGCATCCTATTTGGACTCCTTCAATGCCTTTTTAGGCCCAAAACACCTTTTTAGGCCCCTCTAGGGCCTTTTTCAAGGCCCATGCGTCCTTTTTGGACCTCTTCAATGCCTTTTTCAAGGCCCACGCATCCTTTTCAAACCCCTCAACACCTTTTTAGGCCCAAAGTGTCTTTTTTAGGCCACTCTAGCACCTTTTTCAAGGAACAAGCATCCTTTTTGGACCCCTCCAGCACCTTTTTAGGCCCTTTAGATGCCTTTTTTGGCCCAAACGCCTTTTTAGAGGCCCTATTTCACCATTTTTCAAGACCTCTGATGTATTTTGGGTCCCCAACATGCCTTTCTTGAGATAAAACACCTTTCCAAGGCCCTATTTCACATACTTGAGACCCACGTGTCCTCTTTTGGGCCCTAAATGTCTTTTCATAGGCCTCAAGAATGCCCGTCTCGTCACACACCTAGGGAAATGTCCTCCTATTGGCATTATTATTGTTTGTGCTGGTTCTTCATATACACACAGACATTCTTGCTAACCAACCACAGTTATCCTCACTCTATGAATGGTATTATTCTCATTTTTACGAGAGTTGAACCGTTCCAACATTTATCGTAAAAACACAAAAACATCCAAATATTTTCCAAACATCCCAAAATCATTTAAATATTCAAAAAATACAAAAACATCCAAAATATTTTCCAAACATCCCAAAAACATTTAAATATTCAAAAAAATCACAAAAACATCCAAATATGTTTTGAAATACCAAAAATACAAATGATTGTCCATTATAATCAACAACAAATGCCACAACAGAAAACACAAACTTTTTATTCACCTACGATAGCATTAACTGCATTACATCCCAACAGTGCCTAGTGGATCATTTATTTTGGCCTCCTGAGGGAGGTGGCACAATAGGGTGTCAAATTAATGGTGTCTCTTTTGGTCTAGCTACAAATGAAGAAGTTCCCAGTGTCAACCCCCTATGTGTCCATACTCCTTCCATAAAAATTGGAAACCTCCCGTTGTATAATTGTGCATTTAACAAATTTGTAAATTTTTTATCTATAAACTATATCTCTCACCAATCCTCATGTGGGAATGCCTGATAATAATGTCCCATCCAATAAATAGCTTCCTGATGTACCTTTGTCATTTGGTGCATTTCCACGAACACATTCTCCACCAACTTGCTTACCCCCTGTGCAGTGATCGCTTGTTGGGTTGCATCTCACTCCTATTGCATTTGATCAGTCATCATTCACCAACACTCCATGTCTGCTTTTGCCTCACCCAAATGCTGCTATAGTTGCCTCACCTTCCCCTCACTTAATGCTAATCGCTCCTACAACTTCAATGCTAAGGAGTTCACCTTTGCAATTGCTTCCCTAAATAACTCAAACTATGACTGCAATAACACTAGCTCATTTTGCATGCTCTCCAAACCTACCTGTGCCATCTTCATTGATTCTTGCAACCACTATGACTTTGATCATTCAGCCCACATTCCTACATCACTTCCCTCTGCTTGTGCATGTTCCACTTGCAACTCCATCTCTAGAAATTGCACTCGCACTCACTCTGCATCTATCATTGCCTACAATTGCTTTACCTCTGTTTGTGCCCCATCCTCCCAAGCCTTCTCCATCAATCCTAGCAAAAATGTGACCTTTTTCTCTGCATTCTCTACTCGTACTCTCTCTATCGCTAGTAGTTTCTGTAATCCTTTCATGTCCTGTGATGATTGATCACTGTCTCCCACCTCTAGCTATAACTCCCCCACATTTAAAACACTCATTCCCCTTTTGGTTGAATCTCGTCCCAGTGTCCTAAGGCTAATCCACTATCATGTCCCACTCATTACTTCACCACCACTAACACCCCCCACATCCTTTGCAGTTTCTCCCATAGACTTTTTAGGAGACTTTATTTCCCCCACTTCATCCTCTGCTCCTGACATACTCTTCGTCTTCTCAGATAGGCTATCCTCCACATGCATCATTGGCCCATCTTCTGCTACCCCCTGCAATGCATGTTGCACTGCAATCCCCAATAACATCATTAATGTCAACAAAGGAATTTCTTCCACCTCCATCCCTACCCCTTCGAGTTGTGCGGGTCTTTGGCCTAGCTAGCTTGTCTCACCTAGACCCGAAACTAACACTTGAAGTTCTATTTGTTCCACCCACTCCTTGAAATTTTTCCCAATGCATTTCTCTCTCCACCCTTGCCTCCTCCTACTGTGACTGATTTGGTGAGCCTGAAATACTTTTAGTTGCACAATTCCCACAACTTTTCACTATCTCCAATAATCGCATTCTATTCCTCACTTCACCTTGATTCATTATCATACTATTCACCTCCTTATAGCTATCATTCACACATGCCCCATTCTGTACTAGTCTTCCATGTATCCACTTCTTGCATCCTACCACACTGGTACTCGGTACACTGGACCCTTGGCTCTAACATCCAATCACCCAAATTTTCACTTATGCACACCGGCCACCAGATTCTACTGCTAAATGACTGCTAACACATCCCACACCTTCCCATCCACCCGATACAACAAGTTACTCCCAAGTAGACCTAAACAAAAGAAACAACATGATACTATTGCACACAACTAGAAGCACACCTATTTCACACATAATAGTTTTCTATGCTACCATGCACTTTTAGTATCTCGACGATGTGTTCAACTAGAGGTACCAAGATAAAGTCATGATATTTTGTTGGTTTTTCACTGTTTAATTCCTATCATCCTTTGCTTTTGCACATTACTAGTGTCCACTTATAAGAGTATCCTCTTAGATGGAATGCCATGTGTACCTTGACCAATTTTCAGTGCTACCTTAGGTGAGGTTCTTTCTCTGACATTTGACTAGTTAGCATGTCTATTTTTGTTATTCTGTGACTATAGCTTATGTTTCTTAGTGATTGTCATGTTTTTTTGGTACATTGTTCCTCTTTGCTAGTACTTCTCAGTGTTACAATGTATTCATATCACTATAGCTGAGCTAGTGGTGGTTGTACTTAGTCACTTTTATCACATGCTCTATGATGACAATTACTTTGCATCTCTTTGAAAAAGTGATAGTTAGTTGCACTCATCTAGTTTGCATTTTTTCATTTTGGGTTCCTTGCACAATGAACGGTTGGAAATAAATTAGGGTACAATTCACCGAAATCACTCAGTAATTTCACGACTGGTTATAAACAACATGTCTGACACCATCAACATCACCCTCAAAGCGATCTTATAAGAACTCATGGACTTCGTTTCTTCATCCCAATCATGCCAATCTTACATGTCATAAATTCACCATCAGAATGCACCACCTCATTTTCTGCCTTGTGTGGCTTTTTGATCTCAAACAATCTCATTTAACCACCTTCAATTTTCATCTAATTCATTGCATCACCTTTTTTCATTCTCCATCTCTTTCATTTCACCATTTCATCCATTCATTTAGTGGCTTTTGAATTGAAAATATTGACATACCAACTCAAAGCCTTTGAATCTCAAACAATTTCATTTCATATTCCATTTTATTTTCATTTCATTACATATTACATATTATATTTCATTTCCCCTCATTACTCATTTTCATTCATTTTGTTACATATCATATTTCAATTCACCTCATTTCATTTCATCTCATTATATATTACATTCCATATCATTGCTCATTTCATTGCATTTTCATTACATCTCATGTCACTATTCAATTCATTGCATTACATTACCCATCAGGTTATCACATAGCGTTTCATTTCATGTCATTACATTCATATTACCATATCACATTTTCATTACATCATCAGTAACCTACCATATATTCTAAATCATGATCCATCTCAATTAATCATTCACATATATATACACATCTGCATCCACTGTCAACATAATCACCACATCAAATAATCACATGAAAACATAAGTCCATGATATAACAAGTACACACATCTAAAACATCAATGAAGCTCAAATATCTCATAAAGCAACATGACAATCAGATAGTCCTGCAGAAGGCTAAAATCACATGAACAATAGATAAAATACATCAACATGCAATCACATGATCATATCACATGCAAGTACTTAAATCAAGGATCAAATAAGTGCCTCTACATAAATTTCTAGTGAACATCACATGGATAATCATACATAATGAAAAAGAAAGCCACAGTACAATCATATAAACTCATCCCTATGAGGGTGCCTAATCTGACAGTCCCTACTAATTGGGGGCACCCGTCTCCTCTTGTCATGACTTCTCTGTCACATCTATTGATGGTGCAATAGGTCTAATCACATCTATCTAACTTGATGATTCCCATCTATCCTTAGTGGTGGTGGTGGTGGTGGTGGTCTTGGTGTCATCACTTTTATGAGTGTCTGCAAGTTACTCAGCACCTCAACCATCTAAGCCTCTATGGTAATCACCTGAGTCTCTAAATTAGTCTAGACCTCTTTGGTGGATGTGCCTCTAGTAGTACCTACAATTGTGCACCTAGTAGATCTCTAATAGGCCCCTACACTCATGGCCTCTATCAGCAGACAAACTGTACATCCTCTGGCAATCTCACCCTCCTCTACTCTGTGCCATCATTTTTCCCAACCATCCCTCCTCTCACCCATGCACCACCTTAGCCACAAATACCTCCAACTCTCCCTACACCCACTGATCCCTATACTAGGCCTCATACCACTCCCCTTTGTGGTAACCCCACAGCTACCTAGTCTCATCTCCCCTATACTCTACCCACTCTAACCTTAGCTTGTCATCTCCCCCTACCTCTTCCTAGACCATCCTCATCATCCTCATCCTCTCCCCCACTCAATGGCTCATCAATACTAGGCATCAGCTTGATCGGATCTGTGTATCTCGAGAAGGGATGATCTTGAAACCACCATGCATAATCTCCCTCCATCCCTATGTCCACTACACCATCTCGCAAGGCCCAAGGTTATGGTGTACCTATCATCTATAAAAAGGCCTCTAGAAAAGCCTCATACTCTAGTGTCGGCCCCTACACCGCTCTCTCTAACTAAACCTAGGCATAATGTACAGTCCCCTGTGGCATGCCCTACCATTGACCAAATTGCCTCATCACCTGCCTGAAGCAAAATTGCTCTAGTGTAGAAGGAATCTAACCAAGTAAATACATTAGACTAAAGAAATATACCATCTCATCATCATCCTCTACCCATGGCTCTATAAATCTATAAGGTCTTCATATGACCTCATCAATATCATCTAGAATCTGGCGCCAATACTATGTCTTGCCCAAATGGGACTGTATGATAGGACCAGAATAAGTATACATATAAGGCATGCCCTATGGCCACTGTCGTACACACACTAGATGTGTAATGGGTAGATGATCCCATGTCCATACCTGTAACAAAATTACCCCTGTTGATAATTATGAGGCCCCATAATATACAACCTAGCGTAAATCATGATACAAATGAGCCAAGATACAACTACCCCAATAAAATATCTGTGGCTCATCAATCATCTCCTGAATCAACTAGCCCCATCCAACTAGACACCCTCACCCTTAGTGATCTGGCAACAAGAAGCCTCCCATTAGTCCTGCCAACACTATTGGTAATGCATCATACTATAACATCTGAAACTAGGACACACTATCATCACCGATACTATCATCTCTAAACAAGTCTTAGAATGTAGCCCCACCAATAGTCTAATCATAATACACCAAATAACCTATAGTTAGGATCTAAAAAATCCTATACACATCCTCGAGAGTCACTATCATCTCCCCCATTGGCAAATGGAATGTGTTGTGGTCTGAGTGCCACCGCTCAGCCACAGCTATCAATAATCCCCTATTCACTCAAAATTGGAGCATCTATAACAAATATGTGAAGCTACACCTATCATTCACATACCTATCTATGTCAGACAATTGGCCCACTAACTCTAATGGCCATGGGTAAAGTCCTCATACCATGAGCTTTCACCCATGCACTTGTTATTCATCAAGCAAACACAATGCATCAATTTTTTGTCACAAAGTGATCATCAAAAATTGATCTCATAATTACATCTAGCCATCTAGCTATTGGTTCTATCTTGGACCTATTGCTCATCTTTCTCTATACTCAATTGGACTGGCTTGGCTTCCCTACTTTGTATCCTGAGTCAAGGCATTACCTATCTATTATTAGATTGATCCTACAAACATCGCTTTACAAATACCTAACTATTAATGTTTACTTGTTATGCCCACCCCTAGTTGACAAACCAAGACTCCAATCTTTGGCATTATCTTACGCTCGATAGAGGAGCTATACATCGTCAAATTAGTTACAAATATCAAATCTCCTACCACAACTTTCAAAAGTGCCATTTTATACAACATATGCGCTATTAGATCCCATATGCACTATTATATTGGGTGGATGTGCTATTTTAATCCTATGCACTGTAACATTATCAATATGTGCCACTTTAGCTCTCGTATGCGCTATTTTACTGTGTGCACTACAATAATAATCATATGCACTATTTTATCCATTGTGCTATTATGTACAAATGCACTAATGCATTATGTGTATGCACTATCAGATTATTTGTATGCATTGTTTGATTTATATGCATTGTTTGATTTATATGCATTGTTTGATTTATATGCACTATTATATTCCCCAAATGAGTTAATCTACCCATAACTAGGGTTTCCAGATGTGCTAAAATGCCCTACGCATGCACTAAAACACCACCCATACATGCTAAAACAATGAAAATGCGCTAAAAGAACCTTCAAATGTGCTAAATCCCTAAAATTAACACATCTACCCTACAAATCCATGCAAAACCCCCAAAATACAAGTAAAAAAGCTAAATCTCAAACAAAGAGGATAGCGATAACTTACTGAGGCACTGTAGTGTGTTGGACAATCATACTAATGGCTCCTCTCAAATCTATGCTTGCATAACAGAAGCACCATCTTCGCTAACTCAGAGCTCCAAAACACCAAATGCAAAAGCCAAAAGTGAAAATGACAAGGGTAAAAGGTCTTTTTGACCTATTTAACCCCCCAAGTGGCATTTATATCACCCTTTCAAATTATTTGCTCACTTTTGGCACCTTTTTTATCACCAAAGCTGACTTGGGTATTGTATCAAACCATTCTAACTATCTTTCCTGCCAATCTCCCACCATGTCAGAAATAAAATTGGAACCTACTCAACTTTTGTATTTTCTTACTTTCTTCCAATTTTATTTCTAAGGGGGTAGTATATCTATATCAAATTGGGGCATCCAAGCTAGGGCATTAAAATTTTTTGAAATATTAAAAATGTCCTACCCTAGCTAAAAAATTTCAAACACCAAAACTAGGATATCCAAGCAACACCATTGTAATGCCAAATCAACATCGCAATCCAATCATCAAATTAGTGATAATCAAATCATCAATGATCGAACATCAAGCCATCGATAAATAGAGACCATGACAAAGATGAAAGGATAGAATATCACCAAACAGACATCCATTCATTAGAATTTGACCTAAAATTAGAAAATCAAGATAGTCTTTGAAATAATATGCTTCACATATTAGCTCAAAGAGGGGAATTTGTAGACAACCAAAAATTGGCAAAAAATTTAAATCATGCAATCTCAATCAATCAAGACCAAATTAAAGAGAAAATCAGAAGAAACACAATGGACTTTCAAAATCAAAAATCACATCAAGTTGTTAATCACCTATCAAATTGACAAGACCTAAATCAACTTTAAAAGAGGAAGAAAACAATTCAAATTCATAAAATAAAATTCAAAAGGGGAGGAAAGAAAAAGACAAAGTGTTGAAAATAAATCATTTATTAAATCAATAAAATCATTTTATCCTCACAAGATTGAAAATCTCCCTTTTACCATTTAAAAGAATTTTAAAAATCCTCATATTATCCTCAAAACCAAGTCTATTGGACTCTTCTTCCTGGCATCTTATGAGATATTTTGAGTTTCACTTTCACCCCTAGTCAAAAGTGAAAATCCTAGTTCTTACTCCAACCCTTTCTAAAATCCTATAAATAGGAGGGAAATCTAAGAGGCAAGGGACCCAAGTTTTTATGCATCTACACTATAGGCATATTTAGACTCATTGTTTTAGCATTTTCATTGTAGTAATTTCATAGCATTGTTAGCATCATTTTGTGTCATTTTGCATCATTTAGCTTCATTTATTGCATATTTAGTTTATGGCATGATTATTTCAAGAGCATTTCTAGGATTTTTTTTCACATATAATCTGCATTATAGTCATACATCTTGCATTTTTCATTGTAGATCTGCATTTTTAGCACAATCCCATTCTAGAACTGTCACTAAGATGCTGGTCTGAGAGCTATTTTAGCAATTGTAGTTAGGGAGACATGAGGTACTTGTAGAGATTACATTCTGATGATGATATCTTGGGTCTAGTATAGTTTGTCATCAGTCCATTTGCTTTCTACAGTAAGGTTTCATGAATATGTGTTCTGATCATGTACAGTACCAAGATGAATTCATGATACTTTATTTGCCTTTTATTTTTCACTGTTCAATTCTAGTGATCCTTTGATTTCATGCATTATTGGTGTCCACTTGTAAGTGCCTCCTCCTATTGGAAAGCCATGTATACCTCGACCAATTTTATATGATATCTTAGGTGAGGAATTTATCTGACATTTGATTGTTTGTGTACCTATTTTTATTTACTGCAACTATAACATTTGTTTTTCACTAAATTGTCATATTTATCATGTACATTGTCCATGATTGGTGGTACTACTCAGCATGACATAGTATTCATATCACCATAGCTAAGCTAGCGGTGGTTGTACCTAGTCACTTTTTATTAAAGGCTCTATGATGATAGTTAATTTGCATCTCTTTACAATAAAAGTGATAGTTAGTTGCATTCATTTAGTTTTCATTTTCATCTTGGGTAACTTGTGAACACATGGTTGGCACATAAATCATGGATAACACATACACAAATCTCATCGATGGTGCTTAACAACAAGGCTACAATTAATGAGTAAGGTTATTCAGCAACAACTCACCACTCAACATACTATTGCATGGTTAACTCTCTACTATTGTGGACTTGGTCTCATCACAACACTATGCATCACATTCTATTCTCGTCTATCATCTATTCTACCTATTTCAATACATGGCTTTTGAATCTTGAACAATTCCAATCATTATTTTCTTTTATCAAAATTCATTCCTCATTACACCACATCATCTACCTCATTATGTGGGTTTTGAATATCAAACAATTTTGTTTCATCACATTTCATTTTCTCCCTTCTTCTTTCATTTACCACAATTCATTACATCCCACAGTGCATTTCATTTCCCTTATTTCATTCCATTTTGGTTTCATTTCTATTCATTTACAAAATTCATGTTTCATTTCGATTTCATTTCATCCTCATTTCACTCTATTTCCTTTTCATTTCATTTCTTTTTATTTTACCACTTCATTTCAATTCCATACCATTACATCCCATTTCATTTTCTTTTTATTTATCACAATTCATTACATCACATTTCATTATCTCCTATTTCACTTCCTTACATATCATAGTTCATTTCATTTCATTGTATTTTCCCTCTTTTGCTACATTTGTGAATTGCATTTCATTTTCTTCATCACATTACCTTTCATTCATGCATTTCATCTCTTCATTTTGTGGCTTTTGAATCTCAAAGGTTGAGGTACCATCCCATGTCATTTGAATCTCAAACAATTTCATTTCCTTCCATTTCTCACTTTCATTCATCTTCCATTTGTTACATTTCGGTTTACCATGTTTTATTACATTACATTCTCATTACATGTCATCATATTATATTTTCTCACATTTTCATTGATTATTTCATACCATCACATCCCATTTTCACATTTATTTCATTTCATTCTCATTTCATCACATTTCATTCCATGATACTTTGTCATATTTCCATTCATTTACATTATTTTTCATTTACACATTCATTTCATTTGACTACATCACATCACATCACATCACATTTTATTTTCATTTACATCCTATCTCATTTCATTACATCACATTCTAAATTTCATTTCATTACAATATCATTTCACATCATTACATTTTATCACATTTTCATTTCATTCCCTTCGCTCCATTTTGATTTAAATTCATTTCATTACATTCCATTTATCACAGTCGATTCATCAAATTTGTCTCATTACATCACATTACATCAAATTTCATCTTACCACATTTACATTTCATTCATGCTTATTTCATCACATTTGAATACATCACATTTCACAATTCATTGTATTCTATTACATCTAATTGCATTATATCACATTTCATTTTACTACATTTTATTTCATTTCATTTATACCATCCCATCATATTTTCTTACATTACATCATTATTTCCATTTAATTATTTCAATCATTATTCACATATCCTACTAAATTAATTATTCACATATATATTAATATCTACTGCTACTATATCCATCCAATCATACCATCCCATGCGTACATCAGTCCATGATATAACAAGTGCACATCTCTAAAAATCAACAAGCTCAAATATCTCATCAAGAAAAAAAATCAAACAATACATCATAAGGATAATATCAACATGAATATAAGATAGACTACAAAGATCAAATAACCTGAACATCAACAGATCACATCATCTATCCACATGAACATCCAAAGATAACCAAGTACATCAACATGAATATCAACTAAACATCAAAAGAATAATCATACATAATGATGAGTAATGCCATAACACATAATGTACACTCATCCCTGTGTAGGTGGCTGATCAAAAGGTCCCTACTCACTAGGGGCACTCATATCCTCTAGCATCTACTTAGTTGTATCTATTGTCAGCGTGACCTATTTGGCTGCAGCCATCTAACTAGTCAACATCCCATTTGTCCCATTCAAGATATAATAGGTTACTGAGAGGGCAGGGGTGAATCAGTAACAATAAAACTTTTAAGTCAATTCAAAATAACCATACACAACATTCACTCATCTATCCTGATTCATAAAGAACTATTAAACATTTAAACCATATATGCACAGAGATTTGGTGACCCAGAAACCTTCCAAAATAGAAAGTAAAACTAGGGTGGGGATGATACCCATAAAGCTTCGTTACTGCAGTATGAAGTTGGCCAGTTAAGGCTTACAATGATCACTTCTGGTGATCTGCCTTGTTAGGAGCATAGAGGATTGCTAGATCCACCTTGTTAGAGGATTTACAAACATACTTTACAAGTATGCACTCTGTTAGGAGATTTGAATAAAGACGGTTAAGTATACCCTGTTAAAGGATTTACAAAAATGATTCACCTATTAGGATGAACCAACAGATCAACTTACAACTTGACTGGATTCTTTATTATAGATCACCTTCTGTGATTGATGAAATCATTTTTTCTCCTGGTAGACCTTGCTGAGTATTCTTTTCTGCTGATGAATTCACATATCATATCTTATGTCCCTCCTTTTTGCAATATTCTATATCTTGTATGTCTTTCTTATATCTATCTATATATTGAATGATATAATAAATTACATATATATACCATTCCAATAATTATTCATGCAAGGTCAGCCAAACACAAGTAAACAAAATATAACTGATTCAACCAAATGGTAAAATAAACTCAAGTTCTTCAGATAGACTTGATGACCTTCTGATACGCAGCATCCACTACGTTACTCGACATCGTCATGCACTTAGTAGAGGTAGTGGCTCAGTTCATACTAGTCATACAACGTTGCCTGGAACTCAGTAACCATTGGTGACTCAGTAGATATAGTGTCACTCGGTAGAAACCAACTTCTTCGTTAACCTCTTGAGCTCAGTCATCACTAAGTGCTTCCTCACTCGGTTAATACTGAGTGCATATTTACTCGGTTAACGCTAAGTGCAACTTCACTTGGTTAATACTGAGTGCATCTTTACTTGGTTAACACTAAGTGCAACTTCACTCTGTTAAAACTGTGTCTTCGATGCTCGGTTTGAACTGTGTCTTTAGTGCTCAGTTTGAACTATGTTGCCATCACTTGGCCTGCACTGTATTACTCGATTTGAACTATGTTGCCATCATTCGATATGCACTGTATTACTCGGTGCTCGATTAGAACTGTAATTATTGTCACTAATGGAAAATAACTTTATGCCCACATGTGGTGGCCTCAGTTTCATCACAGTTATAAATTTTTTTAGTGTACTTGTCAACTCACCCATTTGAGCCTCCATGGCACTTATCTGAGCCTCCAAATTAGTGGATCCCCTTGGCCTCTCTGGTGGTGGCTATACATCTAGCAATACCTACTACTTTCCTTATGGTTGTACATTTGGTGGATCTCTGATCAGTCATGTTCCCATGGCCTATGTCACCAGATAAATTGTATATCATTAGGCAACCTGGCCCTCACCTACTCTACCCTACCCTGTTCAACACCTCTGTCCTGCTGACTAGCTCCCACTCCACCAACAATCCCCCCTCTCACCCTCACACCTCCACATCCCTAGATCCCTCCAACCCTCCCTACACCTACTAGTCTCTGTATTGGACCTTGTGCCACACCCCTCCATGGTAGTACCACTGCTACTCAGTCTCTCCCTCCATATCTCCCCCATGCTCTAACCACACCTCTTACTCTCCCTATAGCTTGTCATCTCCCTCTACCTCTCCCTAGGCCACCCTCATCATCCTTATCCTCACCCTCACTCGACAGCTCATCAATCCCTAGAATAGGCTCTGCCAGATCCATGTATCTCAAAAAGGGATGCTCACAAAACTATCATGCATAGTCCCCCTCCATCCTTGGATCTACCTCTCCATCCCACAAAACCCATGGCTATGGTGTGTCTATCATCTACAAAAATTCCTCCTTACAAGCCTCATACTCCAAGGTCAGACCCTACATTGCCCTCTCTGGTTGCACTTGAGCATAATGTATTGACTCCTGTGGCATGCCTTGTTGCTGCCCAAACTATCTCACCACCCGCCAGAAAAAAAATTACTCTATCACTATAGGTACCTAGCCAAGAAAATATATCAAACCAAATAAACATACCATCTCATCATTGTCCTTTCCCCATGGCTCTATGAACCTATATGATCTCCACACAACCACATTAATATCATCCAGCATACACTATCAATACTCTATCTTGCCCAAATGGAGTTGAATGGTCATACCAAAGTAAGTATATATATATATATATATATATATATATATATATATATATATATATATATATATATATATATATATAAGGCATACTCTATGGATTTTGTCATACACATATAGGCCAAGTAATGGGTAGATGCTCCCATGTCCATAGTTATAACAAAATCACTCTTGCTGATAGTGACGAGGCTCCCGAATATACAACATAATGCAAGTCATGGTACAAGTGGACCAATGTATAGCTACCCCATGCAAATCTCCATGACTGATCTATCATATCCTATATCAACTAACCCCATCCAACTAGACATCCTTGCCCTTGTCAGTCTAGCAACAAAAAACCTCCTATTAATCCTACCAAAACTGTCGACAATGGATCATACTGTAGCATCTGGAACCATTATACACTGTCATCCCCAATGTTTTCATCTCCAAAAAAATCTTTGAAAGAAATACCATCTGTAGTATGATCATAATACACTAGATCCCCTACTATCAGGATTCACAATATCCAATATACATCCTCTTGAGTTATTGTCATCTCACCCATCAGTAAATGAAAGGTGTTATGGTTGAAGTGCCATCACTTAGCCACAACTATCAATAGCCGTCTATTCACTCAGAATTGGGGCATCTGTAGTAAGCACATGAACCCACATCTATCTATCACCTTGTGCTCTATGATTGACCTTTTTCCTATTGCATCTAAAGGCCATGGATACAATCCTTGCACTATGAGCTTGCTCCCACGTACCCATTTATAGCAAACAAACACACAACAATGTCAATTTTCATCCCAAGTGATCATCATACATCAATCTTTTGTCTCTATTTGGTTAATCTGCTATTGATTCTATCTTGGACCTATTACTTTTCCTTCTCTATCCTAAGCCAGACCTATTTTTTTCCCTACTTTGTATCTTGAGTTGGGACATCTTTTTATCTATCATCAAATTGATCCAAAGACATCACTCATGACTACCTAGTTTCTATTATTTACTCACTATGATGAATCCTTGGTTGATATTGCATTACCTTACGCTCAATTATGGCTTTACAATCTATTTCCACCCTTAATAGTTTATTTGTACTATTTCCTAGGACCTATGCACTATAAGATCCATCAAATGCACTAGGAAATTCATTTGCACTATTATAACATTTGCATGCACTATTTCTTGGCTTTCAATGTGCTATACCATATGTCAATACTATAGAAATTCTCATATGTGCTATTTCATAGTGCATAACTGCTATTATACCCAAAATCACTAAAACACAATGCATATGCACTACAAGATTATTCAAATGTGCCTAAACACTCAAATGCATTGTTTAAAGCTTCAAATGTGTTATTTCCCTAATGAATGTGCTATTTTTTTCTAACCTAGGGTTTTAAATGTGTTATTTCACCACACATATGCGCTAAAACAATGGAGAATCTTGATGATTTATTAGGGCACCATAGTCTGCTAGATGGTCATACCTGTGACCCCTCTCAAATCTATGCTCTCATAAAGGGACCACCATCCTTGTTAGCTCAGAGCTCCAAAATGCACAATGTCAAGTAAGAGTTTAAAAATGACAAGGGTGAATAACCTTTTGACCTATTTAACCCTCCTTAGGGGCATTTATATCACTTTCTCACTCTATTTACCCAACATTATAACCTTTTTTCTCACTTTCACAAATTAGGTATTTTGTTAAACCAACTCGATCATCTTTATCTATCAATTATCCAATATTTCAAAAATCAAATTGGTACCTCCTTAATTTTCACACTTCCATTTTTTTTCCAATTTCATTTCTAAGGGGGCAATATATCCGTATCAAACTAGGGCATCAAAAATTTTCTTAAAAAATCAAAAACATTCTACCCCAGCCAAAAATTTTAAACATCAAATAAACCAAAACCAGGGTATCCAAGTAAAAACATCACAACATCAATTAGCAAAATCAACAAAAATCAAAACATCAAATGATCAATGATTAGACATCAAGCCATCAACAAACAGACACCATGACAACTATGAAATGTCAAAATATCATCGAACATACGTACAATCATTAGAATTTGACCTAAAATTAGAAAATCAAGATAGTCTTTGAACTAATATGCTTCACATATTAGCTCAAAGATGGGCATTTGTAGACACCCAAAAATTGGTAAAGACCTAAATTACGCAATTTTGATCAATCAATGCAAATTAAGGAGGAAATCAAAGGAAAACAACAAACTTTCAACTTAAGTATTACATCAAGTCATTAATCGAATAAATCATCTATCAAATTAATAAGACCTAAATCAACTTCAAAAGAGGAGAAAAACAATTCAAAATCATAAATGAAATTCAAAAGGGAGAAGGAAAAGACAAACTTTTGAAAAAAAATGGAACTTTTATTAAATCAATAAATCCATTTATCCTCACAAAATAAAAATCCTCCTTTTATATAAAGAATTTAAAAAATTGACATTTACTCTCAAAATTAGAACTTTGGGACTCCTCTTGTCTCTAATGAGACATTATAGTTGAAAAGAAATCCACATTTATTTTAAAAATCAAGACTTTTGGACTCCTCCTCTTGTCTCTTATGAGACATTTTAGTTGAAAAGAAATCCACATTTATCTTCAAAATCAAGACTTTTGAGCTCCTCCTCTTGTCTCTTATGAGAAATTTTCAATTTCACCTCTATCCACCAGTTAAAGGTGAAACCTAGATTCGTATCCCAACACCTTCTAAAATCCTATAAATAGAAGGAGAATTCAAGAGCAAAAGGACCCTAGTTTTAGGCATCTGCATTAGAGACATATTTAGAATTGTCATATTGAGCATATTAGCATTGTTATTCTAGCAAGTTTATGTCATTTTTATAGCCTTTTAGCTTTGTTTTCATGTTATTTAGTATCGTCTTAACACATGTTTAGCTCATTGCATGTTCTTTTTAATAGTATTCTAAGAGTTGCTACTTGCATATAATCTACATTTTCATCTTAGATCTTGTATAAATACTAATAGATCTACATTTTAAGCATACTTCTCATTCTAGAACTATCACAGAGATGCTAGTCTAAGAGCATTCTTAGTGGTTGTAGTTAGAGAAACATGGGACATTCATAGAGTTTACATTTTGACAATGATTTCTTAGGTTTAGTCTAATTTGTTGTCATTTTTATCAGCACTCTGCATCAAGGTTTCATGAATACACAAATTTTTCGTGTACAAAAGGAACCAAAGAATATTCAAAAATATGAAATGGTGATCCAGTCCCTTCTCAACAAGGTAGAAGCCAGCATTTCAAAAGTTATGAACAATAATTTCTAAGAAATTGTATTAAGGATGAATGATCCTTTACATATTGGGATGTTGAAATGTGTAAAAATTGGAATAACCTTATAAATCCCCCACTAGTTTTCCCAAAGAAAAGCACATAAGCAAGGGAGAATTGCAAACTTGTACCTCCCCTAGAAGGGTTGATTAAGTGAACTTTGATGGAGCATCTAGAGGAAATCCTAGAAAGTTGTGATAGGGATGTATTATTTGATCAGAGGATGAGAACTAGATTATAAAATGAGACAAACGGTTAAAGGAAACTACAAACAACATACTTCAACTAGAAGCCCTAATGGAAGGTCTAAAACTAAGCCTAGAAATGGGCATTAAAAAATAATCATTGAAGTGGATTCAAAATAATCCAAAATGCTATCTATAAATGTCATACTCCCAACGATAGAATAAACTCTTTAAATGGGAAGACATCCTCACCTACCTAAACAAATTTAAGGAAATAAGAATCCAACACATCTACATCAAAGGCAATAAGGAAGTAGACTCACAAGAAAACATGGGTGTTGATGGAAATGATATGCTCTTTTAAAATGAATGTAATGCCTCAAAAACATAAATTAACCTGATCTAACTTACAAAGGTACAAAATATAAAGAAACACCCACCCTTAGATATGTTAAGATTTTTTCTAAATTGTGTTTATGCTTTCTAAGTTGGGTATGAATTAGGTCTTTATCTTCCAATTATGGTATCATTATGTTAATTTACTTTGATACCATTATTGTAAATAGGATGAACTATCCTTAGATAGTTTTGAATCTAGCATCTTTTTGGAAGAAATGTAATCAATTGTAACTTTACCCAAGTAAATAAATATCATGCTTTTGTTAGCAACTAGTTTCGTAAAGCTTGTTCTTTGTTGTCTTGATTCTAGATAATTATCTTGTGATAAATTTGACAAAACTCAAATTTGTCCCATAGTGAATTTTAAAATGGCTAGAACTATTAAAATGGGAAATTGACACAAATTTGCAAAAAAAGTATTATATGGAGGCTCTCTTTCTTCATTGAAATGATAATAAAGAGGAATATTGTATAAATGAACTAAATCTGTAATAGGACAGGATGAATAATAGAGGGAAAAGGACTCTTAATTTTTTACCTTCCCACGAACCATTAAAATTCATCAATAAAAGGAAGAAGAAAGAATTGAACAAGGTCTGCTTTTGATCAAGTAAACACCTTAGATTGGAACATTACAACCTTCAGAGAAATCATACCCCCCAAGCTAATTTGGATATTCAAAAAAAGGAAATGGTACAAAATGATCCAAAAGAAATCAGTAAAGTAATACAATATCACATATGAAGATATCAATAATAACATATCAATAGCAATAAAAAGTAAATTTTAACATAACAAGAGAATTCACAAGGAAATTGAATCAAAATGAAATCATGAACACTCAAAACTTCCCTAATCATAAATAATAGAGGGAAAAGAACTCTTAATTGTTTACCTTCCCATAAACCATTAAAAATCATACATAAAAGGAAGAAGAAACAATTAAACAAGGTCTGCTTCTGATCAAGTAAACACCCTAGATTGGAACATTACAACCTTAAGAGAAATCATATTCCTAGAGCCAATTTGGATGTTCAAAAAATGGAAATGGTACAAAACAATCCAAAAGAAATCAATAATAGAGGGAAAAGGACTCTTATTTTTTACCTTCCCATGAACCATTAAAAATCATACATAAAAGGAAGAAGAAATAATTCAATAAGGTTTGCTTCCGATCAAGTAAACACCCTAGATTGGAACATTACAACCTTCAAAGAAATCATACTCCCCAAGCCAATTTGGATATACAAAAAAAGAAAATGGCACAAAATGATCCAAAAGAAATCAATAAAGTAATACAATATCACAAATAAAGATGTCAATAATAACATATCAACAACAATAAAAAGTAAATTTTAACATAACAAGAGAATTCACAAGGAAACTAATTCAAAATGAAATCATGAACACTCAAAACTTCCCTAATCATAAATTGAAATAGACAACTTTGTTATCTTTCATTCACAAACCTTTTCAACACCATGGAGATATAATTTAGTTTCTATTATAAACTCCACCAAACTCTCATGACTGTAAAAAGAATCCAAGAATGTTATATCACAATTTTCAAGGTTGGTATAAATAATATACAGATCCTCCCATTTTCAATAGCATATCCAAAGTTTAAGATAAAGGGAAAAAAAAGATATTGGAGGTGGTAATAGTTAGGTAGATTAAAAATTGAAGCTTTTCATAAATGAAAATGAACAACATTCTACTAAAGTGATACAAGGGAATTAAAAAACTGGAAACTCCTTCAAGTCAATTTAGGCTAATATTTTGGAAAGAATTCCACTATAGCCCTAGCATTGAAGTCAACAATTTTTTTTTAAAAATCATAAAATAACATCCCAAAAATCCTCTAACAAACAAACTTTATCGCAAAAGAGTTTCCCCAAACACTCAAGCTTCAGGCACAACAAGATTTGTTTAAAAATATTTTAGACCACATACAAATCTGACTCATACCCCTAAGCTTCTTTAATAAACCATGATCATATCATATAAAAAAGAAGAGCCTCAAAGTGGATTAATATCTATAATCAATCATCTTTATCTTTCTTTGTAATTTTTTCTCTATTTCTAAATCACTCAAACCAAGCATTAAAAGTCTAACTTAAAAACAAGATTACAAATTGGCACTAATATCACATTTAAGTGAAAGGATATTTTTATTCAGATTAATCACTAAAATAGATACATTATCTTAGCATCATTAAGAGTTTATTGGTTTAGACTAAAAATATACAATGAGTTTGGAGTTTCTAATTGACGTAGATGTTAACAAGAGATCTAGCTATTTGGCTTAAAGAAGGGGCAAGATAATATGTGCAATATATGAAAGCCCCTAAATTGGCATAAGAGCACCTATGAATGATGCCAAAATAGTTCTGAAAAAAATTGAAGAAGAAGGGAATGTGTTTCATTTATTCATTTAAACTGTGATATGGCCATTTTATTTGATGTAATATTATAGGACCTCTGTCATGGGCAAGACTAGAGGTTTTCTTCTATGTTATTTCTTGCCAATGTTCATTTGAATGGAGAATATGAAGCTCTTTTTATTTTTATTTTTATATTTATTTATGATAAGGCTTTGGTCGTTTACCAATCAAAAAAAAGAAGATAGATATTATTTTTGAAATATAAAGATTTTGCATATACAAATTAAAAATTATAGGGTAAAAGCACATATTTGTGTTACCTTTTAGGATACCAAAACCTGTTTTTGTCAAATATCATTTCTCTATTAATTTTTTTTTTTCAAAAACTAAAAATACCCTTTTATAGATCTTAGATTCAATATAATCATTATATAAATTTAAAGTTTTTAAATTAGATATAATACATTATAATTTCAAAATATTATAAGTCAATATTTTAACATTTCAGAAGATGCTTCCTCAAAAAAGGAAAAAAAATAGTAAATCATATCCAAAAAAATAATAATTTATACTTATCTCTAGAGGAGAGAGTCCTCTTTAGGAATATGCAATTTTTTTTTCAAAAAGATGTAGATTTGATAGGGAAGTTTTGATGGGAGGAAAAAATTGTTGGATTCTAATAAGGTCGACCTTGAGTACTTATAACAAAAAATATATACATTAAAATAATTATTTCTTTTTTTTTCCTAGCTATACATGTCATCTATTAGACATTTCAAATCAGAATAAAAAAAGACGATTTGCATATACTTGTTTGATGGGAACTACACCCTATTTTATTTATAGTTAAAAAAGGAACTTCCAAATTCAAAAAAAAAAAGAATAAATTATTTCTCAAAAAATTATAAAAATTATAGGCATAAAATTCATCCAATTCTACATATTTCATCAGTTTATATCATCTTCAAATTCTAAACACAAATACCAGTTTTTATGTCATTAAAGTTGAACAACTACATTCTAAGATCCTTTTTCTTTAAAAAATGTGACACAGGTTTGTGCTTTTACCCTATAAGGACTTTATTTTATACTAATTCATAAATTTATGAGTGCATCCTAAAAAATTATGTCACAAGAAAGAGGTGTAGTGTTCCCTAGCTAATAAGACCCCAAACATATTCACTAATCAACATCAACAAAAATAATTTCTATGATTTTATAAAGTAAAAATTTCACATATATAGCCTACAAATACTAACAAGTGCCATAGTGACTAGGTACTTGCCCCTAGTTATGTAACTAATTAGAATTTTAAATATATATATATATATATATATATATATACATGTATATACATGTATAGATATATATACATGTGTGTGTGTGTATATGTATGTATATATATACATATATACATACACACACACACGCATGTATATATATCTATACATGTATATATATGTATATATAAATGTATATATATACTTTTATACATACATATATATACATGTATAGATATATATATACATATGTGTGTGTGTGTGTGTGTGTGTGTGTGTGTGTGTGTGTGTGTGTGTGTGTGTGTGTGTGTGTGTGTATGTATATGTATATGTATGTATGTATGTAATTTTATTATTATTATTATAAATATTAATTATATTACTATTTTTTTATTTGGTCGGTAATAGGTATATTTTATTGCTGAAAATAAATGATCACATCATCATCCACAATTCATTACAACTGAAATATGTAGTCCATCTTCAATCTCTAGAAACTAAAACACCCTATCTTGCTACTAACTATTCCACCATTGTCCAAGTAGCCTCTAAAGATTCAAAATGCATACGTAAACAATACTTCCCCATAATAGTGATTAACAAATATCTTGCTATACATAACCCACAAGTTTTTATAAGCTATTGCTACTTAAGATTTCTTAAACCAATGCCTAATACAAAATTATGTAATACATTCAAAAATTAAAACAAGTGTTACTAGAGTATTGGGATTCTTTTTGTTGAAATTTACCCTCATGTCTAATTTCCTCCAAAATGATTGTAATTGATCCCTTCCTTGCTTCAATACTTTCTCGACATCTCCATAGACCACATTCATTTTTTCTACCACGTTCACACAAATATCATCAAAAAGAGGCCAAGAAGAGTCATCACCTCCCCATCTTATTCCACCACTCCTTCAACTCCCCCTTATATGGTGACTCCTTTTGCGATGAGGCACATTTCCAAGAAAAACACCAACCCTTTGTGCTCTAGCAATTTGTACCTTTGCAACTTTGTTTTCACTCTTTACCATATCATTGTAGGATTTTGGTACATAAGTGGCTTGTCCACTTTCACAGGCCACATCAAGAACAACACATATCCAAAATATCTTCCTTCATCCTCGTCTTAAAAACACTCGCTCGGATTAGCTCCTACACCAGGAATTTCCCACTATAGGATTGAGTTGAGATCCCCAAGCATATCTCTATCAAACAAGGCACTTTTTATCCTTCCCACTTCTTACAGGATTTCATTTAGTTCCAAACTCCATGCAGCAAGCATTGCTATGACATCTAAATTTGTACATCATTTCATTCTTCTCTCTTGAAATTGAAAACCCATAACATCAATGACAATAGTTACCATTTCCTATGTTTTAACCTACAATAATCCCCTCACTCGGTCCTTACTAGTTAGACCTTTGAAGCATTTCATCAGATTGTCTGAATCAACAAAGAAAGATGTCTCGATTTCCTTTCACTCAAGCTTTAGATGCTAAACACAAATATTTATCATCGCACACTTCCTTCTAATTTCTTAAAATAATAACCACATTCAATTTATTTCATTGTGTCTTCTAATGGATTTTTTAACACTCATTTTCTTCATATGTGCAAGCAGTCCTATCATATCCATTGATGAATATCTTACATCAAATTACTGGAAACATTTAAGACACCATCCCATCACTAATACATTTGGCATCAATTTGTGATGGCTATGTGTCACAAGTACAACAGAAATGTGTCGCCACTGCGACAATAATAGACGTCATTGATTTTTAGTAGCAAATTATGACATCTATCCTATACTATTGCAATTATGATGCCTATCCATCGCTATGGAACCACTTTATTGTGACATCAACCCCGTCACAATTCTTGTGGATGACATCACAATTGTGACAAAAACTTGGGCAATTGCGATGGCAGTTGATGCCGCAGCTATAGCAACCCTGTCGCAATGCTTGTGGCTAACGTTGTAATTGCAACAGACACCCTGGCAATTGCAATAGCAGTTGGTGTCGCCGCTACAGCAACCTCGTCACAATTCTTGTGGCTAATGTCACAATTGCGACGGACACCCTAGCAATTGCAACGGCAGTTGGCGTTGTCAGTATAGCAACCCCGTCACAATGCTTGTGGTTGATGTCGCAATTGCGATGGATACAAAGTAAAACAAAAAAAAAATTCCTCAATTATATTTAGCTATCAATACCTGCCCATACTGACCTTTGATGTCCTCCTCATCTTCTTCATAATCTACCCTTGCATTAAGGGCAAGCATTTGGCATATAAGCCAAAACAAAGAAGCATCTAAAGCTAGGAAGACAGCTCCACCATATAAGCTAGTCTTTGCAGTTGGGCATTTTGTTGTGAGATCATGATGTACATTTCGTGTTCTATGCAGACTCTCTATGATTGTAGCCCACATCATCAAGGCTTCCACAAGAAAAGAGATGGCCCTAGTATAAAGATACATGATATTAGCACGGGCAAACATATTTAGCTATCCAGACACCCTTTTATTTATATCCAAAATTGAAAAGGTTAAAGTAGTAAGTTGTTTCAAATAGCTAGTTGATTAAACTCCACTGGCTCATCTCATGTTAAATTATAACAATTTTATCCAATCCTTGAATTTTCTCTTCCATTCAACATTTCCATCCTCAATCACCTAAATAGGGAAAAGAAACTATCTGTACACTGTAGACAGAGAATATTAAAAATGTATTGACTAGTATATTAAAAATGCACCTATCATTTTTCTATTTTCTTTTTAAGATTCCAAACATTGATGATAAAAAATGCTAACACAGTTAAATTCAAAGGCTATCAAGACATATGTTTGCAATTACTTACACAGCAATAGCGAAAAACACCACCAGAGAAGTGGTCCTCTAGAGAGCGTACATAGGAATAGCTTTCCCTTTGTAGGGATAAAATAGAGCTACAACCCCAAACACAGTTGATAAGAATGACCATATGATTGAGAAGTTGCCCAATGCAATAGTTGGATCAAAAGGGTATTTGCAGATGACAATGCCCTTCCCTGTAATAGTGGTTCTCGAAGCAGGCTGCAGAACACATAAAGGAAGTAAAATATTAACTATAGCTTTGTAAAACTAAGTTAGTATTTTCAAATACAAAGGAAAAAGTTAAATTTAAATTGTTCTACATACATAATCGAATAATCAATTTATTCTGAATACTAAAGTAGATTGGTAAAATGCAATGTGGTCCCTACAAATTTAAACTAACAACAATCCTGATATACTTGATATCATGCATCTTGCTACTAATGGGTAATTATATGGATATTGTAAAGAAAATGAGGAAATTCTTTTTTACAAGGAACAAATACCAATAAGAAATTTGTATTTATGGCTTGGAATAGAATTTGTTAACTAGTGGGATATGGGGGAACTAGTATCAAAAATCAACTACATCAAAACCAAGCTTTAGGGGCAAATTATTTTTGGAAAATTCATCATGAACCACATTTCAAATGAGTTAGAATCTTAAGAGAGATATACCTTGCAAACCTAAATAGGGAGGAAGCCTTAAGAATTACAAAATTTCCCAAAGGATCCTAAATATGGATCTTTATATCTAACTCTAGCAAAATAATACTAGACCACACCACATGGAACATAATGGAGGGAAGTAAAGCTTTATTTTGGGATGATTCATGGGGAGGATACCCATCATTAGACAACTATTGAATTCAGAAGGATGAAAAAAAATGTTTTGAAAGATGGGGAAAATATGCCAAGGACAACATTACAATCTAGAGCCTAACCCTAAGAGTATGTTGAAATGGAAACAATTGGAAAGTCTAAGATTGCATCGGGAAGACATAGACAACCTAAATAAAATCTTCAAAGATAAGTTTTTCATTCTTAAACCAAGTAGTGATGAAATCATTTGGAATGGTGCTAAATCAAGAAAATACAGTGGGAAGGAAGCATACAAGTTAATCTCCAATCAACAAAATCAAACCAAATCTCAAATGCCAATTTAGTTATGCTAGAGAAAAGTGTCCCTGTCAAAAGTGAGAGTCTTTTCTTCGGTGGTGTTACAAGGAAAGATCTTGATTGTAGACAAGTTTAAAAGGTTTGGATTCCAAGGGCCATCAATATGCCCCCTCTGCCAAATGAAAAAGGAGTATGTCAATCATCTACTACTCACCCATTTTTTTCCATCACAACATTGGCAGTGGTTGTGTACAAAATTAGGGTGGCTCTATGCATTACCAAAGACTGCAGTTATTCCTGAATCACAAGTTTTCTTCGTGTCATCCAACACTTTGATGCAAAAATTTTGACCATTATAGAACATAGCCTTGTAGTGTTTAACCTACAATAATATATGAAACATGTCAAAACTATTGTATCGTGAGTTGATAAACATACAGGTGATTAATAAACTTGTACGTACCTGGAAATCTCTTGAACCACGTGCTAAATCTATTTCCCTTTGTGTAACATTGGAATCTCCATTATGATGAGCTTCTTTAACCAATGAAGATACACCTTCCCATGTTAATGTGTAACCAAAATTGTGACATCATTCAATCCATACCGTCATCCAATCAAGATTGTTTGCAATATACAAATGTAGTGCATCCCACTCTCGAGCACCTGTACAAAAAAAAAAAAAGACAACTTACAACCGATTTATTTTGAAGATTAAGAAATAATTTATTACAATAACATCTTATAATTTATTACCTCTCACTTTCCTCGATGTACCTTTCCCCATCAAGTACTCTCCTTCTAATTTTTTAAAAGGCTCGAGATCCCAAATGTGATCTACATGGATATTTGATGCAAACTTAGGAAGATATTCAGTAATCTACACCACAGTTTGGCATACCATATATCCCTCTACCATAGAACCCTCAGGATGTGCTCTTTGTTGAACCAAAGCCTTCAAAGATTTCAAGTGCCTCTCAACCATCCACATTGACCTAGTGTGTACAGGTCCACACAATTCAATCTCCTCAACTAGGTGTATGACGTAGTGTTCTTGTGCACTGAAAAAAGTTGGAGGTAGACACTTTTTCATTTCACATAGTAAATGAGGAATTCTTCTCTTCCAATAGTTTATATCTTCTTTATGGATTTCTTTATATGACAACCACCTACATTAAGAGATTCAAGTCACAAAAAATATATAGATACAAGACTTTATAAAATAATATGCAATAGATTACATAGCAAGAAAAACAAATTGCAAATATAATAAATATATACAACAAATTGAACAGATATTACTGCTTACCTCATGTATTTTCCAAGATTGTATATGACTTGTTTGATGTTATTGTTGAAGTGCTCTAGGAGAGATAGAGGAAGCACGTACTGTAGTAGTTATAAACCAATCATTTCATTGTTTTCCAACATAACATAACAACAGTACACGCAGTTTATAAATATATAGTAAATACAGAAGAACATAACTTACCTTGACGAAAGTATGCCAATCATGCATTTTGAGCCCTGGCCCAAATTCACTTTTTTTTTATATGAGATTGTTTATGTTCACAGCAAATCCTATGGGAGATCGAATTTTTCGTATGACTTCTTTTATGGCATCACTTTGCTGCTCCGTTAATAACCAAGGAAGGGCACTTATATTAATATAATCTCTGTTGCTATTTGATTGAATGAAATTCTTCAATGCATGATTGGATTCATGAATGTCATTACAAATTTTGACAATTTTTTCTTTGTCATGCCTTCCATTCAATATTTTCCACAATGTCTCTGTTATATTCTTTCAAATATGCATAGTATCAAACAAATGCACAATTTGTAAGTGCTCATAGTAGGGCAACCTACTAAATAGTCTGGGACAGCTTTTTAGTCCCTTTGGAAGGTTGTCAGTACTACCTTGACGACCTTCACGATCATCAATTACACAATTAGTAAACAAAAATCACAATAGAAATATATAAATTACAAACATAAACCATTAGGTGGAATGGCATTACCTCGACGATTAATTCTATTATATTCCAACTTTCATAGGCAAGGTGTCATTCTTTGTGGCTTTGATGTAGTCTCTTCTTTCCCATTAAAAAGATGTTTTTCTGTACTTAGATACTTATGATTCCTATGGAGGAAGTGTCTACACTCATCAAACACTTGCTTTCCTAAACTTTTTGAATGATGAAATTTCATCTTTGGACCACAAACTAGACATGCAAATTTTCCCTTTGTTTGAAGACTACAAGATAATGATATAATTGGATTATTAAATATGTTGATTTTTATAATTAGAATTATTGTGCGCAACTTGAATTCACTATAACATACCACAAAAATGTGTTAGCCCTAGGGCATCATGTATTGTCCATGCAAGTATTGCATGGAATTGAAATTGTCTTTGTCCTATTGGTCTAGACACATCATACATAGTGACACCATTCCATAACTCCACTAACTCATCGATAAGAGGCTCAATATATAGATTCATATCTTTTACTTGGTATTTACCTACTTGAATGAACAGTAACATTACATAATTATTGTGACCGTTTTACTGCAAGATTTGTAAGTACATCTAAATTAATAAGTATCAAATGATAAGATACCTGGAATAATCATTGCCAACATAATGTGCTCCCTCTTTATTGACATCCATGGAGGAATGTTATTGTTGATAACAAAAATAGGCCACACGGAGTAAATAGATCTCATCTCTCTAAATGGATTGACACCGTCCGCTGCCAATGAAAGCTTGAGATTACGAGGTTCTTCTTTGAAGTGTTGCCACTTTTCCTCTATGTGCATAAATGTCGAACCATCTGCAGGGATCTGAATAATGTCATCTCAACTTCTATTGCATGCATGATAATCCATAAATTGAGCCAAGCTACTACACCTGAATAATTGTCGCATCCTTGGAATAATGGGGATGTAACGAAGAACCTTTTGAGGCACCTTTTTTGTTAGTCGATATCTTCGATATCTACTCATATGACATATAGGGCACTGTGTTACAAATTCATGTTCTTTATAATATATAATATGTTCATTGGGACAAGTATGTCTTGTTTCATACTCCATTCCAATATCTTTCATAATAGCAAATAATTCTCGATATGAGCGAGGTAGAATATTTGATGGTGGTAATAGAAAATTGCCTATCAATCTACAGAAAAAAATATAAGTTGTTAATATAAACAATATTAGTGGTACATTATTCACCCTTTATTAACTATAAAGACATATATGACATACCTTAACATACGTGAAATTGTTATGTTGGATAAACTATTCATAACCTTCAAGTTCAACAACAACAATACAGCAGAGAGAAGAGTTTTTTGGGAGGGGCTCGTATGCCTTCTCAAGTAGAGCTACATTGAGGCTATTATCATCATCATGATCAAATACGCTTGGACTAAATGTGTCATGGATCAATCTATTTATACCATCATCTTCAATTGTGTTTTCTGGCGCATGATTTTCATCTTCCATGGGATCATTATCTTCACCTTGGATATTCACACCTCCATGTTCCTCCACTTTGAAAACCATATTCTTCGGATTGTTGTGGTTCATATCATGTACTTCCCTGGGGAGATCAACCTATATAAAATTGATTAACATAAATAAACCATGATCATCAACTCATCATCAAGTGATTTAATATGTATATAAATTTTTTAAATGATATAATGAACAACTTACCAGTGGATGATAGTCATGCCCCCCTTCAATGTGACCATTCTCCCTACAATGTCTCTTAACTATTTTGATTAGCAGTCTTCTACAGTTTAAACCTTTATAAATTTTTCAAGGACAATAACATTTTCCATCACCTTTTCTTTTCAAGTTAGACCATAATCTAGCAATTGTCTCCCTATTTTTTTCTTCACTTATATTAACTAACATGATCGTTCTTCGCAGGAAGCAAAAATCAGGCTATGAAAACTTCAATCTACAACTTTCACAAACTAAGCGAAACTATCGAAAGTACACAAATCTTCTTAGACCTAGCTAAATACTTTAATATTTTAAAAATACTTTCTTTGACTTTATTCCTAAGACATTTAACCCAATCACCTTTTATAACATTCAGTCAATTGCTCTAGGAAAATTTGTGGATAAGATTATTTGTAAAACTTTGACCAACCACCTGAAGGTCTTATTTTAAGAGACCTTACAACATTAAGCCACTAAAAGAAATTTCAAAACATATAAGCTAAAAGTCTAGTTAAAATATACATTAGATTAAAAAATATACAATTTTCATACCCGAGCGCGCGACTATAACTCGTGCAACGACCTTCTTGCTTAGTTGTAGAAGCTCTCCAGCAATCAAATTATACAAGCTACAAGGCCTAACAGCAATTTCAAAACATTTAAGCTACGAGGCAAGGCATATTACACAACATGGAAAAAGGAACAAAATTTACAAGCTTTAGCAAGACATATTAAACAACATTATAGTGCTAGAGAGATCACAATTATTTGAGTCAAACATAGTCATGAAAAAGCACATCAATTAGTTATTATATGCAATTAAAAGATATATAGTTAGATAGGGACATCCATAGGGCATATTGAAGAAATGAAATGGTCATCCATAGGGAAAATTGAAGAAATGAAATAGTTAGATAGGGACAGCTGGAATTTGTCTTGCCCTCTGAAGAAATGATAGAAAATTCAAATCAAATGTCCACAAACTTGGATCAAAATTCTCAGCAGGCATCTGTAGTTAATATTTCTAATGCACCAATGCCAAAACAAAGTTCTCAGTAGGCTCAGGGAGTTAACATCACCGATGCTCAACTGGATAATGATTCACAGTAGACATTAACAACTACTGCTTGAGATGTAATTGTTGAAGATAAAAACAAGGCTGATGTAGGAAGCACATCTAGTGAAGTGGTACAATGGTGCAGGGGCACCCAAGGGACACATGAACCTACAGGGTACACCAGGAGTCATGAAGGAGACCATGAATGTACCAAGGGAAATCAATGCCTAATGAAGACATGTTAAGTCATTTGATGATGGATTATGGCTATTGAAGCCATCAAAATGTAAGAAATTTCATAAAGTTGTCAAATTGTAATCTATTGCCAAGAACAGGCAATGTGATGTAAAGGGTCATTTTGAAGTCATTTGAAGTCCTAGAGTGTCCTAGGAAGAGTTATATGTTGATGGAAATGAATAATATTTTTTACATAATGTAATAAGGCTCTAGCTAGTGTAAAATGCAGTAAAAGTGCAAGATCTTGTAAATTGCCAATGTTGGCAACATAAGCCAAATAAGGCTTGAATGGGTTAGTTGAGATTATAGGGGTGTGAAGGTTGTTTTAAAAGTCTTTTAGAAGTCCCTAGGAATAAAAAACAAGGTTTTATAAGTCCTTGTCACAAAGGATAACAAAAAAAATAATGAGTGTTGTTAAAAAAGTGTTTGTTACTGTCATGTGATAGTTATGAGGGACAGTTGGCGACCAAGGGGTCTTTGGTTCAGTTTTACGAGTTAGTTAGATAGGAAAAAGTATAGAAAAGTAAGGTCTTTACACAAGAATAGTAGTCAAGGGAGTAGCAAATGTATCAAGAAAACAAATAAATAAAGGAATTTTGCTATTCACTGTCACAGTGACAGTTTTTCTGGTTTTTTAAGATTTAGTTTGGTATCAAATAAGGTTCTTTCTTATGTTTCTTATATTCTAATGTTTTGGAAGTATTTAGGAACATCTAAGAATTTTCTTAGAACCCTTTGCAATCATTTCTTAATAGCTTTTTCTTTCTTTAAGGTGGCTGTCCTGAAACAATGCACTATTTTGCATTGAAAAAAACATGTAATTGGGTGGATCCATCCACTTTCTATGGTTACTGTGGCTGTGGGATGGATCCAACCCTTGTACAATATATAACTGGTTCTAATAATGCAGGATTTTTAAGAATAAGCAAGGTGGTTGACTAAATTTGCAAGTTGACAGGTTGAAGGGTGCATGGAACATGGGCCATGGGTATAGCAGTGAGTGTTTGGGCTGAATAAGGATATGCTTTTCCTTTTGAACATGTCAAGATATCTTAAGTACAAGATGTAGGATTGAAGTTTGCATCCCAAAAGTGAGTGTAGGGTTATTTGTGAGAAAGCCCTAGTTAAAAGCTTGAATTGGAGAAGAATGGTGTGTTGGGTTGTAACTAGGGGTTCCATGGCCCAAAGGATGACAAGATCCTTTATTTTTCTTCATAACTAAGGATTGTTGAAACTTATAGGGTCAGAGTATATACCCTTGATAGGGTTGCTTTGTAAATTGAGGGCTAATTAGGCTTAGAAGCATGTAGGGTCAGCCATAGAAATGTACACCAGTTAAGGGTTGAAGGATTGAGATTCATAGGGTTTCAAGAAATTAGTAAAGGGTATTTGAAAAGGTGAAGAGGTTACTAGGTTGTTTGGGAAGTTTGAGAGTAAAGTATAGATTACTTGTAGGACAGGGCTAATTGGGCAGGCCTATTGAAGGCAGTTTTTAAGATTGAGATAGAACTGATGCTTATTAGGGGTTGGAACTCCTTATTTATGTTGTTTGAAGGTTATTGAGGCATTATAAGGATCAGGGAAATCCTTGAATACAAAAATCAAGAGTTGGTTGGATGAAGGGTGAATTAGGAGTGTTCCCAAGGAGAGGGAAGTTGAACAAAGGCAAGGTGAATTGGCAAGATTATATAAACCTTAATTCCTGGATCTGATTAGTTAGAATTTTCATTTCATTTAAGACTCTCATACCATTGTAATCACTTCAACTTTTTTCTTTATTTCAACCAAGTATTTTTATTTTAAAGTTCTAATTTTGCTAATGTTTATATATGAGATTTTTTATTTTGAAATCATTAAAATTATTTTAAGCTTATTTCATTAGCAAATATAACCATTAAATTTTTATCTTTACTACTTTATCAAATTAAACTGCTATAACTTTAGGGAAAATATAGGTCTCTACTTTGATTTAACTATATTTAGTTGAATGTTGATCTAATTATTTTGATAAATTTCAATATTTAAATTTCTGAATCCTCCATATATAAATTGATTTTAAAAAATTAAAAAATAAAGAATCTAACTTTCATCTAAATAAGACAGAAGTGGAGGGAATGAATTGAAAATTGGCTGTGGTGATTAATCAAAATTTGAGATGTGTAGCTTTTCGGTCTGGCTCAAGCGAATGGAGGAATGAAACAATGTGGCCAACTATCTAGCTAAATGAGTCTCTTACAAGATGTGGCTATGCAATATTGGGGATTGAAATGACATATCTTTAGAGTACTCTAGGATTTTAAAAGATCTAGTGAGAGTCTTTATTGGGACTATGGCTTGATTGGTTGGATGTTTCTTTTACTATTTTCTTCAAATTTCAAGTCAAAATTGGTCAATAATATATTTGTTACCCTTTTCTTTTAAATAAACCATAATTCCTAGATCTAATTATTTAGCATTTACATTTCATCAAAGCTTCTTATTATAGTTGTCTTTCTTACCCTTACTTAAAAACACCACCTTTTATAAGTCCTTGAATAGAAACAATCACAAAATTAGAAATAATCTATTCACTAAGAAATAAAATGGATTGGGAAATGATAATAACCTTTGTTCCATGAATATGGGTTTAAACGCAGGGAAGGTAAATTCTTTTGCACTTTAAATGGCCCTAATTCCAATGGCGTGCCATAGCCAACAGATGAGCAGTCAGGCCCTGCAAGGGTTACAAAAGCACCAAATTAATTGTCAATATTAGAACCTCGATTTTTAGAAAATAAATAAATTGAATATGTTCGAATGAACAAAAATGAAAGACATCAATTAATAAGATTGAATATACCTCCATTCAACCAAAGAACAAGAGGCCTTTCTGACGGATCCCTCATTGCTTTGAAGAACCAATAAAACAGGGCCTTCCTTTCATTAATGCTCACATAACTAGCATACTGAGAAAAACCTACGGGGGGTTGGCCTAGGAGGCTTTCCACTCTGTCTACTTCTTTAGTGGCTCCATAGCTCCCCTTCACCAGCAAAACCAAAGCTAACTCAAGTCAGAATGTGAATAGGAGTTCAAAAATAGCCTCACCTCAAACTTTCCCTAAATCATCCATCCATCAGACATTGTGTCTGGTAGCAGAGAATAAGACAGTGGTGAGCCCCACCTTTACAGCTGCGAAATCAATCTACGAACACCTGACCTGTCGGGTGGATGGGATAGGAATCATGAAAGAAAGTTCCTCTACATGCAGATTCATGACCAACCCTACAATCAAATTGATCTCGGGTGGCAAGGTAGATGAGTTGTTATGTATAAAGATAGATCGATATCTAACACGTCATCCTATATTATAGTCCAAGATCAACATTTTCATGTCAATGCATTTTCTTCCCAAATTGACCTTGAAAATTAAAAAATAGGAAGCATTAGTAAACATCCAAACCTAGACCATATCCATCCTTAGAAAGGTCTACAAATCATACAAAAGCATTGCTCAACATCCAGACCTAGACATTCCCCATCCTTAGAAATGACTGGGCGAGTTGATGTTCTAATTAACCTTTGAGAGAGAAAAAAAGTGCAAGAAACACATTCTACTTACACAAATAAACATTAGCCCGTAAAAGGGAAAGTACAGGGATATAACTCTATAATGTTGACGTTCTTACCAAATGGAGAGGAAAAAAATAGTCAATTGAAGCTAATGACGTAAAACTGGAGGAGGGGTAAAGAAGCTTTGTAAACATTTTTCATACCTGGCCGAGAATCCTTGAGAGTCCACCCACGAGTACTCTATTGAGGATGGTGAAGTGATCACTTTGGTCTAAGAGGAATTTGTTGCGGAGCTGCTCATTTTTTTTTCTTATATCTCGTTAGCGTCACAATTGTGACATCGTTGGGCTATAATTGAAAAAAAAAAAACCAAAAACACATTACATTTGCCTACCGTCGCAAATTTACGTCACAAATTGACCCCTAATGTATTAGTGCATCCTTTCCAATCCACATAATAATTCATTCTAAGTTTTGTTTAATAAAGCTAAAATTTCTTGGCTGAGTCATTAATTTAAGACTATATCTTCCTAATACACTTCCACCTCCAAATTTAAATTCCTAAAATCATCAAAACCTTCTTATTGAATATCTTTAAAGATATAACCCAATTTTCTAGTTAATTAGCCTCTTTACTACCCTCTCTAAGAGTATGACTTATCTTATAGTGTGTGAATTTATTCAATTCACTAACTGTTTTACTCATTCAATTCTAAATATATCAAGTTTGAGAATGATTAGTCTTTAAAGCTTTCACAATAATTTTAGAATCCTCTTCTAGATGTATAAAATATCGACCCATCTTATACCTTAGTCTTACTACAAGTAAAGCCAACTATGCTTCTACAACATTATTCAACCCATTATGTAATCTAATAGAATTCATTGCTACAATATCCCCTTTCAAATTCGTAGCAAAAGAACTTTGCACCTAAAACCCCTAGATTCTTTTGGAGGAACCGTCAAAATTTATTTTAATCCAACCTGGTTCTAGTGGGCACCAAACAAACTCCTCCCTACAAATAGTTTTCTTTGGATGCCTACTCCCATCACACTTCCACCTAACCTTAATCTCAGGCCATTACTTTTGCATCAAGTTATCCCAAGAATAAAAGATCTCGCTAGAATTCAAATTACTAGTGATAGTACTCATGACATTCAATTGACATATTAATTTTATTGATAATTTTATCTACTGACTCAAACTCGTCATGAAAGATCCTTCTATTACACTCCTTCCATAATTCCCAAATTACTGTTGATGGACTAATAATCCATATCTTTGACATAGTTTATTTTTGACTAAAAGTGGGCTAGCATTTAAATAAACTCAACAAAGTATTAAGTAGGGGACCAAAATAGTTTAATTTTCCTTTTAATGTATCCCAACATTTTTTTGCCATCTCACATTGGACAAGGTGGTGATCTTGTTAGAGTAATTAGATATTTCCTAATTAACTCTAGTTTTCTTAAGCTAAACTTTAGGAGTCTAATAATTAATTCTTTTAATAATTATTATGATGCAACCTAGGTTAGACCTTTTTTCATTGTAAAAAATCATTCACTTTTGATTATAGCAATCCCTTTTTTTTCTCATCAAGAATGTCTCATCTATGGATCTAGCAATTCTAGCCTCCATAGTTTTTTGCTTCTCTTTTTCTTTGACAAGTTTTTTGCATGCAGGTGATCTTGGGAGCTGTATGGTTAATCTTTCATCAACTTCAACATGGTATTCGAGCTCCAGATCTTCATGCTCATGTTTTGTTCTTAAGAGATTTGGCATTGATTTTTAGATATGTGGCTTTTAGAGGATTTTTTATTGGATCTAGGGAGGACATATTTTTTAGAGCACTTTGAGCCTAAATAGACATCACTGTTGAACTCAAAAATGCTCAAAAACTCTAATTTGAGGCACACAAAAAAATTAGTGTACAATTATTATTAGAGGAGGTATGCTTGAAACTCATGCCTCTATTTTCTACATGCAGTGCACTATTTTTGGGTGCCTACATGTACTTTGGCATGCAAGTTCACGCCTTGGACCTCGCATTCTAATGAATTGTCAACATCGATATGTTTTTTTATTGGAATCTTCATTTTTTACCTAAGCATGCATGGGTCTTTGCACATGCAAATTAAGAACATGGTTTGATTGTACACAAACTTTGGAGATTGTGGATGCAATTTTTAAAGGAGACATTTTTGGTAGACTCTGATCTCCAAGTGGCCTCCTCTCCAAGCCCACACATTTTTGCAAAATCCCCTACGTATTTTTTTGGTGCAACGTCCAAGGTCAGGCATTTATTGATGGGCATATTTTAAATTTCTTTTGGTATGGCATTAACTTTCTTGGAAGCTATTTTTCCTTCATTATCGGCCACTCCTCCTTCTGATGTAGGAGCATCTTGCAAACATTTATTATTTTTTAAAAATAAAAGAAAAGAGAGAGAAAATAAATTGAAAATAAATAAATAATTGTGGAGGAGAGAGAGAAACTGACAAAAATAGAAGGAAAAATAATAATAAAATAAAATAAGGGAAAAAGGATAAAAGAGGAATTTCTATTTTCCAGGTGCATAGGTGGCATAAATAGAAAAATAAGAAAAATAGTTGTTATTCCATTAATCGAGCTGTGTAGGTGGCATCTTAAGAAGTTTGTGGAAAGTTCCTTAGATCATGCATTTAATATTTTTTGTGATCCATAAAGGAAATGTAATTTTCTAATTGGGCCACATGGTGGTGCTTAGTTGTATTTAGGTGAAATTCTAGAAGGTTGTGGATATTCTAGAATGTTGTGGATAAATCATGCATGGGGTGGTAAGTGCCTATTTAAGGAAGGCTTATGTTCATTTGTAATCAAGCTCTTCAAGTGTAAGCCCTTGCAATGAAGCCCTTCAAGTGTAAGCTCTTGTAGTGAAGCTCTTCGAATGTAATCTCTTGTAAGGAAGCTCTCTTATATTATAAGAGTTTGAAGTTTTTCCATTTGGAGAATATTGTAATGAATTGCAAGTATTAATAAAACATGCTTTGAAGCATTTTTGTCATCTTTTTGTCTCCATCTTGTTGTGAGCTTGGTTGTGAGTTGGTACGGGTGGTTTTTCCCTTCATCAGTGGTATTAGATCATACCCTTGTTAGTAGTAGTAGAGTGTACCTCCATCAGTGGTATCAGAGTGAGAGTTCCTGAGTGTGCAAACAGATCGCCGAACGTGAGGCAGTTTGCACTAGGACATGGACCTTGATTTGGGTAAAGTTTGTCAAGAAGTTCTTGATTGTGTAGACAGATTGTCGACTATGAGGCAATTTGCACTAGGTTCTTGTGTTGCACTAGATTTTTCTTCTAAAGACTTGATTATGGAGAAGAGAAATTGGATGGATTCTAAGGATTCCTCGACTTGAGAAAATTAGAGCAAGAAATCAAGAGGCATTGATAGTTGATTTGCAAAAGCAAGTGAATGAATTAGAAGCTGAGTTGTGGAAATAAAGAGCACGTCACCAAAAAAGAGATGTTGATAATTCCTTGGATGCAAAAAAGAAAGAAGATCCAGTGGAGTATCAGACATGGGGTATAAAGAAGAGCAAGAGGATGCAGAGGAAATCATTTGTGAACCTAAAGCTGAAGAAGATGAAAGAGAAGAGGAAGAGCATCAAGATGACAAGATTTATGAACTTGAAATAGATCAAGATGATTTGAGGATTGCAGCAATGGAGGAAAAGTATAGTGCTTTCATTGGAGATCAAGCAAGTGGAGTAGTTACATGCATTGTTGATGACATGAAAGAGGCAAGCAAAGATGACTATGTCAAAGAGGTAAATTTCTATGAATTATATGATGCTAAATTTGAGGTGAGTTTGAAAGATATTGATGATGGTTTGCATGAGGATCTTATTATTCATGTGTGGCATGCAAAGGAAGATTGGTATGGTGTTGCTGGGTTTATTACAGGTGTGATTAATTCAACAAGATTGAATGAGGATGAGAGTTATACTTGGACAGAGTTCATTATGAAGGAGTATTTTCAGTAGCAAACAGTTGTTCCGACTAGGTGTTAGAAAAGAAAAAAGAAGGAAATATATCGGCACTGGATACTTGTTCTAGCTATGTGTTGGAGGAAGAGAAAAAAATTTTAAAAAACTATCAACAATGGCTACTTCATTTTGTGAATCCATATTCACAAAATTTTTCCTACCATGGGAGTCGGATGTAGGAGCATCATGCATTAGAAAAAAAAATGTGGAAGATTTGCATGTTGGTTTTCTTGTCCCTGTTGAGGTGGAAGCTTGTGGTGAAGATGAAGATGGTTTTATATCTTTCTTTTGGCATCAAAGTGTGGGACACACTTTTCTATCTACCAGGGGAGTCTGATGCAGGAGCATCTTGCAAACATTTATTATTAAAATTTTAAAAGAATTTTAAAAAGAGAGAAAATAAATTGAAAATAAATAAATAAATAAATAATTGTGGAGAGAGAGAAAGTGATGAAAATAGAAGGAAAAATAATAATAAAATAAAATAAGGGAAAAAGGAGAAAAGAGGAATTTCTATTTTCAAGGTGCATAGGTGGTGTAAATAAAAAAATAAGAAAAATAGTTGTTATTCCATTAATCGAGCTATGTAGGTGGCATCTTAAGAAGTTTGTGGAAAGTTCCTTAAATCATGCATTTAATATTTGTTGTGATCCATAAAGAAAATGTAATTTTTTAATTGGGCCACATGGTGGTGTTTAGTTGTATTTAGGTGAAATTCTAGAGGGTTGTGGATATTCTAGAATGTTGTGGATAAATCATGCATGGGGTGGTAAGTGCCTATTTAAGGAAGGCTTATGTTCATTTGTAATCAAGCTCTTCAAGTGTAAGCCCTTGCAGTGAAGCCCTTCAAGTGTAAGCTCTTGTAGTGAAGCTCTTCGAATGTAATCTCTTGTAAGGAAGCTCTCTTATATTATAAGAGTTTGAAGTTTTTCCATTTTGAGAATATTGTAATGAATTGCAAGTATTAATAAAACATGCTTTGAAGCATTTTTGTCATCTTTTTGTCTCCATCTTGTTGTGAGTTTGGTTGTGAGTTGGTATGGGTGGTTTTTCCCTTCATCAGTGGTATCAGAGCATACCTTTGTCAGTGGTAGTAGAGTGTACCTCCATCACCTTCACCACTTGTTAGTGGCCTACGCATGTGTTATTGGTGGATGCCCCTTTGACTTCATTTTTTCAAAACCTAGTGCGTAAATGAAGGGTCCAACTCAATTTCCTTGTTGTGTAATGGAGGGCCTCTAAATTTTTGGCCCTAGCAGCCCTCCTTCAATCACCTTGGTTGGTTGCTTACCAAAAATTTGAATACATATGATCATGCAAATTTTTTTGGGCCCATATTTTTGCTATCAAGTGTACAATCAAGGAGGCCAATTCAACGACATGGTTGGTGACTTTTTTATGATTGGTGGTCTTGTTTTTCTGTGCCTTTGGGATCTCCATCGAGAGCTCAGTCCAAAATTAATGTCAAGATATCCACCAGTGGCACTTATGCTTCCTTCTAAGTCTGTGAGTCTTTGGGTCTTGGTTGTACATCAAATAATCAGCACCTTCTTTAGAGACAACACCATATGTCATTGGACACTGTGACGGCTCGAGTTTCATTATTTTTGGAAGCACAAAATGCACCTTTTCTTGGATAATCATGTACTCACTAGAGATTCCTGAGGCCCATGCCAAGTCATGGGACTATTCAAGTGTTCAAAATTCTCCATGCACTTCAAACACCTACGTCCCTTAATACTAATTGACCATTAGACTCCACACAAGTCATTTTGTTGTTGACTTTTGACGAGAGGAACGCTTGGATTTTTAAATGGAGATGACAAGGTTTGGGGTGTGATATTCCATGCCAGAGCCTCTTCATCTATGAGGCCCCACAAACATATTAATGGGCATTGGTGGTTATCCCATTCAATGGGGGTTTAAGCCTTTTTTTAGGTAGTTTACCTTTTTGTGCATCATGGTTTTTGTCATTTCACTCATGATTTTTTCTCCACATCGGTGGTTTCCACCTTGTTAACTTTAGGGATAATTTTTGGAGAATGTGCTAGTTTGAGTTGCTATATTTTTTTTTATCACCCAACAATAGTTTTGAATTTTTCCACATGGCAAAAATTGACACATGGCATGCTATTATTGGCCATCAGATTTGTTTTCCAGCACTAGCCCTTTGTCACCGCGTATTTTTGGTGATTGGATATTTTTTCTAGTAGGGGTCATTTTCTGGCATTTTTTTGCCTCAATGGTCATTTGACCATCAAATTTATGCGTGTCACTTGCTGACATAAGCATTGGACCAATTTAGACTCTGTTTGGACCTACCTTCGCATTTTTGCTCATATCGCGGGCATACAAACTCCATATTCCACAAACAAGATATTGCTAGAAATCTGGTTCTGAGCCCATCATAGTAGTATAGGTATTTTTCAATTATAATTTTTTTAATGTTGTTCTCTACTATCAAAGTAAGGGGTACAATTTTGCACTCTAGGAGACATATCTTGAGCATCCAATCTTTGATTTGGGAATTCTTTATATCATTGGAAAGGTATTTTAGAGCTCTTTAAGTGATGCTAGTTATTTTTTTAGATTGTATTTAGTCTTTTTCATTTTTGTATTCTGGTGGATATCTTAGTTGTTTCAGGTCTAGGGATGATTTTTTTTTGCTTCAAATGATTTGTCATGAGTTGCAATATCTATTGTATTAGCCTTATGTCTCTGTTGGTCTATTTGGACATCATTATGCATTCTTGTAAACACACTGAGATAAAGTGTCATATTCTATCTATATTTTCATTCTAGTTGTTTTTCCTTGTTTTTCCTTTTGATCTGAGCAGTGTTATCTGAGGACACTCATATAGATTATTGTATTCTTAGGATTCATTATTTCTTGTGCCTTATTGTACATGCACTACTTTGATTATGTAAGAATTTTCCTTAGAGAAAAATTCACCCAGGAACTACGAACTCAAACACAAGAACAACTGTAGACCTGGAAGAGAGAGTATGATCAGAATGACAATATATTCATTCAATACGTGTTATAAACTACACTAGGAGTGCCTATATAAAAAGGCCTTTGAGATACATCTATAATGCCTCAAAATCAATTACATGATAAGTCATACAACCAAGCACATGTCCACCAAATATGGGTTATCCTCCATTAAGCATCAAAGTAAGTGCGATGATGAGAGGATAAGCCTACAAAGGTGTAATACGCAAATCAATGTTGCAGATACCATGTGCTAAAATAGAGTTTCCTACTTCTATTTTGTCAACATGACAAATCAAAAAGGTGTGCAAACTCCTAAGTGTCTCACAAAATAAAATAATAAAATAATGCAATAACCTAAGTAAACTTAAGTGTAAATAGTGAATATGTATTTACACCAACACCCCCCCTTATTTGCAACTTAGGGGGATGGCCTTAAGCTTACGAAAAGTAGGATGAAATGCAAGATGGGTCTTGGCTACTAAGCCATGTTAGGTACCCATGTACATAATGAAAATGCAGTCTCTCATAAAGTGGAGAAAGAGGGAAAATCTCATGGGAAAAACCCTCCCCCAAAAAGAGAGATGAATAGGGATGCATGGATGGATGGAGTAATCAAGACCCCCCCTCATTAAGACATACATCCAGTATATAGAAGAGTGAAGAAGGAGAGAGGCAAAACCTCATAAGAGGAAAAAGTCCCCCCCATAAGAAAGAAGAGGAAGAGAGACAAGGTAGTCCCCCCCCACCAAATGAAGAATGCCTGTCAGTGAAAGCCGCTCCATGGAAGAAGCTAGTCCAAGAGTGTTGGATGACGTTCCTCCCCTTTGAAAGAAACAATGGCAAAGGTAAAATCCTAAAGATGTATGGTGGCCCTAAAACCTACTCAAGTATCCTTGTGCTAATCCTTTCACTATTGAAATATAAGCATGTGGACTAGACTAATGTTGTGACCTCTCACTACAACTGTCGATAGAACCCCATGTGTCTGAATCTGTTGAAGCACTACCACTGGTGTCACTATCAGTTTCCACAATGTATGAAGTACTGAGAGGAGTAGAGGACAAGCTAGGTGAAATTTCCTCAAAGTGTACACCCTTCTCCACAAAATCTCATGAGTCTTTGGATCCATAAGTCTATAAGCCTTAACATCATCTTCATATCCAATGAAAGTACAAGGCCTATGTGTCAGTGCCTTGCATCCCCTAGAAGATAGGTTTGCCCATGCTAGACAACTGAAGACTCTGAAGTGACCTACAACTAGTTTTCTACCACACCATGCCTCAAAAGGAATCTTCTCATCTAAGGCATTACGAGGAGGCCTATTAAGTATGTAAGTGGCACTGCAAATGGCTTCAACTTCAAGTGTAGGATCAAGAGACTTGGCTTTGAACATGCAACTTTCCATGGATTTGAGAGTCTTAATCCTTAGTTCTACAACATTTGTCTTGTGTGGATTGAATGTTGGTAGATTCTGAAGATCAATTCCCTCAAGTTTGCAAAAATCTATAAGTCTTCTATCTACATATCTATTCTCATTGTCCACCCATAGAACCTTGATGGCTTTCCTAGATTTGTGCTCAACATGAGTCTTGAAGGCTTGAAGCTTATGAACCACTTCATTCATGTGATGAAGGAAGTAGACCCAAGTGAACCTTAAAAATTCATCAACAAAGGTAAGGATGTAGCGGCCTTGGCTAACTGAAGTCATTACAAAAGCCTTCTAAAACCATGTGAACTAACTGGAGAACAACTGGTGCTCATGAAGACTTGCCTTTATCATACTTCTCTTCGAGATGCATATCCACTAAACATGAAAAACACTCTCCCTTAGAAAAGTTGATGTTTGGTAGACCTTTGACCATGTGTTTGAAGCAAAGTTATTGAAGATGGCAGAAGGCAAGATGACCAAATTGCTCATGCCATAAATTGATGTGTGAAGTAGAGTGAGTCAACAAGGCTTGAGAAGGAGACTTAGGCACAAAGTGGGAGAAGGAATAAAGCCTCTTTTCATCATTGACTTTCTCCACTACAACCAATGAATCATCTTTAAGACTGCATACCATCACTGAATCTGGAAGGAACTCAACTTTGTGACCATCTCCAAGGTGAGTGATTTGGTAAACTAATAGGAGATTGAAGTTAATATTTGGAATGTAGAGAACATATTTGAATTCCCCATTGTCCATTTCCACATGTCCTTTTCCTTCAAATTCCATTTTAGTATCATTTCCCATGAAGATGTATGGTACCTTTGACTACTTCAATGAAGAAAAGTCTTCCTTTGAAGAACCCATGTGATAGGAGGCACTTGAGTCAAGTATCCATTCCAAAGAAGAACTTTAATTTGCCATAAGTGCTTTTCCTTTACCCTTTGAAGAGGTTGGAGTAGAATCCTTGGAAGTACCTGGCATTTGAAACTTGTTTTTCCTTAGTAGATTTTCTAACTCATCGATTATTTTAGTCTCACAATGATGCGAGGTCATGATTTGGGTTTTTGCAATATGCACAAAAAAGTTTTTCCTTCTTTTCATTATTTCCCTTCTTGTTGTAAGGAGGACTTTTGTGTCTCAAATTCTGATTTCTACTCCACTGCTTCTTTTTGTAGTTGCTAGAACTTTTCCCTCCTTGACTTGATTGGTGCTCATCACTAGCCACTAAGACTTTGGTCTTTGATGACTATAGAAGTCCTAAATCTATCAAGTGAGATTGTTCAACAATCAACATTTCTACAAATGCATCAAATGTAGGCTTTTGGTAAGTGGTTCCCATGGTCAACCCATGAGTATTAAAACTCAAAATAAATGAATTATACTCTCAAGGTAGCCTCTTTAGGATGTGATGAATCAACTTTTCATCCTTCATGGGATTACCACAATCTTTAAGAAGTGCCCTATACTCATTGACTTTGTTGATGTAATCCTGAATTGTGTCAAAATTCTTTGGATCCAAGAGAAGTAGATCATCCTCAATTTCAAATCCCTTTTCTTCATCCACCTTACCATACAATGATTCAAGTTTATCCCAAGTTGGTTTGGATTTCGTAAAACTAGCAATGTGAAAGAAGAGATCTCTATGTACACAACTCTTGATAACACCTAAAGCCTATTGGTCTTGTTTTTTCCATTCAATGAGTTCTTTAGCATTAGTAGGTTTGGTAATTGTACCATTAACATAAAGACTATAACCTTTTTCCATTAATCTACTCCATGCAATATCTTTCCATGTAGAATAATTGTGTGAAGTTAGAGGTGGACATTTAAATGAAATCATGATGCAGAAATGAAAAGAGCACAAAAGAGAGACACACAAATATAGTACACACCCCCGCCTTTTCACTCAACCAAAAGACGCCCCCAAAAAGATGCTTTTGGCACTTTAAAAATAGTGCGTGTACAATGGACCACTTGTCAAAATGAACAAAGTAGACTTTCTAATTTATTTTTTACAACTACCTTTTGAGGCCCAAATCTATCACTAAGAATTGTAGCTCAGATGTACAACAATTCTAAAAAGTAATCAAAGCTTTACAATGTTGAAAAAGCCCTAGTTTTGAAAGTGAGATTTTTTTCCACAAAAACCTAGAATGTGACTACATATCTAGAAAGTAGACCAAAAATAACACACTTTCAAAAAAATAGAACCTGAAAAGGTGACCAAATGAGCCCGTACAAAGCATTTGAAGTTGCAAAATGCAAGATTAAGAAGGTACAATTGCCAAAAAATAAAATTTCTAAAAAATATTTGCACCAAAACTAAAAAAGAACACCACCAATAGAAATTTTAGGAAATTCTACCCAATTTTTTAAAAAATTGCACCTGAATTAGAGTCTAGATGTCTAAGTTATGGACTCACAAAATTAGGCTACCAAATCAAAAAGCAATCTAGAGAGGGCTCTGGCAAGAAAACTTCATGCTTAAATTTGATGGTCAAATGGCCAATAGTTATAAATGACCTGGTTTTTATGGTTGAACGATCATCAAATTTAACATAGTACTTTTTTGATTTCAACAAAAAATAGTCCCTTTAAGTGACCTAGCAGGGGCGTAGACTAACATGTCATACGAATTGTAAAAAAAAGTTGTGGTGGATAGGCTGATGTGGCAGTCATACACACATGTGCCACAGTCACTGATGATGTGTGTTGGGCCGTAGGTGTAATCGACATGGTAGGAAGTAGTCCATGTGGCAGACATTGGATGGTTCGCATTGCCTTGGTACAATAACTATCTATGCACTGCATTGCAAATTGTAGAATGTCACATGTTGTTGTGTAGCTGACCAAAATCTAAATGCAAACGCTATAATTTTTAACCTTCACCAAGTATTTTGAACATTGTCAAAGCTTGCAATAGGTGTGCCAGAGATGTAACTCTGTGGCCAGAAAAGTCTTTAATGCATGACCCCTGAAAAATGACAGTCACCAAGTTTTACAAAGCAGCGATAGAAGACAGGCCAAAAAGACAGCAGGGGCACCATATCTTCATTGCTGAAGGTAGGTCTGGACAACATCGGATTGTCAATGCATAGGGTTGGATTTAAAAAGACCAAAAATGATTGCGGCCTACAGAAAGCTTCTCTCTGTCCATCAGGTTTTAAAATCTACAGAGTTAGAAAATGTTCAGTTGGGAGCTGAACAAAGTCAAATGTGTGGTCGTTGAATCTCGTCTACTTGTTAGACTTTGCTTTTGCAGCAACATGCAGCCAAAAAATGTAAAAATTCATCGGGAATAGTTGTAGAGTCGCTGGTTTTATATTGTTTTGTCCCACATGGACATTGCGGTGGGAGTTTAAAACATTTACAACCCAGATGTCGCAGGCACAAAGCAAAGAAAAAGCCATAGTTTTGAAAACAAATGTTGTCAATGTTTCTTGGCTGGTTCGGCAAGTTGGGTGCCATCAGGAGATGATTCGGCCATCAGATTACTATGTATGGCCTTTGACTATGATGCGCCTACCGATTAAGAAAGGAATATTCCTCTATGTAGGGTGTAGGGCCAAGATCTAACAGTTTGTGTACCCAAAAAAAATTCTCTACAAGACCATCTAGCCTAAAAAAATGCAAAGAAAAATTGAATGACAGATATGAAAATCAATTAATGAGATCTACAAATGACTATACCAAAACTACAAATTGAGGCCTCCAAGTGCCAATTTCCAAAAAAAAATTGCCTCACAGTTGACTTTGGGCTAAGGTAGCTGAATTTATAGTCAATCTTCACTGAATCAACATTCTTGACATAATGGTGAGGTCAGATCTAGCTCTTGATGCTCCTAATTTTTGTAGTACTCCAGATTCAAGCTGAGGTGTTGAAGTAGCAATGGTCTTGAATGGCTATGTGATGAGAAAATCTCCAAGCTGTAATACCATGTAAGAATTTTCTTTAGGGAAAAATTTACCTAGGAACTAAGAACTCAAACACAAGCACAACTATAGAGCAGGAAGAGAGAGTATGATCAAAATAATGATATATTCATTCAATACGCATTATAAAGTACACTAGGAGTGCTTGTATATAAAGGCCTATGAGATACATCTAGAATGCCTCAAAATTAGCTACATGATAAGTCATACAACTAGGCACATGCCAACCAAATATGGGTTATCCTCCATTAAGCATAGAAGTAAGTGTGATGATGAGAGGATAAGCCTACAAAGGTGCAACTCGCAAATTAGTGTTGCAGACACCATGTGCTAAAATAGAGTTGTGTACTTCTGTGTTGTCAACATGACAACTCAAACAGGTACACAAACTCCTAAGTGTCTCAAAAATAAAATAATACAATAACCTAAGTAAACTTAAGTAAGTGTAAATAGTAAATACGTATTTACACCAACAAATTAAAGTGTCATAGGGAGTTGATGTTTTTCCTTTGTTTGTCATCTTCCTTTGTCTAGTGAGTTTTCCTTTTGTGACATTAGCCTCATGACATGTCTAAGATTGATCACCTCAATACACACATATGTATCATTTTGTACATCTTGATCATGGTTCCTTGATATGCAGTCCTTTTGGCCCACTTTTCCAATCATTTGTCACCTCACCCTTGCCTACATTATGGGAGTTTTTTTTTTAAATTTCTCATGCTTCCTTTATTTGATGGAGTGATCTATGTATTTAGTATTTGTTCCTATCTACTAGGCAGATGTAGTGGATGGATCATTTACCATATAGACACTTTTCTTTTTGTTTCTACTTTGGTTGTAGCCTTCCATGTTTGATTGATCAACTCTTCGGGCTTTGGTTTTTTATGTCCTTTTTATCTTTGAGTTCATTTGTTTGCCTTTGTGTGCCTCTTGATTCGATGCAAATTATAGTCTTCTCTACCTGGTCAAATTCTATTTATGTGGAGGTTCTTTATATCAACAGCTACTTTTGACAAAGCTTGTCAACTTTTACAAGTTTTAGTGGTGTTCTTCATGATCATCTTTTGTTCCTATCTTCTAGAACATTCCCTAGTTTGGAGGCTAATTCAGCCCTTCACTACTTCTTTTCAGCATTATTTCCATCTCTTTTTGGAGTAGGGTTTTTCCCATGTGGTTTTCTCTATCTCCTCTTTTTAGAGATTTGGTTGTGCTTGGGTACCTCATCAGCCCTTGTTGTCAAGACCCAAATTTATTTTCAGTAGTAGTTTCTAGATATTTAGCTAATCCCTAAGTTTATGTTAAGAGTGGGTGTTAGAGAAATTAGATATTTTTTAATTAACTCTAGTTTTCTTAAGCTAAACTTTAGGTATCTAATAATTAATTCTTTTATTAATTATTATGATGAAACCTAGATTAGACCTTTTTAGGGTTTTTATCTCCTTTATAAGGATGATCTCTCATTGTAAACATTCATTCACTTTTACTTATAGAAATCTCTTTATTTTTTCATCAAGAAAGTCTCATCTATGGATCTGGCAATTCTAACCTCCATAGCTTTTTGTTTCTCTCTTTCTATGATAGGTGTTTGCATATAGGTGATTCTTGGGAGCTGCGGGGTTTATCTTTCATCAAATTCAATAGGTCTACCTCTTCCACCTTATTTATGCACATCATATAGATTTTTATGCCTACAAATCCATAATTTTTCCCTTTTTTCACAAGTTAAAATCTTTTTCTGAATTGCTAGTCATGCAAGTTCTCTAGATTTTTTTAAGCAATCTTTATCCCAAAAAAATTTATAGGGCCATTCATTAACTTCTTCTTCCATATCCATTAATTGATACCTCAATTTGGATAAATAATTATTGTAATATGTTGCACACCAAATTACCTTTTGTTTTCCCTCAATCAAAGAAACTATCCTTTCCTTAAAAATGTTCCTCATCATTTCTTTATGTTCATTAGAAAAATTGCATAAAGAAACATTCATCCAACATCATCAATATTCGAATGGGGTTGTTATCCTTTCCAAATAATCTTTAACTTTATTCGCCCAAAGGTATTGCATGCATTCCATAACATCTTGAACATTATTACTCTTAGATAGTACACTTCTTCCATTCCAATATTCCTCCCAAAAGGATGCCTTACAACCATCCCTTATTTGCCAAGAGAGATGTTTGATAATCACCGATCTACATTCAATGATAAAATTTACACACTATTGATCCCTTTGGAGGATCTCTAACTATAAACATTATATTGTCCTCCTCTGAATCTAAATATTTATCCTTTAGAATACACACCCATAACTTAGATGGATTAGCGTATATGTCCCATACCAACTTAGCTCCCAAGGCTTTATTTATCAATTTCCATCTCCTAAGACCTGTCACCCCATTCTTCTTAGATTTACAAATTGACTCCAATGCCACAAGAGGTATTTTATCCTCTTCTTGTGTTCCATTCTAAAAAACTTCTGTATCCTCTGCTCAATATATCTTAAAAATTTAATTGGGATTTTCAGACAACTCATTGAAAAAATAGTGATAGCAAAAATCACCAATTGCAATAATAAATTTCTTCCTACATATGTTAACCATCTACCCTCCAACTTTCTAACCTTTTTACATAGCTATCTACCAAGTCTTTCCAAAGACTCATTTTATTTGCACCTCCAAATAGAGGTATCTCAAGATATTTGTTAGTGAGAGAGCCTACCTTTATGCCAATAATTCTATAGATGTGTTCTTGTACTGGTGGAGAGGTATTAGAAAAGAAAATTTCAGATTTATTGCAATTTATGAACTAACATGAAACATTACTACATTCCTCTAAATTGGATTTGATAATGTTAGATTCTCTCATAGAGGATTTGCCCATTAAATAAGAATCATCAACCAATTGTAAGTGATTTTTTTGTATCTATACCTCTTGTTATTTTCAACCCTTTCCATTCTCCATTTTCCTTCATTCTTTTAATGGAGCTACCCAAAACTTCAGCCAAAATTATGAATAAGAAAGGACATAATTGATCACCCTGTCTAGTACCTATAGATGTGTCAAAGAAGCCTTGAGAGCTACCATTTACAAAGATTGAGAATCATGGAGTAGAAATGAACCTATACACCCAATCACACCAAGAATTGTCAAAACCAAACCTTCTCAACACCTCCATTGAAAACTTCCTATTTACATTATCATCACCTTTTTTAATATCCAATTTTATCATCATTCCTACCTTCTCAGCCATCTTAATAGAATATATGGCTTCATGGACTAAAAATTACCTTCATACATAGACCTACTCAAGCCAAACCCACTTTTCTTGATTGAAATGATAGAGGGTAGAACCATTTTTAGCCTATTGGTGATGACTTTGGATATAACCTTATAAACAATGTTACATAGGGAAATAGGCTTGAAATCATCAAAGGATTCTTTCATCCCCTTTTTGGAATTAGAGAGAGAAAAGTGTTGTTAAAATCTTTAAAGATAAACCCCCTCTTCTATGATTCTTCCACCACCTCACAAAGATCTTTACCAAACATATATAAAGCTTTTTGAAAAAACAAGTCAAAAAACTTGTCAAGACCTAGGTCCTTATCACTCCCCAGATTAAACAAGAAAGATTTAACTTCTTTCTTTGATTAGGCCTTAATAATATCTCATTTTGATCCTTTGTAATGATTTTAGGGATCACATCCAAAAGCCCATTGTCAAAATATTGATCAATAAAATCTTTGGAAAAAATATCAACATAATACCTCATAGCTTCTTTATTAATCTAATCAAGCTCTATCATTACTATACCTTGCTTGTTCTTGATAAAACAATTATTTTTAAATGTGTGTCTACCTTTAACTGAATTTTCAAAGAACTTAGTATTTCTATCACCCTCTTTCAATTACAATTCCCTTAATTTTTACCTCCAAAATGTCTCTTCCATGTACAAAACCTCATTATACACCTGTTTTAACTCCCTTTCTTGAATAAAGTCATTTTCATCCATTTATCCATGAATAATTTTTTGATGTAGGAGTATCCTGGGTACAAGCGAAATCTTGCATCACCCAAAAATATTTTATTTTTAGTCTTTTCTATTTCCAATAAGGACTAATAGACAAGGTGGTTACTATTTATGGGAACTCGCTATTTTTTGCAAGTTTGTCATACGAGCTTGGAATGTTCTCATTTTCTATAGGAAGGTTCACTTTAAAGTTGTAAGCCTACCATAAAAATCTCATTGCTCAAGTGTTAGTATCAAAGAAGTTATTTGCAGATTTTCAATAGAAAGATTTGCAAAAAAATCTTCAAGCTCACCATTGGAGGCCTTAGAGTGCCCAGATGAGGTCTGAAAACTTGATAGAAAGGCACTAGTGCTATTTCAAGCCTATAGATCAAAAGTTGGCATTTTCAAAAAGTGGTTATAATAGCCAATCGGAGCAATGGTTCATGAGTTATGGACTTTGGAAGTTGGGCTACCGAAATTTCTAAAATAATTTGTCAAAGATGTATTTGGTCAACTCTATGCTATTGTTAGGGTCTGTTGGCCCTAAGTATTAAGTTTGAGCATCTAGAACTTTCTCGAGTAGCATAAAACTGCTTATCTAAGAAAGGCTCGAACATTGTCTCAGATAGGTCTCGGTGATAGTTCACAGCTTGTCTTGCAAATTATTGTACTTATGAATTCTATAATTTTGCATTTGTGGTGCAAATAAGAAGTCCATGTTTTGTTCTCACATTTTCTATTGTTTCTATGTTTCTATTATGAGTTTATGGTATTAAGGGGAGTTCCCTGCATCATTTTTTCATTTAGATTTGCTAGTTCCATTTCTAGCTTGAACTTTTAATTAAAAATATTCTTAAAAACCTCCCTGTTCCACACTTTTAATTTCTCCTTCCTAAAGGCATGATTAGCAGAACATCTAGGATTTGTACTTCACCATTCCTTAATCAACTCCATGAACTTATATTCATCCAACCACATTTTTCCAAATTTGAACAGCTCTCTTTCATGTGTTGTATCATCCAAAATCCTTAGGCAAATAGGAAACTGGGTTGACCTTGTGATTGGAAATATCTATGCCTGACACAATCAATTTGAATCCATCTAATCACCTCCTAGCAAGAATCTATTGATGCAAGAGCATCCTAGGGTAGTTGGCTATCTTGCATGATTAAGGGATTTTAGTGGAGTTGAGTGGACCTATTTGGGTCTTAGTTAATTGTTTTTTATGTATTTAATAAGTATTGTAAGCCTTTAAAGGCATTTGGTATTTAATGTCTGCTGGAGGCCGACTTGTAGCTCTTCAAGTATTTAATGTAAGGGATATTTAGTTTGTAGCTTATTGGGCCAACTTGTGGCTTAGGTTGGTATAATTAGGCATTGTGGTGAAGTCTTTAGTCATTATTCATCCATCTTGGAGAAGAGAAGGTGGTAGAGGAGAAAATTTTGAGAAAGGCTAGTAGTCGAGGCTTGGGAAACAAGGAGATTGCTTGGTGGGCTTGTGACTACCAGTTGGATCTTCCTTGGAGGTTTCTACTAGATTCTGGATTTAGACTAGCTAGGGTTTGGATTAGATCTTGAGGGATCTTGTAGAACTATTGCTTGCTTTGTATTTGGTTGTAACTAGCATGGCCTTACAGCCTGGCACATTGCATGTAATTAGTTATATCTATGAATAAATTATAGTGACTTGGCTTCAAATCTTGCATTGTTGTTTATCTTCCATTGTGTGGTTATTTGTTTGGGGCTATGAAATCTCCTTTGGGGATTCTCCTACCTTGCACTACATCATCTATCTTATTTTTCTACTATATTTGAAAAACCCAATTTTCAGTTTGTCCAAGTAAACTCACCATTCTTCAATTCCACATCATGAAGATTTTTGAAATTAAAAAATTTTGAAAATTCTTTTTGACTTTGGTTGTACCAACCTTTACTCCCCAATTTTTCAACTAGTGAAAGGATAGCATTAAAGTGCCCACACAATACAAACAAACTATCTTTGACATTATTATCTTTGTAGATAAAGATAACCAAAATTGCAATTTTAAGGCATGGCTACCCAAGCCATACACATTAAAGGCAAATAATTTTAGCCTCAATTGAAAGGAAGTCATTTCAACCAATTGTCAGTTGTCACCCAAATCAAATAAAACCACATTCAAATTAGACTCTTTCCAAAGTATTTTCATCTCTTCAAATGCACCATTTGCTTCCAAGAATAACCTACCTTGTCAATTCAACTTACGAATAAATTATAAGATACTATCACGACTCAACTTAGTTTCTTGGAGAAAAATCAAATTAGGTTGGGTTTGATCAAACCTTGCTTGATAAAATGTCACTTTTCAGGAGAATTACAGCCCTTGGCAATCTACGAAAGGAGCTTCATTTCTATTAGGAAGAGGTATAGCTGTTAGAAATGCTTTAGAATAACTCAGAGGGGGAGTGAATTAGTTATTCAAGGTCTCAATGTCAATTTCAAATTTTTCATCAAGTAAAGTGTGCCCATCTAACTATTTATTCATCCAAGCTTTAACTTTCCTATTTCATAAGTTACTATAAATTAGCATGCAAACATAACACATGAAAAGATCAACACATAACACGGTGATTTAAGTGGAAACCCAATTTGGGAAAAACTACTAGTAACATGCTACTCAATTTTCACTCTTTTGAAGTGATGCCCTATGAAAAGTCTGCCCTATTAAAGGCTACAACACACTATTAAATGTGACCTGGTTAAAATATTTAACCACCCTATTAGAAGTGGGTCTAGTTAGAGGACTTTAGAACATTCACTTGGAATGCCACCCTGTTAAAGGATTTACAAATAGCTATTAAACCAACCTAAGTCCATAAGATTTTCTTTTATCCTAATTGATACAATTTCTAGAGAGTAACAATAAGGGATTTTGACTTGATTACAGCATACAACTTAACTTGCAAATTTTAGATCACTTCTTCAACTCTTCTCCATTTGCCTGGCATTTAGTCTTTGCAGCTCTGACAACTTGCCCTCTTTTCAATCTTTGTCTCCTTGAATCTCCATGCTCAATGTACTAGTGCAATCCTCTGTTTTTGACCACTAGTTGAAGTAGAGTCTTTGTACTCTATTCTTCCTTCTCTTAGATGCCTTCTCTTTGACACCCTTCAATCACTTCACAATTTGGCACACCAGCAACTCTTGCTTCTTGGTCTATGACTCCTTAAATAGAAATCTGGAATTTCTTTTCCTACTCAATTATTTCCTCCTTTAATTTCAATTCGTATGGATTAGGTAGGATTCATTGAATCTAACCCAAATTGTGTTCCTTCTAGAAGCATCATGAAGAATCCTCTTGAATTCACTCAAAAATAGTTTACATAGAATTTAGTGCCACCAGCTTATCATCCTTATCCTCCAGCTAGTTCACAAATTTCAAGGTAACAACTTTTTCAACTCAAATTTGGCGAATCTTTGACATTTCCAATAATGCAACAACTCGGCACTATTGAAATTTTGGTGCTCAGCACATATTGTGTTACTTGGCATCAACTACATTTTACTAATGCTCAACACTTAATATGAGTTCACTTGGCATCCACTAAGTTTTCTGATGCTCGACACCTATTGCTTTGCTTGGCACTTGAACACACTCAGCTCCTTCTATATCACTTGGCTCACACTAGATTTTTCTTCTACTCAGCTCCAACTGAGAATTTGCTCTACTTAAACTAGCTTACTAGGCACTTACTAATGAATTTAGTTTAGGCTTTGCAGTCAACCTTGTTCCAACTTATTCTTCCAAAGTTTATAAGTGTGACCAACCTCTATATCTTCAAATATGTTATCAATACATCATTTAACCAATGTCTTAGTAGATCCTTGCACTTCATTACAAAACCATTACTCAACCTTTACCTTTGGTGCTCTTGTTACATCTTGTTGATTAAATCCTCTTCATCAATCAACTAAGTGATAGTACTTGGATCTTATAAGAAATTGTCATTCCTACAAATAGTAGGTTTGACATCAATGACAAAACAATGATTGAAAACATTATTTTAACAACAATTTCCTTTCCTCAATCAATCTTCTTCTTATAATGATCTTTTTCAATCAGATTTTCAACAATCTCTTTCGTTGGCATTGATGGCAAACCAAACTGATCAACCATCAGACCAAACTATTCAACCATGTTATCAAAATGTTAACTAGGTTAGAACAATAAGTCAAATACCAAAAAGAATAAGATTACACAATTTATTTCTTAATCTACTCTCCTAATTGCTTTACTTCTACTTCTCCCTCTTAGCTATTGTATCCTTTTTCCTTTCCTTTCTACCCTTCTTACATTCTCTCCATCTATATGCATTTCTCATCTTCTTCTATTCTAACTACATCATTCTCTAATCAGTTCCTTCATTCTTCTTCATCAACTATTGATTAGTTTCTACTATTTCTCCCTCTTTGACAACAATGCCAAAGACATATTATCTTAGCATCTTAACATGCAAGTGTAGCTTTTGCGGGTTCTCTCAATTTCTCCCTCTGTCACCTTGCTTGTGACTGATTTGAAACTTCATCACTTTAATTATTTCAGGCAAAATCCTAAAGTAAGTATCCTCTACATCAATGTGTAATGTTTCAATAATTAATGCATTTGATGTAGGGAAATCTTGTTTTATCTTAAGTAGCCTTGGCTAGGGGTATCACCCATAACTTACCTCTAAGAAACTAAAAAGCATCTTTAGGTAGTGCTTTTGTGAAAATGTCAACAATCTGTTCCTTTGAATTAACATATTCCATCTTCACTTATTTGTCTTCCACCAATTCTCTTACATAGTGATACTTGATTGCAATATGCTTGGTTTTAACATGCATTACAGGATTCTTTGATATGTTGATGGCACTTGTATTATCACAATAGAGTATCATAGGCTCATTCACTTCTTCCTTCATACCTTGTGGCAGATGCTTGATCCATACAATATTAGTGCAGTTAATAGTAGCTACAACATATTTAGCTTATGTTGTTGATTGTGAGGTACAACTTTTCTTTTTGTTGGTCCAAGTAATTAGTCTTTTACCTAAGAAAAGTGCTCCTCCATTGGTGCTTTTTTTCTCATCAACATTACCTCCCCAATCTACATCATTTTAGGCTCTTAGTTCAAATTTTTCACTCCTCTTGTAGTACAAACCAAAGTCATCAGTTCCTTTTAGGTGCCTTGGTATTCTCTTAACTACCATCAAATGATTTTCCCTTGGATCTGTAGAAAATCTTGCCACTATTCCAACAGCTAATGCAATATCTGGTCTACTATGTACAACATACTACAACTTTCCAATCACTGATCTATACATTGTCTAATTCACTTTAGCTACTCATCATTCTTTGATAACTTATGTCCTGTCACCATTGGTGTGTTGACTGGTTTTGAGTCTTCTAATCCAAATGCCTTGAGTATCTCCTTGATGTATTTTGATCAGGTCACAAATATTCCATGCTTCAGTTGATGTACTTGCAATCCAAAAAAGAATTTGATTTCTCCAAACATTGACATCTCAAACTCATGTTTCATTTGATCAACAAAATCCTTGCATAGAGCATCTTTTCCTCCAAATATTATATCATCAACAAAGATTTTAGATATCAAAATGTCTTTACCTTTTTTAGCCTTGATGTACAAGTTGATGTTGTCATCTATTCTCTCAAATCCTATCTTCACAAGATATTTGTGCAAACTCTCATACCATGCTCTAGGTGCTTGCTTCAAACCATAAAGTGCCTTATGCAGTTTGCAAACCATATCCTTGTTGTTGTCATCAAAAAATCCCTCTAGTTGTTCTATGTAGACTTCTTCTTCCAATATACCATTCAGAAAAGTAGACTTCACATCCATTTGGTAAACTTTGAAACCTTTGTAAGCAACATATGCAAGTAGTGTTCTTACTCCTTCCATTCTTGCTACAGGGGAAAATGTTTCTCCATAATCCAATCCTTCTTCTTATGCATAACCTTTGTAGACTAATCTAGCCTTGTTTCCTATTATCTCACCATTCTCATCAATTTTATTCCTAAACACCCATTTGGTACCAATTACATTCTTATCAGTTGGTCTAGGAACTAGGGTTTAGGTTTTGTCCTTCTCATTTTGTTCTATCTCCTCTTCCATTGCTTTATACCAGTCATCATCTTGAAGTGAAACTTTCATTGTTTTGGGCTCAACCTTGCTCAATAGACATGATTCATTTCTTAATCTATTCCTTGTCATTGGTCTGGCATCCTTGTCACCAATGATTTGATCAACAAGGTGATGTCTTCTCACATACTTGGCTAGTCTTGGTTCTATCCTTCTTTCCATGTTTGTTTCTTTAGCTTCAGAGTCATTTTGCTCTTCTCCATCTAGTATTTCATTATCTCTTTCATGTATATTATTTTCAAAATCAGAATGTACATTTTCTTCATTATGCAACTTGACTTCTGAATGTAGCTTGGTATTCACTGGTTGTGACTCGGTTGATACTGAGATTTGTTGTTAATTTCCAACTTGATTGGCAACATCATCTTCATTAGTCATTCCTTCACAGAAGTATATAAAAGATCTATAATCTTTTGATTGCTTAGTTTCATCAACCTGAACTTCTGCATGCTCATCAAAATTTATATTTGCACTCTCCACAATCTTGTTAGTGTTAGTATTCAAACACTTATATGTCTTACTTCTAGTGGAGTATCCAAGGAATATGCCTTCATCACTTTTTGCATCAAACTTGCCATTTCTAGTGTCTTTAAGAATATAGCATTTGCAACCAAATATTTTGAAGTGTTTTACATTTGGTGAGTGACCATACCATAATTGAAAAGGTGTTTGCATTTGTCCCTTTCTTGACTTGGACTCTATTTAGGATGTAAACAGTAGTACTTATAGCTTCTCTCTAGTACTTTAGTGCAACCATTTTCTCCATCATCAAGGTTCTTGCACAGTCTATCATTGACCTATTCCTTCTTTCAGCAATACCATTTTGTGGTAGAGTTCTTGGTTCTGATGTTTGCCTTTTGATACCTTTGTCATTGCAGAATACCTCAAATTCTTTTGATGTAAACTCTCCTTCTCTGTCTGATCTTAGGCATTTTAGACTCTTACCTATTTCTTTCTAAACTCTGACCAAATACCATTTAAACATTTGAAATGCATCAGATTTCATCTTTAAGAATATAGCAGTCATCATCCTGGAATAGTCATCTACAAACAACATTATGTATTTGCCTCCTAGGTAGCTTTTCACTTCTATTGGTCCACATAAATCAGTATGGACTAGCTCTAGTACTTCTTTGGATGTGTAGGTTTTTCTTTTGAAATTGGACTTGGTCATCTTCCCTAGTTGACATTGTTTTCACATTGTGTTTTTAGGCTTCTTCAATTTGGGAAAACTTCTAACTTTCTTCTTTTTGTTGATGCTAATCAGATTGTCGAAGTTAACATGACACAATCTTTTATGCCATAGCCACACGTCATCAAATTTAACAACAAGACAAGTTGCATCTTCCATATCTAAGTAGAATAGATTGCTTCTAGTTTGTTCACCTTTTCCTATCATATTTCCATCATTGTCATAGATTTTGGTAGTTTTGTTTCCAAATTCTACTTTGCAACCTACATTTCCTAATTGTGATACACTTAACAAATTGTAGTTCAATCCTTCAACATAGTAGGCATTATCACACAAAATTTTCTTTGTAAGTTTAATTGAGCCTTTTCCTTTGATTTAACATGGAGCATCATTTCCAAATCTAACACTATTTCCATCATACTGAGTAAAGGTAATAAACTTACTTTTGTCTCCAGTCATGTGATGTGAGCATCCACTGTCTATGATCCACTTGTCATTCTTGTTCACACAGGTTACCAATGTTGTTGCTTCATCTTCATCTTCATCTGATTCATCCTTCATGGCTACATAGACTACTTCATCATCATTCTCAGCAGAATCTTCTTCAACAATGTAGCATCTTTTTCCTTTGTCCTTGTAATCTCTATTATCATCTTCTCTTTTGTTCTTGTACTTGTTTCCTTCTTTGTAGTTCTTCTATGTACACCTTGTAGCAATATGACCTACTCCATTGCAATTGAAACAAATGATAGGCAACTTACCTTTGAATTTACCTTTTCCTCTATGAAATCTTCTAGCCAGTAGTGCTTCCAACTATTCCACATCTTCCTCATTTGTGCTGCTATCACTAGATGCATGTTTTCCTTTTCTACTCTTCTTCTTTGATTTCACCTCCTTAGTGTCTTTCAATGTCAGTTTGGCCTTGTAAGAAGATTTAAGATTCTAAGGTCTGTAGTTATCAAAATTTGATAGTTCAAATGCAGTAAGTCTTCCCACTATTCCTTCAAAGGTTAGTGTGTTTCCTTGTACACACCTTAGCTCTTGGATGGTTGAAACTCTAATAGCATAGATAGGGAGTAGGGTTCTCAAGTATTTTCTATTGATAGTCTCTTCTTCCAATTGACCACCCAGACTTCTTATTGCACTTACCACTTCTTTCATTTTGGAGCCATATTGAGCAACATTCTCACCTTCCTCCATTTTCATGTCATCAAACTTTCCTCTAAGGCTTTCTCTCTTTTCTCTCTACACATTATGATCTCCTCCATAGATATTGGATAGAGCTTTCCACATCTTGAATGCAGTATCACATCTTTTGATGTCATCAAATTCAGCATAATTGAGTGTAGAGGAAATCTCTAGCATTGCCTAATTGTGCTCCTTCATTTTGTTCAAATCATTTGTAGATAGGGGTCCAATTGGGTCTACATGTTCCACTCCAATTGAGGTTTTTGCATAATCACCTATTGATCTAAGGTGCAGTTTCATCAGACTCTTCCATGCAATGAAGTTTTCTTTGTTGAGCTTGGAAACTTCTCTCTTGAACATCTTGATCTTCCTACTTCTAGTACCTTGAAACCAAATCAGCAGATGGCTCTGATACCAATTGCTAGAGATGCTTTAGAATAACTGAGAGGGGGGGGTGAATCAGTTATTCAAGGTCTAAATGTCCAATTCAAACTTTTCATCAAGTAAAGTGTTCCCATCTAACTATTTATTCATCCAAGCTTTAACTTTCCTATTCAGTAAATTATTGTAAATCAACATGCAAACATAACACATAAAAAGATCAACATAGAACACAATGATTTATGTGGAAACCTAGTTTGGGAAAAACCACTAGTAACATGCTACTCAATTCTCACTCTTCTGAAGTGATGTCCTGTGAAGGGCCTACCCTGTTAAAGGCTACAACACATTGTTAAATGTGATCTAGTTAAAGGATTTAACCACCCTATTAGAAGTGGGCCTAGTTAGAGGACTTTAGAACATTCACTTGGAATGCCACCCTATTAAAGGATTTTCAAATGGCTCTTAAACCAACCTAAGTCCATAGGATTTTCTTTTACCCTAACTGATATAATTACTAGAGTAACAATAAGGGGTTTTGACCTGATTACAACATACAACTTAACTTGCTGATTTCAAATCACTCCTTCAACTCTTCTCCATTTGTCTGGCATTTAGTGTCTACAACTCTGGCAACTTGCCCTATTTTCAAGCTTTGTCTCCTTGAGTCTCCATGCTCAATGTACTAGTGCAATCCTCTCTTTATGACCACCAATTGAAGCAGAGTCTCTGTACTCTGTTCTTCCTTCTCCTAGATGCCTTCTCTTCTACACCCTTCAATCACTTCGCAATTTGGCACACCAGCAACTCTTGCTTCTTGGTCTGTGACTCCTTAAATAGAAATTTGGAATTTCTTTTCCTGCTCAATTCTTTCCTCCTTTAAATTCAATTTGTATGGATTAGGTAGGACTCATTGAATATAACCCACATTTTGTTCCTTCTAGAAACATCATGAAGAATCCTCTTGAATTCACTCAAAAATGGTTTACATAGAATTATGTGCCACCAACTCATCATCCTTATCCTCCAACTAGTTCACAAAATTCAAGGTAACAACTTTGTCGACTCAAATTTGGAAAATCTTTGACATTTTCAATAATGCAGCAGCTTGGCACTATTGAAATTCTAGTGCTCGACACATACTGTGTTACTCAACATCAACTACGTTTTACTAATGCTTGGCACTTACTATGATTTCACCTGTTATCCACTAAGTTTTCTAATGCTTGGCACCTGTTGCTTTGCTCGGCACTTGAACACACTCAGCTCCTTTTATATCACTTAGCTCACACTAGATTTTGCTTCTGCTCGACTCCAACTGAGAATTTGTTCGGCTTAAACTAGCTTGCTCGGCACTTACTAATGAACTTAGTTTAAGCTTTGCAGTCAACCTTGTTCCAACTTATTCTTCTAAAGTTTCTAAGTGTGACCAACCTCTATATCTTCAAGTATGTTATCAATACATCATTTAAACATTGTCTTAGCTGATCGTTGCACTTCATTACAAAACCATAAATCAACCTTTACCTTTGGTGCTCTTGTTACATCTTGTTGATTAAATCCTCTTCATCAATCAACTAAGTGATAGTACTTGGATCTTATAAGCAAATGTCATTCCTACAAATAGCAGGTTTGACATCAATGACAAAACAATGATAGAAAATATTCTTTTAACAACAAGCTCCTTCTCTCAATCAATCTTCTTCTTATAATGATCTTTTTCAATCAAATTTCCATCAATAGCCTCTTCCCAATCTCAATAGTTTGGACCAGTCTAGTGCATTACCAACAATTGCAAGTTAACCTTAACTGATTTGGGACCACGCTTCTTTTTTTCCTTTACTCCAGGCTTATGGACCTACGAAGGTGTCTGAGAAATAGATCTCTCATCCAATTTATCCTCATGAGAATAATATTCAAAACTAGTTTGCATGCTATCCCCTCTACTATCTCACAGTACATCCATAGACATCTCCAAATTACTAATAGGGGAAATTTAAATATCTTTAAACACCTCTTGAGCTTCTATCTCATATCCCCTATGAGTAGAGATTAAACCAACCTTTATATCATCCTCCCCCATTAGCCCTAGCTTGTAGCACTTGTTGATCAATACCTTATTTTCATGACTTGGAGATGATCGAATCTCATCCAAAGAATCAGGGACAATAAGAGGTAACATTTTATGACTACCCATAACACTTCCTACATTCCCTACTAGGGAAATCTCTTTATCAAATTGAGAGAAAAGGTGTTTCCTTCACTTCTTGTGTAGAGACATAATCTTCTTTCCTTTCTTGATGAGAAACTACATGCTCCTCCCTTAAACCTTCTTGAACTCCAGACACACACCTGACTTCAATATTGAACTTAAAAAGTTCATCCTAGTTTCAAGCCCAAATCATATCTTTTTCAAACTTTTTCAACCAAGAGGGAATCCACTCCAGATTTCATTCAATCTCCTTAACCATATCCAAGTAGATATTATCCTCAAGGCCCTTTCCTTTTCTATTCAACCCATTCATCCTTAAATCTTGCTCCTCACAATCTCCCTCATTCTTTAACTTACATTCCCCAAAGGACGATCCAAACATAATATAGTCTAGAATATTATAACAATCTTGCATCTTAATCAAAATTTTGGTGTAATGGTATAAATCATTAGCATCCAATGCCTCTTTCAAATCTATAAAAGAACCCAGGTTGTTCCCTATTTCTTGTAAACTTTCCTCATCTTTATATTCCCAAGACAAATTCTTAAGCTTCAACTATACCAAAACTTCTGACTTTTTCTAAATTAGGGCACCAATCACAAATACAAATCCCTTTCCCGTCCAAAATATAAGTCACCCCTTCAATAATCTCGTCCTTATCTAGATTTTTTAGGCAAATCTAAATGAAAAATAATGCACCCTTAATAGACTCATCCCAAGGGGAATTATTTATTGGCAAAGTGGAAGTTCAAATAAAATACATTGCATAGCTCCTTTTATATCTCAGACCCTTACCTAACTTGTTTAGGCTTATTCATATCCATCCCACATTCCTTCAATCTCCAAAACTTCCTCTCAATTTTGTGTTCATCAGAGGTCATCTTGAAAGTATTATCTTTGTGTTAAACCCTACCAAATGTTATCTCCTAAAAGGCCATCATGCCATAGCATTAGGGTTTATGCCTCCAAAAACCCTATCAGATATGTATTGCAAAAGAGCATCATTCCTTGTTTGGCTTCCCCCATTTGCCTTGATAACTCAAATTCCCTCAATGAGAGTTGTCATTGTAACCATTCCCAACCCAGCACATATAAGGAGGTCTCCATGGTCACCTACAATCGCTATAGTTGTGACCACTCGTTATTTTTTAGGATGTTATTTCTATATTTTTTGAAGTTATAGTAAAAGTAATAATTATTTTATTATTAAAGAATTGTAATGTAGAATCATATGAGTAGTGATAGTTAAAATGTTAAATATTAATTATTGAAATTATAAATTCATAACATTTAAACTTAATATTATATTTTAAGTGATATCAATTATTTTTAATTATTTTTATATATTTTAAATTATAGAGCATGTTTACAGATAATTATTATACTATTTTTACGCCTTTGAAATTATAAGAATATCATTATTCAAAAAAAATCATATTAAATATATCAAATATTTAAAATATATCATTAATATAATATTTCAATACAACACATTATTTTACTATATAATATTTTTGAAATATAATATTATACACAATAGTTTATTTTTATTCACCTAAGAATTAAAATTTGTCATTATTTTGCTACTCAAATTTAGTGATAAATGACTAGAATAATAGAAGATAGCTTAAAAAGTGAATTGTTCACATATAATATTCAAATCTATTTAGCCAATCACATAAACAATATATAATTGTTATAATTTATAAAGTTAAAAATATTTCATTTATCATATACAAATATAAAATTTGTAATAAAATAAAAAATATTGTAAATTGTGATTGGTCTATACAATTTGTTTTAATCACTAGTTAATAGGTGAAATCTAAAAATTATTATAGTAGAACGTACACACAAGTACTCATAAGAATTTTTTTCATGTTATAAAAAGGAAAAAGAAAAGCACACAAATACTTAAGAAAGATACCTACATGCATGCACTTGCTTATAGAGATTTACAGAGACATGTTTGCTCATATTTTTAGAGAGCTAAGGTATGAAGGAATGGAGAATGTTGCATTACATAGATGTTTATTCAACACCGAAAATTGATAGGTATGTGAACATATATCAAATTCTACAAACTTTAATTTTCTTGATTTATGATTGGATTTGGAATCAATATTAAGATCATTCATACACTAATGATAAATTTATTATTTTGTATTAGTCTTGCTTACCTTTGCATGTGAATATGTGGAATATTTATCTAATAAGGAGAATTAAACTCATCTTCTCTCTAAGCATAGTTTGACTCAACTTAAAATCAACCTTTGGATTATATAAGATGATTAACACATCTTCTATGATCTTATTAGTGTGATTGATACATTCCTTAAGAATGATTGATCCAATTTGTGTTTCCATATCATGCCTCACAAACTTGCCTTACATGTTATTAGCCATCTTTTAGATATGAGCAATACAATCAGATGCTCGTTTAGTATTTAGATCCATATTTTTAGGTGAATGATATTTATAGAAAGAGCTAGTAAGATTATAATGCACGACAATATATTATGAGTTTTTTGGATTATTTTTCAAGGAAATAAGAAAGAAATATATTTTGTTAGTTATGAAAAATAAACCTAAGTTGTCTTAATGGTAAGACCTTATCCATTCTTATATAATTTGATTGGCATTGGGATACCCACCCTGAGAAAGTAATGTGTTGAGTTCATAGTTGGATGAATAGTGTAAAGTGTCAAGATAGATAAAATAAGCATTGGAAAAAAGAATTACTTGAGCTTCTCAAAGACATGTTGTTGTAAAGGTATTTAATTAAAACTCTCTATTATAGAAATGGGCATGATGAAGAAAATTGCATCTTTCAATAATATTAGTTAATCTCAACTTACCTTGATCTTCTTGGAATCTATGTGGATGTCAAGATGATGAATGATGGGCACTGGATTTGTGTGATATCAAAATTACGCTTATTGAATTTGAGTTACAATTTATGTTGTCATAATGTTAACGAGGCACAATATGTGATTCACATGTTTCCCTCATGTTGTATTAGAGATAAGAATGTCATTCGTCAAACACATAAATGTTGTTGGCATATGATCAAGCTAAAGTAGAACCATCCATTCATAAAACCCCTTTGTAGCTTTGAATTTTGTCTTCTAAATGTGTTCAAGATGAATTAGGACCTCATGATATCCTAACTTTAGGTGGGTCTTAATGACTCATGCATAAAAAAGCTACTTCAAGAGATTGTTGATGTAGAGAAAGGGATAAGAATTTTTCACCTTGATCTTATTGAGCGTGTGATAGTCTTAAAAAGTAAGCACTTGCTTCATGTCCTTTTCGAGACCATTTTAGCCCTCCTTAGTGTGGTCTGTTACATTAAGATCTTACATTGTACTTAATTGTATGCATTCTTTAAATCAAGATCCTCTCTTTTCCTTCAATCTTGCTCAAAACTATATATTGGTTCTAATTCCTATGCATAATTTCTCATTTACCCATCCATTTACCCTATTTGTCTTCCCTCTTGACCCCATTTTATCCTTCATACTTGATTTCCTTGCTTATATGTCTATCTTCCGTCAAAATTTCAAATACTCCTCAAGTCTTGCACATTTTTACCTCAAAATCATCACTCCTAGCTATAGGTTTCCTAAGGGTGACATATACCCTAGGCCTCCCATTTTGAGGTGTTTCAGGGGCTGATGAAAAGTATTTTTCTTTTCTCTCTTTGTGGAGTCAACATCTCAAAAAAACTTAATCCTGAAATCATGATAAAAGGAGGCTTCCTCTCTCCATTTTCACATCCACACCCATTCATGCTCAATAAATCTATCTACAAACAAGCTATTGTGCATTCAAGGAGTTCAAGAATGCATTCATTGAAGACATTCTTTCATCATTCATCAAGCATTCATGCATTTCCTTCCATAGATGTAGCTTCTTTCTTCATAGGAGGCAAATGAGTTTTTTCATTAAGCGAGATTTACATTCAAGACTTCTTCTTTTATTCAACATTGAGGTGTGTTACAAGCATTTACTACATCGTGTTTTATCTTTCATGATTTCCTTTAGATTTTTGTGTTGAGTGGCTATTGCATTGACAAACTTGATCACATGCTAAGCATAATTGCATCTTCATAGTATGATTTACTTCATTTTTGTTTCATCTCTACTACATGATAGCACTTCTTCTATTTCAATTCAAGGTTAATTCCTAAATAGAGGGCTTCCACTAACAAATTCCCCCTTCTCTTATGTGCAAGTGTAAATTCGTGGAGTTTTAGATCCGAAAATGTAGATCTGAAGATACAATTTTTGTCACAGATTTGAGACCTCCGAATTTAGCCTCAAAAGTATAGGTCACCTCAAGTTTGACCTATTCTAGTACATGTAGCACCAAGTTGACCTATTTTTGGCACACTAAGATTTTCACTGTCGGAAGTCACAAGTTTTGGGATTCTAGATCTCAATATGTTTCCATTTTTGGCACAATCTGATGAGGTTCCTATATATTTCAAGCAGCATCCTCTCCTAGCCCTCAAGGTGAGTACATATGCATTCTCATTCCTTATAACACTTCCCTTTCAAGTATTAGATCTGATATTACATCATGTTAGTCATCATGTCCATAGTTTAACTCTCTTGCAAATCTTTTTTCATTTCTATACACATAAGGAAGTGCTAATCATCTCATCCTTTAGCTAGATCTTGTATTTTATATCCTTCTTACCCTTTTGGGTTATACAAATTAGGTTGGGCCTTAGGATCATATCTTGAAACTTCTCTCTAACATATATATAATGTAATGGTCTATGATTAATCAACATTTTAAATATTAAAAATATTTTCCCTATCAACTGAATCTTGAATTTGACACTAAAATTCATCATGCTCCTAGAAAGATTTATAGGGCATGCCAAAGAAAAAAAGTTTTATAATACATAGGGTTATTCGAAAGAGGAGATCAAAGAACCAAATCAATCATATATTGTACTATATAATGTAGTAAACACCTTTGCACTCTTCAAAGGTATCCTTATACTATTACAATATTGATCTTTCTTCCTTATGTACATACCTCTAGGAGAACCATAAAAAGCACAAACTACTACACGTTAAAAATGATCTTGTGACATCATTTTGGAAAAAATCAAGGCCCAACTTGGTATTCTATCAAGATTCAAGGTCAACCAATGGTTTTGAATTTATTAAGAAACCTAACAAAGGGGTTGACCCTTGCATAAACAAGGGTCAAAGGAAAAATAATATAGGCCATTGACAACACATAGACAACAAAATAGGTGTTCATAAAGAGAACATAAACAAAGCACAAAGGCTAGAGGCCCTTTAAAGGAAGGGCCAAACTCACCCCGCAAGTAGAACCAATAGTTGCCAACATAATCTATTCACTATTGTAGCGTGACATCACCTTCTTCACACATATATGGTCTCCCAAGTAGAATGTCACAACTTTCTAACAATATGATGTTACAAGTGGTCATGCCTTAAACAAATTTAACAAAAAATCCAAGTGAATCAATATTTTACCTAATATTATTACCTTGTTGCAACCATCTCAGAGAGTATGGTGTTAGAAGTGGTTAGTGGATGATAATATTCATGCGTAATCCATTAACCCAATACTATGTATAGAAAAGATGCATGTGCTCCTCTCAAGTGTCAATTGTAATGGTGTTACTAAGGCATCTCTCCTATTCATCAATCCACTCAACTTGCACAAGATTTTATATAGCTTGCACAACTAAAGATTGTTGTGTCCAACATTGAATAGCCCATTGAAATATGGGCAATGCAAATTGCAATATTGATCACCTAACTACTTTTTCGTTCTCATGTCCTTTCTTAGCATGCACAATGTAAATGCTTTAACATTTGGATAATTAATTTATATTACTATTATTTCTTTCATGTAGATAAATTCTACTGCACAAAGCACTCTAGAGTTGAATCTTTTATTGACTTGATCTTGCATGAGAAAAACTTCTACAATTTAGAATTGTCTTCACTATTGGATGTATTGTGACATACTTATCTCAAAGTCCTTAAAGTAAAGGAGTGCATCCTTGCGGAAGTGTAAGGTGATAGCCATTTATGCATTTGAGCATTTTCTATTTCTTTGGAATGTTCTCATGTAGACAATAGAGTGATCATAGTATTAATTATTCATTACTTGATGCAATTATTGGAATTTCATGAGGTCAATGTTATATGTTTGAGGGGATACTATTCTCTTTACAAAGTGTTGACAAACAAATTCCATGTTTAGATTGGACCATGATCTCTTTTATGTTGTGTGCTAAGCAATTTCCCCTAATGGATCATCGAAATTGACATTTATAATGCTAGAAAATAATTAGTCATAGTGGCATTGTGTAATGTAAGGAAATTGATTACACAAATATCATTATAGGTCTTCCTTGAACCAACTTCTTACTTTATAGTAGGGTAAATTAATAGTTTTATACATTGTTTATTCTATCTTTTTTTACAAATGCTTACAACTAGAAGAAAAAACATATAAAATATTCAATAACCCTAGTTTCTATGTGGGGGGGGGGATATCTTTGTGTTATGATAATTACAAATTGATTTAATTAAAAAATAGAAATCATAGGCTTCTAAATATCTCTATGTTAAAATAATTAGAAATTGATTCTGTGACTTTTTAGAAGCCTCAATCATTGACATCAATGCATAGTGCAAATGTCTACATACAAGAAATGGAACATACTAATCCTATGAAATTAATTTTTGTTCACACAAAATAGATATCATGAGTTCACTACTATAGAGGATATCCTAAACATCATAAGTCAAAAAGAGAAAATATACAAAATCTAAATTATAAAAATCAAATAGAATATGAAGAAGGGAAAATATGTCATCTAAAACCAAATTTGTTTTTTGTTCCAAGATATGCACACAAGGACAAAGGAGAAAATGTTTTGATTCAGCTATCAAGGGGTTTTTCTGAGTTAAACGCATGTTTTGGTATTTCTTACCTCCATAGATTGTTGGGATTTTGACAATACATAAAAGATGATTGCTTCAAAATGAAGATACAATGTCAATTATACAAAACTATTTAAATGTACTATGGTAACACCAAATATATCAAAATGCTAGCTCATAGAGATTATATGAAATAGGAAGTAGACAACAAAATGAAATGAGTTCACATGGAAGTTGTGAAAAAACTCTAAATGAGATGTTCAAACTTCAACAATAATGTGCTTGAAATCCTGCTTCAAGATGGCATGAAAATAATAAAAAATTTGTTTTGTACTCAAAATCCAAGAGCTTCTTCAATAAGTTGCAAAAGAGGGAGCATGGAAATCAACATGTCTTTGAAAATGGCAAGTCAACATGATTGTCGTCCAAAAGTGTCACCTCCAAAATATTCACAAAAAGATAAACACTTCAAGGACCACCCAAATCATCATTTTTTTGTGGGACACTAGCACATCACACAACATCCTTGTGTAGTGCTTTTGTTTAAAAAAATAACTTAAAAAGTCAAAATTATTACCTCTAATCGATATGCCTAGGTATCCAATGCTATGGTGTCAAGTTTTCCTTTTAATTTCTAGATATCCAAATTGATTGCACTTTGCAAGGGCTTTGAGTTCACAATAGAACATTGTTTATGCATTATGACTTCAATCCAAGTTCCACTTATCTCTATGAATTCATCTAAAGAGCTCTTGGCCTTATACCTCAAGAGTGTTGTTGATAATCTTTTGAACATTTACAAACAATTTTGATGGTCACTTGTGTTTTAACCATTTTGTTCATGTTGACATTCATTTGAATGCTCAAAAGTTAAATGAAGAGGACGTCCTTCTTTCAATTATTGTGTATGCAAAAAAGATCACTCTAATACCATTCCAACACACAATATAGAGTCAGTCTTTCATTAAATATATGTTAATTGCACTCTTAAGACAAGAAAGGGATGAACACAAAAAACAGTTTACCTTCACTTAGTCATTCATATGACCTTTTCTTCTAAAGGATCAAATTCACGTGTACAATATGATTTTAAAAAAATTAAGAAGACGAAAGTGTTTATGTTCCAAAAATATAAACTTACAAATATTTTATGTGTGGTAGTCCATTCTCTTAGTTAAAAAATAAGTTTGTTGGAGATGCCACCTATGAAAGTCTATTGATTGTGTAATGTATTGTTGGTGACATGTGAAGATACGTCTAGACATTCATGAAGGCATGCGCTAAAACGACGATTATGCAAAGGTCGGGTATAGTGACACATGATAACTCAAAGACTTAAGCACACTCTTCCAATCTAGACCTTTAAATTTGATAATAATAATAAATATTTGAACATGCTTTTGTCCCTTTAGTTTGGAAAACATAATTTTCAAGTGTTTTGAAAGAAATGTCTATCATTTTAGTAGACTAGACCATTTGATGTTTTTTTTAATCAAATTTTCATGTTTTTGTTTGTGGAATAGAGAATATAATAGTTGAGCACCCTAACTTTCTCATCTCTCAAAATCCTACGTGGCAATTTCAAATCACTCTCATTTTTTACAACTTGCTTACCAAGTTGCCTACATAACTAAGGTTTTACAGCCACATTGTCAAATGTGATACTACATCTGCAATCATTTTGATGAGATGCCCAAAAAAGTAGACAAGTAACCATACAAAAAAATGCATTCATGTGGCATCACACAATTTATTTATCTTTTGATCTAAAGAACATGTTTCAATCAGTTATTAATCCTCGTGATCAACACTTATAACATTATAGTCATGCTTACTAATCTTACATCATTAAGATATAATTAGTGCTTTCCCCTGTTGTCAACATATCTTAACACAACCATTTTCAAGACTTATTTTAATCATGTCTATGTGAGAACTTTCTCAAGGCACTATCAATTTTCATTATACTACAAATATTTTTTTCGTAACTGCCTCTAGTAGCTTCCATATTCTTCAAGGACATAGACATCAAGTGGCTCAGCCCTGTCATGTTCATTGTGATAATTATAAAATTTCAGGGTTGGAAGCAATGTTGAAATTGGGAGTTCAGTTATATCAAATAGAATTAAAAACATGGACATAATTGAGCTCCCAATTTCAACACTGCACCAGCCCTTGAATTTTCTAAAATATTTTTTAGCGCATAAAATTTATAAAAGGAAAGGAATGGGGATTTTATAGTCTAACCTTGTATTCCCATGCAGCTGCTCAAGTGTATTTTGTGCTTATAATTAAGCAGTTTAGTGTTCTCATGAAATTTTTTAAGTGTCTCTAAAGGATAATTTAGAATCTTTAGCTATTTTAGTGGAGCGGTTATTATTTAGCAATTAAAAATAAGCTATGCAAAAAGAGGATGGACTGAAAATAAGCAGTCACTGCTTATTGCCAAAAACACCACGTGGCTCCACAAACTTTTTTCCCTCCTTTTTAAAAATATTTTATTTCTAATTTCATCTTTGTAAAAGTATTATCTAATTAATTAATTTAGACTTTAAGCTCCCTACTTCAAAATAAGCAGCAAAATATAAGTTCATGTGGCCACAAGCTCCAGAATTATTTCCTATAATTGTTGAGCAGCCACTGCTTATCAAAATAAGCTAAGCAGTGGCAACTGGCATGGAAACATGCTATAAGATACCAGCCATTTGTTTTAGGGGTCTACATATGATTACATAATATGAGACTACCTCATACCCCTTGTAGGAGGCACCTAACTGTAATGTATTGTGAGGCTAAGAAATGTTGTAGCACTGACAAGTAAATGATAAACTAACAAGTGGTTGGGAAAATCCCTGAACATTCTGCTATAAAATGATGAACAAGCAATTTAAAGAATATGGGATAAGTTGAGCAGCATCCCTGACAACACTAAAATTGCTGATGTTGCCAAAAATATATCACCATGTTTAGTTTAGCGTTGATGTCAACAGGTCAAAAATGCCTAATGCAACTGGAAATGCAGAGAGACGAATAAGCACATGGATTGCAAACAAAACTCCAAAACTAAGAAGCCTTGCATATCCATGTCAAAAAAGATTTTACCCAATACATGCCAAAACAATTTTGCAGAAATTCAAGATTCAGACTTGAACACACAACATGATCCAACTGCAAATCCCAAAATATAATCAAATTCTGCAATATAAGTAGTTTAAAAGATTAAAATACTGCAACATAGTTAGTCCAAAATTAAAGAATCTGTAATGTCATAGAATCTCCTTTCGGTAACCCAGGAACAGATAGCTTATTCTGACTCTACTACAACTTGATCAGAATAATTATGTAGACGAAACAGCAAATTTACTAGACACAAGAATGCATTAGATCAAATGTGCCAGAACTTCTTGTAGAGATGAAAAAATCATTGCAGTGATCTCCAAATTAGCTGAAAGGAAAAGAATATAAATACAGGCCTTTGGAGTACTTAATAATAGAGTACATAAAAAATTGCATCCTTCTGCAATTATGCGAGATGCGTGTTACCAATAGTTACAAATTGCATTTTGTAGAAATAGAAATTCACAACATGTGCTGATAATCCAAAAGCATGACTGATATTGCTGCCTCTTAAAACCACTCACTCAGACTCATGCTTGAGAAACTCCAACAGAAACTCACTCCAAGTATCTATAGGCCCTGGCAAACACCAGTGTAAGCAGTCATTTTGCACCTTTGCATTCTTATCCTTCGCATATGGATAGGAATAACGATAAGGACCTGGGTGTCCATCAGGTCTTAACAATGAGAGCCAGGTTGTATCAAGGAGTTTAAATTTCAATCCCCTAGAAGCACCCTCCTTTGCTGCTTTCTTGAACTCTTCCAGCTGAATCTTATACATTTCTATATTTATACCATCCATAGTAATCTCACTGTTCTTGAAGGGAAGAGTTCTTTTACATGATCCTCCATTGTCCCACGTACCATTTTCAAAGTGGTCAGGTGTAAAAGTCCTCAAGAAGGTCAATCCTTTATATTCTGGGGAAGAGTTGAGGACCTTGAAAGCCAAACGAAGGGCTCTCCTATAGGCAAAGTAAAACCCTAGTTGTGTGTAATTAGTACCTGGGCAATAATGACAACCAACAACCTCATCGTTTTCTAAATAAATCGCAGACTTTAAAAACCACTGGCCTCCCGAGATGAGCACAATATCAAATTCATGCAACTCAGATGTCCACCTTTCATCAACAACATCAAGATGGAGTTTGAGTTGATCGCTTGTAGTACCTTCTATCTCTTTTGTTGCTTCCTTCACAAAGAAAGGTGACCATAACACTGCAAGAGTGAAGTTATATGATGGGAAAAACCAACGTCTAAATTTATCAGTTTCATCATGATATATGTCCTTGGGAAACTCAACCTGACAATCCAAATAATAAACTACGTAAGAAATTCATGGCTCCAGTCCCGATCCTTTCAGTTTGAAAAGAAAGCATTTTTTCCAATAAACCAAACAAGCCACAATATAAGAATCATCTAATACAGATTCATAACAAATCAGTGCTCCGTGAGCCCATTTGCACCTGCAAGAGATTATGTAGATGCTAGATATTCTAAATTTGGTTTGTTATAAATGCAACTGAAAAAGTAAATGAAACGTTTCCAGTTATGTTGCTGTAGGCAGTAGTGAAAAAGTAACCAGGCATTTAATAATGCAGGCCACCACTGACAACTTGCCAAACAATAATTACAAATGTAAATTGAAAGGCAACCACGTCCAACTAAGCTTCACAACAAACCAAGTATCTGTATGCAGAAAACAGACGTCCAACCAAAGAATTGGCTTTCAGGAATCAATTTGGTTACAAAATAATAAGTTCTGTCAACCAAACCAATCTGATCTCTGCAAAAGGTGCCTTTGTCAAAACTTTGTTGAAACTAGAGCCAAAGATATGAAATATTCATTGAAGTAGAGGAACCATTTCCAACATAGGTTTAAGAGTAGAAATGTTTATTTTACTATTTTCAATTTTATGGCTTGATACAATAATCTCAAGAGCTTTAGTATGATATCAATAGTTATAAAAATCGAGTTCGCTGCAATGTAGGATTTGGGTACAAAGAATGTCAAACTCTTAAGTGTGATAATATACTGCTCTTGCAAATTTTGGGGTATGTAACCACATTGCTTCTGAATTCAATTGTGTGTTATTTTTTTTTCACCAACATTTCAGATCACACTCCGTGATCCATCATCATCTGTTTCCTCTCTTGATGATTGATCATGGAGTGTAATCCAAAATGTTGATGCAGAAAATAACACACAATCCAATCCAGAAGCAATTTAATTACATTTGCTTGGATTGCAGAAACTTAATGTCTGTAATTTGAGGATAATATTGTTTGGAAGCATGCATACCATTTGTAAAATATTATTCTTCTAAATATGATCAGTCAAACGATTGAAGTGTACAATCTGATTCTTTTACTTTTCATTGTTGACCTTGCAATTTCTTTGTAAAATTCAAGCAGCCATGAACATGATATGTGATTTTTCTGATACACAAGTACAAAGTTAAAAGTCTTTTTCTAAGCCTGTCACTTTAATTTGTCATAAACATGTATCTTGATAAAATGCAACTTCAATAAGCGTGCCAGGAGAACTGCAGATATTTGGGCAAATGTAATTTCTATCAACTTGTTGCATTCCCACCTCTGTCATCTCAGCAAGTCTCCACATCTCTCAGTAGATTTTCAATTCAATGCTGACAAGAGATGGTGGAAACCTAATACGGGAGAAAATTTATCATAGATAGGAACTTGATAAGGAATTTGGCACCTACTATATGGATAAGAATCCTTGTCTTCACTTAGAAAATAGGAGCATTGAGGATGACTTGTGAGGTCTACACAGAGAGCATGTGTCCTCAAAGAAATGCTAGAACATGGGCACCTTACTAACTGTTAATGGGCCTCAGAGGGCTAAACCTCTGCTGAAAGATGAACAGAGGGTGTGTTGGAGACCACCCAAGGGTGGGTGGATAAAAGTCAACTTTGATGGGGCCTCTAGAGGTAACCCGGGGCCATCTTGGGCTGGAAATGTGGCTTATCAAGGGAATGGTAGCATCCTGGAGCTTTGAGCCAAAAGGTTGAATGTCTGATGTGACAAATAATAAACTGAATGTCTGGCAGTGGTTGGTGCTGTTCTACTGGCCAAGAAGTTGGGGATTTGGAAGCTCCATCTCAAGGGTGACTCCCAACTCACTGTGAATGGGATTGTCAAAGGTCAGATGGATACATGGTACTTTAATATACAAATCATGAGGATTTGGGAACTGCTAAAGGAATTTGAAGATTTCAAGGTGATCCGCGTTCTCAGGGAAGCAAATTCTATTGCTGACAAACTTTCCCACATTGGGGCGGATGGATCCTTAATTCTATTGCTGACAAACTTTCCCACAGTTGCGAGGTATTATTTTATGAGAATGGAAGCAGAGATAGTATAGCATTCATACCAAAGCAGTATGAAAAGATGATTGACTTCGGTGAGTAGAAGTATGAAGCAGGATTTTCTCAGATCCACTTTATGATGAGAAGAGGTTGAAAAGATATTGACAGATCGCAAGAGTAGGGGCAAATTTTGAGGCATGGGCTGACCTTTTGGTGGCCTGTCCAATTTCACAAATCCTTGTTTGGTAAACTTTGTTGGGTCTGTGGTACTCTTGACAATGGAGGTTAATTTCTCTCTGCAAACCATGGGCCAAATCCATGCTTTCACAGGCCCCATTTCCATTCTAAGGATGTGCAACATTTTCAAAATTGATCACATTGAATTCTAGGAGGCTACAGTATTGATGCTGGGGGATGAATTCCTTGATACAGATTTGAGGCCGAGGACTAACCTTGACATTTGATCCGTCTTTCCAGCCTTGACTTTAATGTCGGGCTCTTCGCATGAGGAAGTGCTGAGTGGCTTGAGTGTGTCTTGAACCAAATGGGCTGATGGGTTTGCAGGTATTGTGGCCCGTGCAGAAGTTGAAGTGGGGCTGCACATGTATCATGGGCCATGGAGGCTCATTGGTGGTGGGAATGGTGAGCTCCAGCCACTAGTTGTCTGGTTGTCCTCCTGCCCTATGGACGTCCATGTGGTGAATGTGAGGAAAGGGAGGCGGGATTTGTTGTCATCCTTGCAAAGATTGGAAGCAGATAAGTCTGCGGTAGCGGCTGAATGTAGAAAGAAAAGGAAGGTGACCCTGGTGAAATCCTCAGCACCTAGAGGGGAAGATGCCCGTCTTGTCCCTTGCTGACAGCTTCAGCCCAAGGCAAAGGTCAGCAGAGTTTCTGGTAATGACGACTTCACTCAGTTTGCTGGTGATGTGGGGCGGCAAGGTTGCACTGGCATGGTCGGTAGTGGTGTTCAAATGGGTGGTCCTGTGCTGGACCGTCTTCCCTGGGCTTCTCCAAGGAAGAGGCTGCAGGTTGGTTCAGCTAGTTGGGGGTTTTTCTTTGGTGTCCCTATCGTGCCCTATTTTATGTAGTATGGACTAGTGTTTGGGAATTTTTTTGTTAGGCCTCCATAGTTTTTGGGTTTTGCCGTGTGGGTGGTGATTTTGGGGGGTTCTGTTGAAAATCAGCCATTCAGTGGCTTCTGCTCTATATGTTGGATGGTCTTTTCTGTCACTTCTGCCAATCAATGGCTATATGCATGTACTGAACATCTTTAATACAAAATATATATATAATTATAAATCAAAAAAAAATTAGAGATAGATACCCAAGATGCAAGAGCATCTTGGGTCTTGGAGCAATCTTGCATCAACCAAAAATATTTCTTGTTTTCTGTACTAGTCTGTTGTTTGTGAAGTAGCCGTTGCTACTTTTAGATTTGTGGCATGCAAAGTAAACATCTTGTCGAGGACCTATTTGGGATCTTCATCCTAGTGTGCAAGCCCCAATCATTCATATGTCTCAAGTTGTGTGCCATTCTTTGTGGTCTTTGTTTCCTGCATTTGTCTTTCTACAAGGTGTATTGTTTCTCTCGGCACGGTTCTCTAAGTCATGTTGGCATGTTGCGAAGTTAGAAGCCGACTCCTCGAACACCTGTGGATCCACCTTCGAGTGCATGTTGCTTCATGTTTATATTTGTTTTGGTTTGGTTTACTCTTCCAAAGTTGGACCTATAATGTAATTAAATGCCTGACTAGCAGACCTATGGGTTAGCTAGCTATATAAGAAGCTTGGTTAGAGGTAGTTCAGGGGGTAGCAGCAGTAGCAATAGAAGGATATTGAAGAAGAAGATAGGAGTACGAGTTTGGATTCTTGTTTCATAATTTCATTATATATGGTTGTAACCTGGAAGGCCTCACAATCGGGCATGTTGCTTGATTTTTTCCAATAATTACAGCAGTGTAGCAGCCAATTGACGAGCCTTATGTTCAATGTGTGACTTTATATTACACTTGAGTAAAAGTCTAGAATATTGCCTTATGAACATTGATTTGTATGTTGCTTCCGTGTGTAACTCTAAGCAATGGATGTTGGTAGGCTTAAGTTTTAGTTGATTCTACTTTAGTTAGCCCCTCTCCTTGTGTTAGGTGGTATCAGAGCAAGTTCTTTCTTGTGGATTGGAAATTTGACCTATAACTTGCAGAAGGTTACGATCTTGCAGGAACTATTGTCAAGATGATTCGTAGTAGAGGAAATGTAGACAATGTTATAATGGATATGTTGAGGCAGATTGCAACCAAGCTCGAAGTTGCAGAGACAGCCTAGAGAAGAGGAGTACATCTTGAAGATGTTGGTGATGAAGAAGAGGCAACACCTAACCCTAATCCTAAACCTGAAGTTGAACAAGATAAAGAAAGGCTTCTGAGAGTTTTGTCTAGAGTGAATGCTAGACCTGCTGTTGAAGTTCCTTGCCATGATGGGCAGACTTGAAACTAATGTGGTATTGGATTGGATCTCTAAAATGAAAAAATATTTGAGTATGAAGGTACTCCTGATAATAAAAAGGTTAAGATAGCAGTTACAAAATTTAAAGGTCATGCATCCCTTGGTGGGATCATTTGCAAACTGACAGACAGAAGAGAGGAAAAGAAAAGATCAAGACATGGATGAAGATGCTTGGAAAAATGAAGAAGTTTCTCCCTGCAAATTACCAAATTGGCCTGTTGAGGGAGATGCAAAATTTAAGGCATAAAGACATGAAAGTGAAGGAATATACTAAGGAATTCTACAAATTGGATATCAGATCTGGACATGTGGATGATAAAGTGGAGAAGGTGGCTAGATACTTGGATAGCCTAAAGATATCAATTCAAGATGAGATTAGTTATGTGAAGATGGATAGTGTGGAGAAAGCATATCAATTTCCTTTGAAGGCTGAAGAAAGATTGACAAAGAAACATGACCAAAGACAAAGAGGAAGAGATGCTAGATTTCAGAGAAGTAGAGGCAAAACTTACAAAGACAGTAACAGATCTGACAATACAGTGCAAGATAAAGGATGGAAGGATGAACATGTTGGTAAAAGAAGTAATTACTTAGCTTTACTGGTTACTCTAGGAATAACGATAATAAAAAAAGGGAAGAAAGATTTTGGTTTAAGGGTACTTGTTACAAATGTGGAGGTGGTCACAGAGCTTTTGAATGTACTAACTCCCGAAAGAAGACTAAAGGTAATAGTAGAAATACTTTGGCTTGTGAAGCAGTTGATGAAACATCTAATGAACCTACGAATGATGAGAACCTGATGGTAAGAAGGGTTTTATGGAATGAAGAAACTAATGAGGAACCTGTTTTGAGGAAAGGTTTATTCAAAACCAGATGCAAGATCACCGGAAAATGTTGCAAAGTAATCATTGATAGTAGAAGTTCTAATAATTTGGCATCCGAAGAAATGGTTAAAAAATTACAATTGCAGAGATCGACACATGTTAAGCCTCACCATGTTGCTTGGATCGAGAAGGAAACTACTTGTCAGTGAACAAAGTGTTGTCAAATTTAAAATTGGGAATTATCATGATGAAGTCTTGTGTGATATTATGCCTATGGATTGTTGTCATATTCTTTTCCATAGGCCTTGGCAGTATGATAGCCAAGCTTTGCATGATGGTAGATTGCATCAGTATACTATTTGGGTGAATAGGATGAAATAAATATTGTTTCCTTTGGTAGAAAAGTTGGATGAAAGTCATTGTACTACAGTCCAAGTATGCTTGGTTGAGGGTAATAAGTTTACAAGAGAAATGATGGGACAAAATGTTTCCTATGCTTTGATTCCAAGATAAACTGAGAAACAAGATGAGTTAGAACATGCACCTAAGATTGAACCTTTGCTGACAGAATTTCATGACATCATTTCTGCATTGCTACACCACCCTAAGGGACGGGGGAACAGGGGAACAAGTTTTCGGGACATGGGGACAAAGGGGCCTTAATTTGGGGATGGCAAGGGGACTGGGGGGGTTGTATACATTATACATATGGTACTTAAAATGCTAGTTATGAAAAGACTTATTGCAACATAAAATATATAGATGTAAAAGAGTAAATAGTTGAACATTGCGTTGAATTGGAACATCAAACATTGAACATAAATAGTTAATACTGGGACATCACCCCATCCTCGGCAAAGATGGTGGAATCTGGTGGCACCGCTGGGGACAAGGGAACGGAGTCCCCAAGTCCCCGGTGCATGGGGTGGGGGGGGGACACGTCCCTATGTTACTATGCATTTCTGATAATGTACCTGATGGTTTGCCTCCTATGAGAAGAATAAGTTATTGTATGGATTTGACACCTAGAGTTAGTTTGCCTAATAAAGCACCACATAGGTTGACACCTGATGAAAACATTGAGCTAAATAGACAAGTACAGGAATTGCTTGAGAAAGAATTGATTAGAGAAAGTTTGAGTCCTTGTGCAATACCTGTTGTGTTAGCACCTAAGAAAAATGGAGAATGGAGAATGTACATTGATTCTAGTGCTATAAATAAGATAATAGTGAAGTATAGATTTCCTTTGCCTAGGATGGATGACATAATGGATAGTTTGAGTTGAGCAAAGTATTTTCAAAGATTGATTTGAAAAGTGGATATCATCAGATTGGGATCAAAGAGAGAGATGAATGGAAAATTGTTTTAAAGACTAATGAGGGAATGTATGAGTGGTTGGTTATGCCTTTTGGTTTAACTAATGCACCTAGTACTTTTATAAGGCTGATGAATGAAGTTTTGAAAAGATTTTTGGGTAAGTGTGTGATTGTATACCTTGATGACATTTTGATATTCAGCACCTTGAACATATCAGACAAGTCTTGCAGAGATTGAAGGAGAAAAAGTTGTTCATTAACCTGAAGAAATGTTCGTTTACAAAAGGGAGATTGTGTACCTTGGTTTTGTAATTTCAGCGGATGGTTTGAAAATGGACCCTGAAAAGGTGAGAGTAATTCTTGATTGGCCTACACCAAAGAATGTTGGAGAGGTAAGATCATTTCATGAATTGGGTAGTTTTTATAGGAAGTTTATCAAGAATTTCAGTTCTATTTGTAATGCTATGACTTAGACTGTGAGAGGAGATAAAAGGTATTTCGAATTGACACATGGAGCACAAAGGAGTTTTAAAACATTAAAACAGAAGATTGCAGAATTACTTACACTTGCCTTGCCTAATTTCAATAAAGTTTTTCAAGTTGAATGTGATGCTAGTGGAAGTGATATTGGAGCTGTTTTGAGTCAAGAAGGAAGACCTCTAACTTTCTTTAGTGAGAAATTGAATATGCTAAGAGAAAATATTTAGTTTATGATCAAGAATTCTATGCTATTGTTCAAGCTTTGAAGAAGTGCAGACATTATTTGATGCCTAAAGAATTTGTATTGTACACTAACCATAAAGCTTTGCAGTAATTGGGAAGTAAGAATAAGTTGAATCAAAGACATATGAAGTAAGTTGAGTTCTTGCAGAATTTTTCCTTTTCATTAAAGCATAAAAGTGGACAGTTAAACAAAGTTGTTGATGCATTGAGCCGAAAAAGAAACTTGCTGACAGAGATGAGAGTTGAGGTACTTGGTTTTGATGATTTGTAGTGTTTGTATGAAACTGATCTGGATTTTGCAGAACCTTGGAAAGTTTGTAAGGAACAGACGATGAATGACAAATGGACTGATTATTTCATTTAAGACAACATATTGTTTAGAGGAATTCAGTTATGCATACCTTGAGGATCCATGAGAGAAAAAATAATGAAGGAGAAACATAGTAATGGACTTGTTGGACATTTTGGGATTGATAAGACTATAAAACTAACTTCTGAGAGATACTATTGACCACAGATTTACAGAGATGTGTAGAGGATGATTAGAGGTTGCAAAATTTGTCAAGTAGCAAAAGGAACTAGTCAGAATGTGGGATTGTATTCACCTTTACCTATACCTAATAGACCTTGGGAAGATGTGAGTATGGATTTTGTTTTTGGATTGCCTAGAACTCAGAGAGGTAATGATTTTATTTTGGTAGTGGTTGACAAATTTTCAAAGATGACTCGTTTCATACCTTGTAAGAAGACTTCTGATGCATTGCATGTAGCTGAGTTATTTTTCAAGTAAGTGGTAAGATTGCATGGTTTGCCTAAGACTATTGTTTTAGATAGACATACTATGCTTACTGGTTACTTTTGGAGAACACTTTGGAAGAAGTTGAATACAGAATTGAAGTTTAGTTCTAAGTTTCACCCTCAGATTGATGGACAAATTAATGTACTATACAGAAGCTTGGGTAATTTACTGAGCTGTTTAGTTGGAGATAAGCCTGCTAATTGGGACTTAGTTTTGGCACAAGCAAAGTTTTCATACAAAAATTTCGTGAATAGAAGCACTAAGAGGACACCTTTTGAGATTGTTACTGGACTTCATGCTAAAGAAGCCACAAAGTTGAGAGAATTGCCTACTAAGATAAGGAGGGCTGAAGCTGAGGACTTTGCAATTTTCATGAGGACTTTACATGAGGAAGTTAAAAGGAATTTTGAAGACAGTAATCAGAAGTATAATCAGAGAGCTGATCAAAGGAAGAGACATAAATCTTTTGAAGTTGGTGATGAGGTTATGATTCACTTAAAGAAGAATAGATTTCCAGTTGGTACCGGCAGTAAGTTAAAAATGGAGAAGTTTGGACCTTGTAAGATTCTAAAGAAGTTTGACAATAGAAATGCCTATGAAGCAAAATTACCAGAAGATGTATATATATCACCAATATTCAACATTGCAAATATCTTTGAGTACTATGAGTTTGATGATGAGAATGACAATAACCCAAATTATCTATGTTAGCCGAAAGACAGCATTGAGAAGATTCAAAATAGCAAAGTAAGCGAGAGTACCAGAGGAAAAGACTACATGGAATACCTAGCTCAGTGGAAAGACAAACCAGCTAAAGATAGTTCATTAATTACACAGGCTGAGTTGGATCTTTATGATTCTAGTCAAAACATGAGCAGTGTCTGATGGACGTCAGTTCTTTATTAACCCCAAGTATCTGATGCAGGAGCATCTTGGGTGTTGGAGCAATCTTGCATTAACCAAAAATATTTCTTGTTTTCTATACTAGTTTGTTGTTCGTGAAGTAGCCGTTGTTGCTTGTAGTTTCGTGGCATGCAAATTAACATCTTGTCGAGGACCTATTTGGGATCTTCATCCTAAGTGCGCAAGCCCTGATCGTTCGTATGTCTCGAGTTGTGTGTCGTTCTATGCTATCTTTGTTTCCTGCGTTTCTCTTTTTGTAAGGCATGTTTCTCTTGGTGTGGTTTTCTAAGTCATGTTGGCATGTTGCAAAGTTAGGATCCAGCTCCTCAAACAAGTGTGGATTCTCCTTCGAGTGCGCGTCACTTCATGTTTATATTTTCTTTGGTTTGGTTTACTCTTCCAAGGTTGGACCTATAATATAATTAAATGCTTGACTACTTGACCTGTGGCATAGCTGGCTGTATAAGAAGCTTGGTTAGAGGTAGTTCAGGGGGTAGCACCAATAGCAATAGAAGGATATTGAAGAAGATAGGAGTGCGAGTTTGGATTCTTGTTTCATAATTTCATTGTATATGGTCGTAACCTGGAAACCTGGAAGGCCTCACAGCCGGGCACGTTGCCTGATTTCTTCTTATAATTACAACAGTGTGGTGGCCAGTTGCCGAGCCTTATGTTCAATGTGTGACATAATAATTAAACCTGAGTAAAACTCTAGAATCTTGCCTTATGAACATTGATTTGTATGTTGCTTCCGTGTGTAACTCTAAGTAGGGGATGTTGGTAGGATTAAGTTGAGCCGATTCTGCTAAGTTAGCCCCTCTCCTTGCATCATGTACCATGCTGAACTCATTTCTGGGTCTATGATGTGCATTGAACCCTAATTTTGATATATTTATGAAGTAAATAAGTAATACACTTTCTTAAGAATATTTTTACAAATTTAATGTGCCTTTTAATGTTCCAAAAAAATTTTGAGTTACTGCTAAGTTTTTCCCAACAATTTTAATTTTTTTTGGGTTGGTTGAGTTATTTCTGAATAAGGTTTTGAGCTATGGAAATGATATGTACAAAAATGGTCAAAAATAATTTGGCTGACAAAATGATTAATGCAGGAGCCGACTTACACTTGCTTGAGTCAAAGCTAGGATCATATTAATGCAGTACAAGAGAGACGAATCTAACTTCTTGGAGATGAAAATATGTTGATGATTTGGCTGTCTGTTCTCAAAGATTGTAAGGAAATGAGAATCACTGGGAAAAGGGCAATTAAAAGTGGTTAATTTAGATAATGATTGATTAATCAATACTTCAAGCATGCAAGAATAGGTAGATTCAATATGAGGAGGAAAGTATAAAAGTAGACAAAATAGAAAATGAAATGATGAAGAAAAGAGAAGAGGCAACAAAGAGAAAGGACAAAGCTTCTCTACTAAGACCAAGAAAAAGATAAAAAACTGTTCCCTGTTGACTTTCAAAACCAAAACCAAGGCATGGAAAAAAGTTTTTATGGGAGTTAAGAAGACAAGGTTGAAAGAGAGGGAGCTTATCTAGTGATCTGTAAATGGATTTGGTTTTGTTTTAGATCCATGGCAAAGGATCATGACTCAGAGAACACTCATACTGCAGGTTCAAAAACAGCCACATGTCTTCAATGGTTACAAAATCTGAATATTCTTGCAAATTTGGATTCCTCTTGAAAAATAATACAATTTCAAACAAAATTGGCACCTTGTTTTGGGTCCACATGCAAATGTTGTGGTTTTTGGAAGCTGGAGGAAAATTTGCCAGTGAGAGGAAATTTTGCTCTCATCAGGTGGCTGTTTCAAAACAGCCTCTGATGAAAAGAGGTAGTTCTAAAACTGCCTCCTACAGAAAAGCAGCAATTTCACTGTAACAAAAAAACATCCAGTTGGGTTGATTCTTCTCTTTTTTGGACTGTTGGTAACTTTTGGACTTATATACAGGCTTATGAAGTATAAATAGTCTGTTGCAAATGAAAATAAACATCAAATTTAGAGAATATTAGAATATCTAAGTTGCTAGCATAGATTAAAAAGTTACTTCATATGGGCAATTGACTATGTAGGCTAAACGAAACTGTAAGAGAGCTGTTGCTAGCAGTTCTGAAAGCTGATTTCCTAGGCTTGTTGTACCCAAATGGCCTAAGATTGTAATTGCTTTTTAAGTTAAGTGAATAATTTGGGTAACGATTTTCTATAGCCTTCCTCAAGCATGGGTTTCTAGGTTAAACATTTGTCTTTATCTTGGGGTGATTGTCTTGTTCTCAATTACATTCGCAAGTTTCACTAGGATGCAATTTTTTATTTCATTTCTCAAATCTGTACTTTAGGGACTAGTGCATTGTATAAGGTTTGACCATCCCACCTACGTAACCAGATCTCCCTCAAAAGCTCTGGATCCTGATTCCGAAGTCATCTGGATCCAGATCCTTCTTGGAGTCAGGATACTTCTTTGATCCCTCTCAGGTCTGGACAGGATTCCAAAATGGAATCTGGATCCTCTGTATATTCTTCACTGAGAGATCTGCAGAGAAACCGGATTCCTTTCCAGAATCCTACCTGTATACAAGAGTGATCCAAGATGATCTGCTGCAATCTGGACCTGCGGGCAAGGAAAAAGGGGTCCACTTCAACATTTTTATATTTTGCATTAAAGTCAAACTCAACCCTAAATTGACCCATCCAAACAATAAAGGTTGCCTAAAGTCATTTAATGATCATTCACTCATATCTCAAGCAATCTTCACCATTTTGATTTTGTTTGACAGCTGTACCACTTTGGTTAAGTTTACTGTTTTAATTTTTAAATATGAAATATTGAAATATGGCTTGTGATTTAAATTTTCAGCATGTAATGACATTTTGAAACTTTTGCAAAGTATGAATATGATATGATCATATATTGACAATTATGGATTTATCATTTTATGATAATCATACCTCTAACTTCTTATTATTATCATTATATGTTTGAACTTAAGTTTGGAACTATTTGCAAGAAGTAACTGGCAAATAATTTGATGTATTAACATATGATCAAAACGATCATCATAAAGAACTTACAAATGTACAAAATAGAAAGTTTTTAAAAGAAACTGAAGATCATAGAAACGATCCTATCTACCTAATTTAAATGATATACAAAAAATGACTATTAAAATAATATAATAATATTCTAATACCCTCCCTTAATGGTCAATCTGTCAACAGCACTAAGCTGCCCCTGAATTTAGCAAACTTATCTAGACCAAGAGGCTTGATGCAAATGTCTACAACCTGATCTGTTATTGGAACAAACTGCAACTAAATTGTCCCATCTTCAACCAACTATTGAATATAATGACAATGAACATCCACATGTTTGGTTCTTTCATGGAAGGCCGGATTCTTGGCAAGCTTGTGAACAACCTTCTTATTAAAGAGGAAGGCAATCAGACTTGCTTGAGATATTTGCATATTCACAAGCATCCGACTAAGCCAAATTGCCTTAGAAGCTCCTTGAAGCTTACATCTGTCGAGGAGAGTGAAACTACATGCTGATTTTGACTAGTCTAGGTGACTGCACCAGATCTCAAACTGAACACTTATACAAAGGTTGATGTCTTATCACCAACCAATCATGCCCAATCTGAATTTGTGAACCCAATGAGTCTAGAATCATGACTCCTAGTGTAAAGAAGTCCATAACTAGAGGTTCCCTTAATGATCAGCCTTGGAGAAAAACTAAGATCAAGTCTAGTAGCAGTGAGATAGATGAGAATACCCACTAGTTGCTTATAAGTGGTTTCACCAATAGGAGGAGAACCAAAAATGGCTGACAACTTTAATCCCTTCTCTGTAGGCGTGGAAGTAGGTTTACAATACTGTAATTGAAACTTGTCGTGGAAGTAGGTTTACAATAATGCAATTGAAATTTGCCAAGCAAGTTTCTAGCATACTTAGACTAAAAAATAAAGATGCTACCATGAGTTTACCAAACCTCAACACCTAAACAACAATGGAGAAGCCCAAAACCTGTCATATCAAAATCCTTGCACAGGTCTTGTTTGACTTTTGCAATCGAATGTGTTGAATTGCCAGTAATGATCGAGTCATCCACATAGACAACAAGAAAGAGAGCATAATCACCAGAGCATTTGATATATAGATTACTGCCAAAAGGGCAACATTGAAAACCATGAGCAACCAAGTACTGATCAATCTTCATGTACCATGCTCAAGGGGCATGTTTGACATCATAGAGTGTTTTCTTGAATTGACAAGTCTTCGCATCCGTTGTGTAAACCCTTGAGCAATTAATTTTTCCTTGTATTTATCTAAGGTACCATCTACAAGATACTTTCTTGACTTTATACACCCATTTGCAGCTAATCAGCTTCTTCCCTAAAGGAAGATCAGACACAACCCAAGTGTTGTTCTTCAAAAGTCTCTCTTACTCTACATCCATAGCCTATTCCCACTCTGGAATTCCTTTTGCCTCTTTGAATGTCTTAAGGCTTATAAATACTATAAGGTTGGTCATGGGAGAAAAGCTAACTGTAGTTTTTTGCTTGCCTTTATTTCTAAAATATCTACCCTCAATAAGCTCATCAAGACGAAGATCGTTGATGGTTTTGCCCACCATTTAGGTCGGAGAGTACATGTGCCAACATTAGATGGGGGAAAACAAAACTAGAGCTAGAGTTGGAAGAGGATCTATAGGTGGAAGATCAAAATCATTTGAAGGAAACTCAATCAGTGCATCATTAAATTCAAAATATCCATCATTCCTCCCATTAGGTGAACCCAATGGAACACAGACACTCAATTCAGAAGCCTTCAAAGGTTGATCCTCAGAATTCTCCTCAGACAAGGAAAGCTAATGGTCCCTGTTCTTCATCAAAGACAACATAGTGATAGAAGATAAAATGATCAATGTTAACATCAATTAGCCAATATGCCTTATTGGTGTCACTATATCCTATAAACATAAGCTTCTCATTTTTGGAATCCAATTTGGACCGTTGGGCACCTAGAATCCATGCATAAGCTAAAAAGCCAAAAACCTAAGGGATATATAATAGAAACAAACTCTTTTTCTACAAGACCTTAAATTTTTTAAATACAGTAAACACATTTGATTTATGTCTAAGAAAGTACACCCACATTTTATGATTGTAATTGTCAACAAAAAGTAACAAATACCTGCACCCAATAACTGGAGTATACATTGGAGCACATACATCAGCTAGACAAACTGTAGTACCTTTGAGGCTCACCATGAGTCAACATCCTCAAAAGCTCCACAAACTCGCTAATTCTAAGTTTGAATTTTAGGTTGATCGTGTACTAAATCTTCCCAAACAAGCTAGGCAAGATAGTGAATGTTCAAGTGACTGTATCACTGATGCCAGAGACTGGTAATAGAAGATGGTTTTGTTGGAAAGGCAAGCTTAAGAGAATCACCTATATCCACAAATTTGTATAAATCATATTCCTCAATGCCAATAGCTACAGTAGCATGCGTTGCATAATCAACAATCGAACACTTGTGTTCACTAAATACCACATCAAGCTGAGGAGAATGTTGCATGCTTTGACTCACTGAGAGTAGGCTTAGTTCCATGCTAGGAACATAATATACATTGAGGAAAATGAGATTCCTCCCACCAAACTGTATCTGAACATTGCCCTTGTCGACAACAATATACTCTTCACCTCCTCCAAATATGACCTAATCAGTAGAGAGAGAAAATTTTCTAAACCAGTCATGTCTGTGAATGAAATGCGGAAAAGCACCAAAATCTATATACCAAGAAGAAGACTCTGCATGGTCTCTAGGTCTTTCGGCCATGAAGGCATAAATTGCTCTACGTGGTCAACAACATTAGCTTTAGGCTAGGACACTTTTGGCTTCTATTGTTTTGAAGCCAATCAATTGCAACAGTTTTTGAGCAAATGGCCATATTTATGACATAGTTACACTGGACCTTTTTCTTTGAACCATCCTAAACTATTTTTTTGAGATGACCGAGATAACTAAGATTTGCCTTTATGCTTGTTAGAGGATTTAGCTACAAAGGCTTTCTCTGAGGAGTACAAGGTCACGCTACTACCAAATTGTTGTTTCCAACGATCTTGCTACAAAAGTTTGGTGCACAACTCTGAAAATTTCAGATCAACGCCAATGGAAGTAATGTTGAGAATCACTATAAAGTTCTCATAAGATTTAGGTAGACTCTTCAAGGTGATGACTATCGTATCTTCTTCCTCCATTTTCCAACCAATAGTTTTGAGCTGATCTCGAATGTCCTTAATCTTTGTGAGATGCTCATGTAAGGACATATGTTCATCCATCATAATGGAGAACAACAAGTTCTTTAGGAAGAACGCTTGACTATTGTCGCATGTCTCAAGCAACTTTGAGATGCTTCCACTTGTCTGAAGCTAACTTATCAAAAGGAATCTAAGGCAACTAATCTTTTGTAACAGAGAGCTTGAGAAGCATAACAACTCGATTCTGGTCATCAAACTTGTCCTAGTCTACCTGGCCTTAGCAAGACGAGTCTTTGTTCCTACAACAAACATATCGAGGCAGTGGTATTCGAAGAGTCTCAGCATGCACTACTTTCAGGTGTTATAATTTAAGTCATTAAATCTTTGATTGCCTTACAACATTAAGTTAGTCAATGACACCATCTAGCAAGTTTACAATGCATAGAAAATGAAAATCAAAGAAGAGGTGATAGCACGAAATCTAAAACATGATTCCCAAAGCAAAAAATAGAGGCAAATGAAGGTAGACTTGAAATGATAATGAAGTGTTGCTAGCACAGATCCTAAGAAAAATTATGGCTGACCAAAAAAATAATGACGAAGACGTAGAAGAGATCTCAAAAACATAGAAGGAATCTGAAATCAGAATAAAATCCCAGGTAGTGTGGAATTCGAGGCACGGAAACCAAGACCCTCACAAAATTTTGATGACCAATTTGAGGTTTTGGAAAACCTAAAATGAATCTGCAATTAGATTTTTATGTTGCCAAAAGAACAAGGAGTTCGAAAGAAACCCGAGCCGTTTGTTAAAAACTTCAAAAATGGCGAAGTCCCACAAAAAATCCAAAAATCTTCAAGAAGATTGTTTGAGAGTAAAAAGTGACCACAAATGATGGTTCAAAGGCACAAGTGGTCGTCGTTGACCCTAAAAATAACCAGAAAAAAGAGTCAATTGGCAAAAGAAATTGCAGCGCACATCTCAAAAAAAAGTAGTGTGCAAAAGAGACGAAGAATTTGTAGGTTGTCAGCACCAAAAAGGATAGAGATAAGACCCAAAAACAACTACGATGCACAAGGATGCAGGAAAAAAAACCCATCACAAGTCTATGAAAGTATAAAAACGGCACCAAAAAAATGAAAGCAGCCATGAGATTTGCACAGAAATGGCTACGAATACCATAGAAGGGTTTGAAGATAAGAGTCAGGAATAGAGCCCAAAACCCAATGCAGATTTTAAGGGAATTTAAACATAGACCAATTTCCTAATGAGCCCAAGCTGAAGAAATTAATTTCAAAAGAAGATTAGTACAAATAATTTCAGAAGAGAAATTATAATTATTTCAAAAAAAATTAACCTAGCTCTTCTACCATATTACTAAGAAGTAATTGGTAAATTATTCAATGTATTAACAAATGATCAAAACGATTATTATAAAGAATTTGCAAATGTACAAAGTAGAAAGTTTCTAATAAGAAATTGAAGATCATAGAAAAGATCTTATCTACCTAATTACATAATATACAAAAGATGAGTAATATAATAATATTCTAATATTAACTAATGATGGATAAGCATTGACATGTTACATGTATGGAATCTATGAATATACATACATACATACATATATATACACACACCCTAAGGATCAAGATCTGGGCCAAAAAAAAATTTGCCAAATCCCCCAATCTGAACACAGATTTGAATCCAAACTAGAATCAGGATCGGCTACTTAGCATCTCACTTTACAATTCAAGTGGGTTCTTTCCTTACAGAGTCATTGTGAGAAAATTTGCAGGTGCATAATAACAAGTGGAGTCTTTGAGTACTGAAATTGGAAACGAGAACGAAAAAGCATGATGAGTAAAGCATAATACCTTGATCAAGAAAACAGGGTTCCTCATAGTAGAAACTGGACTTGCAGGAATATATCAATAGGTGGAAACTACAAAGAGCCTAATAAAGACTCACATGGAGAAGTTATGTTCATTGGAGGATGCCAAGGACAAGGGAACTTCCCACTCTGAAGTAGAGGAAAATTTCTATGGTCAAATAAGCCTGCCAAGATTATCTCAATGTTAAGCCAATGGCAAGGGCAAGATTACTCATGCTGAAGTGGGGGAAAATTCCACTCTCTGCCAAAATATCTCAATGTAGAGTCAATGCAAGAATTGACGTTCCACCATTTGAAAGAGATGCAGAAAGGCTGAAGCATTAGTTTGTGAAATTTGAGGTATATTTTAATAAGAATTTTCTGGGGTTTGAAGAAATAAATGTAATCTTTTAGTTGGTCTAAAGGTCTCTTGTATTCTATATCTCTAGGAAAACAAGTTCCTATCAAGTCTTCGGGTCAAATTTAAAAATATTTTAGCAGAATTTAACCCAGAATGTCATGAAGGAAATAAATGCATGGGCATTGAAAAGGCATATGTACACGTTAATATTGCCCCATCATACTCAAAAGAAAAGTATAAATTGTCAAGGCAAAGAAATCAAGAGCTAGGAGCGTAGAGGCAAATCCTACTCTAATTGTTGTGACTATTGTGATGTCAATGGTCATACAAATACAACTTCTTGGAAGCTGGAATGATAGAAAGGGTGAAAGACCACTATGCCAGCGGTTGCCATCATGGGTGATTGCAGTTTAGTAGTTTGTAAAATTACTTGCTCTAGCAATAAGGTTAATCATTTTACACCATAGTAATGAGAATCGCCATGAAATCACCTGAATTGCCGGGTTGGTGATTCGATTCATGGGTCCCAATTTTTTTTGAACTAGTGAACCGGATCAGCGATTTCATCGCATGACTTGCCGATTCATGCAAAAAATCGCCGAAATAACCTTTGTGAATCAAGAAAAATCGGCTGAGCTTGAGTATGACTATGAGGCTTGAGCTAGAGGCTTGTTTATAGATACTGATAGACATACATTTATGATTTGATGTCTTATGGATCTTCATCTTTGCATACATTCTATGATTTCACTCATTATGATCCTATGATTTCTATTTACTTCAGCTACAATTTACATTTTACGTGTAACATAGTTACGTATGTGATGGATTTATCATTTATGTTCCATGTTTATGTATGTTAGCTTCTATTTGATGATGTTATAGTGTGCTTAAGTTATATTCAATAAAAGGTGCATGAAATAAGTTTTAAATTGTTAAAATCTCTAAATTTCAAGAGTTTTTTAAACTTATCAGCCTTGCCGATTCCGATTCTCGATACTTTGTTTTACACATTAAGAAGGGAAGTAATGAAATTTCATGTTGTGAATGTTAAAATGGATACACTTCTCAATTATTGTTCACAAGCAAACCTTATACCTCAAGAATTGGTTGGAAAACTTGGTCTAGGAACTTATCAACACCCCAAGATTACGCTTGGATCAGACATGGCACTGATTTGTCAATTGGCAACATGGAGAGAAGTTTGTCATTAAATCAAAACTTTGTTACTGAAGTGTTCTTGAATTTGTGCTAGTGGATGTGTGTGGTTTTGTGTTCGGAAGCCCCTATTTATAATGACAAGAAAGTTGCATGGTACTCAAGGGCCAACCATAGTGCAAAGGTGGAAAAAGCTTCAAATTGTTTTCTTATAAGGCAAGGGCAGGCATAAAGGGGCCCTAAAATCTTCATAGAGAGATTAATTTGAGTGGAAGCGGTAGATAAACACAAGTAAATTTAAATCCGTGTTGAAGAATTGCACGTTAAAATATCCAAGTCAATTACAAATCATGGTTAACTTTTGAAGCACATTAAGGAAAATATGTTGCAGTGAAGCTAATCTGCTACAGACATTTTCTTGAGCTCCCATTTACACATTCTTGAGATAGCGATCACTAAATCATTGATGTAGAGTGAAGGACAAACGGAATATTAATAGCTTTATAAAGCCCATAAAGGCTGAATTAACATAATCTAAAGGTATCTACAGAACTCACAAAGGCTGCATTTGTGCATCTTCACTTTTTACACATTTCCAATGAATGAAATTAAGTATAAGACAACAAAACATAAAAGGACTTAACAGAATTGAATATCAGCAAACGCAATAATTATTGCATTATAGATAAAAGTTAGAATTTTAGCCAATAACAGCATTTTTAAATAACAGAATATCCTTCAATAAATCGTGTGTCATACATGTGTTTAAGAATTTTTCTTATGAGTGCATCCCTGACCTAGATTAACTCATAACAAAATCCTGAATGATTAACAATGTTCAAAGCTAACCCAGATAAAATCATCCAGCATCAGGATTCCAAAGCGCATGCCACAAATACTTGTTCAGCCAAAAACCAAGTCACCAATAGCACTTTTATATAGGCCAAGGGATAGTTTAACAGTCACTTAGGAGGTAATTTCAGCAGCAATTCTCCATGATGCCAAAATTACTTTCAGTAATTCAGTCATCAAAAACAGAAACCAAAAGGTAAAATAAAATTTATCCTTGACATAGATGCAGCTTTAGAGTTTTAAACACTTCAGCAAAGCAATGCAGTTATTTAATCTAGCAACAACCATAGCACCAACAAGAATGAGTTCAAATTTTGTATTGAAGCGGATTCAAAAACTGCTTCACAGACATAAAGAGCTAGATGAGCAGGACTAGAAAATGGTTTTATTTTTCTACAATTTGTATTTCCAGGGTTAATGTTTCAGGCCCTAAATTTAAAAACATTTTAAGATTCTTGGTATGTGATAACATGTGAAAATGGAACATGGTAGTTTTCTTTGTAGCCACTTTTGTATCAGACATATTAAACATAGTTTTATATTAGTGAAAATAACGGTTTGTAATCTGGGCTACTATTCTAATATTTGTCTCCCAAGCTGAAGCTTTTTGTAATAAAAACCAGTCTAAAAATTTGTAGATCTAAGAATATTTCAGATATGAAAGATTTTGTATCTTAGATGTCAATGAGACTTAAGCATGAAATGTTAATGGCAGAAAGTCTTCAGACCTAGCTCCCTCTGGTACATAAGACAAATTACTAGCAATTAATTGCAATTATCTTACAAATTATAATGTAGAACTTCTTTTTTTCTGATAAGAATAACAATTGTGATATTGTCATCGGGATTCAACTATGTATTATTCAAGTCAAACTCAGACCCATCGAGTGATATTGAGTTTGTTTCAAATACGACACAGTTGAATCCTGAAAGCAATATCACAATTTGACTTGGTGTCGAAAATACCTCCTACTTATCTGTAGAATAACAGTGCCAAACAAATTATAAATTCACAATGGATACATGATTTTTCACCATAAATAGAGGAAAAGTGTGGCAGGATTTATAGTGTTTGTCCAACCTGAGATAGAAGGCAGACAAGGGATTGCATATGGTTGCGCCCAATGGAATCTCCAATGAAAGCCAAGGTTTTACCATGCACAAGACTAAGGAATCCAGCTGCATTGAATTGTGGAAGCTCACAACTATCAGGTCTCCATCTCCAGTGTAGATAATCAGTATCTGGACGTCCATGTTTCATACAGTTTTGATGTTCTTGAATAGCCCAGCAAGTTTCATTTGTATAGAAGGGACCCGAAGGATCTGGGATCCATTGTCCAATTGATAGATCACATTCACCATCTGCTACAACAGGGAGATCCAAAAGAAATAAGACCAATAATCATGTTCCATTTTCTGTATTGACAATTAACTCATTCAATGAGGTAGCTAAAGAACCAAAGTAGTTCATTTATAGACCAAAAGAGGAAACAAGCAGATGTAATACTAAAGAGTCCAATTCTGTTAGGCTATGATTATAGATGTTACATCCCAATTTTTGACCTAATTTTAAATATAGCCGTTGAGGTTCACATGAAGTCAGTTGACAGTTAAAATTGTTATAATCCTACGAAATGGTAAGATGGTTAGTCGTTATAAGTATTTATCATGAATTCGTGGAATTGAATAAGCGGTTAGTCGTTATGATTATTTATGATTAAATAACCTGTTATGGTAATATAATTTTACTGTAGAGAATTTCCTTGTAAGAAGCACATCGAAGGGGTGGACGCATTGTCAAAAAAGAATTAGGCACAGGAGCATCACCATCACTGGGCAAATGGGTTGAGGACCTAGCGACCTGAACATCAAGATACAATCAATGAAACCGCATGAGCCATTAAATAAATAATTTAAAAAGTAAAATAATTTAACTGAATTATAAAACATACCTCGAAGGATTTAATATGATCTTTCACCTTATTATTATAATATATATATATATATATATAGATATAGATATGTACATATAGATATAAAAAAATGAAATCGTACCATTATATTATAATAATTTAATAAAGTGATATCACCCAATTAATATATTTACATGTGCATATACAAATATAAAATTATAATAATATTCAAAATATAATAACATTCGAATTATAATAATATTTGAATTATAACTTTCCAACTCTTTTTCCATCCTTTTTATTTTTTTTCTTTTTGAAACTGATTGAACACTTGGCATTTTCCATTTGACAAATATTCTTATGTTACGAAAGCCAAAGAGCCACCTTAATATATTATAAGAAATCGAGAATGGGAGTCGAGAGTATTCATTTTTAAGCACCCGACTTCCTTTTATTAGTCACGAATTTAATCTTTTAAACCAGCGGAAGCCAAAAAGTCACGGCTAGATCTTACAATATAGAAGTCGTGAGAGAGACGGTGACCACATTCCTTATACCCAATCTTCCTTCTGCTGCTACGATTTTCAGAATTCTCATTGTCTCCATAACACCCGACCTTTACTTTTTTACCATTGATAACTTCTGCTGACACCCTGCTAAACGATTGATAAGCTTATTCAAGTAGTAGGATTTCCATTCCTTGCTGTGCAAGTATTCTGGCTGAGAAACAGAGATTTTATGCATTGAAAGTGACGTCTCAAGCAACTGGAGAAAACTGATCCACTCTGCAAGTTCTTCAAAGCAATACCAAATTCTTATCAGACCATGAGTTACCTATCTAATGTTTTTAAATTCAATTTCTATAGCAGCCGGCCAGGCACAAGAATCTCTTTACTTTATGACTGTGTTCACGTTATTTAACTTGCTGAATAATCCCTGTGAACTATAATGAATTTCCTTCTTATTTTCATAGTGTTCAGATTCATCATAAAAGAAGTTGAATGGTATGTCTTTAAGAAGAGTTTCCAAGTGTAACAAGAACCTAGACGAATGTTGCTGATCTCAAGAACATGTTTTAATTTGACCACAATTTATGATAAAAGATATAAACAATGATCAAGAGTAGAATGCTCATAACTCTCCAAGACCTGGGATTCACCGGCAATGTAGTCACGATTGGTGAAGAGGTGAAAGGAGTAGATTGCTCATAATATTCCAAAACACCTGGGACTCATAGGCTGTGTAGCCATGAAAGGTGAAGAGGTGGAATGAATTTGCAAGAAAGAAAAAGAAAAAATCAGACATGATTAAATAAATTAAATTAAACATACTTAATAGCTCATGCATGATCCTATTTATTGTATTCTCCTGCTATCAAGTCGAATGGTGTGATTAGATATCAGGATGTTCAATGGATGATTAGATGTTCCAAGTCCAATTCCGAGTAGGGAGGGTCTTTCTCGTTAGAGATTATGCAGGGATAAGTTATGGTCCGAGGTTGGATGGTTAAGCCCCTAAAAATGTTTCACCTCTCCACAAGATGTCGGATGTGCATCAAATAAAGATAAGCTATGCATTCAAACGCATGCCGGAAATAGGTATTTTTATAATGTATGTTCAAGTAGAAGGTAAGATTAATTGAGTTGTATTATTGTTATAGCTATTCTTTACATGAAAACAAATTCTTATCATCAATATAATTGGCAACCAATTAGATCAATTGATTTTCAAACTGAATATGGAATATATCTATAGGATTGTTATTTTAGTTTTTCATATATATGAATAATGATTATGAGCATATCTTCTAATTTTATGTTGATGTCGCAATCTAGCAAATCAGAAGGAAAGGAATGATACAATGGTATCTGAAGTCTTAAATAATTCAATGGTATCAGAAGCCCTAAATGATATAGTGGTATTTGATGCCCTAAACGATCCAAAGGTAATTGATGCCCTAATTGATACAGTGGTATCTGAAGCCCCAAGTGATACAGTAGTATCTAATGCCCTAAATCATCCAATGGTAATTGATGCCCTAATTGATACCATGGTATGTAATGCCCTAATTGATAGTGGTAATTTATGGTAATCATCATTTAATCTTGATATAGCAGTATTGGATGGTAGTCGTCATTTGATATTTTTATAGTGGCATTTGTGGACTAACCTGGGTGGTTGCATAAGCATTCCTAGATTGATTTCGGTCTCCAATTCCATGGTATGTAGATTTTAATTTCCATCGTAAATTTATTGATAGTGTTTTTCAATTCTTAGATAAGAAATTTTGTTTAACTGATTTTAACCGTAAATCTCATTCATATGATCGAAATTGATTTAACTGTTTTCCCTATGAAATGAAGTGATATCTGAAATTCTTGGATATGTTAGTTGTTAATTAAGACCCGGGAAATGTGGATGTTACAATAGACCGCTACCTAAAATTGTAAATAGAGTTGCATTCTCATAATGTTGTGTCATAGTGTATGGCAAAAATAAACCAGTCACTAATTTTCTTATTCTGAATAAATGATTCTTATATTCAGTTTAGCAGAACTTTATGAAGTCTCGTCTTATAAAAGCTAGGATGTTTACCACTTGAAACTTAAATATTATAAGCAATCAATGCTGAAATTTTACAATTATGTCAAAATGTGTGAGCATTGTGATCTGAAAATTGAATCTACACTGTTGAACAACTAGGATCAAGGAGATCCAGTTCAGTTGAGAAAAGCTACCAAAGAGACTTAGAATTAGGAGTTTCTCAAAGATCAATGTGGTATAAAGCAGAAAGAGCTGTGCTCTTCTCAACGAAGCATCCAAGGTGATCCAGAGCATCTTAAATCATACTTGAAACAAGGGAATAGACTTCAATGAAGTAGACAATCAAGATTGGTGAAAATGCCAGTTTGTATAGGAGGCACTTTTGTCATAGCTGCTGAGAAAACATTTTCAATGCTGTCAGAAGCAGTATTTTTGCTATGATGCAAATAGATTGTCGAATACGAAGGGTTTTGTGACTTGTCATTTGATTCAACTCTTCTAATGTTTGATCTTCTATTTTGGTGCCATGGGAGAAAAAGTAATGGCACGTCATGTTTAAAGTTGAAAATGGTTTGAAGGATTGATTCTCATCATTTCTTTTATTCTGAAATTCATTTTGTGATTCGGCAAGAACAAGGGTTTTTAAGTTGCAGAGGCATATCGGAAATGTGAGGAGCAAACTTGTGACATTGTCAAGACTCCTAAGAGCTCTAAAGGCATTTTAAAACATTTGTACTTGGAATGTGACAGTGGAAGAGGAGCAAGATGCTTTCTTGCTTAAGTTTTCACCTCTTTAGGGTTTCTCTAAGTGCAATGTTTCAACTTTCACCCTCTGTGTGTGTGTGTTTTAGCTCAATAGCATCATTGTTTTATGTTTTTCATTAAGTTTGTATAAGAAATGAAAATGTTGACTGTAACCACATCCATTTCCATATGAATAATAATGTTTGAAAGGCTTTATAAGGGTTAAGAACTAAGGATATCCATAAGTGATGTTTGTAAGAGAGCATTTCTAAAGTTTTATGAATCAGATACCATTAGCACTTTATTGTGAGCATCCTTTAAGTATTTGAAGGGCTATTTGAATTTCCTCCTCAAGATCAAGTAGAGGTGATAAACTACTCCCTTTTGAGCCTGAAAGAATTGGCAAAGGCAACTAGATTGATAACAAGGAAAGAAAATGTTAAAGAGGCTCAGTTTGAGAAGTTGGATGAGGATATTATTATAAGAATATCCAACATAGAAGGGAGGGCTGACAAAACAGAAAGCATCCAACTAGGATTGACAAAAAAGCTTGGTACCTCCCAAAATAAAGAAGAAAGAGAGCCTAAGAAAACTAAAATCAAGGAGGAATATTTCATGAAGGTCTCCTCAAAGGGAAGCCAAAGCAAGAATTCAGCTCTAACATAAAGAGATAAATGTTAGGGAAATGTCAATGGATTTCTCAAATAGAAGCCTACTTTTTCCTCCATTAATTGACTCCACAATTTAGATTTGCAAGACTCCAGCATTTTTGGTACACCCTGACGTGGTCTCAAAGCTAGGAGCATTCCTTAAAATTTTGTTACGTGTCACTTATTTTGAAGCAAGATGACTTCAAGGGTTGTTGACAAATCAATTCAACCCTGCTTGTGAAAAGGAAAAGAGGATGAGGCAATGACACTATTTCAAGCAAAGACAAGGACAAATTTTTCAGGGATATAGCAAATTCTGAACAACAGTGGTTCCATTGGGGAGAGATGTTTTGGACAGATTAGTCTAGATGAAATATAGTGTTGGGCTGTTTGGACACCAAGTGTAACCTGTTCTGATGGCAGGGCCCGGGACATTGATCAAGCATATGCCAGGACCCAGGGACATTGATCTTCAGCTAAACAAGAGGAAGACCTCTTCCTTTATCCAAAAACAGCAAGATAAGGAACAATGACATGGCGGTGACAAAAACAAGGGCAAGCACAAGAAAAACGTGAATACCAAAATCAAAAAAGGATAAGGGCAGGGGTAAGAGAAAATTCCGTTGTTCCAATAGCAAGAAGGGAATACATATGGATGATAGATTTTGGAAACTACATTCCTAATTAGAACCATCATGGAAGAAGAAGAAGAGTGACAAACAAACCACTTAAGCAACAGCAACGAGATAGATTGCAGCTTTGAAGAAGATGAGTAGTTGCCTTATGCCACAATTCCTAAGAGGGTGTGTATGGTGTGAAAATTTCAAGGAGGAAAAATTCACAAATTTGAGTTCCACAGCATAATCCAAGAACAAGAATGTAGATGCATTTTTTGCCACATGTTTGCTGGCAAATCTTACCTCCAAAAAGCCTATTGGAGAATTTGGATTTCCAACTATGCATAATATTTAACCATATTCACCTGGTTGGCTAAAACAAGGGGTTGATATCTCACTTGGGAAGTGATGTAAGCTGAACTTTAACATTAATTTTGAGCTTAAGGATGATGTACTTATAGATGTGATCCCACTACACATGTGGAGTCATTTTTGGGAGTGTTTACCTATATGTGCATGAAGCCGCCTATTTAAGAGGAGGCAATAGTACAGACTTATTGAAACAGTGAAGAATACACAGTGAACTATACATGGGAAAGTCAAGAATCTCCATGGTTAGTGCATCTCAAGCCGAGGCTTATCAATGCAAGTGAGAAATTTGTTCTCTTGTTGCTTAGAGGAAAGGGAGACAAAGATGGGGCTGAACTTAAGAAGCTACATGGGCTGCATGCTCATCAAGAACAGCAAGAATAGGTCAGATTGTCAGGATATTTTTAAAATTGTTCTTGGAGCCTAAATGCTTGACCCCTTAGGGTGTCATAGAGCCTGATATCCAAATGTTGCCCAATTGCATTTTATCAAGCATAGAGCTGTAGCATCAAAGTGTAATTGAGGCTAATTAAATCAAGTTCCGACTGAAAGCATTCAACAAATGAGGTGTGATAAGGCCAGGAACATGACCTTATAATTCTCCAATTACATTAGTACTGAAATAAAATGGAGCATCACATATGCATGTTGCTTGCTAGGCTCTGAACAAAATTACCATCAAAACAGGTATCTGCTGCCCTGTATAGATGATTTGCTTGATCAACTGCATCATACAACATACTTCACTAGATTTGAAAACAGGTTAGGATCAAGTTCGTAGTAAAGAAGACATATGGAAAACAGTACACAAGACCAAACAAGGTCTCTACAAGGGCCTCGTTCCATTCTTTCGATTCTGCAATGCTCCAACAACTTTCATAGAGTGGATGACTGAGGTATTGAGACCCCTAATAGATTCTTATTTTTGTTTACTTAATTGATATCTTGGTTTTTAGAAAGAAATAAAAAGAGCATGTTACCCATCTCAGGAAAGTGTTACAAGCTTCAAGTCTGACAAACTTTTGTTGAATTAATAGAAGTTGTGTTCAACTTTTTATAGACTTAAATTCTGTACACTGGACACATGACAGGAAATGGTGAGATCAGAATTCATCCCTCAAAGACAGAGGCCATGATGAATTGGCAAAAGCCCATAGCCATAATCAAGACTACAAGCTTCGTAGGGGCAATTCAATACCTTTAGAAATTTGCCAAGTCTTTGTCATACACAACTGCTCCATTTTGTGCCATCACATGGGCTGCAAAAAACTTTGTGAGGGATGAAAATGTGAATCATGTAAAATAGGAACAATGCAATTCAAGAATCAGATTACAATCAAGCTCACTCAATAAAGTCTAATATTTATGCACAAACTTAAAAAATAATAAGCAATTATATCATAGAAAGGACCTAGTTTGCTCCATTGCTTCTTTGATATTTTCTTGAATGCTTGATAAGTGGATTGCCCTTCGAAGTAGCATAATCACAATAGCACAATGATTATATGATAACTTGATCTAGTGATGATAATGTTCAAAGTTAATTAATAGATAGGATAGCTAGATGATAGTAGATATTAGATAGCGGTTGTAAATAATGTTGCTCTCCCAATAATGATCAAGGATATGTCAAGAAATAATGAGTTGGAGTGTTTTATTTTATATGCTTCACTTGATATTTGATCAGCAATGGAGATAATTTAGGAGAATCAGTGAATGAGAAAAATTGTGACAGGGCAGGAGTTAATATTAGGAAATGAAGTGCCAGGGTGGATTTATCAGCATAATTAAATTAATTAACTCATTAATTATAACTCACAAGCACTGTTGGAGAAATAAATAAAAATTAATTTTATTACTTTTGGAGAGAATAAGGAATTAAACAAATTACTACAAATTTATTTAACTATAGTGGAACAAAAGAAATAATGTGTGAATTAATCAAATAACTGAAATTATTTAATCAATATTGGGGGAACTTCAGAAAATTAAAAATTATTTAATTCTAATAGGTGAAAAGAGAAAATGTTAGCTCATTTAAACAAATAAAATTATTTAATTCTAATAGGTGAAAAGAGAAAATGTTAGCTCATTTAAACAATTAAAATTGTTTAATTACTACAGAGAAGAATTGGTGAGAAAATAATGGGATGACAGGATGAAAATACATTGGCCATATTTAAATTTCTTTGAGGTACAAAACAATAGTGTGCATTTGATGATCTGAAGAACAAAATCAGTCATATCACGATGCTTGCAATTACCTAACCACCAGTTACAATTTGAGGTTGAGACTGATGCTAGTGACAACGCCATGGTAGAGTACAGTTAACGACAGTCATTCTGAATCATTCAAAGGTGCTCCCTTAAAGTACACTTCATACAAGAGAATTGAGCACTTTAGTCTCTATGGTAAAAGAGTAAAAACTTTACCCCCTGAGCAAAGGAAACAATGGTAAATGTGAATCTTCAACCATTTCAATATTTGCAGGCACAAACCAAACTCCAACAATCTTGTTACAAATGGAAAGAATTTTTTATATTGATTTCACCTTGAGAAGCAACAAGCATGATGTGACAAATAGGTTGATATGCTTTCTTGATCACCTCTTCTCTCAGCACTAAGTACACTTTCATTGTTGGAACTTGGAACCATATTTGCAAATGAAGTTTAAGTTGAAAAAAATGCATATGATGAAGATTTGAGCAAGACGTATCACAAAATCAAACGCCAGAAGATGGCAGATTTTGAACCAAACCTAGACTACTACCACAAGGATGGTTTCTGTTTCAAAGCAAGAAAGCCGTGTGTAACTAATGAGATAAGGTTTCTGTTTGTGAGTAAAGCTCATTGTGCACAAGTTGCAGGGCATTTTGGAGTGACAAAGATGGTGGCCATACATTAGAGCAGATGTCCCAAAATTTATAAGGGGCTGCAAGTTATATAGTATGAATAAGCCAAGTTATAGGAAGCTTGGGCTGTACCAACTCTTTCCCACACTTATAAGACCATGTATGGGCATCTCCATGGATTTTACAGGCAGCTTTCCAGTGTCAAGACATGATCATGACTATCTTTTTGCTGTGGAGGACTGGTTTATTTTAAATATGTTTGTTGACTGATTGGAAGAAGACTCACTTGGAAGTGATGCAGATCTTTTCTTCAGGCATGCATGGGTGCGCTTTGGACTTCTAAAGAGCATCACGTCAAATAGGGATGTTCATTTCTTAGGCAAGTTTTGGCGCATATTATGGGAGAGGCTGGATGCAAGGTTGCAATGGAAAACTGCCTTCATCAGATGGAAGTAATTAATGGGAATTTGGTCCAGCTGTTATGTGGATACAATCAAATGTTTCAAAAAGGCCAGTATGAGGACTTTATATTCATTAAACACCCCAATAACAGGGCACTTTTCTCATTTATAAAGCTGTCTCCATTTGAGGTACGCTTTGGGTATCTACCCAATATCTCGTTTCATATTCATTTCAGAAATCAAATCAAGGGTTTGAAAACAGTAATTCAAATGTGCAAAGGGCTGAGAAATTCATTGATAAGGTGAGGTAAATACATGGATCAGTGTTTCAAAGGTGTAAAGGGCTAAAAAATTCACAAATAGGGGGAACTAAATACATTTCCACATACAAGCAAGAAAGGCTTAGAGAGTCTCAAACCATGTACAAGCAATGGCATGATCAACTTGCAACACAAGTTCTAGGTTGGTGACAAGGTCTGGGAGTACTTGGAGAAGTCAAAACTTCATGGACCAGCAATGAAGCTGAAATCAATTACATGTGTTCCAATTCAAATTTTTGACGAAGTGTGGGAGAAAGTTCTTCAATTAGATCTTCTCCTTACATGAAGATGTACTCAAAAATCACCATAGACAAGCTTCAATTGCTTGAGCCTTCTATGCAATTGCTTGAAGCCTCAATTGCTTGCGCCTTCTATAGAAGGTTCAATCTTCTATGTTTGATGAAGAAGATAATGTCTTTCCTTCAGTGGATGATTTAGTACCAAGTGGACTGTTAGCAGGGGGACAGCTAAGGGACAGAACAGAAAAAAACCTACCACAAACCACCGCGAAGAGATAGCAAAGTTCCTAGCTGAAGAGACACACTCGAAGATGGTAGAAGCATGTCCCATGAAACAGATATTTGTTCAAGACAATTCACAAAAAAATCAATGTAACTGTAAAAGTAGTAGCAATAGAAATGGTTGTAAGAAGTAGATAAAGGAATAGAAGAAGGAATTAGTAGAAGAGGAAGGAATTCTAATAAGGATAAATCATACAATATCTGTACAAGATGGACAAGTAATAATAGATAAGCATTTGGAGTTCTATCTGGTATGCATTATGGTTTATGGCAATCAGTTTTCTGTTTATATTTCATTTTGTTAACTAGATTATGCATAGTGCAAACTAACTCCTTATCCCTCTCATATTACCGAGTCTGGGGTATAAAATAATAAATACAACACAGAGAAATACTCGGGGCTCAGTACTTTGGCAAGCATTCCCCTATTTTCTTGCTAGCATAGACAAGAGGAGCTAGAAGGCGACATGGTTCTAGAAAAGAAGGTGAGAAGAAAAAGAAGAGTTGAGCTTGAGAACTGGTAGATGGAGTTGAAAAATCAAGTTCCAAGCAAACCAAGTGATATCCTGCAGACGAAGAGAAAAAGAAGTTCCCGCATTTGCTAAGTCCCTAGAATTTTGAGTTCTGAAGGGAGGCATGATCTGAAAATCGTATCCAATGTGTTGGACTTGGAAATCTAGTCCAATTAAGAGAGATGTGAAAGTGACTCTTAGAACTATGAGATTGTTAAAGACTACTGTGGTTTGGAATAGGAAGTGCTGTGTTCATGTCAAAGAGGGGATCTGGTGCATCTTGGAGGAATTGCCAATTTGTGCCGATGGCAATTTTGTCATCGATGGTAGCACCAATCCGTAGGAAGTAGCATTTTACATATAAGATGTACTAAAACTTAATAAATTATAATCATGCAATTTTCTTCAGTCCTGACCTGCAATACATTCTTATTTGAGCTTGAGAGATGCAACTGTAATTCAGTACTTGTCCAGAAAATATCAACACCTTAAAATTTTCCATGATCCATGTCTCAAAACAAACAAAAAGTGAGCAGCCATCTCTTGAATCAACGGGGTGCCAGGACTGGGACATTCACTCCCAAATGAACAAAAATAAACGCAACCCGTATTCAAACCCTGGCTGTAACGAAAAAAATGGAAGCAAATAAGATCCACAAGTGTACAGGGATAGTGTCACTGAAGCAATGTGCTTACCTCCACTTCTGAGAGTGCTGTTATGATCACTAGTGCCTCCAATGCTGTTATGTTCGTCCAGAGTTCCTCCAATGCTGTTGAAACTGTTGTTCGGTTGTCCATATTGCTTCAAGGATATGGCAGCAGGATTGGATCTGTTGTTTACAGTTTGATGTGAAGAAACATCAACTGGAACGTCTGCTTCGTAGATAGTTTGGTCATGCCAGAAGTATGCACGAACAACTGCAAAAGGAATAAGGGCAGCCACAAACCATATGAAGAGATGTCGCCGTTGTAAAAGAAATGCACTCCAATCCCCATGTAGGTGTGAGCCAATTCCCTTCGTTCCTCCGTTGCTGCAGTTGTTTTGATGCGCTTTCATGGTCTCAAGCTAAAAAAACACAAATGTGAGCAGAGAAATGAAATGGGCTTGCAGAACCTAGAATTATGTCTGAATGCGCGGGATTAGAGTGCTGGAACAGGATATTTATTCGGCAATGAAATAGCATTTAATGTAAGGTCCAGAAGTTCAGCTGTCCTCTTTAAATGATTGGATGCTTTAGATTCATCAAGCAGTACATACCGTGGGTAAGTTTAAGTCTCGATCATATCTCTCTCATTGTTCATTAAATTGTTTGTTCAGAAAAATGTGGGCAGATGAAAATGAGATTTTGCCCGAGCTTTGGATTTTATATTAAGTTTCTAGGTTCTGTTATGATTGAATAATCATGGATGGGAGTATTTTACAGCAATGAAGCGACGCTCTTTCCTCATACGTGGAAAAGGGTTTGGAACAATTGGGGAGATCCATTTAACTCACTCGGATCAAAGAGAATGTGGGGACGCTTGACAATCTTCCATTATTGATAAGGTTACTTCATATTTCAATCTAACGAGTAGAAAAGTTTTAAATTCGTAAAAGTTTTCTAATGAGCTTTTTATTTTTTAAATATTACAGTATCAAGGAATTGTACTTTAATTCTAGGAAAGTTTGGTGATGAGATTTATTTTTGTTTCTTATTTGGTGATTGTAATGTTTAATTCATATATATATTAGAATAAAAATTTCTAATTGTAAATCTTAAATTATGGAGTCTTTTGTCATGGTTAATTTTTTTTTGTCAATAATTTATTTTAAAAATTTCATAAATGTATTTACATCTGATATTTAAGATAAGATAAGATAAATTTATTAATGTTCAATAGGAGACCAACTAGGGTCTATGCGACTAAAAACTTATAGAACAAGAAGTAAAGAACCAGTAGACCATCAAACAGTGGTCAGGAAAGCAAACAAAAGAGAAAGAGAATAAGATACAAGACATAAATTAAGGGTTCTTCCTAGCTGGAATAAGTCCATCACTGAGGGATACGGACCCAGGCAGGGGAGAGCATGTAGTCGTCTTTAAGATCTACTAGTGGGATGACACTGATGAAGATGAAGATGAGGATGAAAATAAGCCCTACGAGGTCGCACAAATCTAGAGTGAACAATGGTGGAGGTATCTAAGGGCCACTTCATACCCCACCCAAGGGGCAAGGGCAAGAAGAAGTCTGTAATGAGCTGCTCAGTAGCTTGCTTCCGGGGGGAAATAAGTTATAGGGTGTGATCACGAAGCTGCATCACCTCCCAGAGATAAAGCGCCAAACATCTTTGATTAGTGTAGCTGAAGAAGGAGGTCAGTGAGTTGCACTCTTGGAATAAACAATAAAATCTCCCTCTGATCTCGTAATAAATAGGGTGATAGAAAATAAAGTGCAACTCAGTCTCAATCCCGGCCAATGTGCATAGCCTACAAATACAGTCCTCTATATCAATGCGGTGGTCAGTCTGGGCCCGTAGAGGGTGGGAACCAACCCTGAAAGATCCTAACATGAACCGAAGAGCATGGTACCAACTCTATGATAAATATCTAGGTCAAGCAATAATCCCATCCTGCATGTCTAGAAAATGCTCAACATAGAATGCCATCCTCAGACTTAACCCCCTCAGGCAGTTTGATCCAAGTCGTAACGAGGTACTGTCTATAGATGTCGAGTTTGATCTGCTTGTTCAACTCCTACCTAGAAGGGAGAAGATGAGCAGGAGCGTCTAACGAGAACCAAAAGGGGGGCAAGTGATCAATGTCTATCCTGATGGAGCTCAGAAGGGATGTGGCTTGGGCATACCAGCAATGGGCTCTCATAGAGCTGTCAGATTTGGCAAGTGCAACTAAAGAGCAGTATGCAAGATAAGAGTATCTATCCTAACCATCAGAGGAGTTCGTAAAGCAACGAAGATGGTGGAGGAACCATATCAAGTTAAAAATAGCCCCCAATCTAAAGGGATGAGCTCCGAACTCAGCCATAATGATATTGTGGGATATGAAGCGATGACTTCTGATGATTCGCCAAAGAAAGAGTGTAGTGCCTGCCCCTAGTTCGCATTTCTGTTATCATTGTCAAATTCTTTTAAGCTGATTTTATGCAATGATTAGTTTTAGAGAAACTGGATTTACAATATTATGATATTATTTCATGTCTTGAATTACAAACATATCTGTTATAATTGCTTAGTTGTTTTCATTTCACGTGTTGTTAATGATATTTTGATGATTCCTAATTAGTAAAACCGGTTTCTTTTATAAAAATGTTAACATGATGTCTTTAATGATGATTATGTTGTATTGATAGAGATGCATTATTATATGTACGCATTTGATGTTAGACTTGTGATTGTTACGATACTTACCCCATACTTGCATGTGTATGGTGTGCATGTTTATTTTATCTTTCTGTCTGACGTGTTTGATGTGGTTAGGGGAGGGAGTCGTAGTCACCTGCTAGTCGGGATCTACATGATGAACCACTCTTCGCCATTGTTTGTTTAGTTTAGATATATTATATACATATACATGCTCGTTTTTTATGCAGGATGCAGGTACCGGGCATCGACTTCTCTGAATTGCCAGGATGAGCGTGCCCTATTACAAATACTCAAATGGTGAGAATGGGAAGATAATGATCAGGTCCAATCCTAGCCATAGCCTATAATACTTGTCCTGCAAGGAGGACTCATAACAGACTGTCTACCCTTTTTAAAACCCGTGAGTATTTTGTGCGTATGTTGTTTTGTGAGTCTTTGGCGAATTTTTTGTTAATTAAGTCTAATTAAAAGATTAAATTAATGATTTAATTTAATGAAGATTATTATGACATTTTAATATTTAATTTTATTTAATTAATTGAGAAATTAATTAAATATAAAGAATTGAATTGGAAGATAAAAGCTATAAGATTAAATTTAGAACATGATAATATTTATTTAATTTAATAATAATATATTTAGAGTTCATTTTTAAATAAATGCTAAATATTATTGTTATTTAAGTTAATAAATATTTATCAAATTAAACGTTCAAAAATAAATTAAGAAATAAAAAGATATTAAATTATGAATATGTTTTAAGTTTGCATGAATGAGTTTAAAATATAAGAAATTAAATTAAAAGGTAAAATATGTGCACTTGATCAAGATATTTTAATAAAATGCGCATGAGATTAAAGTTATAAATTTATTAAAGCAAAGTCAAGTGGAAAGTTAAATAAAGTAATTTAATGATTCACTTAACATGCATGAAAGGAATAATAAAAGAATATCTTAATTAAAAAGAAAATTAATTGTGCATGAATGAATGAATTAAATAAATAATTATAATTTTTGAGATTGTGGAGACTGAAACCCTAAAAAGTAATTAGATTCTATATTAGGGGTTTTCGAGTCATTATTGCACACACAGGTTTCAGGGCACACACAGGTTTATGGAGAGCAACTCGAAGGGTTTGGAAAGAAAGGAATTTTACGTGGCTTGAAAGATTTTGCTTGCAGTAGGAATTTGCATCTAGTTGTTAGAGGTTAGCATCAGATCCAGGTAGGATCTCGTGGCTTGACTGTATAGTGGTTTTCACCCTTCAAGTTTCTGTCTACTCCTTGTCTTTTGCATGTGTTGTTTTTCGGGTATGCAATATTGTTCTTGTTTGAGAAATATTTGTACATGGCTTAGATGGATACTTCGTTGAATTTATTTTAGAGGATTGCATAAGATTGAATAAGAAATCAAACAATACAAGAATCTATTAGATAATTGAAATAGAGTTTGAAGTTTAAAAGTAAATTTTAATTGAGAAATTCGAATGTTAGAGAAACCCTTTTTATCGGATGGTTTGGGAAGAAATTGAAAATTGAAATTGAACTTTGTAAATTATATTATATGTATGGTTAATATAAATTCTTCTATTAGACCATATTTGCAAGATATGTTTATATATATATATATATATATATATATATATATATATATATATATATATATATATATATATATATATATTATTAAAATTTAATTGTATTAGGGGAATAGTTTTTTTTGTTTTATTTAAAAAAAAATTATATATATATATATATATATATCATATTGGAAAGTGGGGGCCATGACCTCCCCCACTCCCCCCGACGTACGGCCGCCGACAGTCCTTGTTGACGCAGGTACTGCATAGGCGAGCTGCCACAGGCCCTGCATCAGCAGGCCTGCCGCCAGCAAAGGCCTTATTAAAGGCATGCGATTGTTTTAAACAATTCGCATTAAAATTTAGATTGCGTTTTTTTTTATATATAAAATTTTTGTTAGGTAATAAATTTTATTAAATTTATATTATGAATTAAATTAAATCATTTTTATTAAGTTTTAAATGAAATGAAATTTATATTGTTATTAATTATTAAAATTTTATTATTAAATAAAAAATTTTACTTTTAATTATAATAAAATTTAGTGAATTTTTAATTAATGAATTTGATTAATAAACGTTATTAAAATTTATAATTTTTTTATAATTAATTAACAAGTATTGTCATTTATATTATTGAGTAAATAATAATTAAATAATATTAGAATGGTTTTTGTTTAAAAATATATATGTATTAATTAATTTATTTAAAGTCTTATTTAACTAAGGTTAATTAATAAAAGAAAGATATCTGAATCATGTATTGAACTTATTTAAATTATCGATAATAACAACTTTAATAAGCTGAGAATCTTGTACACTTGGAAACGTACATTGAACACAAAATTGAAGCTTTACTTGTAACCCAAACTATGAACTCTACAGTTTTGCTTGTATTGACTATGCTTTGGGATTTGCGAGTTGATTAGATGTTGACCAGTCTAGGATGTACACCAGAGGCTTTGTGAGATTTCTTTAATACCATCTACATGGCTGGATGTCATGATGTGTTTTGTGATTCAAAATGAAAATTATGTTTATGAAGTTTACTTGGTGGAGCATTTATGTGTATTTGGATGGGAGAACCATCTTATTATTAGGTTGTTTGTTAAGGAACCGAGTTTGTTCTTTATGGGTGTTGTGGTATGGGACACAACTATATTTTTATGTGCTTAGGAGAGGTTGTCTAGGTACGTGACTTGGGAGTGGCTTGCAATAGGGGTCCGGGACCCAAAGTGGTCAGTGCCAGGGTAACCTAATGCAAGTTATGTAATAAGTGATAATCTAGTAATTAAAATTTATGGGGGGGGGAACACACTAAAAAGATAAGTTAGAGATTTGATCCACCCATGCCTTGAGTGCTTGTATAGACTAAGGATGGGAATGAGATGAGTGCCTCGTCTTCTTGAGAGGGCTTTCTGGTTTCCATATGTGTGATGTTGAGGGTCCGGGGTTCAGAGTAACCAGTCCAGGGTAACTCAACGCTTGAGGGTCCGGGGTCTATTAAGAGATCAATCCAGGGTAACTCAAGCAGCCATGTGATGACACTCCCTAGTATGTAGCCTGAGTCTCTTCTGTAGATCTTTGTGGATTTTGTGTGCCTCTGGTGGTGTATCTATTGTCAGATGTGTTTATTATGGTTATTTACTTTCATTGATGAAGATTGGTGATTCATGAATGATGTACTTTTGACATGTGGCTTTTGAATTGAGGTGATTTTCTTTTGTTGACTTTATCTTGTGATCTTGGTATTTGGTTTATACTTGGTTTGTGAATGAAGTTTGGTTATGAGGTGTTCGTATTGGATTGAGTGTTCTTACTTTTGGATTATTTTATCTTCTTGAGTAGCATGTGTTACCTTTGAGGTAGTTTTGGCTCGTAGGTATTCCATGCCTAGGAATGTTTTATGTTTGATAGCCGTATGTGGATCGTTCATTATCTTCCCTGCACGGTGGGAGTGGAAGCCTCACTAGATAACCACGCAGTCGGGAGGTAGTGCCTTTTTACCATTTGGATTTTTTTTCACATTGTCAGCTGTTGGATGTTCGTTGCAGAAGGTGTACCTTTATCATTCTTATTTCTTATCTCAGAGGCTTCTTTTCAAATGATGTATATATGTTATCACGTATTCTGATGTATTGTATCTATTCTCACATACCCTGCGACATGTGCAGTGGATGTTATTAATTGGATGTACTTTCATTGTATTGTTTATACTTATGCATTTGCTTATGCGATTATGTATCTGTTATTCCTTTATGATCTTGAGACATTGTACTTGGAACTTAAACTAATTAATTTAAAATTATGTAACGCCCCGCTCGGGAACCCGAGAGCAATAAACCTAACATATTACAATGTTTACTGAACTATTTTTTTTAATTTTTTTTTTAAAAACAAAAAAAACCATTCCCCTAATACAATTAAATTTTAATTTTATATATATATATATATATATATATATATATATATATATATATATATATATATATATTTTTTTTTTTTTAACATATCTTGGAAATATGGTCTAATAGAAGAATTTCTATTAACCATATATATAATATAATTTACAAAGTTCAATTTCAATTTTCAATTTCTTCCCAAACCATCCGATAAAAAGGGTTTCTCTAACATTCGAATTTCTCAATTAAAATTTACTTTTAAACTTCAAACCTTATTTCAATTATCTAATAGATTCTCGTATTGTTTGATTTCTTATTCAATCTTATGCAATCCTCTAAAATAAATTCAACGAAGTATCCATCTAAGCCATGTACAGATATTTCTCAAACAAGAACAATATTGCATACCCGAAAAACAACACATGCAAAAGACACGGAGCAGACAGAAACTTGAATGGTGAAAACCACTATACAGTCAAGCCACGAGATCCTACCTGGATCTGATGCTAACCTCTGACAACTAGATGCAAATTCCTACCGCAAGCAAAATCTTTCAAGCCACGTAAAATTCCTTTCTTCCCAAACCCTTCGAGTTGCTCTCCATAAACCTATGTGTGACCTGAAACTTCTGTGTGCAATAATGACCCAAAAACCCCTAATATAGAACCTAATTACCTTTTAGGGTTTCTGTCTCCACAATCTCAAAAATTATAATTATTTATTTAATTCATTCATTCATGCACAATTAATTTTCTTTTTAATTAAGATATTCTTTTATTATTCCTTTCATGCATGCTAAGTGAATCATTAAATTACTTTATTTAACTTTCCACTTGACTTTGCTTTAATAAATTTATAACTTTAATCTCATGCGCACTTTATTAAAATATCTTGATCAAGTGCACATATTTTATCTTTTAATTTAATTTCTTATATTTTAAACTCATTCATGCGAACTTAAAACATATTCATAATTTAATATCTTTTTATTTCTTAATTTATTTTTGAACGTTTAATTTGATAAATATTTATTAACTTAAATAACAATAATATTTAGCATTTATTTAAAAATGAACTCTAAATATATTATTATTAAATTAAATAAATATTATCATGTTCTAAATTTAATCTTATAGCTTTTATCTTCCAATTCAATTCTTTATATTTAATTAATTTCTCAATTAATTAAATAAAATAAAATATTAAAGTGTCATAATAATCTTCATTAAATTAAATCATTAATTTAATCTTTTAATTAGACTTAATTAACAAAAAAATCACCAAAGACTCACAAAACAACATACGCACAAAATACTCACGGGTTTTAAAAAGGGTGGACAGTCTGTTACGAGTCCTCCTTACAGGACAAGTATTATAGGCTATGGCTAGGATTGGACTTGATCATTATCTTTCCATTCTCACCATTTGAGTATTTGTAATAGGGCACGCTCATCCTGGCAATTCAGGAAAGTCGATGCCCAGTACCTGCATCCTGCATAAAAGATGAGCATGTACATGTATATAATATATCTAAACTAAACAGACAATGGCGGGGAGTGGTTCATCATGTAGATCCCGACTAGCAGGTGACTACGACTCCCTCCCCTGACCACATCAAACACGTCAGATAGAAAGATAAAATAAACACACACACCATACACATGCAAGTATGGGGTAAGTATCGTAACAATCACAAGTCTAACATCAAATGCGTACATATAATAATGCATCTCTATCAATACAACATAATCATCATTAAAGACATCATGTTAACATTTTTTAAAAGAAACCAGTTTTACTAATTAAGAATCATCAAAATATCATTAACAACACGTGAAATGAAAACAACTAAGCAATTATAACAGATATGTTTGTAATTCAAGACATGAAATAATATCATATTATTGTAAATCCAGTTTCTTTAAAACTAATCATTGCATAAAACCAACTTAAAAGAATTTGACAATGATAACAGAAATGCGAACTAGGGGCAGGCACTACATCCACCCCCCCTAGAACTAGGCTTACTCCTGGAAGCCCATTACAAGAAACATGAATCAAACTCTCAAACACAAACTAAGGTCCACGATCGAGGCAATTGGTCGCTCTATGACCATATTGTCCACATAAGTAGCAATCTCCACTAAAGCCTCCTTGAGCTCTAGGTGCATGCGACTGATCAAAACTAACAACACTAGCATCCTCACTGAGAGCCCGAGGAACTCGATCTAACCTGTTGCGCATACTACGCTTCCAGTTACGATAGTTCCCTGATTGTGAACCACCACTGTTACCATGGAAGAACTTTCTTCCTGGCTTCTCCTGATTACCCTTAGAGAAGTTAGGAGAATTTCTAGAACTTCCAGCCCCTTGAGACTGGTTATCCCTCAATGCTCCTGAATAAAGTGCCCCTCTAGCCTGGACACCTGGTAGGCCACCTTGGCCTGAAGTCACACTCATCTCAACCAAAGTAGTTCGCAAAATTGCATCCTTAAGGGTTTTAGGTTGAAAAACCTTAACACCCCCAATGATGTTAGCATTAAGTCCTCTAATGAAATGTTGGACCATCAATGGTGAGCTATCACTAACTCCTGCATAAGACATAAGCTCGAAGAACTTACGCTCATACTCCACCACAGTCTTGGTACCCTGTCTCAAGTCATGAAACTCATCTGCCCTCTATAGTTGCCACTGCTCTAATAGAAATCGCTCATGGAAGTGTTCGTGGAACAACTCCCATGTGACGGTCTGCATATTTATCCCAAGTTTCTTCTCCTCCATATTCCACCAAATCGCTGCAAAGTGCTCTAAATGGGTGATAGCATATCTTGCTTTGACATTGGAGTCAAAGTCTTGCATGGAAAAACATCTATCTAGTGCAATCAACCAATTCTTAGCATCATATCCAGTACCTTCTCCATTGAAAGGTTTGATCTTGACCCGTAGTAGGTCCTTCATCTGGATGGACTGGCTAGACCGCCTTATGCTCTCTAGCTTCCTCCCTCTAGGACTCGTGGACCTATCTCTATCTCCATGCTCTGAATTATGAGCTCTATCCTGTAACGGTAGGCGTGCTAGGATCTCCTTGACCAAGTCTCTAGTAACCGGTCCTTCTGTCTCAACATCTTGCTTAACACTATCATCCTCTCTAGCCTCTTCCTGAATAGGGTCCCCTGAATGGACCAAGGAAGGAATACGGTGACTAACTCTCCCATGACTTCTACCACATCCTGAGCTACGACCCCTAGCAATGGATCTAGACCCAAAAGTCATCTCCCTACAACACCCAAACACAACAACGACATCTAAGAATCCATCATAACCATAGGGTCATAACATACTGACATAAAGAAATAATCTAGAAAGTTTTATAAGTTTTCTAGTTCCATGTTCAGAATTTGTATCATTTTAAAAGTTTGTTGTTCAACAGTTTGGTTTCAAGTTTGATGTCAATATAAGTTTTTCATTTAAGTAAGTTGCAAGTTTACTAATTGCTCAAGTGATGGCGCACATAATGCCCAGAGTTCCCAATGTTGAAACTTGGCTCTGATAGCAGATGTAACGCCCCGCTCGAGAACCCGAGAGAAATAAACCTAACATGTTACAATGTTTAAAGAACTATTTTTTTTTTTTAAGTTTTAACAACATCAAGATAACATTAATGCGGAAGCAACATGAACATACACATCAAATACACATAATCAATTACAGATATAGTTTCAATTCCTCAAGGGTTCCTTTACGTTGAGTCACATTTAATAATTTTAAATTAATTAGTTTAAGTTCCAAGTACAATGTCTCAAGATCATAAAGGAATAACAGATACATAATCGCATAAGCAAATGCATAAGTATAAACAATACAATGAAAGTACATCCAATTAATAACATCCATTGCACATGTTGCAGGGTATGTGAGAATAGATTCAATACATCAGAATACATGATAACATATATACATCATCTGAAAAGAAGCCTCTGAGATAAGAAATAAGAATGATAAAGGTACACCTTCTGCAACGAACATCCAACAACTAACAATGTGAAGGAAAATCCAAATGGTAAGAAGGCACTACCTCCCGACCGCGTGGTTACCTAGTGAGGCTTCCACTCTAACATGTTAGGTTTATTTCTCTTGGGTTCCTGAGCGGGGTGTTACATCTGGTATCAGAGCCAGGTTTCAACATTGGGAACTCTGGGCATTATGTGCGCCATCACTTGAGCAATTAGTAAACTTGCAACTTACTTAAATGAAAAACTTATATTGACATCAAACTTGAAACCAAACTGTTGAACAACAAACTTTGAAATGATACAAATTCTGAACATGGAACTAGAAAACTTATAAAACTTTCTAGATTATTGCTTTATGTTAGTATGTTATGAGCCTATGGTTATGATGGATTCTTAGATGTTGTTGTTGTGTTTGGGTGTTGTAGGGAGATGACTTCTGGGTCTAGATCCATTGCTAGGGGTCGTAGCTCAGGACGTGGTAGAAGTCATGGGAGAGTTAGTCACCATATTCCTTCCTTGGTCCATTCAGGGGACCCTATTCAGGAAGAGGCTAGAGAGGATGATAGTGTTAAGCAAGATGCTGAGACAGAAGGACCGGTTACTAGAGACTTGGTCAAGGAGATCCTAGCACGCCTACCGTTACAGGATAGAGCTCATAATTCAGAGCATGGAGATAGAGATAGGTCCATGAGTCCTAGAGGGAGGAACATAGAGAGTATAAGGCAGTCTAGCCAGTCCATCCAGATGAAGGACCTACTACAGGTCAAGATCAAACCTTTCAATGGAGAATGTACTAGATATGATGCTGAGAATTGGTTGATTGCACTAGATAGATGTTTTTCCATGCAAGACTTTGACTCCAATGTCAAAGCAAGATATGCCATCACCCATTTAGAGCACTTTGCAACGATTTGGTGGAATATGGAGGAGAAGAAACTTGGGATAAATATGCAGACCGTCACATGGGAGTTGTTCCACGAACACTTCCATGAGCGATTTCTATTAGAGCAGTGGCAACTACAGAGGGCAGATGAGTTTCATGACTTGAGACAGGGTACCAAGACTATGGTGGAGTATGAGCGTAAGTTCTTCGAGCTTATGTCTTATGCAAAAGTTAGTGATAGCTCACCATTGATGGTCCAACATTTCATTAGAGGACTTAATGCTAACATCATTGGGGGTGTTAAGGTTTTTCAACCTAAAACCCTTAAGGATGCAATTTTGCGAACTACTTTGGTTGAGATGAGTGTGACTTCAGGCCAAGGTGGCCTACCAGGTGTCCAGGCTAGAGGGGCACTTTATTCAGGAGCATTGAGGGATAACCAGTCTCAAGGGGCTGGAAGTTCTAGAAATTCTCCTAACTTCTCTAAGGGTAATCAGGAGAAGCCAGGAAGAAAGTTCTTCCATGGTAACAGTGGTGGTTCACAATCAGGGAACTATCGTAACTGGAAGCGTAGTATGCGCAACAAGTTAGATCGAGTTCCTCGGGCTCTCAGTGAGGATGCTAGTGTTGTTAGTTTTGATCAGTCGCGTGCACCTGGAGCTTAAGGAGGCTTTAGTGGAGATTGCTACTTATGTGGACAATATGGTCATAGAGCGACCAATTGCCTCGATCGTGGACCTTAGTTTGTGTTTGAGAGTTTGATTCATGTTTCTTGTAATGGGCTTCCAGGATTAAGCCTAATTCTAGGGGGGTGGATGTAGTGCCTGCCCCTAGTTCGCATTTCTGTTATCATTGTCAAATTCTTTTAAGCTGATTTTATGCAATGATTAGTTTTAAAGAAACTAGATTTACAATATTATGATATTATTTCATGTCTTGAATTACAAACATATCTGTTATAATTGCGTAGTTGTTTTCATTTCACGTGTTGTTAATGATATTTTGATGATTCCTAATTAGTAAAACTGGTTTCTTTTATAAAAATGTTAACATGATGTCTTTAATGATGATTATGTTGTATTGATAGAGATGCATTATTATATGTACGCATTTGATGTTAGACTTGTGATTGTTACGATACTTACCCCATACTTGCATGTGTATGGTGTGCGTGTTTATTTTATCTTTCTATCTAACGTGTTTGATGTGGTTAGGGTAGGGAGTCATAGTCACCTGCTAGTCGGGATCTACACGATGAACCACTCCCCGCCATTGTCTATTTAGTTTAGATATATTATATACATGTACATGCTCGTCTTTTATGCAGGATGCAAGTACCGGACATCGACTTTCCTGAATTGCCAGGATGAGCGTGCCTTATTACAAATACTCAAATGGTGAGAATGGGAAGATAATGATCAAGTCCAATCCTAGCCATAGCCTATAATACTTGTCCTGCAAGGAGGACTTGTAACAGACTGTTTACCCTTTTTAAAACCCGTGAGTATTTTGTGCGTATGTTGTTTTGTGAGTCTTTGGTGAATTTTCTGTTAATTAAGTCTAATTAAAAGATTAAATTAATGATTTAATTTAATGAAGATTATTATGACATTTTAATATTTAATTTTATTTAATTAATTGAGAAATTAATTAAATATAAAGAATTGAATTGGAAGATAAAAGCTATAAGATTAAATTTAGAACATGATAATATTTATTTAATTTAATAATAATATATTTAGAGTTCATTTTTAAATAAATGCTAAATATTATTGTTATTTAAGTTAATAAATATTTATCAAATTAAACGTTCAAAAATAAATTAAGAAATAAAAAGATATTAAATTATGAATATGTTTTAAGTTCGCATGAATGAGTTTAAAATATAAGAAATTAAATTAAAAGATAAAATATGTGCACTTGATCAAGATATTTTAATAAAGTGCGCATGAGATTAAAGTTATAAATTTATTAAAGCAAAGTCAAGTGGAAAGTTAAATAAAGTAATTTAATGATTCACTTAACATGCATGAAAGGAATAATAAAAGAATATCTTAATTAAAAAGAAAATTAATTGTGCACGAATGAATGAATTAAATAAATAATTATAATTTTTGAGATTGTGGAGACAAAAACCCTAAAAGGTAATTAGATTCTATATTAGGGGTTTTCAGGTCATTATTGCACACAGAGGTTTCAGGGCACACACAGGTTTATGGAGAGCAACTCGAAGGGTTTGGGAAGAAAGGAATTTTACGTGGCTTGAAAGATTTTGCTTGCGGTAGGAATTTGCATCTAGTTGTCAGAGGTTAGCATCAGATCCAAGTAGGATCTCGTGGCTTGACTGTATAGTGGTTTTCACCATTCAAGTTTCTGTCTGCTCCGTGTCTTTTGCATGTGTTGTTTTTCGGGTATGCAATATTGTTCTTGTTTGAGAAATATCTGTACATGGCTTAGATGGATACTTCGTTGAATTTATTTTAGAGGATTGCATAAGATTGAATAAGAAATCAAACAATACGAGAATCTATTAGATAATTGAAATAGGGTTTGAAGTTTAAAAATAAATTTTAATTGAGAAATTCGAATGTTAGACAAACCCTTTTTATCGGATGGTTTGGGAAGAAATTGAAAATTGAAATTGAACTTTGTAAATTATATTATATATATGGTTAATAGGAATTCTTCTATTAGACCATATTTGCAAGATATATATATATATATATATATATATATATATATATATATATATATATATATATATATATATATAATTGTATTAGGGGAATGGTTTTTTTTGTTTTTAAAAAAAAAATTAAAAAATTAAAAAAAAAATAGTTCAGTGAACATTGTAACATGTTAGGTTTATTTCTCTCGGGTTCCCGAGCGAGGCGTTACAAAGAGAATTTGAATATGCTCAATCGAGGCCCAGTCTGAATCAAGCAACGATGGTCCCTAAACAATCGAACCATATAGAACAATACGTCTAACCAGAGAGTCCACAAGGGACAGCTTGGACGAGGTGTCTTAGAAATGGTGTCTAAATCACTGCCTCTCAACCATGGTAAGGGAACCCATCCCTTTGTTGATTTGGGGCCGAATGGCGAGTCTTAAACTAAAACGAGGACCAGAGAACTTAACTCCAAGGTAAGTGTATGAGGAGGCAATCTCAATCTCTTGACCCTGGAAGTAGAAATGTAATTGTGAGGTCTTCAAGCAATTGAAGACCATGACCCGAGTCTTCCCCAAGTTAACCACAAGCTATCTCGAGTCACAAAAGGAGGCTAAGCTATCAAGAGTTCTATGGAGGCCCTCAAGTGAGGAGGCAAGAAGAATCATATCATCCGCAAAAAGAAGGATGGAGACTAAAACCTGATGTACGTAACAACCATCACCTGGAAGGGATGAGTCTCTAATAAATCCCTCAAGCTTGTCGATGTAGATGCCAAAAAGAGTGGGGGAGAGGGGGCACCCCTACTTCACCCCAACAGTGCTCCGAATAGGATCAAAGAGCCCCACTGGAGTCCTAAATCTACCCTCAACCCGCTCATAGAGTCTCATAATGGTCGTCAAAAGAATCTCTAATATCCCAATGTCTTTGAGCCTCTAAAAAAGGGCAACTCTAAGAACGAAGTCAAACACCTTACAAAAGTCCACAAAACAATAGTAGAATTTTGCATAGCGATGATGAGCCTCCTCAATGACTGCCCATAAGGTCAAGATATGATCCATAGTCTGATAATCTGCTCTAAAGCTAGCTTGAACTCTAGCTATGCACTTCATCCTGTCTAGTTCCCCCGAAAGAATAATATTTAATGCTATGGCATAAAATTTGGCAAATATATGTCCAATCATGATGGTCCTATAGTTGTTGGGTCAAAAATCAACCCCGACTTATAAATTGGATGGATAACGTACCTCAACCAAGCCTTCAAAAAGCTAGTACAAACCACTCTATTAAAGAGTGTGGCGAGATAGGAGCCAATCATCGGATGATCGAGCTTGAGTAGTTCCGCCTAGAAACCACACTCATCGACAGTCCTACTACATCTCATAGATCTGACGGGCTCATCGATGATAGAAGCAGTAAAGATACTACAGTGAGGGGGTGCGACGAGGTGAAGAGGTGGTTGGCTTGGGATGTCATAAAGGATGTTGGTGTGGGAGATGAGGGAGCACAAGTCAATGGAGGAAGGCGGGGGCGGGTAATGTGGGAACAAGGTGTTCCAAAAGAGCTTCGGGTCCTAGCTAAGCATATCGTATAAGGATCTGCATTATGAAACAATGTATTCTTGTTTCTTCGCACGAAGAAACCGGTTGTAGGAATGTCAAAAATCATCAATAGCTGAAGGGGAGGTCTCAAAGGTTAAAGTCAAGTGGTGGTGAAAGGTTTTATAGTCAGCATCGAACCAGTGGTTCATAGAGCATGTGTTCTGGCACTTGGAACTATGGATAGGGCGGTGGGGGATGGAAAGGAAAGTCAACTCCCAGATGGCTATAGTCAAGTGATCAAACATAGAGGAAGCATGATTACACTCAGAGAAACACGTAGGCGAGAGGAGTTGATGCAGGTGGAAAATGAAGAGGTCCTCGTCACCTTCAGCAAAGCAGAAGTGGAAATGGCTAGGGGTGCGATCCAAAGTAGTCAGGGGATGGGGGAGTGGGTAAGGGTGTGGAGCGGCTTTCGCCTTATAGGGAAGGTGGGACTAGTGAGAGGAGGGGAGAAGCAGAGTGCAAGGCACAAAAGAGCATGGTCGACAAGAGGGAGACAGGTGATGGTGAAGCTGTAGATGGAAGAGATGAAAGAAGCACCAATGATAACATAGTCAACCACACTAGCGCCCCCACAGTGTGGCCATTAGGTGAAAAACTCAGATCCAGGATAAAAAGAAGGTTGTTCAGAATAACCAGATTTGAAGACTCACACAATCGGAGGAGGTGACGACCATAGATAGATAAAGCTCAATCGCGATCCTCAAAAATACACTAGAGTCCCAAACTAACATGATCAAGTTCTATAATACAGGTCAAGTTCGTGCCTCGGTCATGTATAGGGGTTTGTCCTTCCCTAGTCTATGCATTGAAGTCGCCTAAGATCATGATGTCACCCAGGGCACTAAATCTAGAAATGCACTCAATCGCATCAATAAATGGATCACCATCCTTGGTACTATGAATGGCATAGGGCAAAGAGGCTGGCGGAAAGAAAAAACCACAATGAAGATATCTCGCCAATGGTATTTGTCATGACATACATGGATCCACATAAATCCGGCATGTGTGTCAGAATAGACCACAAAAGTAGCACTAAAGAGGTTGTCACTAATCAGGCAGGCAACAACATCAGACCCCCGCACCCTGCTTGAGGAACAAACCTCATGCCTGAAGACTGACAACCACTAATAACCATCAAGACCCGAAAAGGGATGGGTAGGACTCTCATGGGTTTTTGTGACAACTAAGATATCGGCCAACCCAACAACATCCTGAAAAAGACCTGGCAACGACCAAAAGGATTTGTTACCGTTCTAACAGTTAACAAGGAGAGAGCCGGAGGGGTGGGGGGGCTCCTATCAAACTGTTGGCATGGTCATCATTTGGCCTTAGCAACCTTAATGACATGTTCCGATTCCCACCAGCTAGGTGGAGAATCTCATATCACTGCTCTGAGATTCCTGATGACTGCCCATTTACCGCTACGTCTGGCCTTCAGTACAAGGTTTCTAACCTATTTCAACTCAGTAACCTGTGCTCTAGTAAGATCCTCATCTAAATAAATCTTAGACGAAAGAGAAAATAGTTTTCTTTTTGCTTTAAGAACCCGTAACCTATCATGTAAAGAGAGAAATCTGATAATAAGAGTTCCGTCGGGGCATGTCTAACATCTGTCAAGTGAAATATCGTGAATACCAAGTTGATTGTTGAGGAAGGAATTCCCTGTAGAGGAGGGATCAGCGGTAGTGAGGAGACCACACACACGTAAATTCAGCTCACCTGTCTGTCTCACCCGCTCCTCATTCATCTTGTCCTAAACAAGCGTTGCAATCCCTGGGAGAGGTGCAGTATTGATTGTGTTTTTGCAAATAGAAGCCCACGATTTAACTTTTTCCTCTGTCTCTGTCATTAATATTGAGTGTTTAGCTACTATATCAGCTTGTGCATTTTTGTAGTTGTTGAACCCTTCCAAACTCTTAATAACAGATTCCATATCAGATTTGATACCCATTGTTCCAGCATTGAATACTGATGAAAAACTGTGTAAAATTTCCTTAAGTTCCAACACCAAGGTGGATAGACTAAGAATAATACTGTGGAGCTATGAGTTTTCAGCCTCAAGCTTGATGAGGCAGTCATGCAACCTCTAGTAGGAAAGTGTTGGAGCCTCCCTAATAACCACATCCGTGGAGTTTCCTCCGCGTGAAATGCGCCATTCCTAGCGTCATTTTTTAGTCCCATAACTACCTGCAGTTACAGTTCAAAGAACTAAAGACTGTAGTCTTCAAGTCCGTCAGACATTATGTCAAACAGTTTGTGGTCATTCACAATACACTAGCTTTGTTCCCAAATTACCCTGTAAATTTGTCAAACAGTTTGCGCACACTCAATCCAAACCATTTCTTTCAGGAGAGGTATTCTGTCAAACAGTTCACCAGTAAACACAGATCGTTGGTGAAGTCGTTGTGTTTCCGGGAGACCAGGAGACCACCACTTCTTATTCCAACATTATGTCAAATAGTTCATGTACCCTGTCAATGTTTCCAAGTACAGTAAATGCAGAGGCTCCCACGAGAAAAAGGTATGTCGGATGCCTAGAAGGTGACTGCAGGCGAGTAAGAAGGAGAAGAATGAGAGGGAAACAACTAACGCCGAACAGAGCAGAGCCTTGAGCAATGGTTCCAGCTCTTGCCCACGACATACACCACACTACTCCAACTTCAGCAAGAGCTATCCAAATCTTTTATAAAATTTTTCTTTCCCTCAAGAATAAATTCTTCTAATTTCTTTTCTACTATGATTAAAATCATGTACAAGGTGAAAACATATTATTTTATTATTTACTAGCACAATTATTTTATAAAATTACTACATGTTCAACCTTTTTAGCATCAATAAATCGTTTAAAATATTTAATGAAACAAAAAAATAGGGGAGGAACTTAGACTTGAGCCTACATTATATATTAATGTTTTATTGATAAAAACAAAGATCGTATATATGTGCATTTAATATTTATTTTCATTAATAACCATAAAACTAGGGTGTTGATTCATTAGATAAAACAACTTGTAAATTTAATGAAAAATGATCAAAGATAAAAAGAAACTATGTAGTGAATGTTTACAATGTTGATGTAAGATGATGGAAAATTGTTGGTGTTCTAAAGTGATAATGTGATTGGGACTACTTCAAAATGAATTAAGGTTCTTCTCAAATACAACATCTTGACACATAATTAATTTGGCACTTAAGTCAACATTTAATAGTCAATTGAAGAAAGTAGGTAAGGGCCCAAATTTATATTTGAATTGTGAGAATTTGGGATCAATTGCTCACCTACAAAATCACCAAAGATCAAATTTCACACATATTAAAGAATAAATGAATTAAAGATCAAGATGAGTAAATTGAAATATATGAAAAAAATCAAATTGATTTGAGAAAATAGACCACTTGTCCACTAGTCACTACATTACAAATAAATTAAATCAAATTGTTGAAATGGAGTAGAAAAACACTTAAATTTTCCCTTCATTTGTTGGTGAAGCTAAAAGGTTATGATTGAGCCCACCAAAATCAAACCCTAATGTAATGAGTGCAAGGCCCTTACATCACAAGGGAAGAGTTAAGGATTGTGCTCAAGGCAACTTTAATGGTATGGATAAGCCCTTGGCTCTTAACTAAAGGATTTATAGCCTACGACTCATGTTCATGCATTAGGTAGCCAAATGATTACTCATGATATAAATCCAACCAACAACAAAAACACAAAAGTGAAATATATGTCATTTTCATCACAAATATTTATTATTCCAAAACTTTCAAAAATAAGTTGACATTTAAAATTATTACTTTTTATTTTTTATTTTTTATTTTTTATATTTTTGATGTAGAGTTCAGACCTGTGAGGCAACCTAGCAGGCACGAAGCTTGCGAGCATTGTGAGACACCTACTTTAGAACATAAAATTTCCTAATTCTTTCAATTTCTTATTTTAATTGACACACAAACCTATCCCTTTTAAGCATTGTTATGTTTCTTAAAATTGGGTGCAACCTACCCCCTTTAAGCATCATTGTTATTTTGATAAAATTAGGTAGAAGAAGTGAGATTTGGGTACAAATCTATCCCTTTTAAACATCATTATGACTATCAATATTTTTCTTTTGCAAAGCAAAAAATTGAATTTAACATTTATTTTTTATATTTTCAATAAGAATTCATAACTCATAATGTTGCATCTCTAAATGTTTCATTAAACCTCAAAATAACACAAATTTATGTAACATTCTAGTAATAGACTATCAATTCTTGTTTACCATTAAACATCAAGTCAAAATTCTATAATAATTATATAATAAAATTAGCGATGTGAAAAAAGTCACTCAAAAAATAAATTATTAATACCAAACTTCCCAATAACAAAAAAAAAAAGAAAAAAAAGTAACCCAATCAATAATGGAAAATATGAAGTAGTAAGGAGATTCAATTAATTATTAAAAAAAGACACATATGTATCAATAAAAATAAATTATTAATCTCAAAATTTTCAATGACACAAAATCCTATAAAATCCAATACTCATTCATCATTTAACACTCAAATCAAAACCTTTTCCTATTTCTATGATAATGAAAATCCAAGAACGACAACAATATTATTATTACATAAAAACACATCAAGGAAATATTTTATTTATTAAATTATTAGGCAAATCCTAACAATTTTTTCTTCTATAGCTTGACTTAAAAGTAAATGAAAAGAAAACATCTTTTTTAAATATAAATATAAATATAAAGCCAAGAAAAGAATCCCTAGCCGACCGTTTCTTGGAAGTATAGCAGGATACAATTGAAATTGGCAATTTTTTATTTCTTGGTATCGGAAAATATAGGTGGCAATTCTACTTTATGTTTGTTCATTTGTCTTTATCAATTATTTCTTTCCACCTAAAAACCCCACAACGTGCAATATATTTTGTGTGACATAGGCATGAAAAAGTCATTTGCTCCCTTCACAATTTAATGTGTAAAAAAAATTGTTATGTTTTTTTTTGTGTTTTTCTTGTTATTTTAAAGTCATTTGCTCCCTTCACAAAATTCAATGTGTGTTTCTAAATCTTTTTTCTGGATATGGCTCATGTGTTTTTCTTGTTATTATTATTATTATTTTTAAGTTGTTATTAAATATTTTAAGTTGCAATGCTTTAGATCTGATATAATAAAGGCTTGAGTGAGCTTACACCAAAGTTTGTGTGTGAAATGTTCCATCTTGAAAAGATGCATGGATGATAAGACTTGGAGATTTGGCAAAATGTCACACTATCCCACCTTCCACTCACCTAATAATGAGTTGGAACATCCCACATGTCCACAACTTAAGTTACTTAAAAGTTACAAGTTTGCCATCTCATGCTAATGGAGTTATTTTAGATCATTGCTAAAGTGGTGATGCATGATAAGAGCATATAATCTTACGGTACATTTTTCTATTGTAATTTTTAGGTTTATTTATTTATTTTACTCATTTTTAATATATATTATTAATTTTTATATTAATATAACTAAAATAATATACTATTCACAAAAAGATATGCTAAATAAATGTTGATAGAAAAGGAATGGGGTTATCTTTCAGAGAAAACGTATTTTTGAAAATGTTAAAAATATAATGAATTTTCTTTAAAATTTCAACATGTCATATTCATGATTTGTATCTTCTATGTTGTGAATCTATTAAAAAAATTAGTAATCAAATGTGTATTTTTAGTATTTGTAGATTTTTCTAAGTTTTTTTTTTTTTTTTTGTTTCCTTCTTTTGGTGCAATTTGTCTGGAGCTTAGTTGACACCTTAGAAATCATGAATTTCATATTTTAATGTATTATCATCAAAGATGTTCATAAAATGTTTGAATTTTATAAATGATCAATTAGATGTTTCATATGGTGTTTTTGTTAAATAGTGTGTTTAGATTCTATAAATATAAGATAATGTTCACAAAGTCACCCTTTAAGAGTCATACAAGAAACACCCAAAAATCAGAATACACATGGGCAAAGCTCAAAACAAGAAACAAGCGTAGATCCCAAAGATAAAATCAAACATAAAATAATAGCTTAAGCAACAAGAGAAGCATCAAAGGGAAGTGATGGAGGATATCTTTCATCTAGTTCATCCCATACATCAGTAGGGTCGAGGGCGACATCAAGGAGAGACCACTCCTCATCAACAACAACAACAACCTCTTTATCTTTGTCCACTCATGTGGGTGAGATCACCACTATTGGGATAAATCATGATTAGATATCTTCTAGACTATCCCTTAGCCATGAGAAAATAGTTAATGTTATTATCGATGCTCTCTCTAGTAGAAATGAAACATAAAGGCCATTGATGAATCCTCTTCTTATAAGGTTGCTTTGGTGCAAATAGGACACATGTTTCAAATATTAATGATCAAAACACATCTATAACTTTAAATCCTCCTTATTCTCCTAGAGCTTTGTTAGAATGATTTAGAATAACTCAAAGGGGGTGTGTGAATTAGTTATCCTCGGGTCTAGATGTACCAATTAAACTTTTGAACTTATCAAACAACATATATCTATTCTTTAATCCACTTGATCTCCATAGAAACTTATCAGTAACATAAGCTTGTAGTCCATTGTCCCAATAATAACTAGCTTGTAAAAGGTAAAACATTAAACAATAAAATATCTCAAATAACATCCACACAAGTAAGACACCAAGATTTAACATGGAAACCCAATTTGGAAAAAACCACTAGTACCATGTCACAAATTTTTCATTCTTCTAAAGTGAGCTTTGTTAGGAGCCAACCCTATAAAAGGTTACAATACACATTGTTAGGTGTGACCCTGTTAAAAGATTTAATCTCCTTGTTAAGAGTGGCCTTGTTAGATATTTTAATAACATTCCATTATAATGTCACCTTGGTTAAAGGACTTATAAATGACTATTGGGTCAACCTTAATTAAAGGATTTCAACTGATACAATGGTTAGAAAGTAACATCAAGTTGATCCAATAAATACAACTCACTTTGAAAATATAGATCACTATGTAGCTCATCTTCTAACTCACTGATTGAACTCCATTCATGTCTCCATCACTGTCTATGATCTGCTAGGTAACCCCTCAAGCAATCACTCTTTACCTCAACTCTTCTCCTTCTTCTCAACCTTCTGCTTAAGTTTTCTAGTCAACAAAATTAACAACTACTAACCTCTATAAGTTAATCCTTACACCTCCTTAAATAGGTAGCTTGATCTTTTACCACTTAAACATCACCGTGATCTTAGGTTTAGGCCAAATTCATTGAATCCTTCTATCATTTTGTTTCCTCCTTCTCCTTCTAGAAACTTATTAAAACTTCTCTTTGAATCCATGCCTAGAAACACTCAAACACGATTTACCTTGCAAATAATCCATCTCATTGATCCTTATCTTCAACATGCTTTACATATTTCAAGAATTCAAGTATGTCAGTCAGGATTCTCATTTCCTTCACAAACTGTAAAGTATTGTCACTCGGTCAATATTGTGTTTTCCAGCCTCGGTCATCACTAGATAACTTAATCATCAATAAATTTCTTGCTTGGCTTACACTGACTTCGTTTGGTTCAACTTTTTTGATACTTTGTCTTTAATGGTGCTCGATCAACACTATATTTGTTCGGCTTCTACTATTCACTCGATCGACACTAGCACAACTTGGCTTCAACTATAATTTCCTTAATCTTCTGCTTTAAAGCTTGGTTTAGCCTATGTATATGGTCCTTCATTGATCATCTATTATAAGCTTCAACATAACTATCTTCTTAATTCGGTGTTATGATTAAACAACACATTATCTTGTCAAAGTCTAATTGATCAAGTACCCATTGTAGTTCCACATAACTAAATCTTTCCACTAAGTCTTCTTGTTATCACTTTTTCCCAAATCCTCATAATCAATCATCTTGATATGACACCCTACTCAAGTAGCAACTGTCTAACCAATAAGGTTTGATATCAATGACAACATAAAAATTGTTCCAATTGTAGTTTCCAACAATTTCCCTCTTTGGCATTGATGGAAACACATCCAGTAACCATACAATCCAAAACAAAAGTCACTTGAGTATCCACTTGATTTGCTTTAGTCAACTTCCTCTGTGTTCAATAATAGATCTTCATTAATATCCTTAGTTTCATTTTGATTCTCATTCATGCAGCTCTTATATGCAATAGCTCATTGTTTCTCATTGCATCTACACTCCCTTTTTGATAAATTTTGTCTGAACTTCTTCACTATCTCTTGATGGAAACACCTCTCCCTTTGAAAAATGAAAAGGTAACTGTCCTCACTTCTCCCTCTCATGTATAATTTTTTCATCTACAATCTCTCCCTCTTTACTTTTTCTCCTCATGCTATTTGACTTATAGTTCTCTCCCTCTTTTTCTTATCATGGTAACTATGTAATATCTCCCTCTTTGAGAACAATGCCAAAGACACTTCAACATCTTCAATAAACTTGTTCTTATACATCTTCAACATGTAAATATCTCTTTGTCAGTTCTCTGAACTAGGTTCTTCTTCTGTCATATTTCCAATGGCTGATTCAACATCTTGTGCTTCTTTCTTCATAGCTTTAGGCAGGTGCTAAAGTGTGATCTTCTGTATCAATTTGTAAGCTATTCTGATCAAAACATTTGATGCAAGGCTCCATCTCAACTTAAGTAGGTTCAATTAGGGGAATCACCCCCCATTTGCCTCTTAGATTTTCATGTGCATCTTTAGGTGAGGATTTTGTGAATATATTAGCTATATGGTCCTTTGTATTCATATACTCAAATTTCACTTCTTTATTTTGTACCAATTCTCTCAAGTAATGATACTTGACAGCAATATGTCGGGTCATAGTGTGCATCACGCGATTTTTAGATATGTTTATAGAACTTGTGTTATCACTGAATATAAAAACAGGTGCAATGATCTCTTCCTTCATTCCTTTTGTCAATTTCTCAATCTGTAATATGTTAGAACAATTAACTACTGTTGCTACATATTCAACTTTTTCTATAGATTGAGAGATATAATTTTGCTTCTTGCTTGTCCATGAGACTAGTTTTTTTCCTACAAAGAAGACTCCACTGCTTGTACTCTTTGTTGGAATTTACAATTGGAACAATTGTTATGTTGTCATTGATGTTGAATAAGACAAATTGCTATTTGATTTGAATATCATATCTAGATGATTGATGTAGAGGATTTGAGAAGTTGGTCTTAACAAAAGCACCTAGAGGAAAGGTTGAGTTATGAGAGGAAACTACAATGTGTACTTGATTAGTTATACTTTGACAAGATAAAGTGATCGTTTAATCATACTAAAAGTGAAGAAGATAGTTTTACTGAAGCCTTGAAGAAGTGATCAAATATTGACCAAATGCATAGGCTTGACTGAGAAATAATGCATAAGATTAAGGAACTTGAAGTTTGTTCTGAGTGATGCTAGTGTTGACCAAGCCACGGTATGTGCTGAGTAGAAGTAGTGTTGACTGAGCATGAGTATTGGTTGAGTGTCAATATATGTGCTAAATAGAAAGTTAGTAGCGACTGAGTAACCCAATGATGAACAAGCGTCATAACACAATATTGGCCAAGGGACAACATTTTGATAGTTTATGGTGAAATAATGATTTCTAGTTAACAAAGTTGATTTCTTGGAATATGTAAAGCATGTGGACAATGAGGGTAGATGATCTGAAACATTCAAATCAAGGGAAATAATGTTTGTGCATTTCTATGGAAGGATTCAAGAAGAAGTTTGGAGAAGTTTCTAGAAGTGAAAAGAGGGGATGAAATGTTGGAAGGATCTAATGAATCTAACCTAAACCTAAGATCTAAGGTAGTTTTTAAGTTGAAAAAGATCATAATTTCCTATTTAAGGAGGTAGAAAGGCTAATTTTCAAGGTTTTTGAGGTTGGCAAAGCTAGTGAAGACCTAAAATGTTGGACTAGTTGTTGATGCTATTGATTAGTAAACTCAAGAAGAAGGCTGAGAAGAATTGATAAGAGGTGAAGAGTGATTACTTGAAGGGCTTCCAAGTGAATCAAAGATAAAGATGATAATGAAGGCCAATTAATGGATCAACATGCGAACCAAATTGTGATTTGTATTTGCAAAGTGAGTTATATTTTCTAGATCAAAACTTACTGTTACTTTCTAACTATTGTATTGGTATTTAAATCCTTTAATCAAGACTAACCTAATAGTCATATGTAAATCCTTTAATCAAGGTGACATTCTAATGGAATGTTTTAAAGTTTTCTAACAAAGTCACTCCTAATAGGGTGATTAAATTCTTTAACAAGGTCACATTTAGCAGTGTATTTTCTAACCTTTAACAGGGTTGGCTCCTAACAGAGCTCACTTCAAAAAAGTAAAAAGATTGGTGACAAGTTACTAGTGGTTTTTCCCAAATTAGGTTTCCATGTTAAATCCTAGTTTCAAACTTGTGTGGATGTTAATTGTGATGATTTACTGATTAATATTTACATTTTGCAAGTCTATTATATTTAGGATAGTGGACTACTAGTTTATGTTACTGAAAGTTTACAATAGAGACTGAGCTAATGGACATTTAGATTTGAAGTAGTTTTAAGTGTTTATTTGTTCAATTGGTACATCTAGACCTTGGATAACTTACTCATCCCCCTTCTCACTTATTCTAAACATTCTAGAAATTGGTTTTAGAGCATTGGTGATTGTAAAGAAAAGTTTGAAGGTACTTGTAGGTCAAGATCAAGATGTACAAAAAGGAGGTGCCAAGCTTGAACAAAGAGAACTTCATTGTATGGAAAATCTTGATGAGGCTACATCTAGCAAGAATTGGTGATGGTGCAATACATTTTGTGGAAAATGCATATGTGGAGATAATAGTTTTTCCTTCAACAACTTAGCAAATGAAGGGGAAGAAAGGACACAACCAAGCTATGTTGGAGATTGCATCATCCCTAAGCTATACCAAGTTTGATGACATAAAAGACTACAAGACAACCAAGGAAATGTGGGATACACTGCATACCATCTATGGAGGACACAAGAATGTCGAAAGAGTAAAATCAAAGAACTTGAGAGGTAAGTTTGATGAAATGAGAATGATGGAAGGTGAGAATATATTTAGTATTATGGGAGAATCAAAGAAGTTGTAAATGCTATAAGGGGAGCCAATGGAGAGATTGATGATGAAATTGTGATCAACAAGGTATTGAGAACTCTACTTCTTATTTATGCTATTAGGATTTCTACAATACAAGAATTGAGATGTACTCCCGCTAATAACCTAACTCTAGAAGGTGTGATTGGTAGACTTACTGCTTTTAAGATGTCAAATTTTGATAATTTCATTCCTACCACTATTGAATCTTCTTTTAAGTCACAATTGGTTCTTAGTAAGAAAGGAAAAGGAAAATGTGTAAAAAGTGACAATGATGTTTTTTATTATGAACTTGACAAGCTTGAAGCACTGATGGTTAGAAGACTTCCAAGAGACGAAGGAAAATACAAAGCTAAACTTCCTATAATATGTTTTTCATGTAACAATGTTGGTCATATTGCTGCAAGATGTTGTGGCAGAGAAGACAAGGATAAAAGAAGGGAAACTAAGTACAAAGGAAGAATAGATGACCGAGACAACAAGAGAAACAAGGACTACAAGGAAAAAGGTAAGAAATCTTGTTACATTGCTTAAGAAGAAACCGATAATGAATCTAAAAGTAATATGAAGAAGTTGTCTATTTTGCTATGAAAGAAGATTCTGATGAAGACGAGAAAATTGCATTAATCTCTTATGTGAATAAAAGTGATAGATGAATAATTGATAGTGGTTGTTCAAATCACATGACTGGTGATAAAAGTAAATTTGAAAGCATTGGACCATGCAAGAGCAGTTGTGTTAAGTTTGGTAATGATGTATCATGTCTTGTGAAAGGTAAAGGATCATTAAAATTGAATGACAAGATCAAGTGTGATAATTTTTATTGGGTTGAAAGACTTAACTATAACTTGTTGAGTGTTTCACAGTTGAACAAATCATGATATAGGGTTGAATACCATCATAGGAAGGCCAAGATATTGATATTAATGGTGAGCTAATTGGAAGTAGTGAACTAAAGGTAATTTTTTCTATCTAGATTTATCTGATGAGACATGTCTGTTTGCACAATATAAAGATATATGGCTATGGAATAAGAGGTCATATCATGTAAATTTTAACAATTTGGTTAGCATTAGTAAGATGAAAAGAGTAAGAGGATTTCCAAAATTGATGAAACATGATAATGTTATGTGTAAACAATGTCAATTCAGAAAAATCACAAAGTCTATTTCAAGAGCAAGACATATGCATTTGATGACATCTTGGAATTGGTTCATATTGACTTTGTGGACCTATTGGTGTTCAAAGCTATTATGGAGACAAATGTTTCATTCTATTTGTTGATGGCTATTCTAGGAAGATGACTGTGATGTTTCTTAAAGAAAAATCTGATGCTTTTTAGTTATTTAAGTCATATTTGGCCAGAGTTGAAAAGGAAAAAAGAAAGAGTATGAAATGCTTGAGATTTGATAGAGGTGGAGAATTCATCTCTAATGAATTCAACACATTTTGCAATGATAGAGGAATCAAAAGGAAGATGTCAACACCTAGGATCCCTCCCCAAAATGGAATAGCTGAAAGGAGAAATAGATCAATTGTGGACTGTGCTAGAACACTAATGATGGAGAAAAATGTATCACATAGATATTGGAGAGAAGCTATGAGTACAATATTTTATACTTTGAACAAAGTGCAAGTCAAGAAAGGTACAAATGTTATACCTTTTGAATTATGGCATGGATATGCACCTAATGTGAAGTATTTTAAAGTTTTTGGAAGCAAATTCCATATGCTAAAGGATAATAGAAATGGAAAACTTGATGCTAAAAATGATGAAGGCACATTCCTAGGTTACTCCACTAAGAGAACAACTTATAAGTGTTTGAACTCTAACACTAACAAAATTGTGGAAAGTGGAAATGTGAAAGTTGCCAAATATGCATAAAAGAATGAAGTTGAATGCAAGACAAAACCTAAAGACTATAATACAATCATATATGTGAGTGAAGGTGCTCCCTATACCCTACATGCACAAGAGAACAAAGCCACAAATCAACAACAAAATGCGAAAGTCAAGTTGCAACAACAAGTTGTCGAGCAACAGGTTGTGGGTGCCAAGTAATAACAAAATGATGTTGAGGTACATGCATAAGAAGTCAAATAGTAGGAAGATAATGTTGAGCAAGAAGAACTTGAACGAGAAAAAGAAATAAACTTGAAATAAATTTTCAAGCTGAACCTGTAGAAGAAAGAAGGAAAGAACCTATAGTAGAAAAATATGTGAGAAGACATCATGCACTTGAGAAAATAATTGGAGATAAAGAATTTGGTGTCATGACAAGGAAAATACTTAGAAATGGTACGTGTTTACTTTGTGAGTTTGAGCCCAAATTAGTAAAAGATGCTTTGGAGAATGAGGATTGGATTCAAGTGATGTGGGATAAATAACTAGGGCCAAAGGCTCACCCAGTTATCCAAAACCACCTTACAAGAGTTAACACAATGGAAGCCACAACAAGGAACAATAACCAAAGGAGAAGGAAGAGCAAAAAACTTTTATTGATTCATCAAATAATCAGCATGCATGCCTAGCTGTAAGGCCTTTTGGGTTATGACCAAATACAAAATACGACTTCCAAATACACGATCCAATTTTGAATTCACACTTCCAGACACATATGCATTCCCAGTTAGAATTCTCTCCAAGTCCTCTTCCAAAAACTACTCTCGAAGTCCTCTTCCAAAAACTACTTAACTCTAATCCTAAACACCATATATATACTTGCCTAAATGGATTACAGATCATTCTAGAACATTACATGAGAGGAAGGCTGACCCAAAAATGATCTAGACGCATCCCAAGAAAAGATTTTAACATAAATATCATGATCAAAATAAATCCTGCAAGTTGGCTCGTAGAAATCATGTCCAAATGCCGACACTCAGCATAAATAGGAAAACTCGGCACATGAAGAGTCATTTGGCATACACTGGGTAACTCGGCACATGAAGGTTCACTCAGCATACACTAGGTAACTCAGCACATGAAGGGTCACTCAACATACACTAGGTAACTCGGCTACAACTAGAACTCAGTAGCAACTAGCACTTGGCAACAACTAGAACTTGGTAGCAACTAGAACTCAATAACAACTAGAAATTGGAACTTGATAATAACTAAAACTCAATAGCAACTAGCACTCGACAGTAACTAGAACTCGGCAGCAACTGGCGCTCGGCAGTAACTAAAACTTGGTAGTAAGTGGCAGAATGAATAAAAAGTGCAGAATTACAAGGAAACACAGGATGCTCTTGCATCATACAACCAAGGTTGGAAGAAATGATTCTCCCAAATCATTGAGATGTCGCAACTTGATCTGAATCCAACTCAAATTGAGAAATCCATGAAGCATCTTCAATAGATCTATTCGTCCACTTCACCAAATATTCATAGTAATCTTTTCCTCTTGTGCTCTTGCTAACTCTCTAATCCAATATTTGTTCAACTTCTTCAATTTGCTTCTTAGGATGATTATTTGATACAACAACTTCATCATCTGACTCATGATACTTATATAAATCAACAACATTGAATATAGGAGATATATCCATGTCATCAGGTAACTCAACTTCATTAGCATTACCACTATCAAACTTCTTCAAGATCTCACAAGGTCCAAATTTCTTCATCTTTAGCTTACTGTATGTTCCAACAAGAAATTTTCCTTTCTTCAGATGAACCATCACTTCATCACCAACTTCAAAATCATGATGTCTTCTAGATTTATCAACATTCTCCTTCTACTTCTGATTATTTTGTTCTGGCCTCAACTTCACTTCCTTATGCAAAGACTCCATAAAATTAGCAAATTCTTCTTCTGTAGCACTTCTCTTTTCTTCACCAGCAACATCTCTCAAATCTGATACTCCTCTAGGCTGCATTCCTATAACAATCTCAAAAGGTGTTTTTCCTATACTTCTATTCACAGAATTATTATATGCAAACTCAGCTTGTGCTAACACTATTTCCCAATTACTTGGCTTATCTCCCACTAAACATCTTAAAAAATTACCCAAGCTTCTATTCACAACCTCTATTTGTTCATCTGTCTATGGATGGGATGTAGAACTAAACTTTAACTTAGTACCCATCTTATTCCACAAATTCTTCGAAAAATAACCAACAAACTTATTGTCTCTGTCATAAATAATGCTTCTTGGTAATCCATGCAATCTCACAATCTCTTTAAAGAAAAGTTTTGCAATATGCTCAACATCTGATATCTCCTTACATGGTATGAAATGAGCCATCTTAGAAAATCTTTCCACTACAACAAATATGGAATCATGCCCCTTCACTGTCTTAGGTAATCCAAGAACAAAATCCATACTAATGTCACTCCAAGGTTTCTCAGGAACAGTAATAGGTGTATACAAACCAGTATTTTGACTTACTCCTTTTGTAACTTGACAAATTCCACAACTCTTTACAAATTTTTGAACATCCTCATACATTTGTGGCCAATAATATTTCTCTTTCAATAAACTTCATGTCTTATCAATTCCAAAATGTCCAGCCAATCCACCACTATCCTTTTTCTTAATCAGATTCAACCTCATAGAACTTCTAGGAATACACAAATGAATGTCTTTGAACAACATACCTTCTTGGATGAAATACTCATCATACTTATGTGATCTGCTAGATTTGGTGCTCTACACTCTCTCCACACCTTAGAAAAATCAGGACCACCATTATACAACTCTTTCATTTCATCAAAGTCAAGAACTTCAACCTTCATTTTAGTCAGCAAGAAACGTCTTCTACTCAATGCATCAGCAACTCTGTTAGTAACTCCACTCTTATGCTTAATCACAAATGTAAAATTCTACAAATACTCAACCCACTTTATGTCTTTGATTCAATTTATGTTGACTTCCCAAGTATTGTTAAGCTTTATGATCAATATATAACACAAAATCCTTATGAATCAAATAATGTCTCAACTTCTTCAAAGCTTGCACAACAACATAAAATTCTTGATCATAAACATAATACTTCCTTTTGGCATCATTCAAATTTTCACTGAAGAAAGCAACGGGCTTACCTTCTTGACTCAATACAGCTCCTATTGCATTACTACTTGCATCACATTCAACTTGAAATACTTTGTTGAAATCGGGCAAAGCCAATACAGGTAATTCAACAACCTTTTGTTTCAAAATCTCAAAACTCTTATCAGCTCCATGTGTCCACTTGAATTCCTTTTTATCTCCTCTCATTGTCTCAATCATAGCATTACAAACAACACTGAAATTCTTTATAAACTTTTTATAAAAACTAGCCAAACCATGAAATGATCTTACCTCACCTACATTCTCAGGTGTAGGCCATTCCAAAATTGCTTTTACCTTCTCAGGATCCATCTTCAATCCATCATCTGAAATCACAAATCCCAAATACACAATCTCCTCTTGCATAAAAGAACACTTTTTCAGATTAACCAACAACTTTTCCTATTTCAACCTCTGCAATACTTGTCTAATATGCTCAAGGTGTTCTTCCTTAGTTTTACTGAATATCAGAATATCATCCAAATAAACAATCACAAACTTACCCAAAAATCTTTTCAGAACTTCACTCATCAACCTCATGAAAGTACTAGGTGCATTAGTCAAACCAAAAGGCATAAACAACCATTCATACAAACCATCTTTTGTCTTGAAAGCAGTCTTCCATTCATCACCTTCTCTGATTCTAATCTGATGATAGCTACTCTTCAAATCAATCTTGGTAAAATACTTTGCTCCACTCAAACAATCCATTATGTCATCCATCCTTGGCATAGGAAACCTATATTTCACTATTATCTTGTTAATGACTTTGGAATTAGTACACATTCTCCATTCTCCATTCTTTTTAGGTGCTAATATAGTAGGTACAACACATGGACTCAAGCTTTCTCTGATCAAACCTTTCTACAACAACTCATTCACTTGTCTATTAAGTTCTTCATTCTCTATAGGTGTTAATCTATATGGTGCTTTGTTCGGAAAACTAGCTCTAGGAATCAGATCTATACAATGACTTATGCTTCTTACTGGAGGTAAACCATCAGGAATATCATCAACAAAAATATATTTATATTCATTCAACAATTCTGCAATTTTTGATGTCTTACCAACTTTTTCTTCTTGGTTGTTACTATCAACACTCGGTCCTCTAGGAACTATGGTAGAACAAACTTGATTCTTCTTTACTTCCTTTTCAAATTGCTTTCCAGTAACCATGTAAACTTTTATTGCAATACAACTAACCTCATCTGGACTTTCAATCAAAGGCAACAATGTTTGTTTCTTCCCATTTACCCAAAGAGTATATTGATTCAATCTTCCATCATGTACAACATATCTATCATATTGCCAAGGTCTACCCAAAAAAATATGACAACAATCCATGAGCATAATATCACACAAAACTTCATCAAAGTAATGTCCAATTTTGAACTTCATAAGGCATTGCTCACTTATCAACATCTTATGCTCATCTTTGATCCATGAAACATGATAAGGTTTGGGATGTTTCAGCCTCTACAACTGCAACTTTGTAACTAGCTCTTCTGATGCCAAATTTGTAGAACTTCCACTATCAATGATCACTTTACAGTATTTTCTAGCCATCTTAAATTTTGTCTTGAAAAGAATTCTCCTTAAAATAGGTTCCTCATCACTTGCCTTATTACATAAGGTTCTTCTCACCATCCAATTTTCTCTAGCCTCAGGTCCACTTGGTGAACCCTCATCATCTCCTTGAATCACAATATTTCTGTTACCTTGCCCACTTTCAGAGGATCTACATTCAAAAGATCTATGTCCCTCTTTACCACATCCAAAACAATTATCATGAAATCCACCTCTAGAATAAGAATTACCTCTTCCTTGGTAAGAATTAGTACCTCCTTGGTAAGAATTACTACTTTTCCATTTGGTCTTGGCTGTGTCATCATTCTTCCATTCAAATTTTCCTTTATCCTGCATAAAACTTTCAGATCTGCCACCTTCACCATAAGATCTACCTCTACCTCTTTGGAATCTACCACCTCTACCTCTTTGTCTTTGTTCATGCTTCTTTGCTAAGATCTCCTTAGCTTTCAAGGCATATTGATATGCTTCTTCAACACTTTCCAACTTCACAAAACTTCTTTCATCTTGAATTCCAGATCTCAATCCATTTAGGTACCTACAATTTTCTAAACATCATCATCCACATGTCTAGATCTGATCTCCAATCTATAGAATTCCTCAGTATACTCTTTCACACCCATGTGCTTTTGTTTCAAATTTTGCATCTTTTTCAACAAGCTAACTTGTTAATCAGCAGGAAGGAATTTGTTCTTTACCTTATTCACCATCTTTGGCCAAGTTCTAATCTTCTCCTTTCCTCTTCTTTGTCTATTATTTTGAAAATGTTGCCACCATAATGATGCATGACCTTTCAACCTAATGAATGCTATCTTCACCTTTCTATTATTAGGAGTGTTTTCATACTCAAAGAACTTCTCCATATCTAAGATCCAATACAACACAACATTGGTGTTCAATTTTTCATCATAAGGAACAAATTCTATAGTAGGCTTTGAATTTTCCCTAGACAACACTCGCAACAATCTTTCCTCATCTTGATCTTCTTCAAGTTCTAGATTATGGTTTGGTGCTGCTACTTCATCATCACTTACATCATCAAGATGTGCTCCTTGTATATGAGCAATGTTAGTATGCTAATAGAAACCAAATTTAAATAAAGCTTCTACAAACTAAACAAAATTCATAAACTTCAAGATAGACTAAGATGAACTCTCAATTGAGAATATGAGCCATTAATGGACTCTCTCAATAAGAAGCTCTCTTGTTGAGTAGCTTTATCTAAATGGATAGGATGTATGCTCAATATGCTTCCAAAGGCTTCAATGGATGATTGTGGATTTTTAGTGTAGATAGATGGCTTTAGTATGGATTTGGCTCTTAAAATAGCATTATAACTTTACTTCATGGATTGTGGTAAAATGGCTTGGGAGAGGATCCAATTTATAGGCAAGAGGCTTGAGGAATTGAGGGCTAAGATGCAAGGATGGGAAAAAGCTCATGGAGGGCTTAGATTGCATGAGAGGAGAGCACATGGATTGTGCTTCCTTACAACCAATCAAGGAGTGACACATGTCACATGGTGAGAGGATGGAGGAAAGGGGAAGGATGAGTCAACAAAGGAGGCTCAAGGGATAAAATCTTCATAAAGACCCTCATAATGGCTTGTAAGAGCAATAAAAGGGCTTGGAAGAGTCATTTATGACCTTGTGGACTTCATAAAGTTTTATGGTTGAGATATTTTGAGGGAGATGAGAGCAATTTCGACTTGGGCTTGATTATGGGGGTTTTAAGCTTGCTTAGGCTTGTGCAAATGATTAGAGGATGGATTAGGATTAGCTTAGGGATAGGCAAGTGGATGGCATTTAATGAGAGTGGGTGAAGGAGGAGATATTTGTTAACTTTGGCTTGGGTTAGTAATTCTTAACCCATGTTTAGGGAATGTGACAAGGTTAGGAGGGGATTAGGATTAGTTTTAAAGACATCTTCTAGAAGAGTCTAGACTTTGGATGAGGATAAAGACTTTCTAGAATAGTCTAGAATTTCCTTGGATGAGGATGAAGACTTTCTAGAAGAGTCTAGAACTTCTTAGGATGAGGATAAATTAGATTTTTAGAAAATAAATAAAGTTTTATTTATTTCAAGGGTTTGGGTTGAGGAGATATTTATTAAAACTTTTTTAATAAACATGAGGATTAATATTTAATCTTAATTAAATATTTTGAGTTGGGATTAGGGGTAGGAAATGATGGGATTAGCCTTTAATTAAAATTAAAGAAGGATTAGAAGATTTTGGAAGAGGTTAGTGGTCTTAAGGAAATTGGCCAAGTTTTGGGCAAAAAATAATTTTTTAAATTTATTTTAGATTTTTTAGTCAATTTATTAATTAAATAATTAATAAATAAAGAAATAATGTTTAAATAAGATTTAAAAATTTTTGGGAGGGATTCCTTAATTAAATATTTTTAATTAAGATAAAGGGATTTAATGGCATAAAAATAAATAAATTAATTAAATAATTAATTAATTAATAAATGATAATGTCATCAGGACTTTTTCAGAAAATAAAAATACTTTATTTTCTAAAGGTTTTTAGGTGTCTACATTTTGCCCCTCTTTGATGTGATGCCGCAAGTGGCATGGCATCAAAGATAAGAAAATAAGATGCCCAAGGCTAGAGCAGAAGAGGAGAGAATGGACTGCAAGATGCCCCCTCAAGAAGGCGGTAGGGAGAGAAAGCGAGGCTCGACGACTTTTTGAAAAGTACAAGAATCTGAGATGAGCAAGAAGACTCAGATGGGCAAAGAGAAGGGGCTAAATTAGTTCAAACTCTCACTATGGGAGAATGATAAAGGAGAATCAGATGCACAAGAGGAAGCAAGCTTAAGACTTTAGGGAAGGTGGAGGATGAAGGAGTGGAGCGCTATAAAAAGGAATCCAGGATAGGGAGATGGATGAGGGGATTAAAAAGCTGATGCAACAGGATTTCAAAGAGTCAGATTGGCGGAAGATGGGTTTCGGAGATCCCTAGGACTAGGATTGTGGATCTCGAAAGATGAGGCTTGGTGGATTGATTTGGATTGGTGGATCCCTAAGATTAGGATTGTGGATCCCTAAAGCTAAAGGTGAGGAGTGATTCAAAGAGATACTGATGCATAAGCTGGGGTAGGAGAGACAGATGTTGGATATGAATGGGGGATAATGGAGATGAAGGAAAACCATTGAAGCTTTTTGAGCGGGGGGATACTTCAAAGAGAAGTACCACCATGTAGTTGAGCACTAGATTTGCTATAGGACTGTTGGTTAATTGCCAAGGTTACCAAGAACATCAAGGCCTTTTCACCAACCATCCAAAGGACTGACAAACTAACTCAAAACAAACACGCAAGGATTGCCCCAGTATCACACATGAATCCCAAAGAAAGCAGCGTGGAAACGACACTGGGTAACCCACAAGCAAAAAATAAAACAAGCAAAAGACATGATCAAGACCTTATGCTCTGATTGCCCCATTCACAGTATACCATGATATGGAAGATCGTGGCAACCTTGAGGAGGGAACAAGGAGATTGCTTGGAAAAGATACTTCAAGACCCAAAAGGGAAGATCCCAAATCAAAAGAAAGTGAAAATCCAAAAGAGAGCCATTTGCCAACGAGATGGGTAGGACAAGGTACTAACGGACCAAGATCAGACATGAGGAAAGCTATATCCTGCAAGGACCTATCAGAGAGCACCGAAGCTGGTGGATTTGGATGAGTGATGCATTTGGCAAGCTGAACTAAGAAAGATAACACTTTGGTGATAGGAAATCTAGCTAAAGGATGCATTGGAATAGCTAACCAAGATGTGTGATGGGTGCAAGATGCTGATCAAGGATGAACTGACACGAATGCTGGATAGATACAATGGTACTAAGCTAAAGAGGATGTACAAGCTGATGGACCAAGATATGTTACAAACTGAAGCTAACCAAGATAATTACAAGCAGGCAAAAGCTCAGGATGATAGGATAGCAGGATGGTTCGATGTTGTGCAAGATTTGAAAGCTAAGGGTGGGGTGATAGCGAAAGATATGGATTTGGCAGGATGCATCCAATGATGATGAGAGATTTTTTGACCAAGGATAGCTAGAGGAGCAGGATGAGATGGCTGGATAGGATGGTAGATAGCTAGGATTATGATGGATATAAAGAGATGACATTGGGTTTGCATGAGGATAGCCTAGAGCTAGATACCAATGATAAGGGAGGATGGACAAGACAAGATCTCCGAGGAATATAGTGCCCCCAATTAGAAGATAACATGCAGAAGGAGGTCTTATGATGGATGTGATAGGATTGAAGCTAGGATGGAAAAAGCTGAAGGGGCTAGGGAGATGGATGATAGCTGGGATGGTTGGCTGAAGCTACAGGAGATAAGTGGATGGTGTGAGATGGAAGATGGAGGGTGGAGGATAGGTGGATAGATTGGAAGATGGAGTTGGATGTCAAGAGATGACCAAAGGGTGATAGGCTAAGCTAGGGATGGCGGGATTACGCATGACACTTGTTTGCCAAGTTTTCATCATGGTACTTGTCCAAGGCACTTGAATTGCCAAGTTTTCACTAGTGGATGCTTTATTTTTCTTTTCTTTTTTGACTTTTTGACTTTGGACTTAGCTGGAATGATTTTGGCTTTCTTCAGCTATTTTGGCTATTTTGGGATTTTTCACTGGCTGTTGGAATGTTCAATTTTGTTGCTAGCTGTTGGTACACCGGATGTGTGATTTATGCAATAGATCGGATTAGATGGGATTGATGGTAGGAGATGGAGGGATGAAAATGCTGGAAAGGAGCATGAGATGGGGATGCTTGCAAGAGCAACATTGACACATGTTGGAACGGGTGTGAAAAGAGCATATGGGGGATAGATGGTAGCTGCGGGCGTGATGGAGGATTTGTGGAAGCGTGCTTGGGGATATAGGCACCCAAGATGGAGTTAGGAGATGGGGGACATGAGTCACTAGATGGGGGATTAGCAATGGTGGATGCCATTATGCATTGGGTTTCAACTTTTTTCTTGGGAATCCACATGGTTTTGGATTTTCTTTTCATAGGCTTTTGCATTGTTTTGCATTCTTTGATTGGATTTTGCCTTTTTGGAGTATGTCTTTTAGAATAGACATATGATTGCCTAGGATGTGGATTTTTAGCTTTATGCATTTTGAAGTTGGCATTCACATTGCTGTGGTAAGCTTTGGGAAGATGGTTAGGAGAAGCTTTGTGAGATGGAGAGGATATGAAAGAGCATGTAGGGGGATGATGATGGATGATGTGCCCTGATATGTGCCTTTGTTGATCTTGCATAGAAATGGATGGAATAGACTTTTTATGATGGCTGATAGGAGGATGGAGGATGGTAGATTTTGGGACATAGGGACCCAAAATGGATTTAGCGGATGAAGGGGGGATATGGTAGGTTGTTTTGGGTTGCAAAGATGGTGGAGGGGGGATGACATAAGATTTCTTGAAGGAGTGATGGGAGGCTGGCATGGTGGGCTTGGAGATAGGCTTGGTTTGGGGGTGTGGTGTACCAACACCTTTAGATGGTGAGCCTTTGGATACATATCCAAGACCATGAAATCCTAGATTTTTTTGTGCAATAATAGGCTCTCTGATTCCTTGCTCTTGTGGTCCTAAACCTTGACCTTGATAATGCCATTGATTGAGCATTTGAACAAGCCGAGGAAACTTTTTGCTTGCAGAAAATGGTAGAAGTGATTTATTAGGTGTATTTTAATGGGGAGATACTGTTCTTAATTCTTCTGCTGAGAGAGGGCCACCGTGGATGAATGTAAGTGAACCAAGAGGGTGGATTATAGATGGTGGAATAGCTTGGATAGGTGGTAAGATGGAAGCATGGAGCGGGGGAGATGGAAGGATAGGATCTTGATGTAGCTGGTGGGATGACAAGATATCTTGTAGTGGAGGAGATATGGCTCGAGGTTTTGGAGATGGAGGAGATGGTGACTGCACTATGGATAGAAGACATGGTATGATGATATCTTCATTTATGCTTTGGGAGATGTCAACATGCTTTTGGGCAGGATCTTGATAGGATTGGTTTGGAGTGGATGGTGCGATAGGAGGTGAAGGGATGGATTCTTCAAAGGCAACAGATGGATAGATGGGAGATTCAGTAGTGGAGATGGGTGAGTAGAAGATGGATGCATAAGGGTCATTACGAGAGATTTGTGAAATGCTTGGAGGCAATGTGGATAGGATTTGGAGGGATTTGATAGGTGGTGGGATTTTGATGCTTGCAAGAAGTGGAAGGATTTTAAGCAATTTGATGGATGGTATGGGGATGATAGCTATGGGAGATGGAGGTGATATTATAGATGGGGAAGCTTCATCACTGACTACTTCACATGGTTGGATTAGATGACATGGCTTATCGACTGTTGGAGGTGACTTTTCTTGTATTTCCTCTAGGAGATTCCTTGGAGACTCGTGTGTCAAAGGTGGAGGTGGATTGACAGGAATAGCTAGTGTGATGGGGGTGGAAGATTGGAAGCTTGGTTGATGGGGTGATGGAGGGGAAGCTGGAATATCATATGGCATGACTAGATAGTTTGGAATAACTCTTGGATTTTGGGGGATGCTTGGGGGAATGTTTCCAAGGCTTTCAATATACTCGTCATAGTCAACAAGATTTTCATCATCATTGGAATAGGAGGTGGCGAGAGCAAGGACAATGCGACCAAACACATCATGATAGGATTGGTACTTCATGCTTTGATGATGAGTTTGATGGGGATGGGGTCTTGCATATGGATGAACACGGAAGCTCATGGTTGGATTTGGATCAAGCACAGATTTTGGATTGGCTGATGAAAGATTTCCTAGGGAGAGTCAAAGCTGTATGACAGACCTAAGGAGGATTGGCTGGAGATCTTTGGCTTTCTTGTGGGTGGAAGACTTCAAGGGTATGCTATCAAAAAGTGAGAGTTTTTCTTTCCTATGTGCAGGATTCGTGGTGATTGTGTCAACTTAAGGATAGACTAGTGATCCTATGGCATGACATGAGATTGACCACTTGTGGATCCGAACCTTTAGCTCAAGGTGATGAGGGATACAAGTGACAAAGCTGGATTACCCTAGACAATGCTCTGTCAAAGGGATAACCTTGGTGAGATTGGTTGATTGGTAGGATTGATTGGATAGCAAAATCTAGCAAAGTGACAACAACTCTCTAAAGGCTTGGGTGTGATTTTGGATTGGGTTTCTAGCTGGCTAGGGGGGGGATGATTTGGAGAGACTTTGGATTTGGGATTGTTCTAAAGCAAGGAACTAGATAGATTTGGTTGCAGTGGGGGAGCTTGGATGATTTTTTGATGAGGCAGTGACTATGCTAAGTATGCCTTGAGCTAGGAGATTTTTGCTTTTTTTGGGATTTTGACCAAAGTTGGCAAACATTCATTCAAAAGCTATGAACAAATAAGCAGACAAAAGTTTTGAGCAAGCACGTCAAACACACCAACATCCTAGGAAGCTTTCTACAAGGATGAAATTTTTTATAGCTAGGGAGTCCTCGATATACACAAGGTACATGAGGCCCAAATCCGTAGATGAAACCAAAAAGATGTCACACAGCCGAGAGGAGCGGTAACCCACTTCTCCTCTTTCACTTCTCAAGGGTATAAAGTTCCTTGAGGCTTAGCCCGAGTGACAAAATTTTGATCCCAAGAGAGGTGTCTTTGGATTCACCTCCCGATCTTTATACTCCGTCGGAACGCTGGAGTTGAGGTCGTCCCAAGGGGTGATGAAATCCCCAAGCAGGCCTCCTAAAAAGATAAGACAAGATTTTGGATCCTAATCTTATGCACCCAAGATGGCCTCAAAAGAGGACAAGGGGAGAGAAGACTTGGATGATCTTGGGCTAAAAAACATGCTTGTTCTTTTACCAACTGATGCTTAAGTTTTCTGATCTAGACTTTGCAAGCACTCATGTTTAAGATACAATGTTTATTCCAACTTTGAAGCGTCGACAAAAATAAAATTGATCGAAGAATGCGAACAAGAAGAAGAGTTAGGGTCAACAAGAAGGTAAACCCGTGCGCCCGGAGGCCCTCCACGTCAAGTATCGATTGATTTTTCTTTAAGGAATTCAAGATTGAGTGTGAGTTTATTTTAAGCCCAAAAAAAAAGGTGTGTGAGATTCGATTTCAAGCGCGTGCCCGGAGGCCCTCCACGTCAAGATTTGTCCAATTTTTATGCCCAAATGAAGTGTGAGAGAGATTAATGCGCATTCAAGGAATTTTCTAACTTAGAAAAACCACTAAAAACTCAAGTGAGTGGAGTTTGATTTGCGTGGAGCACTTAACACCCTCTTAGGTGGACCCATCCCCATAGATGGCACTAAGATTGCAACCAATGGTTAAATTGATGGGTGATTAAAGAGGGTGAGTCCAACAACACACTCACTCAAAGCATTTTTATTTGTTTTTATAACTTAAAAGATTACAAAAATGTAGATTCTTTTTATGCTCCAAAAGATGATTATTTGATCTATGGCATTCAAGATTGGATTTGTTGTTTTAATCATGCATTCATAAAAAAAACAAACTTTGATTTTAATCCATGGCACTCAAGAGTGATTTTAGCAACATGCACTCAAAGACAAGTGATTAAACATTCACGTTTTTTCCTTTGAGCATTCAAGATTGAAATTTTGTGTGTTGTTTTAAGAACTTTGAAGTGCTTTGTTTTAACCTTAGATCATTAAAGATTGTTTTTGGACTCAAAAGTGAAAATGACTCTTTGGACTTTGCTTTTCATTCAAGATTTTGTGTTCTAGTTTGCATGTTTTAAGCCCAAAAATGATATTCCTAGATTGTTTTGATGCATGAAAAACCTAAGAAATATTCAAGATTTTGCAACAAGACATTTGTTTGGAACAAATAACAAAGCTTTTTAGGAAAATTTTTGGCAACCATTTAGGACTCTTAGTTTTCATGAGATTTTTAAAAGAACTTTAACATATTTGCAAATGAGGTTCATTTTATCCTTGATTGATGCTTTGAGTTTGATTTAGATTTTAGTGTGCACCTAGTGTTGATTTTGAACCTTTTGAAATGGAAACTTTAAGTTCTTTTTAAATTCCCAAAAATGAAGTGTTCCTAACTTTGCATGAATGCATCTAAAACCTTGATGTTGCAAGGATGCAAATGATTAGATTGGTTTAGTTTCACTTAAAAGATTTTTTCTTTTTTGCAAATTTTTAATTTTTAATGGATTTAAGTATGATTTGGGGGTTCATTTTAAGCACTAAAAAGAAGTGTGTATGATTTTGCTTCCTTAAAAAAAAAATGGCCAAGATCTCCCACAAGAAGAAGAAGAAGAAGTAGATGGAATAAGAAGAATATAGACAAGAAGAGGAAGAAGAATTCCAAGTGCTTTGTCCACCTATAAGCTTGAAAAATCTGCAAATACTATGAGATAGACTATGAGTTCCTTTGTCTTCTTCATGCTCATGTGGAACTACAAAACTAATTTATACAATCCTACCAATCACAAAAACAAGCAAAATTAGCCAAAATCAGCAAATAACATACAAAACTTGACTAAAAAAGCTAATGAAGATGACCCATGCGGGGTCCCACCGGGCGTGCCAAAATGTATATGAGCAATGTTAGTATGCTAATAGAAACCAAATTTAAATAAAGCTTCTACAAACTAAACAAAATTCATAAACTTCAAGATAGACTAAGATGAACTCTCAATTGAGAATATGAGCCATTAATGGACTCTCTCAATAAGAAGCTCTCTTGTTGAGTAGCTTTATCTAAATGGATAGGATGTATGCTCAATATGCTTCCAAAGGTTTCAATGGATGATTGTGGATTTTTAGTGTGGATAGATGGCTTTAGTATGGATTTGGCTCTCAAAATAGCATTATAACTTTACTTCATGGATTGTGGTAAAATGGCTTGGGAGAGGATCCAATTTATAGGCAAGAGGCTTGAGGAATTGAGGGCTAAGATGCAAGGATGGGAAAAAGCTCATGGAGGGCTTAGATTGCATGAGAGGAGAGCACATGGATTGTGATTCCTTACAACCAATCAAGGAGTGACACATGTCACATGGTGAGAGGATGGAGGAAAGGGGAAGGATGAGTCAACAAAGGAGGCTCAAGGGATAAAATCTTCATAAAGACCCTCATAATGGCTTGTAAGAGGAATAAAAGGGCTTGGAAGAGTCATTTATGACCTTGTGGACTTCATAAAGTTTTATGATTGAGATATTTTGAGGGAGATGAGAGCAATTTCGACTTGGGCTTGATTAGGAGGGTTTTAAGCTTGCTTAGGCTTGTGCAAATGATTAGAGGATGGATTAGGATTAGCTTAGGGATAGGCAAGTGGATGGCATTTAATGAGGGTGGGTGAAGGAGGAGATATTTGTTAACTTTGGCTTGGGTTAGTAATTCTTAACCCATGTTTAGGGAATGTGACAAGGTTAGGAGGGGATTAGGATTAGTTTTAAAGACATCTTCTAGAAGAGTCTAGACTTTGGATGAGGATAAAGACTTTCTAGAATAGTCTAGAATTTCCTTGGATGAGGATGAAGACTTTCTAGAAGAGTCTAGAACTTCTTAGGATGAGGATAAATTAGATTTTTAGGAAATAAATAAAGTTTTATTTATTTCAAGGGTTTGGGTTGAGGAGATATTTATTAAAACTTTTTTAATAAACATGAGGATTAATATTTAATCTTAATTAAATATTTTGAGTTGGGATTAGAGGTAGGAAATGATGGGATTAGCCTTTAATTAAAATTAAAGAAGGATTAGAAGATTTTGGAAGAGGTTAGTGGTCTTAAGGAAATTGGCCAAGTTTTGGGCAAAAAATAAATTTTTTAATTTATTTTAGGTTTTTTGGTCAATTTATTAATTAAATAATTAATAAATAAGGAAATAATGTTTAAATAAGATTTAAACATTTTTGGGAGGGATTCCTTAATTAAATATTTTTAATTAAGATAAAGGGATTTAATGGCATAAAAATAAATAAATAAATTAAATAATTAATTAATTAATAAATGATGATGTCATCAGGACTTTTTCAGAAACTAAAAATACTTTATTTTCTAAAGGTTTTTAGGTGTCTACACTCCTCTCCTCTGGGCTATCTCCACAGCATCTAATCTGGCTACAATTTGTCTCAACTGATCCAATATGGCATTATCAACATTATTTCCTCTACCATGAACCATCTTTACAAAGTAGGTTCCTACAAGATCATAACCCTCTACAAGTTATAAGTCAAATCTACAAATCTACCACCCTACAATCAAATCTGAATTAGGGTTCTACACAATCCAATCTCCACAAGGGTAAACCTCAAGCTTTGATACCACTTGATGTAGGGAAGGGATGAATAACTAGGGCCAAAGGCTCACCCAGCTATCCAAAACCACCTTACAAGAGTTAACACAATAGAAGCCACCACAAGGAACAACAAACAAAGGAGAAGGAAGAGTAAAACACTTTTATTGATTCATCATATAATCAGCATACATGCCCAACTGTAAGGCCTTCTGGGTTACGACCAAATATAAAATACAACTTCCAGATACACGATCTAATTTTGAATTCACACTTCTAGACACATATGCATTCCCTTTTAGAATTCTCTCTAAGTCCTCTTCCAAAAACTACCTAACTCTAAGCCTAAACACCCTATATATATTTGCCAAAATGACTTATAGATCATTCTAGAACATTACATAAGAGGAAGGCCAACCCAACAATGACCTAGACACATCCCAAGAAAATATCTTGACATAAATATCATGATTGAAATAAATCCCACAAGTCAGCTTGTAGAAATCACGTCCAAATGCTGACACTTGCCATAAATAGGAAAACTCGGCACATGAAGGGTCACTCGACATACATTGGGTAACTCAACAACAACTAGCACTCGCCAACAATTGGAACTCGGTAGCAACTAGAACTCAATAACAACTGGAAACTAGAACTCAATGATAACTAAAACTTGGTAGCAAATGGCACTTGACAGTAACTAGAACTCAGTAGCAACTGGTAGTTGGTAGTAATTGGAACTCAATAGCAACTGGCAGAATGAACAAAAAGTGTAGGATTACAAGGAGACCTAGGATGCTCTTGCATCATCAAGCAATGAATGAAGAAATTGAGTAGATAGATAAGAACAAAACATGGACATCAGTACCTGGAGAAAAAGGACAAAAATGTTAGTGGAACAAAGTGCGTATTTAGGAACAAAAGTCATAAGGAATAAAGCTAGACTGGTATGCAAAGGATGTGCACAAGAAGAAGGAATTAACTATGGGGAAACATTTGTCCCTATTGCAAGATTAGAAGGAGTTAGAATACTACTTGCATATTCTACATATAAAGGATTATAGGTGTACCAAATGGATGTCAAATCTACATTTCTAAATTTGGAAGAAGAAATTTACATTCAGCAACCAGAAGGATTTGTTGACCCCTACAAAAAGAAAATGGTATCTACATTGCACAAGGCTCTATATGGTGTGAAACAAGACCCTAGAGCATGGTATGAAAGATCACACAATTAGTTGGTGGAGATTGGATTTGCAAGAACTAATGACAACAACAATCTATACTTGAAGACTAATAGTAACAATGAAGTATTATTATCTGAAATCTTTGTTGACAATATCATATTTGGAGGAAAGGAAGCACTATGCAAATCATTTGTAGATGAGATGAAGAAGGAATTTTAAATGTCTATGTTTGGTGAGATCAAATTCTTTATTAGTTTACAAGTATATTAAATGAAGCAATCCATCTTTATTACTCAATCCAAATACATCAAGGAGATACTAAATTTTCTTGGAATAGAAGATTCAAGACTAGTTAGTACACCTACGACCAAAGGACACAAATTATCTAAAAATGATGATTCTACTGATGTGAACTAGATATTGTATAGATCAATGATTGGAAAACTACAATATGTTGTTCACAATAGACTTGGTATTGCATTGGTAGTTGGGATAGTTTCAAGATTTTCTACAAGTCCTAAGGAGAATGTAGTGTCTCTTGTGTTTGTATTTTGTACCTTGTTATATTTTGGTTTTGAGAGATACTCTAATACTCTTGTTTGAGGACATTAGAGATGACCTAATGGTGATGAAGGGTGCTCCCCTTGATACCATAAACCATAACAGAAAAAAAGAAACAACAACAAATGTGAGAACACAATATGGACTTCTTATTATCATCGTAAATGCAAAATTACGAATTCCCAAGTACAATATGCTAACAAACATGGGTGCCTTCATTACAGTAACCTGCATAACAGTGCTGCAAACTATCACCCAGAGTTGTTCTAGACAATGTTTGGGCCTTTCTTAAATAAACAATTTTATGTTACTTGGGAAGTTTCTAGACATTCAAAATTAATACCTAAGGTCGACAAACCTTAACAATACATATAGAGTCAGCCAAATACATGTTTGACAATTATTTTAGAAATTTCATGTAGCCCAACTTTGGAAGGCCATAACTCTCAAATCGTTGCTCTGATTGGCTAATATAACCACTTTTCAAAAATGCCAGCTCCTGATCTACAAGCTTGGAACCATGCAAGTTCCCTTTCATCAAGTTTTTAGACCTCATCTGGGCACTTGAAGGCCTCCAACGGTGAGCCTAAAGATTTTTCTCCAAAATTTTCCATCGAAAATATGTAATAACTTCTCTGATACTTAAGCTAGAGCAATGAGATTTTTATTGTAGGCTTATAATTCTAAAATGAACTTTCATGTAGAAAATGAGAACATTTTGAGCTTATGTGACAAACTTACTAAAAATAGCAACTTCCTAGAAATAGTAACCCCACTGTCTACTAGTCCTTATTAAAGTAGAAAAGACTGAAAATAAAAAAATATTTTTGGGTGATGCAAGATTGCTCTTACACCTAGGATGCCCCGACATCAGATGTTTAGATAGTTTATTTTGATTTACTAGTATGATATATGTTAGATGCTATGCTATTTAGTTTGATCATATCTACATGATGATGCTTATTGGTGTGATATGCTGCTTTATGATGATATTTGGTTATTTTGTATTCAGACATGTACTTTGTTTATGATTATGTGATAAACTTATTGGATTCTAGATACTTTGATTTGATGCTATGACTATTTACTTCATTCTTGCTTTGAGATGTTTTATGATGCAGTGAGTGATTTAAATAGATTATTTTAATGTGATTAAATAAATGGTTATTAATGTGATTTAATGTATTTATTGCTTCAGCTATATTATTATATGTAATTGCACTTAATCGTATTGTGTAGTGTGTAAGATTTATATCCCCAACAGTGGCACATGGAGTTAATGATTTGGTTGTCCTTACCTAGCCAATGTCATCTCTGTATGGTCGATGTATCCTAATTAATTGATTAAATAAACCCTTTGGCGATTTAATAATTCCAGACTCATTTGCATTATGTGATTAGACCCATGAGTGTTTCTCTTCATTTAGAGGTTCACATTGTCATGAAAGTTATTAAGGAATATTGTGATTTTTTAATTTTTGGGATTCTTTTAATTTGATTTAATTATTTTAATTTTCAACAGCTTTGCCATAATTGAGTTCCATTTAATTGGACTTGGCCAATTCTGTTTGGGTTGAAAAGGGATGTTTTAGTGGTTCTGTTAATTTTACTAATATTATATTACACTTTTTAAGGTGAATATATATCCCAAAAAGGAATTATTTGCTCACTTCTCACTTGCAAAATAGGAATTTGGAGAGAAAATTCTAAAATCCTCTTTGAAGGATTTATCGTTCTATTTGTTGTGGGAGCTACGGGGGTGGGATCATTGCGAGGTTGAGCTCATTGGATCTAGCTTGGGGAGGCCTTCATTTGCCAAGGTTTTTGGTGGTGATCAGTAATTATTTTATTGTATGCATTCTTGTTTTCACCCTTTTGGTTGCAAGGTAGGGCTCTTCTATCTTATTGTTTTCGCTTCATTTTGGAGTTTTCTTTTGGTACTAAAATATGTGGAGGCCGTGAACTAGTGTTCCCCTCCATTTATGCATGCTATCTCTACCTGGTTGGGCGGGTACAAGTGTTATATCCCTTTTTGGACTTAAGGGTTTGGGGTTTCATGTTGTTATGCTGGTCATTTTTGCATATAAACTCCAAACCCAAATTTTATTTAATACGTGTGACTTTTATACCTAATGACATAATGTGTTTTAATTTTAAGGTTTTTGTTGTTTCATAGTTTTTGCCTCGATTTGCATGTTGCTCAATTTTCTCAAGTTTTCTTGGCATGAAAACTGGTCATGGATCCAAATTATTTGTAGGGATATCTATCTGACTCTTGATGTATTTTAGTTGCATTGGGATTTATGCTAAATTCACACTCCTAGATATAGGCTGGTTGAGTGATCTATTTTATTTGTTTCTCATCTAGCCCTTGTTACTATGATCATCGTGTAGTTGGTGTGCCCAAATAGGAGCATGTGAGTGTGCACTTATTGGTCTTGCAAGACCTGAGCTCCCAGTTGCTTTTCGATTGAGTTATGTTCATTGGGGTTGGGTTGGGAAACTACATTGCCTACAAGCACTCATCGTGTGATGAACATGGGTATGTAGGGTAGGTTGGTGTGGAAGGGCTTCTCTCGTAACCCTGTGTCATGTTCCCAGTGAGGTTTACATGAAGAATTTTCTAATTAAGTGATAATTAAATAAATTCATGGGTAGTTAAATAAGATAAGAAAATACCACATTGTCCGCATGACTCATCCCAGGACACAACACATTGGCCTCCTAAGGGGAATGGTCTGTAATGATGTTGAGCTTGGGAGTTCCAAGAAACCTACTCTCCACCAGAGTCCCTACATAGTAGACCCATAGAGTTTCTAACCATAATATGGTGTATTGTATTGTCTCATAATCTTGGTTTCAGTCCTCTTTACTATTTGGCATGAGTGTTAGCCATGGATGATTGTCTTATGTGTGTTGAGGTTGGATCACTATCTCCATCAACATGGTGGGAGTGGGCCTATAGGTTCCATGTGGTTGGGAGGTGTAGCTACCTCTACCATTGCTAGGGATCGATGTACAGAGTTGTCCTTCCTCCATGTTCAGTGCCGAAGTTGGATGCTCATATGGTTCTCTGTATCTTTTGGAATATGTTTCCATGTGATTTATGTTATTTCAGTTTATAGAGATAGTTGATTTATGATCATGTTGTTTAAAATATGGTCAAATAGATGTCTTGATGGTTGTCATTTATGGGGACATACAATCATCATTCCAATTATGCATTTAGAGTTTAAAAATTATCTAAGTATTAGGTAGTTTGCAGCAACACGGTGAATAGATGTTAAGTGTATGGATGACTCATTGAGAGTTAGCTCATGCACAATTGAGGGAAGCTTCATGACAGTATCATGATGATGTGTACCAGTGCACAAGTGCATATTCATAGTACAAAGTAAGTTATGATTAAAATACCAATGTGGGTATTTAACAGTGAAAAATAGAGTATAGAAAAGAATTGTATTGTATGACCTTAGGAATTATTTTGGTTACAAAATAATTACTAAGTTAAGATGAGCCAACTTTTTGGATATTATTCCATAAGTTTTTTATTATGTCAAGCATGTGAATACATGAAGGTTGACTGAGTAGAGTTTTGCAAATATGTAAGGTATAAGTAAAGATCTTATTTTGCAAAGATAAGTGTGCTATCTATGATAGACAAGCAAGTGTTATGTGATGCAAAATATTGTATAGAGAGCTTGAAATATTTGTGATCCTTTTGTGATATGAATCCTAATGTATCATTAGAATAAGTGCGAAGTACACCAGACAACAAGTATTTTATGTACATCTATTCTTTTGAAGAACTGAATTGTATAATTACATGTTATGGCAGTGGGCTCTTCTTGCATACATTGTATTTGTTCTACCAACTCCTAATAGGGTTGAGGCTTCTAACAAGGCCTAATCTCCTAACAGGGACTTGACATACTATATGTACTTCATAGACTCCTAATAGGGTCAATATCCTTAACAAGATCCTATTGTTTAGTGAATCATCTAGTTGGTATCATTCCCACTAGGATTTTCCCTTGGCCAGGGTTTCCCTAGTTAACAAATAATGGTGTTATGAGTTATCTATGTGCATGGATATATTTACTATTCAATATTGTTAGTTTACTTTCATATGCAAGTTATAAAGGAATTAACAATATTCAGTTGTGGGTAAAAGTTTGTAGAATATTGATTCACCCATCCCCACCTCCCTTCGTATGATCTATTTCTAACAATTGGTACCAGAGCATAGTTACTTTGAAGAAGTTTAAAAACTTAAGTAAGATCACCAAAAATATGGAACGGTTGAAGAAAAATGTAGAAGAAGCTCTTGAGTAGATTGACCTTCTTACTGAAGAAGGAGATAACTTGAAAGATAGATATGAAGATGCAAAAGTTTTCATTGGCAAGTTAAAGGACAAGACTGATGATTTAGAATTTGGCAATTGTGCAGACTAGTGATAATGATGAAGTAGGAGATCTTCAGAAGGAAAATAAGATCATGAAAAGTGAACTAAAAATCATTGAACTAAAGTTGAGTCTTAAGAGAAATGGTGGTAAGAATGAACCAAAACTAAAAACTGAGAATACAAATCTTAGATCCTAGTTAAGTCAAGTTACATCTAAACTAGATACTATCAAGATTGAACATGCTGAGTTTGAAAAGTATAACATTATTATGAAAGGAGAATTGACAGAAGCTAAGCAATAGTTAGAGAAACTTTATTCCAATAGTGAGAAGATAGATCAACATATATTTCATTAGAGACCTTCTTATGACAAGACAAGACTTGGAAATCTGATTGGAGAGAAATCATCCATGAAAGTTGAAATCAGAAGAGAACCTAATCTAGTTATTGAATCCCCTAAGGAATCTAATTTGATTAAGGTAGAATAAAGCAAATCCACTAAAGTATCGAAGAAAGTTGAGTTAATTGATTTGTTAGCTGAACCTCATGAACTTAAGAAAATAGAGAAAATTGATAAACCTAACCAAGATTAACCACCCAAAGAAGCAAGACGTGTGTTCAGAGGTAGATGCTTCATATGTAACAAGGTTGGCCACATGAAAAGAGATTGCATAGGTAAGTCTTTTAAACCCATTACTAATTTCTATTGTTATAATTGTCATGGTTATGGAAGGGAGTAGAATGTAAGAAACCTAAGTTTGATGCTAATAATGCAAATAGTAGAATGTCTAGGAATACTAACCCTATAGGTAATGAAGGAGGAAGATCACATAAAAAACCCAATGATGGAGGGACATTTAATGGAGAGAAGAACCAATTCATGTGTTACAAGCGTAACAATCTTGGACACATTAGAAGGAATTGCAAAGAACTTGAGAATCAAAATGGAACGAATTAGAGAATAAATGCACCTGTATGTTAGTTATGTAATAACTTCAGACACATAACAAGATATTGCAAAATATATAGAAGGAACTTTAACAAGAATCTGAATAATAGAAGGAACAACAAAAAAAATGACAAAAGGAATGATAATGACAATGACAATAGTTAGAAGGAAGTAATTAAGGAACATGTTGATGAATTCAAAGAAGCATTTGTGACAACTAAATATCTATAAAGCTCTTATATAGTTTTAGAGGAATAATTTTTTGATGCACCTGATAAGACATTGAAGTCAGATTATTTGTGACTCATCCTACCTGAATTAAGTAGTTTCAATTGTGGTAGGGCATCAATTGGCCAAAACTAATGTTAGAGAGACAATTGACAGTTGTACAGTTAATAGGAGGTTAACGACATAAAGAGGAGGCTATGGTCAAGTGCATAAGTCTTGATATGATTTCAATGAGCAGGAATTGAGAAATCAAGCTTACTGGTATATAGTGATAGTATTTGAATATGTGGTAGATATGCATTTAATGCATAGTATGATTTAAAATGATTTAAGGATTGCAAGAAAGATTGTATGTACCATTTGTTCATGTGAAGTGTCTTGAGCTAATTGAAGAGATATTTGACAACAAATTGAAGTGTGAAGTGAAGTCTAAGAAGTAGAAAGTTGTAGAAGCCCTATAACATGATTTTAAGGTATTTTGTGAACCTTGAATCCAATTATTCAATAATTTTAGTTACAGTTCAAATGGAAAGTCATAATGTGTTTGATGTGAGTGAAAGACCACAATATGAGTTTAGGAAACATCCATTTGTTTTATTATTGGATGATCCATTGGGTGCATTTTCAAAAGTTCTAGAAAATGTGTTACATGTTGAGGATATAAGAAGTTATATTCATTTAAAGATTGAGAGCATAGGTGATGAATAAATTCATGAGGATTTAGGAAAGATGTGTAACAATGACTTATCTTTGAAGTTTGAGTATGCACACCTAGAGAATTTGAATCTAGTAAAGTATATGTTTTATACAGAGTTTGACAATCATGATTGAACCTTAATCATTTTGAGTAGGGTACATGATGATATGTCTTGGTTAGGAGATGAGAAGATTGTTATTGAAAATAACCTAATTCACAAGGTCACATGATTGAGTAATGAAGGTTGCGATCCTGTCAATGAGAAAAATGTCAGGAAGATGTTTGAGAGAAACCTAAATACATAGTTTGACGAAAGGAACATGATGGTAGACTACATGTAGGATAGAGGGGTAAAGTTGTTAACCAAGATATTAGGGTACACGTTGAACCATGGATCAAGGGTTAATTCTATACCAACTAGATTTTTGCATGCAACCTATTTAATGACTATGTAAGCAAGAAAGGTTGATTTGTGTGAGATTATTAGATTGCAACTGTTTGACAACATTGCAAAGATTAAGAAGACAAAGAATGCAATTTTTATATTTGAATCCTTGTTAACTCATATATTCTTTTGTGCCACAAGGAAGTTTCTTGGATTGATAAGTTGGGATAGCAATGAGTGTACAATGAAGATGGTGACTCAATGCTATAGATCTAAGCCATAAATCGTCAGAGATGATGACATCGAAAGAATGATAAAATTTTTTTAGATTGAGATGAAATAGAGGTATAGGATACCTCCCTCTATGGTAGAGAAGTACAAGGAAGAGATATGCTTCATGGTGGTAATTGACAACACTTGCATGGAAGCAGTAATTCCCAGAGTTAAATTTATAGAACCTATGGGATATGATATGAGCACAGAGCTTATAGAAGGGTATGCACAAATTATTCTTGAATCTAAGAAGGACATTGAGTGCCCTAGATGGGGTACTTATGAAGAAAAGATGAGAATGGTTCATTCAAAACTATACATCAAGGAAAGCAATAAAAAAAGTTGAAAAAGAGATAAATTCCATCCTCAAGGAATCAAGCATGACAGGGAATAATTTGATAAGATTAAAGGTATTGCGCTAGAGATGAAGGCTAGTGGGCAAACTGAAGTGTTGGTAGTAACTCCTGTTGTCATTATAGGACCTTTAGAGGGTGGGATAGTAGCACAACCATGTGTACAAGCCCCAATTGCACCATATGTAATTGTTGCACTAGTGTAACCAGTCAAAACAAGGAGTGATCAACTTGGAAGATAGCTTGAGGTTGAATCATCTATTGTGTAAAGGAAATTAGAGAGATTAGTGAAGGTGAAGCATGAACCTACACCAACAACCAACAAAATGGTCAAGCAGGCCATTAGCAGACCTAGAAAGAGAAGAAAAATTGCACAAGTCAATGATTCTGAGGAATTAGAGGATGAAATTGTAGATAGACCAGTAGTTGATAATGCACAAGAAGGAAGAACTATAGCTAGAAAGAAAGCATGAAAGCCAAAGATAGAAAACCTTAACATGCAAATTATTAATGATGACAATTTTGTATAGTTGAATATATATTATGATTTGTATAGTAATATAGATAGAAGGCAGTTAGAAAATGCCATTGTAAGGAACATAATTTTGAGGAACAAAATATTTGAGAATATATAAAATAAAATACCTGAGGATCTATATAATAGGCTTGTAAATAGGAAAAGGAGAATATTAGAGGAAGATATGAATATGAGGATCACAATGATAAACAAACTATGTGATGTTGATTCTAAGGAGGAATTAGATAGAATTTTAAAGGGTATTGAGCCCTTGTTGAGGAACAAAAGAAGAGAAATTCTTCTGATGGGAGGCAATTATAAAGATGTAAGGAAAGAAACTGAGGAGACAATTGTAAAATATATGACCTTAGTGCCTAAGGTGAGTACATAGTCTAAGCCTGACAACCCAGTATATGTACAAGTAGGTACACCTTCTAGTGATGAGGAAGAAGTTGTGGAGACACAACAAGTACTCTCACCACCACATATCATTATGGGTATTGAATCCATGCAAGTGAATAGTATGTGCATAACTATGGATACAAAGTAGAATCCTTTTGTAACATTTGACTGATCCATTGTTGGCAATATTATTGCTTACTCTAGCTTTGATGATGAAGAAGAAGAAAAGAAGAAGAAGGCAGAAGAGGAAAAGAAAAGGAAAGAGGAAGAGGAAAGAAAGAAGATAGAGAAAGAGTGAAGGAAGATCTCAAATGAAGATTCTATACTCAAGCATAAATGGAAAATTGTGATGCATGAATCAACATTCTTGCCCAATCTAAAACATGTGGAAATAGGAAAAATAGTATTCCAACATGAGGTTGACATACCTTATGTAGCTCCAGCAACTGTATCTATTGTAGCATTAACAACCAATCCATAAAAAACAATAGTAGTGACATCAGATGATGAAGATCAGAAAGGCTTGATAAGCACATTGAGTAAGTTATTTGAAAAGAACAAATTAATAAAGTCTTTGGAGAAGACATTAACTGATGTCTTGGACAGAGTGCAGAATATAATTACTACTATTCTAGCCATTCCAGACTTGTAGTCAAAGGCCATGGAGTTGGTGAAAACCTTTGATAAGGAATTCACAACTTTAGTAGAAGTAGCTTCAGCACAAGCTCAGGTAAAACATGATGCAACTCTACTTAACATAGTGTGCACCAATGTGCACAATAATCTAAAGGCACTTGATGGAAACATCGAGGGACTAAGAAAGCATATTGATGAAGGGAAAAGATTGTATGGACAATGTGCATAGTAATACAAGTACGTTGCAAACTTTTTCGGTCAAATAAAAGGTAAGCTAAGTGAATTTGAATCACTCATTGTCAAGTTATAACTCCCAGAATATGGTGTTGAAGACTATGGAGCAGAAGTGGAGAAGATACATGGTATGATCAAAGACTCATAATTTGATAAAGAGAAAGAATCTAGGATATTCTCTAGTCTTAGATAAATTTTATTGTCAAAAGTCAATATTTTGCAGAGGCAACTTGAGGAATGTCTTACAGCTAAGGCTTCCTATAACAAGTTTGCCTATACTAACTTGAGTGCTGTTGAAGTGGCATCCTATGCACTTTGCACACTAATCAATATCTTAGAGACAATGAAGGAGAATTGGAAGAAAGAGATATACAGACTAAAAGTTGTTTATGAAGATTGATTTTCCAAATTAACAAGTTGATCAACAATAGTACACCTAAACTTTTGTGGTTACAATTTTTTTTTTGACACCTTTGCCATTGATGTCAAAGGTGGGGTATTATGTAGAAGGAAAATTGTATAGATGTATATGTATATGTAAGGGGGAGCTTATGTATGTATCAATGCAAAGGAGTGATAAGGAATGTAATGATCCATCAGAACATGAATAGAATTGTTATGTTTTGAAGGCAATTGTGTGTAGTTACTTTTATTTGCTTTTGTTATGTATGACATCATTTTGGGACTTAGTCAACTTTCCAAAATGTTTCCATCAATGCCAAAGGGGAAGATTGTTGGAAATATGGTCAGATAGATGTCTTGATGGTTGTCATTTGTGGTAACATACATTCAACATTTCATTTATGCATTTAGAGTTAGAAAATTGTCTAAGTGTTAGATAGTTTGTAGTAATACAATGAACATATGCTAAGTGTATGGATGACTCATTGAGAGTTAGCTCATGTGTAGTTGAGGGAAGCTTCATGATAGTATGATGATGATGTGTACTAGTGTACAAGTGTGTATGGAGAATATAGAGTAAGTTATGATTAAAATACCAATGTGGGTATTTAACAATGCAAAATAGAGCATAGCAGAGAATTGTATTGTATGACCTTAGGAATTATTTTGGTTACAAAATAATTACTAAGTTATGATAAGCTGACTTTGTGGATATTATTCCATAAGTTTTTTATTATGTCAAGCGTGTGAACACATGAAGGCCGACTGAGCAGAGTTTCACAAATATGTAAGGTATAAGTAAAGATCTTATCTTGCGAAGATAAGTGTGCTATCTATGATAGACAAGCAATTGTTATGTGATGTGAACTATTATAGAGAGAGCTTGAAAGATTTGTGAGCCTTATGTGATGCAAATTTTGAAGTATGATTAGAAAAAGTATGATGTACAACAAACAACAAGTATTGTATGTATATCTATTGTTGTGAAGAACTAAATTGTATAATTGCATGTTAGGGTAGTGGACTCTTCTTGCATACATTGTATTTGTTCTACCAACTCCTAATAGGGTTGAAACAACTCCTAATAGGGCTGAGGCTTCTAACAAGGCCTAGTCTCCTATTAGGGACTTGAGACACCATATTTACTTCATAAACTCCTAACAAGGTCAATATCCTTAACATGATCCTATTGTTTAGTGAATCATCTAGTGGGTATCATCCCCACCAAGGTTTTCCCTTGGCTAGGGTTTTCCTAGTTAACAAATAATGGTGTTATGAGTTATCCACATGCATGGATGTATTTACTATTCAACATTGTTGGTTTACTACATATGCAAGTTATAAAATAATTAACAATATTCAGTTGTGGGCAAAAAAATGTAGAATATTGATTCACCCCCTTCTTAGTATTATCTATTTCTAACACATGTATGTTCATTGCAATTTTACTTTTCCACATGATGACTATAAGCTATTGTTTAGATGTTTAGATGGTGGATTCATCCTTTCTAGCATGCTTGGCTATTTTTCTTTCATTCGAGTGTTTGGGCCACAATATTTGTGGATCTGGTACTCCTTGGTGTGGAGGAATTATTCTAAGTTTGCACTTCTTATTTTGTTGGTTCTTGTGCTAATGTCGAGTCTTGTGTTAGAGAGGGGATTCCTCATGCAAAAATTGATTTTCTAACTAGAGAAATGCATTCTCTCATGCAAGAAAACCCTTCTCTTGCACTGATTGCGGTGAATGCTCATGCAAGATTGTACTCTCTCGTGTGAGGCCAAGTGTTCTCTCAAGTGAGCCCATGTCTTGACTGCCAGAGAAAATGATGGCTAGTTAAGTGTTCCCTCATGGGGGAAATGTTTTCTCTCATGTGAAATATGGTACTTCCTTTGCGAGGAGGTACTCTCTCGTGCAAACTTGTGGGGTTGTGTTTCCTCCTTTGAAAAATAGGGGGTACTTCTGCCTACTTTCTAAAAGTGAGTGTTGGTATTTTAGATACCCTTTAAGGTTGCACACCTTTCTAGGTTTTGATAGATTAGTGACTTTAGGTTCCATAACTATTTAACTTTCATAGTTGGTTTTGGATGTGTTGGTAGGTAGTGATGCTTGAAAAGTCATTGGAGGTCTCGATTGCTTGGTTATGTCTTCCATTGCGATCTTTTGATTGATTACATGTTGATTTTGTTATTATCCATGTTTATTACTTAAAAAAATGTATTAGCTTGTATTTATCCTTGTTCCAAGGATCTCTGAGTGGGGCATTACATTTGGTATCAAAGCCCATGTTGTAACATTGGGATCTCTATGTTATTTTCCCACTATTATATTGTTTTTATTACATATTATGGTATCTTATTTTAGATTATGCTTGTGATACTTATGATTTCTATGTATGATTCTGACCCTTATCTTGTTCCTCCTTTAGTGATGCCTCCTACATGTAGACCTAGTGATCGGGGCAACAACCAATGAAATAAAAATGAAGAAGAACACCATGAGGAATAACGTCAGGGAGTTGGGGGAGGAAAAGGTAATAAAAATCACGATGATGTCAGGGTAGTGTTTCCTTTGTTACAAAATATTATAGCTTGGTTGGGACAGTTGAGGAAAATTAATAAGACCATGGCTAGGAAGAGGGATCCCATGGAGACTCCCACATGTTAGAGCATGGAGGTGAAGAAGAATGTGGGCATGAATGTGAGTGCTTTCACACACCACCTAGTGATAGAAGTGATAATAGGAGAGGTTATGGTCAAGATGATGGAGATTCCATCTAAATGGACATGATGAGAGACCTTCAAAGGTGCAAACCATCACTATTTGATGGCCTAGGAGGAGGTCTCAAGGCTAAGACATCAGATGTTACTTGTCCTTGCATCCATATGAAAGCAATGTGAAAGCTTGTTGTGTTTTTACACAACTGAGGGAATATGGATCTATGTGGTGGGATATGGAGAGTAAAAATATCCAAATCAATATAACGAATCTCACTTGGGAGATCTTTAAGGAGAGGTTTATGGAGAAATTCCTATCTCCACAGTATTGTGAGGCTCATGCTGATGAGTTCCATGAACTTAGTCAGGGGAACATGATAGTGGATCACTATGAGAGGCAATTCTTTGGGTTGAGATGATATTCTAGTTACTATTACGATGAGGCACTCCTCACACAATATTTTTTCAAGGGTCTTAAAGGCTCTATCATTGGGGATGTCCATCTTCATCAGCCTAGAACACTTGCACTCAACATGGAGAAGGAAAGGATTGTTGAGAATAATGTGACTAGGGGGCTTAGTGTTAGATCATGCTCTTAGAGCTATAATACATGATCCACAGGATAGAGTGTACCACCCCCTCAGACATAGGCCACAAGGCATGGTCAAGCCTAGTCGACATCCTCACAAGGTGGTCATAGTCGTCAGGAGCAATGGTCCCAACATTATCAGTAGAAAGGTGGCTAGAGTTTAGGTACCACAAGAGGAAAGGAGCATGACTAGAGTAGAGGTTAGTAGTCTCAGTAGATCCATACATCTTAGAGTAATCAACAAGACTCTAGCAGAGGGAGTGCACCATATTTTAGTGCTTCCCAGGGTGGATGTGGATCTAGTTCCACTTTTCAAAGAGCATGTTTTTTATGTGGTCAGCGGGGCCATAAATTAGTGGAGTATCCTATAAAGACATCTTTAGGACCTAGTAGAGGTGTGGCCATGTCAGAACCTACCATGGGTGATGTAGGAAGATCCCACGGAGTATTTGTGGTGGTTGAAAACTGTCAAGCTGAGCATCGAGGTACCATAGTTGAGGCTATAGGTACATTGCATGGCAATTCTTTTGTTATTTTAATGGGTTCTGGTGCATCAGATTGTTTTATTTCACCATCTCTTGTTCAACAATGTGGTCTAGTGGCTTCACAACAAGTTGATAGGTGGTAGGTTGAGTTAGCTATAGGTTCCAAGGTGGCTTTGGATTCTATAGTCAATGGTTGTGTGTTGGACTTGGGCACCTTCACCACCACAGGTGATCTTCACATCCTATCCTTAGGGTATTATGACAATGTGTTGGGTATGGATTGGTTAGCTATCCATCGTGTGAATATAGATTATCGACGTAAGTTGGTACAATGTGTGGATGACATAGGTGGGCAAATGAAACTTGTAGGGGTCTAGAGGCCAATCTCACTTCAAATGATCTTACCCAAGTAGCTAAAGTGAAGTTGATGACATCGATGTCAAATGTTTATAGTCTATGTCAATGATCTTGAGGAGGTTGAGAGTCATGAGGTGATGCTAGATGATCACCCACTCCTTCTTTAGTATGCTGACATATTTTGTGATGAGCTACTATGAATACTATCAGAACATGACATTAAATTTTGCATTGATCTCATTCTAGGAGTGGATCCTATTTCATGAGCTCCTTATTTTATGACTACTCAAGAGTTGAGTGAGCTCAGATTGCAGTTGGAGGAATCATCGGCCAAGGGCCATATTCATCCTAGTGTATCCCTGTAGGGTGCACCAGTTATCTTTGTGAAGAAGGATGATGAGCCATTACATTTATACATTGATTACCAATAATTTAATAAGGTGATGGTGAAGAACCGGTACCCCTTGCCAAGGACTGATGATTATTTGGTCAGATGAAGGGAGAAAGAGTGTCCTCGAAGATTGATATGAAGTTGAGATACCATCAACTTTAGATTCATGAAGCTAACATTCATCAAACAACTTCTTGTACACACTATGGGCATTATGAGTTTGATGAATGGAGTATTTTGTACGTACCTCGATTAGTGTGTCCTTGCTTTCTTGGATGACATATTGATCTATTCTAAGACTATTAAGGAGCATGAGGTCCATTTAGGCCAAGTATTGTAGTGCTTGCAAGACCATCAGTTGTATGGAAACCTAGGTAAATGCAGATTCTTCTAGCATGAGGTGAAGTATTTGGGACATATCATCATAGGTGATGGTATTGCAATGGACCCAGAGAAAATTTGAGCTATTATGGATTGGCCAACACCCACTAATGTTTTTGAGGTTCATAGTTTCATGGGATTGGCAAGTTACTATCATCAATTTGTGAAGGACTTCTCACAAGTGGCTCATGCTATCACTTCTCTTCAAAGGAAAGGGAAGAAGTATGTTTGGTCAGACTAGTGTCAGTCAACATTTGAGGCTCTAAAGGAGTGATTGACTAGTGTGTCAGTCCTTACTGTGCCTAATCCTGTAGGTGATTTTATGGTTTGATTAGGTGCTTTGTTGAAAGGTGTGGGGGGAATGTTGATGCAAGATGGTTGTGTGATTGCATATGAGTCTAGAAAACTCAAAGACCATGAGCTTAAATGCACCACTCATGATTTAAAACTTTTGTTAGTTGTGCATGCACTTGTGCATTGGGGACATTTCCTTTTGAGACACAAGCTTGAGCTACATAGTGATCATTATAGTTTGCAGTATATCTTTAGTTAGATAAACCTGAATGCATGACAACATCATTGGATGGAGTCCTATGTGAATATGATTATGATGTTCACTACATCAAAGGGAAATAAAATGTCCTCATGGATTTCTTTGGTAGGAGGTGACATGAGATATCAATTATGTCATTGGGAATGGATTTGCAAGCCCATATCTTGGAGGCCTTACCTAGTGACACATGGTATCAGGAGGAGATGGTAGAGATTGGGTCTGAATGTATCCTTGAGGGGAGGTTTTTAGGGTATTCACTAGAGTCTAATGAACTATTATGACACTGAGGGCACATTTATGTGCCTACGTCTAGTGATCTTTGTACCTTGATTTTGTTAGAAGCACATCATGCACCATATTCTACACATCCTGACATCAAGAAGATGCATGCCAACCTTAGATAGTTGTACTTTTGGGTAGGGTTGAGGCAGGATGCTGTTGATTTTTTTGCTCAATGTCTTGAGTGCTAGAGAGTGAAGGTAGAGGATCAACATTCAATGAGCCTTTTGTAGCTGCATACCATTCTAGAATGGAAGTGGGATACTATATCCATTCATTTTATCATGAGGTTTCCTATGTCATCACAATGACATGATTTTATCATGGTGACAGTGGACAAGTTGTCCAAGGTAGCACATTTCTCACCCATGAGAGTATCCTACACAACTTCTTCTATAGCACATGTTTTCTTGGAAGACATTGTTCATTTGCATGGAATCCCTTGATGGATCATATCAGATAGAGATCTAGTGTTTAGTTCATCATTGTGGACATCTCTACAACATGCTTTGGATGCACAACTCAATTTTAGTTCAACTTACCACCCAGAGACCAATGGTTAGATAAAGAGAGTTAACTAGGTTCTGGAAGACATGCTTTGCATGCATGTGATGGATGGGCAGGTGAAGTGGGAGGACTATATGTACCTTGTTGAATTTTATTATAGTAATGGGTACCATAGTTCTCTTGGCATGCCACCTTTTTAGGCCTTGTACGATAGACCATGTCATGCCCCTTTGAGTTGGGATCATTTAAAGGACTGAGTAATTTTAGGTCTAAAGATGCTTCAGGATATGGAGCAATAGGTTGCTCATATTAGAGAGCATTTGGTTAATATTTAGGATAGATAGAAGAAGTATGTAGATGCCCTTAGGTTGGATCATCACTTTTTAGTTGGTGACAAGGTGTTTTTGAGTGTGCATCCAGGAAGAGTCCCATCTATTATGGGAAAGGCTCTAAGTCGGTGCCCCATTTTGTTGGACCATTTGAGATCCTTGAGAGGATCGGTCCTATTGCTTATTGACTAGCATTGCCACCTAGCCTATTGTGCATCCATGATGTTTTCCATGTTTATGTTTTGAGGGAATATATTCTTGATGTGACCCATGTACTTTATTGGGATGCTTTATTGGTGGAGGATGAGCAACTTTATTTGGAGCCCATTCATATCCTTCAGCATCAGAGGCTAACCCTCAAAGGTCAGGACATAGAGTAGGTAAGCATCTAGTGGGACCCAAGTGTTAATCTCAAATTGGTTTTGACATATGAGTGACAATATACTTAAGGCATTTACTTAGTTCATGCCGAACAAGTAATGTATGTCGAGCATTAGTTGTCAGATAGAATATGCCAAGCAAGAGATATTCATTATGTGCCGAGTAACTAGTAAGTGTTGAGTCACTCAAGTACTAAGTAGATAGTAAGTGTCAAGTCATTCAGATGTTGAGTGATCAATGGATGTCGAGTCATTCAGAGGCCGAGTTATAGTACTGAAGAGATAGTGGATGTCGAGCATCAAACACTTCAAGTGCTGAGTAATATAGCTTTGACATAGTTATTTGTAATGGCACAATCTACTATATAATCCATTTTGGAGCCAACTTGAGGATTATTTTATGATCCTAGATGATAAGGACAAATATTTATTTAGAATCCCTATATTACACATGCAACCAATTAGAAAAAGGGAAGGATTAAGCAGCAATATGGGTGAATTACAATTGTTGATTCATACCTAACCCTAGGTCTTCTTAACGAGGGAAAACCCTAAATCTTTAATGAATGTAGAAGGTGAAAAGAGAGAAGTTTGCATGTGCAAATAGAGCAATCATGGTGACTAAGGTATTGTGAGTTAAGATACATTGTAGAATCAGTTAGAGGAGAACAAAGGAAAGGAATTAAAGGACACAAGGGATACATATGATAATTGAGAATCAAGTACACATCAAGAAATAGATTATCCATTATCTAGCAGCAGAGTGCTAACTATAGGATCATTCCTGAGATATTCTAACAGGTGAATTAGTTAAATCTCTTAACAAAGTAATCCTAAAAGGTTGTTGTAAATCCTTTAACAGGGTGCTTACTTCATTGTAAGTTAAAGTCCTCTAACAAGACACACTTCTAACAGGGTGTTGAAATCCTTTAACAAGGTAAGATCTAACAATCTTGTAAGCCTTTAATAGGGCAGACCTTTCACAGGGTAGATCATGTTTCATGATCAAACATTGTAACCTTCATTGGATACACTTTATTACTGTAGTAGTGGAGATTTGTGGGTGTCATCCACACCCCAGTTTTACCATCTCATTGGAGGGTTTTTGGGTAACCAAATATTTTGTGTCTTACATGTGTTAAATGTTATTTTCTTTCATATTGTGAATGAATATGTTTAGCTAGCGATTTTAGTTTACATGCAAATTGTGAGATGGTTGTGTGGTGAATGAATTTATGGTTAAAGTTTACTTGTGGGCTATTGTATTTCCAACACCAAGTGATAAGACTACTAGTACTTGGGAAGATGCTACATGGTCGAGAGATTTGTACCCTTATCTTTTTGCAGGCTTCTAGGAGTAAGCCTATGCCTAGTGGGGGAGGATGTAGTGCCTCCCGTGTTTGTATTCTATACCTTGTTATATTTTGGTTTCAAGAGACACCTTGATACTCATGTTTGAGGACATTCGAGATAGCCTAATGGTCATATACTTTATTTTGATTTACTAGTATCATAGATGTTAGATGTTATGCTATTCAATTTGATCATATTTGCACAATGATGATATCTAGTTATTATGTATTCAGACATTTACTTTGTTTATGATTATATGATGGACTTATTAGAATTTGAATACTTTGATTCAATGCTACGACTATTTACTTCATTCTTTCTTTGAAATGTTTTATGATGCAATGAGTGATTTAAATAGATTATTTTAAGGCGATTAAATAAATGGTTATTAATGTGATTTAATGCATTATCATTTCAGCTATATTATTTTATGCAATTGCACTTGATCATGTTGTGCAGTGTACATGATTTATATCCTTGATAGTGGCACATGGAGTTAGTGATTTGGTTGTTCTTACCTAGCCAATGTCATCCCTATATGGTCAACGTATCCTAATTAATTGATTAATTAAACCCTTTGGTGATTTAATAAATCTGGACTCATTTGCATTATGTGATTAGACACATGAGCATGTTTGTGCACTTAGAGGTTCACATTGTCATAAAAGTTATTAAGGAATGTTGTGATTTTTTAATTTTTGAGAAATTTCTTTATTTGATTTAATTATTTTAATTCCCGACAACATTGCTGTAGTTGAATTCCATTTAATTGGAATTTCCCGATTCTTCCTGGGTTGAAAAGCGTTGTTTTAGTGGATTAGTTAATTTTCCTAATATTATATTCCACTTTTTAAAGTGAATATATATCCCAAAAGGGAATTATTTCCTCACTTCTCACTTGCGAAATGGGAATTTGGAGAGAAAATTCCAAAATCCTCTTTGAAGGATTTACTATTATGTTTTTTGTAGGAGCTATTGGCGTGGGATCATCACGAGGTTGAGTTCATTGGATCCATCTCTAGGAGGCTTTTGTTTGGCAAGATTTTTGGCAGTGATCGCGAGATGATTATTTTATTGCACGTGCTCTTGTTTAAGCCCTTTTGGCTGAAAGGTAGGGCTCTCCCATTTTATTATTTTTGCCCCATTTTGGAGTCTACTTTTTGTAGTAAAATTTTTGGAGGCTGTGAACTAGTGTTCCTCTCCATTTCTGAATGCTAGCTCTACCCGGTTAGGTAGGTATGCAAATTTATCCCTTTTTGGACCTGAGGGTTTATATTTGATGTTGTTATACTAGCCATTTTTGCATACGAACTCTAAACCTAGATTTTATTTGATATTTGTGACTTTTATACCCAGTGACATAATTGGTTTTAATTTTGAGGTTTTTGTCATATCCTAGTTTTTGCCTCAATTTGCGTGTTGCTCAATTTTCTTGGGTTTTCTTTCCATGGAAGTTGGTCATGAATCTAGATTATCCATAGGGATATCTATTCGACCCTTGATGTGTTTTTGTTGCATTGGGATTTGTGTTGAATTTGTACTCCTAGATATCGGTCAGTTGAGTGATATGTTTAATTTGTTTCTCATCTAGCCCTTGTTACTATGATCATCATGTAGTTGGTGTGCCCACATAGGAGCACATGAGTGTACATGCACTTGTTGGTCTTGTGAGACCCAAGCTCTTGGTTTCTTGTCACTTGAGTAATATTTATTGAGGTTGGGTTGGGAAATTGCATTGCCTACAAGAACTCGTTGTGTGGTGAGCATGGGTATGTAGGGTAGGTTGGTGTGGAGGGGCTTCTCTCATAACCCTGGGTTGTGTTCCCGATGAAGTGTATGTGAAGAAGTTTCTAATTAAGTGATAATTAAATAAATTCATGGATAATTAAATAAGATAAGAACATACCAGATTATTTACACGACTCATCTAGGGACATAATATGTTGGCCTCCTAAGGGGAATGGTCCATAACAATGTTGAGCTTGGGAGTCCGAAGCAACCTACTCTCCACCAAAATCCCTACATAGTAGACCCATATAGTGTCTGACCAAGACCTGTTGTATTGCATTATCTCATAATCATGGTTTCAGTCCTCTTTACTATTTTGCATGAGAGTTAGCCATGGATGAATGTCTTATGTGTGTTGAGGTTAGATCTTTATCTCCATCAGGATGATGGTAGTGGACCTACGGGTTCCATGTTGTTGAGAGGCATAGCTACCTTTACCATTTCTGAGGACCAATGTATAGAATTGGCCTTCCTCCATGTTTAGTGCCAGAGCTAGATGCTTACATGGTTCTTTGTATCTTCTGGAGTATGTTCCCATGTGATTTATGTTATTTTAGTTAATAAAGATAGTTGATTTATGCTCATGTATGTTCATTGCGATGTTACTTTTTTGCATGATGACTAGATTCTATGGTTTAGATGTTTAGATGGTAGATTCATCCTTTCTAGCATGCTTAACTACTTTTCTTTCACTCAAGTGTTTGAGCCTCCATATTTCTGGATCTAGTACTCCTCAATGTGGAGGAATTATTCTAATTTTACACTTCTTGTTTTGCTAGTTCTTGTGTTGATGTTGAGTCTCGCATTAGACAGGGAATGCCTTGTGTAAGAATGCATTTTATCATGAGAGAAATGTATTCTCTCATGTGAGAAAATTCTTCTCTCATGCAGAGAGTGGTGAATGCTCTCATAAGATTGTACTCTCTCATGGGAGGCAAGGTATTATCTTGTGTGAGCCCATGGCTTGGCTGCCATAGAAAATGTTGGCTGGTTTAGTATTCCCTCATGGGGGAAATGCATTCTCTCATGCACAATAAGGTACTTCCTTGAACAAGGAGGTATTCTCTCATGAACCTATAGGGTTGTGTTTCCTCACACAAAAAACATGGGGTACTTTTGCTTACTTTCTAGAAGCGAGTGTTAGTGTTTCAGATACCCTTTAAAGGTTGTACATCTTTCTAGGTTTTGACAAATTAGAGACTTTAGGTTTTGTAACTTTTGAACTTTCATAGTTGGTTTTGGACACATTGGTAGGTAGTGATGCTTAGAGATTCATTGGAGGTCTAGATTGCTTGGTTAAGTCTTTCATTACGATCTTTTGATCGATTGCATGTTGATGTTGTTTGTGTATCATCTTAAAATGGAAGCACTTTCATGTTAAGAGTGTTTAGCCCTATAAGTGGTTTGGGGTCATCTCAAGTTCCTTGAATGCATCTTTGACTTGGATATGGAGTTTTCCCCTATTCTACCCCCTTTTCCACTTTCTTTCTACACTTTTCTGGCATTCTCAATTAAAATCTTGAGATTCTTGACTTTTGGGTCAAAGATGACCTTAGGGTCAAGGATGAAATTTTAGGTCAAGGTAAACCTCGACCCTAACCTAGGTCAAGGAAAACTACAACCCTAACCTAGGGAAGGGTCAACCTCATCCTTGACTCCAGGTCCAAATTTCAAGGTTCCATGATTTTTGGATGTCAGGTTCGGAAAGAATTGTTTTCCCACTTATGGGTCGTCTATTTTGGTATCTAAAATGGTAAACCCTTAAATTTCATTTAATCTAGTTCCATTTCTAGGGGTTAAGGTTAATTGGGATTTAATCCTCCCATGTTGACCTTCTCTAGAGGTTTGTACCCTAGATCTCTATATAAGGAAGCCCTCCTCTCATTTTTCCTAAGACCTATAGATGCATAACAAGGCATAAGGAGATGAGATGAAGTTACACTCTTTCATTATCAAGCATTCAAGCATTATCAAGTTCAAGCAAGCATCCATCTTCAAGCATTCAATTCATCAAGGAGATCCATAAGTAACCATTGAAGGATTCAAGCTCTATGGAGCCCTCTTGTTGAAGATTCATTCATTTCCATTCAAGCCACTTCCTAATCCAAGATTCATTCTATATTGGTGTTGAAGATCTAATAAAATTGATTTGAGAGATCTTACATCCTATTCTACATTCATTTGTAGCATCCATACTTGTAGATTCAAGGATTCAAATCCTCCATAAGGATTTCAAAATAAGCAAGGTGAATAGTTCTATTTACTTTGTTTATACATATTGCAATTTCAATTACATTTCAAGGTTGATTCCAAATTGGGGTTTGACTAAGGAAAACTCCCCATCCAAACAAAAAAACCATTTTTCTTGCATGTATAGGAGTGGAACAACAAATTAAAGAGCAGATTTGGATACCCTTTTTGTCGAACTTGTGGAATCCACAAACATAAATTTTGTCAAAGTAGTGCAAGTCAAGGTTGACTTTTTGGGGCACAATTGTGTCCTAGGGTACAACTGTGCCCCACTATCTGGGTCAAGATTGACCTACCCTTAGAAAAGAAAAATATTTTTGGGTTTTGTAGAACTCGTACTTTTGATTCTATGATACGAAAATTGACAGTTTTAGAGATCGTTTGATAGGGTTTTCAGCAGATTCTTTTTTAGAGGCAAGTACCTCTATTTCTTCATTTTAATATTAGTCTCTTATATTTATATCCCATATCATAAGAATTTAAATATTTTTGTAAAGTATGAATTTAGGGTCTCTTTCATGTGCATCATTCTAAACCCTATTCATCAACCATATTTTACCGTATACATTTTCGTGAACCCGACACACTTACCCTCTTTTCTTTTTTGGAATTAGATGCCCTTTTGTGTTTTGTGGTGCTAAATTTACTTTTACATTTTTGGTGTTAGATTTGTCTTTTATGTTAAATCTTGCATGCTAATTAGATTTCTTGCATTTATATTTCAAAAATACAAAAACAAATTATTACAAAATTTCTTTAAAAATACAAAACCATTTACATTGCTTTGTGGAAATTATATTCTTTTATTGTGTTTGTGGTGTTTTATTTCCTTATAAATTTCATTTGAATGCATTTGGATATATCTAGATCTATTTTTATGCATTTCTTTATTCGTTATCATGTTGCACAAGTTGTTTCAAATGTTTTCCAAACATGCTTCTACAGCTTTTGGTATTACACAACATCCTCCTCTTACCTTACCACTACATGGTGTTACACCTAGAAAGACTTTGTGTAGTGTGTGTGATATTGCTTTGTCCTCTTTTGAATTATCTTGTAAGGATATATTAGAATAAGAAGATGACCTTAATCTATCTCTCCACCATATTTCTCTTTATGGAGATGAGTTGAAGATTAATTTAAATTCTTCTCCTAATATATGTACTTTCTATGAGCCTACTTTATAATATAATTTACCTTATTCCCCCTTTTGGGATCAAGCTTTAGTAAATTATGGTGCTCCTACAGTGTGCTTTATTGACAGGGATGATAATCCTCCTGTTTGGGATGAACCTTTAGATTGGATGTTGATTACTCTCTTCCTCATGAAACCATTATGGATGATCCCGTAGATAAAGATATTGATTTATCCCCTTCTCATGAAGAAGCTTTGATACAAGAGGGTGCTTTATTAATGGATGACATATTCATTCATGATGATAACTCTTTTTCTAACACACACTCCCTTTATGCAGACATTTTACTAGAAGAAGATGACATTATAGATGCTTTACCTTCATTTGAGATTCTTTCCAGTGATGAGGCATTAGCAGAGAATAATATGAATTTCCTTAATTTTCTCCCTCTTGGTGATGATCTTATGGAAAATCAAGATTCTACTTCATCTCCTCCTAGGATGTCTTCTTTGGTTCCTTCTTCTGAATTTGTTTTTAGTGTTGAGACAACTAACATGGTTTATCTAGAACCTTTGTTGACTATCAAAGGTTGTCCTTGCATTGCTATCAAAGGTAAACCTATGGAATCTTTAGAGTATTTCAGTGACCAAGATTCTATAGTGTTAGAGTAAATAATTAATAATTAATAATTTATTCTATTTACTTAAGCTTACTTAGGTTAATGCTTTTTTTTAATATTTAGTATTTAATGCATGTAGTGGTTAGTTGATGACAACACGGGAGTTTGTTCCCTTCTAGCATGTTCCACCTTTTTGTGAATATATGCTGAGTTGTCATCCTTATCTTCTACCACCTTCTAGCTTGTTCTACAAGCTTCCATGAGCTCTTTATAAGCGGGCTCTCTCTCATTGTATTTTGATCACATAATCACATATTGTATATTGTAAATACATATTCTTCTTGTGTTTGCATATGTGGTCTCTCATGTCCGTTTAGGGTTTTTCCCTTGCTCCATGCTCTTCCTCTTCTTGGCTTCTCTTTGACAGGTACTCGCATGCAGGTGATCTTGGGCATCTTCAGAGTTGGCTTTCCTCAACTCCAACATGGTATCAGAGCCTTCCCGCTGCAGCTTCGTTGAAGAAATTTTGAAGCCATGATTTGAAGTCACAAACCCTAGTTTGTTTGTGCATTTTTTCTTCAAATCAGGGGATTAGCAATTTTTTGGAGCACTTTGGGCCCAAACGGACATCACCATTGGATCTGGAAGGCCATTTGCAGTCAGGATTCATATAAAGCTTTTCGAATTTGGAGACAGAGCTCCAGGAGGCAATTTTTTTTTTTCATTTCAGGGCATTCTGTACGGTTGTACGGACGTGCGTAGTGAAAAAAATAAAAAATATATAGAATTTTGCAACACCACCACCGCACAGCTTGCTGGCCACTGCCCCTGGCAACGCCACCGTAGAGCCACTGCGGCTCGGCGCCGCTCGCGAGCCACCCCGACGCCGCTCTCTCACAGACCTCCGTCGATGGTTTTTTTGACCGCTGCTCAGTCTTCGTCGCTTTCGAATGGTGTAGCACCCAGTCTCCTCCACCAGTGCCACTCTGACAGCTCTGCATTCTAGTCAGTAGCCCACTCAACTTTTTTGCATAGTCAGCCAACATTCTGCGGGTGACACGTGGCACGGGCGCCACGTGGCCCCTGCCACGTCATCATTCGTACATGCCATGTGGCACCCTTTTTTTTTGCGATGGCTGATGAGCCATCAAATTTTAAACTTGTGATTTTCTGACATCACCATGAGGTCAGCGCTTGCATCATCAGCCTTTGCATGTACCTCTCCTGTTTTGTTTTGGACCTACTTGTGGTTTTTTGGCCATAACTTTTGCATACGGAGGTGTTTTTTCGATCCAAAAGAAGTGCCAAAAAGCTAGTTCCGAGATGGAGACTTTGGTGTAGGTATTTTTAGGTTTTGATGCTTTTTTATTGCCCATTTTTTCAGTTGAAGTCCAAAGTTCTTTTTTTGACTCTGGCAAGCATATCTTTTGCGTCCCATGCTTGTTTTTTGACAACTTTATATTTTTGGAAAACTGGTTCTGTCACCTTTTCAGAAATGTAGTCCTTTTTCTTAGTTTTTGGCCCCTTGCTCTTTCTATCATAGTTTTGGAATTTTTGTTATATGATGGATATTTTGAGTGTTTTAGGCCTGAGGATCATTTTCCTGGCATGATTTCTCTTGTTTTCGGCTGTACTTTGTTTTGTTACAGCTCTTTTTCAGTTTTGATAATTGTAGCTATCATTTTGAAGCACTTTTATCGTACTGAGATAAAGTGCCACTTTTGCATTTCGAGAATCATAAACGTTATTTTGAGTTAGTTGTACATGCACTATTTTTTATAAAGCACCATGGGGGGGATTGTTGTTTATTGTTTTAAGCATTCTCCCTTTGTCAAGTGAGTGTCCCTTCCACGACATTAGCCCCATGCAGAGTTAGTTTGACTGTGTCTTTATAGGTGTCTGTACCTCTTTTTCTCTCTCGTCGTTCTTGGTTCGGTTGCAAGAGATTTTGGCCCACCTTCTTAGTTGCCTGTCATCACACCTTGTCTGCATTAAGGGGGGGTTATGTTGTTGTTCTAATGCATCCGTAGTTCGATGGTTCGATAGTGTGAACTATGTATTCAATGGTTGATCCTATGTACAAGGCGATTGCAGTGGATGACTACCTATGCATTTCGGTGAGATGGATCATCTACCATATAGACATGCTTGGTTCGTGCCTTCTTCTTCCATGGAGGTTCTTCAGATTAGTAGTTTGATAGATTTGCAGCTTCTTCATGCTTCTTCATGATCACTCCTTGTTCTTATTTTAGGGGACATTTTTCCCTAGTTGGAGGCTTCTTCAGTTCTTCACTAGGTTTACCTCTTTTTGGGGGAGGGTTTTTCCCATGTGATTTTCTCTCTTTCCCTGTTTACAGAGGTTGCATTTTCTTGCATTGTACTTGGGTACCTAAAATGGCCTCGTTGCCGGGACCCATTCTGCATTCATCTTAGTTTTGTGAGCTTAAGGCATTTCCCTAAGTTGCACTTAAGGGGGGGTGTTAGAGTAAATAATTAATTATTAATTATTTATTCTATTTACTTAAGCTTACTTAGGTTAATGCATTTATTTAATATTTAGTATTTAATGCATGTAGTGGTTAGTTGATGACAACATGGGAGTTTGTTCCCTTCTAGCATGTTCCACCTTTTTGTGAATATATGCTGAGTTGTCATCCTTATCTTCTACCACCTTCCAGCTTGTTCTACAAGCTTCCATGATCTCTTTATAAGCGGGCTCTCTCTCATTGTATTTTGATCACATAATCACATATTGTATATTGTAAATACATATTCTTCTTGTGTTTGCATATTTGGTCTCTCATGTTCGTTTAGGGTTTTTCCCTTGCTCCATGCTCTTCCTCTTCTTGGCTTCTCTTTGACAGGTAATCGCATGCAGGTGATCTTGGGCGTCTTCGAAGTTGACTTTCCTCAACTCCAACATATAGCTCACACATACCATACAAGGAGTAACTTTCACCCTAATTCGGTGATTTCTACTTCATTACCACCCTCTCAACCCATTCTTCCTAGCAAGGCGTATGATTTGATAAACCAAATGCAAAATACCTCTACCAAGATTTCTTTATGGGAACTTCTTCAAACTTTACCTACCTACTATGAAGCCTTGAAAATAGCTCTAGCAACTCTTCCTACTCCACCTCCTAATCATGAGAACATCAATAACTTCTTACAATGCATGCATACTACCTTGAGTGTTCCTGACATTGTTTTTACTCAAAAGGATTTACCTTTTAAAGAAGTACAAAATAATAATGATGCTATTATGGTGGCTATTACAATTAATAAAAGTATTATTCATAAGACCTTGATTGATAATGGATCTGGGCTTAATTTTTGTAGCATGGATATGCTCAAAGTAATTAACGTCGATCTTTCAACTATTCAACCTGATGTAGGGAGAGATGAATAACTAAGGCCAAAGGCACATCCAACTATCTAAACCACCTTGCCAGAGTTAACACAGTGGAAACACAACACATTGAACAACAACTAAAGGAGGAAGAAGAGAAAACACTTATTGATTCATCAAATAATTAGCATACATGCCCAATTGTAAGGCCTTCTGGGTTACGACCAGATACAAAATATATTCAAGATGAAAGATCCAACATCAAATTAGTAGCTCTATATAAATATGCAACAAAATTTCTAAACTTTCGCATTCCACTCTAGAATCCCTCCAAAACCTACCCTAACTCTAAGCCTAAACACTCTATATATACTTGCCAAAATGGCTTACAGATCATTCTAGAACATTACATAAGAGGAAGGCTAACCCAACAACAGCTGGAAATATCCCAAGAAAAGATCTTAACATAAATATCATGATCAAAATAAATCTTGCAAGTTAGCTCATAGAAATCATGTCCAAATTTTGACACTTGGCATAAATAGGAAAACTCGACACATAAAGGGTCATTCAACATACACTAGATAACTCGATACATTAAGAGTCACTTGACATACACTGGGTAACTCAACACATGAAGGAACACTCAATCAACACTAGATTGCTACAGTAACTTGGCATCCACTAAAGCTACAATAACTTGATATGCATTAAAGCAATAGTAAATCACCATCCACTAAAGCTATAGTAACTCGGCATCCATTAGAGCTATAGTAACTTGGCATCCATTAGAGCTACAATAACTTGACATCAACATGTAGAATGAACAAAAATGAGTAGGATAACAAGGCAACCCAGGATGCTCCTACATCACAACTTGATAATGTTCCTATATGTGGCTTTGATAACATTTCTAAGAACACTTTGGGAATCATTACCTTACCTATCAAATTAGGTCTAGTCATCCTAAATATACCTATTCATGTTATGCCATGACCTCTCAACTATAACCTTCTTTTGGGTGGACCTTGGTTGCATGAGATGCATGCTATCCCTTCCACCCTTCACTGTAAAGTCAAGTTTATACATAACAACATGATGTATAAACTTCATGTAGATGATGTGCCAAATCCTTGTCTAAATGTTCAAAACCACACTACACCTATTTTTAATAGTAATCCTTCTTCCTCTAATGCTCTTCCTCATGATGATTGGGGAACCTTGGATTTTAATACTACCTTTACTGGAGAGTCTAAGGTTTCTAATCTTGATTTTATGAAGCTACAAAGAGAGTTTGAACAACTATTTTTTACTTTTAGAGCTCTTTCTAATAACTTTGTCACTGCTTCTATCCACAATGAAACTGTCAAACCTACTAACGATGACATAGTGACTAAAGAAGTTCCATTGACTCCTTGTGATATGGCTTCTTATTATAATCTTGGCTATCATTTTCTAGTTAAACAAGGATTCAATGGTCAAGCATGTGGTAAGCATAAACATGAAATTCAAATTACCTTATAGAATGGGGGGGATGAGAATTCTTATGGATTGGGATTTAAACCTTGACAACAAATCAATGTTAACAACATCTCAAATAACATTTCAAAACATGATGAAACTATGAAGGATTTTGATCAAGAAGTTTTTTTCCTAAACTCCTTCATTCTAAGATGATTACTTGACCTAAACACAAAAAGAAACGTAGTCCACACTTTAAGACTCTTCCTTCTTATTTATATCATAGATATGATGATCACTCTCCTAATTAATGTCAAGCTTTACATTGTAATATTAGGCAACTCATTGATAGTAAGGTTATTTATATATCATGTGGCAATGAGTTTTATTTCAATCTTGTTTTCTCTAAATAATATTTATGTTCCTATTATGGAGCTCCACATTATGTAAACAATGTTAGCCTAATTCTTGGGGCCTTGTTGTCTTTTATAGTGTTGTCAATGATATAATAGGTCCCCTTCCATCTTTATTCCTACTCTTGAGGGGCAATGATGTCATCTCCTTCTTTTTTGTCTTTCTGGGATTCACTTTTCCTTGGTTAAGTAGTATCTATCTATTATGTGATATTCAATCATACATGAAAATTTTGGTTTACATTGAGGATTTATGTCCTTAATCATAACCTATTTCATTGTTGGACATTAGGTTTCCATGGTTGATAACTCTCTCACCTTAGAGGCTGAATTTTGTGCTATCCTTCACAAGGGTTACTTCTTCACTTCTTGCATGACATCTCTTTGCATTCTTACCTTCCATGGCCTCATAGGAGCTATGAACTTCTTGGCTTGGATTGAGTGTTGTCTATGGATATTGTCTTGATGTTGAAAAAGGCTTTATCCTTGTTCATTTCTTTCCTTAACATGTCAAAATAGTATGTATTTTTTCCATCTTAAGTAGGGGGGTATATATATGAGATCCCTCATTTTATATTATGCATTTTTGTTCTAACCTTTTGTTTTGCAACATGCTAAGTCTCACAAGATAACACACATAATTTGTTGAATCCTGAAGAGACACACATTTGCAATTTTTAATATGCTAAATCCTCTAAAGGTAACACACATAATTTCTAAATACTAAAGAGACACACATTTTCACATTTCAAATATGCTAAATCCTTGGAAGGTAACACACATAAGTTGCTAAATCCTGAAGAGATATACATTTTACAAATGTATTCTATGGTGATATGAGAATACAGATCCATGGATACTTTATAAAAGTTGTCAAAAGATAGTACATATATGAAAAAATCCATATAAATTTATGGGGTGACTATCAAGTTCTTTCTTGGTGGGCCATCCTATCCCTTTTGTGGTTCACAGTGAGATACACACATCTTACTGGGCAAGCTAGCCAATCCTTTCTCCCTCTTCTCTTTCTTTTCTAGAGATGTCTCTCTTATTGTGATCTTGGAGTTGACTAAGAATTAAGTCCTTGGGGGCTTAAGGATCTCTTTGTCCCTTTCATTTCAATAAGATTTTCTTTTTCATTATGATCTACTTTACCAAGAGTTTGCATCGAGTCCATACTCTCGCTAAAGTGGGGTCTAAATGTATTATCTTAAAACTCTTTCATGTTAAGAGTGTTTAACCCTCTAAGTAAGTGGTTTGGGGTCATGTCAAGCACCTTGAATGGGTCTTTGAATTGGATATGGCCTTTTCCCCTATTTTTCCCCCTTTTGTACTTTCTTTCTGCACTTTTTTGACATTTGGGATTGTAATCTTGAGATTCTTGACTTTTGGGTCAAGGCCAACCTTAGGGTTAAGGAAAACCTTTTAAGTCAAGTTCAACCTCTACCCTAACCTAGGTTAAGGATGGCCTCAACCTTGACCTAGGGAAGGGTTGACCTAGTCCTTGACCCTATGTCCAAATTTCAAGGTTCCATGATTTTCGGATGTCAAATTTTAGAAAGAATTGTTTTCTCATTTTTTGGGTCAGCTGTTTTGGTCTCTAAAATGGTAAACTCTTAAATTGCATTTAATCTAGGTCCATTTCTAGGGGTTAAGGTTAATTGGGATTTAATGTTCCCATGTCAGCCTTCTCTAGAAGTTTGTGCCCTAGATCTCTATATAACTAAACCCTCCTCTCATTTTCTCTAAGACCTATAGACACATAATAGGGCATAAGGAGATGAGATGGCATTATACTCTTTCATTATCAAGCATTCAAGCATTATCAAGTTCAAGCATGCATGCATATTCAAGCATTTAATTCATCAAGGAGATATATGTCCTTAATCATAACTATTTTGTTGTTGGACATTGGGTTTTCATGGTTGATGAATCTCTCACCTTGGAAGCTAAATTATGTGCTATCTCTCACAAGGGTTACTTCTTGACTTCTTGCATTATATCTCTTTGTATTCATCCATTCCATGGCTTGATAAGAGCTATGTCCTTCTTGGCTTGGACTAGGGGTTGTTTATGGATATTGTCTTGATGTTGAAGAAGGCTTTATCCTTATTCTTTTCTTTCCTTAACATGTCAAAATAGTATGTATTTTTGCCATCTTAAGGAGGGGGGCATAAATAAGAGCTCCCTTATTTTATATTATTCATTTTTGTTCTAACCTTTTATTTTGTAGCATGCTAAATCTCGGAAGGTAACACATATAAGTTCATAAATCCTAAAGAGACACACATTTCTAATTTTTAATATGCTAAATACTTTGAAGGTAAGGCACATAAGTTGCTAAATCTTGAAGAGACATACATTTTCAAATTTCAAATATGCTAAATCCTTGAAAGGTAATGCATATACGTTGCTAAATCCTAAAGAGATATGCATTTACAAAGGTATTCTATGGTGATTTGAGAACATGGATCCATGGGTACTTTATAAGAGCCACCAAAAGATGCACTACATATATGCACAAAGCCGCCAGAAGGAACACAAATATATGGGGTGACTATCAAGTTCTTTCTTGATGGGTCATCCTATCCCTTTTGTGGTTCACAGTGAGATACACATATCTTACTGGGTGAGCTAGCCACTCCTTTCTCCCTCTTCTCTTTCTTTTCTAGAGATGACTCTCTTATTATGATCTTGGAGTTAACAAAGACTTGAGTCCCTAGGGGCTTAAGAATCTCTTTGTCCCTTTTATTTCAATAAGATTTTCTTTTTCATTATGGTCTAATTTACAAAGAGCTTGCATCGAGTCCATACTCTTGCTAAAGTGGGGGCTAAATGTATCATCTTAAAATGGAAAGACTTTTATTTTAAGAGTGTTTAGCCCTCTGAGTAAGTGGTTTGGGATCATGTCAAGAAACTTGAATGTTTGACTTGGATCTGACTTTTTCCCCTATTCTACCCCCCTTTCCACTTTCTTTTTGCACCTTTTTAGCATTCTGGATTGAAATCCTAAGATTCTTGACTTTTGGGTCAAGGAAGACCTCAAGGTCAAGGATGACCTCGACCCTAACCTAGGGTAGAATTGACCTCTTCCCTGACCCTAGGTCCAAATTTCAAGGTTCCATGATTTTTGGATGTCGGGTTTCAAAAAGAATTGTTTTCCCACTTTCGAGTTGGTTATTTTGGTCTTTGAAATGGAAAGCTCTTAAATTGCATTTAATATAGGTCCATTTCTAGGGTTTAAGGTTAACTGGGATTTAATGCTCCCATGTTGGCCTTCTTTAGAAGCTTGTGCCCTAGATCTTTATATAAGGAAGCCCTCCTACTCTTATTTTCTCTAAGACCTACATACACATAACAAGGCATAAGGAGATGAGATGAAGTTATACTCTTTCATTATCGAGCATTCAAGAATTTAGGAATTCAAGCATTATCACGTTCAAACAAGCATCCATCTTCAAGCACTCAATTCATCAAGGAGATCCATTAGTAGCCATTGAAGGATATGAGCTCTTTGGAGCCCTCTTGTTGAAGATTCATTCATTTCCATTCAAGTCACTTCATAATCCAAGATCCATTCAAGATTGGTGTTGAAGATCTAAGAAAATTGATTTGAGACATATTACATCCTATTCTACATTCATTTGGAGTATCCATACTTATGGATTTAAGGATTTGAATCCTCCATAAGGATTTCAACATAAGCAAGGTGAATAATTCCATTTACTTTGTTTATACATATTGCAATTTCAATTACATTTCAAGTTTGATTCCAAAATGGTGTTTGACTACTTGGAAAACCCCCCATCCAAACAAAAAAACCATTTTTATTGTAGGTACAAGTGTGAAACAACAAATTAAAGAGTAGATTTGGATACCCTTTTCATCGAACTTATAGAATCCACAAACAAAAACTTCATTAGAGTAATGCAGGTCAAGGTCAACTTTTTGGGGCACAATTGTGCCCCACTAACTAGGTCAAGGTCAACCTACCCTCAGAAAAGAAATTTATTTCTGGGTTTTGTAGAACTCACAGTTTCAGTTCAGCTATTTGAAGTCGACAGTTTTTGAGATTGTTTGATAGGGTTTACAGCCAATTCTTTTTCGGAGGTAAGTACATTTATTTCTTCATTTTAATAATAGTTACTTACATTTAGATCCCATATCATAAGAATCTAAATGTTTGTGTAAAGTATTTATTTAGGATCTCTTTCATGTACATTATTCTAAACCCTATTCATCAACCATATTTTACCCTATACAAATTGTATCCATATTTATTACTTTAAAAAAATGTATTGGCTTGTATCTATCCTTGTTCCAAGGATCTACGAGTAGGGTATTATAGAATCACATGATGATAGTGAAAAGGATACTGAGATATCTAAAAGGAACATAAGACTATGGACTATATTAAAAGAAGAATGATAAGTTTGAATTGAAGGTGTTTACGATTCAAATTGGGCAAGAAATGTTGATGATAGAAAAAGTACAAGTGGAGGAGCATTATTCCTAGGAAAGAGACTAGTTTCATGGACAAGTAAGAAAAATAATTGCATTTCTCAATTAATAGTTGAAGCTCAACATGTCACAGGAACAATAAATTGTTCAAATATGATATTGATCAAACCATTGTTGAAAGGAATAAAGGAAGAGATCACTGATCTTATTGTTATCTATTGTGATAACACTAGTAATATAAACATATTAAAGAATCCTATGATGCACACAAATACTAAGCATATTGCTATTGAGTATCATTACTTGAGAGAGCTTTTTCAAGACTGTAAGAATTTGCGTAAGGAAATGATGCAATGTCAAGATCTAGAAGGAAAAGAGATAGTAAACGAGAGCTAAGAGATGATCAAATGAGAATTTAAATAATGATCAAAATGATAATGGATGAATACATCATAGTAGTGCATGTATATAAAGGCAGCTAATATATCTAGGAGTCATACAAGAGATAAGAATAACAACTAAGCACTTGTCCACCAAGAGTGGATTATCCTCCATTATGCATGATTGTACATGCAACAATGAGAGGATAAGAATACAAAGGTGTATCTCATAAAGAGATGTAGTAGAAAACATGTGCTCAATTGGAGTGCAAACTACTATATTGTCTACATGACAACTCATATGAATATGCAAACTCATAGGTGTCTACAAGACAAATAATATAAAAATTTATTGATTTAAGTAAACTTAAGTAATTAATTGTAAATAATTAAATACTTATTTACACCAACACCCCCACTTAAGTGCAACTTTGGGGAATGAACTTAAGCTCACAAAAGATATATAATAAGATAGGATGAGTACCGATCATTAGGCCATGTTAGGTACACATCTACAAACTACAAGTGTAAAAAAAGATGCAATGCAATCTCTCATAAAGTGGAGAAAGAGAAAAAACCACATGGGAAAATCCCCCATCCAAAAAGAGAGATAAGTACAATAAGAGAAACTGAGAGAGAATAAGACCTCATGTGAGGAAAAGATCCCTCCCATAAGAGAGAAGAGAGAAGTCAAGTGACCCCCCTTGCTGAAATACCATGCACCCCCAAGAGATCTCACAAATGAATATACTTGAACTTAGTGAAGGGTTTGGTGAAGGTGTTTGCAAATTGGTCTACTATAGGAAAATACCTCAACTCAATGACCTACTCCTATATCAACTAGTTGATGTAGTGCATACGAACCTCAATGTGTTTGTTTCACTAATGCTAAACTAGATATTTTGAGATCTCAATAGCACTTTGGTTATCACAATGAATGATTGTAGGTTGTGGAATTTTGAATCCAAACTCCTTTAGGATATGTTGTAACTATATAGCCTCAGTAGCTGCAGTTACACCCCCTCAATACTTCACCTCATTTGAAGAAAGAGCAATAGTGTTATGCTTCTTAATATGCCAAAAAGTGGGCCTAAAACCAAGATGAAACATGTAACTTAAAGTAGGCTTGTGAGAATCAAGATTTCCTACATAATTTTAGTCTCTGTATCCAACCAACTGAAGTCCAGTACTTATTGTATAGTGTATTCCATGTGTATGTGTACCCTATATGTAGTACAAGATGTGTTTGGATGCCTTCCAATGAAGCTCATGTGGCTCTTGCTTGAAGCAAGAAACCATGCCAACTACAAAAGCCATGTTAGGGCATGCATGTGTCAAGTAGATGAGACTCCCAACGAACTATCTAAATAATGTAGCATCAACAAGTGGAGTGTAACAATTAGCCTCTAACTTAACACCTAAAAGAAAGGGAGTACGTGTAGGCTTTCAATCACTTATGCAAAACCTATGTCACCTTTTATAAAGAAATGAGATATCAAAATGTGACAGTTCAACATTAATGACAAAAAATGGTATTTGTGTTTTGAATTTGAAGATAATGTAAATTGATAAAATGTGTAGAATTGGATGAATTTTATGCCTATAATTTTTTTGAGTAAGAATTTATTCATTTTAAAAAATTTTGAAGTCACTTTTTAAACTATGAAAATTATAGGGTGTTGTTCCCGTTGAACAAGTATATGCAAATCATCTTTTTATGTTTTGATTTAAAATATCTTATATATGACATGTATATATAGGGAAAAAAAATTTAAATAATTATTTTTGTGTATATATTATTTGTTATAAGTACTCAAGCTCAACCTTATCAAAATCCAACAGGCTTTTCCTCCCATCAAAACTTCCCTATCAAATTTGCACCTTGAAAAAAAATTACATATTCGTGATGAGGACTCTCTCCTCTAGAGATAATAATAATTTTTTAATTTTGTGATATGATTTACTATTTTATTTTTTATCTTTTGAGGGAGCATCTTCTGAAATGTTAAAATAATGACTTATAATATTTTGAATAAAAAAATATTATAACTAATGAAAATGTAGTGCCTGCCCCTAGGTCGCATTTTTGTTATCATTGTCGAACTCTTTTAGGGCTAGTTTTATGTTGATGATTATTAGTAACATTATTTTGAGATTATCAGATATTGTTTTAGATTTAGTTTATTATATGATGAGATTACTTGGTACTTTATAGTTCATGTATGCATGATGATTATTCAAGTGATTCCAATTATTGATGATGATTAGATAGATGGTTTATTCTGTGTGTGTTTTCTTATGGATACTTACCCCATACTTGCATGTGTATGGTGTGCATGTTTTTTTTCTTTCTGTATGACATTTCTGATGTGGTTAAGGAAGGGAGTCATAGTCACCTGCTAGTCGGGATCTACATGATGCACCACTTCTTGCCATTGCTTGTTTAACTGAGTATATATTATGTTTGTACATGCGTGGGTTTTATGCAGGTTACAGGTATCGGGTATCGACTTCCCTGAATTGCTAGGATGAGCGTACCCTATCACATTATCTCAATGGTAAGAGAGGGGAGATAAATTCTCAAGTCCAAATCCCAACCCTTTAAGCCATTTGTCCTAATTGAAAATTAGGACAAGTATCTGAGTCGGGTACCCTTCGAATATGTTAGATGACGTAATTCATGATATTAACTTTTTTGGTTTGATTTTGCATGTGTTTTGCTATGATGGGTTTTTGTATTTTACTTTATGAGTCTTGAGTGTATTTTCTATTAATTAGGCCTAATTAAAAGATTTAATTAATGGTTTAATTTAATGGAAAATTAATATGATAATTTAATATTTTATTTTATTTAATTAATTGGGAAATTAATTAAATAAAAGAATTAAATTTGGAGATGAAAGTTATAAGTTTAAATTTGGAACGTGACAATATTTATTTTAATAATAATATATTTAGATTTTATTTTTAATAAATGGTAAATAATATTATTATTATTTAAGTTAATAAATATTTTATCAATTAAGTTTCAAAAAATAAAGTTAAGAGTGGAAAAGATATTAAAATTATTAAAAGATTCTAGATCACGTGATGAGTGCATGTGATTAAAATATATTAAGATAAAACAAGTGGATTTAGAATTAATAAATTATTTTTAAAAGGAGTCAAGCGAATATTAAATAAATTAATGTACGTTATTTTAATATTTATTCACATAGCAATATGCGAGCTCTTTGGAGTTGTCATGTTGACAACATAAGAGTTTGTACTCTAATTATGCACATGTTGTCTACACTTAGGAGTTAGCACATTATTGAGCACATGGTGTCTACAACATTCTAGAGACCTCATCATGTCTATCTTCTTGTCGTGGAAGTTATGTGCTTAGTTGTCATGCTTATCTCCTAGTTCTTTCTAGACACATTCTAGATGCATCTTAGAGGCCTTTATATAGAGGCTCTCCTAGTGTGTATGGACAAGCTTACATGCATTCAAGAAGCTCATATGCTTCTACATGCTCATATGCTTCTACAAGCACTTCTAGTCACTTGGGGGTTTCGGTTGGTTTGATTCTTGGAGGAATTGCAAATGTTGGAGAAGGAAGGAATTTTTGGAAAGGAGAAGGTTTTGAGAGGAGGATCTTCTCTACAATTTTCTGAGGCATGGAGAATTAGCATCAGTGTCCAGGTAGGCACTTGTGATTATTTCGCATATTTTATTACACTCTTTCTCTTCCTGTCTTCCTCATGTCTGTTATGCATGTTTGAGTTTTTCTCTGTGAATGAACCTTCAATCTTGTAATTGGAATTTGGGTATGCATACTAATGCTATTTGTGTATGAAGAAATCAAATAGAAAACTCAAGAAGTAAACCCTTGTTCCATAGATAGAAGAAATTAGAATTCAAAATGGGAAGGGTCAAAAGATTTGAAAGAAAAATTTCATCTAGGAATTAAAATGCCATTCATATTTTCCTATCAAATAATTTTAAAAGAAATTACAAAAGGTAAAATTTGTATAGTTGTTAGTAATTTGTCTATCGGATGCTAATTGCAAATTAATTCTGAGAATTCAATTAAAATATATATAGACAATGTTGAAAATTTAATAAATAAATAAATAAATAAATAAATAAATAAATAAATAAATAAATAAATAAATATATATATATATTCCTTTAGAATAAATTTGATTGTACAGATTTGTAACTCAAATTATAAATAAAAGAATTTACATTCTTAAAAGAAAACAATCATTGTATGAAAATGATTACATGTTTATATTGGGAAAATGAAGTTAAAATAATAATAAATATTCTCTAAAAATGTTTACATCAAATTATCATTTGTATTGATCAAAACATTTATAGAAAAATGATAATGATTTTGCAAACGTTGTTGGGGAAGATGTTTTATTAAAACAATTAAAATTAAACTTTAAAATGGGGGGGATGAAACCCGTACCTCCCCCCCCCCCCCCCCCCTTTGTTTTCATGCGCTGGCAAGTACTATAGTTGTAGGGTACCCGCGACAAGATTTTCAACTGTCGCACGACCTGTCACATATATGGACAGCTTTGAAGATTGAGCGATTAACAATCACTTCATTCATAATAGTTTTAAGAAAAGTTTTGCATTATCATAGGTTATATATATATGCATAGTTTTAATGTTTATTATTATTATTATTATATTAATTGGTATTGAGTTAGATGCGCTCCACTAGGTCATTCACTGATGCTACGGTTTGTAGGGTCTACTTAAAAAATTTGTCAATAGAGTTTTATTATAATGTTAATTGTGAATAAGATTTTGGTAGTGATTGTTAATAGAAATCTATTTTAAATTTTATATTAATGTTAATAAGTGTGTGTTATGAATTTATTATTATACTTTTTTTAAAGTACAATGTTATTAAAGGATATTGTTATTAATTATTAATAATATTAGGAATTAATTAATGTATATTTAAACTAATGAACTTTTATTTAAGATTCATTATTCAAGTTAATAGTTTCAAAATAAGTATTAAAGGGATAATGGTAAGTAATTAAAAAGTTCTAATTACTTATTATTAAAATATTTTGGGGGTGAAATTGGTTATTGTGATTCAATAGTATTTAATTAAAATTAAATTAATATTAAAATAAATACAAAATCATAAGTTGTGCATCTATATGGATATGGCATATAATTATTAATTAATTTAATTAAATGTGATTTAATTAAGATTAATTAATAAAGAATGACGTTCAAATTAAGTCTTAAATTATTTAATTTTGTTGATTTATAATCTTTTTCTTTAACAAAGATTGATAAGTGGCATTCTTATAATTCGAACATATAATTATCCTTGATTATGTTTGGAGAAGTTGAATTAAATATTAAGGAAGATTTATTCAATTAGTAACATTGATTTTAGCAAAATAAGGCAAATGAATTTATTAAAAGTCAATGGGGACTAGTTTGAAGATTTAGATAAGTAAGCAATTATCTTCTGAATCATTTTAGAAAATTGTTTTTAAATAATAGAGGGATAATTCTATGTTGACTTGGAGGTTTAACAAAGAATCTTGTACATTTGAAATATACTTGAAACAAAAAAAGAAACCTCATACTTGGCATAACCATGTGACTTCAAGAGCAAACTGAAACATGTATTTGCATATTTATTATTTTGAGAATTTGATTGGGGTAATTTTGTATTCTATTTGTTAAAATGAAAGGATTAAACTATTTCGAATAAGATGTGCCTCTTTAAATTTGAAAACTGACACTAAAATGGAAATTGGAACTTTGTAGTGATTTGACATTGTGTGTTCAGAGCTAAACTCAAACATGGAACTTGCATTGTTGTATGTATATTGTTTGTGTTTTTGGGATTTTGCGGTTGACTAGATTGTTGGCTAGTTCTAGGATGTCTACCAAAGGCTCAAGAGTTATGCGAATGTGATGGCATGTTGATGTTATTTGATCTCGATCTTTTTAAGACCCAACCATGGTAATGTGATCGGATGCTCTATGAGATGTTTGTATTTGCTATGTGTTGATGCTCATTAGTCTTCTTGTGTGAAGCTAATTTATATGTGTACGAGACACTCAATTTAACCATTTTTGAGTCATTGATCAGTCATCCTTGGACTACTCTCTAGTCACCATGATGGGACTGAAGTGTTGATTTATTTCTTGATGTTGTCATGTTGTGACATGTTTTGACTCGACCATTTTGGAGTCTTTGATCAATATTATTTTCTTTAAGATGTCTCTTTGGTTGCCCATTGAGAACCAATGGATATGGTGATTTATCATTGATATGGATATTGAGATTTATACGGTTGCTCGATGAGGACTAATGGATATTGTGATTATCTTTGATATTGTGGATATTTGATGTTCTTATTGTGGATTATCTTTTGGTATTTTTCTAGTCACTTGTATAGGACTAAGGTGATTTTGTGATTTATGATTCCATGAGCCTAGGGTAGGTTATCTACTTGTAGTGTCGAGAAGTGGCTTGCAATGGGGGTCGGGGCCCTAAGTGGATGCCAGGGTAACTCATTGTAAGTTATTTAATAAGTGAAAACATTTACACTAAATGGGGATTAAAATGAACCTAATAAGATAATTGTATGTTCTCGCCCATGCCTCGAGTGCTAGTACAGACTAGGATGGGAGTAGAGAGAATGCTTGGTTGTGACCTTGCATTCCGTAGTATGCCTCGTCAATATGAGAGGATATTAGTGGCTACATAGGGATCACTAGGGGGCTGAGGTCTATTGACAAACTACCAAGGTAACTCTAGTGTGATTCGTGCGATGAAACTTTCTCGCTTACATAGTAGGTTTCCTACATGTCTTTGTGTGCCTCTGGGATTAGATGTTGGTATATGTTGGAACCTTTGAGTTAGCATACTTTTAGGATTTCCTGGATTTAGAGAGTACTTGTGTTATGTGATTTGTTATCTTGTGTTATGTGATTTATTATCTTGTGTTATGTGATTTGATATCCTGTTTGGGACTTGAGACTATCTCCCCAGTGTGGTGGGAGTGGGCCATCTAGGTCCCACGCGGTTGGGTGGTAGTGCTTTTTCACTCTTACCATTTGAGATCCATCTGAAACACCGTGGTTGGTGCATTCCTTGTTGGCATTTATCTTCATTCTATTCCTGGATTATGATGGTGGACATGTATCCTTATATTGATGATTAGCATATGATAGATGTTGTTATTTACTTATCTTATGTTTTAGATTTTCATGATAGATTTCTTTCTACATATGATGTAGTATGTTTAGGAGTGAAATTCCTACTATGATAATATCGATGATCTCTTCGATGACTTGGGATGTTACACGTGAGGGATGGCTAGGTCCCACAATGGTCTAATGATGCTATTTATGATTGGGAGGAACTGCTCACTTAGATTAGATGTGTTTTATGATGGATGGATATCTTTTACGATGGTTGTTATATCTTTATTGATGGATGGATGTATCATGTATGTTTTTGGTTTCATTTACTTTATTGCACTTGCATCATGGATTAGAATAGGATGATGTACTTCATTTTCACACATGTATATTCTTTTAAGCCTTTCGTACCCTATGTCATGTACAGTGGATGATTGAGCATTTTGAATTTAATTGCCAAGAGGCATTCAGAACAAATGTGTAATATGGACATTGGACTTTCTATTTATTCTTTCATGTGGATGTGGTAGTGGTTAGACTTAGTATTAATTAGATCAAATGTGACTCAATGTCTTGGTATCCTTAAGGAATGTAACTTGTTATGAATTTTTTTAGTTGTATGTATGTTATTACTTCTGCTACTATGTGTTTGATATGAATGGTTTATCTTTCATGTTTAAAAAAAATTATTTAGAAAATTTAGTAAAATTTTAGGTTAATTCTTTTGGATCCCTTGGCAGGGCATTACAAAAAAAACTCAGAAATTTATATAATGATGATATTGAATCTAAGATCTATAATAGGGTATTTTAAGTTTTTGAAAAAAAATGATTTTTGATAGAGAAATGAGATTTGACCAAAATAGGTTTTGGTATCCTAAATGGTGACATAGATCTATGCTTTTACCCAATACTTATACTCTAGCTTAACACTTGAAAGAAAGGGAGTAGGTGTAGGCTTGCAATCACTCATGCAAAATCAAAAAAGTAAATCAAGAGCATGCTTGGGTTGAGAAAGTGTGATCCCAATTGAAGACTATGTGTTCTCAATACCAAGGAAATAATGAAGTAAATCCAAGTTTATCATAGAAAATATGTCCTGCAAAGAAGTCTTGACACTTTCAATTATGGACGAAGTACTCCCTATAATGATCAGGTCATCTACAATAAAGCATAACTATCAAGTGTGATTCATACCTCTGAATAATGTAGACATTCAAATCTAAATGACACCTGGTGAATCCTGATGAGAGTAGGAAGGAATCCATCTTGGCATACCAAGCCCTAGGAGTCTACTTAAGTCCATAGATAGACTTCCTCAACCTGAAAACCATAGTAGAATCCTGAATGAATCCTTGAGGTTGCTCCATATAAATTTCTTCAAGAAGATGCCCATTGAGAAAAGAACTCTTCACATCCATCTAATGTACAACCCAACCATGAGTTGTAGCAATAGCTGGTGTTAAACAAATGGAGTTCATCTTAGCTACTAGTGCAAAGGTATCAGTATAGTCAATACTAGGAACTTGTGAGAAACCTTTGGCAACAAGTCTAGCCTTATACTTATTTACACTTCCATTTGCTATAAACCTAGTCTGATAGATCCACTTACACCAAACCAACTTTATTCCCTTAGGAAGAGGAACTAAGTCCCAAGTGTTGTTTTTCATAAAGGAGTTATACTCATCCTCCATAGCCTTATCCCAATTAGGAACCCCTCATGCTTTCGTAAAGGACTTTGGATCTGAAGCAATGGCTATATATGCACATGGAAATGATTTGTGTTATGCCCTTGTCCTCTGAGTATCTAAAGGATTCCCCACCAACTTACCTACTGAATCAAGTGTTTGTTGTGCCCAATGAGATCTAGTGGAAGAATAAGGGGTATCCTCAACTATTTGTGGACCCTATAAAGGTGGTGGCCTATGAGTCAAATTTGAAGTAATATCATCTTCCAAGTTACTATCATCACTATCACCACTTTCCATGAAGGAGGAAGAATGAGGAGTTGAAGGATCCAAACTTGGACAAGTCTCTTCAAAGTGAACACTCCTCTCAAATAAAATTTCATGTGTCTCAAGATCCATGAGTTTGTATGCCTTAAGATGGTTAGGATAGACAACAAATATACAAGGTTTACTTTGTGGTTCCAACGTCTTCCATTTTTGTGGAAGTATCCTTGCCCATGCTGGACAACCAAAACTCTAAAGTATTTTACACTTAGTTTTCTTCCATACCAAGCATCAAAAGGTGTAATTCCATCCAAGGGCTTATGGTGACTTCTATTTTGGATGTAATTAGCACAACACATAGCTTCTACCCAAAAAAAAATGATCAAGAGACTTATATTGTAGCATACAAGTGATCATCTCCTTGAGGGTTCTATTCTTCCTTTTGGTACCACCACTTTCTTGTGGAGTGTATGCAATTGAATATTGAAGATCAATATCCTCATGAGTAAAAAAGTCTATAATCCTTGAATTCACATACTCCCTTCCATTATCTATTCAAAGAATCTTGATGGATTTTCTTGATTGATTCTCAACTTAAGATTTGAAGATAATAAACTCATCAAACACTTCACTATTATGAGTAAGAAAGAAGACCCAAGTGTAGTGTGAAAGTCATCAATGAAGGTGAGAACATATCAAACCTTTCCAAATGATGGTACTAGAAATGGGCCACCTACATTACTATGAACCAATTTAAGAATAGCAATAGCTCTCCAAGAATTTCCCTTGTCAAACTTCTCTTTGGGATGCTTGCCTACTTCACAATGTGTACATACACCCTTTGTATGCTTGACTTGAGGTAGACCTACAACCATATCCTTTTTGCTAAGTTGTTGAAGGTAGTGGTAATTGAAATTTCAAAACCTCTCATGCCATAGTTTACTTTGTGAATTTGATTGGGTCAACAAGGAAAGGGAAGTGGACTTAGGCACAAAATGAGAAAAATAGTAAAGCCTTGTATCATGATTATCCTTTCCAATTGCCACCATAGAATCATCTTTATTATTTTTCACCACAACTAAATTAGAAAGGAACTTGAATTTTTTGCTACATTTATAATGAGTGATTTGGTAGATTAAAAGGAGGTTGGTACTAAGGTTGGGAACATGAAGAACATCCTTGAAAACTCATTTTCCAACTCAACATCTCCTTTTCCTTCAACTTCCACTTGTGTGTCATCTCCCACATAGATGTAAGGTACATGAGATGGTTTTAAAGAGGAAAAAAGCTCCTTTGAAGCATCCATATAATGTGTAGCTCTTGAATCAAAACCTATTCCTCAAAATTGTTTGTACTTTATACCAAAGCTTGTCCCTTACCTTTTGAAGTGGATGAGGATCCCTTATCCTTATAGGAATTTGGGACATCAAGTTTATGTTTCCTCATTATGTTTAGCAACTCATCAATTTTCTTATCCTTCCACTCATGCTCATCATGACCGTTCTTCTTACAATAGGCACAAGTTTTCTTCTCCCTTTTGTTGAAGTTGTTCCCCTTCTTATCATTGTTGGAAAAAGAATTAATTTGTTGCAAGGAATATTGTTGTGTGGAGGAAGATTGATGTGTGGAGGTAGATTTTTGTGTGACATCTTGTGGCTTAGCCTTCCATTGCTTTTGTTTCTTGTTAGAATTTTTACTACCTTTATTCCTTTGATCACCCTTATTAGCCACCAAGGCTTTGGACTTGGAAGAATGGAGAATTCACATACTCAATAACTTTTCATCTTTTAAGACCAACATTCCTGAAAATGACTTGAATGAAGGCTTAGTGAAGGCACTTCCCATTGTTAACTAGTGAGTATTATAACTGGAAACAAAAGCCACATATTAAGGAGGAAGATGAGTCATCACATGTTTGATCAAATTTCCATCCTTGACAAGTTCACCACAATCCTTAAGTTGTGCCCTATACTTGTCTACTTGGGTGAGATAATATGTTATGGTGTCAAAATTCTTAGGATCCAATTTGAGAAGATTGTCCTCAATGGTGCAGGCTATATCTTCATCTACGATCCCATATAATGCTTCAAGTTTATCCCAAATTTTAGTTGGATCAATAATGTTTCTGATGTGATATTTTAGAGGATCTAAGATATTTCTTAGCAAGGTTCCTAAGGCCATCTCTTGTTTTGATTCCCACTTCTTTACAAGACTCATCAACATCATCAAAATGTTTCTTTGTGGTACTAGTTACATAATGTAGTAAACCTTTTTCAACTAATGGTTCCTTTATCTTTTCTTTCCAAGTAGTATAATTATACAGTGTTAATTTAGAAAAAGAACTCATAATTTAAAATAAAGATCAAAATATCAAAAGTGACAGAAGAACACAAGACAAACCCCACCTTTCCACTCAATCAAGAATCCCCACTCAAAAAAGAGGATTTGGCACTTTATATTTAGTGTGTATACAATAGTCACTTGCCAATTTTGGGCCTAAGTGGACTTCTATTTTTTTAATGTTTACAACTTTTCCTTTGAGGCCAATCCAGACACTCAATCAGTTAGTTCAGAATGACAAAATATTAGAAGCTTTACAATGATTACACATTGCAAAAAAAAAGACCTATTTTTGAAATTGATATTTATGTTGAAACAAGGCTAAAATATTATTGTAGATCTGGATAGTAGAAAAAATTGTACTTGAAAAAAAAAAAACCTAATTTTTTTTCTAGATGATCTCAAATGGAGCCTTTGAAGTTGCAAAAATGAGGATTGCCCAGCTTCAGTCACCAAAATCTATTATTTTTGCTGAATCCATACCTTAAAACCAAAAAATAATACCACCACTAAAAAGTTTAGAAAATTATAGCCAAGATAAAAAAAATTAAGCCTGATTTGGAATAAGAATGACGAAATTATGACTTCTTGAAGTTGAACTACCAAATCAAAAACTCATATGGTAATTTAAAAGTTTTGCTGACATAATCAAAATATAGGCCTAAAATTGACGTCCTGGGTCCTGTCAAGGCAAAAAAAAAAAAATCTACTCAATAACACTTAGACGCCCATCAAATTTAATTTGTAGAAAGTTTTATAAAATGCAATTTAAAAAATAAAAAATGGACAAATGATAGGCTAGAAACACAAAAATTAAGCAAGTTCACCAAATCTCCTACAATGTCCAAGTAAAGGCACATGAGGGATACCGTCAGACACTACAAAAAGCCATCAATTTCTATGTTGAATCAAATTATTTAGCTCGATGAAGGATATTGCTCAAGGGCTCAAACTCAGATCTTCAAATTTTGAATGGGAAATGCTGATGTGCAATTTCAATGTGGGTGTTGCCAATGATTCCTTCAATGTTGGCTCCCGACCAATATCTTTGGCCAAGTTGGGAGATCAGGTGATGCAAAAACTCCTCAAATGTGTGCCTTGGATCATTCAAGCTTGTTCAACCATGGGTGCAAGATTGGAGTGGGGGGTGTCTAATGATGTCTTCCTATTATGGTCAGGATTCAAAGAATAGTACAAATCATTGTGTCTTTCAATGCTTGCAGATTGATGTGTTCTGACAGTGTCTATGTGGTGGGCTTGGGAGAAAGTCAGATTTGTGAGCACATAATATGGATCAAGAAAATTTTTTGTTACTTCAACATACCAATGATTGTGGTAGTTAGCTATAATGACTAGAAATCATCCAAATGCAAATCACTGATGAGTTTCAATCAATATCCAAGATCAACTTAGATTTGAAGGTGCTTGTGCTAACTAGCTTGAGTAGATTAGTTGAGAGGGTATATCGTGAACCTTAATGATGCTTGATGTGATACAATGTCCAATGTCTCATGAGAGGCTATTGATTTTTCCCAATCTCGTGCTTGGCTTTGTGCATCATCCTCACTACTTGATCATAAAATCTCTACTTCACTTGGGATCTTAAATTGAGTAGTCAACTCTGAATGGGTGATCAAGGAGATTAGATCATGTGTCCAAATTTCTAATGTGATGGATAAGAAAATGATTTAATTCTCCACATTTGTTCTTGTGGACATAGCTTAGATTGAAGCTTGTGGAAAGGTTGGAATATAGGGGTGAGGTCGGGTGTTCCCAAATGTGTGATTGTTGCCCAGTTGCTGCAAATGTTTTTGACCTTTGCCTATATATTCTAATGAAGATAAAGAGCACTCAAATCCATAAACTAGTAATCCTCTAGATTGGAAAATCAAGCTTCCAATTTTGTTTTGCAAAAAAAAAAAAGCCCCAGATTTGACTTTTGCCCAACATAGGCAAATTTATAGTCAAAATTTTCCAAAATGACCACCTAGATGAAATGGTGAGGTTTTATTTGGCACTAGATGCTCCCAATTGAATGCTGATCTTAGATGTGAATTGTGGTGCTCCAAGAGGTAAAGAAGTGAAGCTCTCCAACAACTAGAAAATGTATGTTCCTTTGGGCTTTGATAGAATGTAAGAATTTGCCTAAGGTAGTGGTGCAATTTAAAGATCTAGAAGCACAAGAGATAACACAAGAGAGACAAGAGATGATCAAATGAGAATATCAATAATGATCAAAATGATGATGGATGAATACATCATAATAGTGCATCTATATAAAGGAAACTAATATGTCTAGGAGTCATACAAGAGATATGCATAACAACTAAGCACATGTCCACCAAGAGTGAATTATCTTCCATTGTGCATGAATTTATGTGCAACAATGAGAGGATAAGGTGTATCTTGTAAAGAGATGTATTAGACAACATGTGCTCAATTGGAGTGCAAACTACTGTGTTGTCTACATGGAAACTCATATGAATATGAAAACTTCTAGGATATAAAAATGCATTAATTTAAGTAAACTTAAGTAAAGTGTAAATGGTAAATACTTATTTACACCAACAAAGACAAAGAATTAAGATTGGAGTATGTAAACACTAGGGAGCAAAAAGCTGATATTTTCACTAAAGCTTTACCTAAGGATGATGCTCATGAATATTTGAGAGGTAAATTTGAGGTGATTCCCTAGAAAATACTACTTAAGCTGAAATGGTGCTTTGCATCAAATATGCCTAAAGTAGTAGTTGAGGAAGAAGGATAGAATGATGTATCAGTCACACACAAAATGAGAGATGATGGATTTACCACTAACATGAAGATATCTACATGACAAAGATGCATGACATAGACATTTTTGACTATCTTTGGCATTGTTGTCAAAGAGGGAGATATTGTGAAGTAGTTACCATGAGGCAATAAGAAAGAGAGAGTTTATAGAACTTATGTAAGGTGATACAGAAGAATCTAATTGATTTCATGATCTAATATGCTAGAGAGAGCATATATGCTACATATCAAAGCTACATAGATGAGAAAAAAAATGAAACAAAATGAATGAGATTCTTGGACACAAAGATAAGATCAAGAATGAAACTACAAAAATGAATGAATATTTGATTCTAAATATAGAGGGAGTTTTCTTGATGCAGTACATATTTTGGATTGCATGATAACTAGAGGTGTTGTCATTAATGAAAAAGAAGGAGATTGTTGAAAAATACAATTGGAACAATTATTATGTTGTCATTGATGTCAAAACTTGTTGGTAAGACAACTTTCTATTTGATTTGAGTGCCATATCTAGATGATTGATGAAGAGGATTTGAGAAGTTTGTCATAACAAAAGCACCTAGAGGAAAGGTTGAGTAATGAGAGGAAAATAAAACGAGCACTTGATTAGTTAGACTTTGAAAAGATAAAGTGAATATTTAATCATATTATAAGTGAAGAAGATAGTTGTACTAAAGCCTTGAAGAAGTGATCAAAGATTGACCGAATGCATAGACTTGATCGAGTAACAGTCTAGAAGAATGAGGAACTGGAAGTTTGTGTCGAGTGATGTTGGTGTTGACCAAGCCACAATATGTACCAAGAAAAAGTAGTGTTGAACAAGAATTAGTATTGATTAAGTGTCATTATATGTTCCAAACAAAAATTTAGTAGTGAGCGAGTAACTCAGTGATGACTGAGTGTCAGAACACAATGTTGGCCGAGGGACAACATTTTGATAGTTTATGAGGAAATCATGATTTCCACCTAGTAGAGTTGATTTCTTTGAATATGTAATGTGTGTGGAAGATAAGGATGGATGACCTAAAACATTTAAATCAAAGGAAACCATATATTCATGTTTCTATGCAAGGATTCAACAAGAAGTTTGGAGAAGTTACTAGAAGTGAAAAGAGGAGATGAAATGTTGGGAGGATTCAATGAATCCAACCTAAACCTAAGATCAAAGATGGTGTTTAAGTGACAAAAGATTAGAATTACCTATTTAAAGAAGTTGTTGATGCTATTGATTGGTAAACTTAAGCAGAAAGATGAGAAGAGTTGAGAATAGGTGAAGAGTGATTTATCAAATTATTTACAAGTAAATCAAAGATAGAGATGAAAATGAAGGCCAATCAATGGATCAATATGTGAACCAAACTATGATCTGTATTTGCAAAGTGAGTTGTGTTTGCCAGATCAAAACCTATTGTTACTTTCTAACCATTTTACTAGTATTAAAATCCTTTAATCAAGGTTCACCTAATAGTCACATGTAAATCCTTTAATCAAGGTGGAATTCTAATAGAATATTGTAAAGTCCTTTAAAAAAGACACTCCAAGTAGGGTGATTAAATCATTTAACAAGGTCATATTTAATAGTGTATATTGTAAGCTTTAAAATGGTTGCTCCTAATATGAATCACTTCATAAGAGTGAAAATATTGGTGACATGTTACTTGTAGTATTTTCTCAATTTTGGATTCCATGTTAAATCCTAGTGTCAAACTTGTGTGGATGTTAATTGTAATGATTTATTGATTAATGTTTATATTTTTGCAAGTTTGTTGTATTTAGGACAATGGATTGCTAGTTTATGTTATTGAAAGTTTACAATAGAGTCCGAGCTAATGTATATTCAAATCTAAAATAGTTTAAGTGTTTCTTTTATTAAATTGATACATATGGACCTTGGATAACTGATTCACCCCCCCTCTTAGTCATTCTAAACATTCTAACACTCTTTTTGTGATCAACATTTCCAACCCAATCTGCATTAGTATACACTTTTAGTTCAAACATGTCATTTTTATTGTAATACAATCCATAATCCTATGTTACTTCCAGATATCTCAATATCCTTTTCACAACCATCATATGATTCTCCTTAGAATTTGCAGAAAACCTAGAAATAATCCAATTACTAGTGCAATATCTGGTCTTCTATGAACAACATATTGCAACTTTCCAATCATTGATCTATATAAGGTTTGATTCACATTTATATAATCATCATTCTTTAAAAATTTATGTCTAGTAGCCATGGGTATTCCAACTAGTCTTGAGCCTTCCATACCAAAAGTTTTGAGTATATCCTTAATATACTTTCATTAAGTAATGTCGATACCTTTCTTCATTTGATATACTTGCAAGCCAACAAAGAATTTGATCTCTCCAAACATAGACATCTCAAAATCTTGCCTCATTTGATTTGTAAATGACTTACACAATGCATCCTTACCTCCAAATATGATGTCATCAACAAATATCTCTGCTAACAATATCCCTTTTTAAGATTCAATCTCCAAATATAGTTTTCCACTATCATTTGTCCTTGAAAAACTAATCTTCACCAAATATGTATGCAACCTTTTGATACCATGCTCTAGGGGTTTGTCTCAATCCATACAATGCTTTGTGTAGTTTACACATCATATCACTTTTTTTTGGGTTAGTAAATCCTTCAAGTTGTTCAATGTAGACTTCTTCCAATATTCCATTTAGAAATGTAGACATGACATTTATTTGGTACACTTTGAATCCTTTTTAAGAAGAATATGCAAGTAGAGTTCTCACTCCTATTCTTGCAATAGGGGAAAATTTCTCCCCATTGTCAATACCTTCTTCTTATGTATATCCCTTAAAAATTAGTCTTGCTTTGTTTCTTGTAACTTCTCCTTTCTTATTCATCTTGTTTCTAAATACCAATTTTGTTCCAAAAATATTCTTGTCCTTTGATCTAGGTACCAATGACCAGGTTTTGTTCTTCTCTATATACTCAATATCTTCACTCATTTCTTGAATCCAGTGTTCATTATCCAAAGAATCATTCATTCATTTGGGTAGAAATCCACATAGTAGGCATGTATCACTCAGTATTTTTCTTGTCATAACTCCTGAATCTTTTTCTCCAATGATTTGATTAGGTGCATGATGCCTTGTCACATATTTTTTTAGTGTAGGCTCAAATCTTCTTACTTCTTCATCAGGTTCACCTTGTAGATTTTCTTCAAGTAGTACTTCATGTGTTGTAGCTTGTTCTTCTAGTTGTTTAGAAAACACTTACTAATGGTCAAAAAACTCTACTTGATGCTTGACATGCACTTCCTAACACTTGACACCAATTTCTTGATGCTTGGAACTTAGTTGCTATAACTCGACATTCACTGGTTACTACTACTTGATAGCTTTCTTTTCAAGTTCAAGTAAGGTACTAGGCTCACCTTCATCAATGCATATGAAATTTCTATAATCTTCAGGTTCCTTCTTACATCCAACTTCATTCTTTTCTACATATTCATCAACTTTCACATTTTTACTTTCCACAACTTTGTTAGTGTTAGAATTCAAACACTTATATAATTTTCTCTTAGTGAAAAATCATAAGAATATGCCTTCATCACGCTTTGCATCATGTTTTCTATTTCTATTATCTTTCAATATATAATATTTTATTGTAAAAAATTTGAAATATTTTACATTAGGTGCATAACCATACCATAACTCAAAAGGTGTTATATTAGTACCTTTCTTGACTTGTACTTTGTTCAAAGTATAAATTGTTGTACTTACAACTTCTCTCTAGTATTTAGGTGAAACATTATTCTCCATCATCAATGTCCTAGTATAATCCATGATTGATCTATTTCTCCTTTCAACTATACCATTTTGTAGAGGGATCCTTAGTGAAAACATTTGTCTCTTGATTCCTCTATCATTGTAGAATGTGTTGAATTCCCCAGATATGAATTCACCTCTTATATAAGATCTCAAACACTTCAAGATTTTACCTGTATCCTTTTCAACTCTAGCCAAATATCATTTAAACATTTGAAATGCATCAAATTTTTCTTTAAGAAACATCACGATCATCATTCTAGAGTAGTCATCAAAAAATAGAATAAAATATTTTTCACCACAATAGCTTTGCACACTAATAGGTTCACAAAGGTTAGTATGAACCAGCTCTAAAATTACACTAAAAGTATAGGTCTTTCTCTTGAAACTAGACTTTTTCATTTTTCCTAATTGACATTGTTTACGCATCACATTATTAGGTTTCTTCACTCTTGGTAATCCTCTTACTCTCTTCATCTTACTAATGCTTACCAAATTTTCAAAGTTCACATGACATATCCTCTTACGCCATAACCATATATCATCACATTGCACAAAAAAACATGTATCATCAGATAGGTCTAGATAGAACAAGTTACCTCTGGTGCATTCTCCACTACTAATCAATTCACTAGAACTATTCTAGATCTTAGCCTTATGCTAAAATTCAACTTTGTAGCCTAAATTGCTCAATTGTGCCACACTCAAAAAATTGTAGTTAAGTACTTCAACCCAATAAGCATTATCACATCTAACCTTACCATTCAATCTTGTTGATCCTTTATCTTTCACAAGACATGGTGTATTGGTACCATACTTAACATTACCTCCTTTATAATGTTCTAAAGTTTCAAACTTACTTTTATCACTGGTCATGTGATGTGATAAACCACTATCAACTATCCATCTATCACCTTCACTCACATATGAAATAAGTGCAGTTTTCTCATCTTCATTAGAATCATCTTTCATACCAACATAAATAACTTCTTCATCATGATTATCAGAATCATCATCGGTCTCTTCTTCAATAATGTAACAAGACTTCTTCCTTTTTCCCTTGTAATCTTTGTATTCTTTGTTGTCTTTTAAATCTCTTCTTCCTTTGAACTTTTTGTCTTTCCTTTCATCCTTGTCATCCCTGTCAAGACATCTTAAAGCAATATGACCAACTTTATTGTATGAAAAATAGATTATAGGAAGTTTACCGTTGTATTTTACATTGCCTCTAGGCAATATCCTAGCCATTAATGCTTCAAGATCTTCAAGATCATCATCAAAAGATTCACTTTCACTAACCTCATAATTTTCTTCTTCTTCTTCTTAGATTTATGTAAAACCAATTGTGACTTAAAAGAAAATTCAATAGCAGAGGCAGTAAAATTATCAAAATTTGATAATTCAAAAGCAATGAGTCTACCAACCAAACTATCCAAGGTTAGATAATTACCAGGAGTAAATCTTAGTTCTTGTATTGTAGAGACTCTAATAACATAAATAGGAAGTTAAGTTCTCAATACCTTACTGATCACAGTCTCATCACTAATCTTTCCATCAATTTCTTTGATAACATTTACATTTCTTTGATTCTTCCAACATATTGAGAAATGTTCTTCTACCATCTTCATGTCATCACAAGTTTCTCACAAGATTTTTGACTTGGTCTTAATACATTCTTATCTCCTCCATGGATATTTGCCAACTTTCCCCACATCTTCTTTGCAGTATTACAGTCCCTTAAATCATCAAATTCTTAATAGCTTAGGGAAAATTGAATCTCCAACATTGCATGATTTTTCTATTCTTTCTCCTTTATTTGTTGGGCTATCATAGCTACAGGTATCATTACATATTCATTTTCCAAGTAGAATACTGTTGAATCACCAATTCCAACAATGTGCAACTTCAAAAAACTTTTCCATGTAGGGAAGTTCTCCTTGTTTAACTCAAGTATCTCCTTCCTCTACATCTTGATCTTTAGCTTCAAGTACCTTCAAAATTTTCTCTACAAGCACCACATTCTCTGATACCAATTGTTAGAATGATTTAGAAGCAACTTATCAATAACACAAACTTGCAATCCACTATCCCAATAATAACTAACTTTTACAATGTAAAACATTAAATAGTAAAATATCTCAAATAATATCCACACAAGTAAGACACCAAAATTTAACGCACAAACCCAATTGTTAGAATATTTAATATAATTGTGATGGGGAGGGGGGTGAATCAATTATCCAAGGTCCAAATGTATCTAGGATTTAATGTGGAAACCCAATTTGGGAAAAACCACTAGCAACATCTCACCAAATTTCACTCTTATGAAGTGAGCCATGTTAGGAGCCAACCTTGTTAAAGGTTACAAGACATACTATTAAATGTGACCTTGTTAAAGGATTTAATCATCCTATTAGAAGTGGCCTTTTTAAAGGACTTTAGAAAATCCCATTAGAATGTCACCTAGTTAAAGGATTTACATAGACTTTTAGGTCAACCTTGATTAAAAGACTTGAAATAATGTTCATAATGGTTAGAAAGTAACAAAAAATTTTCATATGTTAAGCAAAACTCAATTTGCATGTATAGATCTTTGCTCATCTCCCATGTACTAATTCATTGTCTGGCCTCCATTGTCATCTCAATATCATATTCTCTTAGCAACCCTTCAAGAAATCAATCTTCACTTCTTCTCAACTTAGTTAAGTCTTCTTCTTAGATTCACCAGTCAACAACATCAATAACAACTTTAACTCTCTAGAAATTCTTCATGCACACATAGCCTCTCTATCTGCACATAAAGTTCACCTCTAGACCTCTTTAAATAGGTAGTTTTGATCTTTTTACTCTTAAACACCATCGTAGATCTTAGGGTTTAAAATTTGATCCATTAGATACATTGTATCTAATTGTCATTATGTTTATCTCTTCTTTTATAGAAACTTCTCTTTGAATTCATCTCTTAGGTTGATACCTAATCCTCTCCTAAAATTAAATGATCCAACTCATAGATCCTTATCTTCAATAGGCTTTCCATATCCCAAGAAATCAACTTAGTTGACTAGTAGTTATGATTCATTGTAATCAATCAAAATGTTGTTCCTTGGCCAACACTAAGTTCTAACACTTGGTCATCACAGGGTTATTCGCTATTGAACTTCTCACTTGACATCAACACTATCACTTGGTTGATACTGATGCTCGATCAACACTAAATTTTCTCAACACTTATCATGGCTTGGTTGACACTAGCATCACTTGGCATGTTCATCAATATTATTTAGTCTTCTATTTTGTTACTTGGTCAAGCCTACAAATTTTCTCTATCTTTGTTTACACTTTCAAGTCTTGTACATTACTATCTTCTCCTCTTGAAACATGATTTAAAAAGTCACTTTATCTTGTCAAAGTCCAACTAATCAAATGTCCATTTATAGTTTCCTCTTCATAACTCAACCTATCCTCTAGATGCTTTTGTTATGAACAAGTTCTCAAATCCTCTTCATCAATCAAATAGATATGACATTTAAATCAAATAAAAAACTATCTCATGAATATACTTGACATCAATGACAACATAAAAATTGTTTGAATTGTAGTTTCCAACAATCTCCCTCTTTGGCATTGATGACAACACCTCTTAAAATATTTCAAGAATACTTCAAGTTACCATACAATCCAAAACTTGTACATACTTGAGTAACACTCTCAATATATCAAATCTCTATTAATATCCTTCATTTCATTCGAGTTCATATCTTTGATCTGGAAACATCTCAAATAAATCTTATGATCTCCCTCTAAGTAATCACTCCCTCTTACTTAGCATGTCTTTTTCAGCTCTCACTTTCTCCCTTTGGGATATTCTCTCCCATAGGATTCATACTCTCTCTTTGCTTCTTAGATATTATCCCCCTCTTTATATTTTAGACAATCTCTCCCTCTTTGAAAACAATGTCAAAGACATTTATCATGCAGATACTTTCATGTCAGTCTTGAAATATTCTTTTTTTCCTTCTTCCTCACTACTACCTTAGGAAATCTCCTAAAGTAGAATAGTCTACATCAATGTGTAGGATAATCTATTCAATACATTTGATGCAAAGCTTCATTGTATCTTAAGCAGCTTTGTCTAGGGGAATCACCCCTAGTTTACCTCTAATATATTAATGAGCATCCTTAGGTAAAGCTTTAATAAATATGTCAACTATTTACTCTTTTGTGTTCACATATTCCAATTTCACTTCTTTGTCTTGAACTGGCTCTCTAATGTAACAATACTTGATAGTAGTGTGTTTTGTTTTTGTGTTCATAATAGGGGTCTTTGATATGTTAATAGAACTTGTATTATCACAATAGATAACCATTGGATCAGTAATCTCTTCCTTCATACCTTTTAATAATTGCTTGATCCATATAATATTTGAACAATTCACTACTGCTACCACATACTAGGCTTCAACTATTGATTGGGAAATGTAGTTCTGCTTCTTGCTTGTCCATGAAACCAATCTCTTTCTTAGAAAGAATGCACCACCACTTTTTCTCTTCCTATCATCAATATTTCCTACCCAATTAGAGTCAGTGAATACCTTTAGTTTGAATCTATGATTCTTCTTGCAGTACAATCCATAGTCTTATGTTCCTTTAAGATATCTCAGTATTCTCTTCACTACCATCATATGATTGTCCTTAGGACTTTTTGAAAATCTAGCAACTATCCCAATAGCTAATGCAATATCTAGTTTGCTATGAACAACATATTGCAGTTTACCAATCATTGATATGTATCGTGTCTAGTTCACATCATAAGAGTCATTATTCTTAGATAACTTGTGTCTAATAACTATAGGTCTAACCATTGGTTTAGAACTTTCCATCCCAAGAGTTTTCAATATCTCCTTGATATTTAGATTGATTAATGAAGATACATTGCTTCATTTGTTACACTTATTACTGGCGTAAATAAGTATTTACTATTTACACTTACTCAAGTTTACTTAGGTTAATGCATTATTTTAATATTTATTTATTAGTCACCTAGGAGTATGTGTACTCTTGTGAGTTGTCATGTTGACAACACAGGAGTTCACACCTCTTTTATCCACATGGTGTCTACAACATAGGAGTTAGCACACTAATTAAGCACATGGTGTCTACAATCTTGTCATTCTTATCCACTCATCAAGAATGATTGATAAGGCATGTGCTTAGTTGTCATGATGCTTATCTTATCTACCAGTTCTTTCTAGAGACATTCTAGGTGCTTCCTGAGAGGCCTTTATATACAAGCACTCCTAGTGTGTGCATACATCATATACTAAACAAAGCAATGTATTAGGACATACTCTAATTAATTGATCATATCCTTTTTTTGGTCTATAGTTGTGCTTGTGTTTGAGTTCTTAGTTCCTAGGTGAATATTGCCTTTAGGTAAATTCTTACATGGTATCAGAGCTATACCAAATTCTTACACTTATAAACCAATAAAAAAATTGATCTCACCAAATATTGACATTTCAAATTCCTTCTTCATTTCATTAGAAAATGATTTTTATAATGCTTTGTTTCCTCCAAAAATGATATCATCAACAAAAATTTCAAAGTCTTCAAATATAAATTGTTGTTATCATTTCTTTGATCTCAAATCCAATCTTCACCAGATAGTTATATAGTCTTTCATACCATGCTCTTGGGGTTTGTTTCAATCCATATAAAGCTTTGCACATATTACTCACCATATTCTTCTTTTTGGGATCTAAAAATGCTTTAGGATGATCTATGTATACTTCTTCTTCAAGTATCCCATTCAGAAATGTAGATTTGACATCTATTTGATATACCTTAAATCTTTTATAAGAAGAATATCCAAGTAGTGTTATAACTCCTTCAATCTTGCTATAGGGGAAAATGTTTCCCCATAGTCAACACCTTCCTCTTGTACATATCCCTTGCATACCAATATTACCTTATTCCTTGTGACTTAACCTTTCTCATTCAACTTGTTTTGAAATACCCACTTGGTTCCAATAACATCTTTGTCTCTAGATCTAGGTACTAGAGACCACTTTTTTTCTTTTAAATTTGTTCAATTCCTTCATTCATAGCCTATATCTAGTCTTCGTTATCCAAATAATCTTTCACAAATTTGGGTTCAAACTCGTAAGGTAAGCATCTATCTCTTTTGAGTCTTTTTCTTGTCATAATACCAAACTCTTTATCTCCAATGATTTGTTCAGGTGCATGATGTCTTCTCACATATTTTTCTAACATGGGTTCTTTTCTTCTTTGTTCTTCTACAAGTTCATCTTGAAAAATGATTTCAATCTCATTAGCTTTCTCTTATTCAAGTTCCTATTCATGTTCACACACTCAACATGGCCTTCCTTTTGTTTAGCTTCCTTAGTCTTTGATTTAATATTGTTTATCTATTACTCGACACCCACATTATGTTTCTCAACAACTAGTTGTTACAACTTGACATTCAAAGTTTACTAAGGATCAACAACTTTGTTTTCTTGTTCAGGTGGAGTACCTAGAGCACTATCATTCACATAGATGAATGAACTATTGTCTTCAGGTTTTTTCTTACATCTGACTTCATTTTTCTCTATATATTCATCAATTTTCATATTTGAACTTTCCACAACTTTGATAGTGTTAGAGTTAAAACACTTATATGCTTTGCTCTTAGTAAATATCCTAGCAATATGCCTTCATCACTTTTAGCATCAATTTTCCATTCCTATTGTCTTTAAGTATGTAACATTTACTTCAAAAAAATTTAAAATATTTCACATTAGGTACATATCCATACCATTATTTAAAAGGTTTAGCATTTGTACCTTTCTTGACTTGTACTCTATTCATAGTATAAATAGTTTATTCCTTGCATATCTTGAAACTTTGCCAATATAAGTTGTAGATCAGCCTTGTCACCAATTTCCAACTTATGGTAGTCACTAGCATAGCTTGCATAGTTGGTCTTCATTTCCCAGGCAATAATATACATGCCATGAAGAATGATCAATTGGTCCTCCTATTCAAGTGTTAGGTTTGGTTGCATGATTGTCTTTGGATCTTTGTCTATTTGATTCTCCTAGATTGGAAGTCTCATTTTACAAGATTGAAACCTACAAACACAACCTGTTAATGAAAAGTATCTAATCTCTAATTCAAGAATTTTATTTTGATATTGAACTAGATTTGTCTTGTTAAAATAAAAGACAAACTTAATGCTCCTTTAATTTGAATATCATTTCAAAACATTCTACATTGATTCACATTCATTTGTGCCTTTAAAATTTGTCACATCTATTTAGCCATTAGTTTGGTCATGTACTTCCTAAGATAGATCACAATCTTTTCTATCTTGTATGCTTCTTCAACTATGGGTTCCAAAATAGAAAATAATTCCTCTGTCTTTCTTGTTTTCACTTATTCGAAGCTCATCCTAGACACCTCCTCTGATTTTGCAAAATCTTTTAAATTTCATGACATTCCCCAACGATGCCCTACCAGAGATTACTTTAGTGGTGAATTTTTGCCACTTGGTGATCTCATCTCATGGGTCAATCATCATTTTGAAAATAGCATATGTAGTGTAGGTCAACTGTGTCACCAGATATTTATCACATTTGGGTTCAATGCTTGTGGTAGTCTCCCATTAGTAATCACATGATTTGTCAAAAATATTAGTCCAATTGCCAATGTAATATACATTTTAGATACATTTATTTTAAAATTTTTGCCATCCTTTGCATGTTGTTTCCTATTAGACAACATTCTTTTGCCATTACTACAACCAAATAATTTTTCTGATGTGTGTTGACAATTTAGCCAACTATTTCCTATTATGGGCTTGCATAGGAAGGTGCATTTTTCCTACATTTGACATTCCTGCTTCTTAATCCTGCATACTTTGCAAACCTAGATTGGACTATTAGATATTATTATTCTACACAATTTTCTCTTTTTTGGTCTAGAGACTAGCATTTTTTATTGCTGCCAAAGTTTCAAAGTACTGAGTGAATTTCCCATTAAATCGTGAACTATGGTTTTCATAAAAGTTAAGTTCTTTTTAATTTATTTTTCATGTGGACAATGGTACTAGTACTAGTTATTTTTAGTTTTACTATCCAGTGTCCACTAGTGACTGGACATCTCACACACTAAGATAGGTTTGCAAATTTTATTAGGTATTACCATAGCAATAGTACCCTTTTTATGAGAATGAATCATATTATTGTTATAGTAGTCTACTATCATAGTCTTTGACTCGTCACTCTTTGAGTCTTTTGTTCAACAACTAAGTTGATTTGTTTTTTGGAGCCTTTATCGATTTGCAATGTCAAACAGGAGGGGTAACAGGGGTTCCCATAGGATCCCTGAAAGCCAAGAGAGGCCACCATTACAAAAACACAAAACCATATCCACATATTTTGGTGGTGAAAATGTTGGCAACCTACAAGATTTACAAATTAGATCTCTAGTGCTTATTGAAAAATGAGATTTATTATAAGTTAGAGACCATATTGAAGAAGTTCAAGTTGGTGAACCTAATATCTCAATCGAGGATGAACTTGAACACAATTTGGAGGCACTTCCCCTAAGTAGGGAGTCACAAACTAATATTATAGACTTGGATTTAGCTCCAGATCAATCAGGTGAGAAAACCAAAAGTGATTCCATAAATCATGTTCATGCACAAAAGGGGAAAAGACAATTGGAATAAAAAAAGATTGATCTCGCTGAGATTTGTTTAAAAGGAATTTTTAATTAGAATGGGTGGAAAAGTACCAATTCATTGAACCAGTGGCCAATCCAATTGATGGTGAGCCTCCTATAGAATGTAGATGTAAGATTTGCATAGAGATAACAAAGAAGGAGAAGAGGTTGTAGCTTAAACTATACCATAGAAAAGTATGCCAATAAAGTTTACAAAAAGGAAACAATAGATGGAGTTAAAAAATCCACACTAACTTGGAAAATAAATGACACCTATTTGCATATTAGGAATGCAAAAATATATGAGTTACACAAGCAATTATGGGAGAAGCATTCTATAGTAAAAGGTTCCATTAAAGATTTCATTGGGAAAGCAATGGAAGTGCAAAATATGGTAAAAGTAGTTCAATTAAGTGTGGTCTTATATATTTTGAGTAGAGGGTGTGATATGATGGACTACCCTTCAATTACTACTTTATTGCACTTTTTTAAAGTTCAAAACTATCTAAACAGTTACTGGTTAGTAAATAATGGGTGTGAATGTGCTAGTTGTCTTACATAGGTTGAAAAAGAAGATATGAAGGAAAAAATAAAACACTCAAATTTAATTGCATTGTCTCTAGATGAAGTTACTGTTGTCACAAAAATTTGCACCCTTGTCCAAAATTTTTAACTAAGGACAACTTTGTGAAACATGGAAACAACCTCCAAGCTGTGGGACTTGAACTGTGAGGTTGAGTCTATGGAGAAGGCTGGCTTCCTTTTCTATCAGGATGCACCTAACTACTCTTAGAGAGGAAAAGGAAGAAGGAATGCATGAAAGAAAATCTACCTACTCTAACCTAAGGGGGTGATGCACCAAAATAGAGTGTTTGAACTTATCTCTGTCCATGAATGCACAACCAACCAATTATAACCTCAAAGGATACAGATTCAAACCTTGCTTAATTCAACAATCACATATAGATCAGACAACAAAAGAATGATATAGGAAGAAACCTAACATATCATTCGAATGAGAAAAGTAGGTACAATCATGCAAATTGCAAAATATAGACAAAAACATTAACCAGAGGCAAAGTAGTCTTGCACAGTTTGTTAATGACTAAAAGAGACTTAGCAAAGGATTACAATAGTTCAAAAACATGAGAAATTATAGTAGTACACATGATAATAATACTAGATAATCAAAGGAAGATCAACCCTTACAAAGGTTATAAATCTGCCTTTATAGCTTAGGCATAACTGAGATATTTCTAACTCGGGTTACTCCGCAACCACTGTCTTAAATGCTTAGAGAATAATCAAATAGCTCTAGAGAAAATCTAATCTTGGCACAAAGTGAAATATAATGAAATCAAATATTTTTCCAAAATAGAGAGTTGAGAAGATAAAATGATGCCATTAAGTCACTCTGACCAAGAAGATGGATAAAACCAGAGGTGTTGGAGTGTTTTCCTTCGTTCACTAGGCATGGTATTCATTGGAGAGTGGGTGTAATTGGTCATGCTCTTTCCCATAGTTAGCTTGAAAAACCAACAAAGTCAATAGGTCAATTGAATCTAACAACCAATATGGGCCACGTGGGCCAATAATCTTATTTATTTTTGCCACCCTGTAAAGTCTTCATGAAGTTTGACAATTTTATTTTTAACTAACTGCACCACTATCAAACCTAACCTCAATGGTTAACAAAAAATGTCAACCCAACTACCAATGCTAACTACAATGTTTACCTCCTCAGGCCTACAAAGACACATTTCCTTTGGGTGCTTCCCTACAATGTCCAAAGTTCTCACAATTCCATGATGTGGGAAAATGCTGATCATCGATCTACAAAAGATTGATGATTGATGAAAATCTTTGTCATCACTATGCCTACCCCATTAAATTTTAGGCCTGTAGACCACTTAGCATCCACCTTAGCTAGACCTAACATCCAACTAGCACCATTTTTCAACTTTGATACCCCACACAGAAGGATAGACCCATTAGTCCATATGTCACAATGTTGCTTCCCTACATTGTTAGAAGGTCTGACAAAAGGTAGAATGCGAGAAAGCAATTGCCAATAGAACCCTAGCTATACTCTAGCTTACATTGGTGTGTTATCATGATAGCTTACTTCATTTATGGCCATGAGAAATGAGACCCATACACCATATGGTAGTGAGGCACTTACCCGCTTTATGTAAAGTCGTTCACTTTAAAGAAGTGGGAAAGTACTCATCGTAGATCTGTGCAAGATCTGATGGCATGGAAAGTTGTGGGAGCAAAAAGTAAACTAAGAAGATATGGAAATATTATAAGGTTTTGATTTCATTCATTTCATATTTCCATGGTATTTGAATATTTTAAAAAATGGGAAGTGGGCATTTATCATTTAAATTCAAATGTGGCAATTTTGGTGGGAAGCCAAATTTGGCCAACAATTCTGGCAACTCAGAGGGGATGCAATCTAGCTATGCATAGACTAGAGGCCTAAAACATCCATTGGGCTATAGAGTCATAAAAATGTAAAATTTTCCCAATAAAACCCTTAAATCATAGAAAACATACCTAAGAACCTCAAAACTGCCTCTTTGCAACCTTTGCAAAACACATGTGCTTGTGCACGTCTTGGAAAACAAGAAACAAAAAGGAAACTATCCTAAATTATATACATGAAGTACTCATCCTTTTTGAGAAGTAGGACTTAAGATATATTCCATTAACTAGAATAGGCAGAATTTCACCATTGGGCTTGCTTAATTGATAAGTATTTGCTTATTTGCAACTGATAATCACATAGGGACAAGTCCATAGTGCATCAAATTTTGAGTGCCTCCCTAGTTTTTCCCTATCTACATCCCATTTAATACCAGATCACCTTCCCTGAAGATTCTGACCCTAACCTTCCTATCAAAACTCTTTTTTACATGCTACTGATATGTTTCTAGAATATGTATGGCTTCTTTCCTTTTCTCTCCCAGTTCCACTAGTTCTAGCATTCTTACTATCATGACATCATTTTCCATTAACTCTAGTTGATGAGCTAGTTCTAGGGATGGGAATTCTAATGAAATTAGAAGCCTTGCTTCCCTGCCATATACTGACATAAAGGGTGAATTTCCTATGTCCCTCTTGGGTGTTATTCTATCAACCAATAGTGATATCCTCAACTTTTGATGCCAACACTTCTGATTATCCTCTATAGTCCTTTTCATAATCCTAATTAGGTTTTTGCTGGATGACTCAACCAATCCATTACCCTAAGGGTAGTAGTTTGAGGATGTGCTTAGGTAGATATTATGATCAACTACCCATGCACAAATCTAAGCTCCTACAAAAGATTTTGCATTATTTAAAATAATGGTTGTAGGGGCACCAAACCTAGTCACAATTCCATCAAGGAATTCAACAATTGAAGATTCTATGGCTAGAGCTGGAAGGAGGATTGATAGGGACTATGAAATCCAATCCCCATTGAGCAAAAGGCTAGTCCACCTGAATGGGATGAAGAGGAAAAGATGCAAGCTTTTGCTTACCAGAGAAGAAGACACATTTTTTACACTTCCTCACATATTTATGAAAACCATGGAACAAGGATGGCCAGTAGTAACCAACCCTCATGATCTTCATTGCAATTTTCCTTGCTGAGAAGCCACCATCAGGACCATCATGAAGCTCTTTGATAAATTTTTCAACTTATTTTGTATTAATGCATCTCAGTAGGACTCCATTAAAATTTCTCCTAAAAAGGATACCATCAACAATGCATAAGGAATTGACTGCAATCTACACTGTCTCCTTTTAGCTCTACCTAATCCTTGAGGGTATCCATCTCTTTCCAAGAAGGTCATCATTTCATCTATTCAACTCTTTGGATTATCATTTCTTGCTTGTTTTGTCCACATCATGGAAACTTCCTCATCTGACTCCTGAGAAAAAATCATCTATTTGCACAACCCCTTCCCTCTTATCAACTTGGTAATTTGGATGTTAACATCATATTCCTTTACCTTAGTAATCGAACTAACTCTTTTCTCACTAATATCTTTACTGAAGAGAAAGTCCTTCACACTAGCATGGAATACTAACAAATGGATCTTGTTATGAGACAAAAGGTGTCTAAGTTTCTTCAAGGCTTTGATGACTGCAAGGGCTTGCTTCTCTATATAATTGTATTTATTTTCATATTCCTTAGGCACTTCACTAAAGAAGGAAATAGGTTGTTCTTCATTCTTATCATTTGTTTGAGTCAAGATAGTAGATATACTTAACTCACCACCTAAAGTACAATGAATGAAATCCTTCCTAAAATTTGGGTTGGCAAGAGTAGGGGTTGAGGCTATTGCTACTTTGATCTCTTCAAAACTTACCTTCCTTCCTTGGTCTATGAAAATACCATATTCTTCTTAAGCATTGCTATAAAAGGTTTCACCATGGTAGCTAAATTAGGGATAAATCTCACAAAATTTATTCTACCAAGAAAAATTTGCAAACCCTTCTTATGACTAGGAAGAGAGAGGGAAAGTATCACCTTTATTCTCGCTGGATCAATGGTTAAACCATCCTTTGATACAATGTGTCCTAATAATTTTCCTTGGTTGGTTGCAAAGACACACTTGCTTAGGTTAAGGAATACTCCAAACTCTCTACACCTTATGAACACTTGTCTGAGATGACCAAAATGATCTTCTACATTCTTTGAATACACTATGATATCATCAAGGTAAACCAATACAAAGCTTTCAATCATGTTTTTGAAAGCCATCTTGATTTCTTTTTGAAACATGGCACCTGCATTTGTTATCCTAAAAGGCATTTTACTATAAGAATAGGTGCCCCACTTGGTGGTGAATGTAGTCTTGTACCTATTAAACTCTTTGACTAGCACTTGATTGTAACTAGAGAATCCATCAAGAAATGAGAGCCTCTCTAAGCCACTAACCTTGGACAATATCTACTTCATGGAAGGAAAGGGATTGTGATCCTTAAGAGAAGCTTGGTTAAGGTCCCTAAAATCCACACATAATCTAATCTCTCCATTCTTCTTCCTAGCAAGGACAAGGTTTGCTACCCATGATGAGTGCTTGATAGGGAAAATTATATTAGCCTCAATCAACTTGGATAGCTCTTTACTCATTAATAGCTCAATTTTAGGATTCACTAGCCTCTATTTTTGTCTTATTGGTTTGACACTATCAATTACATCTATGGTATGCTGAAACAACCTTGGGTCAAAACCCTTTAAATCATCATATGTCTAAGAAAATATATCATTAAATTCTTAACATAGATGAATGAGATTTTCTTGCTCAATTTTAGAGCATACCTTTCCCATCTTTAAGGTCTTTCCATCAACAACTATGACTGGTGTATAATCACCTTTGTCAATAGCTAGGTTCATGCCTCTATTTTTTTCTTGGTCATCAGGGTTGAAGACACTCTCTAAGGTAATGAGACCCTTAGGAAATTTATTAGAACTGAGATTAATGATCTGATGACCATATTGGTTATGCAACCTAGATTGGTTCCTCTTTGAGAATTCTACCTCATTCTGCAAGAAACTTACAATTTGTGCATCAAATTCAAACACTTGCCAATTGGTGTTGTTGTCAGGAATTGCAAGCCTAACTACCACTTTGATTTGTTGCTTCTTCTCCTCCTCAAGATTTTCTAGCACATCATAAGATGCACTTACTACTGCAAGCCTATTAGCATGTCTATTCACTTTTCTAGGGATGCTCTAAATATTAAATGCATTGAAAATTTCAAGAAAACCCCATGTTCTATGTTTATAAGACTTGAGCGAGCCATTCTTAGTGATATTCTGATTTCTCACTTGATTGACCACCAACTCACTATCTCCATATACACTCAAAGTTTTAATTCCTCTTTTTGGAGCCACTAGAAGACCTTAAATCAAGGACTCATACTCAATCACATTATTGGTACAACTAAATTGGAGCCTAAAGGAGAAGTAGTAGCTTACTTGTGTAGGAGAAATCAACATCACACCCGCCCCTAATCCATTCTAATTCCTTGATCCATCAAAATACATACTCTATATTCCACTCACATCTTCTTTGGTTTTCATAAGGTTAGGGACAAGAGCATCATTTTCTTACACATATTATGTACCAAGACCTGTCTCAAGGGTTTTTGATATGGAATAAAATTGATATGCATTATTCCATTCATCTAAGAGAAAATCAGGTATCTCTGCTAGAGAAGTGGCAGGCTCATTCACTATGTCATTCTCATCCATTTCTAGGATAGTACAATTCATATTGATGAGATTAGGTGTGTAGGGTTCAATATGATGGAAGGCTAGAGGCTCTACTCTGATTAAAGCCTTGGTCCCATATCTTTTTCTAAAAACATATATGAACAATCAAAAGATATGTAACCACCTATTTGGGTAGTAAAGTCTCCTGATAGACAAATGGCAAAATGTGGCTTAACTTCAACAACTAATATATCTTGAGTTATAGTGCAACCACAACATGCATGTAGGGCCATTTCCACATTCTTAAGGATCCCTATAGTCCTAATAGTACTACCATCCAACTATAATACATCCCTAAAAATGGGCTCATATTTCATTTCTAAAGCGTCAACAACACACTTAGGCATCATTGAACTACTAGCCCTTGAATCAATCATGCAATTGTGGACTACTTTATCCCCTATAATCAAAGAAACATAAAATGGAGGAGGTCTAACCTTTTTATTTTTTTTGACCTCCCTTGATGGTTGTACTAGACTTGTGGCACTCTCCATGCTAGGTGACTGATCCTTTAGTTCAATAGTTTCCAACTCTTATTGCAACAACTTCTTTTGTGTGGGTATAGCAGCAACAACATCCCACATGAAAATATTCACATTTGTCTTCTTTATCTAATATACCACACAAAATAAGGCATTAGGTGTTGTGGTAGAAGCCTTGGGAGCTACATGTATAGGGGGTTGAGTTGGAATAGCTTGGGGGTCACTCACATCTCCTTTAGAATTACTCTGTTTCTATTGTAGAGGAACATTGGGTTGGTCATTTTTTGCCTATACATGAGGCACTACATTTGATGTTGAAGCTTGATTAGGAGGAGGAGGGGTAGCATCTTGAATAGCTCTTCTTTTTCTCCTAGTGTTGTGAGAAATGGAATCTTGGTTTACATTACAATGTTCCTCCACTGATGATTCATAAAGGAGAAGTCACCTTATCTTTGCATATATGAGGCATCTTTGGATTGGTTCTCCTTGTATGATTGTATTGCTACATGCTCTTGAATGGTCAAAGCAAAATAAGATTCAACCTATGGACACATGCAATAGGAATAGGAATACTTTTAGGAAGGACAAAAATCTTGATCCTGAGCCATATTGTTTTGAGGGACTATGACCCTACTTTGATTTGCATTTGAAATAGAGGCATGATTATTCTACCTACTTTGATCAAAAGAATTTTTCCCATAATTATAATTTGAAGGCCTACAATTTTTTGGAGTTTGAAACTACAATTGATGAGCCTTACTACCTTGAGCTTGCTACCTTTCCAAAGTCTCTACTTTGTTACCCACTTTTTTCATCATAGAGAAGTTATCTTCCAATTTCTTTTCTTGGCCTTGAAATATTTCATCTATGTTCAACATCATAGACTGCATCATCTCCTTGATTTCATATATTCCATTTGAAGATGTGGAAGCTTGAGGGACTAGAGAAAGGGATTGTGATTTGGGAGTTGTGGGAATAGGGGCCATTGCTAGTTGGTGATTTGGGATATTAGGGAAGAAGGGCATAGGAGGCCTTGGAGCTAACTTCCCTCCTCGTATCAATATATTTTCAGCCCTTATTGCTATTTCATAAGCATTAGGTAAAGTGTCTCCTCTCATGGTTTGGATTGTGGTGGAAATGTCACTGTTAAAAGCTCTGAGTTAATGTAAGAGGGCATTACCAGGGGTAGGTTTTATTGAAGTAGGTATTCTATCCTATATTTTCTGAAATCTATAATTGAAATCAGTCATACATTCATGGGGGGCTCTTTTTATGGTAGTTAATTGTTCTAAATGTGACAAGTAGTCACTTTTGTCCTCAAAGTGTTTACATAGTCTTGCTCCTAATCCATCCCAATATATTATAGAACCATATGATAGACCCCTATACCATTGTAGGGCTTTCCCTTTTAAAGATGAAGCTAGGAGTCTAACGGCCACATCATCTTATGTAATACCATGGATATTATAGACATTTGCAACCTCTTGAATATGTTTTAAGGGAGAGATAGAAGTTTCACCAGTAAAAGCAGGCATACTTTTGAGTGCAGCTATTGGTATGTCATGTCTTTGAGCCAATAAAAGAGGACTTCAAAAATTAAAGGTGGAAATAGCATGAGCTCTAGCCATATAAGCAAGTAGTCTATTAATATGAGCTGATGGATTTTTGGGTTGAGACTTAACAATAGGAGGAGTGGAAATTGATCTTGCAAGAGTATGTACTTCCTCTGTACTCCTAACTGGTGATAGAGAAAATCTAGTCTTTCTTCCTCTAGGATTTGAAAATGAGAGCTCTTGGTACTAAAAATTACCTTTAGAAGATTCCCTTGTTTTAGCTTTAGGCATGAATCACAACAACTTCAGCTTGGAACCAGATATTAAGGGTGTAGAGTTGCCAAGTTTTTTGTGGAAATGAGCCTCTTGAAGGCTTGAAATACTAAGAGCAACACTATTTCCTCAACATCAACTTGAAATTTTTCTCTTTTGACACTAGTAGACTTAAAATCTTCTTGAACCTTGTCCCACCAGGCATGCCAAAAAATTTTGTCACAAAAGTGTGTGCCCTTGTCCAAATTCTTTACCTAAGGACAACCTTGCGAAACATGGAAACAACTTCCAAATTTTGGGACTTAAAATATGAGGCTGAGTCTCTGGAAAAGGCTAGGTTCCTTTGCTACCAGGATGCACCTAACTACTCTTGGAGAGGAAAAGGAAGAAGGAATGCACAAAAGAAAATCTACCTACTTTAACCTAAGAGGGTGATGCACCAAAATAGAGTGTTTGAACTTATCTCTGCCCATGAATGCACAGTCAACCAGTTATAACCTCAAAGGATACAGATTCCACCCTTGCTTAATTCAGTAATCACATGTAGATCAGACAAGAAAAGAATGCTATAGGAAGAAACCTCACTTAATATCATTCAAATGTCAAAAGTGGATACAATCATGCAAATTGCATAATATAGACAAAAACATTAACCAGAAGCAAAGCAATCTTGCACATTGTGTTAATGGCTAAAAGAGACCCAGTAGAGGATTAAAATGGTTCAAAAGCATGAGAAATTATAGTTGTATGCATGGGAAAAATAGTAGAGAATCAGAGGAAGATCAACCCTTACACATATTAAAAAATCTACCTTTATAGCTCAGGCATAACTGAGATATTTCTAACTGGACTTACTCCAAAACCACTGTCTTAAATGCTTAGAGAATAATCAAACAACTATGGATACAATTTGATCTTGGTATAGATTCAAATATAATGAAATCCAATATTTTTCCAAAAAAGAGCATTGAGAAGACAGAACGACACCATTAAGTCACTCTGACCAAGTAGATGGATAAAACTAGAAGTGGTGGAGTGTTTTCCTTCATTCACTAGGCATGGCATTCACTAGAGAGTGGTTGAAATTTATCATGCTCTTTCCCATAGTTAGCTTGACAAACCAACATTAAAGTCAATAGGTAAACTAAATCTAGCAACCAAGATGGGCCACATGGGCCAATAATATTATTTCTTTTCACCACCCCACAAAGTCTCCACACAGTTTGACCATTTTTCTTTTAACCAATTGCACCACCCTCAAACTTAACCATGGTGGTTAACTATATTGTTTACCTCCTCAATCCTACAAAGACGTGTCCTTTGGGAACTTCCCCACAATGTCTAATGTTCTCACAATTCCATGATGTAGGAACGTGCTAATTGTCAATCTACATAAGACGAATGATTGATGAAAATCTTTGTCATTATTGCACCTGCCCCATTATCTTTTAAGCCCACTGACCACTCAACATCCACCTTAGCATGACTTGGCACCATTTGTCAAACTCTAGTGGCCCATATGGAAGGACAAACCCACCAGTCCATATGTCATGATGTTGCTTCCTTGCATTGTCAAAAGGTTTGACAAAAGATAGAATGCAGGATAGTGACTGCCAATGGAACCCTAGCCATACTCTAGCTTGTATTGGTGTGTCAAAACAATACCTTACTTCATCTATGGCCCATGAGAAATGGGACCCATACACCACATGGCAGTGAGGTGCTTACCTGCTTTATGTAAAGGTTGTTCACTTTGAAGAAGTGAGAAAGTGCTCACTGTAGATTTGGGCAAAGATCTAATGACATAAAAAATTGTGGGAGTGAAAAGAAAACTAAGAAGATATGGAAATATTATAAGGTTTTAATTTAATTCATTTTGTATTTCGATGGCATTTGAATATTTTAAAAAATGAGAAGTGGCAGTTTATCATTTAAATTCAATTGTGGTGATTTTGGTAGGAAGGCAAATTTGGCCAACAATTACATCAATTGATAATACTTCCTAGGTGTGCATGCATGTTTATACTATAAATGATCTTTTCCATTAACCCTTTCTACTATCTATTGCTAAATTGAATTGTAGTATGATAGTAAAAAATTTATATGATTTATCAAAGAGTACTCTAATTGATTGTGGAGGTATGGATAACATGGATTTTGCCAAAAAGTTGGTGTGTGTTGAAACGGATGGAGGTTTAGTTATGCAAGGTCATAAAGGTGGTCTTTGCAAAAAGATCAAGAATTATTTGGCACCCTACACTATTCCCATTCACTACATGGCCCATTGAATGAATCTAGCTTTTGAAATTGTTCGTGATTTTGGTTGTGTAAGTATAGTGGAATCTTTAATCAAAGAGATTTACCAATACTTTTTTTGAAGTCCAAAATGAGTCCAAGAATTTCAACACTTTGCTCAAGGACTTACTAATGGGAGGAAACTTCTTAAAGATAATGATACCATATAGATCTCTTTGGATGGACTAGTACATTGAGTATTCTTTGAATATCCATCATTTCTTAGACTAATGCAATCTGTGCAAGACAGATTCCCTCATCTATATTCAAGTTTAAATAATGTTAAGACACTCTTAACTTTAGTAGCTATTCTCCCCATGCTATAGGACATGAGAAATATTATGAAAAAGGTTCAACAAAAGCTATGTAGATTTCATAATATAATAAGATATGTAAAATGACATGTAGTAGCCTGGATACTCTGTATGGATTACTACCATTAGATGAATCAATGTTTGCAAAGTGGATAGAAATCATAGATTTGAACAATCCTGGGAAGTTTTTACATGTTGGTGTAAATGATGAGGTATTTGCTAGGGTACATGGAGTTGACATGCCAATGTAGTACCATGCCTATGTCAACCTTGACTCCAACCCCAAAAAAGTAGGAAGAAAAGTAGAATTAGAACCAGAGAAGGTACTTTCACATGTTACAAGTGAAGACTTCAAGAAGATCAAAGACTCTATGGAGGGAGTGGTTAAAAAACTTTGGAAAAACCTTGGCCAGAGCAATCAATTGAGAGAGTCAATACTAGAATATATCAAGTTTACTGATTTATGTTTGACAATGATATTGGGTTTAGTGGAGGATGAGAGAGTTTTCAGTACTTTGGGCTTCTTGAAGTCAAAGGTTAGAAACAAATTAGACAAAAATTTTGATAATTATATGGGGCTCTATAATTCTAAGTATGAGGTAGATAGTTTCCCTTATGATAGGGCTCTCAACATTTGGAGAAACAAATATGGAAGAAGAGGGATGGCCAACATTTCAAACCCAAGTAGAAGTGGTAGTGGTTCATGTCTTGATATTGGAAGAAATGAAGATGATATTGACTTTGGCATGCATACTGACACTGACAGTGAATCTGAAGAAAATACAACAAACAATGAAATGTTATATGCAATAAATGAGGAAGATTTTGATGATAGTGATGCTGAGCTAGTCTAGGTAGAGTGGCAACTATAGCAGCTCCCCAACTTCAAGTTCTAACTTCTACATGAGTCAAGTAGTAGGGTAGTAGCTCTGGCCTTATCCATTTCAATTCAAATTAATTTATGTGCTCTAGTCTTATGAATGTTTGAGACTCTATCTACTAATTAATTATGTTTGTAGAAAATTTATATCCTTCATTTGCTGTCCTTTTATAGATGCTTAATTTTTTAAAAAACATTTTGATGTTACAAACTTACATGTTGAGATTTTCATTGTAACTAGTTTTTACTTTTAGAGTCTACACATGTTGAGATTTCCATTGATTGTATTTTTTAAACATGTTGAGATTTTCATTGATTGTATTTTTAAAACATGTTGAGATTTTCATTGGTTCTAGTTTTAATACAATAATACATGTTGAACTTGAGATTTTAATTCATTATAGTTTTTAGAAATTTTTAGATTTTCATTGATTCTAGTTTCTTTAAGAAATTGTAACAAAGTGCATTTAAAAAAAAGCTTTATTTAAATTTTTTTTTATTATAATTTATAATTATAAATCAGCCTGTAACATAATACATTTAACAATTACAAACAATTACAACCCTTTGCAAATGACTCAATGTCAAATGACCCTGAATTCCCTTTTACAGATACAAGGGAGCAATGCCAACAATAGCTATAGGTCAGTTTGTAATTGTATATATAATCAGATTATTACTACATAATACATTTTGTGTGTACAATCACATTGCCACATTGCCAATTGTACAAATTTTTCAAGTAGTAGGAGGGATATTTTTTTCCATTTTCTCTATGTAGTAATAGTATGCTAGTGCCTAGCTATCCAACTATCTTGATATGCTAGCTCTTGATCCTTGTAACAATTAACATTAAACAAAGTTGAAATAAAATCTAAAATTTGAAATTAAAAAGCAACAAGTAACAAAACAATTATAGTACTATCACTTTCTAAATTGTTACTTCTTAGTGCTATTAGCTATGACTGTCACTGACACTAACAATAATAGTTTGAGAAGATGACCCAACTCCAATGATGTTCTTTAGGGTGCTCCATTCTACATCATTTGGAAGCTCTATTTTTTTGAGGTTGTAGCTAAATAGTTGTAACCTCATCAACAATGAATAATTTGAAGAGATATTTTTACATGAATTGAAAACTTTATCTATAGATGCATTCGTTGTTGATAGTGCTTTGATGCAACTTATAGTTCTTTTTGGAGTAGTTTCCTTAGGCAAGTTGCCTAAATCAAAATTCATGGTGTTGTGCAACTTTTTCATGTAATCTTCTTTTCCAATGAATTTTCCTTCTGAGTAAGATAGATTTGGTAATCCAACATTTAGCAAGTTTAGTATGCTGTGATTCATCTTCATCAAGTCTTTGGAAGCAGATTTGAGAGCATCATCTATTTCCATTAATTGTTCATAATTGGGATAGACAACAAAGGTCATTATAGAGGCATCCAAGTGGTTGTTTATTCCTTGGTTTTCCAAATCCCTATCACTGGATCTTTGTACTTTATTCAAAATTTGTTTAGCAAAATTTTTTAAGGAATTGGTGAAGATAATTCTTTTACCCTCAATATCTTTTTTAACATTTTCCAGGAGAAATCTAAGATTGCTATTTAAATCAAGCCATTCAAGTAAACTATCATTGTTCTTCATTAGTTTCTCCCAATTTTCTTTTTTGATAAGCTTAACCATGTTTATTATAGTATCCTTGAAATGATGGTTTTTGGAAGATGTCATTATATTTTGTGCAATTACATTCTCCATGTTTTTCTTCATTTTGAACATCTTCATTTCACTCTTTTTCTATATTTCCTCTAGTTTCCCTTGCCAATTAGTTTCTCTCTTCCTCTCTTCCTCTCATCCTCCAATTTCTTCTTCAAATCTTGGATTGTCTTTGTAGTAGTTACCTCTTTTTTCTTCTCATCCTCAAGTTCCCTTTCCAAATCATGGATTGTCTTCATAGTGGACTCCTTTTTCTTTGCATTGTCCAATTCCTTCTTCAAATCATGGAGTATTTGAGTAGACTCCTCTTTCTTTGCATTCTCCAATTCCTTCTTCAAATCTATTATTTTCTTTGCAATTGACTCCACTTTTTTTTTCACATTCTCTAATTCCTTCTTCATATAGTGGATTGTGTTACAATTTGCAGTTATACTAGACTCCATTTTCTTTGCATTCTCCAATTCCTTCTTCAAATCAAGGATTGTTTTTGTAGTTGACTCCTCTTTTTTCTTCATATTCTCCAATTGCTTCTTCAAATTGTGGATTGTGTTTGCACTAGACTTCTCTTTCTTCTTCTCATTCCCCAATTCCTTCTTCAAATTATCAATTATCCTTGCTTTAGACTCCTCTTTTTTCTTTTCATTCTCCAATTCAATCTTTAAATTATTATTTTCCTTGACAATAGAATATAGGTTGGTTTTCAATTTATTGTTGACCTGTGTACTACTCTCTACAGACTTGAACAACTGTGTAGTAGAGGCTTTTTCATGTTGAATTCTTTTTTTGCATTCATCCAATTCTTTAGTCAAATTTTTCAATTGTTCATTCATCTTTTCTTGCTAGACAATTGCCTCTATAGAAGAAGAATTCTTCTTTGAACCTATTGTCTACTACTTTCTTCTTGGACTTCACATTATTAAGGTCTACCTGTAATGTTTCTATTTACTTTTTAAACCTTTTGTTTTCCCTCTCTGCTTTTAGAAGTGTAGAGTAGACTATTTTGTTGCTCTCTTTTGATATATAGATTTTGTCAATATTTTTCACTTTTGAAAAATTCATCTGAAGACTAGTAACTTGTACATCATTATGATTATTACATTTTCTGGTGGATTTTTATCTCTAACTAGGGGCATAATGGCCATGAAGTTCATCATTTTGGTGTTTGGATCATGTGTTGGAAATATACTATGAGTAGATCCCTAACATTCAACAACTGCATCACTTTTCAAAGTCTTCATAATTTGCCTGTTTCTTTTTCTTGTCTGAACAAACTTTGATGCAAACTCCTTTAAACTAAAATCTAGGTTTGTTGACACAATTGAGTGTTTGAAAGGTGAATGATCAATTGTATTGTTGTATGCTCCTCCAGCTATAGTTAAACTTACTCCACCTACAATTGTATTTTGAGGATCGCCAACATATTGAAGATGGCCCATTCCAAATCCTAGTGTTTTAGGACTATTTTCAGGTTTTTGTATAGGAGCTACTGGTGCATAAATAAGTGAAGTAACTGCTAACATTTCTTGTATTGTAATTTTCATAGCCTTTTTCTTTTTTGCACAAGGTTCATCCATGCTAGAGATAGTGCTAGTGCCAGTGGGATCAATTACAATTCGATTTGAAGATTTATCAAATTATATTGTGTTGGGATGACCTTCAAAAGTAGAAGTATAATATTTTTTGCCCTTTCTAGATGAATCATCTTCAATATCATCGCAAAATCCAATCATTGGTTTACTTCCTCTTTTGGGTGGGTCTGGTACTGGAACTGGATTCCAAATCCTTCACCACTTGCACCAATAGGCCCTATACTAGCATAACCCATTTTTTGTATCATAGTTGCCCTTTTATGATACAATTGTTTATAATAATCACTCATTTAAGAATTAACAATATGCCTACCCCCGGTTGACCCAAAATCCTAAATACCTTGAATGTCTCCATCAGACTTGAGGTCCTTCTATCTTTGAATATCATTGTCACTGCAACTGCCAAATTCATATAGTACAGTTAGATGTTCTTTATTCCAATAATTGCTGGAATGGTCATCCTCCTCAATTTCCTTAAAACCTATTGAGGTCTTTGGTTCACCCAAAATTTGCCTCATTTTTCAAAAATTAGTCATCTTGGTTTGACACCAAAATTTAGATGTGCATGCCTCCTTAATTGCTTTTGACATACAATCTTAGAAGGCTGAGATGCTTATTTGTAGAAATTTAAGTATGTCAGAGGCTTTGATTTGTGTGACTCTAAAATGTGTATTGTCATAATTTGGGATGATAATTCTTGCATTGAAATATTATTCTCTATTGTATGTTCCTCCATCTCTTTCTTAATCTCATCCCATGAATCCATGTTTTTTAACTTTTCTATCAATGACATCTCTTGATGTTGATATTTTCTTACAGAATTCTCATTGGCAATAAGTCTTGTTTTTATTATGTTTAGTGGATCATAATTCTAGTGGCTGACAAAATCAAAGCCAAACAAATTTATCAATTCATTTGCCACTTTGAAAACCTTTCTCTCAAATGTGAGGCCTCCAATTGCAAAAGGAAAAGAAGAAAATATCATTTTCTTTTGTTGCCCAATGAAAAGTTCATCTGCACTTTCCATCTACTATACATATTCCAATGCAAAAACCCTTTCTATAACATGCACTGGAAGTTTGCACGGTTCAACCGCTGAACCGTAAAACCTTAAGACAATGTACTCTTCCATGAAGAACTAGTTAGCCAATTGAATTTGACTTCCCAGTTGAATACAATCTTTACAAGACACAAACAATCTAGGTATTGAAGTACCTATGATTTTTTGGTAAATAGGTGTGAAAAAGTAATCTACAAAATGGTTGAAGTTATTATTGTTAGTAGTCATCCTCATCTTATGTGTCCACTCATATAATAGACTTGGAGTCTCTGATTTCTTCTGAGTTTTCTCATCAAACTTATAGACCTCAATATCAAACTTGTTGTTATTAGTATCAAATATTAGATGATGCTTTTCTAAAAGAAGGTAGCACAAGTAACTTGTGAACCTAAATGTCTTCATCTTTCCTATAGTTATACTTTGTTTAATCATTAGTAATTGTTCTTGCATAGATTCAATAATGTGCTGAACAAAATTATATCTTACATCTACCTTCTCAACTAAATAACCTTGACAATGGATTTTATAAATCATTTCAAGAAAATTGTACCCCACTTCCTTCCTGTTGTCCAATCTTAGACAAAATGATAACAAAGAAATAGTTTTCTAAACCCATGACACAAAAATATCATACTGATAAGGAGGCTTATGGTCTATGTCCAGTGTAACACTAACACTAGTATGATCAATAGATGACTCTAAGTATATTAAACCCTTAATATATGAATCTTGGAAAACTCTATCTAGTTTTTCATAAGCCTATGCTAGTTTATCCAAGTCAATGTGCTCGTTAAGGCTTTTTGGTTTAAACCCTAGCCCTAGGTCTACCAAAGTGAAAAGTTCACTCTTAGTTATGGATAAAATTTCCTCCTAAGTGTTTTGGTTTACAATTTCATTTCTATTTTCATCACAATTCTCAGTGCATAGCATTACAATTTTACAGAAAGGGAATACTTTGGGTACAACAAGGTTTTCTAATCCAGTAACCAAAGTAGCTAGTTTATTTATATGTGCATGAATACTTTTGTTATATTTGTAATAATTTCTCCCCTTTTGTGGATCTTTCCACTTATTAAATAATTAATGTCTAATTCCCATTATTTTCAAATTTCCATTGATAACAGGATAAAAAATATCATGACATTCATCAGTGAAACTTGAGGTTTGTAGCACTTGCTTGAGTTCTATAATATCTTTCTTTTCCTTTATGCTTGCACTCGTACTGGAGGTTTTTGACTTTGTTTTGCCCATGTATGCTATTGGTTATTACATAATTTTTTTCTTCAAGCTCTATTTAAAAAAATTGTAAAGTGTAAACCTAAGGCAATAAGAATCAAGATTTCTATTGCTACAAATTGTACTATTTAAAAAAAAAAAATTAAATACCTAGAATAGAGAATCAAGATTCGACAATATTGGTGCTAGAAAATACTCAAATAAGTGTTGTTGTCCTATGATACTCAAGTTTCACACTTTCAGTCTTCAGAACACAAAATGGAATTTAGTCAATCTTTGAAAAGTTGAAATTTGAAAACCCTATTATGTCGGACTCTCAACTTCAAGAACTCTAAACTTCATACTCTAAAAACATTAAAGGTTAGTAGCTAAAAGTTAAAATGTAAGTATAAAGTAATTAATGATTTTAAGTACTTTATAATGCTATGTACAATGTACATGTAAACGACATCAAGACTCAATAATGTACATAACTATAATAATAAAAAGTAAAAATTAATTACATTAATATACATTTGAATTTTGAATTTTTATTATTTTAAATAAATAAATTAACAAAAATAAAACTTAATAATCAATATGATTTTCGGGTCAATTTGTGGAATGTTATCGTTGTTTTCAAGAGTCATCTAGAATCATGACACTTATCAAGGACACATGTCAGGATTTCAGATGTTTCTTGACAACAACATAATATTCTCAAAATTTACCCAAAATTTATCTCCGGCCATTGATCTATCTTTTACTTAATAGTCGCCAAGTCAAGCTTAAGTAATAATTTTTTTAAAACAATAAAAATAATAATTATTAATATTGATTGAGTCTTGACACTTGATTGAGCTTTGCAATGATCAGACATGTGTCATGATTCTATATGAATCTAGGCACATGGGAAAACATTTCCCAAATTGGTCTAAAATTCATCTCAGGCCATTGATTTTTCTTCTAATCAACAGTCAAGACTTGGACATATGTTATAACTATAAGAGTGTATCTTGGACTTCACATGTCTTGATTTTGGGTAGTGGAATATTTTCATAGACACGTGTCATGATTCTAGATGATTCTTGACAATAGTGATAGCTCATAGCATTCCCAAAATTTACCTAAAATTCATCTTGAGTTATCGATCTTTCTTTTTTCTAACGATCAGGAGTTGAGATTCATATATAACTATAACTTATAAGAAATAATCTTTGATTACACGTGTCTTGATTCTGGGTAGAGCTCGAATTTAACTTTAATCTTTTAAAATTTGGCTCAAAAGAGAGCTACGATTGTTGATCTATCATTCATTGAATGGTCTAGATCAAATCGTGAATTGTTAAACCTTTTGCATAACTAATATTAATTATTTAAATTATAATTTTTGGGAGAGGACAAAATAGTTGAGCGGGGTCCAATAGTCCATCACTCTATCATGAACATAGAGTCCAATCTTCCAACCCATTTTTACTATATATTATAATTAATTGATCTATTTGTACATATAAAAAAATCCAAACGTTGATAATAAATATAGCAATACTTGAACACATGAAACCTTATAAATGTTATAGAAAAAATAAATATATGGATTCGTTAATGAGTGAAATAAATAACTTTTTGTCTCAAATAAAATATCATAACTATTTCATATATGTTTGTCACTCAAAACATAATATGCTCAATTAAATAAACATTGATATCTTAGTGTACAAATACTACTCTTATGTGTACAACTATTGGGGTAGCAATGTATATGCATAGAGTAAATCATATCAATAATATGTCTCATCAAAAATATAAAAGGTGAATACTAATAAATGCTTTGTATTTTCTTATGAAATGTGTGAGATTGTCAAAAACTTTTAGTTTTCAAGTAATGGTCCCTTTGTGTTGGTTATATGTTGTATTTTATATAATAATGTGTTATTTTATACCAACAAATAAATTTTTTTTTATTGAAGTATTTTTCATTTTGTGTTACATATAAAAGTTATATATAACAAATATTTATGATTAATAATAACTATCTAATTTATTTAAGTTACATATATGTTACATTTCATATATTTATACAATATTCTATTAATAAAAAATAATAATTTTAAATTCAATTATTAGATATTTTTAGATTAAGCTTTGGGCAAATGTTTAAAAAGTCATTTTCTAGACACATATCACTAGGTGCACTATTTTAATGAGTTGCATGATGAGTCACAACTTCAAACCTTAGTTGTAGCATGTAGGTACTTCAATGTCCATTTTACATTTCAAAAAAAAATGAAAGTCTTACGATATCCCATGTAGCAGCTACATGTTGACAAAGTTAGCCCTCATGATTACTAGTTCCTCTCTCCTATCTTGTTGTTGCACAATGCAAATTAAATCTTAAATCACAGTGTAGTAATCAGTTGCAAACATACAAATTATTTGAAGTTCTTGACAATATCCAAAATCCATGATTTGGATGAATAAAATTAAACATGTAAAATTAATGTAACATCGAATTTTCAAAAATATAAAATTATAATTTGTAAATTGTAATCAATTATCATTCATCGATCATTAATTGCTTGATAATGATAACTTGATTTAATAATCGTAGTATTTTGACTTAATTAAAATTAATTTAGATTATAATCAATATTTGCTAAATTGTTTCAGCTTGATAGTGATAATTGATAACTTAATTTAAATTTAAAAAACTGTAGCATTTTTTATTTAATTCAAAATATGATAAAAAGTTAAAAATATTATGACGATCATGATATTTAAATAAATTTTACATTTCAAATTAGGAAGAAATGAATAAATAAATTAATATTCAATATTTTATATGAACATTTATATATAAGTTATAATTTGAACTTTTTATTTTCAAATCATATTTCAATATTATTTGTACAATTTAGATTGCATGATCATTGATTAGGATTCAAGATTCATGAATCATGATGTTACATGTATCATAAGTTTAACTTTAACGAACTATTTATTTATTGATTTAATATTTTAAAATAAATTAATAATATTTAAAACTATTATAACTAATAACTATTAACTTGCATGGCCCTAGCCCCTCCATTCATATATTATCAAATTTTATAGGTTTTGAAATTTAAAGGACATACATATACATATTACAAATTTACAAATTTTCATTGGATAATTTTCAATTGAATAATTTTTTACTATAAATCATTAATCAAATATGAAACCATAAAGGGATTGTTGAAACCCTTTTTTTGTGTTTTTAACTTTATAACTATTAAAAGTTAATTTTTTATAACAGAGTCATAAACTAACATTTCAACAGTGCATTGAGATGCCAAAAATAAAGTCATAGACTAATAGGAACAATGATTTGAGAAGCCAAAAACTATTATTTTCATTGATAATATTTGAGAGTGTACAATGTACATAATACTGATTCATAACATAAATATTCAAGTATCTAAACTAGTGGCATCTGGGATGGAGGACTGGTTAGATTCTAGGATTCCTTTTTCAAAATTTGAATTGGTTGGGTTGCTGGTAGGCGAGAATCTGGTCAGAGAGAATCTAGTAGGAGGAACTGACCCTCCAGACGCTGGATGGGGTTCTGAGACGAATGTTGGGACTGAATCCTTGGCCGATGTGGAAAATGGAAAGATCTTGTGTGCATCTAATTCTTTTTGTGCTCAATCAAAATTTGAAATATCTGGTTCACAGGCAGGCGGGAAACTGGTCAGAGAGAATCTGGAAGGATGTTTTGTCCTTGGAGGATCTGTTGGGGGTTCTGAGAAGAATTTCAGGTTAGATTCTCTGGCCGAAGTGAATATTGGAAAGAAGTTGCACGAATCTGGTCCTTTTTTGGGGTAGGAGGTAATCTGGTTGGAGAGTATCTGGCAGGAGGAATCGACCCTCCAGGCATTGGAAGGGGTTCTGAGAAGAATGATGGGAAAAAAGCCTTGGCCGTTGTGGATAATGGAAAGATCTTGTGTGATTCTGATCCTTCTTGTGCTCAATCAAAATTAAAAATTTCTGGTTCACAGGCAGGCGAGAAACTAGTCAGAGAGAATCTAGCAGGATGTTCTATCCTTGGAGGATCTGTTGGGGGTTCTAAGAAGAATTTTGGGTCAAAATCTCTGGTCGACGTGGATATTGGAAAGATTTTGTGCGAATCTGGTCCTTTTTGTAGGGTTCGTGTCCCCCCATTGGATTCTGTTCATGGGTCGGGACAGGATCTCGGGAAGGAGAAAGATGTTGCTGACTCTAACAAGGAAATGTCTTCAGAAGGATTGAAACCCTAGTCTTCTCTTTTTGGAAAGAAACCTACAGGAAAACCTCTTTTCCCATCGGTGATTGCTAAGTCTTGCTGGGAGAAAGGTGAGTTTCAAGTTTTTATTCCAGATCCTTTAGTTGATTTTTCTGTGTCCTCCCTAGATTTCACCCTAGTGGCTAAATTTTTAGGAGCAAGACCAGTTCTTGAATCTCTTAGAAAAATGGTTAAAAGGAAATAGATTATTTGAGGAGAAGTTGATATTGCCCCAATGTTGAATGGTTTCTTCTCTTTTGTTTTCAATTGCATTGAAGATATGAATATGGTTCTTTGTGGGGGACCATGCTCTTTTGGTAAATGTTCTCTCACAATTAAAAAATGGGAGCCTAACATGGATCTTTCAGATTCTTTTTTCTTAACCACCCCCATTTGGGCTAGACTTCCTGGTCTCCCTTTAGAATTCTGGCATGAGGACATTTTCAAAGGTATTGCCAATTCTTTTGGTGAATTAGTGGCACTGGATAATGCTACGATTTCTAGAACCAAACTTCAAAGTGCCAGACTTTATGTTAAAGTGGCTGACCTAAATTATCTCCCAAACAAGGTGGAACTAATTTCCAAACTTGGTAAAAAGACTCAAGAAATTATTTTTGAAGATCTGCCTAACTATTGCTATGCTTGCAAGAAACAGGGGCATCTGGTCAAATACTGTCCTTCCAAAAGTAGAAAGTATCCAAACAGTGTTTTGGATTGGAAAAAGACCAAGATCCAGCAAAATAAAGTATGGAAACCCAAATAAGATTCTAAATCATCACATGCAAAGGTGGATAAAGAGCCTTCATTTGAGAAAGAAATCTTTGAGGAAGAAGGACATGGTTTTCAATCTAATACCATAATGCCTAAGCAAAGAATAGATGATCTGGCTGATTTATCAAAACAAATTGTTATTTATCAAATGATAGAAGATCAAAGGAGAGAGTTAGATGATAAAACCATGCTAGAGGAAGGTGAATTCTTGGCTGAAGATGGAAATCAATCAGAGATGGGTGATCTTCCCGTTTCTCAGTCCAGGGAGTTCCAGATTTGATCTCAAACTAATTATGACCTTCCTTTGGATGAACCTCCCCCCTTAGATGCTGCGATTGAAAAAGGAGACAACTCAAAGCATAAACCAAACCAAAGAAAAAGAGCTGATATTAAGAACATTACTAAAGGGGTAGAGACTAGAAGCAGCAAAATGGTCTAGCAAACCAAGATAAATTCTCTTGCTTCTACTCTGGATAAATCTAGAAAAAGAGCAGAACAGTAGTCCAAGGTGAAATCGGATGTTGGTCGTCCAGAAAAATCTGGAAGAAGAACCAATAAGAAAACCAGAGAGTTAGAAAGTATGCAAAATATTGTTGATGGTAGACAGGCTACTATTCTAGATTTTACCCCTAAAAAATAGATATGAAAATCATTACTTGGTATATTAGGGGGCTGAACAGTATTCATAATCTAGATATTGTTAGGATTTTGTTAGATAACAAAAGTCTGAGTTTCTCCTGCTTCAAGATAAGTGCTAGAGAAAGAACATTTCTAAGGAATTTGTAACTAGAAGAACAAATTTGATCAGCAATCCTTGGTGATTTTCCTGGTCTGGGAGGCTTCTCAGGTCACCTCGCATTCCAATTTATTTTTCCAGGTTCCAGTGTCCTCGCTGGTTTCTCTTTCTGATCACTTCTGTTGGTTTTAGGTCCTTGCTTGACCTAGTTTAATTGTATTGCTAATTTCAGGTCTGCTTAAAACCTGGTAGAGCTTCATGGTATATCTTTCTTTTTGATGTAAAGGGTTTCGGGGCCCCTTCAAAACCTATTTTTACCTTAATCTAAAACATAAATATTCAAGTAGTTGATTAAATCAGCCTAGTTTTACTATTTCATAATTTACATTAAAGGGCAAGGCCCAATCAAAAGAAAAACTGATATCTTAAAAATATTTTTTTTGCCCAAAGGGCAAGGGTCAAGGAAACAAGATTTAGGAAATAGGGAATAGGGAACCAGGGAATAGGGAGCATTAGTAGGCTAAGTTGTCAAGGGTTTGAAGCCTTCAATCAGAAACATTTTCAAGCCCCTATGTGAGTAATCTCTTGGAGAAGATAATGTCGCTGAACTTGTCCAGCCATGTGAAGTTGGTCTCATTGATTTCGTCCAACAAAAAGTAGTTTCATAGAAAATCCCTCCTGAGCTACACCCACTTCCGATGGTGAGTCAATTTCCATTCATTCATGTAGAGTAGGAAGGGGTGCTTTTGTACAATGCTCCCTATGCCTTGATCACAATACTTGTCTTCTACATCTACAAAAGGGATGCCAATGCCTGACCCTCGTAGCTACTTGACCAATACAAGAATTTTGATGTCGTATTCTAAAATTTTTCCCTTCAAAACATTATGCAAAAGCATCAAAATTTCTACTTGATTGCCTCCAAGGTGGAGAAGAGATGCAAGGAAGTAGGAGGTAATATCTGTGGACACGTGGTACCTCTTATCATTTCTTAAGAATTCATGGCCAAGGAACATGGATAAAACATGATGGATAAAATGAGCTTGGGCATCTTCCTTGCAAACCATGACTAGAACATCATTAGGTATTATGCCCAAAAAGGGCTTCTGCAGACCCATTGTAGTGCATTTCAGGCAAATTGGCATATCCATGACTAAGAAACTTTGCAAACTAAGAAACTCTACAAACCGAATTCAGATTCAAGAATTTGAGAAATGATAATGAAAGAGGAATTGAAGAGGCTATTTAATGGTGGTTACATTAAATTTTTTGGCATTCACGACCTTTCATAACTTATTTTTTTTGTATTCCTATTAATTTTTAAGTGTGCAAAATGTACTCACATTAATGTCGGACAGTCAAAGTGCCTAGCAAGGTGGCTGTAAATAGAATGTAATAATTGTAATTGTCAGTACCAAATTTATGATTTTAATCTTGATGTGATGTTCACTACATTCTAGTTAACGGTTTTTGTGCAAAACTTGCCATGTGTCTCCATTCTAGAGAATTTCATGTGACTCCACATCTTTTCAAGTAACTATCCTGGAAATGCTTCTTCCATCATTAATCTCTAATTAATCAATGGTTGAAAAAACTATTGTATTAAAAATACGAAAGTGATGGTAGCTAACTTGGTAATGGTGACATTGACGTAATGACATTATTAATAATTGACCTAAGATAGTACACAAGTCGAAGTGACTACTCAATAGTCAGTATAATCACTAGCCAATACACGTGCAAATTCATTTTCAGATTAAACAATTTTTTAGTTTACCAATTATCACTAAAGATTAGCCAAGACCATTATTATTCATTTTCCTACAAAACAAGTAATTCACATTTGACATCACAAACTCATTTTTGGAAAGAGAAAAAATAGCCATCATTTATTTATCTGTCAGCAAGAAAAAAATGTAATTCACCACATTTAAAATGATTTTTGATAGGGCAAGAAAAAAATTTCCAACATATAATATTTTATTTCCCTACATGGAATAAAAACTCACGCTCAACATTAAAATTTACTCGCCCACAAAATGTTGGATTCGCTAGCATTCCAGGCATTTTTTTGGGGAGGGGTTTCTTAAAGTTATCCTTGTGCCTTATAAAATTATAATTTTGGAAGATTACAACTAAGTCCTTTGCAAAATTATGATAAATCCCAGTTTTTCTATACCTCATGTAAAATTATGAAATTTCACATCTTTGCTAAGCTACTAACTCCTTGTCTCAAATAGAAATTTTTTCCATTTTTCTGAGTTACTAATTTCACTTAAAATACAAAAAAAGGGATTTTTCATGGAAAATTTCATGAAATTTTTAAAGATTTCACTAGTGGATCCTTTTGGGGAGGCATATTTCTTGCAAATATGATGAGAACCTAACTATCTTTAGGGAAAAAAAAGGAATATGGAAAATATTAATCCTACCCCAATAATAGTACATATATAATCATATATTAAAAGAAGAAGGGTGTGAGATATTTTTCATGCACAAGAAACTCTTGAATGTTCCCACTAGTGTCATGTGTGAAGAAAGAGTGTTGTCCTACTTTCTCTAATATGATAAAAAGATCCAACCACAAAGAATCTAATTTTTTGTATTTCCTCTTGTCTTGATCTTTGATATTACACTTTAGGACCCAGTTTCCAATGTTGAATGATCTTTCCATTGATTTCTTGTCATGAAGTTACTTGACATATTTTGCTTCTCAATATTATGTTTTGATGTTAATCTCCTAACTTTATTTATGTCAACTAGTGCATTGATACGTTCCTCCATAAAAAATCCATGCACTTAAATTGTTCCTCATTCATGAACCTATATACTAGTATTAAATCATTCATGGGGAGCTTGGCTTATTTTCCATAAACTAGTTCAAATGGAGAGATTCCAATAAACTTTTTCACTATTATTTAGTTTGCCCATGATGCAAGGTTCAATTTGGTGTCTTGGGATCTTTTATTATTATCCAACATCCTCTTGATAATATTAAGTATGTTTTTGACTTGATTCAATCCTATCATTTCCTTGGGGGTGATAGAGGGAAGAATTAGAAATAACTATGTCACACTTGCAACAAACATCAGATAACTCTAATCTAAAGGACATACCATTTTCTACAAAAGTTTTATGGGGGACTCCAAACCTTGTCAATATTTTTTTCCAGTAATAACTTAATAATAACCTTGTAAGTAGATTTCTTGGTTGGTATAACCTCTACCCATTTATTTAAATAATTAGTGGCTACCAAAATCCAACTATGACCTCCACTTGATTTAGTGCTTATTTATCCTATAAAATTAATTACCCACATTTGGAGAGGTTCATTTGATTGTAAAGTTCTTTAGGAAATGCCTCATTGCACTTTAGCTTTTCTAAAAATATCTCACATGCTTCACATTTTATGACATAGGCACAACAATCCTTAAATATATGTGGCCAATAATATCCTGCACATAAAATCTTGTATGCATTGGTTTAGTAGAGAAATGACCTTAAAAAAATCCTTCATGATATTATTTTAGGATAGATTCTCATTAGTAAGTGTCTAAGCAAAAAATAATATCCTATCTCGATTCTTCTAGTAGTGGTCTCCTTGGATAAAAAAATATTTTGCAGCTTGAAGCTTGAAGATTTATATTTATTTTTTGATTCTCATTCAAATTGTCATGGAATCTCATATGTCTTAAGTAGTATATTATATTACTATACCATGGACACCTTTCAATGCTTCCATGTGTTCAAGATTTGTTTGGTTTACTTGTGCTACTTCCAAGTTTGCACAAGCCATAAGTTTGGCCAATCCTTGACTTCTTACCAGGTTAGTTATATGGATATTGATATTAAATTCTTGAATTTGATTGATCCATCTACAACTTATCCCTATAGTCTCCATTTTTCTAAAGATGAACCCCTTGAAACAAAAATTCAACACATATGAAACTATATCAACACTAACCATATAAGTTCTAAATGATTTTACTACCTTCACTAATACATAATTTTGTTTCATCTTTATATCATAATTAAGATAAGATCTTTGAATTTTTTTGCTAAAGAATATAGTAGGTTCTTCATGTCTTGTTTCATTCTTTTGAAGCATGACTACAACAAAGAATGATAGGATCCAAAAGAGAAAATCTGGAAAGGTTTTTCTGAATATGGAGTCTTGAACATAGGTGCCTCTTTGTTTTCTCTCTTTATATTAGGAAAATCTTGTAATGCCTCTTCATCCCATAAAACCTTTTTTTGGAAGGATTATTAAGAAACAAGATATTGAGAGGGTGGGAATCAGGATCTTAAACGTTAACTTATAAAACCAAATTACTAAATTCACACCTAATTTATCTCATATCTTAGATCTAACATTAAAACTCTAAGGCTAAATAGTAACTAAAGTACATCACATCCATGAAAGATTAAACACATAATAAAAATGATTGGTAACCTAGAAACACTTCAATGTGAAGGTAAAACTGGGGGGAAGGATGAAACCCAAAAATCTTCATTGTTGCAACTGTAAGAATTTGGCTTAGGCCAGAATTCACCCAAGAACTAAAGAACTCATCACAAGCACACAGTAGACCAAAATAGATAGAGTATGATCAAAATGACGATATTCATTCAATAACCAGATTGAGAGTACACTAGGAGTGCTTGAATATAAAGGCCTCAGGAGAGCTTCTAGAATGCATAAACGTTAGCATCATGATATGTCATACAACCAAGCACATGTCCACCATATATGGATTATCCTCCATTAAGCATGGGATTAAGTGCGATGATGTTAGGATAAGCCTACAATGGTGTAGCATGCAAATCAGTGGTGTAGACAACATGTGCTAAATGAGGAGTGCAGATAACTATGTTGTCATCATGACAACTCAGTGAATGATGAATACTCCTATGTTACAGACACCATGTGCATAATTAGAGTTGCATAACTCAATGAGAGTTCACAAAATCCTAAGTGTCTCACCTAAAATAATAATAAAATAATGCATTAACCTAAGTAAAACTTAAGTAAGTGTAATAAGTAAATACTTATTTACACCAACACCCCACCTTAAGTGCAACTTAGGGGAATGCCCTTAAGCTGATGAAATCTAGGATGAAATGTAATATGGGTCCCAACTACTAGGCCATGTTAGGTACCCATGTACATAATGATATGCAATCTCCCATAAAGTGGGGAAAGAGGGAACAACTCGTGGAAAAAACCCTCCCCCAAAAAGAGAGATAAACAAGGATGCTTCGATGGATGGAGTAATCAAGACCCCCCCATTACGATATACATCTAGTCTATACATAAGAGAATGATGAGAAGAGGTAGAGAGACAGGATGGGCTCCCCCCCCCAAAGAAGAATGCCAAACAATGACTACTTCGATGAGGAAGCTGATCCAAGACTATAGAATGGTGTTCCTCCCCTTAGGAAGAAACAATTCCAAGGGTACAAATGAGACTCTTCCACTGTGTGTGGAAAGAATCCCATGGATAAGTGATGTCTCTAAAACCTGCTCAACTGGCTGAAGAACCGGTTCCAAAGAACTGTTTGACTTTGTAATTAATGAAGAACCTTGTTGCATATGCTGATCATAAGTATCCACAATCACTTCAACCTGTAAGGATTGATCATGTAGAGAATGAACAAAAGAGTTTGGAACCCTTGTGACAACTGAAGAAGGAACTTCTGCATCAAGAAGAAGAGGCATATCATGAATACTATCCCCCAAATCTTTCACTAAACCTATATCTGGAAGACTGGATGTACCTTGCTGTTCTGGACCTATCACTGTGACGATGTATACATGTGGACTAAACTGATGAAGTGACCTCTCGCTGTAATTGTCGATAGAACCCCACATGTCTGAAGCTATTGAAGCACTATCGCTGGTGTCACTATCAATATCCACACTGTATAATGTGTGAAGAGGAGTAGAGGACAAGCTAGGTGAACTTTCCTCAAAGTATACAACCTTCTCCACAAATATCTGATGAGTCTCAAGATCTAGAAGTTTGTATGCCTTCACACCATCTTCAGAACCAATGAAATTACAAGGCTGGGATGACTATGCCTTGCATCCCTTGGAAGATCTTTTTGCCCATACAGGACAACCAAAGACTCTGAAGTGTGTCACAATAGGTTTTCTACTGCATCATACCTCAAAAGGAGTTTTTCCATCTAAGGCTGGATGAGGAGAACGATTAAGAATGTCAGTGGCACTGGAGATTGCTTCGACTTCTAATGATGGATCTAGAGACTTGGCATGAATCATGCAACTTTCCATAGACTTGAGAGTTCTAATCCTCAAAGCTGCAACATCTGTCTTATGTAGACCAAATGCTGGCAGAGTCTAAAGATAAATGCCCTCATGTCTGTAAAAGTTCTTAAGTCTTTTTTTCACATCCATGTTTCCATTTTCCATATGGATTACTTTGATGGATTTCTTGGATTTTTGTTCTACATGAGCCTTGAAGTCTAGAAATTTGTCCAACACATCATTCTTGTTATGAAGAAAGTAGACCCAAGTGAACCTTGAAAAGTCATCAACAAAGGTAAGTATGTAGTGACCCTGGCTGAATGCAAAGGGACCTGCTAATACCATGTGAACCATTTGTAGAACACTTGTTACTCTTGAAGACTTCCCTCTTTGTAACTTCCCTTCTGGATGCATATCCACTAAATCTGTTGAACATTCACCCTTAGAAAAGTTGATTTGAGGTAGACCTTTGACCATGTGGTATGTGCAAAGTTGCTGAAGGTAGCGGTAGTCAAGATGACCATACCGCTCATGCCATAATTGCATGTTTGAATTTGATTGTGATAACAAGGCCTTTGAAGGAGACTTGGGTACAAAATGCAAAAAAGAGTACAACCTCTTGTGATCATTCACTTTCCCCATTGCAACCAAGGAATTATCTTTAAGACTATGCACTTTTACTAAGTCTGGAAGGAACTCAACTCTATGTCCATCTCCAAAGTGCATGATTTCGTAGATTGATAGGAGATTTGAACTTAGGTTTGGAACATAGAGAACCACTTAAAACTCTCCATTTTCCACTTCCACATTTTCTTTTCCTTCAAATTCCATTTTGCTATCATTCCCCATGAAGATGTACAGTACCTTGGACTGCTTCATTGAAGAAAAATCCTCCTTTGAAGAACCCATATGATATGAGGCACTTGAATCAAATATCCATTCCTTTGAAGAGTTTGCATTAGCCATGAGTGCTTGCCCTTTGTCCTTGGAATCTGAAGATGACCCTTTATCCTTATAAGTATTAGGCAATGGAACATTATGTGTGTTCATGATGTGATTCAACTCATCAATATTTTTAAGATAACACTCATGCTCTTCATGACCCAATTTCTTGCAATAAGCACACTTCTTCTTCTCCTTACTATTGTCCCCTTTCTTGTTGAAATTTGAGGACTTTCCTTGTTGATTAGATTGTGGTGTTGTCTTTTCTGCATCCTCAAATTTGTCTTTCTTCTATTTCTTCTTACCTTTTCCTTTATTTGAAGATTTTCTAGTTGAATTTTGAGAACCCTCATTGGCCACCAATGCTTTGGACTAAGGTGTTTTGAGAATCTCCATTAATTTCAACTTCTTTTCTTCATCATCCAATAGTTTAGCATATTCATCAAAAGTGACTTTCTTGTGGGCAGCCCCTAAGGTAGTCTTTGATGTGTTAAAAGAAGATACAAATGTGGAATACTTTGATGGCAGCTTGTTATGTATAAGATTGACCAGTTTTTCATTTTTGATAGAACTCACACAATCAGTAAGCTTTGTCCTTAATTCATTTACCTTAATGATGAAGTCTTGCATTGAGTCAATGACTTAGGATCTAAGGAAACAAGCTCATCTTCAATTTTGAACACATCCTCTTTAGACACTTTCCCATAAAGGCTTTCGAGGGTATCCCAAGCTTCCTTGGATGTAGTACATTTCTTGATTTGATACATGATTTTATCATCTACCCCCCAACATATATCACCTAGGGTTTTCCTATCCATGGCTACCCAATCTAAAATTTCACTTGCTGATACATTATCACCTGCTAGTTTAGGAAGAGTACCATCTACATATTGTGAAACTCCATTGTGCATTAAGTGATACCACATTTTGATTGGCCACGAAGCATTGTTATGAGGAGTTAATTTAGGAAACTTAAAGTTTCCCCTAATGCAGAAAATGAAAGAAAAGTGCAGAAAAGAGAGAACGCAACACCAAGAACACCCCCCCTTTTCACTAAATCAAGAAACCCCCCCAAAATAGATGCTTTAGGAACTTTATTAGTAGTGCAATTACAATGGGCCATTTGCCAATTTTTGCCTTCGTGGACTTCTGATTTTTCTTGTTACAACCTCTTGATGGAGTACAAATCTAAAACTTTACAATGTGCTACAATATTGAAGCATTACAAAGAAAAGAAAGGCCCTATTGCTAAAAGTGATAATTTTGTCCACACAACACTACAATCTAATGCCAGATTTAGAAAGTAGATGAAAAAATATGCACTTTCAAAAAAAATAGAACCTATTTTCGACTCTAGATGTGCTCGTACAGAGCATTTAAAGTTGCAAAATGTAAGATTATTCAGGTATAGTTGAAAAAAATGCAATTTCTAAACAATTCAAGCACCAAAACCAGAAACTAGCTACACCACTAAAAAATTTAGAAAATTCTACCTAATTTCAAAAAAAAATTGCACCTGATTTGGAGTCCAGATGTGTGAGTTAAGGCCTCTTGAAGTCAAACTACAAAAACCAAAATGAATTTAGAGAGAGGTTGGATCAGCAAAATAGGGGGTTCAATTTGATGGTCATATGGCCATCATAGCAGTTCAATTCAGTGCTGGAATGACATCTAGATGGGTGTCAAATTTAATCAACTATATTGATGATGTCAGCAAGAATTTTGGCCCGATGTTGACGTGGTAGTTGACATGGATTTTTGTACTGCATGGAACGTACAGATGGTACAAAATACTGACTGTATCACTGACGGTGTGTGACACGTAGATGTTAACATTGGCAATAAAATCATCGCGTGTCTTTCTTTGACAGGTCTGTGTGGTGGGTGCGGATTCATCTGCGTGGACTGGGTGCAGGTCCTTACTGATTGTACAGGGCTGATTTGTCAGCGCTGGGATGTGCTCTATGCAACAAAGCTGAAAATTCTTTTTCGTTTCTGGCGACTACAAAGTGCTCGCTGCATTCAAATTTTGGCGATGGGACTAATCTTAGTCCCACATTCGTGGTGTTTGCAGTCTACAAACTATTTATATGGTGATGCTTGTAGAGTTGAAACAAGATAAAGCTCATCGGTGTAGGCTTTGATCGTTGTTTGATGGAATCCGCCAGCTTTCCTTGGTCACCAGTTGGTGGGCCGAGAATTGTGAAGTGGGTGCTCAGCCAAATTTGTGTGAAATTTTGAGGGTACAGTACACAGATTAGCCTGCAGCTTAAATAAATCCTATGAAAATTAATACATCCACCAAAAAATAACAGAGCCAAGCCGGGGTATGATTGCCCAGTTCGGCCAAATTTTTTTTTGCACTTGGATAATAAATTCAAAAATATTTCTAAAAATGCCAAATAATGTAGAGAATAAATAATTCAGATACGAAAAATGAACAATCAGATCTATAAAACAATCATACCTGATCTACAAATCGGGGCCTCCGAGTTTTGATTTGCAAATTTTTTTTTGCCTCACGATCAACTTTCACCAAATATAGGCAAATTTATAGTGGATTTTCATCGAATTGATGCTCTGGATGAAATGGTGAGGTCAGATCTAGCTCTAGATGCTCCCAATTTTTGTAGATCCTTTGAATTTGTGTCGAGGTGCTAAAGCATGAAGGGTCTTGAATGGCTACGTGATGAGAATCCTCCTCAGCTCTGATACCATGTAAGAATTTGGCTTAGGCCAGAATTCACCCAAGAACTAAAGAACTCAACACAAGCACACAGTAGACCAAAATAGATAGAGTATGATCAGAATGATGATATTCATTCAATAACTAGATTGAGAGTACACGAGGAGTGCCTGAATATAAAGGCCTCAGGAGAGCTTCTAGAATGCATAGAAGTTAGCATCATGATATGTCATACAACCAGGCACATGTCCACCATATATGGATTATCCTCCATTAAGCATGGGATTAAGTGCAATGATGTGAGGATAAGCCTACAATGGTATAGCATGCAAATTAGTGGTGTAGACAACATGTGCTAAATGAGGAGTGCGGATAACTATGTTGTCATCATGAAAACTCAGTGAATGATGCATACTCCTATGTTGTAGACACCATGTGCATAATTAGAGTTGCATAACTCAACGAGAGTTCAAAAACTCCTAATTGTCTCACCTAAAATAATAATAAAATAATGCAAAATAATTAAATAATGCATTAACCTAAGTAAAACTTAAGTAAGTGTAATAAGTAAATACTTATTTACACCAACAACAACAATAAAGTTAACCTATTAGGGCTACAATGTTTGATCATAATATGTGATCTACCTTGTGGGGGGTCCACCCTATTAAAAGCTTCAAGACTATTAAGTCCTACACTATTAAAGGATTTCACACTTATAATTAAGGACTCTATTAGGAGATTTACATAGACCTATTAGAATTACTTGGTTAAGAGATTTTCACTGATTCAAAATTGATTCAATACCTAACCCTTGGTTTTCTCTACAAGTTGGTTTTTGATCTCCTTTTCTCAAATTTTGATTTGATCTCTCAATTTGGAATCTCCTATCAATCCTTCACTATTTTGATTGCTCTATCTGAACTAATTTTTGACTTATCCTTTCTTGCTCTATTATTTTGTTGTTTGCTTCTTCACTTGCACATTCTTACTCTCTCTTTCTCTCTCTCACACACACGCACACACACACACACATACTGATTTTAGGGTTAGAACCTTCTTAAATAGATATTTTGTGAAAGTTATAGATCTCAATTTTCATCTCATTTTCCCATTTATATTGATTTTTTGATTGATTGATTTGCATTCCTTAGGATCATTACCTTCTATAATGATGTATAATCTCCATCTTAATTGTCTCTACAAACACTAAATATTATATGGAAGTCAGCCAAAGAAATTCACATAGTTTTTTGTGTAAGTACAAACTCATATGACAAAACTGAACTATTTGACATCTAAATGTGTTGACAATCGATCATCGTTAACATTCATATTGGCACTCAACTTCCATATACAAGTGCTTCTCTATTTGCTCAGAGAAAAAATATTTTCTATTTACTTTATCTCTACTATAATAGCTCGGCTTACATATGTGCTCAGTCTCAACTGGGGTGCTGGGAAATCACTAAACAAGTTCTTCATTATGCTCAACCTTTACTAGATGACTCAATCACAGTTATGACCATTCATCCTTTCCTAGTAAATGACTAAGTGTTTGGACAATAACAAAAAACATAGGCTTAGAGATCAACGATCTCCCCCTTTGATATTAGTGGAAAAAACACTTTGTTGTGCATAGTCATTATGTTAAAAAATACTCCCCCTGAGATTATTATCTAAATATATAAAATTATGATGCTATGACATCTAATGTCTTTGACTTTGATTTTTTCTTTTATTTCCTTTGATCCCATTTCAATTTCCCCCTTATTTTCATCTCTCCAACATATTTCCCCTTTTTCTTCTTATTTCTCCCTTTTTTTTATCACTACTCAAAAAAATGTTTATGGCATTCTAGAATGTCTGCATAGCCTTTATTCCACTATTCACTTATTTTTTGCAAAACTTGAAACTGGATTTTTAACCTGGTAGCTAGATCAATTATCCTTCAATGTGTGTCCTTCAAAATAGTCTGTGCATGTTAGGGTTAGGTGGTTCTTATCAAAAAAATATTTATGGCTTGCCAGAATGCTTGCATAACCTTTATTCCACTATTCCCTTATTTTCTCCAAAACTTGAAACTAAATTTTTAGCTTGGTGGCTAGATCAATTAGTCAAAAAATGTTTGCAAAATGTATGTCCTTCTTCAAAATAGTCTGTGTAATAGAAAATTATTTATGTATTATTTCCAAATGGGGTGATAACTAAAATTGATTTAAGATCAACTTATTTTTGATCTCACTACCTCTAGCCATGAGCTCGGCTAATGTTTGTTGACCAAATGTCAACTTGTTATATGAGAATGAGCTTGAACATGTGTTCTTGCCCAATGAAATAGAACTTTCTCTCATTTCAAAATTTAATAAATCAAAGGAATGGTGATTCTCCAGTGTAAAAACCTAAACATCACTTAACTTCATCTATAAAGATTGGTCTTCAAAATCATTTCTAACTCTATGACCAATTTGGAAAGCTTTGCTTGTCTATTTACAAGTTCCTGAGAGACCTTTTCCAAAACTTTATGCTCAAATATTCTTTAGGACTACTACATCAATTTTTCATTGGTCTCTATATCCTCTTCCTATACCTTATCAACTATATACACTAATTGATCTAAAATTGAATGCTAACCTTCTAAGTTAGTTATTCCAAATGCATCCAAAAAAAATCTCTAACAGTATGTAATACCTATTTTTTCTTATGCTCTCTCCTTAGATTTTTTTACTTTGCCTTGCAGCTCAACAAGGTTTTTAGTTCTTGTATCTGCTCTATCATCAAGTTGTTTAAGTCATACACACGTAATGTAATTACCTCATCTAGACTAACTGAATCATCTAGCTCTTCTTCAGATTGAGTCAAAACATGAGATCTAGGGGTTGTATCACTTGGTAGTGATAGTTGCAGTTGTTTACCATTTTCAATTGATCTCCTTGCCTACTTCTACCTCCCTTGAGTAGGTTTCACCTACCATTCAAGTGTTCTCTCTAATGATTCTATAGGCTTTGTGCTCAACAAGTGCACAAGAGCTAGTGAAGCCTCTTGTCCTTTTGATGTCTTCTTTTCTGATTTCATCTCTATGCATTTTACCTCTTCTTTCTTATCTTATGCCAGAGGAATAGTCATACAAGTTAATTGTGTAAACAAAATTATTTCCTTGCCCTGTTGCTCAAAACTTGTATCCTCTACTACTGATGTAAATTCTACTTTATTAGTCTTTTCAATCTCAATCTTTGGATAATCGTCAACTTGTAATAGAACTAGATTTGTAAAAAGTAGATTTGTGACTGACATGAGGCTTTGCATATCTTCTTCAATTATCACATTTTGGTTCTATAGAGGTGTATTAGATATGTCTTTGATAGTAATAACCTCTTGTTGTTCACATTGATGCTCTAGTTGCTTGATCTCTTTAGTTAATTTAGCAACTTCTTCCTTATATGCATCCTCAAATACTATTGCATATAATCCTTCTCTAGGCTCTACTAGAGGAGTAATTAATCCAAATACCTCTTTCCATGCTTGAATACTATCTAACTCCACTTCATGAGCCTTATTTTTCAAACGTTTTGTATGCCTTATCTCTTAACATAAATTTCTTCACATAATCTTTAAGGGCTATAGACATATCTATCTTCCCCACATCTGGCATAGCTTGTGCCAATGTAGTATCTCTTCTTATTTATTTATTTGTAGATAGTGCCCACTTCAATTTGGCACCTATCCATTTGTACAAGCCCATTGGAAATCCATCTCCCAATTCTAAGGGTTTACGTCTAAATTTGATCATCATGTCAATCATAGATTCTTAAAGTTTAACTTGATCATCATTATTCAAAGAATCATAAGTAATATCTTTGAATACTGCAAAAGTTCCTAATTCTCTAACCTTTTCACATCCCTGATCCATAGTCATTAGAGGGAGTCTCTTTACATTTTCCAATTTTCTTAGCTCATCAGACTTAATCCCTTCATCATCTTCCTCCTCCAGTGTAAAAATCAATTTTCTCCTCAATTTCTCTTGTATATTCTATTGTGGTGAGCTAGCTAATCTCTTCTTTGATGGACTTCCTTTTTCTTTCACACCTAGGGGCTGAGCTATCTTTGATCTTTTTATAATTTTTACTTTTGGCTTCTAAGGTGTGAGAACCTTCTTTACATCTCCACTAAAATTATCTTTAACCTTAGGATCAACAATTATTACTTTCTTTTTCTTTGTTGCCTTGGGCTTGGCAACAACCAATTCTTTTCCTTTTCCTTCTTTGGCCTTAGTAGGTTATTCTGATCCTTCCCCTTCTTTGTTATTATTATCTTTAGGAATCTTACTCTTCCTTTTCTTTTCAGCCTTAGGCTTGCTAGATTTTTCATTAAGTTCTACAATTATTATTTCATATGTACCAGATTGCTCGACATTAGCATCAACATTCTCAATCAAAAGTGTAGTCACTACTACTGGAACCTCATCAACATTAACTTCATAAGGAATAGGCCTTAACCATGTAATCCTTGGTATTACTACCTGAGCATGCACAAAATTTATGTCTACTACAAAACATACCTCATCATAATACTTATCAATGATAGATTTAATTGTTCTCATTTTGTTTCTCATTTTAATTTTGAACTCAAAATAATTATCCATTATGGCTTCAAAATTTTCTCCCAAAATATTAATCAATTTGTTTAATATCTCTATAGAAGGTTAGCTCATGTTCCATGATACTATTCCAACCATAGGAAATGAATTCTATACATAGAAAAATATGCATACTAGCAAAGATCCGAACTTACATGATGTATTCTTTGCTTTCCTAATTGGTTCTAGGTTCTTTGATATTTGTTGCAGTTGTAATTCAACAAGGTCATAAGTATTATCCTTCTTGATAATTTTGTATCCCAAATCTACTACAATGCATGGCACATTGTTTAGTCTACAAGATTAGTAAAACTTGTGTGCAATCACATGAATGAAAAATTCAATTACAGGATCTTCTATCCCATCAATTGACATCCCTCTACCATTCCATTTTTCTTTGGTTAGCTTTTCAATTTCATTCTTTACTATAGTCCTTATAATTTTGGGTTGATCCAAGGTAGGGTGTCTAGTTACTTAGCATATAATGGCCTTGTTGGTTTTAATTGGTCCTCCTTCTAACCATATATTCATGTCATGGATATGACTGAGCACAAATTTTATCCATTCTACCTTGAAAACCTTTGGGAACCCTAGGGCACAAGTAAGCCCTTTGTTAACATCTATTTTATTCTCATCTTTTAAGACTCCATTACTACATAGCTTCTCATAGGCTTCCATAACTTTAAAATCTCCAATTTATATTACTTTACATAGGTAGCAGGATCTTACATCCAAAATAGTTAAAACTCTAGGTGGAATTGATGACAGGGCACCCATATCATCTTCAATCTTCTCAACAAATATACTGCCCTTGAAATTTGGTGGAGGACACTATTCATTCCTCATAATTTGTGTGTTGCTATCCTTCATTATTTCACTTGATGATTCCATTTGATGTAGGGTTTTGAAAGATAAACTCTTCTACGATATCTTTAAAAATGATTTACTCGGCCCTGAAAGTGTTACTTATTGATGTTAATTTTTTTTTCCAATGCTCCATTGTGATTCACTTGCTTCATCACTGAAATATCCTTAATCACCTTTAAATCACTTGTGAGATCTAGAATTTCTTGGTGAATAGAAATGTAAGCTCAAATTTGATGAATACCTTCAAATTTCAATTTTAGGTCTATAATAAATGTCCTTGTATTTGGTAGGTGTATGAAAACCATCTTGGTCTTCATAAATACTCGGTCAAGGTTACCTTACTCGGCCAATACTAATTCATTCGATCAACACATCAACTTTCTTAATCACTCGATCTATACTGCAAAGCTTAGTCAATATATACTGTACTACTGATGCTTAGTACTCTATAGAGTAAATGATTCTCTTTCACTTTCCCCTTTATGGATATGTTCTTAATGCATCTTTACTTATACATATATGAAGTTTTAGCACATCTACGTTAGGAACTGATGTAGAATTTATCATTGAATATACAATTCCTACATACCTTCTTCATTTAGTTAGATGTGGTGTGATCACCCGATCCATTGGATTCGATGATCTCAACTTTCTTGCTCCACTACTTCTAGTTTTCACTATCTCTATCCATGTTTTTGTTCTCTCAACTTTGTTATTTCCATTGTTTGGTGCTAATGCTCTGGTTCTACAATTTTTATTAGTATGTCCAACTTTGAGACAACTGAAACATACTATTTCTTTATTCAACCACTTCTTATAATTTCCTCTAAAATGTGTGTTGATGCAATTCTCTAGAATGTGTCCATACTCTTGATAATAGTAACAATTATACCATGTATTGTAATCCCAATTTTAGGAATTGACCTTCTTGGAGCATGTTCTTGTTTATCAGGTGTCCAGTTGGACTTTGTCTTGAATCTACACTCATGAGCTCTATGTCCATATTTATAATACTTATAGAAATTTCCTTTGAATGTAGTGAATGAATGAATTTTCTTTGATCTACATTCATGTACTTGATGTCCTACCTTTTTGACATTTAAAAAAATTACCCATAGACTTAGGTTTGGAAGTTTGGATACCATTCTCACTTCTACAAATGTTTACTATGTGTCCAAGTTTACCACAATGATGACATGCATGTTTTCCTTAAGAATTTATTTATTGTCCACGCTTTGATGATTCTCCTTCTTCATTAGATAGAAAGTGCTTGATGTATCCTAGTCCAGAGGTATCATTTGTTGATCTAGGTGATCTCATTAATTCTTTAAAGTATCTGATAGCCTCACTTGGTTTGTTCATTTTTTCTAGAAGTTCCTTTTGATTCTTTAACTCAATTCTCAATTGCTGATTTTGTGACCTTAGGTTTTTGATCTCCAAGTCCTTTCTATTTGCTACCTAAGTAGCAACTATCAATTGATTTATCATATCCAACTGATTGTTTATGAGCTTCTAGACTTCAAGTTTGGTTGTCATCTATCTTTTTTCTTCTTTAGCCATGGCCTTGTCTTCTTCATCTTTCTTCTTTTTCTCTATTACTTCACATAGTAATACTGATTAAGTTTCATGTTCTACCTTGAGTTCTTTTTCCTCTTTTCTTAGAGCACTATTATTCTCCATTAGTTCTATTATTTCTTCATTGTTACCCCTAGTCTTTCCACTATCAAGTAGTCCTTTTGTGTCTACTTCTTTGTATACTGTGTCATTTTGTTGAATTTCTATCTCTTTCCTTTTTGTTAGTGATTTCCTTAACTCTTCTCTTGCTCCTTCAAGTTACTACAATATTATATGGCTTTTAATGATGTGGTTCTCAATGATTTTTTCCAATAATTATTCCTCCATCTCCATGATATGATCTTAAGATGTTAGATTTCTTTCAAGAGAATTGAGCTCTGATACTAGTTTTTTGAAGGATTATTGGGAAACAAGATACTGGGGGGGGGGGGGGGGGGGGTGGTGGTGAATCAGGATCTTAAACTTTAACTTATAAAACCAAATTACTAAATTTACACCCAATTCATCTCATATCTTAGATATAACATTAAAAATATAATGCTGAATAGTAAATGAAATGCATCACATCCATGAAAGATTCAACACATAACACAAATAATTTGGTAACCTAGAAACACTTCAATGTGAAGGTAAAATTGGAGTGGGACAAAACCCACAAATCTTCATTGTTGCAACAATAAAGTTAATCTCTTAGGGCTATAATGTTTGATCATAATATATGATCTACCCTATGAGGCTTCTACCCTATTAAAATCTTCAAAATTGTTAAGTCCTACCCTATTAAAGGATTTCACATTTACAATTAAGTAAGGACTCTATTAGAAGATTTACATAGATATGTTAGGATCACTTGGTTAAGATATTTTCCTTGATCCAAAATTAATTTAGTACTTGACCCTTAGTTTCCCCTACAAGCTAATTTTGGATCTCCTTTGTATAATGTTTGATATGATCTCTCAATTTGATATCTCCTTTTAGTCCTTCACTGATTCTATTTCTTCGTTTGAATTGATTTATGACTTAGCCTTTCTTGCTTTGTTCATTCCTTGTCTTTTTCTTCACTTTCACATTCATACACTCTCTCTCACTCACATACATTGATTTTAGGGTTAGAATCCTCCTTAAATAAATGCTCTATGAAAGTTCTAGATCTCAATTGGTAGTTTATATTTCATCTCGTTTTGCTGTTTATATTTGATTTTCTGATCGATTGATCTGTATACCTTAGGATCATTACCTTCTATAATAATGTGTAATATCCATCTTAACTATATCTACAAACATTAAATACCATATGGAAGTTGTCACAAAATATTTACATAGTTGTTTGTGTAATTACAAACTCATATGACAAAAGTGAACTGCTATACATCTGAATGTGCTAACACTCGATCATTGTTAACATTCATACTCGCACATGGATTCCATATACATGTGGTTCTCTATTTTCTCAAAAAGACTATATTTTCTATTTACTCAGTCTCTACTATAATAGCTCAACTTACATATGCACTTAGTCTTAATTGGGGTGCTCAATAATCACTAAACAAGTCCATTATGCTTGGTGTTTACTAGATGACTTGGTCATGGTGATGACCATTCATCCTTTCCTAGTAAATAACCAAGTTTTTGGACACTAATATACAACAGAGGCTTATAGATCAACACCTTTTCTCCTTTCTTCAATATCTTGGACATCAACTTGATTATTTCTACAAAATTACACAGAAATCTCCTCCCAAAGTTAATTTGTCCAAAAAATGACTAAATGGGTTTAACTATTTTGAAAACTTTTATGCTATTAATCACAACCACTTTCTTAGGGTCAATCCTTACTCTACATTTAGATACAATATTTCCTATAAGCTTTCCTTTTGTCCCCCAAACTGGCATTTTTTTGGGATTGAGTGATATTCTGTACTCAAGAGCTCTATTGAATTTTTTTCCAAGCAATTGTAATGATCTACTTCCTTTTTGAGTAGGTTTTGAGGTCATCCTATTAAAAAAATAGGACATCCATATCCCTGTGAAATGTAGCAGCAACATTTATTAGCTCAAATAACATTCTTGCATATATGTAAGTGCTCTATAGAGTAGTGAACAATATCATATATTGCTCCGTCTCCCTGACTTTCACTTGATTATATCCAGAGAATATGCCCATCATAGATAGTAGTTCATTTCTAGTTACCTTTTTTAATGATGCCTCCATATTAATCAAAATATAGTTTTCCTTCAATGATGATATGTTTAGATATATGAAGTCAACACATAGTCTTATATCCCCATTCATCATTCTAATAAGAACAAGGTTTGAAACCCATGTAGAATGTCTAATAGGCTTAATGATCCTAAAATATCTCATTTAAATCAACTCGTCCTTCATTTTAGATGCCAAAATTGGATTGATAGGTCTTTTCTTGTATCTGAAGGGCTTAGCATCTAGTTTCCAGGGCATTTCATGCTAAAACAAGTCATCTCTACAAGCTTTTATTTCATCACAAGACCATATAAACACATATTTGTACATTCTCAATAGAGAAATGAGGTATGATATAATATGTGGGGTTATCCTTTTACCAATGAAAATTTCGTTTGGGGAGTTCTCATTCCCAAGGTTAACTTTTTCAATTTCTTCCTGTACTATAAGTCTTGATATTCTCATGCTCATCAAACATTTTCTCCAAGGCCGCCAATCCCTTTGGTATCTTATTGGTCTTGAGTTGCATAATTTCTTCCCCAAACAAGGTCTCCTTTCCATCATGATTTTATACAAAACCATTCTACTAAATCCCTTTATCTTGATATTACCCTTCACATATTGAAAAATCAACAAAATTCTTGTCATCATTGAAGACTTTCCAATTATGTAGGTTGTCTGGTATAGATGGCATATTTTTCATTTCAACCTACTTAATTTCTATCAATGGGATGCCAATTTTTTTGATGGATAATTTAGCCATTATGTTACCTAAATTTTTTCATCTCTATCAATCCATCTTATTGAAATTACATCACAAAATTCAATCAAGTAATGAACATACTTCTAATTTGAGATAATATTAAAACTAAAAGAATTTTGATCTTATATATTTTTGAAATATTAAATCCCAAGATCAAAACTTCATATTCAACAATATTATTAGTACATTCAAAGTTTAATAAGAAGAAATATTTGAAGATGTAAGAATAACTCTTGCACCATTACCTTCCTTCCCACAAGGTCCTTCAAAATGCATTTTCCATATCCCATTGCTTTTATCCTATAGGTACACTTTATTAGGTTCATCATTATTTTGATTTGGTTTTTTTAAATTACCAAAAAGTTGTCTATGACTATTTGATACAAATTTACTCTGTAGTCTAGATTGTAACTTTCCACCAAATATGTAAATTTTAGTTCTTTTTCAATTTTGACATATCTTCCATTCATAAGAATAGTTGAATAAGACAAATATAATTTAATATGTGCTCTAACTAAATTGGATTATTTATTGGAAAGCCACATACCATAATAGGCTTGTATTTCTACCATAGTCATATCCATCTTGTATGATACATAAGGACATGTGGGAAACTTGAATTCAACACCCTCATGATTTCTACCACTAGTACTAATTGGTTATCAATAAAATCAAACTTTCCATATAGTGTGTCTATTTTAAACCATAACTATTTCATGAAATTTTTGGGCATGATATTTACCACAACACCTAAATCTAACATGCAATTTTGAGGCAACCTATTATTGATTAATAGAGTTAACTAGAAAGGGTCCACTTGTAGAGAGTTCTCATTAATATTGGTTCCAAGATATATAACTGGTGCTTCATTAACACTTTTCTCTTTTGAATAATACTCTTAAACATATTTAGAACTTCTTTTCTATATTCAGGATTCTTGACAATTTTAAGGAAAGAAACTGGAATCTTAACTTAAGACAAAGCATTATAAATGAATGAGTTAGTGCTTACCACTTCTTTACCTACTAGTTTCTTGTTAGGAGGATTTATTACCTTAATTTATTGTTGATCATTTGGCATTGCCTTTTCCTTATCTTTCTTGTATAAATTAGGTTATTGTCTATTGACAAAGAATCCTTATGATTTCCCAATATCAAGATTTGTAGTCCTATTCCTTAATCTATAGTTTCTTCTAGATTGTTCCACAACTACAACTATATAATCCGTTCTCTCTTTATCAATTGATTGCCTCATCCTTGAGTTCTCCTCTTCATTAGAAATTTTTTTTTTGTGATCCTTTCTATCTTACCCTGATTATATCAACACTAGGAATACACTCATCCTCTAAAGAATCACCATTTCCCAAACTGGTTTTGATGATAATATGTTCATAGTAGGATGATCATCATGTTGACCTTCCTCTTCTATTATGCCATGTGAAATCAAACACTAATCAAGAGCATGTGGTAACTTGTAAATATCATACCATGGGCCACTTTCTATATAATTATTATTTATTTTAAGAGGATCAGGTGTTTTATTGCTTCTTATTGGTTTTCCATCCTCCCATGTAGTGTTATCTAGTATGTCCTACAATACGAACTTGTAATATCTATCATTTTTATTATACTTAAAAACTTCATCTATTTTTTCTTAGTATGCAAATATTTAATCATTTTAAAAAACTTATCAATTTTATCCTCATCTTTGTTTTGATTTGGTGCTTTGGGTTTGAAAAATTGAGGATCTTCTTTCTTCCTAGTCTTACCGCTAGCTTTCCTATCATTCTAAATGGTTGTGGCTACTTTAAAAGCATATTGAAATGTATTAGGCCTATGAGACCTTATATCATAGTGAATTTTACTATCAAAAGCTCTTACATAAAAGTTTATTAGAAAAGAGTCCACTCATCCAATATCCCTTGGTATCCTATTCAACACTTTAATGAACCTCTTATTAAACTCAGTAACCAACTAATTGGGAATCTTCCTAATGTTGGATAATTCATGAGAAGAAAAATATGTAGATCACTATGATCTCCAAATTGCTAAATTAAAAAACTACACAAATTCATGCCAACTATAAATAGAACCATAAGAGAGTCCTCTATACCACTTAGCAGTATTGTCAGTAAGGGAATGGACAAACAACTTCATAAACACATCTTCATGATTTTCTTTGAACTCTTAGATAGTGTTTTCCAAATTTATTACATGTTCTTTTTAAAAGATAATTAAGGGATTATATTTCTCATTTTATTTATTTTAGATTAAGGTTAAAATAGGTTTTGAAGGGATGCGAAACCCTTAACAGAAAAATAAAAGATGTTCAAATAAGCACAACTAGGTTTTACAAGGACTTGAAACTTGTAGTATGAAAGTTGCAAAACCAAGTTTTATAAGGACTCAAAACCACAAAAAAAGCCCAGAAAATGAAACTAGGTTTTACAAGGACATGGAACCTAGAGTTTAAACAAAAGGAAGAATAATTAAAAGACCCAAACCAAAGACCAGTTACTAGAACCACCACTAGTAGCTATTGCAACTCCTTGATCATTTTCACCACCTCCTTGCCTACCTCTATAGTGTTTTGGATAATGTCAATAGTAGAGAACTTAGATTCCCTAGTTGCCTCAACCGCCTTCTTCCTTGAACTCAGTCTTGTTCTTTTGCTTGGCCCACCATGAGAAATGATTTCCTTACTATTTTTCTTACCTAAGCTGGAAGTAGTTGCACAAAGGCTTGAAGTGACCTGTACCATCTTGTTACCACTCCCTCTGATCAAAAGATGGAGCTCATGTTCATATTCCTTTAACTTCTATGGGATATTACCAACCTAAACTTCCAACTGGATGACTTTAGCCTGGTCAGTTTCCTAGTCCTGCTAACTCATTGTACATCTAGGAATCACCTTGGAGAGAGGAGTTTACCTTGATCTTAGTACTATGAAGGAAAGAAAGTATAGCACCTTTACTAGTTGAGTCATCCTTCTCCTTCCTTGTATCTTCCTTCGAAAGTGTAGCACCCTTACTAGTTGGGTCATCCTTCTCCTTCCTTGTATCTTCCTCTAAATTTTCCTCCCTAGCCTTTTGGGGTTACTCACTCTAGTTTTTATTCTCTTCTCCAATATTTTTTGAGCCTATATTTTTGTTAGAACTTTTCTTAGCCTCATCCTTTCCAAGCTCACCTTTGCTACCAAGGCAACTATCTAGGTTTGAACTATAGTCCCCCATTTCCATATTCTCCTCGTTCTCCATATTCATTTCATCATTTTTGTCTAAATTTTTAGACTCAGTAATTTCCTCATCATTTTTATGAGGTGTGTCCTACTTTAGACTCTTCTTTTTCACAATCACCCCTTCATCTCCCTTACTCTTCCTTGAATGGGTCTCACTAACAGAACCTCTCTTTTTCTCAGAGGGCAGGGAAGATATAATGGCCTTACTCTTACAATAATTTTCAATTAAAAGGATTATCCCTTCATGTAAAACTAGATGGGATTATTTTTTCCTATGGGCTTGAAGGCTTTGAATTAAGGAGTACCTTAGATAAAATGGAAAAGAAATCCTATCCTTGTATCAAAAATCATTCAAGAAAACAAAATGAAATTTATGCACTCTTTTTGCCCTACCATCTAGAATGAAGTACTCACGGAGGCAAGAGAGGACATCCCACCAAATAACTTTTATTTGATTCAGCTCATAAAAGCCTCCATTTTCTCCAAAATTTTCTCCTCCTCTTCTATCTTTAGAAATTTCTTGAATGTAGCATTAGAAATACTAGTTTCCTTTTTGAACTTTATGCCCTCCTTAGGAAGCCCTGTAACTTCGGCTATGAAATCTTCAGTCAAGTGAACCATTACACCATGCACAGAAACCCTATCTTTGAACAAATTTTTGAAGAAGGCTTCTATGATATGTGGTTTGTAGCCATGAAGGTGCTCTAGGTAAGTAGTAACATTGCCCTTCTCCATAATCTACCAAACAGGGGCTTTGGCCTTCCATGCTTTACAATTCTTTGGTTCCTATTTTCTTGGTTCCCCACCCATATCCAAAAATTGTGTTTCTCTATGAAATGTCAAAGTAGAGTAGACTAGGAAATATAAAGATTTGAGAAAAGTTGAGGTGCTTATAAATACAACCAAGGAGCTCATTAAAACTCTTACATGCCAAGTATAGGTAATAATCACCTTTAGGTACTTCCTAGGGAATATAACACTGTCCTCCATAATCCCACCTCCATTTATTATTAGATTGCCAATAATAGAAAATATTACCTTCCATTGTGTGAGTTCTATCATAATTAATAAGTGATTTCAAATCCATGCTCCTAATTAGGTCATTGTGCCACCTCAGCTTACTTTCCCGTTAGATAGCCTGGTTCACAATCCAGTTAGCCACAACATTTCCTTCATGGTAGGAGTGAGAGAAAATAAGTTTTTCAAATTTATCCATTAAGGTTTTAATTTCTATTACATTAGCTTCAATAGACCATGTAATTAAACTTTTACCATTAAGCATATTTATGATATTCAAGGAGTCTCCTTCCATCCAGAGGTACTGGTAACTAGTTTCCATTGCTAGCCTCATTGTATAAAGGGTTGCAGTAGCCTCAGCTTTCTGACTAGTTGAGGTACCAATAGGGATGGCAATAACATCTATAAAATTACAAGTATGATCCCTCAAAACCCCTTTACAACATATTTTGCCAGGATTTCCTTTAGCAACACCATCAAAATTCCCTTTGATCCATCCCATAGGAGGAGCCTTCCATTTAGTATTAAGTCTTTGATCTTCTTTCTTCATTTTAAAATGTGTAGTTTGCATTGGATTGTCAATTTGGAAATCGTCATTGCACTTTCTCTAGGAATTGAAGTTTTCCTTTATAGCTCTGACAATGTTTTGTCCAAGCACCCACTCAGGTATTTCTTTGTTTCTAAAGATTTATTTATTTATTTCTTTCTAGATTCCCCACCAGAGATAGGGAAGAGTTATTTTCCATAGGAAACCAACATCACTATCCTTAGACGGGAAATTCCAGCTCTAAAAATAGTGTTCAATTTTGTTATGATGGACCCAAGCTATATTCTAGATGTTAAGGATAGTATTCCATACTTTTGAATATAAGTACAATTTAAGAAAAAGTGATCTCTATCTTCATAACCTTCTTTACATAGGCTGCACTGATTAACCACATTGATGCCTCTCTTTTGCAAACTGTCTTGAGTAAGAATTTTATTCTGAAGCAATATCCTGTAAAAGATATTTATTTTTGGGGTAGGACCTTTTATCCAAGCTCTAGTCCACAAAGGGTGAGCACCTTTCTTCTCAGATTTGAACATAGATGAAACTTTGAAATAGCCACTTGCATTAGCTCTCCATATCATTTTATCTTCCTTATGGGGATACAAACAAAAGACATTCAACATAATCTGGATATTATGAAAATCCTAGTTAATATCAACAAGTCTAACCTAACTGTTGTTAAACTAGTAACCTATCCTCAAAATCTCAATCAGAGGATGGTCCATGATCCAAACATCTTCCCAGAATCTAAACTTCTACCCATTTCCAACTTTCCAGGAGCATCCTTTACTTAAGATAATGAAGGAGCATTAAGAAGGTATTTATGTTTCCATATAGTGCTCCACTCCTTATCATCTTGATACACTCTCCATCCCTACCTAGCAAGAAGAGCTTTATTCATACTTTGCACTGACCTGATTCCTAGACTACCATCCCTAATAAGCTTACAAATTTGATCCCAGACTATCATAACCATTCTCTTTCTTTCCTCAGTGCTAGACCAGAGAAAATTCCTTTAGATTTTGTTAATAGTATCTATAAATTTTGCTAGAATTTTGAAGAGACTCAAAACATAAGTAGGGATACTTTGGAGGCAAGCTTTAAGAAGAGTGATTTTTCTAGCTTGGCTCAATAGGTTACCCTTCTAGCCAACAAGTTTCTTTTTAAACTTCTTAATGAAATCATCCCAAAAGGAATCTGGAGCATTAGGCCCCAAAGGGATACCTAGATAAATAAAAGGAAAATAATCTATTGAGCACCCAAGAATTTTAGCAATTTTGTTCTGTCTTAAAACTAGGGTGTTAACAAAAAACAAAGAGCTCTTATTCTAGTTAATCAACTGACTTGAAGCAGAAGAGTAGAGGCTAAGGGCTTTTTAAAGATTTCTAGCTTCCTTGACTTCAACTTCCCCTGTGAAAATAATGTCATCAATAAATTTTTCATGAGAGAAGATAAGATGTTGAGAAGAAGGCTGCAGACCTTTAATTTCCCCTTGCAAAACCAATTTCCCAATATACCTCCCCAAATAATTGGCCATAATAGTGGAGAGAATAGGGGATAAAGGGTCTCCTTGTCTCAATCCCATAGAAGGGCTAAAGAATTCAGAGGAGCATCCATTCACCAGAACAAAAATCAAGGTTGTAGAAATCAACTATAGAATTACCCTCACTATACTATTACTAAAGCCAAAGGCCAATAAAATCTTTTCAAGAAAAGCCCATTCCATTTTGTCATAAGCTTTCACAATATCAATTTTCATAGTAAAACCTTAATTATTGGAACAAGATAAAGAGTGAATATTCTCATGCACAACAATAACAAGAGTTAAGACTTTGTCTACTTGGGACAAAACAATTTTTTTGTTCAGCAATAAGAGATGGTAGCACCAGAAGTAGCATAGAAGTGAGGACTTTTGAGATAATCTTATAAAAGGAGTTAGACAAACTGATAGGATTGAATTGGTCTAGAGAATTAGCCCCAACCTTTTTAGGAATAAGGCAAAGGAAGGTTGAATTTATCAACTTAACCATACATTTTGCCCCCAAAAAATTCTTTAACAACATCACACACATCTTTCCCAACTAGTTTCCATTCTTTTTGAAAAAAGAACATAGGAAAACCATCTGGTCTTGGAGATTTATCCCCTCTTGAGGAGCATACTGCCTTAAAAATTTCCTCTTCCTTAGGAATAGTGCCCAACATTTTATTTTATTCTTCAATAATTAGAGATGGAATGACCTTTAAAAGTTTTTCTTGGTGATTAGGATCAACATTAGAGTTAGATGCCATTAGAGTGGAAAAAAAAGGAGACCATCTCTTTTGAGATTACCTTTTCCTCTGTAATCTTCATATTACCTTTCTTAAGATTTGAGATACAAATTTTAGCTCTATGCTTCAGAATAAAGAGGCAAAAAAAACTAGTATTTTTATCTTCTTCATTTAGCCAGACCAATCTAGATCTTTGCCTCCAATAAATTTCCTCTTTAGTAACAATGTCATGATACTCCACCAATTTTTCACTTTCTTCTCTAACAAGATCAAGAGTAGATCCTTCCTTTTGTATCCTATCTTGGATATTTTGTTGTTCTTCCTTGATATTAGATTTACTCTCAAAAATATTACCAAAACATCTTTTATTCCAAAATTTAACCTCATTTTTGACATTTCTTAGTTTAGAAGCCACCCTAAAAAGAGCAGTTCCATCGATATCTATATTCCACCATTCAACCAATTTACTCTTAAACTGTGGATGTTGCATCCACATTTTTTCAAATGTAAAAGAAATTTTTTTTGGTATTAACCTTATCAGCAATAAAGATTAGTGGAAAGTGGTCCAAAATAATTTTTTATAATGCCTCTAACTTGCATAAAATTTTTTTAGTCCAGTCAGGAGAAATAAGAGCTCTATTCAATCGAGCCTGAATACAATTATCACATGTCCTCTTATTACTGCATGTAAACTCTATACCATGAAGATCTAGATCCATTAAACCCTCTTTATTAATGAAACCCATAAAATCCAATCTCCCATCTAGTTGACTCATATTTCTTGCCTCTTTTTCATGGTCATAAAGAGGAACACTAAAATTCCCCAAGAAAATCCATCTACCATAGTAGTCTTTACTCTTTATATTAGATAGAGTTTCCCATACCTTTTTTTCTAGAATTCTTGATATTAAGTTCATACATATTGATAATATACCATTCATTATTCTACTCAATGCTTGTAATTTTGACCACCATGAAATGTTTGCTAGCATTCAAAACAATTCTTGAGAAATAGGATCTTTTCCATAACATCATAGTACCTCCTGAAGCTCCTTCTAAACTACTTGCCTTTATATAGTAATCATTAAAAGACTTAATCTTTTTAGCTCTCTCCTTCTCCATTTTCATTTCTCAAAGCAATAAAATATCCAGCTTATGCTCTCTAACAAAATTTTGAACAACATTTGATTTATGGCTACTATTCAATCCCCTTATATTCCAAGTGATAATTTTCATGTTTATTTTTTAGGGGTAAAATCTAGAATAGTTGCCTATCTTCCATCAGCAATATTCTATAAACTTTCAATCTCTCTAGTTTTCTAGAAGATTTCCTTCCAGGTTTCTTTGGAGTTCCAACATTCTGTTTCACCTTGGATTGCTGCTCCAATTTACTACTTTGAGTCTCTACTCCTTTAGGAGTTGTATTACTTTTCTTTTCATTCTTTTTCCTTTGACTCTATTTTGTTTCAAATCCTTCCCTTTCAAAATTCTCTCCTCAACTTTAGATCCATTCATAAAGGGAACTATTTCTTTGCACAAAGGTGTCTCTAGAGGTTGAGTATCAACATTTTGGATTTCAATAGGCTAGAAATCAACATTTTGGGTTTCCTCCAAAACCAAAGATCTACTCCTATCCTCCAGAATTTCTCCCTCCTCTATTTCCTCCATTTCTACTAGATCTTCCCATATTATATCATTCTTCTGGTAGATTACTAATTGTTTCATCAAGTCAACCATATTCTCTTTATTTTTCTTAGGTAAGGCAAGATATAACAACAATCTTGTCTCCTGATTTTCAAAGCTTAGGTTATCCTTCAAGGCAAGATTTGACAACATGCCAGTGTCTTGATTTTTAGGGTTCAATTTATCCTTCAAACCCTTTTCAAGAGTAGCTTTAGGTTTCCAGACTTTCTTTTGAGTCTTTTCTTCTTTCATCCTCCTTATTAGTCTTGGGTTGATTCTTGCTTTTGTTAGGGAAAATTTTCACCTAATGGCCCTATTTTTATAGGCAAAACAAGTATTTCAAAGATCTTCGTCTATAATTTCTGGTGTCTTTTTTCCAAGTTTTGAAATTAGTTCCACCTTTTTAGGAAGGTTACTCAAGTTTTCCACTTTCACATTTAATCTTGCGCTCTGAAGTTTAGACTTTGAAGCCATAGCATTATCCATTGTAATTAGTTTCCCAAAGGAACCAACTATCTCCTTAAAAATATCCTCATGCCAAAATTCCAAAGGAAGGCTAGGAAGTCTAACCCAAATTCTTACTTTTGTTAGGGCAATTTTTCACCCAATGGCCCTATTTTTTATAGGAAAAACAAGTATTTGGAAGATCTTCATATATTATTTCTTGTGTCCTTTTTCCAAGTTTTTAAATTAGTTCCACCTTTCAAGAAGGTTACTCAAGTTTGCCACTTTCACATATAATCTTGTGCTCTGAAGTTTAGACTTCAAAGCCATAACATTATCCACTGCAATTAGTTCCCCAAAGGAACTAGCTATTCCCTTAAAAATATCCTCATGCCAAAATTCCAAAGGAAGGCTAGGAAGTCTAACCTAGATCAGGGTAGTTAAGAAGAAGGCATCAAATAAGTCCATATTTGGTTCCCATTTTTTTATAGTGAGAGTGCTTTTGCCAAATGACCATGGCCCTCTGCAAAGGACCATGTTCATATCTTCCTTGTAGTTAAAAACAAATGAAAGGAAACCATTCATCATAGGAGCTATATCAACTTGACCACGGATAAGCCATTTTCATTTTATCATATTTTTCAAAGTATCTATATCTGGTCTAGCCCCCATAAATTTTTCAACTAGAATAAATTCCATAGATGAGACAAAGAAATCAACAATCGGGTCCGGAATAAAGATTTAAAACTCACCTTTCTCCTAGCAATATTTCAATGTGATTAGAGGGAAAGATTATTTTACTCCTTGTTTCCTTCCAAATAGAGATGACCATGCCCTTTGATCTCCTAACCCTTTCGGTGGGTCCTCTACTTTCTTATCTTTGGTCTCCACATTCTCCAAAGGAATCTTTTCTTGCTCAAGTTCCTATCCGGGCACATGATTTGTAGGTAAAGGATCTGAAGGGATTTTCCTAACCCCACATCTTGTGGAGCTAGAACCTAAAAAAAAGTCATGTGACACTGTAGACTTTGCCAGAATTTTTGCATTTCGATCTCTTGTCCCACTAGGATCAGTACCTCCTGCAAGATTTCCCCCTTCCAATTTCCCTCCTAATAGAGTGCCAGCTAATTCAAAAATGCTTAGATCCATCAGAATCTATTGTATTTTATGATCTCATTTTATTTGTTATATTATTGGGGTATCCTAAAATCCTATAAAGTTGAGTTGCATTTAATCACCATGGGAGCTCTAACTCCTTGTCCTATGTTTAATTGATGTAAATTTTGACCTATCTAGTCATGTCCAATATTTTGCTGATTATTTAGAATTTTTTTCCTTGAATTGTTTTTTATTTTTATTAATGCTATTATAATTTCTATTGTTGTCATGTTTATTTCCTTTATTTTGACCCTACCTCATGGACCATTTGTTTCTTTCATTTTATCTCTTTCATACAAAGGATTTTTATGCAAATCATTGAAAATGAACTCTTTATTCTTATGAGGAGGGAAATTGACGAATTCCCATCTTCTTGGTTCTTGTTATCATTAGCCATCTTTATAGTGACAATATCATCCTTTTTGATGCTAATCCTCTCCAACATTTTTGTAGGAACTTATATTAAGGCTTTGGAAGCATTTGTGGGTGAGATGCTACATAGTGTTTGAAAGGTTGCATCTAGTTTGTGATCTTCTTCTTCATCATCCCTTTATTCTTCTCCTCTCACTTCTTATTCAACTTGATAAATTCATGGTTCTTTTTAATCATTAATCATTCTCATTTTAAAGAACAAATTTATTTCTCTTTATATACTTTTTTCCCCTACTTGCTCACCATCCTTAATGTAGGGTCCTTTTGATTGATAAATCTCTTATATCCTATAAATGACATATCTAAGGCCTAGTTCTTGATAATATTCCTCTTCTTAGGACTCCACTCCAAATACACCTCTCCTATGTGGATAGATATTATTCCCCACATAAAATTCATAGAGAAATTTCTAAAATTATCCTTTTATTCAAAAAAAAGAACTTGACCATTCATAAGATATAAATTCCATATATAGTCACCACCTCTATTCGAGAAAAATATCACTTGTTGGGTCTTATGGGCTCTTCCCTATAGTAGAGTACAATTAAAATAAAATCTTCTCTTTTGAATGAAACTATTCAAACTTCCAAATACTTTGATGGATAGTTCTCCATTGGAGTCACCACTCTATTGGTTACTCAAATTATTAGTTGAAATCTTATGATCTTGCCACTCAATACTAGGATATTCAACTCAATTTGGCCAATGAATGGGTTTGATCTTTCAAGAATAAAATACTATTTCTCTTTAGGCTCTACAAAACCTGTGCAGGTGTGCCTTCTTTCAAAATAGTTTAATGTTTTACAAATGAAGACTTTTAAGATGATACTTTGGAAATGACAAGTAATATTTCAAGGAGAAATCAAAATTTAATGCTTTTGGAATGCTTTAAGTGTAGAGAATTTATAGTATGAAGATGGATACAACAATGCATTAGGATTAGTGAAACAAAAATAAAAATTACATGAAAATATAACCAATATTAGAAAATAATAAAGCTCATAGAAGAGAACACAAGACAAAAAAAATTAACGTGGTTCACCCAATCCATGGTTACAATCACCAATAATGAATCCAATATTCATATTCTCTAGTAATTACAACCTAATTACAATTTGTAATCCCTTATAACTCAATATTTATACAAGAATCTACTATCTCATCATACGTTTTGAAACCCCTAACCCTAAGCCATTTTACATAAGCTTTTTCCACTTATAAAATTAGGGATATATTATTTTGTCTTAACAAGTTAACCTAAAAAATACTTAATGAGTCAACCTTGGGAAATGCTTAATGAGTCAATTCAAAGATCCTCGACAAGTTAACCAATTTTTTTAGGTACAATACTTTCTTGATTAGTCACCACATATGAACATTCTCCCACTTGGATACTGATCGGGCTCCGCACTAAACAACATAATGAATATCACCAACCACAAAATGATACTAATATTGATGAATTGATAAGATCAATCCCTTATGCAATTGGGAAATAGATTCTATTCAAAACAAGCTATAAATATAATACTACTTGGAGATAGGTGTGTTACCATCAATCATTGGATAAAAAACTTGAGATTACAGAACCCTAGTCAATTGCTTTTAGCTTCAATTTATTAAGACCAATCCAAAAAAACATACACATGCATATGAAATTTAATAATCAAGGGGTTTGAATGAATTTTAATCCATCAATAATAATGAATCCAAGAGGAAAATTCATAAATACCAGTTATGAAGATTGATTTCCATCTTTGGAACACAAAATAGGGCAGTTCTTATTTAGTCAAAAAAGTAGGTACAATTGGGTTGTGACTAGTTGCAATACCTATTTAGAAACTACAAAAAAATGTTTTTCCTTCATAGTGATGTATCTATATATTTATCACTATCATATCTTCTATGTATCATCCAAGGTCTTGGTACCCCTTATAGAAAAAAAGGGGTGCACAATTTATTATACTTTTTCAAAAATGTAACTAATCCTAAATTAATTGTACCTAGAAATTGATATTTACAATAATAATATTAAAAAAACTCATAAGGGATAAAGTTATTGCATCATTTCTAAACTTTCATCAAAATGTTAGTTGGCTCACATGTCTTGGAACTCTACCAATATCAATTTCAACTTGATCTTGTCCTCCTCAATCTCCAAATCATGGAAGTCATTGATGTAGCTTTCATAGATGCCCTTCAATTCCTAGGTAGCAATGTACATGCTATAAAGAATGTTAAACTAGTCTTCTTGTTTAGGAGTTAGGTCTTTCTGCATGATTCAATTTGGATTTTTTTTTTTTTTGGATGCTTCTATATTGAAAGCCGCATTTTACAAGCTTAAAAATTGCAAATACAACTTGTTAATGAAAAGAATCCAATCTATTCTTTCAAATCTTCATTGTGATATTGAACTGGCTTTCTCTCATTCGTATAATAGAAAAACTTCATGATCTTTTAATTTAAATGTCACTTCAAAATATTATGCACGGATTCACATTCATTTGTGCCTTTAAAATTTATCACATTCGTTCAATCATTAATTTCATTTTCTACTTCTTAAGATAGATCACTATTTTTCCTATCTTGCACACTTCTTCAAACATGGGTTCTAAAATAGCAAATAATGCATTTTTCTTTCATGTTTTTCCTAATTCAAAGCTCAATCTAGAAACCTCCTATAACTCTACAAAACATTTCCACTTCACAACATTCCTCAACCATGCCTCTGAAATCCCAATCTTGGATGATAACAATCAAGTCCTTTGTGAAATTATGATAAATCATAGATTTTCTATGTCTCATATGAAATTTCAAAATTTTGCATATTTTCTAAGTTGTTAAATCATTGTCTGTGAAATAAAAAAAATTTCTATTTCACTCAGTTAATAATTTTACCATTCTAGAAATTTTAAAAAGGGATTTTTCATGGCAAATTTCATGAAAATTTTTAAGATTCCATAGGGAGGAGAGAGAAAGAGAGGAGAGAGGAAGAGAGGAGAGAGAAAGAGAGGAAAGAGAAAGAGAGTGCAAGGGAATAGAGGAGATAGAAGAGTAGGAGAGGTTGATGAGAGAGAGAAAGAGAGAATACAATAAGGGAGGAGAGAGATAGAGAGAAAGAGATGAAGAGAGTGACATCTAAGTTCATCTAAAATACAAATTAAATACATTTATGTTCATCTAAAGCATAAATTAAATGCATCTAACCTCATCTAAAACATTATTTGAACACATCTAAACATTTAAAACATTATTTTAATGTCTCTAAACATAGATAAAATACAAATTAGATATACATATGGTACCATCTTAAAATGGATACACTTTATTTTGAGATGTTTTAGCCCCCTTAGTGTAGTTTCAGTCTCTTTTTCTTCTATCTCAATCCATCTAATGCTTCTATATCATCTCTCACCTTATGATATAATCTTCTAGTTGTTTCTTTGCCACCTTTTCTAGTCACTAGTCCTGGTAAGCCTAGTATTTTTTAATTTCATCTACACATTCTTCTAGGCATTTTTAAGATCCATTTTCTCCCTCCCTTGAGTCAAGTTTTAGCATGAATGCTGATGATATTCCTATTGGGAATTATCCTACCACTATTGGAGCATTTGGGAGATCACTAGTATGATCATATGTTGCATTCATGGAAGTATTTGTCATTAATGTCAACATATTGAAGACTGAAATAATATCAGATAGTATTTGAGATTGTATGGTTTGAGGATTGGAGATGAGATCAAGCATAATTGAGGACATGCTCTATATAATGTTCAAATATTGTGGTTAAGAGTGCATGCATAAAGTCAAAGATAGGTGATATTAATCAAGATCTATAGAAGATAGTATATGGATAGAGTTCTTGAGAAGTAATTTTTGGTAATTGGATTATATATCCTAACAAGGATACAATTTGGTTGAGCATAGTTAGATAGAGGTATAAGATATATTATTGATGTGTTGGTTGAGTGCGCAAATTGCAAGGTTGCACCTATAAAGATTTGTGAATATTGTAAGCCAACAATGATATGTAATTGTGAAAATATATAATGTATTTGTTTTGTCTTAATGAGGTCCTATTATAGATGTAGATTGAGAAAGCCTCAAGGCCAACTCAACAAATTAATTTGAGAACTTGGTATAAAGGAAAGTCATTTGCCCTGTGATTAATTAATGAAGTGGAATATGTGATGCAATAAAGAAAATAAGAAAAATGTAAGTGGGAATTGCATGTGAGTAAGAGATATAAGGGATTTGTGTAATTCGAGTTTATGGATTTGGTTGAGATTTGAGAAGTATTTGGTGTAGTAGAGGCACAATGAAATGGTGAAGTAATTGGATTTGGCATAGAAGAGATATAAGGGATTTGTGCAATGCGATTTTATGGATTTGGTTAAGATTTGAGAAGTATTTGGTGTAGAAAAGGCACAGTGAAATGATGAAGTAATTGGATTTGGCATAGAGTGAAAGTGGATAGTTGAACTTTTGGTATTGTTCTAAAGGGAATAATACAAATGCCAATTCTATAGTGAATTTAGTGGGAATTGGGAATTGCATGTGAGTAAGAGATATAAGGGATTTGTGTAATGTGAGTTTATGGATTTGGTTGAGATTTGAGAAGTATTTGGTGTAGCTAAGGCATAGTGAAATGATGAAGTAATTGGATTTGGCATAGAGTGCTAGTGGATAGTTGAACTTTTGGTCTTGTTCTAAAGCAAATAATACAAATGCCAGTTGTATAGTGAATTTAGTGGTATTACCCTTGAAGCTATTTGGAAAATGGGTCCTTCTAACTTGTACAACTCCTAAAAGGGTTCACACAACTCCTAACATGCTTGGAATATATTCACAAGGATTAAAGACTGTTATATACTGAATGTATTTCATTGGCTCCTAAAAAAGTCCATTCTTTTGAGAGGAACTTATATATTAGTACATCATTTTGTGGGTACCATCCCCACTAGGGTTTTCCCTTTAATCAAGGGTTTCCCTAGTTAACAAATCTGGTGTAATATTATGTATGGTTATTTTCCTATGGTTACTACACTTTCTTATTACATGTTTTAGATTTAATAAGTTTAATAAATATTATTTTGATTGGATAATTGACTCACCCCCTCCCTCTTAGTTATATTGGTGGACTTTACTTTCTAACAATTTGTATCAGAGCATCAAGTCCTTGAAGGAAAATGTTAACAACTTAAGAGATCTATGATGAGTCATTTCACAAATGATAGTTCAAAGTTTGATGGAACCGACTATGGTAGTTGGAAAGAGAAGATAAAGAAACATTACTATGCATGGGTCTAGGATATTGGTTGATTAGGGAATAATGAGAAAGATGTAACCAAAGAAGACAAGATTTAAGATTGTACTGAAAGACAAAAAGAGTTTTTCATGTGTAACATGCTTGCCAAAAAATCACTCTTGTTAGCCCTTCCCAAAATTGAATACATTCAAGTAAAATATTTAATTTTAGCATATGAAGTTTGGAAAGCTTAGGAATCCACTTATGAAGGAATTCTAAGCATGCTAAAAAGGTTAGATTATAGAATTGGATATGTTTTCTTCAAGAAGCTAAAATGATGGAAGACAAATATATAAGAAGTTATTTTGGTAGGATATCAAAAATTATTGTAGGAAATAAAGTATGTGATGGGAAGAAAGATGAAGATAAAATTGTATAGAAGATATTGAAAACATTAACAACTACATATAAGAACATAGCTCAAATGACTGAACATGTTATACCTTGGACATATAAGTTCACAAGAGAAACTCTTCTTGGAATATTGGAAGAAGTAGAGATGAGTTTGAGACTGAGTGGGTATATTCCTAGAATTGAGACAACATCTAGTGTATTGACTAAGTGGGTATTTCCCTAGAATTGAGACAACATATAGTGTATTAAGTGTTAGACCTACATTGACAAGGAGTGCAATCACTAGTGGATATTATGCTAACAATAGTAGAGGAAGAACCAAAGAAGATATAAAAATTGAAGAAGGAATTGAACTACTTGTGAAAAGAGAACATAAAGGCAAAATTTTTTATATATATTGGACCTGTAATGAATATGGTGATTTTTCTTTTGAATTCCCAAAGAGAGTAAAGAAGTATAAGAGGAATTTCAATCCTAGGAGACCTAAAGAATGTCTTTATGCAAATGATGAAGATTTGGAAGCTAGTGTGGAAACATTATTGAGTGAAAGTGATAATGAAAGTGATAAACTAATTTTTTTCAATTAAAGTAGAATGTCCTAAAAAAGAAGAAGTTAGAGAAGAAAAGGCATTAGTGTCACAAGTGGAAAAGAATAAATCAGATCAAATCATAGATAGTGGTTTCTCACATCATATGATTGGTGATATGAATAATTTTTTTGAGTTTAATAGTTTTGATAGAGGAATTTTTAGAGTTGGAAACAATGCAACTTGCCATGTAAAGGGAATATGATCTATTACTCTTGATGGTAAAACTAACAGTAATGATGTTTATTTTGTTGATGGTCTAAAATATAATCTTCTAAGTGTTGGATAGTTAGTTGAGAAGGGATATCATGTATGGTTCATAGAAAGAATTTGTATCATCAAGGAAAAAGATGATAAGCTGATTGGTACAGGCACAAGATCAAGAGGTAATTTTTTTTCTTCAGTTGAACCCTATAGAGATGACATGTTTGGTTTCTAATGTTGATAATAGTTGGTTATGACATAAGATATTTTGACACATTAATTTTGACTATATTGTGAAAGTAACCAATACACTTGTTGTTATATATTTACCCAAAATGGAAAAGTCTACTAACATGGTATGCAAGGAATGTGTTATGGCTAAGTAGAAGAAAAGTTCTTTTCCAAGCAAGAACTTTACTACATTAGAAAAGTTGGAGATAGTACGCACAGACTCAAGTGGTCCTATAGAGATAAGAGTGTTCTATGGTGAAAGGTACTTCATGATTCTTGATGATTATTTTACTAGGATGATGTGGTAGCATTTCTTAGAGAGAAATCTAAAGAATTTGAGAAGTTTAAAGTGCTCAAGGAAAAAATTGAGAATGAATCTAGATTAAAGATTTAGTGTTTAAGATTTGATAGAGGTGGAGAGTTTACCTTGAATGAGTTTAATAGTTTTTGTGAAATAAATGACATTAAAAGACAACTTTCAACCCCTAAGACACCTAAGTAGAATGATATAACACAAACAAGAAATAGACTAGCAACAAAGGTGTTAGAATATTTAGAATAACTAAGAGAAAGGGGTCAAATTAGTTAGCCAAGGTCTAGATGTACCAATTAAATTAAAAAAACACTCAATCAACTTCAGATCTTATCATTCCATAGCTCGGTCTCTATAGTTAATTTTTAGTAACATTAACTAGCTATCCACTATCCTAAACATAATAGACTTTTAGAATGTAAACTTTAATTAGTAAAATACCATAAATAACATCCACACAAGTTTGAAACTAAGATTTAATGTGGAATCCCAATTTGGAAAAAAAACTACCAACAACATGTCACCAAATCTTCACTCTTTTAAAGTGATCTCTATTAGGAGCCAACCCTATTAAAGGTTACAAAATACACTATTAAATGTGACCTTGTTAAAATATTTAATCACCCTATTAGGAGTTTCCTTGTTAGAAGACTTTAGAACATTCCCTTAGAATGTCACCTTGCTAGAGAACTTATATATGACTATTAGGTCAACCTTGATTAAAGGATTTTAAGTACTATTTACAATGGTGACAACAAAATTTGATCTATCAAGTATAGCTCCCTTTGCATGTACAAATCTCTATTCAACTCATAAACTAATTCATTGTGTGGCCTCTATTGTCATCTCTATCTTAGATTCATTTGACAATCCTTTAAACAATCACTCTTCACTTCTTCACCTCTTCTTAGCCTTCTTAGATCAACCAATCAATAACATTAGTAACTACTCCAACTCCCTAGAACATATCTTGAAAGTTTACCCTTGTACCTTCTAAAATAGTTAATACTTATCTTTTTTCGCTTAAACATCACCATAGATCTTTGGATTTATGATTAGATCCATCACATACAATGTATCTGATCATCATCTTGTTTATCCTCTTCTTTTATAGAAAATTCTCTTGGAATCCACTCATTAGGTCATTTTCCTAATCCTCTCTTGGCATTAAATGACCTAACTCATTGATCCTTATCTTCAACATGCTTTCCATATTCCAAGAAATTAAATTAATCAAATAGAAGTTATGATGTCTCATAAAGTGTTAAGATGTTATTCCTTGACCACCACTATTTTCTAACACTTGATCATCACTAGGTTAATCAATCATTAATAAAGTTCTTTCTCGATAGATACATTGTCACTCAGTTAATACTGATGCTCGATCAACACTAATTTTGCACAGCTTGTTCTAGCACTTGGTCGACAATAGCATCACTTGACATGTACTTCAAATTTCTTAATTTTCCTCTCTATTGCTTAGTCCCGCCTATGCATTTGATCAATTTGTGATCACATCTTCAAGAATTGAGAATTATCATCTTCTCCTTTTGCAACATGATTAAAATAATCATTTTATCTTGTCAAATTCCAACTAATCAAGTGTCCATTTATGGTTTCCTCTTCATAACTCAACCTATCCTCTAGATACTTTTGTTATGAACAAATTCCTCTTCATAAATCAAATAGATATGATACTTAGACCAGATAGAAAACCATCTAATTAGTAGGTTTAACATCAATGACAACATAATTATTGTTCCAATTGTAGTTTCTAACAAGAGGTAACAAGAGGACCTATGAACTAAGTGAAGATGGCGAGAGAGAGAGAGAGATGATACAGGTAGCAACTTTAGTTTTCAAATTCCACATAGGTTTGGTGCAGGCCCATCAAGTGATGTAGGACATGATGAGATAGATAAGGAAGGGAAGTTGGGGAATTATTTAGATGATGGTGGGTCTCTAAGGGATCCAGGGAAGGGGACCGAGGGCTTCGATCTCTACCACACTCCCTGACAAAAAGTGGTCTAGGCTTTTTGGTGTTAAATTGATTGGTAAGTCTACTCTTCCCCCTGTCAAGAAAATCTCAAGTGCTGAGACAGGTTATTTTATTATGGAGATTCTAGACCAAATCATATATTTGAATATTTCCAAAATGCTTAATACCCTTGTGGGTAAGTTTCTAGGACCAAGACTGAATATTAAGACTGTTAGGGCTTTGTTAAAATGAAATGGGTCCTAAAAGGACAAGTGCATATTGTGGCCATGTCTAAGGGTAGCTTTTCTTTCTGCTTCTCATGTAAAGAAGATCGTACTAATATCTTATATAGTGGATTATGGCTTGTGGGCAAGCACACTATGATTCTTCAAAGGTGGAGCCCTAATTCCAAGGACCTGAATGATACTCTTATTCATGGATTAAGCTTCCAGGGATGCCACTTGAGTTCTGGGTAGAGGATGCCTTCAAAGGGATTACAAGAACTTTTGGTGAACTATTATCCATGGATCTAGTCACAAGTTCAAGGAAAAGATTAACCTATGCGAGAATCTATGTGGGTGTGGTTCATGGGGTGGATATGCCATATTACATCACCCTCCAATCAAAGCTTGGAGCTTGGTAGCCACATAAAGTCAAGCATTTTGCAATGCTCATAGGAAAATAGTAACAATTCTCTGCTTACAACTGATAACACCATTCCTATAGAACCCAAATGGGGGGATAGAGATGCTTATGACAAGGCTTAGCCTGAGGGAGAGGATGAAACAGAGGAAGGGTGGACAAGTGTGGAAGATAAGAAAAAAGAGAGGAACAAGAAAAACAAATCTAAAGAAAAAAAAAGAAAACCAATTAGGGATCAGTAGCATTAGGAGTAGCAAAATTGGAGATGTTGGCAAGACCCACAAGTCACTAGGCCGACCTTCTAACCAAAAGAAAAGAGCTTTCAAAGCTAGTAGAAGTGTTTCTAATGGTAGTTAAAGGACTATCATGGATTCAAAAACCTTTCATAAGATATGAAGATCATTTCTTAGAATATACATGGATTAAAAATTCCTAACAAATAAGACATGGTTAGGAACATGATTGGAGATAATAAGCTGGATATTGTGCTTCTTCAAGAAACTAAGATGCCTAAGGATAAAGTGGAGAGTTTAACTCTTTTCAAACATGGTAGATCCTAGGTACTAATGCAAAGGGTTCCTCAAGGGGAATGGCTATTATTTGGAACTGTAAAAATATTGAAGGAAATCTCATCTTTCAAGATAAGAATGTGACTCATGTTAGATTCCTTAATTCTAAGGATAATATGTCTTGGGTTTAGTCTAATGTTTACACTCCCAACATCATGTGGGGTAGAAAAGAGTGCTAGAAAAAAATTACCAATCATAGGAAAGATTTTTTGAAATATAAATAGGTCATAATGGGAGATTTCAATACCCCCCTAAAAGAAAATGAAAAAATTTGGGGGGGGGGGGGAATCAATTAAACTTGGTGTGAGAATTTGGCCTAGGCCAAAATTCACCCAAGAACTAAAGAACTCAACACAAGCACACAATAGACCAAAATAGATAGAGTATGATTAGAATGATGATATTCATTCAATAATTGGATTCAAGAGTACACTAGGAGTGCCTGAATGTAAAGGCCTCAGGAGAGCTTCTAGAATGCATAGAAGTCAGCATCATGATATGTCATACAATTAGGCACATGTCCACTAGATATGGATTATCCTCCATTAAGCACAGGATTAAGTGCGATGATGTGAGGATAAGCCTACAATGGTGTAGCATGCAAATTAGTGGTAGAGACAACATGTGCTAAATGAGGAGTGCTGATAACTATGTTGTCATCATGACAACTTAGTGAATGATGCATACTCCTGTGTTGTAGACACCATGTGCATAATTAGAGTTGCATAACTCAATGAGAGTTTACAAACTCCTAAGTGTCTCACCTAAAATAATAATAAAATAATGCAAAATAATTAAATAATGCATTAACCTAAGTAAAACTTAAGTAAGTGTAATAAGTAAATACTTATTTACACCAACACCCCCCCTTAAGTGCAACTTAGGGGAATGCCCTTAAGCTTATGAAATCTAGGATGCAATGCAATATGGGTCCTGGCTACTAGGCCATGTTAGGTACCCATGTACATAATGATATGCAATCTCCCATAAAGCAGGGAAAGAGGGAAAACCTCATGGGAAAAACCATCCCCCTAAAAGAGAGATAAAGGAGGATGCATCGATGGATGGAGTAATCAAGACCCCTCCATTATGACATACATCTAGTATATACATAAGAGAATGATGAGAAGAGGTAGAGAGACAGGATGGGCTCCCTCGCCAAAGAAGAATGTCAAATAGTGACTGCTCCAATGAAGAAGCTGATCCAAGACTGCAAAATGGTGTTCCTCCCCTTAGGAAGAAACAATGCCAAAGGTACAAATGAGACACTTCTGCTATGTGTGGAAAGAATCCCATGGATAAGAGATGTCTCTTAAACCTACTCAACTAACTAAAGAACCTATCCCAAAGAACTATCTTTCTCTGCAACTGATGAAGAACCCTACTGCAATTGCTGATCATAAGTATCCACAATCACTTCAACCTATGAGGATTGATCATGTAGAGAATGAACAAGAGAGTCAGATGGAACCCTCATGACAATTGAAGAAGATAATTCTACATCAAGAAGAAGAGGCAAAGCATGAATACTATCCCCCAAATCTGTCACTGAACCTATATCTGGAAGACTAGATGTACCCTACTGTTCTGGACCTATCACTGTGGCAATGTATGCATGTGGACTGAATTGATGAAGTGACCTCTCACTGTATCTGTCAACAGAACCCCATGTATCTGAAGCTGTTGAAGCACTATCGCTGGAATCACTATTAGTATCCACACTGTATGATGTGTGAAGAGGAGTAGAGGACAAGCTTGGAGAACTTTCCTCAAAATGTACATCCTTCTCCAAAAAAATCTGATGTGTCTCTGGATCTAGAAGTCTATATTCCTTCACACTGTCTTCATAACCAATGAAGGTAAGAGGTTGAGATGACTGTGCCTTGCATCCCCTAGAAAATTGCTTTTCCCATGTAGGACAACCAAAGACTCTGAAGTGTGTCACAATAGGTTTTTTGCTGCACCATGCCTCAAAAGGAGTTTTTCCATCTAAGGCTAGATGAGGAGAATGATTAAGAATGTGAGTGGCACTTGAGATTGCTTCGACTTCTAATGATGGATCTAGAGACTTGGCATAAACATATAACTTGCCATAGACTTAAGAGTTTCTATCCTCAATGCTGTAACATCTGTCTTATGCAGACTGAATGCTGGCAGAGCTTGAAGATCAATTCCCTCATGTCTAGAAAAATCCTTAAGTCTTCTATTCACATCCATGTTTCCATTGTCCATGTAGAGTACTTTGATGGCTTTCCTAGATTTTTGTTCTACATGAGCCTTGAAGGCTAGACATGTTTCCAACACTTCATTCTTGTTATGCAGAAAGTAGACCCAAGTGAACCTTGAAAATTCATCAACAAAGGTAAGTATGTAGTGACCCTGTCTTGATGCAAAAGGACCTGCTAATACCATGTGAACAATCTGTAGAACACTTGTTGCTTTAGAATACTTCCCTCTCTATAACTTCCCCTTTGGATGCATATCAACTAAATCTATTGAAAATTCACCCTTAGAAAAGTTGATTTGAGGTAGACCTTTGACCATTTGGTATGTGTAAAGTTGCTGAAGATAGCGATAGTGAAGATGACCATACCACTCATTCCATAGTTGCATGTTTGAATTTGATTGTGATAACAAGGCCTTTGAAGGAGAGTTGGGTACAAAATGAGAGAAAGAGTACAACCTCTTGTGATCATTCACTTTCCCTACTACAACCAAGGAATTGTCTTTAAGACTGTGCACTTTTACTAAGTTTGGAAGGAACTCAACTCTATGTCCATCTCCAAAGTGAGTGACTTGGTAGATTGATAGGAGATTTTAACTAAGGTTTGGAACATAGAGAACCTCTTGAAACTCTCCTTTTTTCATTTCCACATTTCCTTTTCCTTCAACTTCCATTTTGCTATCATTCCCCATGAAGATGTGTGGTACCTTGGACTGCTTCATTGAAGAAAAATTCTCCTTTGAAGAACCCATGTGATATGAGGTACCTAAGTCAAATATCCATTCTTTTGAAGAGTTTTCATTTGCCATGAATGCTTTCCCTTTGCCCTTTGAATCTGAAGATGATCCTTTCTCCTTATAAGCATTAGGCAATGGAACATTATGTTTCTTCTTGATGTTGGTCAACTCATCAATCTTTTTGATATAACACTCATGCTCTTCATGACCCAATTTCTTGCAAAAAGCACACTTCTCCTTATTGTTGTCCCCTTTTTGTTTAAATTTGAGGACTTACCTTGTTGATTGGATTATGGTGTTGTCTTTTCTACGTCCTCAGATTTTTCCTTCTTCTACTTCTTCTTACCCTTTCCTTTATTTGAAGATTGTCCAGCTAAATGTTGAGAACCCTCATTGTTGGCCACCAATGCTTTGGACTGAGGTGATTTCAAAATCCCCATTGATTTCAACTTCTTTTCTTCATCGTCCAATAGTTTTGCATATTCATCAAAAGCAACTTTCTTGTAGGCAGACCCTAAGGTAGTCTTTGAGGTGTTAAAAGAAGATACACTATTCCAATGGAAGCTTGTTATGGATGAGATAGATCAGTTTGTCATCTTGTATAGAACTCCCACAATTAGTAAGCTTTGTCCTTAATTCATTCACCTTGATGATAAAGTCCTGTATTGAGTCATATGACTTAGGATCTAAGGATACAAGCTCATCTTCAATTTTGAACACATCCTCTTTAGACACTTTACCATAAAGGCTTTCGAGGGTATCCAAAGCTTCCTTGGATGTAGTGCATTTCTTGATTTGATACATGATCTTATCATCTACCCCAAAACATATATCACCTAGTGCTTTCCTATCCATGGCTACCCAATTTGAAATATCACTTGAACATACATTATCACTTGCTAGTTTAGGAAGAGTACCATCTACATATTGTGAAACTCCATTATGCATTAAGTGATACAACAGTTTGATTGGCCACGAAGCATAGTTATGAGGAGTTAATTTAGGAAACTTAAAGTTTCCCATAATGCAAAAAATGAAAGAAAAGTGCAGAAATTAGAGAACATAACACCAAGAACACCCCCCCTTTTCACTAAATCAAGAAACCCTCCCCCCCCCCCCCCCCCCCCCCCAAAAAAAAAAAAGATGCTTTGGGCACTTTATTAGTAGTGCGATTATAATGGGCCACTTGCCAATTTTGGCTTTTGTGGACTTTTGTTTTTGCTTGTTACAACTTCTTAATGGAGTACAAATTTGAAACTTTACAAAGTGCTACAATTCTGAAGCATTACAAAGAAAAGAAAGACCCTATTGCTGAAAGTGAAAATTTTGTCCACACAACCCTACAATTTGATGTAAGATCTGGAAAGTAAAAAAAAAAAATGCACTTTGAAAAAAAATGGAACCTTTTTTTGACTCCAGATGTGCCCGTACGGAGCATTTGAAGTTGCAAAATGCAAGATTATCCAGGTATATAGTTGCCAAAAAATGCAAATTCTGAACAATCTATGCACCAAAACAAAAAAATACCTGTACTACTAAAAAATTTAGAAAATTCTACCCAATTTCAAAAAAAATTGCACCTAATTTGGAGTCTGAATGTATGAGTTATGGCCTCTGGAAGTCGGACTGCAAAAACCAAAATGAATCTGGTGAGGGTTTGCATTAGCAAATGATGGGGTTAAATTTGATGATCATATGGCCATCATAGCAGTTGTTATTGGGCCTGTTTTGATGTCTAGATGGGCATTAATTTTAGGCTCATGAAATGGTGACATCAGCAAAATCTTGACCTCTGATGATGTTAGCATGATGTCATGATGATGTAAGCTATACAAAAATGTATGGATTTTCAATGTCATCGATGATGTGCGCTAACTGGATCTGCGGATAGGCTGACTGTATGCACAGTTAGATTGTTGATTGGGTGATGATGTAGCTAATATCATTCCACGTGAGCATTGATTCGCTGTGATGTGTCAGTCTTGCATGTCCACCGAGGCACTAACAACTGGCAACAACGAGCAAGTGACTGTGCATGTATGTTAGCAAATTGCAAGATGCCTCGTGGCTGCTGACTCTGCACTACCAAAGTTTTGTTTCTATTGTGCCAACCAACTCTCCCTTGTTTGCGAGATTGACCAAAAAATGTGTAGGCCGCTACCATATTTTTGTGCCCAGTGACCAGTGAAATATATGTGCTATCACTTGATTAAGCGGGATCTCATAGAGGTCTTAGGTTGATAAGCCCTGCAAATTAATAAAATCTGCTAAATAAAAAGCCGAGCCAGGGTTTCACTACCCAGGTCGGCAAAAATAATTTTGAAAACTGCAAAGATGCATGCAGATCTGAAAATACAATAATCAGATCAAATAAAATGATCATACCCAATTGCAAATCGGTGCCTTCGGATGTTGGTTTGCAAATTTTTTTTTCCTCACAATCAACTTTCACCCAATATAGGCAAATTTATAGTCAATCTTCACCGAATCGACACTCCGGACGCAACAGTGAGGTTAGATCTGGCTCTAGATGCTCCCAATTTCTACGGATCCTTTAGATTTATGTTGAGGTGCTGAAGCATGAACAATCTTGAATGGCTACGTGATGAGAATCCTCCTTGGCTCTAATACCATGTAAGAATTTGGCTTAGGCCAGAATTCACCCAAGAACTAAATAACTCAACACAAGCACATAGTAGACCAAAATAGATAGAGTATGATCAAAATGACAATATTCATTCAATAATTGGATTCAAGAGTACACTAGGAGTGCCTGAATATAAAGGCCTCAAGAGAGCTTCTAGAATGCATAGAAGTCAGCATCATGATGTCATACAACTAGGCACATGTCCACCAGATATGGATTATCCTCCATTAAGCACGAGATTAAGTGTGATGATGTGAGGATAAGCCTACAATGGTGTAGCATGCAAATAAGTGGTGTAGACAACATGTGCTAAATGAGGAGTGCTGATAACTATGTTGTCATCATGACAACTTAGTGAATGATGCATACTCCTGTGTTGTAGACACCATGTGCATAATTAGATTTGCGTAACTCAATGAGAGTTCAAAAAATCCTAAGTGTCTCACCTAAAATAATAATAAAATAATGCAAAATAATTAAATAATGCATTAACCTAAGTAAAAATTAAGTAAGTGTAATAAGTAAATACTTATTTACACCAACACTTGGAAATTAGGATGGATCTGATGGACTTTATTGACAAACGTTTGCTACATGACATAGATTTTAGGGGATTAATTATACTTAGAATAATAGGAGATTAGGGAAGGATCTTATTCAAGTTAGGCTAGACAAAGAAGTCATCTATAGTGAATGGTTTCACCACTAGAACTCCTCTTTGACTGCTAATGTTAGGGCCAGATCTGATCACTTTATCATTACTCTTCTAGTCAAGCCTACTCTTTTGAAAAATAATTTTCCCTTTCATTTTGAGAAAATGTGGATCATTCACCCTACTTTGGAAAATCTTATTAAGGACTGGTGGAACATCAAAGTTGATGGGAGTACCATGTTTAGAGTGGCCAAGAAGTTAAGAAATGTCAAAGACATTATTAAAAAATGGAACAAGGAAACTTTTGGTAACATTTTTGAGAATAAGAGGAAAATTATGGAGGAACTTAATGATATAAAGGATAACATTCAAAAGGATGGCTATGAGAACTATTCTAGGGAAGAGGAGGACTTAAAACTAGTTGAACTTCATAATATTATCACCAAGGAAACCTATTGGAGGCAAAGATCTAGGAAAGCTCTCCTTAAAGAAGGGGACAAGAACACTAAATATTTCTATATGACTACTATGAAAAACATAATGACAAACAAAATATCTAAATTGAAAGTGAATGAAGCCTTTACTGAGGAGGAGGAGGAAATTTAAAGGAGAAGCCATTAGCTTTTTTAGTGATATTCTAAAGTGAGACCCTCTATTGGATAAAGCTAAACATAATGAATTCCTTCAATGTATTCTCAATTGGATCACTGCTAAACATAACAAAATTCTTACTGCTATTCCTTCAAAGGAGGAAATAAGAAATGTTTTCTTTTCTTTTGATGGTGACAAAGCTTTAGGGCCTGACGATTTTCCTTTCTTCTTCTTCCACTCTTACTAGAAGATTATTCAAGAGGATGTTTCTAATGGGGTGAAAGAGTTTTTTGGCTCAAGAAAGATACTGAAGGAGCTAAATGGTACTTTTATTGCCTTGATTCCAAAAAGATTGGGTGTTGACTCTCTAGACTAGTTTCACCCTATTAGTTTGTGTAATTCATTCTATAAAATCATTTCTAAAGTTATTACACAAAAACTTTTAAAACTCCTTCCTTCGCTCATCTCTAGTTAGTAGAATGGTTTTGTTCTTGGGTGTCAAATTCCACACTCCATTATTTCTATTCATGAAAATCTACATTCCCTCACTAAGTCCAGAAATGAAGGGTTCCTTTTCAAATTGGACCTATCTAAAGCATATGATAGGGTGGATTGGGAGTTTTTGAAGTGTGGTTTGGATTCATTTGGCTTTAAAATTTTTTTTTTGGAGCTAATTCATATACTTGTGTCCTCTACTACCTTTTTTTTTTTTATTAATGGTTCCTCTACTCCTTTCTTTCATGCTTCCAGATGTTTAAGACAAGGGGATCCCTTATCCCCTATTCTCTTTGTTTTATTGGTGGAGTGCTTGGGTAGATATATTGAAGCCTTGGTTTATAAAGGGGATGTTGTGGGGTTGAAACCTTCATCTAAGAATCAAATATTCTCTCACCAACAATTTTTTGATGAATCTATATTGATGGGAGAGGCTTCAATTAAAAATGCTAAAAATATTAAAAAGGCCCTCAATGACTATGGACAGGCTTTGGGTAGCTCATTAATTGGAATAAGAGTTCCCTTTACTTTATTAATGTCAATCCTAGGAGACAAGAGAAAATCAAACTTTTTTTGGGATATGAGGTGGGAAATCTTCCAGATACTTATCTAGGATTACCTCTTTGCATGGATCCCCCTAAATCCTTTTGGAGTTCTCTTGTGGATAAAATGCATTCTAAGCTGGTAGGTTGGAAAGGTTCTCTCCTAAGCCAAGTTGGGAAACTTATTGTTTTAAAAGCTATCCTTTAGAGCTCTCCTCTCTATGCTTTAAGTGTCTTCAAGATTCCTAGAAAATTTGCTACTACCATTGATAAAATTCAAAGAAACTTCCTTTGGACCGGTATGGAAAAAAAGAAGAGAATGGCCCTTATTGTGTAGGTCAATGTCTGCAAACCTATTAAGAAAGGTGGGTTGGGGTGTAATGCCCCGCCCGGAGATCCTTGGAAACAAGGATTCAAAACAAGCCAAGATATTTTTTTTTTTACAAGTATGAATGCACATGACAACATCATATAGGGATCACAATGATCGCAATGGAAGACTTTGCCACAATCCCAGCAACCAATGAATCTCCAAATGCCACTACCCAATTGACACACGCAAACAAAACCAACAACGACAACACACTTGATGAGGGCACAAGAAACAACCACTCATCAACAAAACACCAAGCTGGGGTAAAATGCAGGAACCAAAAATTTGGCTAAGCCTAAAATCCTGAAGCCCTGGAAATTGGCTAAGTCTGGATTTTTGAAGCCCTGAAAATTGGCTAAGTCTAGATTTCTAAAGCCCTAAAATTTCCTAGAATCCATAACTTATCTCTGAGAGGTCTGAAACCTATCTCAAACGATTTGTCGCATATATTAAAATATATCTTAAGTATAAGGAATTAAATATATTTTAAACCCCTAGGAAATCTATTTTCAACCAGGAAGGTGTAAAAACCAAAAGGGTGTCCAAAACCAACTTCTGAACTTTCATCCGGCAAGCCTACATAGCCCCTATTTCTCACGCGAGAAAGAAAACTGCTCTCGACTTTCGTGCGAGATCTTTCACCGCTTCGCGCGAGAAAGTGCACACTTCACGCGAGGATTCCTTACACGTCACGCAAAGATTTACATTCTCATGTGGGAAGTGTATTCTTTCGTGCGAGGAAGAAACGGTCTCATGCGAGGAAAATACAATTTCGCGTGAGGAAACAAATTAGCATGATACAAAACGCAAACAAAAAGCCAAACAAACAAGGAAACCTCCACACTGGGGAGTACCAGATCCACATAAATCAAGGAATGAACACTCGAGAGCACTAACAACAAGGAAAGAGGAACATCTAACCATCTAAACCATAAAAGAAAAGCACATACTAAAATAAACATCGCAATGAACAAAATACATTTTAGAACTAAACAACCAAATAAATGTGTGGTTCCTCCCAACCGTCAATAGCATCATAAGACCATCATGGGTCCTAGCCATCCCCCGCGCATAACATCCCAAGCCACCGACGAGATCGTCAGTACTGCCATAATAGGGATGTCACTACTAAAACATGCAATAATATAAGTATGAGAAAATCTAACATGCTATTAGAAAAGCATAAGATAATCCTATACTAGATAATATCACCTATCACATGCTAAACAACAATAAGCAATAGATATGCTAATACAACAATTCACAACATCTAATCATATGCTAAACATCATAATAGGAGAATGTGTCAAATAAAAGAACATCATCTAAACATGATATAAAAGCATCCCAATGAAAGCATAAATCACAAGAAAGCATACTCCGAAACCCAAAGTACCAAGTGAAGACTTCCAGCAACGGTCGCACTAGGACAAAAGATCATCTCTGTACACCAATCCCTAGCAGTGGTGAAAGTAGCTACGCCTCCCAACCATGTGGCACCCATAAGACCACACCCATTGTGCTGATGGAGATAATGATCCAACCACAAACACACAAAACAACATCCATGGCTAACACTCACGCCAGACAGTATGATGGCTGCAACCAAGAACCTAAGACAATGCAAGGAGTACAGGTCCTGGTCAAACACTCAAAAGGCTACTAAGTAGGGGCTGACATCATGGAGAGTCACTTGGCATCGACAAGCACAAGCTCGGGTCATGCGTTTCAACTCCTCAACAGAGGGCCCCGCACACACATTTTATTATCTTAAGTTTTATTACTAGTCACACATTTTCTTTAATTATCACTTATTTAAAACTTCCTCTGCCAACCCTATGGGACTAAGGTCACCAGGCTGCGAGATAGAAGCCCCCTCCATATGCTACCCTACCCTACCCATGCTCATCCTATGACAAGTGCTCGTGGGCATGCATACTCCCATCCCAACCCCAATGATCATAACTTTTGGCAAATCCATGGAAGATCGGGCCTCGCAAGTCACCCAACAAATGTACGTGCACGTACTTGTGTGTGGCGCACCACCATCATGAAGATCATAACACAAAGACAGGAATGAGAACACAATGCAAAACAAAACACCCAACTGAAAGTAACTCAAGAGGATGGATTCTACATGAATCCCAAAGCCAATAAAACCATACATCATGAAATCACTCAACTGGCCTCAATCTGAGAGTATGGATTCTACATGAATCCTAGCATTCACAAAACAAAAGCAAAGGTCCAACAAAACCCATAACAAGTATAAAATTACTCAACCAAACACAACATCGGGAGTATGGATGCAACATGCATCCCAATGCAATATAAAAGTGCAAAAGTGGTCTGACTGATACCCAAACGGATCATCCAAGTCCATGACCCAAAATGTGCCAAGAAAACCTGAGAAAATAGGGTGGCACACAAAACGAGGTAAAAACCCCAAATTTTGGAAAAACTTCAAAATTAAAACCCATTTGGCCTTTGGGTTCAAAAACCCCAAAAATCCAAAAATAAATGGAAATGGACATCGTATGCAAAAATGGCCAGCATAACGGTGCAAAATCTCAAACCCTCATCCCAAAAAATAGGGAAATATTCATACCCGCCCAACCGGGTAGAACTAACATAAAGAAACGGAGGGGAACACTAGTTCTCAGCCTCCAAAAAAATGGCTACCAAAAACAGAAGTAGAAACGGAGCAAAAACAATAAAACAGGAAAGCCCTACCTCATAGCCAAAAGGGCAAAACGGGAATCTGAACCATAAAATAAATATCTCGCAGAAGTAGCTAAAAATTGCAGCAATCCAAGGTTTCCCAGAGTTGGATCCAACGAGCCCAACCTCGCAATGATCCCATGCCCGTAGCTCCCACAACGAACAAAATAGTAAATCCTCATGAAGAGGATTTTGGGTTTTACTCTCCAAATTTCCAATTCAAAAGTGAGAAGTGAGGAATTAAATTCCTCTTTGGATACTTATTCACTTTTCGGGTGAATAATCGATTAGGGCATTTAATCAGCCAATCTAGTTAAACCCCGAATTGACCCAAACAAAAATAAGCTATTCCTATAAATAGGAATTCATCTATGGCAAAGCTGCTAGAAATTAAAATAAATCAATTAAAAAGCTCGAAAACCCAAAAACACAAAAATCTCCTAAACAACTTTTGTGACAAAGCGAAACTCTAAATGCACAGACACGCTTACTGGTCTAATCACATAATGCAAATGAGTTCAGATTTAATAATCACCAAAAGGTTTAAATTAAACATTTAATTAAGGATACGTCGACCATACAAAGGCGACATTGGTAAAATATGAATGGCTGAATCACTAACTCCATGTGCCACTGCCAGGGATATACATCCCGCACACTAAACAACATGATCAAGTGCAATTGTATATAATAACATAGCCAAAACAATAAATGCATTACATCACCTAATTTAACCATTTATTTAATTATATTAAAATAATCTATTTGCATCACTCACATTCGCATAAAACATAAAAATGTAGGAATGAAGTAAATAACCATAGCATTAAATCCATCACATAACATAATCAGAGGTATGTCCAAAAACCAAATAACCAGATATCATCATAAAAACACATTGTCATCTCAAAATGGCATCATCATGCAATATGATCTACTGAACAACATAGTAATCTAAAATCTATGATACTCGAATCAAGGTGTAACATCTGACCCTCAGGTCCTCTCAAATATAAAGCATCACATAAGAACATATATCTCTCAGATCAAAATATAACAAGGTAAATGTCCACAGCACATAACCAAAGGATCCAACATGAACAATCCATTTAATTACTTATGCATTTAATAATGATTGATTACTCTGCATTAAAAAGGCACTTAAAACACATAAGAAAACACAGTCATAAACATGACTAACCACTGCTACAGGAACCTAGTCCAGTGTAGCATGGTAAAGTACATAGTGCAATCTTTGCACACATCTCAAGGTAATCATGGAACAACCTCATGATACCACATCGATCCTGGTAACCATTGGCACAAACCTCAGTGAACCATAAATCACATCATAATATCAAAGATTAGTCAAAAGCATAAACAAAGAAACTGATCCAGAAATGTAAATCCAAACACCTCGATGGTGTAGACCACTCAAGGTCACAATCGTGATCCCATCACAACAAAGGATCAACAAGGTTGCATCCATTAGGACGACTTACAAAAGTCAAATGGGAGAGGCACTACATGGGGTTAAGAAAAGTTAATGAAATGAATGATTTCTTACTAGCCAAACTCATATGGAGGTTGTTCAATGATTTAGGTGAATGGAAGGACATATGGACTAATAAATATAACTTGGAGAATAAATGTTTTTAGAACTTCCTTTTAAGTGAAAATGAGTAAGGTGGATCAGCTATATGGAAGCATGCTAAAAAAAAAAAGATAGCAATTGGGAATGGGGTTAGATGGAAGCTTGGTAATGGAATGACTATTTAGTTTTGGGATAATATTTGGCTCCTGATCATACCCTTAAATTTGACCAAAGGTGGGGCGGATTCATGATGAAATGCAAAACTATCTTCGGGTCTTCGGTTGCTGATTATCAAGAGGGTGATAATTAGGTGGATTTAACTATGGTGGATGCTTCTCTAAAAGACCTTAATTCAAAGTTGAATACTATCTTTCTAGTCAATGAAAAAGATTCCTTAATTTGGAAGGGTAACCCCAATGGAAAATTCTCAGTTTCCTCTTTGTATAGAAATACTTATGATGACTATCAGGAACCGATTTGGGCTACTACCTAGTTGAAGGGTATGCCTACTAAAATTAACATCTTTTTCTAGATTCTTTTACAAGAAAAAATCCTTACTATTGATAATCTTATGAAAAAAAGGTGTGTTCTTTGTTAGTAGATATTATCTTTGTAAATAGTATGAGGAGTCTATGAACCATATATTTATCTATTTCCCTTACACTAGGAAGATATGGGACATGTTCTTAAGACTTTTTGATATTGAATGGATTTTTTCATCAAACTTGCTTGAGTTATGGTTAGCTTGGATATACTCTTCCTGTAATGTCACTATGATCACACTTTGGAGGTTTCTCCTTCCCTACTCATGTTGGGGGGTGTGGAAGGAGAGAAATAATAAAATCTTTAGGGATCAAGATTTGAGCTCAAAATAGGTCTTCCATAAGATTAAACAAATAGTTATTAAGAATGTTAGAATTATTAATAAGCATCAAGATTCTAGGATGGATTGGGATTCTAAAGTCCTCTTTTATTGGAATATGACTAAGAATAAGGAAGCTCAAATCAAAATCAATCCTAGAAGTCTTGCCAGATGGGATTGTCCTCTTTACGGATGGCATAGGATTAACTTTGATGGGACCTCTAAGGGCAACCCTAGAACTACTAGTTGTGGGGTTTCTATTAGAAATGAATAGGGTTCGTGCAATGGCTATACCTATTGGCATTCAAACTAATCATATTGCTAAAGCAAGTGCCACTCTTTACGATCTTTCTTATGCAAAGAGTTTGAACCTTACTTAAATATGGCTTGAAGGGGACTCTCTTAACATAGTTAATTATCTTAATAAGGTTAATCCCCCTTCATGTACCATTTAGAATATTATTAACAAGGCAATACAAGTCATAAATTATTTTGAAGTTTCTATTATAAATCACAACTATAGGGAAACTAATAGAGTGGTTGACTGAGCTACCAATGTGGCATGTAGGAGACATGAAAAGATCATTTGAAATAATTCTGATGATATTCCTATAGATGGAAAATCATTTATGGATTTAGATAGGCTCAAATATAGGCAAGTATCTAATCATGATTATGATGATCACGAGATTTAATCATGAGGAGGAAGTGGCCAATATGATGAATTGGATGCCTCCTCCTAAGGTCAAAGCTAGCGATAATGACCATTGTATAAAGGATATGCAGATTAAAGTGGGCAACTTGGTGAAGAGAATGGACATAATGGTTTGTGTCCTTAAGAAGATTGTGGATCATAGTGGTATTGTTATTTGTTCCATTGCTGACAATTTGAATACTGCTGGAAAAATTGGAAAAAAATAGTCAATGTTAGGGAGACATATAAAACATGGATCAAAGTCTTGGTAAATGGACTCAGGCTAATACAAAGAAGGATGAGGAGTCCCAAGAAAAGGATTTTAAGGTGTTGATGGCCTTAATGACCATCATGATTAGTCTAGTTTATCATGCTACCAACCTCTTCAAGAATATGTAGCTTTTTCTATCCTTTGTTTTCTTGCTATCTTTTGTCTGCTTTGGAATTTGATCCTTAGGTGTTTGTAACACTACTTCATTGGGCTTGCTTGGCTAGTTTTTTCCATTTTTGTATAAGGTTTTGGGTCCTTTCAAAACCTATTTTTACATAATCAAAACAAGAGGTAACAAGAGATATGATGTTTGAGAATAATATCTCAAAGAAATTTTGGAGAGAAGAAGTTAACACAACACTATATACAATTAAAAAAGTTCAGATTAGACAAGGTGCTGGTAATACCACTTATGAGATTTGGTTTGGACATGTACCCTTAGTTAAGTAGTTTAGAATTTTTGGAAGTAAGTGCTACATTAAGGTAGAATATGACATTGGTAAGTTTAATGAAAGAAGTGATGAAGGTATGTTTCTTGGTTATTCATTAAAGAGTAAAGCATACATATGTTTTAATCAAAGAACTAAGACTATTGTTGAGAGCACAAATGTTAGAGAAAGAAATAGTATTTTATTATGATTCTAATGAAGAGACAAACCCAAAGGTTGACCAAGAGAATGTTGATCTATTTTATGAGACTAACACAAAATTGTAGAATGATGTATGAATTGTAGAACAAAGAGAAGAACCGAGGAGCAAACCTAGAGTTTATGTAAGAGTTAAGAGAATGATGCCAAATAAGAACCTGATAAAGAATCATCATGCTGATCAGATTATCAATAGCAAGGAAATACGAGTAATGATAAGAAACAACATATAAAGAGAAGAACTATGTTTGATTCCTCAAGTAGAGCCTAAAAGTGCATATGAAGCTAGTAAAGATCAATTTTGGATTGAAGCTATGAAAGAAGAACTAGATCAAATTAAGGAGAATGATACATGAGAATTGGTTCGTAGACCTAAGGACAATAATATTATAGGAACTAAGTGGTTTTTCAAGAATAAGATGAACAAACAAGATGGAGTTGTGAGAAACAAAGAAAAGTTGGTAAATAAAGGATATTCATAGCAAGAAGGTATTGATTAAGAGGAAAAATTTGCATATGTTGCTAGAATAGAGGCAATTAGAATGTTTTGGCATATACTGCTAAAAAAAATTTCAAAGTGTATTAGATGTATGCAAAGTCAACATTTCTAAATGGAGAACTTGAAGAAGAAATTTACATTGAGCATCTTGAAGGTTTTCCTTTGAAAAATGAAGGAGATATGGTCTACATGTTGAAGAAACCATTGTATGGATTAAAATAATAACCTAGGGCCTAGGATGCGAGGTTAGATAAATATTTGGAAAAATTAGGATTTGCTAAAGGTACTATAGATAATAAGCTATATTTGAAGGAAATTAAAAATGGTTTACTAATTATGGAAGTATTTATGGATGACATAATCTTTGGAGGTGATGATGAAGAAAGTGAGAAATTTTTTGGTAAAATGAAGAGGGAATTTGAAATGAACATTATTGGTGAGATGAAATATTCCCTAGGTTTGTAGATCACAAAGAATGGTGAAGGTATTTTGTTATCACAAACTAAGTATTTTAAAGACTTGTTGAAAATACTTGGTTTTGAAAGTTGTAAACCTATTGGCACACCTATGGTAATTAGTCATAAGTTATCTAGAAAAGATAAGATACCTATTGCTGAGAAAAAGAAGTATAGATCTATGATTAAAAGTTTGCAATACTTGACTCATACAAGACTAGATATAGCCAATGTAGTTGGCATTGTTGCAAGATTTCAAGTTGATCCTAAAGAATCACATTATGCAATAGTAAAGAGGATTTCAAGATATCTAAACGGAACATCTAATTTTGGATTATGGTATGAAAAAAAAATTTAATTTACCTTATGTGCATATACTAATGTGGATTGGAGAGGTGGTATGGATGAAATAAATAATACAAGTGCAAGAGCATTTTTTTAGCAAGAAGATTAGTTTCTTGGCTAAGAAAGAAACAAGATTGCATCTCATAGAGCACAATAGAAGAAGAGTATGTAGTAATAGAAAATGATTGCAATGAGATGATGTGGATGAAGAAAATGTTGAAGGATATTGGAGTGGAGTTTATAGAGCTTATTATCATACATTGTGAAAACACAAGTATAATGAGTATGTCTAAGAATCTTGTGTTACATCAGAGAATGTTATAAAAAAAAAAAAAAGAGTGGGGTATATTAGCACAAAGGAATACATAACATTACCAAAGGATACATTTGAGTATTTGAGATATGCTTGAGGTTATGCCCCTTCCTAATTTTGCGTAGATAATACATAGATTGCATCAATCTAGTGGTATAGAGAACTATTGTTTGATGCTTCCTCTATTGGGGAGTATTTGTATTTGAGCTAAGTCATGAAGGACTCTTCCTATTTAACACTATCTTTGGACACATGATCTTGATGAAGATATTGTTTGTAGAAGATTGACATAATTATTCATTTGTTATTGATATCAATGGGGGAGATAAGTAAATGAAAAATATCTTCTTGTCATGGGGGCAAGGCATAAATGGAAAACATCTCCTAAATATGGAGGTGAGTTGGAGAAAGTATTGATTCAATGGGAAGTATATCAATGGGGAGTATACGAACTAACATGGAGAGTTGCTCCTAAGAGATTGATTTGATTGATGAAGAGGATTTGAAAAAGAAGATGACTACATCATTGGAGTAGTTAGAATAAAGTGGTATGTTTGGTATTCTTAGAACTTAGATGTTTTTTTATCTATGTTGCCATCATTGACAACTAGGGAGATTGTTAGCATGAATTATGATGATATTCCTATGGGGGAGTACCCTAGCATTGCTAGAGAATTTGGGAGATTGTTAGTATGATCATATGTTGCATACATGGAAGTATTTGTCATTGATGTCAACATACTAAAGACTAAAAAAGTAACAAATAGTGTTTGAGATCATATGGTTTGAGGATTGAAGATGAAACCAAGTGTAATTAAGGATATTCTCTATAGAGTGTTTTGATGTCATGGTTAAGAGCACATGCAAAAAGTTGAAGATAGGTGATAGTTAGTTGAGATTTACAAAAGATAATATATAGATAAAGTTCTTGATAATTAGTTTTTGGTAATCAAAATATATCGCCTAATAGGGATAGAATTTGGTTGAGCAAGGTTAGAAAGAGGTAGAGAATACCCTTTTGATGATTTGATTGAGTGCACAAAGTCTAAGGTTGCACAAGTAAGGATTTATGAAGACTATGAGCTGATAATGTTATGTAATTGTGAAAATATGTAATATAGAGTGTATTGTTTTATCTTAATGGGGTCCTATTATAATTATAAATTGAGAAAGCCTCAAGGCTAACACAACAAATTTATTTGAGAACTTGGTATAAAGGAAAGCTTTTTTCCTTGTGATTAATGTATGAAGTGGAATATGTGTTGTAATAAAGAAAGAAAGTAAGAAATCTAAGGGATTTTTGTAAAACAAGTTTCCAGATCTAGTATTGAGATTTTAGAAGTATTTGGTGTAGTAGAGGAACATTGAAAAAGTGAAGTAATTGGATTTGGTAGAGAGTTCTAGTAGACAATTTATCTTTTGGTACTATTCTAAAAAGGATAATATAGATGCCAATTAGACAATTAGTTTGGTGGATAATTTTAATCCATTCAATCTTGAATTTCTTTGGAAATTCTAGGGCACATGTTAACCCTTTCCTTTAAATAACTTTGAATTCATCCTTCAAGATTCCTTCATTATGTAACTTCTCATATGCTTTTCTTATCTCATAATCTCCCACTTCTTTGATCTTACACATATAATAGTTCCTAACATCGTAGATCATAATAGATTTGGATAGTATTGATAATACCACACCCATTGAATCTCCTTTCATTGCAATTTCTAGAATAGCATGAAACTTTGGTGGAGGACAAGCATCACTCTTCACCAATTGAATTTTACTAACCTCTTGGATCATTCTTGTGGTAGATGAAGTTGCCATTTTCTTTGTTAGGATTTAAAGTATTTTCTTTCTCCTCCAAATTACTTGGCATAGTTTAGAACTTCACTCATTCAAGCTTCTCATCCAAATTGATCTTGAAATATATTGCTAGTTGCTCAAATTGCTAAATCTGTTTATGCTATTGAAATTTGTGTGCAAGCTATGAGATATTATCTTCAAAATTTGATATGTACCTTCTTTTGATCAATTTAGGTTGATATTGGTGCCTTTAAACTAGGTCTTTTCTTTATAGTTCAATCTCTTCCACATCACTTGATCTCTACCATTTCATTCAATTTCTACCATTTCACTTCTAAAGTGCTAGGTCCATGTTGCAATTCTTCATCATCATAAACAATTTTATTGATGTTTGGAAACTATTCAAAAATCTATTCTTATGCATCTTCATTTATGTAAATATGAAATTTTGGTACATTTCATATAAGGAACTGATGTATAATATATCAATTGAATATATGGTTCCATACATACCTTTCTTTCTTAGTTTGAGATTACATGATCATCTTATCCATTAGATTGGGTGACCTTAACTCCATTTTCTCCACTATTTGCAACTTCTATTCTTTTTCTATTTTTGATTCATATCCTTCTCTACTTGTTCAATGTATACTTTACCTTTCCCTTCATCTTTTGTTTGATTTTCTAAATGTACTTGAGTCCCACTGTTGGCCTAATTTTCTACCCATTTTTTGCTGGCCTAATTTTGTTTGATTTTCTAAACGCACTTGAGTCCCACTGTTGGCCTATTATGTAAATATGAAATTTTGGTACATTTCATATAGGGAACTGATGTATAATATATCAATTGAATATATGGTTCCATACATACCTTTCTTTCTTAGTTTGAGATTACATGATCATCTTCTCCATTAGATTGGGTGACCTTAACTCCATTTGCTCCACTATTTGCAACTTCTATTCTTTTTCTATTTTTGATTCATATCCTTCTCTACTTGTTCAATGTATACTTTACCTTTACCTTCATCTTTTGTTTGATTTTCTAAATGTACTTGAGTCCCACTGTTGGCCTAATTTTTTTCCCATTTTTTGCTGGCCTAATTTTGTTTTGTTTTCTAAACGTACTTGAGTCCCACTATTGGCCTATTATGTAAATATGAAATTTTGGTACATTTCATATAAGGAACTGATGTATAATATATCAATTGAACATATGGTTCCATACATACCTTTCTTTCTTAGTTTGAGATTACATGATCATCTTCTCCATTAGATTGGGTGACCTTAACTCCATTTGCTCCACTATTTGCAACTTCTATTCTTTTTATTTTTTTGATTCATATCCTTCTCTACTTGTTCAATGTATACTTTACCTTTACCTTCATCTTTTGTTTGATTTTATAAATGTACTTGAGTCCCACTGTTGGCCTAATTTTCTGCCCATAAAAAAATTCTAATTATTTGTGAAAATCAGGAAGCTTTTATTTAGAATTGCCTAGGGTTTCAATTTTATTGCGATCCATATCCAAACTCTAGGGTTTACCTTTTCTTTTCTCTCATTAAGGGTTTTGATTTTGAAATTTTAATGGGATTTATTAAAACCATGCATAGGTTCATATCCCTAAGTTTTGGTCCTTTATATCTTTTATATTGTCTTGCCCTTAAAATGCAACTTTGCGACAAGTTCCTAGGCACAACCTTGCTACCTTTTGACTATTTAGTATCTATGAAGGTGCAACTGTGTGATGATGGTTTCATTTCATGATGTGCATGGATTTGTAGCTATTAAGGACATTTTCATGATTTGTGGTGTGACTAGGTGATCAGAGATGATGTGGTTGTCTCAACTTCACAAGGAGATTTTTGCAGTCACACTTTATGCTGCAACTTGGGGATAAGGTTAACTTGATGGTCTAAATATATAGTGTTCACATGATTGCTAGAGTTAAAGGGTTAACTAAGGTTAATGTTGTGACCTTGGTGAAGGCTTTGGTGTGCATGGTCACAGGGTTTATGAAGACCTAAAGTATTTAAGTCATGATGGTGTGATTAGGGTTAAAATGTGTCTTCAGTCACAAGATTGCATGAGGTTAATGCTAATCATGGGTGTAAGAGACAATGGTGTAAATTTCTTAAATCACATGTTCAATTGAGGTAAAGTGAAATCATGGGTTAGTGCTACAAGGAAGTGATAATCTACCACGTGGAGATGGTAGGCCCTTTCCACCTTTATTCAAAGGATCCAAGATCAATGGCCTACACTTATTCAATACACTGATAGGTTCAACCTTGTAAAGGTATGAGATTTGAACATGAGGATGAATGAATGCAAAGACCGAGGAAAGCTGCAGTATTTCATGACCGTCAGATGAAATAGATCAATGATTGTTGTATTACCTCGAAATGAAGTTGCAAGTTTTTTTGAGGAAAGTGAGGATACAACATTATGCCATGTGTCCCAATGGGATATGTTCTAGAATGAATATATAGTGGTGATTGTACATGTTTTCAGAGCTATTAGATCTTCCAAGATCTACAGTAAGTGTTTGCATGAATTTTGAAGATTCTCAAGGTTTAATGAAAGTGCGGATACACCCTATTAACACATGTATAAGTGGGCCCATAGTTACACAGTAGTTAAAGTTTTCTCTATCGCATGGTTGCATAGTATAAATAATTCTTCACTTTGATTGTGACCTAGTGAGAATGATTAAAAAGGGCTTGATCGCATGGTCATATGGTTAGTAAATATGAAAAGAAATTAGGCCATGACCATGAGATGTAGTCAAATTCAAAGTATAATGTGGTGATCACTTAGTCAAAGGAAAAAAGTGTAACCATTAGTAGAATGGTACAACCACGTGATTGAAGTTAATTAAAGGTAAAAAAAACTATGGGCATCTAGTTATGTGGTTAGTGGCCAGCAATAAAGGATAGACCATGAAATAGTGGAAAGAAGGAAATGCTGTAGTTAGCCAAGTTTGACCCTCAGGGTGGTGGATCAAATATTGATATAAAATGAAAAAATGGAGCATGGCCTAGGTTAGCACTGAATAGATGGATGGGTTGGTGGCTCGAGTAGAACATTCATGATCAGGATCATATTTTCAGTTGAGTAAAGTTATGGTGAAGATCAAACAACATTAGATTTGTGGAATGACCACCAAATAGAAAGTAAATATTTTGAAGGAAATTTCAGAAGATAAGACTATGCCGATGGAAGTAGTTAAATTTTTCATGATTGATGGTGGTAAAGGATAAATTTCATCAAGTTGAGGGCTCCTATTGGGAGTATCACCACGCCAATTATCTTGGTCCAAGTGCAAAGAATGGTGGAATACAAATACCTTTGTTATTATTTTCCAGTCATATTATGATATGTGTTTCCTTATTAGTAGATGGTTGCAATCATTCCCTATATAAGATTTTCTAGGATGAGGAGGAAAGGGGCTCCAATTTTATCACTATGAGACAAATAGGATCCAATTCTAGAGAATTTTTTTGATTACTATGATATTGTATTCTTCAGTATTTCTCTATTATGAACAAAAGTGTTGTAGTTTCCTTGAAGAAAAAAGTTTATATAGTCATATATTATGTCTGATCTAAGTCTTGCATACACTTGATGTCTTAGTTTCAATGAAATGAATACAAAGAACAACCAATTTCTTAGTTTCATTCTAATTCTCATCTCCTTTCTTTGTAATTTGCAATGTCTTTGTTAGTCTCAAAATGGTTTTGACATTTGAGTGCCACTACACTTAACCATTTTCTACATTGGAGTTGAGAACACTATGTATGCTGAGCCACAACATGAGCCGAGTCAGGGAATCCAATAGGTGCCCAGTGATCTTCAGGTGTCAAGCAGTCTTTAGGTGCCGAGCAACCTTCAGGTGTCGAGTGAAGATCAAGTGCCGAGTGAAGATCAAGTGCCAAATGACTTTAGGTGCCAAGCATTATACAAGTACCGAGTGATATTTGAGTGCTGAGTCACAGATGATGCCGAGCAAAATAGGAATGCAACAAAAGCCAAGTAAGCTAGTTTGTTATAAGTGCCCAACATTAGAAAAAAGTAAGTGCTGAGTAACAAAAAATACACATATGAGTTTTTAACTTTAGTAATTCAGATGTAAACTATTTTCATGGCTGACATATGATGAATCTTGAAGGATTAAAATAATAAGATCAAATCTTTTGTATTTCTTATGCAATCTACATGCAACCAATAAGAAAAATGGAGAAGGCATGCAACCAATAATACAAGCACAAGGAATGAGTGGGAAATAGAGATTCAATTTGAATCATAGATCCACATCTAACCCTAAGTCTTTGAATGTCTTTATAAGGAAGACTAAGTCTCATTAAATAGTAAGAGTGAATGGATGAAGGTGTGTAAGGAAAACTATTTTTAGAGTGAAGAATATCAGATCTTAGAGGATCAAGATCAAAGAAAGCAGAACAAGTGCCTGTATTCAGCAATCGAAGGATTGTAATCTATCAGATTTATCATATCTAATACTCTCTAGCAACTGTATTAGAAAGGAAACCCTATGATGATAGGTTAGCTTAAAAACTATTTTGTAGATCCTTTAAATAGGTGATTAAATCCTTTAACAGGGTAACACTTCATGTAAAGTGTTTGTAAATCCTCTAACAAGGTCACATTTAAAAATGTGTTGTAGCCTTTAACAGGGTAGATCACCAAAAGTGGTCAAACATTATTGCTGTAGTGATTTTGTGGGTATCATCCCCACCCCAATGTTACCTTCTTATTCTTGGAGGGTTTTTGGGTTACCAAAATTTCAAGTGTTACGTGGTGATGCAAATGTGTTTTTCATAATTGCTTAATGTTGGTATGCATTCATGTATATTTCAATATTATGTTATTAACGATTTGTGAAAAATAGGTTAGAAGCTAGTACTTCTAATTCACCCCCCCCCTCGCAGAAGCATTCTTTCCATTAAGATATTTCATCAATTGGTATTAGAGTTGTAGGTTCTCACAAGAAGAAGTCTAACAGCTTGGAGAAAAAGGTCTAAATATGGAAGTCTTCAAACTTGGAAATATTATTGACAATCAAGTGATTGATGTGCAACTGGCTCTACACAAAGTAGAGGAAGCAAGGGAGGAACTGAGAAAATCCTTGAAAAGAAGAAAGGATATAGCCATAGCTGAAAATGATACAAAATACAAGGAGATAGATACCACAAAATTGTTTGTCAATGAAGACACTAAAGAGTTTGATGTAGCAATAGCAGAACTGATGGAGAAAAATAAAGTTCAAATAGATGAGATAAGATCTCTCAAGATGGAACATGAATCAAAGGCCATAATGTTATGTGAAAACACTGAACAAAAGAAAAGAGCAATTGAGGATAGAGTCATGATAGAAGATGACAAAAGAAATCTTGCAAAAATACTTGAAGAAAAGTGTACTGAATTAACAAGGGTCTCAAACATGTAGATGGATACACTTGCCCAAATGATGAACCTTCATTATGAACTCAATATGAAAGATATTGAGATCTCTACTTTGAAGATGCAAAATGAACAATTGCAAAATGAATTGAACATAGAAAAAGAGGTAGCAGAGAATCTAAACAAGTCAAATGAAGGCATCAAATACTTTGAACAATTGTTGAAATTTCCAAGATCAACCCATGATACATCAGGACTTGGATACAACATCACTGAAGTAGGGGAATCATCAAAGAGTGTTGAGCAAAGAAGTGACAAAGGTAAGGATTCTAAACCTACTTGTCATTACTGTAATAAAAAGGGGCATACTGCTAATGTTTGCAGGAGTAGAAGAGTCAATTGGCCAAAAACACCCAAAAACAAAAGTTACTATCACAAGTGCAACATGCAAGGACATATGACACAAGATTGCAGATCTAGAGTTACAAGGACACAAAGATTTGATGGACATTGTCATAATTGTAAGAAGTATGGACATAGAGCATTTGAATGTAGATCAAAGCCTATGTGGACATCAAATCAACCGGCAAAAAAAAATAAAAAATGAAAGTCAATACCATTGGGATTACAACACTAGGTATAGCTGTCATTATTGTCAGGAATATGGACATATACCCCAGAACTACATAAGAACACATTTCAAAGGGAACTATAAAAGATGGTTGAACCAAACCACATGTTTTAGTTGCTTGAAAACTGGTCATATCAGTAGAAACTATCCTACAAGGTCAAAGGTAGCAAAGATTGAAGTAAACAAGGGCAAAGAAAAGATTGATGTGGAACACATAAGAACAGACATGAAGAAAACATGGCAAAAAAAGAATGAATCTGGTGCATCCAATGAAAGGGTCACTTCACCCACAAGGTCAAGTGATCATTTCTCATTCAATTAAACACAAGAAAGAGGCTATGGGGCCGATATATATAAGGAAGTATCATACATTAGCCCTAAACCATGAAGAAGAAATACAAAGTATAAATCTGCATAAAACAAGATGCCAAAACAAAATTTTAAATGAAGATGCCGAGCTATCTTTGAATGCCAAGTAAAACTCCAATACATGCTGAGTTCCTAACAATGATCGAGTTGATAGCTAATGCCAAGTTGAGTAACTCCTATGGAAGCCGAGTAAAGTGGAAATGTAGTGCAAGCCAAGTAATGTTGAAATCTTTTAGAAGTTGAGTTTGTAGTTGAGCATTTAATGCAATGGAAATAGGGTATATTATCATGATTTCAATCATTTTTCCTCATCACAATCAAGAAGCAAAGAAGATAAAGAGAGCAGAGTGACTTCATAACAATGAATCCAACATTCCAAGCAGATTGCAACCTCTTACAATGCATTTCCATTGATCTTAAGGTATTTTCATTTGTGTCGAGCTACACAATTTCATATTTCTATGAAAAGGAAACCCTAGTTTGCATAAATGGCTTCGAGTTCTAAGACAACCTAGGACAAAGAATCGTTTGAAGTCCAACTAGTATCTAATGAGATTAGGTAGCTTGATTTTTTCCCTATCCCTAAAGTTGCATACAAAAATGATCCTGTCGGAGCCCTTTCTTGCATACCCCCAAATGTTGTTATGATTTAGGATGTAAGGAGATGCTATAATTGCAAGATAGGAGCCATAGGAGATATGGAAATAAGAGAAGCCTATGCGAAGCAGTGTGTGAATGGAGTCTTGAAAGATGAATACAAAATTGCTGAAAAGAAGGGTTTAACATGAGTTTTGAGTTTTCCTACCATATTTAAAACTGAATGGATTAGACTTGTGTTGAGTAGAAATCATGATGGTAGTCTATGGTTAGAAGATGTCCCTGTTAAAATAAAAAAAAGAATCATTCATAGGGTAATTGGATATCCTACCCTAGATCGGTTCAAAACCTTGAGAAGTGAATCCAAGGAGGTTATTGAAAAGAACATAGGTGCTCAGTGGAACAAAAAAGGAATGACAATTCACACCATTCAAGATCCTCTAGTTAAGTTTACTGTTAGAGTTATTTCCCACAAATTCTATCAATCCAGTAGACTCAACAATGTGCCATGTATTGCAGTAGATGTAGGCTACAAACTGGTGAAAAAGGATCACACTTATGATCTTGCAGAACTACAATACAATAGATTAATGAAAACCTAGTTGCCATAAGAAGGACAAAGGGTGCACAATGCAAATTTGGAGAAATTTTGGTTTGTGTATTCTTTTATGTTCACAATGAATTTCCCTCTTTTGGAAAAGTTACATGGAGAAGTGATAGAACTATCATATCTCAAATTAATGAATTTATAGAACAAATGTGAGACAATTTTGATACCTTGATGACAAGCTATTTTGAGGATTTCAAGAAATCCATGAAGCAAAGGGTGAGAATACCAGTTTCCTTAGTGGAAAAACATATTAATGATATATGCTTCTTAGTTGATATTGACTACACCTATATCCAAGTAGCAATTCCAAGGGTGAGATGGCTAAGGCCATTTGGTTATGAGATCAACATAGATGAAGCATCTACAACCATAACTGCATTGTTGGTAGAAGAGATAGATAAGAGTGCCCCACACTTTGGCACTTATGATGTGGTAAGTTCAAAGATAAACATGGAATTAAAAACTGCCTCCACATTGAAGAAGAAAGATAAATTGTTGAAGAAAATTAAGAAGAAATTTGGTGAAGGAATAGAGGTAGAAGCAGAAGAAGAAGATGATGATGAAAATGATGATGATGGGGATGAACAAGAGCAAGGCCCAATGGTTTTAAATCAAGGCCTAGGTGAAGACAAGGAGCAAGGTGCTAAGGAAGAAGAAGCCAAGGAAGCACCAACCCAAGTCGATCCAAAGAAGAGAAAGACAAGAGAATAGCCTCCAGCTCAGCCCACACCAAAGAAAATTGCCATGCCATCACCCCAAAAGCCAACAACCAGAGCTGCAACAAGGGCCTCCACGCAAAAAGCTAAAGAGGAAGCCACAAAGAAGAAAAAAATTAAGAGGACACATGAAGAGCTAAGGAAAAGAAGAAAATATGTAGCTCAACTTGATACTGATGAAGATCAATCTGAAAAGGTAAGCTGTTTTTCAGTTGATACATTATGTAAAAAGATTGGAAATGGAGACTTAAGCAACATAAATAAAGTTGATTTCAATAAGTTCACTAAAGATGAACAAAATAGAATAGAAGAATCAATTTATGGAATGATGGCATATTTCAAGTATACTCCTCTTGAACTAGATGGACAATTGCCAAATGAACTGTCTAAAATTGTAGAAAACAGATGGCATTTTTGTTTGGAAATGGAGAAGGAGATGAGAGAATCAACCCTAGCAAGCATACTGCTTGACTTAACTAAGGATAAAATAGAGAAAGTAGTCAAAAGGCATAATACTAGGTTTACACCTAAGTATAGGGCATTCTTCATTCTCCAAAAAAAAATGGAAGAAATTGTACAAAGAACAAAAAAATCATGGAAGAACTTGTACAAAAAGATTGAAGATTTTCTTGAAGAAGAATACAAGGAAGAAGCTACTGCTCCACCAGAAGAAAGAAGAAAAAGGAGAGAAGAGAAGATAGAAGTAGAGCAAGGTAGAGAAGAAAAGAAGGAAGAAGAAAAGAAACAAGAAGAAGAGAAGAAGGAAGAAGAAAAGAAAGAAACAAAGGAGGAGACACAAAAGCAAGATGAAATAGCAATAGCTGAGAAAGAGTAGCAACAAGACCAGTGTGTGCAAGACACACAATTTCCACCTACTAGCTCTCCTCATGTACCCATCACACCTGCAAAAACTGTAACAATACAAGATGTTCTTGACACTTTTTCTCAAAACATCAATCCATTAAATACAGAGGATCTCAAAAGAATCCTTGACCAATCCATGCAACAAGCAAGATTATGTATAGATCCAGTATTGGTCAGTACGGATGAATTACAAAAACTAGTAGAAAACATAGTTAGAGATAAGGTGAATCCAAAAGAACCACCTTTCATCATCTCTATAGCTACTAATGGTCAACTTCAAATGCCAACAGTTGTTTCATTAGGCATAGTTGACACCACTATACAAAAGCTGAGTGCAACAGGAGACAAAGGAACAAAAAAAATAGGATAGACTATTACATCTGATCCTACAGCACAACCACAAGGTGCACTTCCTAAAATTACAATAATTGATCAAGGTAGATAGCAGGAGGAGAAAATAGAGGAAACCCCTAAAGAGCAGGAGGCAATACAAACATTGATAAATTAGCCTACCTTGGGGACTCCTTCACAATAGTCATTGCAAATATTTGCACCAGGATCAAGTTCTACAAAAGTTGCAAGGGTACTACACTATGGAGACCCTGAACTACATGAGGAGATAGTCATACTGAGTTATGACTCAAAAACAATAAGCATTGATCAAATCAATGAGGTGCAGGAGGCATTAAATAGAAGAAAGAGGCAAGAGATACTCAGGAAGGAGTATAAACACAAGCAAACTTTACATGAAATTAAAGACATATTTATGGATGCCTCCAGTATTCAGTCACTAGATGAGTCAAAGCATATAATGGAACAATTGATAGATATTGTTGACCAGGTGACAAATGCAGACCAAGAGACAAATGCAAAACTTATGGAATGGTCTGAAAGAAAATTTCAAGGTAAAGTTAATGAGAAAATATCTAATGAAATAGCACTTTCACAGGTTGAGTTGGCAAAGGTCATAGACAAAGTGAAAAAGGTACTTGAGAATATATTCTCATTGTACAAAAAGTTGTGTGACTTTTCATGCTTCACACAAGAGACAAGCCAAAAGATAATGAGCCTGGAGAGGAATTTGAATGTTATAAGTGCTAATCATCAGAAAATAGTAAGTGCTGAGTAACACAAAATACACATATGAGTTTGTAACTTTACTAATTCAGATGTAAATCATTTTCATGGCCAACATATGACAAATATTGAAGGATTAAAATGATAAGATCAAATCTTTTGTATTTCCTATGCAATCTACATGCAACCAATAAGAAAAAAGGAGAAGGCATGCAACCAATAATACAAGCACAAGGAATGAGCGAGAAATAGAGATTCAATATGGATCGTAGATCCACATCTAACCCTAAGTCTTTAAATTTCTTTATAAGGAAGACTAAGTCTCATTGAATAGTAAGAGTGAATGGATGAAGGTGTGTAAGGGAAACTATTTTTAGAGTGAAGAATATCAAATCTTAGAGGATCAAGATTAGAGAAAGTAGAACAAGTGCCTGTATTCAGAAATCAAAGGATTGTAATCTATTAGGTTTATCATATCTAATACTCTCTAGCAACTGTATTAGAAAAAAGACCCTATGATGATAGGTTAGCTTAACAACTATTTTGTAGATCCATTAAATAGGTGATTAAATCCTTTAATAGGGTAACACTTCATGTAAAGTGTTTGTAAATCCTCTAACAAGGTCACATTTAAAAATGTGTTGTAGCCTTTAACAGGGCAAATCATTAGAAGTTGTCAAACATTATTGCTGTAGTGATTTTGTGGGTATCATCCCCACCCCAGTTTTACCTTCTTATTCCTGGAGGGTTTCTGGGTTACCAAAATTTCAAGTGTTATGTGGCGATGCACATGTGTTTTTCATAATTGCTTAATGTTGGTATGTAGGCATGTACATTTCAATATTATGTTATTAAGGATTTGTGAAAAATAGGTTAGAAGCTAGTACTTCTGATTCACACCCCCCCCCCCCCTCTCAGAAAGATTCTTTCCATTAAGATATTTCAACAGTTTTGTGGTTTAGTGACAAAGAACTTAAACCCTTTTGCATCCCCTTAAGGTTGTATGTCTTGTATGTTTTTCTATTGGAACAAAGAGCCAAGTAAATGCTTGATATATTTGACAAGGTTAGTGGTTATTTGAGAAGGATATTTCATAAGTATGAGGTCTTTATGAACACCAATGTCTATTTACAAAGTAGATAGATAGATCTAATATTTGGCTATATGACTATATTTTGGGTATCCATGTGTATGTTCTAACTTAGTTATTTCCCAATGGATAAGGGACTGATCAGCTTGGGGAATGCATATTCTTGTTGTTCATACCTTAGTCTCATTGCTATTCAACATTATAAATCAAATCTTTTCCCTTTCATTTTGAAAGAGATAAAAGAGTTATCCTCACTTTCCTTATCTAGTTCATAGGTTGTGTTAGTAGCTATCCCATGCCAATGTTGTATGTATAAGTGTTAGAAGATTAAGGGTATTATCTACTTTGTTACATTCAAGTGTATGCTTTTGAGCAAATGGTACCATATAAATGAATATAAGGTACACCTACCTAGGTTTTGTAGAGCCTAAAGTAGAAGAAGGATCTAGCCTTATAATTGGTCCTAGTGTTTGAAAGTGTATGTTGTAGATGGGAAGTAGCTGCTCCTAGATGTATCCTTTTCTCATTGGGGATTTTTGAAGCATAACATTTTAAAACACCAACAGCTCCAATTCTTGTTTATATGTCCAAACTAGTGACATTTGGAACATGCATTGTTAGGTATATAACTCTTCCTCTAATTTTTACAATAAGGTTTTGTTTGTGATCTGCATTCATATGCTTTGTGCCCATACTTTTGATAGTTATACAATATCCTTCAAATCTAGGTGTAGTAGATCCATTCCTCATTCTTGACCTATACTCATGTATTTGATGTCCTTGTTTCTTGCAGTGAAAATAATAACCAGGAAACTTAGGTTTAGGATTTTGTATACCAGGTTTTCTTTGACAAATTTTTGTAGTATGACCAAGTTTTTCATAGTGAAAGCATGTTGGTTTTTCCTTTGACTTTGCATTCCTCTGTTCTCCATTCCTAGATGATTCCCCTTACTTAATGTATGAATATCCCGAGTCATTAGTATTATTAGATGACTTCATAAGTTCTTCAAAGTATTTCATTACATCTATTGGTTTGTTGAATCTCTCCATAGATTCTTTAACAGTTTTTAGTTCATTCTTCATTATGTCCTTTTGTGATTTGAGATTTACAATTTCCACATCCTTATGATTCAATTCTTGATTTGGAAGCATCAGTTGATTCATCATGTCTAATTGAGTGTTTGTGAGCTTCTACACATTTTATATCCTTTCTACAATTTTTGCAGCTATTACTCTTTTTCTTCTTCAGCCATTGTCCTATCTTGTTCAGTTTTCTTCTTTTGTTCAGTCACTTTACATAATCTTACTAATTTTCATGTTCTTTTATTTCTTTATTCAAGAGTTTTTTCTTTTTAGGTAGATCTATAGATGCTTTGTCATTTGTATCAATTGATTCAAATAGTCATTCAGTCTCAACTTATTTATAGGGAAATTGTTTATCCTAGATAGCCAATTCCTTTCTTCTTTTCAAGGATTTCTTCAAATTGTGTCTTGCTTTCTCAAGTTTCTGTAGTGTGAGTTGGATGTCAATAACATGATTTTTAATAACCTTGTGTATTTTAAAAGCCTCCATCTCTGAGCGATTAATCTACTTTCAGAGAACCAATGATCTAATACCAATTGTTGATTGATGTAAATATAAACAAGATATTGAGGGGGGGTAGTGAATTAGAATCTTAAGAACTTTTAATTTTGTAGTAATAAAGTTAGTCTGTTAGGGTTATAATGTTTGATCATAATATATGATCTACCCTATAACCCTTTTAAAAGAGTTTGAGACTACTAGGTCTCACCTTGTTAGAGGATTTGACACTTACAATAAAGTAAGGACTTTGTTAGGAGATTTGCAAAGGTCTGTTAAGACCACTCTATTAAGAGATTTACCCTTATTCAAGTTGGTTAGAATTGATTCTATACCTAACTCCTAGTATGCTTTATAAGATAATTTTGAGTTTTCTCCTTTCTAACTGATCCTCTCTTCTAACATGATAATACTTTTTGTTCCCCTTCACTACTCTAATTAGGTCAATTTCCCTATTAAGAGATATCAAAACACTTCCATTGACTTCTGATTTGATCTTGATCTTTTACTTCACCATTTGCATATTTCTCCTTGTTTGCATACACACTCTTCTCCTCTCATCATCATACCATATGATATGGGTTAAGATCTTCACTATTTAAAGAGTTTCATAAAGATTTTTCTATATGCTTCCATAATTATCCTCTTCATGTGAATCATGATCACAAAACATAGGGATCTATGATCTATATCATTAACACACAAATCTCTTTGTAACAATTTTTAAAAATATTAATGTTCATTCCATGTCAGGTTGAAAATGATTTACCTCAAAATATGTATCATTCCTAAATTTTATTTATACTCTGCATTGCTTAGCTTTTACTTCTTTTTGATACTTGACATTGTTGTTGCTTGGTTTGTATTGTGCTCGACACATATTATGTAACTTGACACTTATATCCTTGAAACTACTTGGTAACTATTGATCTTAGTTTTTATAGAAAATACTTGGTGACCATACACTTACTCATATCCTAAAAATCTTGGTACATACATACTTTTATACATGACTTGACCTATATAGAATAGCCTAGTCAGAGTGATGACTGTTAGACTCTACCAAGTAAATGAAAAAGTGTTTGACACTAATAGAAAAAACTAGTTGGAGATACCAAGAATTGTATATTTTATTTGATATTAATCATTCTTACTACATGCAAGTATTTTTCATTTCAATTATACTTCAGCTCAAGGTGGATTCCTTAATCTAGGGCTTAACCAAGGCAAGCCCTCATCCACAAAACAACAAAAACCCTTCATTTTCAATGTGTGTGAGTAAGCTAGCAGATTTATGATTACATATCTTGAAAGAACTCTTTAAAAGATTTCTATAGAAGTTAATTTGATTTTTTTATAGTTCCCATGGTACACGATGACCTCATAGAAATTTGACCGATCAAGTTAAAACTAGGCCAACCTGGTCCTTGGTGCTTTTTAGAAAAATAGTTTAGGTTTTATCTAATTCATCATTTTATTTGAGAATCCATAGTTTGATATTAGGAAATAGGCTTGGATCTACTATTTTTAGAGCTAAAATACATCCCTCTTTACACATTTCAAGGTAAGTCTTTCTTATTTTATTTCTTTTTATACTTTTGGTTTGAATTTATATCCTAATTGGGTTGTTTACTTATATTTAGGACCTATACCTATTTTACACTTCCCATTTAATTAATCAAATCAATCATCTTTACATTTATGCATCTTTAATCAAATCTAAATTCCATGAAGGAGGACTTTCTAGTGGACTTGCTTGAAATGATTTGAGTCTAGTATTAGCATCCCTTTTCTCCTTGGGTTTTGCTAATCTAACTTAAGTTGTGTTGAAAGTTACACTTCAGAAGCCCCTCTTTCTCTTGTATTTTAAATTCTTTAGCTATGAAAAGTGGAGACCTACATCCTATTAAAGTTCTTCCCTTTTTCCACTATTTCTTATGGTGAACTTGATATCCTACCCTCTTTCTTGGAGTTAGATATTTCTTGAATTATTTGGCATCAACTTCTCCTAAACATTTTGGTGAACCCAACCATGTCAACTATTTCATTTGTAATTTTTGATAATTCCTTTGTTTGATTTTAGAGTTATATTGCTTCTTGGTGTATCTATACCAGCTTGCTTGCATTAATGGTATTTCCTGTATTCTTTTACATTTACATTTTCTCATATAGATTGCATTTCATATATTTTCATTGTGCATCTACTTCATTCTTAGATTACATTTCATCTTGTTTGAGTGACATTATTATCTTAATTTCAAGTTACCTTTATGATCTTCAAGATATTCCATTTAATTTATATGATGACACTTCAATGTGTTCTTTAATTGAGGCTCATATTTTTAAAGATGAAATTGATCAACCTCTAGTGAGTCATGATACTTGTTGCCCCACTTTTTGTTGAGTACTTGTGTTTAAGTGAAAAGAGTGAATTCTTAGTTTTTGTTTAAGTCTAAGTCTAACTCCTTTTAAGTTAAGAAAATCTCTTTTAGACTTTCCCTTTTCTCCCTCCTCTCATTCCTAGTCAGGTGGTTTTTCATTTTGTTGAAGTGATCTTATGGGTAGGTTAGTGCCTAGTCCTATATAGATTCATTTTACTCATTCAAAGATCAACTACATGCTACATCCATTTATGACTTATCACTATTTGAAAAATTGATGCTGGTGGAAATTTGAAAATTGTCTTCTCCTCGGTGGGTTTCCTACCCATGAGGATGATTTCCCACAAAGAGCACTAAATGATACACACACATCAAAAATATGAAAGTAACAAGGCACCATGCAGAAAATTAATGTTTCATGTATGATTATGACACCTAAATATGGTTCAAATTTGTTGTAGCCCACATAATCATTCTCGGCAAAAAATTGAAGACTAACTTCTCCTCAATGGGTTTTTAATCCATGAAGTTAGTTTTCTCGAAAAGGTAGTTTGGATAGAAAAGAGATGTTAATTGGTCCTCAGAGAGGTCTTACACACTTCATTTAAACATTTCCAACTTCAGGATAGCTGATTGTCTAAAATTTGATTGAAAAAGGAAACATTAGCAGAGAAATAGAAACTGTCTTCTCCTCAACAAGTTTTATTAAGATTTAACGACGGATAGAAATAACAATTACATGCAAATATAAAAAATATTAGAAAATTATAGATTGCACAAGACACATAGATTTAACATGGTTCACCAATCTCTAGGCTATCCACCAAACAACAAGTCCAATATTTTTACAATCCAATGACTACAACTTGATTATAATATGTAATCCCTTACAACTCAATACTACTACACAAAGCAATTTTTGCATCGCACATTATAAAAAACCCTAACCCTAAGCTCTTTTTATACAAGAATTTTTACCACTTTAGGGTTATAATTAATAAATATATGTTAAACCAAAATCTTGATAAAATATGGCCCAAAAAGAAGTATGTACAATATTTCCCTGATCAATCACCACAAACTAACAGGTTTTCAACCATGAGGATAGTTTCCCGAATTTCAAAGAAAAATCAAGTTAATGGCCAAGTTTGATTCAAAAGTTGTATTTAGAACATGTAAAAATGAAAATAGAGTAAATAAAACCATTATGAAAATGAAATGATAGTTAGAATCTCAAATTCACAGACAATCTCCCACAGAGTTCCCTAATGGTAACTTTTCAAAACTTAAAAGAAATTGGGAAAGTAAGTAATGAAGATATAGAAAGTTACCATTGAGTTCAATGGAATAGTGAAAAGGCCTCTAGTTATCCATTGAACTCTCACATTTAATATCCAATGAGTATCTCCTTAAATTCATTCATGTGGCACAAATTCTGAAGATCAATGGATGAATCAAGGCTCCCATATATAAAAACATAAACAATTGAATGAGCTACCACTTTTTCTTTGAATTGTTATTCTATTAACACACATATCTTTTTGAAAAGCTAGTGATTGTCACATTAGTCATTCTTTTTATTAGTCCAATTCAAATCTTGTTCTCAAAATCATGGCAACTAGGTTCATGGGTTTCAATGGATTGATTGGAATCAGATCCCAATTACAAAATTTCACATACACTTGTCTTCACTTCTATGAAATAGAGGATTTTCAAAAGAGGGTAAAGTATGAGTGGATTCACCTCATCACTAAGAAAAAATGAGGATGTGGATTAGTTGAAGCTATGCATTTTCTATTTGTAGTTCAGGCCCTGGAGCAAGTCTATGAGTGCATTCATCATTACAACCTAGAGACAAGGTAGATTGTGCCATCTAATGACATAGTATTAATCTTGAGGTATAGGTAAACTATGGTGAATTTCCTCTACATGCTAGAATGGGATGAATTCTTAGACTTGACCTTTAGGGGACCCATTTTTGAGTTCTCCACAAAGAAGGTGATCTAGATGAAGGAAATCATGTAGACATGGTTCTAGAAACCACAGAGTGCCAAGAGTAAATTTCCTAAAACCTTGTTTGGGACCAACCTCAAATCATAGATTATTGATATTTTGGTTCTCCTACATAGGTTAAAAGGTTAGGTAGAAGCCTTGAATTTTGTTGAGTAGTATTTCTTTTTAGTGCAGGTCATTTGCTCTAACACTCAATATATTGATTGGGCTCAAGAGGTAAGCAAAATTCTGTCCAATGCTCTTCATGCAACTAAATTTTATAATACCTTCTATATGTCCTCCCTTTCCTCATTTATATGTTGGAATAATTACAAATATGGCTAGGCCTCCCAAGAATAGAGAATTTTCCTAATGATGTGGAATCTTATGAGTTTTATCCATGCTTATCATTACAAAATAGTTATGCAAAATATGTGAAAGTAAATGATGCATTTACTATAAGGATTTGCTGGGAGCTATAGGGATGTATAGAAAGGAGATTTAGTCCTAAAGCCATGGCTACCATTAGCCAGTTTAGGAGTTATTTCATTCAATTCTCATCTTTCTCTTATTTACATCTTGTAGCTTTTGATGGTTTCCCCTTGAAGCTACTAAGGTATCCTAGTGACATACTCATGTTGATCGAGATTGTGTGGCAAGCTGTTCAAGTGAACATATTGAGTAGGAAATTGAAGAAGAAAGGATATAAATTCCCCATGAAGGTGGGAAATTTTAGTTGTGACATCCACTCTGATGCCAAGAACATGTTGAAGGTATTTGAGAATAAATATAAGCTAGACATGTACGAAGTCCTAAGGCCCATGTTCAACCAAAATGTGTATACCAGGGATGTTTTGAAGATAGGAAGTGTGATAAAACATATCACCACCATTGAATATTACTTGGCCAACTTCAAGGATGAGTTCAAGAGTCATGATCAAACCTTTGCTAGATTAGCAATTGATCAAGTGAAGATGTACAAAGTTAGCTTTGATGTAGAAGGGCTGGAGGACAATGGCCAAAATATGTATAGAAACACTTACTTGACCAAGCTCAAAAGCATTCCAATAAACTTGGAGCCTTATGAAGACACTAGGGAAGAGTTAGATATAATGATGGCTCAAACCTACAAGAGGATTGAAAAATGGGTTGAATGGACCATAGCTCAGAGAAGTCAGAGAAAAGGCACATCTTCTCAAGCTTCCCCAAAAGTAGCAATGACTTCCTCTTCTTAGGGTGGTGCATTAGGTGCACGCTTTTCTATTACTCAAGCGCCCACACAACCATCAGATGGAGGTGACCAACCTCCCAAAAAGAACATTCCTCTTGCAAAAACTTGCCAAGACAGTTCTCTACCAGTAATTGGAACAAATACAAAAGATGAGAAGAAGAAGGCAAAGGAATTGAAAGATAGCATAGTCACAGTGGCTCTCTCCCCCCATAGTAATTTGATCCTATATGTGAGTGCTGCACTAATCCTACCAAGTAGTCCCCAAGTACAAGTGGTGGATCTTGGAGATGGTGGAAGCAGTGAAAGTGAGTCTATAGAATCTGATGAAGTTGCAAAGAAGACTATAGAAGTAGAGAAAGGTCCCAAATCTTCAGAAATCATTTCATAAGTCCTAAAGAATCCTTTCTCTTCAACTATGAAGACATTGACCCCAATCAAAAGAAATATTTTTAGTATAGAAATACTTAGGAATGCATCCATGGTGATTGGAACATAATCATGGCTAGAGGACACCTTGGATAGAAAAAGGAAGAGGAAAGAAGAGGGAGTTCCCAATTAAAGAGACTTTATCTCTAGCTATCCACTCTGGATCAACATTGAGTAAAGTAAAGAAGTAGAAGACCCTATCAATTCTTGGACAAGATCCTGAAATAAGGTATCTAACTATGGAGATTGCCAAGCCTAGTAAAGAAGGGAGGATTGAAGACATGTCTGTGAATGATTTTACCTTACATTCCATGGATCTTAGAGAAGTTAGACATGACACCAAGGTGGGCCTATGGAATTCAAAAAATGATGTGATAGAGGGACAAATTGAAATCCTTAGGCTAGCTAAAGTCATAATGAAGGCAAAGATTCATGAGCTTAATTATGTCATTAGGAAATTATTCACCCCATTAGCAAGCATCTCAGGAATGTCAACCACTAGTGATCCTATAGTCACTGACATTTAGGCTATCATCTCCCAGTTATAGGAAGACAAGCACATTGGACAAATTGGTAGGGAGTGGAGTGGAAAACTCAAGTTTTAGGGACTTACAATCATAGAGAAAATTGATAATGCAGTACTAAGGTTCAAAACATAGAATGATAATATCTCAGCTCATTGAGCTACCCTAGTAGAAGAGAAAGTCAAGAGTGAAGACTGCATTTCCTTATTGAAGATTATTATTCACATGAAGGATAAGGAAGCTATGGAGGAAAATATTCTTCCTTGGGGAGATGCGCCTTTATTTGAATGGCTACAGAGCATACAATTCAAATCTAAAATGATCCTAGTGGTAGAGGAAGGATTGAAGGAAATGGAAGCTAAAGTTAAAAAGGATCAAGATAGAGATTATGAATTATTAAGAGGTCTACATATAGATTCCTAGGTTAGTGGGTAAGGAAAAGGGATAATTTTAGTGGCTATCATGCAAAATAATTTATCTAATGATCTAGATAGCTTAATCGAGATATCTTCTGATCATCGAAACATAGTGTCCAAGCTCTAGAAACTTGGTGGGTGTATACATGTGGCTATGGATGAAATATAGGAGTGATTGAATACCTTTAAAGATCTAGCCAGAGAGCATTCCAAGTGGTTCTTAAGATACACTAACATTCATGTTCATAGACATGAGGAGTTAATTTAGATCATTGTCACTACCAAAGCCTATAGGGAGAATTTAGAAAAAAGAAAGAAGGTAAAGTGATTCTTATCCCACCCTTTCACATTTTGATGTAATTATTGTAACTAACAATTGGATCCTTTCCATTTGTCAATTTGGAGGAGATGAATTGATTTAAATCCCATCCTGTAACGATCATCTCATTATCCTATATGTATCTAATTGAAAGATTATTAGAAGGTCAACCAATATTTGGTGTGAAATACTTGATATTGCAGAGGCAAATTGATGGTATTTTGTATCAATAATTTTCTATTCCATTTGTTTCTATTTTAGTTTTATGTTTTTCTTTTGATCTGAATTGAATCAAGGAGTGAACATAGTTTTATTTCCCTATTTTGAAATAGTGAGCCAAAGATAATATTATTGTTATTGGAAGTTCAAGAGAGATTGTTTTCCATGCTTTTCTTTTAGATTAGTCTTTTCCATTCCTAGAGCTAAAATATTGCTAATATCAGTTTAGTTCTAAATAGAATTCATTATGGAATTGTTAAAATTTTTCAATTTATAAGATATGTGAATCCAAAAATTTGACTAATCCTAAAATTCAAACCCTCATCTAAGTTAATTCTTATTTAGGTCTAACTTGGTTCACCTTTCCTATTCTCAAGTTAAGAACATATCCCATTTTAGAGTTAGAAATAAACATAATTCATTGAAAATTACAAATAAAAAAGGGAGTTGTACCTAAGAATTCAGAGGGAAGTTAGTCACTTAGTAACAACTTTCCAACTATTGTAATCAATTTTTGTTCACAAATAGTGGACAACCAAAGAGTAAAAGGAAAGAACAATCTGTTTACCAACAATACTCATATTTTTTGGGATGAACCCTTAGAGAAGGCATATATTAATCCCTTACTCATTAGACAACTTTTACATCATTTGATGGTAGTATTATTTCTCCTAATGATCAACTACTTTCTATGCATTTCATTGATGTTCCTTATATAGATGAGGCCTTGATGACTTATGTTTTTCCCTCTACTAAGAGTACCTTAGTCATGGAGGACCACATATTTGATGCTCCTTTTTATTCATTTCTTGACATATCTCACTTCAATTTAGGTCTTTTTGGAAAGGATGATTCTTATGACCTTATTTTAACCAATTCAAACTTAGATCATAAGGATCCTACGCACATTGACTTTGTAATTGTCTTCTCCACTCTTCATTAGTGGGAAATCTAACACACAAACATTTTCTATTCTTGACTTTGTGTATAATACACCTTTCTTTGATGAGTGCATGCATATTGCATGTTTGTCTTTCAATCTAGTTATCCCTAAGAGATATTATTTTTATATGCTTCATTTTTCCTTTCAATTCATTGCTTATGTTATGTTTCATATAACTTGCAATGCTGAATGATATTTTTTTCACGACCATTTTATTTGATATATCTATGTCCCTATTATGTTTCTTCTAGTTATGTGACATTGTTAGCCAATCTTTTGCGGGCTCATTGTCTTAATTTGTGAGAAGCATAATAGTCATATCTCTTGATTCGTCATTTGTGAGGAAAGGGCCCTATTTCCTCTTTCTATCTATATAATAAGATCCATTTCTCCCTTTTATGATTTATTTTCCTTTTATATTATGACATCTTTTCTTGTATTCATTTATTGTGATTACTTACAAACTAGCGTCCTGATTTCAATGTCATGTTTTCTTGAACTTGCATGTCTAGTATAAATTGAAACCACTTAGGGAGGTGTAATGTGTCCTTATTGTTTTAGTTTTCAGTTTATCCAATATCCTTCATGAAATTGTATTCTCTTATAATTTGACATTTTTTCTTATATGTATTTATTGTGTTACAAAGGGATTACCAACCTTAGTGCAATCTTATGCTTGTAAGTGTATCTTTACTATAAAGAATCTCTCATTTAGGGCATATATTGGATTTTATTTCTCTCCTCTCAAGGATTTTAATCCATTTTTTGTTCCTTTCATGATCACTAAGTTGGTATAAGGTGACATCCTTTCATCTTCTTCTTTCATTTCTCTACATTTTAGATTATTTTATGGTACATTCTTATCTTTGGCTGTGAAAATATTTGTTACATGCAAGATCATGTGTTTATGCCTAGAAAATTTGTTTTTATAGCTTAGAATATAATGTTTCTCATTTAATAATAATCTATAGTTCACTTCATATGTGATATCTTTTCTAGCATCTTATGTTTGAAATTGTATATCTGATGCTGTTTATTGCTTCAATTCTCTATGGGGTTGTATTATTCTATGATACTTCTTAATGATATGGGGTGTTAGTGTTTTGTGTATTACTATTGTTTGTTTATTATGGTTCATCTTTATATCTTGAAAGATGTTGTTATATAATCTCACCATAGACTTTATTTGTTGCCTCATGCTCAAGGGAAAGGTTCTTTTTAGATTCTTTATATCTCTTTTTATAAGATTCAACATTCCTTAGTAAAGTGGAATTTGTTAATTATGTGACATTCTCTTCCTATAAGTAATGGTATCTCGATCATGGCTCTCTCTTATACAAGAGATGCATGTTCTTTATAATAACCTCTTCTTTATTTGCAAAACTATGGTCATCATAAAAATCTTCCCTTACTATGCACTCTAAAGTTTTCCATCCTTCTTCCAAGGATCCCTATTCCACCTACACATGGGGGGTTGAATAGGTGCATTCCTTTTCTTCTTCTCCTCTTTTGTCTTAAAGTTGTTGTCTCTCAAAATTACACTTCTGTTAAAGATAGATATATTGCACACAAGATCTCTTCCTTTAAAGGGTCTCTTCTCATAAGTGACATATCCTTTCATTATTTATATATTTTCTTAGATTGCAATAGTCAACAATCTTTGCTATTTCTATGGAATGCATTATTGATAGGGGATATATCCTTGTTGCTAGAAGTAGTTAGCATTGACTCTCTTCCTCATGATGTCTATGGCTAGATATTCATCATTAGGAGGGGGCATATGTAGTTCCTCCTATACATAGTTGATAACCGTGGGGTAGAAAATATAGATTTTGAGTATGGTTTAGAGTACTTCAGCCTTGAGCACTTGGTATGAATTCTAGGTTGTTCTCAAATATATGCATAGTTACTTCATATCTTTACACACAAAAGTACACATGCTAGAACCCATATACATTTAACACATACAACTTTTCTAAATCCTCAATGAGTATTAGTGATGCTTCTCCATCCTAAGGAAATCAATTTTGTATTGCTAAATACCTCCTGGCATAACACACACACACTTACATTCTATGGTGATACTACAAAATATCTCCTCAAGTGGGTACACATACACATGGATGCATAAGCTGCCAATAGGTGCACATGATTGACTATTGGGCACATAAACCCTCTAGACCATTTGATCCTATTTATTTATTTTTATTTATTTTGGGACTGATTATCAGACATAAAATCTTTCTAGAATATTCGATTCCTTCTTTCTGTGATTCACAATAAGTCATACAAAACTCACTAGGAAAGGTAATCACCCTCCTTCTCTCTCTTTATGATTTCATGTTGGTGGGATAGAATCATGAGGGATGTGGTCCTTTATGGTTCTCTTTGCTTTCCTATCTAATATATTATGATCTGTAATAGCCTTTTGAATATGATATTAGTGGGTGAGGCATTTCTTCAACTAAGGAATCTTCCACTAGTTGATTTGGGTCTTAGTCTTTTGATTTTGTTTTATTTATTTATTCCTTTTGTTTTCCTTTTCTCTTTATTTTTTGTTTATTTTTGTGCTATTATGATTGTGAATGGAGCTAGGATCCTAGGTTTTTGGGCTTATGTCCTTATAATTATTTATGTTATATCTCTTTATGAGATTGTCTTTCTTCTCTCTTTCATTTATTGAGAGTATGACTTGTCTCATACTCCCACTAAAGTGGGGGCTAAATGGATTGTCTTAAAATAGATGCACTTAATTTTGAGACCTTTTAGCTCTCCTTAGTTTTTTTTTAGTCTCTTTTTCTTCTCTCTTAATCTATCTCATGCTTCATTTTCATCTCTTGTGTTCTAATATGGTATTCTAGGTGTTACTTTTCCACCTTTTTTGGTCATTTCTCTCGGTAGGCCTAGTATTTTATATTTTCACCTACACCTAGACCTTTCTAAGGCTTATTTTCTCCCTCCCCTAGGTCGAGGTCAACCCAAGTTGAGCTTGTCAATGTCAACTAGGTCGGCCTTGTTCCAATTGATTATAGGGTTTTGGGCTTGAAATTCCTTGGGTTTGCCAATTAATTTGTTTTACTCCCAATTTGATTAAATTATTTTCCTACCCAAAATCAACTATAAAAGGGGGCTTGGTGGGATTATTTTCACATCTCATTTCTATAAAGCATTCACAATAAAGCAAGTAATCAAATCATTCTTCTTCAAGAAAATATCTTCAAGAATTCAATTCTAAGCAGCTCCTTTTGCATCGAGCTTCTTTCTTCAAGGTGGGAGTGGAGTTTGGATTTAAGAAGAAGCTCTATCATTCAAAATCTTCCATTATTCATCATGAAATGTCATATAAATTTCCATACATGAGGCTTTGGCTTCTTTGATTTCTTTATGGTTTCTTTGAGTCAAGGGTATTATACTACACACTTGATCACATTGCAATGCAATTTCATCCATGGAGGTAATTGTATCTTTTATTTGATATTATTCAGTTTTACTACATGAAAGAATATCTTGTTTTAATTATATTTCAATTCAAGGTTGTTTCCTTAGTCTAGGGTATGTATAGCAGCATGATAGAAGAACCACACCTATAGATTTAGAAATAACTAAGAGCTTTCAAGAGAAGTTAGTTTGAATTTTTATTATAGTGCCCATGGTACATGGTGACCTCACAAAAACTTGACAGGTCAAGTTACAACTAGGTCGACCTGATCCCTACTATTTTTCTAGAAGGATAGTTTCTAGATTTTGTTTGAATCATTATTTTTATCAAGAATCCACAATTAGATACTTATAAATAGACTTGGATCTACTACTTTTAGAGCTAAAATACATCCTTATTTATAAACATTCAAAGATAAATCTTTCAAATTTTATTTACTTTCATACTTTTGGCTTAAATCTATATCTTAATTGGGTTATTTTCTTATATTTAGGACCTAGACCTATCTTAAACTTCTTATTTAATAAATTAAATGTGATAAAACCTTATATTTACAAATATTAAATCAAATTTTTACATTACATGAAAGAGGATTTTGTAGTGTACTTCCTTGATATGATTTTAGTCTAGCATTAGCATCCCTTTTCTCCTTGGGCTTTTCTAATTTAACATAAGTTGTGTTGAGAGTTCCACTTTGGAAGCCCCCTTTCTCTTTTATTTTAATTGCTTTAGCTATGAAAAGTGGAGGCCTACATCCTATTAAAGAACTTCAATTTTTTTACTAAAATCATACATTATTTATATGAAAAAAGGTATGTACTAGAACTTGAGAGAGGACAAAGAAAGAGAACAAGAAAGAGAGGGAGAGAGTGAGGAGAGATCTAAAGAGGTATGGAAGAGAAAATAAGAGAGAGTAAGTGAGGATAACAAAAGAGAGATATAGGGGAAGAGAAGAGAGAGAGAGAGAGAGAGAGAGAGAGAGAGAGAGAGAGAGAGAGAGAGAGAGAGAGAGAGAGTAGTACATGATAGGTCAAATTCTGACCTAAAGTTTTGACCAACATATAAAGAGACTTGCTCAATACTTTTTGTTTTGTTTTTATGCTTGAGTTTTTCAAAGTCTTGACTAACTTAGGGTTTCCAAATTTGGTTGAAATTTTGACCAACTTGGGTTGTATTAAAAAATAGTGTAAAGTTTAAATTTGTTAATTTTTTTATTCTATCTTCGTGTGGTATTGGAGGTATTGGAGCTAAGGATTACAGGAGCTAAATAATCATATTTCATGGGCTTTTAGGATTGCAGGAGTTGAGGATTTTGTGCATATCTTGTGGGAGGTATATGGGCTTCTAGCTACAAATACACGTATACTTTGATGCCCTAGTTTTGGCCCATCCAAATCTGACCACCTTGTTAGCTTTCATAGTTAGCAGGGGTTATTTTTATAAGTTTTTGTGTGTATTAACACTTTGAATGATTTTTCCTTGCAAGATCATCAAATCTTTTAATGATTAGGATTTGAGATTGTGAGACTATGTCTATGAAGTTTTAAGCCGAGAGTAGAGGTGGGCCAGGCAACATTAGGATAGTGAGAGCCAGGTTTTCAATGCACAACTTTTCTACCACAAGATGCACTAGTAGTACCTCATAAAATTTTAGGGAACCCCCACTGCTATGATTTAGTAGTGTAGTGCCCCTTCGATGATGACATTGTTATTTGAGAAGGAGGCCTTCAAAGAAATTTATCTTACAATTTATGAGAAGCTCAAAGTTTAGAAAGATTTCATCTATGTTTAATGGCAAAAGGATTTCAAGAAATATAATTTTCTTGTTCTCTTTAAATATGGCTATATATTTGTAGGATTATGATTTGTGTTCAATAACAAATGAAATTGATCTCTTCTTTCTATAGATTGTTCCTTGTGGAGTAGCAGTCAAGAGATACAAATTTGGTGCAACAAACTTTAAAGATACATCTATGTACAAGGAAGCTATTGAGTCTCAAAGATTGTTTGAAGAGGCACCCGACACACCTGAAATATTGTAAGAGGTATGCAACTCAAAATTGAAAGAATAAAAAGTGATTTTACTATCTACATTTTTAATTATAGATTTCTAGAGAGTGGGCATTGAGATTATTCTGAGTTTACTTATCAATGATAAGATCTTGGTAAAAATGAAGTCACTTGAGTGTCATGAACAAGGATGGGAAGTTCATTCATCTATGGATTATGCTATAATCATCTACTATAGATTCACTCAATATGATCAATATCATAATCATATATGAAATATTCTTTAAATAAATTAGTTAATGAAAAAAAAAAAAAATTCTATTTACTAAAAATAATTGAATCATATTCAATTCTATCAATGGATATCTTTTACAACCAATTACATGAGCACACTACATCATGGGGAAATAAAAACATTACAATGATTTTTCAGCTAATGAGAAAATGACACTTGGTATAATGTGATTAACTCTGCTTGAATTGAAATTTTCTGATTAAAGAAGGCAACTTGGTGCCACCTCATCATGCTTATCCTATAGATCCATTTGAGAAGATGTGTTTTGAATGATAGTGCATGCAATGTGGCTATTAAAACTACAAATATTTCTTTGACAATTATTAGAAAGCAACTCTCAACATTTCTAAATTTGATTAGCTCTTTTGAAACTATCTACTTCTTGAGGATGAATGTGCTAGCCCATGTTCTCAAATGCATCATCTTGTTAGTTTTCTATATTTTTTAAGATCTTGCTCATGCCTTAACTTGAATTTGCATCTTGAACTTTTATCTTGATCTAATTTGAACTTGATTGTATTTGAAGATGTCTTCATGTGATTGTACCTAGCTTGATCTTGAACCTAAATTGCACTTTGATAATGTATCTTTCTCTCATTTGGACATCTTGAAACTTGAAGCACCCCTCATGTAGGTTGATCTCATTTGAAGTCCTAGACTTGAGCTTGTAACATCATCTCCATTTTCCACCTCCCAAACCCTACATCTTTGACCTTGCAAAACAAGGAGGGAAAAGAATCAAGTTTATTGAATTATAAACTTTGGATATTTTCATAGGACTATATTTCATTAGTATCAAAACATGTCTTGGATCATGGATTGATTCAAGTTTCAAAGAAATGATCATTCCTCCTCTAAATCTTGGAATGAACTACATGTTGAGCCAAAATGGATTAATCATAGGTTACCTCCAAGTAGAGGTTGGTTTCCTTCATTTCTTGTAAGTCTTGAGACGTTAAAATTTGGGAATAAGCAAGTGTTTTATTTCAAACAAGTTACATATTTAACTCTATTTATCCTTCCCATCAAACATTAAAATGAAACTATTTATATTCAATCAGATTTCAATTTACCTAAGATTTTGACTTGCCTCCAATGATCATCAATGGATTTAGATTACAATATACTATAAATTAATCATGAATGTGATGTACTGGAGAATATATCACTACTAGTCCTATGATAACTCACTATTTTTTAGTTGTTTATTTTAGGGTTGGAGGGTTGATTTGATCAAACTAGTCCAATAAAGAACTGAAAAAGAAGAAGAAGTCTAAAGTTTGTCAAATTCTTCCTGGATTCTATTGTTGATGTCAAAATTTCATAATCTAAAATTTCAAAAATTCCAATTATTTTTGTATACATACCCTTATTGTGCCTTTTTTCATAAATATATTTATTACTATATTTTTGTTTTTCTTAATTTTCACCAAATATGAAAGCTTAGAGTGATATGAATGCAGGATTTAGCGAGAAGTAGAATTGGTGAATCCTTACAATTTGATTTCAACATGGAGGGGTATAGTTTTGATGAATAGACCTTTTCCATTAATTAAAATTTAAAGATACATATTCAGAAAAAAGGAGCTGGGTGATACATGATCACCTCGCAAGTTCAAACGGCCCAAGGCCAGAGATCAAATATTCACCAAAAAACATATATAAGCAAAACATAAAACTTTAGGCTGCAAGAGTAGTGCCAACTAAAGGATGGTTTTTTCATTAGATCTCTAGAAATCTTTGGGGTTATTGGTTTGCTTAGGAGGATCCGAACTATCGGTAGTAGCAACATCTTTATCAACATCCTTATCTTTATCTTCCTTGGCACTAGGAGGAGAAATGGCTAAATCTGGCTGGGGGAAAGCCCACTTGGGGTCACAGTGAGCAAGTGATCAACTCACATCAATGATAGTAGGGGGAGCCACTAGGGACCAACTTGATCCTAGCCTTCGAGGAGGTGAGGCTGAGTGGTGACGGTCACAAAAACCACCACTGGGAGAGTGGCAACAAGGTTGTGATCTAGGGGTCTATGAGTGACAAGAAAAACTACTCTGGCCTCATTAGCAATCATGAGGAGGAGTAAGGTCATTGAAAAAAGAATCTAGAGGTATAAGGAGTATTTCCCCTTTGAGCAAGTAGATCCTATAGGTGAGCCACTTCCAATACAACTTTGTTAGTTTGTACTTGAATCTGTATCATGACATTATTACATATATGTGCTTTAGAGTACATAGCAACATGAATATCAAGAAATCTATGAGAGTATAAAACAACATTGTGATCTTTCCAAATTGTAAATAATATCTCCATTTTGAAAGCATGCCAAATTTGGGTATATCTAAAAGGGAGTCTAAGAGCATCATCCATAACCACCATATGCCAAGTGAAGACCTCTGGATAGAAAGGCCTAAAAAAATCATAAATTCAGAGCTAGTAATTTTGAACTTTTCTAAAAAGTCAAAACATATGTAGAAAGCTTTCAAGTTGACCACAGAAAGGGCATCTAGGATCAAGAACTCCCAGATATCATAGCCAAGGACCCAAAGCCAAACCCTAGAAAAGGAGACACCAAGAAAAATGATAAATCTTTGGCTCTGTGATGGTATGTCAAACATTGGCAAATCTAAGACTCCAAGTCTTATGTAAAGAATGCAAATGCCAATGCTAATTGAAAGTATTAACCATTAGAAGATGGGGCACCGACCACAAATACTCTAGCCTAGGCTTGTAGCTAGTCATTGGGGTGGTAGGATACCACTTCCAGTCATCTTTCCACCAAGGGCAAGATGAGTGAATTCCAAGCTTGTGTTAAAAATTGGGAGGAATCGCAGAAAGTAAAAGATCGATTGTCTATCAATCTAGATGGATAAGCCTATACTACACCTATAGATCCTCCCATGAGTGAAGTCTCATAGTAACCCTGGAGAATAAATCTTTGAGTGTTTTAATATCTTTGTGAAATAAATGCAAAGTACTGGCTCCTTAAATCTTGGGTAAAGGCACGCCTTGAATGGAAAATCAGGGTGACCACCAAAGATTTTGTTGGTTCACTGAGAACCCCTCTTTGAATCCATTACGAACCCAATGAAGCCAAGGTTTGATGGTTTCCCAAGATTTCCAAATGCTCTTAGCAACAAAAAAGCCTTGAATGTGAACAAGCTTAGAAGTCACAAGAAGGGTTTGAAAATGAATTTCCTTCCAGGCTAGTTGGTTAACTAGAAAGCTTGAAGAAATGTAGTGCTATAGAAAATTTTTCTAGGTCTCATCTATAGAGAGCACCCATATGACCCACTTGGCATAGAGGGCTATCCCCTACTTCTAGGTGGAAAGCAAGCCAAGACCACCAAAATATTTGGGTAAATAGTAGAAGTCTCAGACAACTCTATGAAAGCCATGGTACATAGCATTAGAGGTCTAGAGAAAGTCCTTGAGAAGACATTCAAGCTTAAGGTACAAGGCTTTAGAGGGAGCCCAACAAGAGGAATAGTATACATGTGTAGTAGCAATTACTTTGGAGCTGATTTCAAACTTTCCCACAAGTGAAAGAGGCTTAGTGATCCAATATTCTAGCTTCTTCTCAATTCAAGCAAGCACATAATTCCACAACTCCATAGGAGATGTTTGAAAAGTAAATGGAATGCCTATAAATTTAAAAATTTCACCATGTTGGACCCATTTCCACCCATACTACTACAACTAGTGAAGGCATGGAAAAAAGATTATTGCTAGCAAAGGGTTTTGTGCCATTAGATAGCAGACCCTAAAGCAAGGAAAAAAGTATCCAAACACTAGAAAGCATTTGAAATATTCTCCTGATCCTTAATAAAAGTGAGGAAAGAATCATATGCAAAATGGCCATTAACCAATTGAATGGTCGACTCTAGTAAAGAAATACCATGAACCAACCCTTGTGAAATGGCATTGGCCAACAAATAACCAAAGCCCTCGATAGTCAAGATATAGAGAGAAGGTGTAAGAGGACAACCTTGATGGATAGATTTGAAGAGCCTAAAAGCTTCAAACTGATGACCATTAATTGTGATGCAAGTAGAACTATCCTCAAAAAGCATTTGCACTGACTAGCAAAAAACTAGGTCAAAACCTAAAGCTTAAAGCATAGCGAAAATAAAGGGCCATTCAATTCGAAAAAATGCTTTAATGAAATAAATATTCAAGAATAGGGCCCACTATTTGGATTATCTATCCTATTCCATACCTTCCTAGAAAATAATGATGTTGGCCAAGATATAACGAGACTTGATAAAACCAATTTTTTTAGGTTGAACAATCTGAGCGAGAAAATTCCAAATTTTAAGAGAGGTCTTTGGCAATGATCTTGTAGGAGACATTCAAAAAAGTGATGGGCCCTCCAGTTGTAAATTTCTTTAGGATCACCAACTTTAGGTATGAAATTAATATTCCCTTTGTTAATGATGCTGCCCAATGAATTAGCATTGTAAGCTTCATGATAAACATGAAAAAAATCTAGGCCAATGTCATCCCAAGGCACCTTGTAGAACTCAAAAGGGAAACTATCACATCTAGGGGCATTTTCATTAGCCATGGAAAGGATAGCTTCCTTTAAGTTTGCAAGCATTAGATTTTTCTCATAAAAGGCATATTATTTAGGAGTAGGCCTATTAGGAGTAACATCAAGGCAGGCTTGCAGTGCTTGATCATGTGCAATAGAGGGCTCTTGAGCTGTAAAAACCTACTCGTAATGACACACAATAGCCTAGAGAATATTTGGTAGGTTAGTGAGAACTTGTTGACCTTCTTTGATGCATTTAATACCCATTGTAGAGTGATGAGCCCTCAAAGCACTAAAGAATTCCTTAGAAGCCTGATCGCCAATCTCCAACCAATGGAGATGGGGCTTGATCTGAGCTCCTCGAGTAGCATAGCTATTTGAAACCTATTTTTTGTGCCAGATGTTGGAAAACCAAACCTAAAGATCCACATCAAATAGATTCATATCAAGAGCCTTAGAAGCCAAATGTAGATCGAGAGCAGTGGCTTCATAAGATCTCCTACGGTACATAGCTAGCTGTCAACTATAAATGAAAATAAATATTGTAGTATAGGGGATAGTGTCATTCCACCATTGAATCCATCCAAAATGAGAGTGGGACCAAGGCTCAAGATTCCACACACATAGGATGTGAGCAACAGTTGGCAGATGGGCTAGCAAGTAGGTGTTGAAGTAAAACTGGGTTTTACTTGGGTGAGGCTGAGCTGTCTGCCAGGTGATAGAAAAGAGAATGAGGGAGTGTTATGACAATGTCACATTAGGAAGGGGAGTGACAGGTAGGCCATGCTTTTGAGAAAAGGAGAAAAAAGGACTGTGCACAAATCATAACCTTGTCTCTTGAAAAATCTATCAAACCCAACATGAAAATTGGACCAAGTGTGTCAAATCCCATCTAGGCAGTGGAGAGTAACATTAGGATTACAAAGGCCTAATTTTTTCTACGTGTAAAACTGTGCCTCTCATTTGCCACCTGCCCATCTAAAGAGCATAAGGCCTTCCTTGTTAGAGGCTAGCTCAACCATGTTAAAGTTGCCACAAAACACCCATGTCATAGGTGGAAAATGATCCACCAACCAATGCCATAGGTTTCAATGCTCAACAAAATCCTTAGAAGCATAAATGTTAACAATACCAAAATAATGATTTTGAAAGGATAGAAAAATTCAAACCACCCTGTGCAAAGGGTCAGAACCATGTGAAACAACAAAGAAAATTAAACAAGGGGAGAGAAGAGTAACATTACCACCTTGACCAACTTCATGCCAAGAAGGAAAAATGACATTATCTAGCCAAATAACATGATAAGGTAAGGTGAGAAGAAACCCAACAACTTTAAATTCTTGGAGACAAAGTACATCAAGATCAAACTGACACTTGTTATCATGAATATAATATTTTTTAGGGAGGTTTGTCAGCCCCCACACATTCCATGAAAGAAAATTCATGGCAACCTAGCTTGCATTTCATCCTCATCCCTTAGAGAGGACAAGCTATTGTGCAAAAATGAGGGAGGCTCAAAAGAGGGGTCATTAGTAGCAATGAACCTTCAAAGTTTCTCCACATTATCAAAAATCTCATCATGACCATCAGGGTTGTGAGACTAGCATAGCTTTTGTTGGGCAATCATTGACACTGCTTGTGGTGCTCAATTCCAAAAAGGGCATGGATTTGAGGTAGGAACACCCATTGTCCCCTGGCCTCCAGGATTTGAAATAGGAGGTGAAGGGAGCAATGGAACTAAGGAGTCTATGGGTATTTGGCTTGAACTAGATTGAGCTTGATCCATAGGCAAAGAGGTCACCTTAGCCGCAACCAAACCCTTCCCTTTTTTCACCATAGTAGCCCATTCATCTTTCTTGGTGGTCAAAGTGGGCTTGGTTTCTAAAGTAGAGGGATAGCTATGGTCCAACAAGGGACACTTCCTAATCTTATGCTCAGCTGACTGACATTAATAGAAAGTATTCGAAAGGTTGAGGTAACACACCTTCTGAGTAAAGGTGCTCCCACCTATCTTTTCCACTATATCTTTGAGGTCCCTAGATAGGTTAACCTCAACACAAACCCCATGTTGGGGATGAGCATTGAAAACTTTTCTGGTTCAAGGCACATAACCTTACCAACAATTTGCACAATAGTGAGTAAAAAAGACTAGCAAGGAATCCATGCAAATGGGTACCTTAGGCTTCTGATCATCAAAAATAGAAAACTATCACGATTAATGTTGAAAAACCAAGAGGGAAGACTTGATAGTCCTAGGGCCTCACACTAAAATATGTTTGGCTCGGCTTGCATTGCTAAAGTGAAAAGGAAAAAAGCCTTTGGTAAGGCTTTGAACACCTTCAAGGCGAACACCCTGAGGTGTCCAAACCTTGGAAACCCATTCCCATAGTGTGATTTTAGAAGGAGTATGACCCACAATATAGCTAACAAGGGGTTTTTGTTCTAACCATGTGCATGCACTATCAAACTCCTTGACATTCAAAATAATATCAGGAGAGGAATTACCTCATGAAACACCTTGGGGACAAACTTGCATGGGCATTTTGTTGGAGGAGCCATTATCTCTAGTAGCAAAAACAACAACAAGTCTAGCACTAGCATCAACTCTTGGGGCAGAGAAGGCTGAAATCATCATAAATTAAATCTTATTCCCATAGTAAATGTGGTATGAAAAATAGTGGAAACCAACAAGGATTTAGACGGAGGCCATACAAACCCTAGTAGAGCTCATTTATGATGAAGCAATGAAGAGGTATAGTTTCAATAACCATCCATGAGAATTTATCATAGATGTGAATGAGAGTAAGAATCAAAAATTTTAGATTGTGTAGTAGTACTTGAGGAGCTAAGAGATAAAAAACTTTATAAAGTTGGGCTAACATGTTCTTCTCGAGTGAGCTCAAGTACTCCTCATGGGCACAATGATTTGTAGAAGACCACTATGCTATAACAAGATCTCCTATGTACCGTGCTAACTATAAACTTACTATAGATGAATAATTAAATACCAAGGTGATGAGATTGTTCATTAAATATTTTATAATAAGCATTTTATATTGCACAATTAGTAAAGAACATTGTAAGAAGACAACTTTTCATTGATTATAATATGGGTGAATTTGAGTGAGGTGACCAATTTTTTCTTCCAAAACCATATGTGTAGATATAAACATTAAGTATAACATGTCCAATATTTTTGTAGATATAAAAATTAATTAGATAAATTTTTTCTTTCCAAACCATCTATATAGATATAAACATTAAGTAAAACATGTCCAATATTTTTGAAGATATACACATTAATTACACAAACTTTTTCTTTCAAAACCATATAAGCAGATATAAACATTAAGTACAAGATGTTCAATAATTTTGTAGATATATTCTCCTATAAAGAAAGACCATGTCTAGAAATATGAACCCAAAACAAAATAATGAGGCAATTGCTAGATTATGGTCTCAGTTCTGAAGAAAAGTTGATAAATGCAATTGTCCTTGTAAAAAGTGTAAAGGCTTAAAGAATCAAAGAATTCTAATCACAATAGCCCAGAGTCATTGTAGGAAACATGATCACATTTAAGGGGGCCATGCTTCTTGTTGATTGGTGAATGTATATTTCCAACTGGAAGAACATGGAGGTGTGAATATCCAAGTGGAGGATAACACTCCCATGGAAGAAGATGATAATGTGTTAGAGGACATGCTTAAAGAAGATGGTATTGGTGCAACTGATGAAGATGCTAATGATGATGGTACTAGCACATCTAATAATGATGATGAAGATGGCCTTGATATACTTATACTTGATAAGGCATACGAGCCCCTATACCAAGGCTCCCAAACAACTCTTCTCTTTGCTATAGTGTTGTTGGTGAACTTGAAGGTTATGAATAGTTTATCCAATGTAGCAATGTCATGTATGCTAAGGTATGCCATTTTTTTATCTTTAATGTTAGCATACCATTACTATTCATCATGTTAACAATTCATACTTTTTTTTTAGGTTGATAGGTGAGTTTTTGTTACCACTATGAAACATTCTACCTTATTTGTACCAAAAATTATCAACCATTATGAATCAAATTAGAATGAAGTATTAGACAATAAATGTATGTCCCATTGATCACATTCTATATCATAAACAAAATGAATTTGTAATAGAAATCCCTGATTGTCATATTAGTAGATATTGGTTAGATCAAATAACAAAAAAGATTTTTTACAAGGTTCTTTGGTACATTTCCATTATTTTATGTCTTGAATGATTATTCAGGTGCGCTAGCTTGGCACAATTTATAGATTACCATGCACACAATAAAAGTCAAGGTGACATCATGCGAATGCCTACAGATGGTTCTACATTTATAGAGAGAAAAAATATGCCCACACTTTAAAGAAGAACCTTGTAATCTCAAGCTTACATTGACAACAAATGATGTCAATCCATTTGGAGATATTAGATCTATTTACTCACTATGGCCTATTTTTGTTATTAATAATAAAATTCCTCCATGAATGTTCATAAAGAGGGAGTGCATAATTCTATCAATGATTGTACTAGGTATTTTTTAATTTAATAGTTATCTAAATTAATTTATAAATAGTGCATCAAAATGGTCATAATAATTATGTAATATTTCTATTCATTCAATTACTAGGTAAGTGCCATGTCAAAGATATAAATGTGTATATTGAACCCTTTATTGATAGTTGTTGGTCACTATGTATGACATCTCTAGACCAATAGGACAAAGACAATTTCAATTCCATGCAATGCTTGGAACAAAACATGATGCCCATGGGAAAAGTCATTTTTGTGGTATGTTAGATTATTAAGGTCACATATTTTTAGTCTATTATAGTGCTTATACATTATCGTTCTATGTTTAAGTTACACATGATAATTGTACATGTGACCTTTTAGTTCTCTAGGCAAAGGAAAAATTTGCATGTCTAGTTTGTGGTTTGAAGATGAAATCTTTTTATTCAAGAAGTTTAGGAAAGCAGGTGTTGGAATGTTACATTCTTGAATTTATAAGAAATTCTCTCCTCAATTTGTGCTGAGAGTGAGAGATTCCTTCGTGCAAATTTAGGCACCTTATCCATAATAATCATAAGTATTGAGTTACTAAAAAACATCTTTTTAATGGGAAAGAACAGACAACATCAAGACCATGAAGAATGACACCTCATCTATAGAAGTTGGAATACGATCGACTAAATTACCGAGGTAATATCTAGTTTGTGGTCCAAAGTTTGAAATTTATATTTTGATATTATCTTTTATTTAGTAATGATGTAATTGATGCTCATGAAGGTCATCAAGGCATCAATGACCAAATTCCTAGAGGAATAAAAAAGTTATCCTACTTAATTTAGTAAGTTATTGTACTACAATGATCTACCAATTGTGCATTTGTTTGATGCTATGCATATTGGAAATAATGTAACATAGACACTATGGAAAATATTGGATGAAAGATGTGATAGAGAAAAAATAGTCAAAATTTGTAATGGTATTTTGCATGAATCCAATCATGCACTGGAAGATTTCATTGAACAAAATAGCAATGAAGACTGCATAAATATGAGTGCCCTTCCTTGGTTATTAACGAAGAAACAAAGTGATGCATTAAAAGAAGTCATAAAAATAAAATTTCCCATAGGATTTGTTGTAAATATAAGTAGTCTTGTATTAAAGAAAGGTGATTTTGGGCCAGGGTTGAAAACACATGATTAGTATACCTTCCTCAAGGTAAGTTATGTTCTCTACTTACAATATATTTGTAAAATTTCATGTACTAACTATTATATTATTTCATAATATATTGAAAAGTTTATTTTTTAATGATTGAAGTATGCCCTACCTCTATCTCTCCCACACCAGTTGACAATAGTATTAAACAAGTTATATATGATTTTGGAAAATACATGAGATTAGAAGTGTCATTTCTTAGATTTATTGTACATTTATTATATTTATAACTTACTTTACTTTTTATGTAATTTATTGTATATTTTTCTCTGAAATCTTGTTCATATGTTCTTGCATGTTGAATCTCTTTTAGGTGGTTATCATCTAAAGAAATTAATAGAAAAAGATATAAAATATTGAAAAAAAAAAAATTCCATAACTTATGTGTGAAATGAAAATGTGTCTACCTTTAACTTTTTTCAATGCTCAAGAACACTACCTCATACATCAAATTGAGGAGATTGAATTATGTGGACTTGTACAAAATAGGTCGATGTGAATGGTTGAGAGGCACTTGAAATTTATGAAGGCTTTGGTTTGACAAAGAGAATATTTTGAGGGTTCTATGATAGAGGGATATATGGTGTACCGGACCATGGTGTACATTAGTGAATATCTTCCCAAGTTTGCATCAAAGTTCCATGTAGATTGCATTTGGGATCCCATCTCCATTAACAAATTTTAAGGGGAGTACTTGAATGGGAAAGGTAGATTGAGGAAAGTGAGAGGTAATTATAAGATATTATTGAAGTTAATTAATTATTATCCATCATCAATATAAGTTTCTAATTGGTCTAGTTGTTTTATTTATAGCTGGTCATGATGGGATGCAATACATTTGTATATTGCAAACAATCTTGATTGGATGATGGTATGGATTCAATAGTCTCAATAAAATGGTTGCTCATTAACATGGGATGGTGTTGCATCATTTGTTAAAGAAGCACATCATAATGGAGATCCCAATGTTATGCCAATGATACTTGATCCAACATATAGATTAAGAGATATAAATGTATGTAGAAGATTACTAATTATGACCCATAAGTTTAATATCAAATCATAGATCAACATAAATAATCTTGACATGTTTGAATAATTATAGATCAAACACTACAAAGCTATGTACTACCATGGTCATAAATTTTGTATAAAAAATTAAGACAAAATGAAGAAAACTTATGATTCTGGGATAAGTGAAGTCTTCAAGGTCACCAATATTTCATCTAGAAATGATATACATCCTCAACAATTTGAAAATTGATACTATGACATTTTGGATGATATACTTGAGTGCCATTTTGATTGATTCAAATTAGTTCTATTTTTTGTCAAATGGTACAAGTTACAGATGAATAGAAATGATCCTGATAGGACTATTATTGAACATGATAGTAAATTTACAATGATTATTGCAAAGTCATTTGAGCCAGTTGGAGATAATCCTTATGTTCTTCCAAGTCAATGCAAGCAAGTGTTTTACTTTGGCATTTTACATAAACCAGGTGGGTCATTTGTTGTTAGACATGATCCAAGAGGACGACCAATAAAGTATAATGTGATGAAAGAAGAAGATACGAAAGAATCAGAAGATGAAGTAAATGATGATCATAAACAACTGTTACATAATGAAAAAGAAGAAGAAGAAGATGATTTTGGTGATGTTGACAATGATGGTGATGATGATGACGATCATGATTATGCTAATGAAGATGGAGATGATCAAGGTGATGATGGTCATGATAATGGTGATGAAGAAGAAGAAGAAGATGATGATGAAGATGGTGATGGTGATGAAAATGATCAAAGTGACAAGTATGATGATTGTGATAATGAGAATGAAATGGATGAAGATGATGATCAATAACATGATCGATGAAATGTATGTTGACATATGATCAGTGCCAAGATGGGGTCATGATTTATTTATATAAATTTGTTTGACTTGTATGTTTTTATAATTAAGTTATTATGTGTTGAACACTATTGTCATGGAGTATATATAATGAATTTTTATAGCTACCACACATAAAGTAGAGGTAAGCAATTAAAAAATATACAATGATTTCGATGAACACATATTGTAATTTTTGTCTTCTACATAATTTTTAGCATTTATATCATTTATTTTTGGCTAACTTAAGATAAATGATTTAAAATCTTATTTTTTGTTAATAATTTTTTTTGGTAAGTCTATTACTTTTATTTTGGTACTGATTGCTAAGAATTACTAATCTTTTTCATAGGCAGACATAGATACACAATAAGGCATAGGCAGGGATGTTCCAGCTCGCACACCCTCTTCAGTGAAGGCAAACCTTAATTAGTGTAATTGTAAAAGTTATATAGAAACAAATATCATATTACTATGTTCTTTTCTTAATGGTTGTGGAGTTATTTTAATGGAATTTTACTGATATTGATGTCACAACTTGATACTTATTGATAGGGAAAAGTGAAAATGACAGCAGATCAAATGAAATCTAAAACATGTGTCATTTGTAGATGACATTGCATATACCACTGATTCCATATTCATGGCCCATAAAGTCATAACAAAATATAGTGATGAAATTCTTAACCTTGTCCTCGAGAGAAACATAATTGAGGAGATAGTGACATTGAAAGAAGATTTGATACTTAAAGTCAATTATTTGAAGATAAGAAATAATTAATCTTAAGCAATAAAAAAAGTTCAATAGTTTTATATTTTATAGTATCTTATGAATCATGATCTAAAATATTATATGTTATCCTTACAAAATTTTGTGACATCTATGAGACCATGTGGTCAATATGGTGAGGGTTATAGCACACAATCTTCATGTAACACTTTCTCTTTACAACATTATAACACTTAATTTTAATCTTTATCCATTGCAAATGAAAAAAAAAAAAAAAAATGTTGCAAATGTCTTTGCTAACAATGTGGCTTTCTCCTTTGGATGTCCTTGAAAATCACAATTTGATTTATGCTCCAAAGTCCATAAATAACTCCTATGAGAAGAAAGAATGCAACAGTTGGACACTATATTCCTGCATCAAATTTTTGCACTACTGTAGTTATATAAAGATAACCCTAGTATGCATATGCAAATTAACTCTAGTGCACCAAAAAATACAATGTGAGAATTGTATCTTTCCAGCCATAGAAACCAATCATAGCTACAACTACCATCATTCCATACATATCATCTGTATATGCAACCACAATAAGAAGCTATCCATTTCTCCCATAGAAATCAATCATTCCATACTAATATAATAAGAAAGTTGGATCTATTGGTCCAAATGAAAGAATTGTTACATGAAGTTCACTAACTACATGTCAAACAATATGAGCAATAACAAAAGATTTTGGCCATACTCATGCAACATTTTTTATTTTCATCAACATTATAATACTTAACTTTGATTTGTGGATACTTCTAGCTAGTATCCCATTTGATATTTATCCATTGCAAATGTCTTTGTAACAATGTATTCTTTAGCTCATGATGAAGTGCAGTGCCTCCTTCAGTCATCGCTCCAATATTGCTGACTGCATTGTTGACAACAAGGAGCTTGCATACATCTTTGACTATGCCAAGTACAACTAGTAAAACCTTATATTGCTATATTTTGTAATGTGCTAATCATGCATTGTTTTTTTTGTTAGGTGGATTTTATACTCATGGACCTATTTTGTACACTAATAGATACGCCATCAGTTGATAAAACAATAGAGACCAGTACCACTAAAGCTGAACATTTCCTAGAGCAGCTTGTGTGACTAGTACTGGTTCATTTGCAGAGACATTGTTACTGGACAAGAAAAATTTGCTTCCATTAAAATTACCAAATCTTCCAGGTGCTTTAAAATTATTGTTATTTAAAGTATAATTGTAGTTTACTTATATATAACTCATTTTGAACTGATAATCCCATGATTTTTTTTAGGAAATGATGAATTCTATGATCATCTTTTTGAAATGACTTTGAAGGAGTTTGGACACACCATATATAAAAGGTATGTAGTTTCATATCATTTCTATAATATTTTATTTTATTCTATTTATTGTACTATATTAAATGTATTGATCTAAATTTTTTTTATTTTATTTATACAGGTGGAATGAACAAGGTCCTAAAAAAAATCAACTCATTACATCTTTTGAGGACCTTTTTGGAAAAAACATTTTTGACATTACCTTGCTTGTCAAAATAGCATCCAAATATATAAAGACTATGCGGGACCAATATAGAAGAGGTCTAAAGGATAACCCAAATTAAAAGTGTCCTCCTATGATTCCACTGATGGAGTGGAATGAAATAATAGAAGATACAAAAGAGAAAAGGCTATGTGGTAAGCAGAAAAGGGAAAAACAAGGTATGCCATGATAATATTAAGTAGAATGTAATCATGCACTAATTAGTGATATTTGTAAATATATAATCTAACATGTTTCAAAATTTTCATAGACTGCATGATACATCAAAAACTACAAAAATGAGACTAAAAAAGGTTGGCTAACATAAACTTGGCTTTGGCGGCTATATGAATCTTCACTCTCGACTTATAAGTAGCAGCAATAGAATTATATATATATATTTTTAATATAATGTTGCAAAAAATTTTGTTTAATCAAATCATACATGTAAAACTGACGATATTAAGCAAAAAATATAGAGCACATATTTCAATGTAGAGCCCATAGATGAAGATAAAAAAATTTCCTTGATGAAAGGCTATAAAGTTGTGGCTTCATGCCTACAACAAGAATCTGAAAGCTATACCCAAGAATCTGGTGCACCAAATGAGACATAGGTAAATTGGTCAAATGAAAAGTAAATCAAACTGAATAGTTGAGAAATTTCTTTTTTGGTGTTAGTTTTCAACATAAATTGAGTGCATAACAATGCGCATAACATTTCACTTTAGCCTTCAAATCCTATCATAGAACCTACATGTGATGAAGGCCATGATGTACATCATAGTGTTGGAGGTATTAATTTTCTATTGGAAATTAATTATACAATTATGAATACAATTTAACATCTTCAATTGTAATTTGATGTGTAAACTTTTTTTGAATATTTTAGAGCATGTTGAACATCATGGTGAAGGAGTGAAGCATGCTCGAAGTGTTCAAAATGTTGACGTGGTAGAGGATCAAAATGTTATTGTACATGATGTGACATTGTTAGGTAAGAAAAATGCATGTTATGTTCTAGTTGTTAGTGAAATACTTGGAACAGTAAAAAAAGAGAAAAAGAGTACGCCAATTTAACCCATTTACTTGTTATTACAACATAGCCCCCTTTAGTGTAGCAACCCTGTGCTCCTTAAAATAGGAGGAGGCATCATAATTTGACATTACATGTTCTACAAGAGGAGGAGAATGAGGAAGATATTTATGCTCCTATCAACCTTTTCCTTAAGAAAGCTAAGAAAAATAAAAAGAATAAATGATTTAAAGAAAATGCTCTTTGATAAACTTTTTTGGATAGTGAAATAATGTTGTTTTAAGTAATTATCTATGAATGTTGCATATTAATATTGATTTTTATGTCATGTTAATGAATATTGTTATGTATTAATGAAGTCTTGATTAGTATTGCGTATTAATGAATTTTATATCATATTAATGAATATTATGTGATTGTATTGATTGAATGTTATAGTTCATAAATAGATGAATGAATGAAATATGTAATTAGATGATAATGGGTAATTTAGATTGATGTTAGAGGGAGGGGGTGAGGCCAAATGATCTTCCATCTTTATGTGGTTGGCCTTGTTAAGTAGAGAATATCAAAGTATTCTTGAGACTAAGTGAAGCTCAAACTAACATACTTTCATTAATTAATCAATTTCATTTATTGTAGGTCTAGAATTATGGGATGATACTATATGGTATAGGTATGAATCTCTAGATGAAGATTAGGTAATTGACCTTTTGGCTTCAACAACTTTACCATTTGCCTCATTTTGGGTCTTGCAGTTGGATCTGGACAGGAGCACCAAAAGTAGTGACTTAAGACTTGAAATAATGAAGTTGTCCCAAAAAAAATGTTGAAGATGACTCGAAAAAATATTGAAGTACTAAATTCACAAAGTTATTAAAGATCTTAAACTGTTCATAAGGGTCATAATTATTTGATATTGTTATATTGCTAGTTCTATATTTAATACTTTAATTTTGAAAATGCAACTTGCAATATGTTTTGTTGCATTCTCTATACAAGATAAATTGATATAAAAGTTCAATTAGATTATAGCGAGCATACAACTATAACTTATCTAATCTTTTTCTTTAATCTACTCATAATAAATTACTCTATTTTTTCATAGTATTGTTACTATCATAAATGTGTAGATAGTTCTAGCCGATTAGGATGTTTTAGATTTAATAATATTGTTACTATAAGAATAGCATCTTGACAATAATTCTATATGATATGATATCCTATTCTAAATCTAGACCCTATAATTATAGGCATAAGATTGATTACATAGTGAACTAATCGACTCATTAATAATTAATTGTATCTGCATAAATTAAGGTTATAGAAAAAATACTTATACTATTGATTCTGATAATGATGATTCAATAAAATCATTGCATTACCTGATGTTTTCTACATATTTGATATCTCCTAGTAAATTTGCATTGCAGATTACTTCTCTTGCCTTGATCTTGATTTCAAATATCTACTCCATCTTCATGCTAGCCTTTGACATCTCCAGGTTGCCATTCTGTGAAACTTCTAGGGCTTGTTCTTGTATCACATAACACCTATCCATCCATCTCTCTTAGTCAATGGTATCCTTGTTAGAATATGTAGTCCATTGATATAATTGAGAAGGGCAGGGGGGGGGGGGGGGGGAATCAGTTATACAAGTATTATCACAATTATCAATCTTAAACAATCTTAACCATATGAGTAATATAAACTAAAACCATCAAAAGATACTCATACACAATAACATCAAATATGTTAACTAGGGAAACCCTTGATAAGAGGAAAAATCCTAGTGGGGATGGTACCCACAAGATGGTGTACTAATATAAATATTCCTGGTTAGAGGAAAGACCTTGTTAGGAGTTTTTTTATAACATTCAATACATATGATTCCCTATTAGGAGACTTTGAATCCCTGTTAGGAAATTCCAACCCTATAGGAGTTGTGCCAACCTTAGGAGTTTTGGAAGATAGCTAGACCCATTTCCCAAATAGCTTCAAGGCTAAGACCAATGAACCCACTATCCAAATGATCTTTGTATGATTCCTTGCACAATAATAGAACTAAATTATAATTCCTCCCTCTATCTCTATCTTGTCAACTAGACTTGTGCTCCTTTACATTTTGTAACTAGATCTCAATTCTCACATCCAATAATTCCTTGGATCACTTACATGCATTCCTCCAGAACTCTGCTTATTTTCACACTTCACACTTACAATGATACAATTTCTCACAAACAAGGAAAACATCATTCCTTTATACCATATCTTCATAATAATTCCTTAATTCAGCCTTGTGACTTTCTCAATTAATTAAAATAAGATAATTAATTAATTATAATTATAATAGCATTGTCAGCTTACAATCCATGCAAAACTTTACACATGTAATGCTAGGGCTTGTGAACTCATTGGCATCATTTGTTGATTGTCTTCTATCATTTCTTAACTATGCATCTTTTCATTCCATCTTAGATGAAAGATAGCCAACAAACATTAGGAACTACTTTTCCAATATGCTGTCTCTGAACTTCTCTCTGTAAATTAGGTACAACTTCTGTATGTCTTTGAATTAGGTTCTATACACTTAACCTTGTATCCAAGACATTATTCCAAACATGTCCATAATTGTGCATCTCTAGGTAATTAGGCCACTTTTTGTACCATCAAGATCTCTATCTGCTACTCTGCCAGTCTTTACAAAAATAATTCTATGTTGATATCAATTAAAAAAAAGTCATGAATGCAACATATCAATAAAATCCAATGCTTAGGCTAATCACACAATGTATTATCTTCAACATTCATGCTAATAATCTTCCCCTTTGGCATTAATTGCAACATAGATGAAAAAACCATCTAAGTTCTAAGAGTAGCAGGTAAACATCTGCTGCTACTTTTGTTCATATCTCTTCCACATTGCTTAGGAGTTCTTCTCATGCATACTCTCCCCCATGACATAGGAGATGTTTTTCATGCATATTCTTCCCCATTGACATCAATGTCAAAGGTCTCAATCTCAATGTTACCAACTTTTAAAGACCAATTGTTAATCAGCTGCTCCAAGTCATCAACCAACATGAGTGTCAAAAGACACTGTTCAATATCAAATACCTAATACCAAGAGTCCTCAATGAATTAGTACATACTAGATACTCCCCCATATGAGAAGCATCAAAATTTAGTCCAGTCAATCAATAGTTCTCCATACTAATAAATTAATGCACTCTCTGCATCACCTACTCAAAAATAGGCAGGAGCATAACCCCAAGCATACCTCTCAAGTACTCAAATGTATCATTAGGAAAAAGCTTCATAAAGATATCCACAATCTGATCCTTAGTAAATAAATACTTTAATCTGATCTCCTTTTTTGCTACTTTCTCTCTTAGCACATGATACTTAATAGATATATATTTAGTCTTATAATGCAATACAAGATTCTTAGACATTTTGTACTTGTGTTATCATAGTAAATGATAATAGGTTCTTCAATATCAATTCTAATATCCTTCAACATCTTCTTCATCCACATAACTTGATTACAATTATTTATTGTTGTAACATACTCTACTTAGGCAATGCTCTATGAAATACAATATTGCTTCTTGCTTAACCGAGAAACCAATCTTCCTTTAAGAAATAATGCTCTACCACTAATGCTCTTTCTGTAATCCATACTGCCTGGCCAATCAACATTAGTATATGCACAAAGTGTGAAATGACTTGATCTGTAATACCAAATTCCATAATCAAATGTCCCTTTCAGATATCTAATTTTATTTTTTACTAATGCAAAATGATATTCCTAAGGATTAGCTTGAAATCTAGCTACAATCCCAACTGCTTTTTCTATATCTAGTCTGGTGTGAGTTAGATACTGCAAACCTCCAATCATTGATCTATACGTCATTTTCTCTACTGTAGGTGTCTCATCTTTGCTAGATAGCTTATGAATGGTTATTGTGGGTGTACCAATAGGCTTGCAACTTTCCAAACCAAACATTTTCAACAAATCTTTTAGGTACTTAGCTTGTGAAATGAATAGACCATCATTATTTTGTACAATTAGCAATCCTAGGAAAAACTTCATTTTTCATTCCCTCAGCCAATTTATCACTAGCTTCATCATTACCTCCAAAAATGATGTCATCAACAAATATTACAATAATCAACAAACCATCTTCAATTTCTTTTAAATAAAAGTTACTATCTGTTGTACCTTTAGCAAATCTAAGCTTTTCCAAGTAACTATCCAACCTCACATACTAGGTTCTTGGCACTTTCTTCAGATCATAAAGAAATTTCTTCAATTTTCATGCCATTTCTTTGCCTTTTGATAAAGGAAAACCTTTAGGCTGCTCAGTATAAACCTCTTCATTGAGTTTTCCATTCAGAAAGGTTGATTTAACATTCGTCTGATAAACCTTGAATTTCTTGTTCACTGCATTATTGGAAACAATTGATTAATTGTGTATTTTCTTTGATGTTACACAAATATCATATCCTTACTAGTCAGTGTATGCCAAGATCACTCAGGCATTGAAGATAGTTTTATGTGTTTGCCAAGCATTCTAGAGTTTGCCTAGTTTAGAAGATAGTGTCTATCATGTTTACTCAGGTGACAAAGTGAAGTTTGCAAAAGTTGAGTGTTAATCAAGCTCACTTGATTAATGAAGGAAATTTTGGATGGAACCAATGTTAACCAAGCTCACTCAATTACCAAATGAAATTTGTGAATATGTAGTGTTAACTGAGTTCACTTGGTAAACATAGGAAAATTGCTTTGAGTTAGTAACTACCGAGCAGGGTTGGCTAACAAAGGACTTTCTTGCTTTGGCATATTGAGTTAAATAGTTTTTTTGTTGGTTCTAGCTAACTAAAAGATGAATATTAATTATTCTAAATTGTATTCAAGATGACTTGACAATGTTTAAAATATAAATATAAGATCAAGTTGAGGATTGAAAGTGTGGAACATAATTGAAGATTTGATAATGCTTAGAGGAAGTGAATTAGAAGGATAAACAAAATATCCTTGTTGAGATGCAAATATACAATTGATGAGGAAGGATCAAGTATACAAGCTAGAATTGAGACCTATAATCAGCAATTTAGCCGCATCATAAATCAAGTCATCTCATTGTTACTCTGTAACCATTGTATCAGTGATCTAAATCTCTTAATAGAATTGGCTTAACAACTATTTCTAAATCCTCTAACAAGGTGTTATTTCTATTGAATTATCTAAAGACCTCTAATAAGGCAACTCCTAATAGGGTGATTAAATCCTCTAATAGGTTCACACCTAACCATGTGTTTTGTAACTTTTAATAGGGTTGGATCCTAAAATGGCTCACTTCAGAAGAGTGAAAATTGGTAACTAGTTGCAATTGGTGGTTTTTCCCAAATTGGGTTTCCACATTAAAATCTTATGTTCATACTATTTATTTCATGTGTTTGAAACTAAGTCAAAGTAACATCAATCATAGATAATATCTTAAGACTTTCATGTTAAGCATTTATTGAGCTATTTCAGTGACTACCAAGTTACAACATTTTTCTTCTGTGTTTACCGAGTTACAACATAGTTCAATTTTGATTTACACTAACATCTAAGGGATCTGGGATTTATTTTTGTGGTAACTAATTCACCCCTCCCCTCTCAATTAATCCTCTTATATTTCCAACAATTGGTATTAGAGCTTTTTTTGCTTGTAGAGAAGGTTTTTAAGGACCAAAGCTAAATATCAAGATGTCTTACAATAGAGAGATTCCCAAGTTGAACTGAGCCAATGTTGCAGCATGGAAAGGACTTGTGAGGTTACATTTGGAAACTATTAGTCATTCAAGTTGTAAATATCTTGATAGTGAATACAAGATTCCTACTAGATCATTATTAGTTGATGATATTTCCAAAAAGAAAAATCATAACATTATGATGATTGACATTGTTTCTTCTCTTAATTATGCTAAATTTGATGGAGTCAAAAGTTGCACTATAGCTTATGATATGTGGATCAAAGTAAAAGCCATCTATGGAGGAGATGATAATGTAAGAAGAGATAAAACCAAAAGTCTCAGAGCATAGTTTGATTAGATGAAGATGAGAGAAGATGAAAACATTGTAAAATATGTTGAGCGAATTAAAGTAAGTGTGAGCACAATCAAAGCATCTAGAGGAGACATTGATGAAAAAATAGTTGTAAGAAAGGTACTTAGAACCCTTCTTCCTATCTATGCAATTAGAGTGTCTGATATTCAAGAAATGAGATGTGATCTAAATAGAAATATAAATTTGGATGCTCTAGTTAGAAGATTGATAGCTTTTGAGTTAGATAACTATGATAACTATGTTCCTAGTTCCAAAGGTATTGAGTCTACATTTGAAGCCAAGATTTCACTTAAGAAAATGGGTAAGAAATCAAAAGCCAATCAATCAAAGAGTGAAGAAGAAGAAGAAAGTTTAGATAGTGATCTTGGAGTTGTTGAAGCCCTACTTGTAAGGAAATATTCCAAAGGAAGAGAAAAGTACAAAGGTAAGATTCCTCTAATTTATTTTTCTTGTGAAGAAGTTGGTGACATTGCTGCTATTGGAAATATATATGATAGCCTAAGTTACTAAGAGGGGAGGGGTGAATTAGTAACCAATAAAACTTAATCCTTTATTTACCAATTAATCCTTCATGTGAATTTTGATCTAATTCCATGCATAAGAAACTAAAAGCATTAAAACATTCATAACACTTTGAGACACAATATGGTGACCCAAAAAACTTCCAAATAGAAAGTAAAATAGGGGTGGGGATGATACTGACAAGCTTTAGTACTATAGTTTAAAGTTTTCCTATTAAGGCTTATAATGATCACTTTTGATGATCTACCCTATTAGGAGCAATTAGGACTACTAGGTCCACCTTGCAAAAGGATTTACAAACATACAATTACGTATGCACTTGATAAAGAGATTTACAAAATATTATTAAGTCTACCTTATGAAAGGATTTAACTAATCCACCTGTTAGGATGAAATAGTGGCTGATCTCTGATTTGCAACTTGGTTTGCTAAGTGAGATACTTTTGAGTGTAATGATCACCTTCATGTGATAGATAAATCTTTGCTACTCCTTATACTACTGTAGCCTTTGTATTTTGTGCTTTTTTTCTTCTCTGCTAGTTACAATCCATTTATACTTCTTTTTGAATGTGAAACAATAAATTACATAAATACTAATCCAATTTACAAATCAAAAAAGTAGGCTACAATACAAGTTTACACAAAATACACAAAGTTGGCCCAACTAGAGGAACTTAGGTTCTGAAGACTAACTCAGTGAGGTTCTGATACTTGACATCCACTATCAATGCTTGAAATCATCATACATTTGGTAGATTTAGAATCTTGGTCCATATTGATCACTTCCAAGTAGTCTGGACTCAGTTTGCACTGGTGACTTGGTGAATACTACAAAAATTGGCATATAAACTGAATCAATTGATTCATACTTCATATCTTGGTCAATGCTATAAATATGAGCTTGGTATAAATTGAATCACTTGGTTGATATTGACTGGCTTAGTCAACACTAAATTCACATCACTGTAATTGTGAACTTGGTAAGCACTGCACAACTTAGTTAGCAGTAAGGAACTCGATACACCTTATGAAGCTTGGTTTACACTGCTAATCACCATCATGGTAGAAACTACTTGGGAAAAACTAAATACTATTCCTTGAACTTGGTAGCAATTGTAGAACTCGGTAGAGCCTGAAATGCTTGGTTAATATTGTTAACTATACAATAAGCTTGGTAGATACTATTTGTCTGGATAAGTGTGTCACTAATGACAAACATGACTGTAATGTCAAAAGCTGCAAGGTTCCCAAATAGAGAAAACAAGAATGAAAACAAAAGAAATAAGTTCAAAGGTAAGAAGGAATTCAAAAACTACAAGGACTATAAGGACAAAGGTAAGAAATCTTTTTTTATGGCTAAAGATTTTGATAACAATGAAGATGAAATGATATATATTGCTGTAAAAGATGAATATGATGATGAAGGAGATAAAATGACACTTATCTCTCATGTTAGCAAAAATGATACTTGGATTATTGATAATGGCTACTCACATCATATGACTAGAGACAACAAAAGGTTTGAACACATGGAACATTATGATGGTGGTAGTGTGAGATTTGGAAACAATGAATCTTGTTGCATAAAGGGAAAAGGGTGTATCTCATTAACCAATGAACTTAGATGTGACAATGCTTATTGGGTTAAAGGACTAAAGCATAATCTACTGAGTATGACATAGTTGAATAACATTGGATACAAGGTAGAATTCATGAATGGGAAGGCCAAATTGCTACATGGAAAAGGAAACCTAGTTAGATCTGGCAAACAAACAAAAGGTAATCTATACTATCTAGATCTTAGTGAAAGTTCATGTTTTATTGCTTAAGTAGAAGAAAGTTTGTTATGGAAAAAAAGATTATATCATTTAAATTTTGATAATCTGGTCAAGATAAGCAAAAATAGAAGAGTAAGAGGTATTCCTAGCTTGAGGAAACCTGATTGGTTCTATGCAAAAATTTTCAAATTTGTAAGATGGGAAAAACTAGTTTCAAAAGAAAAAAATATCATTTTGAAGAAGTCTTAGAGCTTGCACATACAAACTTATGTGGACCAATTGGAATATAGAGTTACAGTGGAGATAAGTTTTTCATTCATTTTGTTGATGATTATTCTAGAATGATGACTATAATGTATCTGAAAGAAAAATATGAAGCTTTTCAAAAATTTAAGTGGTATCTGTTGTCACCCAAAGTTTATGCATGAGGACAACCTATTGAAACATGGAAACAACCTCCAAGCTGTGGGACTTGAACTATGAGGTTGAGTCTCTAGAGGAGGCCAACTTCCTCTTACTATCAAGATACACCTAACTACTCTTGGAGAGGAAAAGGGAGAAGGAGAGCATGAAAGCAAATCTACCTAATCTAATATAAAGAGGTGATGCACCAAAATAGAGTGTTCAAACCAATCTTTGCCCATATATGCACTATTGAACCAGAATGAAACTAAAGATATTACACATTTAGACTTGCTTTAATCTAATAATCACATGCAGATCAGAAAATCCAAGATGAATGACACAAGGAAAGGGGTATTCACTTATATTATCATTCATAGATCTAAGGAGATATAGTTATGCAGATTATAGATCTCTACAGAACATCAGTGAGAGGCAAAGAGTTCTTGCACTTTCACACCAATGGCTAAAGGAGATAAGGTAGAATATCATTCAGTTCAGAGGCAAAGGAAATTTTTACACTAAAATTGTAGAGCAATGGAAAAGAAAAGTCAAAGAAGGATCGACCTTAACAAAATCTACAAAATTTGCCTTTATAGTGCAGGCATAACTAAGATTTTCCCTCCAAAACTATCCTGCAACCACCTCCATCAAGTCCTATAGGGAACAATCATAGGGATCTAAAGAAAATCTGATCTTTGTTGCAAAAAAGTGCCTTGAGAAGATAGAAACAACACCATAATTATTCCCTGACGAGGTAGATAGATTGGATCAGGGTGGTAGAGTGTTCCTCCATGTTTAACATTCACTTCTAGGTGGTTGGGATTGATTGCAGAGATTAAATCTACAAGATAACCCAACTTTCTTCATTCTTGAGCACCTGAATTAGTGAAGTCAGCAATTCAACTAAACGTTGGCACTAGAATAAGCCACGTGGTCCAACAATCTTTTATCTTTTTGTCACCTTGCAAAGTCATTCTGAATTGACCATCTCCATTCTTTACTAACTATGACAACCTCTTAACCCCTGACCATGATGGTCACATTAACTACCAATGCTAACTGTTACTACCCGCACTAGACCGACTAGGACATGTGTCACCTAGGCACTATGTCACTATGCATATCTTCCAGGCACTTTCCCATAGCAAGATAGTGCCCACCATAGATTTAAACTTATCTGATAATCATGAGGACTCATCAAAATACTACACTTTTTCCTTAACCTTTAGGGCCCATGAAACACTTGGCATCTATCTCAGCAACCATACCACACTAGACAACATCTGGCATCTAACTGGCGATTCACAAAGAAATTGGTCCCGCAGAGACATGTGGCAGCTACCCACTTTTTTGCAATATTTAACTTCCTTACATCTCCATAATGCGAGAAAGCCTCAGCCTTTGATTTACTTGCATCAGACGGTGAACATAATTTGTACTTTCTGAACCTCTAAAAACATTTGTTGTGATGTCATCTGGGACACGTGCCTTCCACCCAATTTTTTGCAATATTTAACTTCCTTGCATCTCCATAATGTGGGAAAGCCTCAACCCTTGATCTGTGAAGATCTAATGGTGCACAGAGATCTGTAGAACTACATGTTTGATCAATTGGGTAGGCCAATAAGATCCTCCTTTGTACTCTGATCTTCTTGATAGCTACCATGGAAGACAAGCCACCTATTGATATATTTTGAGAAAGTGGGCCCATGACCTCAACGAGACAGGTGTCACCAAATCGCTTCCCCACATTTTTTAGCTTCCTTGCACCTTCATAATGTGGGGAAGCGCCAGCCCTTAATCTTCTTAGATCTGATGGTGCCTGTCACTTGTACTTTCTAGACCTACATGACCATCTTCCATGACATCACCTGGGACACGCGTCAACAACCCACTTTCCTACATTGTCAGAAGGTTTGACAACGCTCAGAATTACACACTTGGGTTCAACTTAAGATATCAAATAGGTCTCCTCATTTTTTCTATTCATTATCATTACTCCTTTGTCTTTACTTCCACTTAGGAGGGTGATTCCTTGTTATATTTCTATTAGGAGTTGACATATCAACTCTTATCTCTTCTCTAGTTTCAAATCTCTCCTCTCCTCTTTGTTCAACAATTTGTGCATCATTCTGCAAGTCATTTGTAGTCTTGAATAAAACTTCAACATTCTTTCTAACAATTCTAGAGTTATCTTCTTCTTCATCTAAATTATAATCTACCATCTTTTCTTTAGTTCCAAACTTCTCATCAATCCTTACATTTGCACATTCTACTATTGTCTTAGTTCTATATTTAAAGCATCCGTAAGATTTACTTTTCAATCAGTAGCCAAGAAGCATACCTTCATCACTTCTTTGATCAAACTTACCAATGCCATCATCTCTCTTCATATAACATTTTCTCTCAAATATCATAAAATATTTGACTAATGGTGAATGTCCAAACCATAGTTCATAAGGTGTCTTGTCCATACCTTCTCTGATTTGTACTCTGTTCATAGTATATACTACTGCATTAACTTCTTCTCTGTAAAATGTCTTAGAAACATCTTTCTCAAATAATATTTCTCTAGCTACTTCTACTACAAACTTATTTCTTCTTTCAATAATCCCATTTTTCTTAGGTGTTCTAGGTGCAGATAGCTATCTTTTGATTCCATTTTCTTCACAAAATATGTTAAATTCTTTAGAGGTGAATTCTCCTCCTCTATAAGATATCAAACACTTAATCTTAATACTAGATTCATTCTCAAATCTATTCTTAAATATCTTGAACTTCTCAAAAGCTTCTGATTTCTCTTTAAGAATTCTACCCACATCATTCTAGTAAAATCATCAACAAAAACCATAAAATACCTTTCACCATAGAATCCTCATATTTTTGAAGGATCACGCAGATTTGTGTGAATGATCTCCAGCTTCACTGTGGTAGTGAACTTCTTGCTAGGGAATGAAACTTTCTTCTACTTAGCCAAAATGTATTCCTTACACACAACATTAGTAAGCTTAAAAATTTTCGACAAGTCTCTAACTGCAAGATTGCTACTAACATTCACAGTATTATCAAAGTTTATGTAATAGAATCTTCTCTGCCACAACCAACTATTGTCCACTTTAGATGCCCTACATGTCATCTCAGTGGGATTTAACTAAAATAAATTACCTTTGGATCTAGTGCTAGTTCCAATAATCTTACCATCTCCATTTTTGATAGTTCAAGTCTAAATAGTAAACTACAACTAATAACCCTTGTTCACCAATTAACCAACACTCAACAAGTTATGCTTCAATCCATCAAAAAATAGACATCATCAGTGTTAGTTTTACCATCAAGAGTAATGGATCCAATTCGTGATATATGACAAGTTGCATTGTTACCAACTCTAGCGATTCCTCCATCATGATTCTTGAACTTAATAAACATATTCATATTACTAGTCATGTAATGTGAACAACCATCATCAATTATCCAGTCAAATTTATGTTCCACTTGGGTAACTGGAGCTCTTTCTTCTCTAATTTTTCTATCAATATCATCATCCTTGATAGCCACAAATCCTAATTCATCATCACTTTCACTTTAATCTTTCTCATTAGTTTCTTCATCTTCATTTGCACAAAAATAATTTCTATGTCTATCTCTTCTAGGGTTAAACTTTCCCTTATACCTTTTCTCTCTTTTAGGAAATTTAGATGGATGATGACCAAATTCATTACAAGTCAAATATTTAAAGATTTTCTTACCATCTTTTTCTCTTCTCATGAGAAGGGATATTCCTTCCTCAATCTTCTTGTCTTCACCAACTCTGTTGCTGCTATCAAAATCTCTACAGGTGCTTGTACTCCTTGTCAAATTAGGTCAAATTTTTAGGGCATTGAAAGCTATTTCAACTCTTATAAGTTCTCTAGACTGTCTCAAATCTACTTCTTCTAATTCTAATCTACCAAGAAATGTTTCCTTTGTGAAATCCTTAGTGCAAGGCATTACTAGCTATATCATCTAAGCTATTGACTTGAAAGGTGGTGTCAAACTTTTCAAGATCTTCCATATGACTTCATAATCTTCCTAGGTTCCAACATGAGATAGAATTCCTACAACAATTTCTAATATTCTTCCAATATAACTTCTTACAGATTCATCTTCCATCATTCTACCATCTTGAAATGCACATATCCAATTTTGTAATCTCATTCTCTTTGCATGATCATCACCTTCAAAATTATATTCTAATATTTTCCAAATTTTATGAGATGTCACAAGTGACTTTATCTAACTGTATTCATTCTTGGGAAGAGCTATCAATAGAGCTTCTATTTCTCTCATGTTACACATGAATAGATCTCTTTCTTCTACACTAAAACCTTCTATCTTTTTTTCTCCAATGGTTGTCTTCTCACTCTTCATCAAGATCCAATATCCTGAACCCATTCACAAAATATTTGTCTTCATCTTCTCCTTCCAACTGTCATAGTTGACCTCATAAAATCGAGGACTATCTATTGGTGTAAATATGTATTTACTATTTATACTTACTTAAGTTTACTTAGGTTAATGAATTATTTTATTATATTATTTTGTGAGACACTCAAGAGTTTGTGTACCTTTTTGAGTTGTCATGTTGACAATATAGAATTATGCAACTCTATTTTAACACATGGTTTCTACAACACTAGAGTTTGCATCATTCAGTAAGTTTTCATGTAGAAAACATAGTTATTCACACTCCCTCTTTAGCACATGTTGTCTACAACACTTATTTGCATGTTACACCCATGTAGGCTTATCCTCTCATCATCACACTTACTTCTATGCTTAATGGAGGATAACCCATATTTGGTGGACATGTGCCTAGTTTTATGACTTATCATGATGCCAATTCTTAGGCATTCTAGATGCATCTTAGAGGCCTTTATATAAAGGCACTCCTAGTGTACTTCAAGGCATATTGAATTGAATACATTGTTATTCTGATCATACTCCTTCTGGTCTATAGCTGTGCTTGTGTTTGAGTTCTTAGTTCTTGGGTGAATTTTCTCCTAAGGCAAATTCTTACCCTATACTTTTTGAAAAGATTCATGATTGATCTCCCAAAGATATTAAGCTTATCCTTCAAGGACCTAATATTTTGATACCAATTGTTAGAATATTTAGTCCAGTCACATAACTAAGAGGTGGCGGGTGAATCAGTTATACAAGTATTGTCATAATTATCAACCTTAAACAAGCTTAACCATATGAATAACATAAAATAAAACTACAACAAGATACTCATACATAATAACTCTAGATATATTAACTAGGGTAACCCTTGATTAGAGGGAAAAAATTGGTGGGGATGGTGCCCATAAGATGATGTACTAATAGAAATATTCCTTGTTATAAGATAGACCCTATTAGTGTTAGAAACAATAGTCCACCAAGATGAATCAATTATCCAATAATTAAAATATTTATTAACCTTAAACAATCTTATTCATTCAACCAAAGTAAAAAACAACCACAACAAGATGCACATAGACAATTACACTAGGTATGTTAATTAGCGAAACCCTTGATCAGAGGGAAAACCTTAGTGGTAATGATGCCCACAAGATGATGTACTGATATAAATATTCCTTGTTAGAGGATGGACCTTGTTAGGAGTCTATTACAACATTTAGTACATAGAGTCCTTATTAGGAGACTTTGAATCCCTATTAGGAGATTCCAACCCTGTTAGGAGTTGTGCCAAACTTGTTAGGAGTTGTAGTGCAATGTATGCAAGAAGAGCCCACTACCTAAACATGCAAATTCAATTACATGAAGAGCTCACTGCCAAAACAAGTAATCTATTGTTAAGTTCCTCTTTCCTTTGTTCTGTTAATCAAACCAATCACTGTTAGACCTTGTATACTAGGTCACAAACCATGAATCTAAATATCAAACATTAGATCACACAATAAAAACCTTAGCAATGAAATTTCCTTAACTTCCACTCTGCTTTTCTCAACTTTGCATTCTGATCTCTTTGCTGCTTAGAATCACTTCTTCATGATACACATGATAAAGGAAAACGTCATTCCTTTATATCAAATCCATAAATAAATTCCCTAAGTCAGCTATTACACATTCTCAATTAATTATTATAGGACCACATTAAGAACATGTTACATTTAGTGATAACACTAATCTTCAACCTTGCAACTTGAATGACTTTCCATATTATGGTAAATAGATTGTTCTTTTCAATTTAACTCTTAAATGCCCAAATTTGTGAACAATATCTAATTACAATAATTAGAAAGTTGTTATTAAATGATTGAATTTCCTCTGAGTTGATAGGTACAACTCCCTATTGTATGATTGATTTGCAATGAATTATGTTTGCTTCTAATTCTAAAATGGGTTATGTTCTTAACTTGAGAATAGGAGAGGTAAACCAAGCTAGACCTAAACAAGAACTAACTTAGACAAGATTAGTTAAGTCTATGGATTCACACATCTTATAAGCCTACGAAGACTAATGATTCAACAATGTATGCTGTCTAAAAACTAAAATAAATACAGAGATGAAAGACTTACTTGAAGGAAAACAAAAAAAAGGGGATTCTCTTGAACCTATCATAAAAATACTATTATCTTTAGTTTACTATTTTGAAATAGGGGAATAAAAATCCATTCATTCCTTTGTTCAATTCAAACAAAAGAGAGAACATAAAACCAACATAAACAGAATGGAAAAAAAAATAATTGACACAAAATACCATTCAATTGTCTCTGCAACATCCAATATTTCACACCAAAAATTAGCCAACCTTTTATTAATCTTTTGATTGAGTACATATATAATTTTGAGATGACCATTACAAAATGGGACTCAAATTGGTTCATCTCCTCCAAAATGACAAATGGCAAGGAGCCAGTTTGTTTATTACAATCATTACATCAAAATACGAAAGGGCGAGATATGAATCACTTAACCTTCTTTCCCTTTTCTAACTTTACCTTACAAGCTTTGGTAGTGAAAATAATTTGAATCAACTCTTCATGTCTATGAACATGGATATTTATGTATCTCAAGAGCCACTTGGAATGCTCTTTAGCTAAATCTTTGATAGCATTTAACTGCTCCTATATTTCCTCCATAGCCACACGTACACATTTACCAAGTTTTTGGAGCCCATAAACTCTATTCTAGTGGTTGAAATATATCTTCATGAAGCCATCTATATAAGTGGAGAAGATCTTTTGAATGATGACCACTCCAACAATCCCATTTCCTTGTCCACTAGTCTAAGAATCTATATGTAGACCTCTTATGAGTTCATAGTCTCTGTCTTGATCCTTTTTCACTTTGGCTTCTATTTCTTTAAGTCCTCCCTCTGTCACCAAGATAATCTTAGACTTGAATTGCATGCTCTGGAACCACTCAAATAGAGGCTCATCTCCCTTAGGAAAAATACTTGCTTCTACGACCTCCTTAGCTTTCATATGGTTAATCATCTTTAGCAAAGAAGCACAATCTTCACTCTTAACTTTCTTTGCTGCTAGGATAGCTCGATTTACTAAAATATTGTCTTTCTCTATTAACTTGTTCGCCTCTTAATCTTGGCCTCTATTGGAGTTTTGATCATTGGTAGAGAGCCATCTTGAGAAGTTCTTGCAAGGGGAATTCTTTTGTCTAGAGTTAATAACTTCCATCTTATGGTTGTGATACTCTTGGGTAATGGCCAAGTTTTCACATGATGTGCCACCCTAGGAGAAGGAAGTTGCTATGACTTTTGGGGAAGCTTGAGTAGATGTGCCTTTTCTTTGACTCCTTCTAGCTGTGGTCCATTTGACCCATTTTTTAGTTCTCTTGTAGATTTGAGCCATCATTATATCTAGCTCTTCCCCAAAATCTTCATAAGGTTCTGAGCTTATTGGAGTGCCTCTTAGCTTGGTTAGGTAAGTATTTCTATACATGTTCTAGCCATCATCTTCTACTCCTTCTACATCAATATTAAATTTGTACATTTTCACTTGATCAACTGTTAGTCTAGCAAAGGCTTGATCATGACTCTTGAACTCATCCTTGCTATCGGCCTAGTAATCTTTAATGGTGGTGATGTGCTTAATTACACTTCCAATTTGGAAAACATCTCTTGCATACCCTTGGGTTAAACATGGGCCTCAAGACTTTGTACATGTCCAATTTATACTTCATCTCAAAAACCTTCAAGATGTTCTTGGCATTAGAGTGAGTGTCATAGCTGAAAGCCCCCACCTTCATGAAAAATTTATACCCTTTCTTCTTCAATCTCCCACTCAACATGTTCACTTGAATGGCCTATTGCATGATCTTGATCAGCATGATCATGTCACTGGGATATCTTGGTAGCTTCGAGGGGAAACCATCAGAAGATAAAAGATGCAAATAAGAAAAGGATGAGAATTGGATGAAATAACTCCCAAATTGGCTAATGGTTGTCATGGCTTCAAGATTGAATCTTCTTTCTGGACATCCCTGTAGCTCCCTGCAAATCCTCATAATGAATGCATCATTAACTTTCACATATTATGCATATCTATTTTCTAACTATAAGTGTGGATAAAACTCATAAGATTTCACATCATCACAAAAATTTTCCACTCTTGGGAGGCCTAGCCATAGTTGTAATGAGGTCAACATATAGATGAGGAAAGAGGACATATAGAATGTATTGTAAAATTTTTCAGCACAAAGAGCATTGGACATAATTTCACTTACCTCATGGACCTAATCAATATATTGTGTGTCAGAAAAAATGACTTTCACTAAAAATAAATATTGCTCAATCAAATTCAAAGTTTCTACCTCACCTTTCAATCTATGTAGGAGGACCAAGATATCAACAATCTTAGGTTTGAGATTAGTCCCAAACAAGGTCTTAGGAACCTTACTCTTAGCACTCCATGGTTTTTGGAACCATGTCTACATGATTTCTTTCCTCCAGATGATTTTCTTTGTGGAGAACTCAAAAATGCTCCTCCAAAGGTCAAGTCTAAGAATTCCTCTCATTCTAGTACTTGAAGGCAATTCACCATAGTTTTCCTGTCAATCAAAATTAACACTATATCATTAGGTAGCATGATCTACCTTGTTTTTGGATTGTAATGATGTATACATTCATATATTAACTTTGGAGCCTGGACTGCAATCAAAAGACCAGCTGCCTTGACCAACCCACATCCTTGGAGCTTATCAGTGATGGGGTAAATCCCCTCAGATTTCACTCTCTTTTGAAAATCTTCCATGTCATAGAAATGAAGAGAGGTATCTATGAAATTTTTCAATTGGGACCTAATTTCATTCAACCTATCAAAACCCACAAACCTTGTTGCCATGACTTTAAGAGCAAGATTTGAAATGAGAAAGTGAAAGGAATGGCTAATATAGTAGATACTTACTTTTTGGAAAAGTTATGCACATTAACAGAATAGTAGTTCAAAGAAATAGTGGTAGTTTGTTCAGCTATTTATGTTTCCATATATTAGGAGCCTTGATTCATACTTTGGTCGTTAGAATTTGTGCCACATGAATGAATTGAAGGAGATACCCATTGAAATAGTAAATGTGAGGGTTTAACAAGCATCTAGGGGTCTTTTCATTGTTTTGTTGGTACAACAGTAACTTTCTATCTCCCCATAACTTACTTTCCCATTTTGCTTTAAGTTTTAGGAAGCTACCAATAGAGTACTCCACGGAAAAATGTTCATTAAGTTGGATTTTGATCATTAACTCTTTTACATAATGGTTAGATTCTTTCTATTATCATTCTAAGATGTTTTATGCACAAATTGTGAATCTAACTTGATCATCAGCTTGATTTTCCTTGGAATTTAGGAAATTGTCTTCATGGGTTGAAAACCTGTTGAGAAGAAGACAATTTTTGTTTCTCCACCAACATATCCTTTCTTAATTGAATTTTAGACCATTGCCATTCTTGGGATTAAAAATGTCTAAGTGAAGTACAAAAACCTTTTAGGAGATCACTTATCGTTCCTTTTCATTCTAAACTACCTTTTTGAAAAACCAACTTCATGGATTGAAAACCCATTGAGGAAAAGTTATTTTTGAGTTTTTTGCTGGGGATGATTATGAGAGCCATGAAAAATCTTAAATATTTTTTGAAGTCATAATTGAAAAGTGAGCATGGATCTGCCAAAGGATTCCTTGTTATTTTCATGTTTTTGATCCGTATGCATCATTTAGTGTCTTTTATGGGAAATCATCTTCATGGGTAGAAAACCCATCAAGGAGAAAATGATTTCTAATTTTCTGTGAGCTTAAATTTTTTTTTGTTTGAAAAAGTGGTAGGCCATAAGTGGATATAACTTGTAATTGATCATTGAATGAGTAACATTAATCTCTATCAGACTAGGCACTAACCTACCCATTAAATCACTTGTCAAAATGAAGAACCACCTAGCTATGAATGAGCATAGAGGGAGAAAAGGGAAAATCCAATGGAGACTCATCCAACTTAAAAAGGTTTATATCTAGACTCAATCACAACTAATAATTCACTCTTCTCACTATAACACAAATATTCACCTTTGCTAATCAGTTAGAGAATGAAAAGTGGGGCAACACCATACACACAATATTATGATGAGCGAGCTTGACCACATCATCATCAACATGTCTTCTTCATATCCTCAACCTTGACTTCTAGAATAAAATTCTGCTAAGAGATATAACAAGTTTACCAGAACATGCCTATGTAAACTCTATCTCAGAAAAAACATCACCAAAACTTACATAACTTCTTCAAGACTTAACATTTCTTCACCCGATGTTAACTACATATACTAGAAACTTAGAAGTATCTCCCATAACCTAGATAGTGAGAATACTCAGCTAGCCATCTGTACCAACTTGATCTTTTAGATGTTCTTCTTTTAGATACCACAGAAAACTACTATGTTGACATCAATGATAAAATCAGTCATGAATTTAAAATATCATCATAGTAACATATCTACAATACTCCCCTATAGGAATATCATTAGCATTCATGCTTCTAGCAATCTCCCCCTTTGGCATTGATGGCAATATAGATGAACACATCTAATTCCAAGAATACCAACTACAAAAGACTGGTAACCTTTCTTTTCAAATCCTCTTCATCAATCATTCTCCCAAACTATTTTCTTCTCCCAAACATAATGTACTTATTCTTTCTTGTTTTTGCTTCTCCTCCATGATGTTTTTCATGCAATACTTCTCCCCCAATGACATCATGTCAACGGTTTCAATATCCATCAAACTTTTGCAACAACTAATTTTTACTAGCTCAAGTGTCCAAAGAAATTATTCAAAAAAACATCGAACAAGATTCCTAGATGACTTTACCCATCATAGATACTCCCCCATACATGAAGCATCAATATTCAGTCCAGACAAACAATGGTGTTCTATTATACTAGACTGATGCATTCTTGTATCTTCCACTCGGATGTAGGAAGGCACATAACCCCTAGCATACCTTACAAATACTCAAAAGTTTCTTTGGGAAAAAGGCTTAGTGAATATATCTAAAATCTTCTCTTTAAGGCTTACATACTCCAATATAATTTCTTTTTCTATGAATTTCTCTCTCAACATGTGATACTTGATAGAAATGTGTTTAGTCTTCAAATGCAATACTAGATTCTTAGAAATATTTACTGTGCTTGTGTTATCACAATGTATGACAATAGGTTCACTGATTTCTATCATTATATTCTTTAGCATTTTCTTCATCCAAACAACTTGATTGTAATTGTTTGTTGCTACAACATATTTTGCTTCCATTGTACTTTGTGAGGTACAATCTTGCTTCTTGCTTAACTGAGAAACTAAATTTCCTCCAAGAAAAAATGCTTCACAACTAGTGCTCTTTATGTCATCCATAATACCTGCCCAGTCAGCATTAGTATAAGCACTTAGAGGTAAATCATTAGATCTGTCATACAAAAATCCAAACTTTGGTGTTCCTTTTAGGTATCTAAATATCCTTTTAACTGCTCCATAATGTGCTTCTCTAGGATCATCTTGAAATCTTGCAAAAATTCGAACTGCATTTGCTATATCTAGTCTTGTGGGAGTTAGATATTGCAAACCTCCAACCATAGATATGTACTTCTTTTTCTCAATAGTAGGTGTCTCATCCTTTGTAGATAACTTGTGTCTAGTTACCATAGGTGTTCCAATAGGTTTACATGTTTCCAAAGCAAACCTTTTCAGTAAATCCTTCAAGTATTTGATCTGATAGATAAAGATTCCTTCTTTATCCTGTACAATATGCAATCCTAGAAAATATTTCATTTCTCCTATCATACTTTTTGGTGCTCAAAATTGTAGCTCAAATTTTGAGCACTGTTGAGAAAATTGAGCCCTATAAATGCTTTTAAATGAGATTGTACCTGGTTGTACCTTTGAGCCTCATAAGGTGTTTAATGTTTCTAACACCCTCCATTTAGTGTGTCTAAGCATTTCGTGAAGTTAAATTGAGATTCTGAGTCATTTGGTGAAGTCTTGTTTTGAGAAGTTGTCAAATCTGCATTTTACCCTAAGTATCAAAGAGCGATAGGAGGCCATGTTTGTAAGTGAATATCTCGCACCTAGTAATGTTTCATGAATTTCCACCTTGGGAGTGTTTAGTTTCCATACCAAAGAGCATATGTTTCAGATTTTGAGTCGTTTTGAGTCCGTTTGACTAGGTTTTGAATCCCTCAAAGTTGGTAGTTTACTATTTTCATGCTAATTCACATTGCACATAATTTTGGGAAGCCCTATTTGATGTGTTACAATTTTGACCCAGTTGACTAAAATGTTAAAATTCCTTTTGCATTGTATTGTATACATCAGATACTTGTTATGTTTCAAGTTTGAGCTTATGAAGAATCCATTTGATTAGTTTTCAAACACGATTCCAAATGGAATTTCTATCTTTTTGCTGGTGTCAAAGTGCAAATTGTTTGGTACACCTATTTGGGATGTTATATCTTGAAATATGTGATTGCTTAGATTGAATGGATTGTACCACTATGTTGTCCTCTGAAAATACTCCAAGTGTGTTAGTTTTTAAGTGATGGCGAATCCATATGCACACTTTTCCAGGTCAATTCCATTTGCAAAAATCACTTTTTTGTAATTGTTCCTAGTTGCAAATTCCAAGTAGCCTTCTTTGACCACTTTCCATTTGCGTCCAGTTATTTTTCATGAGCCCAAATCAAAAAATTATTCTCTCCTCATGACAGAGAACCAATGTCCCAGTTTTCATCTTCCCAAGTGTCAGTTTGCCTAGATTTTGAAGCCGAATCTGAAAGCATTTTATGGCTTTCTGACATGTTTGTTTGTAGGCAATTTTGAAAGGTCAACTTTGACGGTCAATATCTTTTGACCCCAAATTCATCATGAGATGAGATTTGACAAGGTGCAAGTATGTGGAACAGAGAATCAGTCTGTCTGGTTTCAGAGCTCGGTTAGATGTTTGGGTCAGTTTTTAAGGCCAGCCAAAGGACCTTCTAGCATCAATTTAATAGTTTGCAGAAAGTGATAAAATGAGTTTTAATGATGTTTCAGTGATGGATTTTGTTTCAAATCAGTGCAAAATGTTCAGTAGACCATTTTGAGATTTTAGGTGTTTAAAAATAATTTTTTTTTTTAGCTAGGCCACTTTGGGGCCCGACTAACTACATTAGATCGATAAAGTGATGAGTTAGGGTATGGAGACTTGTACACTAAGAAAAATGTGGCCATAAGTGGCATTCCCATACATTCTGGCCCTAGAGGGTATTTGCAATATGTTGCATATATAGTTACATCTCTTGGCCTTATTTGACAATCATTTGATGTTATTGTGGATAGTATTGAGAAAAGTATTCTAGAGGCACATGAGAACTTACAATCTGGGTTAGTATTCTCAAATAAATGCAAGATCTTTATGCAGGGGCCTTGTCAATTTAGAAAGGGGACTGGATTTTATGTGGCTCCAAATATATAACAATTCTCCTCAAAAGACTGAAACCTCTAAATAAAGGTAGTGTTTGTACCACATCTCAAGAGGATGATCTTGAATGCTCTAAAGACATATCGCTCAGCATTGAGAGAAGCTTGACCTTACAATGTAAAGCAGCTAGATAAGGAAAACATTGAGCTTCCAAGTGCTTCATCAAATGAGATGACTAATGATCCAAAGGTAGTTGCATTAAATGATAGTGTAGAAATATTTGCAGGTCCCAATGTTACAGAGTAGCCAATGGTCAAAGGTTGAAGGTAAGCCACTGTTGAAAACAAGTAGCCCATAGAATGAATTGAAAATAGATGAAGAAAAGCTAGACATAGTAAAGGTACCTTGACACTAGGAAAATCATGCCAATAGTAGTAGCAGGGGTGGAGCATGACCAAAGCATGTAGAAAAGCTGCCCAATTTGATGAAGAATAACCCACGCTAGAAAATAAGAAGACCATGTGCACACAGACATAGAGTCATCCATACAAAGAAAGCCTCAAGCTTGTGAAGGAGTAGAGAAAGACCACACAATGGAAATGAGGAAGAGTTTTTAGAAGAGCCGCCAAGATCTATGTGAAGGTGCATTATTCCACATTGCCTGTGGGATGGGATTTTAAAAGCTTTAATTACAACTCATTGCAAACCTATTGTAACTGAAAGAAAGAGGGATTTTTTAAGCCACCTGCTGATGTGATGGAGGGTCCCAGTCAGGCAAATGTGGACAATGTGCTTAAATTTTGAATGAATATGTGAGTCAACATGATGACGTCAACAGATTGAAGATGCCGAAAAAGTAAAAATCTAGCTAGTTGCTATGTCACTAGCCAAAAAATCTAAGGATTTCTAGCTAGTGACATAGCGAGTCATAAAAAAAACTCAAAAATTTGACGAAAGTCCGGTGAGCATGTGGGTCTCGCTTTCAAGGTAGTCGGTGAACCAGGGAGTGACAAGTGGCAACCATAATGTGGAGCTTTGGGCTAATCAAAAGGTGCCATGTGGCATGAATTTTGAGGAGTGATGACTTGGAAAGAAAATCTTACAGTGCGCCAGATCATGCCACATGGCAGATTCGAGGGTTCTCTCTATATCGCCAAAGGAAAGTTGCAAGGAAGATAACATGGTGACATAGTGAATCGCGATAGGAAGATGACACATGTCACTAACACTGTGGAAATGTGGACAAATATCATGCTGACATGTGGCACTAAATTAGAGGTGGATGACTAAGTACAGGAATGAACCAATCATGTCTTGACATGTGTCATCAAGCTGGTCAAACTAGGTTTGACCTAGATTGAAAAGGCAGGAGAAATTCAAAGGTCTCAAATAAAAGTTTATTTTATTCTTCTCAAGGTTTCATGTGCAAGGGCAAAATAACATTTTTAATAAAATTTTATTTATCATATAGTTCAAACTATATGAAAATTTTAAATTTTTACAATAATGCAATGGAAGCCAAGAATGGAGACCTAATTTTCAGAAGGGCATAACCTAGGCAATTTTTGTTGAAAATGGGCACTCCAATATACCACTGAAACCAGGAAGATCTGATTTTTTTTAATATAAGGTCAATTTTTGTACAGGTGCTAAGCGGTTCAATCTATAAGCCAATTTGTGACTCCCTTAGTAGAATGACCAAAATTCATCACTGATCATCAGAATTGGTCATGAGGCAGACATAAAGGCTTGATGAAGTCTAAAAGTGAAGAAATTTTTTTTAAATCAATTTTCTTGTATTCTTGAGGTCATTTCAACTGATTTTTTACCTTTTTACCTTGAGTTCACTTTTACCTGAGAATTAGTTATGATCTTTCATCATGATATTTCTGAGATATTTGATGCCTCTAAAAGCAAATTGAAAAGGGGATCTGATAGGCAGTTGAGGAGGGAGATTAGAGAGAGTCTTTTCATGGCAAAGAGAGGGAATTTCATGTGAATAGATGTCAATTGCAGATTCAATCTAAGAATTCCTTCCTCTATATCAATCTCATTCTTTCTCATTGTACAGGTTCTCATATTTTGGAGAAAATTTGCACACTACTGTCATACTAGGGTTTTGGTTCCAATCTTGATGCATTCCTAATACTGTGAAACCATCTTCTTTAGCATATTCTCTCTTGTATAAATAATATTAGGAAGGTTAATATAGATAGTTTAGATTTGTTAGGTATTTCCATGTTTTTATTTTCATGCATATGACTGTATTAATTTCAAGGAAATAAATGCAAAGAGTAGTAGGAGATTGAGTTTCAGTTGAATGTTGTCTCCTTTATCAACTAATTTTTAATGTTTTACAATCTTTGACATAGAGCTTAGGTTGTAGTTGCAGTCCCTTAAGGCTACATGTTATTTCATTATTTCTTGTGACTCAAAAGGCTATGTAAATGCTTCAGGGAAATCAACAGGGTTGTGAGGTTATTGATGGGGATATCATGTAAGAATGAGGTTTAAGCTGAACATTGATGTCTATTTACAATTTGAATAAATAGATCAAATATCTGAAGATACAAATAGGTATCAAATATCCATATGTGTGTTTTTGATTCATAGATTTTCCCAATGGTTAAGGCACTGATCAGTTTACAGGATCATTAGGTCTTACTACTTCATATCTGAGGTTTTGCTGAATTCAAAATTAATAATCAAATGTGTTTTACCCTTTCATGTTGAAGGACCTAAATGTAATGCACTCACTCAGCTTCTAAGATTCATAGATCTGCATTTAGCTATTGTAGATCAATGTCATTTCATAAGTCATTAGGAGATATAAGGGTTTTCATCTCCTTAATAGATTCAAGGATATGTTTTGCATTGGTACAGTATCAATTGAATTTGAGGTCTACTTGCCTAGGTTTAGCAGAGCTTGAAGTAGAAGAAGGATCATGCCTTATAGTTGGCTCGGTGTCTGAAATGGCATGTTGAAAATGGGAGTTAGCTACCCCTAGATGTGTCATATTCTCATTGGGATAATTGAAAATGCTCAAGTGTTTTCAAAAACCAACAATAATCATTTCAAATTTCTTCTTCATTTCTTTTGCAAACTTGTCACTTTCATCATTATTTCCTCCAAATATGATATCATCGACAAACATTACCAATATCATTAATCTATCATCAATTTCTTTCCAATAGAGATTGCTATTAGCCATACCTTTTCTATATCCAAGCTTTGTCAAATGCTTTTCCAACCTTGCATACTAGGTTCTAGGTGCTTTCTTCAAGCCATATAGTGCTTTCTTCAATCTACATATTATGTCCTTGTCACCTACCAAAGGACATCATTCAGGTTGTTCAATGCATACCTCTTCTTAAAGTTCTTCATTCAAAAATGTTGATTTGACATCCATCTAATATACTTTGATTTCTTGTATGCTACATATGCTAAGAATAATCTTACTGCTTCAATTCTAGCCTCAGGAGAATAGGTCTCATCATAGTCAATTCCTTCTTGCTGTGAGTAATGTTTACATACCAAGCTTACTTTGTTCCTTACAACTTTGCCTTGTTTATTTATCTTGTTCCTAAATACCCATTTAGTTCCTATCACCTTATTGTCTATTGGTTTAGGGACCAATTCCCATGTCTCATTCTTTACTATCTAATCCAATTCCTCCTTCATAGCTTGTTTCCAAAGATCATCTTTACATGCTTCATTTGCATTCTTAGGTTTAGCTTGAGTTATCAAACATAGTTCTTTATTGATTCTACTTCTTGTCATCACCCCTTCATCTTTTCTTTTGATGATCTACTTGGGTGGAAGATTCTTTATCATATTCTTACCTAAAGTAGGAGTTGTTATCTCAACTCTTGGCTTTGCTGAAGGTTTTGAGCATTTTTCCTACCTTGACTCTCCTTCATTCTGCAAATCATTGTTAGTCTCAAAGAATACTTCATCATTCCTTGGTTTAATAACAACATCATCATTTGAATTGTCATCAACTATTCTTTCTTGTATCCTGAATTTCTCATCAACTCTCACATTTGCACTTTCCATAATAGTCTTAGTTCTCTAATTATAACATCTATAAGCCTTTCTTTTCAATGAATAACCAAGAAACATACCTTCATCATGTCTAGCATCAATCTTACCAATATCATCATCTCTTTCGACATAACACTTATTACCAAAATTTTTGAAATAGTTAATTGTAGGTGAGTAACCAAACCATAGTTCATAAGGGGTCTTGTTTGTGTCTTTCCTGACTTGCACTCTATTCATAGTGTAGATTTCTGTATTCATAGCTTCTCTCCAAAACATCTTGTATACTTCATTCTTAGCTAACAAATCTCTTGCAACTTCTATTACTGATATGTTCCTTCTCTCTTCCATACCATTCTGTTTAGGGGTTCTCAAAGTTGATAATTGTCTTTTAATTCCATTTTCTTCACAAAACATGTTAAACTCATTTGAAATAAACTCTCCTCCTCTATCTGATCTTAAACATTTAATCTTCATGCCTGATTCATTCTCAACTCTATTTTTAAATATCTTGAACTTATCAAATGCCTCAAATTTTTCTTTAAGAAATGCAACCCACATCATTCTAGAAAAGTCATCAACCAAACTCATGAAATACCTTTTGCTATAGAATATTTTAGTCTTCATAGGACCACTGAGATCTATGTGTACAATCTCCAATTTTACTATAGTAGTAAACTTCTTGTAGGGAAAAGAAGTTCTATTATGTTTTGGCAAAACAAACTTGCAAATTGTGTTAGAAGGCTTTACAATCTTAGGAAAATCTCTAACTGCAAACATACTACTAGTCTTCACAATGCTGTAAAAGTTTATATGACAAAATATCTTATGCCATAACCAACTGTCATCTACCCTTTCAACCAAACATGTCATTTTAGTAGGATTCAACTAAAATACATTACCTCTAGATTTGGTTCCTATACCAATTACCTTTGACATGGCATGCTGCATTGTTTCTAACTCTAACAATGCCTCCATCTTGACTTTTGAAGTCAAAAAACTTTTTCATATCACTAGTCATATGATGTGAATAACCACTATCAATTATCCAATTAGATTTCTTTTCAACTAGTGATACCAAAGCTACTTTCTTTGGGCTTTCTTCTTTGATTGCTACAAATCCAATTTCATCATCACTAACACTTATTGCTTGTTCATCAAAATCATTTTCTTTATTTGCATACAAACACTCTCTATCTCTTCTAGGTTTGTGATTTCCTTTATCCTTTTTCTCTCTTTTAGGACACTTAGATGCATAATGACCAAATTCATTACAAGTCCAACATTTAAAGATTTTCTTACCATATTTTTCTCTTCTTACTAGAAGGGCTACTCCTTCAATCTTTGTGTCCTCATCAGATCTACTGTTGCTAGGAAAATCTCCTCTAACACTTGTGTTCTTTGATAAACTAGGTCGAATATTCAAGGAACTGAAAGTTGTTTATGTTCTAGTCAATTCTTGAGACATTCTAAGCTCATTCTCAACTTCTTCAAGTCTTCCAAGCAATGTCTCCTTTATGAAATCTTTGGCACAAGATATCAACAATTGTATCATTTGAACTGTTGACTTAAATAGTGGTTTTAAAGTCTTCAATATTTTCCATATAACCTCATCTTCTTTAGTTCCTTCTTGAGATTTAATACTTGCAATGATTTCTAATATTTTTCCTATATAAGATCTTATAGATTCATCTTCCATCATTTTAGCATCTTGAAATGCACAAATCCAATTTTATAGCCTCAATTTCTTAGAATGTTCATCATCTTCAAAACTAGTTTCCAAAACTTTCCAAATCAAATGTGAAGTAACAAGTGACTTTACCCGATTGTATTCAATTTTAGGAAGTCCAGTCAATAGTGCTTCTCTAGATCTCATGTCACACATAAAAATATATCTTTCTTCCCTAGTACAAGATTCCAAATCTTTTTCAGCAATGATTATCTTTGATGTTTTTGTCAAGGTCCAATATCTCAGACCCATACACAAAAAATGTGTCTTCATCTTTTCCTTCTAGCTATCATAAGTTGTTCCATCAAACTTTAGACTATCTTTCCTAAACATGCTCACAAATGGATGTCCCAAACTTGTTAAACTTTATCTTCAAGGACTTGATTCTTTGATACCAACTGTTAGAAAAAATAGTCCACCAAGATAACTGGGGGGGGGGGGGGGGGGGCAAGCAGGGTGGTGAATTAGTTATGCATTAATGAAAACATTTATTAACCTTAAACAATATTATCCATTCAACCAAAGTAAACAACAACCATAACAAGATGCACATAGACAATTACACTAGATATGTTAACTAGGGAAATCCTTGATTAGAGGGAAAACCCTGGTGGGAATGATGCTCACAAGATGATGTACTAATATAAATATTCCTTGTTAGAGGATGGATCCTATTAGGAGTCTATTATATCATTTAGTAGATAGAGTCCCTATTAGGAGACTTTGAATCCTTGTTAGGAGATTCTAATCCTATTAGGAGTTGTGCCAATGATGTTAGGAGTTGTAGTATAATGTATGCAAGAAGAGCCCACTACCCAAATATGCAATTTCAATTACAAGAAGAGTTGATTGCCCAAACAAGTAATCTACTGTTAAGTTCCTCTTTCCTCTATTTTATTAATTGTACCAATCTTTGTCAGACCTTATAGATTAGGTCACAAACTTTGAATCCAAATATCAAACCTCAGATCACACAATAAAATGTTGGCAATGAAGTTTTGTTCACTGCCACTTTGCTGTGCTCAACTTCACATTCTAATTTATGATGTAGGAGCATCTTGGGTGTAAGAGAAATCTTGCATCACCCAAAAATATTTTATTTTTGGTCTTTTCTATTTTAATAAGGACTAGTAGACAGGGTGGTTACTATTTATGGAAACTTTCTATTTTTAGTGAGTTTGTCATATGAGCTCAAAATGTTCTCATTTTCTATAGGAACGTTCATTTTAGAGTTATAAGCCTACCATAAAAATCTCATTGCTCAAGCTTAAGTATCAAAGAAGTTATTATGGATTTTTGGTGGAAATATTTGTAGAATATTTTTTAGGCTCATCATTGGAGGCCTTAGAGTGCCCGGACGAGGTCCAAATACTTTACAAAAGGTTGCTTACTTAGTTTCAAACATGTAGATTAGGAGCTGGCATTTCTGAAAAAGTGATTATAATAGCCAATCAGAACAACGGTTTGTGAGTTATGGCATTTCAAAGTTGGACTATCTAGAACATCTAAAATAATTATCAACAATGTATTTGACTAACTCTATATGTATTGTTAGGGTTCTCCAGCCCTAGGTATTAAGTTTCAATGTCTAGAACCTTCTTGGGTGACATAAAATTGCCTATTAAAGAAATACCTAAACATTGTCTACAACAACTCTGGGTGGTAGTTCATAGCTTAGTCTTGCAGGTTACTGTAATGAAGGTGCCCATGTGGGTTAACATTTTGTACTTGTGAATTCTATAATTCCACATTTGTGGCACAAATAAGAAGTCCATATTTTGTTCTCACATTTGCTGTTGTTTCTTTGTTTATGTTATGAGTTTATGGTTTTAAGAAAAGCACCCTTCATCAAGTAGTATTATAGCTAGGTTATTCTTGAGTGTGTGGATAGATCACTGACTATGAGGTAGTTCACACCGGGACCATGGTTTGGGATGAGCATGTAGATAGATCATTGATTGTGAGGTAGTTTACACTAGGGTTTCAATGAAAGCGCAAAAAATGCCTCCATGAAGAGACAGTGGCAAGAGAGATATAGGTGTTACACCTGAGGGTTTCCTAGCCCTCCAAAGAAAAATGCAAGCATTGGAAGAAAAAAATGCATAGAGGATTAAATCTTCCCATAAGAGATGAAAGCAAGGATGACAATGAAGTAGAAAAAAATGCTAAAGCAAAGGTAGTTCTAAACTCAGAAGAAGAGAGGCTTTTTAGGGCCATCTCAAAGACTAAAAAAAGACCTAAGTTTAAGGTTCCCAAATTTTCAAGAAATCCTAACCAAAGGAGCTAATTGATTGGATCAATGAACTCGAGGAGTACTTTGAGTATGAAGGTATTGAGGATCTTGATAGGGTCAAGTTTGCGAAGGCAAAATTGAAGGGATATGCGAAGATCTAGTGGGAGGAAGTTTAGTTGGAGCGGAATAGAAAGAGAAAGGAAAAATCACTAAATGGGAATGGATCAAAGCTAAATTGAAGTGACAATTCATTCCCATGGATTATGAGCTTGATGTGTTGAAGAAAATTCAAGGGTTGAAGCAAGTAGAAAAATCTATTCAAGAGTAAGAGTTCTACCAAGTTCTCATTAGAACTAGCCATGCAAAAATTGATAAGAAGAAAGTGACCTATAATATTTATGGGTTAAGGGAAAGCATTTAGGATGATCAGAGTCTAGTTCAAATGAACAATATTGAGGAGGCATACAAATTTTCCCTAAAAGTTGAAGAGAAACTATGCAAGAAGTTTGACAACAAGAATAGTGGAAGAGGATGCAGTGGAAGATCTGGAAGATGATCATTTGGAGGCTGTAATGATGATTAGAAGAACAAGGATGAGGTTGGAAGTAGCAATCAAGACCAAAAGGGAAAAAATTCCAATTGGTTCTATGATTAGAACAATAGAGATCAGAGAGGAAGAGGCATAGGATAAGGATTTGGAAGAGGAGGCTTCTGTAGGAAATGTTTTCACTGCAGAGAAGAAGGGCATAGAGCATTTAAATGTACCTACTTCCAAGGAAGGACATATCAAAGAACTGAAGGCTAGGCTAGAGTTACACATGTTAGTGAAGATGCCAGATCCTTTGAAAGAGGAGAAGTCCTAGTTAATAGAAGAGTATCATTGAATGGTGAGAATGAACCTGATCAAAGAAGGATCTTGTTTTACACAAGGTGCAGATATGAAGATAAGTGTTGTGATGTGATCATTGATCATGGGAGTACTAACAATTTGGTGCTAGGACTGATGATCAACAAGTTGAAGTTAAAGAGACAGAAACATCCACATCCATACCATATTGCTTGGGTATAAGATGACCACAAGGTCATGGTCAATGAGCAGTGCTTCATGAAGTTCAAGATTGGAAGCTACTAGGATGAAGCACTATGTGATATCATACCTATGGACATATGTGATATGTTGTTAGGTAGGATGTGGTAGTTTGAAAAGTATGCTGTACATGATGGATGAGAAAATACCTACACTCTAACTAAGGATGAAATGCAACATAAGTTGAAGTTGTTGAAGGAGAAAGAAGAAAAGGTATGTAGGGTTGCCAAAATATGTTTTGTTAATGGAAAAGAGTTTCTCAGAGGTATGAAACATGAGCATGTGTGTTTTTCTATCATTCCAAAAGATAGTAAAGAAGAAATAGAGGAGGTACTTGTAGAAGTTGTAGATATGTTGGGAGATTTTTCTAATTCTATCGGATAATGTAATTGATGGATTGCCTCCAATGAGTAAGATCAATCACCAGATGGATTTGGTTCAAGGAGCTAGTTTTTCAAACAAGGTAGTGCATAGAATGACACTAGAAAAAGTGAAGAGTTAAAAAGTAAAGTTCATGATTTTTCGCAGAAGGGGTTGGTTTGAGAGAGTCTGAGTCCATGTGTTGTACCAGCCATATTAGCACTAAAGAAGAATGGTGAATGAAGGATGTGTAAAGATTCTCACACTATTAACAAGATCACAATCAAGTATAGATTTCCATTGCCAAGGATGGTTGATATTATAAACTATTTGAGTGGAGCTAAGTATTTCAAAAAGATAGATCTGAAAAGTGGATACCATTAGATTCACATCTGAGAAGGTGATGAGTGGAAGACTGGTTTCAAGAAAAAAGAAGGACTATATGAGTGGTTAGTCATGCCTTTTGGGCTAACCAGTACACCAAGCACTTTCATGAGGCCCATGAATGAGGTATTGAAGGAGTTTCTAGGTAAGTTTGTTATTTTTTACATAGATGATATTTTGATCTTTAGAAGACATTGGAGGAGCATTTGATCCATATTCATAAGGAGTTTGATAAGTTGAGGGAAGAAAAGTTGTTGATAAACCTAAAGAAGTGTAGTTTTATAAATAAGGAATTGGTGTACCTGGGATTTGTAGTCTTAGTAGAAGGTCTAAAAATGGACCCAAAGAAAGTGAAGGCTATCCTTGAATGTCCTACTCCAAGGAGTGCGATAGAGGTAAAATCTTTTCATGGACTAGCTAGTTTTTATAGAAAGTTCATAAGAGGTTTTAGCAATATTTGTGGATCCTTGACTAAAACAATGAGAGGGATAGAAAATAATTTAAGTGGACTATAGGGTTAGATAAGAGTTTTAATCTGCTAAAATAGAAAGTTACTGAGTAGCCTATTTTAACACTTCTTGATTTTAACAAGGTGTTTCAAGTAGATTGTGATGCTAGCGGTACTGCAACAGGAGCTTTTATGAGCCAAGAAGGTAGACCTATTGCTTACTTTAGTGAGAAATTAAATGATGCCAAAAGAAATTTTTTTTTTATGATCAAGAATTTTATGCTATAGTTGAAGCATTGAAGAAGTGGAGACACTATCTTCTTCCTAAGGAGTTTGTTTGTTTACTAATCATCAAGCTTTGAAATATTTAAATAGTCAAGGAAAATTGAACCAAAGGCATTTGAAGTGGGTTGAGTTTTTGCAAAGTTATATATTTGTTTTGAAATGTAGGAGTGAGAAGTCTAATAGAGTTGCAGATGCTCTTAGTAGAAGACAACTTTTGTTGATAGAAATGCAGATAGAGGTAGTTGGATTCAAGGAAGTCAATATTTTGTATCTAGATGATCTTGATTTTAGTGAAGTGCGGTAGGCTTGTATAGAACTTTTTACACTTGATAGGATGAAGTGGTCAAATTTCATGATCCAAGATAGTATGTTGTTCAAAGGAAGCTAGTTGTACATTCCTAGAAGATCAATGAGAGAGAATCTCATCAAGGAGAAGCATAATGGAGGATTGGTTGGATATTTTGGTAGAGATAAGACCATTGATTTGGTTGCTGAGAATTATTATTGGCCATAGTAGTAGTAAGATGTAAAGAAGTTTGTAAAAAGTTTTAGAGTATGTTAGATGGCAAAAGGAGTGAAGCAGAATACAAGGTTGTATTAGCCATTACCTATACTAAAGAAGTTGTGGGAGGATGTCAGTATGGATTTTGTTCTTGGATTACTGAGGACTCAGCATAGGCATGATTCTATTTTTTTGGTGGTTGGTAGGTTTTCAAAGATGGCACATTTTATTCCTTGCAAGAAGACTATTGATATTGTTCATGTAGCAGAGTCGGTTTTTAGAGAATTGGTGAGACTACATGGTCTTCCAAAGAGTATAGTTTTAGATCAAGATACCAAATTTGTTAGATATTTCTAGCATACATTGTTGAATAAATTGAAGATAGAGTTGAAATATAGTTCATCACATCATCCATAGACTAATGAAAAGACATAAGTTGTGAATCACAGAGAGGGAAACTTGCTAAGATGTTTGGTTGGAGACAAGCCAAAAGGATGGAATCTAATTTTACCATAGGCATAATTTTCATATAATAATTCTATCAATAGGAGTACTGGTAAATCACCATTCCAGATTATATATGGAAATGGTCCCAAAAATGCTTTTGAATTGAGATAGTTGGATAAGGGAGAGATAAGTAATGCTAAAGTGGAATAACTTACTAAACATTTGATGAACATCCATGAGGAGGTGAGGAAACACATCATAAAGATGAATACATAGTATAAAGCTAAGGCAGATGTGAAAAGGAGGTATAAGGAATTTTATATTGGAGATGAAGTCATGGTTAATAAGCTAATGAAGAAGTTTGGACCGTGCAAGATAGTGAAAAGGCATGATTCTAGAAATGCTTATGAAGTGGATTTGCCTACTATATTGAATATTTCACTAGTATTTAACATTTTAGATTTGATAGAGTATTATGAAGGAGGTGATGGAGATGAAGTTGTAGAAGCACAGTGGAGTATTCTAGTAGCTGGTTTAGTTACAAATGACATTGAGGAGATACTGGACAGTCATGTTGGAAAAAGTATAAGGAATAGAAGTTATGAGGAATATATGATCAAGTGGAAAGGGAGGCCAATAGAGGATTCATCATGGCTAGCAAGGGAGGATGTTAACTATCTTGGTTTTCCTTTGAACACTTGAGACGTGACAGAGTCACTTCTCAAATTACCTCAGGTTTCTAATGCAAGAGCATCCTAGGTGTAAGAGCAATCTTGCATCACCCAAAAATATTTTATTTTTAGTCTTTTCTATTTTAATAAGGACTAGTAGATAGGGTTGTTACTAGTTATGGGAACTTGCTATTTTTGGTAAGTTTTTCATATGAGCTCAAAATGTTCTCATTTTCTACAACAAGGTTCATTTTAGAGTTATAAGCCTACCATAAAAATCTCATTGCTCAAGCTTAATTATCAGAGAAGCTTTTGTGGATTTTTAGTGGAAATATTTGTAGAAAAATCTTGAGGCTCATCATTGGAGGCCTTAGATGAGGTCCAAAAACTCAATAGAAGGGCACTTACATAGCTTTGAACTTGTAGATCAGAAGATGAGATTTCTAAAAAGCGGTTATAATAGCCAATCGAAGCAACAATTCATGAGTTATGACCTTTCAAAGTTGGGCTACCCAAAATATCTAATATAATTGCCAAAGATATATTTGGCCAACTTTATATGTATTGTTAGGGTCTGTCGACCCTAGGTATTAAGTTTCGATGTCTAGAACCTTCTCAGGCAACATAAAATTGCCTATTTAAGAAGGGCCCAAACATTGTCTAGAACAACTTTGAGTGGTAGTTCATAGCTTAGTCTTGTAGATTACTATAATGAAGGCACCCATGTGGGTTAGCATTTTGTAATTGTGAAGTCTGTAATTTTTCATTTGCGGTGCAAATAAGAAGTCCATATTTTGTTCTCGCATTTTCTATTGTTTCTCTATTTCTTTTATGAGTTTATGGTTTTAAAGGGAGCACCCTTCATCAATCTCTCTGTTTCTTACAATAACTTCTTCATAATACACATGATAAAGGAAAATGTCCTTCCCTTATATCAAATCCATAAAAAAATTTCCTGAGTCAGATGTTACACCTTCTCAATTAATTATTATAGGACCACATTAGGAACATGTTACATTTAGCGATAACATTAATCTTCTGCCTTGCAACTTGAATAATTTTTTTTACATGCAATATTATGATAAGTGAGCTTGACCATGTCATCATTAACATGTCTTCTTCATATCCTCAACCTTGATTATTATAATAACAATTTTGCTAAGAGATAATAGAAGTTTACCAGAACATGCCTTTGTAAACTCTATCTTAGAATACACATCACCAAAACTTACATAACTTCTTCCAGACTTAACATTTATTCACTAGACATTAACCACATATACTAGATACTTAGAAGTATGTCCCATAACCTTAGATAGTGAGAATAATCAACTAACTATCCATACAAACTTGATCTTTTCATTGTTCTTCTGTCAGATACCACAAAAAATTGCTATGTTGACATCAATGACAAACTCAATCATGAATGTAACATATCATCATAGTAACATATTTAACCATAGGAATATCATCAAAATTCATGCCTCCAACAATTAGGAGTTTCTTAAAACATTTAGTACATATGAGTCCCTGTTAGGAGACTCTAAATCCTTGTTATGAGATTCCAACCTTGTTAGGAGTGTTGGAAGACAGCTAGATCCACTATCCAAATAGCTTCAAGGGAAAGATTAATGAACCCACTATCCAAATTATCTCTATATTATTCCTTGCAAAAGAATAGAACCAAATTATACTTACTTTCTCTATCTTTTTCCTACCAACTAGACTTGTGCTCCTTTAGATCTTGTAACTAGATCCTGACTCTTGCATCCAATAATCCCTTGGATCACTTACACATTCCTCAAGCACTCTTCTTCTTTTGGTACTTTTCACTTCGTACAATGATAAAATTTCTCACAAACAAGAAAACATCTTTCCTTTATACCATATCTTCATAATAAATTCTTGAGTTGGCCTTGAGGCTTTCCCAATTAATTAAAGTAAGATAATTAATTAATTACAATTACAATAACACTATCAGCTCATTGTCTATACAAAACTTTACATGTGTGATATTAGGTCTTGCATACTTGTTGATGTCATCAATTGACTATCTTCTATCACTGCTCTACTATGCATCTCTTTATTCCATCTCAGACAAAAGATATCCAATAAACATTAGGAACTGCTTTCCTAATACTCTATCTCCAAACTGCTTTCCATAAATTAGGTACAATTCTCGTATTTCTTTGACTCAAGATTTGTGCACTTAACCACATCATTAGGAAACTATGCCAAACATGTCCATAACTACACATCTCAAGACAATCAAGCCATTTTCCATACCATCAAGATCTTTGTCTGCTACTCTACCAATATTTACCAAAACAATACTATGTTGACATCAATGACAAAAATAATCATGAATACAATATATCAATACTCTCTAATGCTCAGGATATAACAATACTGCCACAATGTAATATCATCAACATTCATCCTAACAGTCCCTATTTTTGTCATGCCAAGATATAGCTCTATGTTCTATAACTAATTCCTCCATTAACTTGAAAGAAAAATTAAATTCCCATGAATATGAAGTATGTTCCTTAATCAAATTTTTTCTTCCTAAATATCTTCATCTTCTTCGAGGGTATTATTTTCTTTGACCAAGCTCTTATATATCTCAAAGCTAGGGGTTTAAAAGTACTATAAATATCCCAAACCTGACCTAATTTTTCAAGCAACTTCTTACAATGATTTTTGATCAGAGTGCCAGATACTTCTAATCATTGAAGCATCTTTCAATTTTTTATTCTCTTCTTGCAATTTATTTAATTCAATTCTCAAAGCATTAGTAGATGACTGTATCATTGGTTGCACTTATGGCTTCCCTAACTTCAACATATTTTTATATGATGTCTTCTAGTTATCCCTCTCAAATGTTACTTGGTTCAAACTTGCTTGATTAAACAATGAGATGTCCACTTCCATAGCTACAACCTTGATTGGGTCTGTCACCCCTACTTTTAGTGTCATCAAATGACCAATATCCTAATCAACATAAATAATTTGTGGCCAAATCTTGAACCAATTATGACATCTTTGACTCCCTATACATCAAGTTTCATATCCTGTTTACCAGATCTAATTAAACTATAAAAAATGTATGATGCACTCAAATCCCAACTAGGCAGAACCATCACCCCTACTTCATTCAATAGTTGCCTTCCCATTGCTAGAGTCATACGCTCAACTTCCCTTTTAATGTATTCCTTCAATTTTTTCATTGGTTGTTGTTGATTCTTAGGAGAGATATTTTTGATATTTTTTCTTAATAATTTGTCTCTATGTTTATACAAAACAACCAGAAACTCCTTGGATTTGATAAAAGCATCATGATTTAAAAATTTTCTCAAGTCCAAAAGTCTTTCATCCTTCTCAAAATTTAACCTATTAAGGATCTACACATCATGATCTAAGGGCTGAAGTACTGGCTTATCTATAGTTCTTGAAATTGGAACAATATAATCTAGAATCTTCTGAATATCTTTTTTTAACTGTTTTTTGGATTTTCCCCTTTGTTCTTCCAGTTCCCTAATTTTTTTCCTAAATCTTTTGTAGTACTTCTTTCCACTCCAAATTCTTAACCCTTCCTCATACTTAATGCCTTGGTGAATATAATCACCCAATTTATGTGATTTCCTACATGCATGAATGTATCCTTCTTGATCATAATGATGCTAGGAATCCATGGTGTACATGTGATATTCATTTTGTAATTTCTCTCCAATATTTTCATATGATTTAATTGCACAAATAATAAATTCTCCAAAAGATAAAGTTGTTGGAAGGAAATTTTTCTTTCTTTGTTTACCTCTGAAATGCTATTTTCTAGATTCAGACATCCACCTTACAATTTCTAGATATGCAATTCCATTAGGCACTAATTCTGGTAATCTATATGGCCTTCCTTCAAACCCAAATACTCTAATACAAGTGATTTAATCATATGCATAACATTCTCCCCAATTGTTTTTAATTTTCTCTCCCAAACCGTTGTCCCTATGCCTTAAAAATATTTTAAAATCAAGGCTAATTAGGTTGAACAAAATGATCTTGAATTGTAAGGTAACAAGAAACACTAGACCTATAATACCATACTAGTGTCCACATTTGAGAAGGCTTCATTTCCATATTAGAATCCCTCAAATTAAATTTCAAACCCTCCCCCCACAATCCTCTCATTTGCCCAAAATATAAAATGATATCCATAAGCAAGGAATAATGTTTAAAAGTAGGGTACTCAACATCTTTAAAATTAACAAAATATGTATGAATGTTATCAACAACATACTCTATATAATCATAGGGTTTGGGCTTCAAAATTTGAATGTCTGATGCTAACACTATGGGCCCAACTTGCATCAAATTAGGTGCTTCCATCCCTCCTACTTGTATACATGATTAGTATGTCATGTTTAAGTATGTCTTAAACAATTTGATGCTGAATGGAGGTCCATCTGGTGCAATTAGAGGCTCCTTTTCAATTTTGTACAACATCAATTTCCATTACATATATGAAATATCTGACCTCTTGTACTCATTTTTCAATTCTATGAATGACAACCTTTTAGTTAGACCATCAGTGAGTCTAAAAGCTTCATTTAGAGATTCAATAGATATCTCCATGAATTTTTGGCTATCCTTTTTGTATATGCATCTGTCTTTAGCATTATATTTTCTTATAAAAATCTTGAGTAACTCTACATTCACAAACACATTTTTCACTGTCAATCTTTTTAAATTCATCTCCTAAGGATTACAAATAGGCGCCGTGTGATTTCTCCTCACATAATGATATAAAAAGAGCTCATAACCCTAGTCCTAGTCCATACATCTCTAATGTCACTTTACTTGTCTTCAATTTTTTCTAGCGATGCAAATTTTCTTCTTCTTGACTTAGGACCTGCAAAAGCCATCTATTCAATGAGGTCTTCATTCAATTTCCTTGGTGGCACTTCATCATCTTCTTTCTGCTTCTTATCAGCTTTACCCTTTTTGACTTTCTCAACTTTCCTCTTCCGTATAGAACCAAAACTCTCTATGACACCTTATAAAACTTTCTCTTAGTACAACTCTCTATAAAAACTGAATACAAACAACAATCTCACAATTTTCCTTTAAGAATTTGTGAGCTCAAACTAGTAATCATTGTCCTTTATTACCAAACAGATTGCATTTGTGCATTTACTTTCCACATGAATTGAAACATAAAGCCATTAAATTTTTTTTTTATAGCAAATGAACTAGGTGTCAGAAGTCATTTTGTGTACTTACTTCCATACCTAATGAAACATATTTTAACATTTGATCACTATAAGTTTCAATGATTTAGATATATGAATTTCTTATTGCTATAGCCTATTCTCAAAAATAAGGAATTTCTTTTAACTTCATGTCTATCACTATAACAATGGAAATATCACCATTTCTTATAGCTATACTAGAAACCCTTCATTTATGATCTCTGATACACCTTCTCACCATTAGGAATGAAAATATCAAAACTTCAGCCTTCGATATTGGCACTTGAAATATCACTATAACATATAGCAATATCTTGCAACTCATTGTTGATCACTATATCTCCATAACACAAAATATGATCAATGATCACATTCAACTTACTGCTACAACACATAGTGATTCTCTTTTAATAATACAACCATCCATCACTATAAGTTACAATGATCTCCAAGTTTCTTCACTAATCGCTATATCATTTTGTGCTCTCACTTCTTAGCGATAGATCATGACCGCTATAACATACAATGATATATGAAGACTTATCGCTCATCGCTATACTAAAATTCCATATCCTCTACTCGTCAATGGGATATATCACTATAAGTTATAGTGATAATTCCATTCCATCACTTATCAGCATATTGATAATGATTCTTCTTCGCACATTTATGAATCTAATCGCTATATGCTATAGCAATTTTATACCCTACTTCAAGCTGCCCAAACTGCAATTGCTAAAAGATATCTCGATATTAGATGCCTCATCACTATAGCTGTAGCAATAATCTCAAAAATGAGAATATCTTCATGAATTCAAATAGGACCAAGGCCTAGATTGATAAATAGATATTTCCATGTGATGAGTAAGCCCTAGAAGTGCAAGTTTGCAACAAGATTCTTTGAGTTGAGTGATAAATAGCTATTTTCTATCAAAAAACAAATCTCTCTCTACTCCTGGGGATATTATATTTTCTTTAGATAAAAAGAGTGCACATTTCCCATATCATAACAACAAACTAGCCCAAATTCTTCAAGATCCCTTGGGTGGCCAAGCAAAGACACTCATGTTTGTACATATCAATCTAGATATTGTCAACTCTTACTCAAAGACAATCAACACTTTGAAATTTTCAAAGAGAGTGTCCAAATTGGAACTCGGTGTTGTATGTAGCAACAAGGAAAGCAAGGATGTTAGAGATTTCAAGGAACAAATTTCCAAATTGAAGGAAATCATTGCAAGAAAAGATGCTGAGCTCAAGTGTTTGCAAAAACTGAATCCCTAAAGATGTCCTACACACTATTAATAAATATCATATACATATTTTGGAATTTGCATTAGATGAATTCTATGCAATTGCTATGATACCTAGTATTATTACTATTAATTATGTGACTATGAATTCTTGTTATCAATTGAGGTTTTTGATTTATGCATTTGTTATGTTTTCTCAGTATTCAGTTGTATGTTTTTATAAAATTTCTTTAGAAATTAGATTTTAGAAGCTTAAAAATTTACTGAATATTTATTTCATTTAGATGGTTTTTATACAGGTTAAACATTAGTGTTATACAAAAGATCAGTGTTTATCTTAAATTACTTTAGAGATGATTACTTTAGACATATAGTGAAACTATTATGCATATTTTATATAGGTATTAGGCACTTTAACACATGCCTTGGTAGAAGTCATGTGCTAGTCTTGTGTGCTTATTCATCTTAATCTTTCCTAAAGCATGTATAATATATGTTCTCTTTAAACATCTCAATAGATTTCTGCAACAACTATCCTATTGAAACGGAATGCTTCTCATGATTTAACTTTCAATTGTAGTTTGTACCTATAATCTTGAAAATTCTCAACTCAAAGTCTATTGATGTTTTTAACTCCATCATCCACTTATATGCAATAAGAAGGAAACTCTACTTGAAAAATAACACTAAAAATGTGGCTCAAATAGTTGCTCTCTTCTTTTGTACTAGCATGTCTTCATAATCTAATAAAAAACTATCAACACTCCCTTAATTGTTTTACATATATACTAAAATGGATATCAATGAGAACATTTTAGTATCACTTATGGTCTTTTAAGATATTGAATATTATTTTAAAATCATTTTTATTTTATTTTTTAGAGGTAAGATACTATTTTAGAAGCATTTTCTATGACTTTATTCTCTTGTCGCATTTGATGTTTGAATGATTTATACAATCTGATTTAACTGATGAATCTGTTTGCTTGATTCTCAATTGAACTAACAACATACTTTCATTATCATTGTTAAGAACTTAAGAATTAGGTAAATGAGTTTCTTGCTCATGTTTCATGTTACATTGATAAGCTATTTCTATTAGAACCCAACAATTTTTCTTATAGTTGTATTTGAAGGTATGTTTCTTACCTGACACCCTTATACTTGGGGCAATTAGAGGCTTGACAAAATAGAGAGCAATAGAAGAAGGTTTAATGACTATCAAGGACATAAAAACTTGAAACTTGTAGAGGATATCATGAAAACTTGTTATGAGATTTATTATGTAACAACTATTGGCTGACCTGGCACAAAAAATCACATATTTATATATATAGGTGAGCTACTTTGGAGGAATTAATAACCTGCATCAAATACATTTTTTTAGTTTTCTTACTGCTCATGTTTTTTGTAGCTTGTTTTGAGGGTATAATTGTGAATTTGAAACTTTTGAAAAAAGAACTTTATGAAGATGGATTACATGGAGGGAATAAAAGTTCTAAGTTCCTAGATGACATAATAATTAGATATGCAGACTGCCATAACCTTCTACCACCTAAGACTTTGGAGTCATTGTTTGTGTTGCACCACATAACTCAAGATCTCAAGTAAGATGTTTATCAATATTAATTATATCCTACTACATGTTACAACATCTAATTTTTGCATATTTTCTATATCATTATTTTTCAATTCATTAGCTGATTTGACCTTTCTCTACTTCTTGATTATTTTACAATAGAAAGAGTTTTCTGAAAAATGATATCCTATATTACTATGCTAAATAATGGGCATGCTCAATTTATTTTACTGTATAGGAAATTGGAGCCAACATGTCTATCTTTGCACCAAACTCCATCACATCATCATATATCCATTGTTTGGTTTAGCTTCAAAGTAGTCAAATCTCTGAGGTAAGGTTGGAGGTGCCAATACAAGTTAAGTTACATCTTTATTGCCAAAGAAAGAGAATTCATTATAGCAAGGCAGTCCTTCAGAACCCATTACCATGCTAGTTCCTAAATTGATAACTTCCAAATGAGTGGTTTTTACAAAGAAGAGCACTCATTTTAATGATTTCTTCCTCCAAACAACCACAATATGTTTTGTTCTAGAAAACATGATATATTGTTTCATATTTTTACATACAATACACATCTATTAGTCATGTTAGAAATAGTCAAGGTAGATAGAATGAGTTATTGCAATTGAAGGGAACAATACATTTTGGTATGAGATATTTAGAATGATGAATTGATGTTGTAGGGAATTGTGGGTTTTGACTAAGTAGGAGATGCAAGCTATAGGAAGAGGACTTAGGGATATTGCTTTAGAATATGACTTGTTTGACAATGATATACCACTTAGTGTAAGTCTAGTCCAACTTTTATAACTTTTGTTTTAGATAAACTAGTAAATACTAAATGCCTGCTTATTTTATGGACATTGACACGAGGTAATGATTGATTTTCATTTTTTCCATGTAATCTTGAATAATAGTAGTGCTTGATATGAAGTTTCAAATGTTCTTAGTTAAGTTTTGTATTGTCAAGACCATGAGAATGTTGATGTAGGGGAGGAGGAAGAAGATGTTGATGATGAGATGGCAGACATTGAAACTCTTAAAATTTTTCTACTCAGACCAAAACAATAAAATAACTAAAATCAATAGAAAAGGTACCAAGTAAAAATTCATAGGTTATAGATGTGATGTGGTATATTTTAATCTTAGGCCCTTTTTTGTGTGAGGACAACTAAAAGTGTAATGTGGGAAGTTACGAGTCCTACAATTGGTACTATTTTAACTTCTTTATCCTATTCATTACTTCCATCAAAATTTAATATGTGGAAAATGTTGTCACTTAATTATGATATATATTATATATAATTAATGATTATGGTATGTGATTATCCATGGTTATTATACTATCATATTGTTATTAATGGTATAATGGAATGGATGCTTGTTTGTTACGAGAGCCCTTACAACCTATGTGGAAGAAGCTAGAGGACACAAACCAAATGCAATTGCTAGAAAAATTTGTCAACTCTTTCTAGGAAAGAATTAACACCCAGAGGATCTACAGGAATTTGTAGGATGATAATATCATGTTTCACTAACTCGTGCAGTGATTCTTGCATGTTCCTATATTCTTGTCTATTGATTAAGAGTTCAAACATGATTGAGACACCTATTAGTTAGTTGAGGTCTTTTAGTTTCATAAAGCAATAACTCACCTTCAATATTAGGGAGGTGTGATGTGTCTCCCTAGAAAAATTTAAGATGTAACTAAGCCCAACCTCTCTGACTGTGTATAAAGTCTAGTTTTTCAAAAAATTGATGGATCAAATAATGCACATATGATATACTTAAATTCTTCTTTGATTTTTGATTCACTAAGTTGTCACTACAATTGTCTACTATGTACTATTTCAGAGGAATAAAGTGAATGACTTGATAATGTGTTAAGGTTACTCATGGGCCTAAGGTTACATCTTCTCAAGAAATGAATACTTGAGGCAATGCAATTCTCTTGTAGTTAGATTCATTTAATTAAGCAATAATATTTTAAATTTTTTTCTATGGAATTACTATTATGTTAAACATTAACTGACTAGCAATTATAATACATGCTCAACACTCCTGGAAGCCATATGTAATTACATGAATGAATGGGCCAGCTTAATCTTATTGCCTTAATCATTAATTATTTAGTAGAGGCCTTGTGTTTCTAGGAGCTTCAATCATTTTATGAATATAATATTAAGCATGGTGGATACCCTCTATTTTGTGTGTGGATTCAATCATGTTTGTTTTGGTTTACCTTTGACATAAGTGTGTGTGAGGGAGCTTAGCATCAATAGGATAAGGTTAAATCACATGCCTACTCATGGTATAGGTGGGCCAATATGCTATGACCCCAACATATTCTCTCCCTCTCCATGGTCTAGATGTAGGGAATGAGACATCATGATAGATGAGAACCTCATCCATTTGTAGCCACTTGTAGTGTCATCAATATAGGTCCGTAAAATCTCATCTCAAGGTGGTGGTAGATCCACCAAAGACCTAAAAATAAATATCCAAACTAATCATTGACAAGGCTACTATCAGTGATTACTTTGGATATTTGTGTTCTTGTAATTAAAAAAAAAAAAACTGTAATGCTCTGCCTGGAGATCCTTGGAACAAGGATTCAATACAAGCCAAGATATTTTTTTTTACAAGTATGAATGCACAAGACAAAATCATACAAGGATCAAAAAGATCACAATGAAAGACTTCACCACAATTTTGACAACCAATGGATCTCCGAATGCCACTACCAAACTAACACACACAAGAAAAAGCCAACAATGACCACACACAAGATGAGGGCTCAAAGAAATTAGCACTCATCAACAAAACACCAAGCTGGGGTAGGATGCAGAATCCTAAAATTTGGCTATGTCTAAAATTCTAAAGCCCTAAAAATTGGCTAAGTCTGGATTTCTAAAGTCCTAGAATTTCCTAGAATCTTTATCTTATCTCCAAGAGGTCTGAAACCTATCTCAAAAGATTCATCGCATATATTAAAATATATCTTAAGTATAAGGAATTATACTTAAATGATATATTTTAAACCCCAAGAGACAAACTACTAAAACATACACAACAGAAATCAAAAAGCAACACCATAGGGTTGAAGAACACCAAATAGGGTATCCAAATCAACTCTCAAAAAGTTCAAACTAGACGAAAAAGTGCCCGCTACCCGCTTGTACAAGTTTTTACAAAAAACTAGGTGATACTTTAATATAACATTGAAAAGTATCGCACGACATTTCTAAAGAAGGAGGGTGACACTTTCAGGGATTGGGCGATACTTCTCCCAAAGGCATGCGACTCTTTCAGGGTGTTGTATGACATTTCTCACAAGGAGGTGCGATACTTTGTAGTATCACGTGATATTTCTCCAAGATGCATACGATAAAATCAGAGGACGAATGACAAAGTTTCAATGGGCATGCGATACATTTTTGTGTCGCACCATGTTGAAAAAATATCACCCATAGAAACACAAAAACACTTAAGGAAAACACAAAAGGGGAAAAACAGAGAAAAAATGAGTTCAAAACCTCCATACCGGGGAGTACCAGATCCACATAGATCGAGAAGTGAAAACTCGAGTGCATAATCAACAATACGCTAAGGAATAAGAAAGAGGAAAATCTATCTATCTAAATCAAAGAAATAATAGAATGTACTGAAAGCAACATCATAGTAAACATAAACATTGTAATGTACATAAATAACATCACAATAACTAAACAACCAAACTAAGTATGTGGTTCCTCCCAACCGTCAATGGCATCATAAGGCCATCATGGGCCCTAGCCATCCCCTGCATGCAACATCCCAAGCCATCGATTAAATCATCGGTACTATCATAATAGGGATGTCACTACTAAACATGCTAATAACCAAAAGCATAAGGAAATCTAACATGCAAGTAGTACAATAGAAGATAAACTTGCAAGTAGATAACATCACCTATCACATGTTAATCATCAGAATAAGGAATGCATCAAAATTAAGATCATTTAAACATGATAAAAAACATCCCAATGAAAGCATAAATCACAAGAAAGCATACTCCAAAACCTAAAGTACCAAGTGAACACATCCAGCCATGGTCACTCTAGGATATAAGATCATCTTTATACACCAGTCCCTAGCAGTGGTAGAGGTAGCTACTCCTCCCAACCATGTGGCACTCACAAGTCCACACCTATCGTGCTGATGGAGATAATGATCCAACCAAAAACATACAAAATAACATCCATGGCTAACACTCATGTCAGACAGTATGATGGCTATAACCAAGAACCTAAGACAATGCAAGGAGTAAAAGTTCTGGTTAGACACTCAATAGCCAAATAAGTAGGGGCTGACATCATGGGGCTGACAAATCTCAAAGCCAATAAAACCATACATCATGAAATCACTCAACTGGCCTCAATCTAGGAGTATGGATTCTACATGAATCCCAATGATGCAACAAGACCAAACATCATGAACTCACTCAACTAGCCTCAATCCAGGAGCATAGATTCTACGTGAATCTTAGTGTCCATGAAACAATAACAAAGGTCCAAAAGAAACCATAAAACCAAGTATAAAATCACTCAACCAACCCTAGTGTCAGGAGTACGGATGTGACACGTACCCCAATGCAACATAAAAGTGTAATAGTGGTTTGACTGATATCCAAACAGATCATCAAGGTCCATGAACCACATTGTGCCAAGAAAACTTGAGAAAATAGGGGAAACACAAAATGAGGTAAAAACCCCAAAATTTTGGAAAACTTCAAAATTAAAACCCATTTGGTCTTTAGGCACAAAAACCCAAAAAATCCAAAAATAATCAAGCTCAGACACCATATGTGAAAATGGCCAACATAACAATGTAAAACCCCAAACTGTCATCTCAAAAAATAGGGAAATGTTCATACCCACCCAACCGGGTAGAACTAGCATACAAAAACGAAGGGGAACACTAGTTCTCAGCCTCCAAACAAATGGCTACCAAAAATAGAAGTAGAAAAGCAAAAAAAACAATAAAATAGGAAAGCCCTACTTCACATCCAAAAGGGCAAAATGGGAATCTGAACCATAAAATAAATAGCCTACAGAAGTAGCTGAAAATTGCAGCAATCTAAGGTTTCCCTCAGCTGGATCTAATGAGCTCAACCTCATGATGATCCTACACCTATAGCTCCCACAATGAACAAAACATTAAATCTTCATGAAGAAGATTTTGGGTTTTACTCTCCAACTTTTTAATTCAAAAGTGAGAAGTGAGGAATTAAATTCCTTTTTTGATATTTATTCACTTTTCAAGTGAATAATCGATTAGGGCAAATAACTAGCCAACGTAGTCAAACCCTGAATTGACCCAAATGAAAATAGGCTATTACTATAAATAGGAATTTATCTATGGAAAATATGCTAGAAATTAAAATAAATCAATTAAAAAGCCCAAAAACCCAAAAACACATAAATTGCCTTAACCAATTTTGCAATAATGCAAACCTCCAAATGCACAGACACACTCACTGGTCTAATCACATAATGCAAATGAGTTCAGATTTAATAATCATTGAAAGGTTTAATTCAAACAATAAATTAAGGATACATCGACCATACAGGGATGACAGTGGTAAAATATGAATGGCTGAATCACTAACTCCATGTACCACTGCTAGGGATATAAATCATGCACACTAAACACGACGATCAAGTGCAATTGCATATAATAACATAACTGAAGCAATAAATGCATTAAATTAGCTAATTTAACCATTTATTTAATTATATTAAAATAATCTATTTACATCACTCACATTTTCATAAAGCATGACAATGTAGGAATGAAGTAAATAACCATAGCATTAAATCTATCACATAACATAATAAGAGGTATGTCCAAATACCAAATAACCAGATATCATCATAAAACACACTATCATGTCAAAATGGCATCGCCATGCAATATGATCAACTGAACAACATAGTAGTAGATAAAATCTATGATACTAAAATCAAAGTATAACATTTGACCCTCAGGTCCTCTCAAATGTAAAACATAACATAAGTAATAGATATCTCTTAGATCAAAATATAACAAGGTAAATGTCCACAGCACATTACCAAATAATCCAACATGAACAATCCATTTCTACTTACTTAAGCATTTAATAATGATTGTTTAAACAACACTTTAAGGCACTTAAAAGATATAAGTGAACATAGTCATAAACATGACTACCCACTACTACAGGAACCTAGTCCAGTGTAGCATGGTAATAGTACATAGTGCAATCTCTGCACACATCTCAGGGTAATCATGAAACAACCTCATGATACCATATCGATCTTGGTAAGCATTGGCACAAACCTCAGTGAACCATAAATCAAAGCAATTGATACAGAAACATAAATCCAAACACCTCAATGCTGTAGAAAACTCATGGTCACAATCATGATCCATCACAACAAAAGATCAACAAGGTTGCATCCATTAGAATGACTTAGAGAAGTCAAATGGGAGAGGCACTACAAAAACATGTTGCTCAAAATTTCCACCAATGTTTGTCAACATTGGTGGAACTTTTGAACAATCTTGGTCGACATTTCCACCAAAGATTTGTCAAAATTTTAACTATTTCATTGATTGGGCTGTCATCATGGGTTTGACATCCTAGTCAATCAAGGGCAAGCATTGGTTGAACTTTCGACCAATCTTTGGTGGAAATTTTGACCAAAGCATCAACTAGGATGTCGTCATAGGTTTGGTATCTTTCTGTTGAAAATAATTGGTTAATTATCTATTATCTTTGATGTTACACAAAATATCATATCATTTCTAGTCAGTGTATGCCAAGCACACTCAGGAAATCAAGATAGTTTCTTGTGTTAGCTAAGCATTCCAGAGTTTTCCAAGTTCAGAAGTTAGTGTCTACTGAGTTCACTTAGCTGTCAAAGGGAATTAGTTTGCAGAAGTTGAGTGTTAACCATGCTTACTCAGTAAATGAAGGAAATGTTGGATGGAACCAATGTTAACCAAGATCACTCGGTTGCCAAAGGACCTTTATGAATATGCAATGTTAACCAAGTTCACTTGGTTAACACATGAAAATCATTTTGCAGTTAGTATCTACTAAGTAGGGTCGGCTAAAGAAAGATTTCCTTGTTTTGGAATATTGAGTTCAATTCATTTAATTATTGGTTCTAGCCAACTAAGGAGATGAATATTAAGTATTTTAAGTTGTATTTAAGCCAACTTGACAATGTGTAAGATATAAATATAAGGTTAAATGGAGGATTGAATGTGTGGAACAAAAATAGAAGATTTGAAGATGCTTAGAGGAAGTGAATTAGAAGGATAAGAAGAATATCCTTATTGAGCTGCAAACATATATTCAATCAGAGAGGATCAAGTATAAAAGCTAGAATTGAGATCTATAATTAGCAATTCAATTGCATCAAGAATTAGGTCATTTCATTGTTACTCTCTAACCATTGTAGTAGTGATCTAAATCTCTTAACAGAATTGGCTTAACAGCTATTTGTAAATCCTCTAACAAGTTGACATTTCTATTTGAAGTGTCTTAAAGACCTCTAACAAGATCACTCCTAATAGGGTGATCAAATCCTCTAATAGGGTCACATCTAACAGTGTGTTTTGTAACCTTTAATAGGGTTTGTAGACACCTAAAAAACCTTTAGAAAATAAAGTATTTTTATTTTCTGAAAAAGTCCTGATGACATCATCATTAATTAATTATTTAATTTATTTTTATGCCATTAAATCCCTTTATCTTAATTAAAAATATTTAATTAAGGAATCCCTCCCAAAAATGTTAAATCTTATTTAAACATTATTTCCTTATTTATTAATTATTTAATTAATAAATTGACCAAAAAACTCAAAATAAATAAAAAATTTATTTTTTGCCCAAAACTTGGCCAATTTCCTTAAGACCACTAACCTCTACCAAAATCTTCTAATCCTTCTTTAATTTTGATTAAAGGCTAATCCCATCATTTCCTACCCCTAATCCCAACTCAAAATATTTAATTAAGATTAAATATTAATCCTCATGTTTATTAAAAAAGTTTTAATAAATATCTTTTTAACCCAAACCCTTGAAATAAATAAAACTTTATTTATTTCCTAAAAATCTAATTTATCCTCATCCTAAGAAGTTCTAGACTCTTCTAGAAAGTCTTCATCCTCATCCTAGGAAATTCTAGACTATTCTAGAAAGTCTTTATCCTCATCCAAAGTCTAGACTCTTCTAGAAGATGTCTTTAAACCTAATCCTAATCCCCTCCTAACCTTGTCACATTCCCTAAACATGGGTTAAAGCTTATTAACCCAAGCCAAAGTTAGCAAATATCTCCTCCTTCACCCACCCTCATTAAATGCCATCCACTTGCCTATTCCTAAGCTAATCCTAAACCATCTTAATCCATATTCTAATCATTTCGACAATCCTAAGCAAGCTTAAAGCCCTCCTAATCAAGCCCAAGTCGAAATTACTCTCATCTCCCTCAAAATATCTCAACCATAAAACTTTATGAAGCCCACTAGGCCATAAATGACTCTTCCAAAGCCCTTTCATTGCTCTTACAAGTCATTATGAGGGTCTTTATGAAGATTTTATCCCTTGAACCTCCTTTGTTGACTCATCCTTCCCCTTTCCTCCATCCTCTCACCCTGTGACATGTGTCACTCCCTGATTGGCTATAAGGAAGCACAATCCATGTGCTCTCCTCTCATGCAATCTGAGCCCTCTATGAGCTTTTTACCATCCTTGCATCTTAGCCCTCAATCCCTCAAGCCTCTTGCCTATAAATTGGATCTTTCCCCTTTGCAAAATAACACAATCCATGAAGTAAATTCATAATTCCATTTTAAGAAGCTATTTTACATCAAAACCATACACTCACACCCAAATTACAACTCCATTTGAAGCCCTTTTTGAAGCATAAATCTTGAGCATACATCCTATCTATTTAGACAAAGCTACTCAACAAGAGAGCTTCTCATTGAGAGAGCCCATTAATGGCTCATATTCTCAATTGAGAGCTCATCTTAGTCTATCTTGAAGTTTATGAATTTTGTTTAGTTTGTAGAAGCTTTATTTAAATTTGGTTTCTATTAGCATACTAACATTGCTCATATACATTTTGGCATGCCCGGTGGGACCCTGCATGGGTCATCTTCATTAGCTTTTTTAGTCAAGTTTTGTATGTCATTTGTTAATTTTGGCTAATTTTGCTTGTTTTTATGATTGGTAGGATTGTATAAATTGGTTTCGTAGGTCCACATGAGCATGAAGAAGACAAAGGAACTCATAGTCTATCTCATAGTATTTGCAGATTTTTCAAGCTTATTGGTGGACAAAGCACTTGGAATTCTTCTTCCTCTTCTTGTCTATATTCTTCTTATTCCATCTACTTCTTCTTCTTCTTCTTCTCGTGGGAGATCTTGGCCATTTTTTTTTTAAGGAAGCAAAATCATACACACTTCTTTTTAGTGCTTAAAATGAACCCCCAAATCATACTTAAATCCATTAAAAAATTAAAAATTTGCAAAAAAGAAAAAATCTTTTTAACAAGTGAAACTAAACCAATCCAATCATTTGCATCCTTGCAACATCAAGGTTTTAGATGCATTCATGCAAAGTTAGGAACACTTCATTTTTGAGAATTTTAAAAGAACTTTAAGTTTCCATTTCAAAAGGTTGAAAATCAACACTAAGTGCACACTAAAATCTAAATCAAAATCAAAGCATCAATCAAGGATAAAATGAACCTCATTTGCATATATTTTAAAGTTCTTTTAAAAATCTCATGAAAACTAAGAGTCCTAAATGGTTGCCAAAAATTTTCCTAAAAGCTTTCTTATTTGTTCCAAACAAATGTCTTGTTGCAAAATCTTGAATGTTTCTTAGGTTTTTCATGCATCAAAACAATCTAGGAATATCATTTTTGGGCTTAAAATATGCAAACTAGAACACAAAATCTTGAATGAAGACCAAAGTCCAAAGAGTCATTTTCACTTTTGAGTCCAAAACAATCTTGAATGATCTAAGGTTAAAACAAAGCACTTCAAAGTTCTTAGAAAAACACACAAAATATCAATCTTGAATGCTCAAAGGAAAAAACTTGAATGTTTAATCACTTGTCTTTGAATGCATGTTGCTAAAATCACTCTTGAGTGCCATGGATTAAAATCAAGTTTGTTTTTTTTATGAATGCATGATTAAACAAAAAATCCAATCTTGAATGCCATAGATCAAATAATCATCTTTTGGGTCATAAAAAGAATCCGCATTTTTGAAATCTTCTAAGTTATAAAAATTAATAAAGACGCTTTGAGTAAGTTTGTAGTTGGACTCACCCTCTTTAATCATCCATCAATTTAACCATTGGTTGCAATCTCAGCGCCATCTATGGGGATGGGTCTACCTAAGAGGGTGTTAAGTGCTCCACAAAGATCAAACTCCACTCACTTGGGTCTTCAGTGGTTTTTCTAAGTTAAAAAATTCCTTGAATGCACATTAATCTCACTCACACTTCATTTGGGCATAAAAATTGGACAAATCTTGACGTGGAGGGCCTCCAAGCGTGCGCATGGCAATCGAGTTTCACACATCTTTGTTTTGGGCTTAAAAAAAACTCACACTCAATCTTGGATGCCTAACAATCAATGAACATTGCATGGTTTGAACGCATTTTCAATGATGCTCGCATTTCTTATGTTGACGATCTCTTGACTTTCATTATGCTGACGATGCTGTCAAATTGGAATGAACATTGTATGCCACAATCACACGTGTCTTCAATCATAGCTTAAAAAATCTAAATCATCAATTGGAATAAACACATGTCTTTTAAAGCCTAAGATCATGTATGTGGTCTTGTTTTACACTTTTTAGGAGGCCTGCTTGGGGATTTCATCACCCCTTGGGACGACCTCAACTCCAACGTTCTGGCAGAGTATAAAAATCAGGAGGTGAATCCAAAGACACCTCTCTTGGAATCAAGATTTTTTCACTCGGGCTAAGCCTCAAGGAACTTTATACCCTTGAGAAGTGAAAGAGGAGAAGTGGGTTACCACTCCTCTCGGCTATGTGACATCTTTTTGGTTTCATCTACGAATTTGGGCCTCACATACCTTGCGTATATCGAGGACTCCCTAGCTATAACAAATTTAATCCTTGTAGAAAGCTTCTTAGGATGTTGGTGTGTTTGACGTGGTTGCTCCAAAATTTTGTCTGCTTGTTTGTTCATAGCTTTTGAATGAATGTTTGCTAACTTTGGTCAAAATCCCAAAAAAGCAAAAATCTCCCAGCTCAAGGAATACTTAGCATAGTCACTGCCTCATCAAAAAATCATCCAAGCTCCCCCACTGCAACTGAATCTATCTAGTTCCTTTCTTTAGAAAAATCCCAAATCCAAAGTCTCTCCAAATCATCCCCCCCAGCCAGCTAGCAACCCAATCCAAAATCACACCTAAGCCTTTAGAGAGTTGTTGTCATTCTGCTAGAATTTGTTATCCAATCAATCTGACCAATCCACCAGCCTCACCAAGGTTATCCCTTTAATAGAGCTTTGTCTAGGGTAATCTAGCTTTGCCACTTGTTATCCCTCATCACCTTGAGCTAAAGGTTGGGATCCACAAGTGGTCAATCTCGTGTCATGCAAATAGGATCATTAGTCTATTGTTAAGTTGACACAATCTCCACCAATCCAGCGCATAGGAAAGCAAAACTCTCACTTTTTGATAGCATGCCCTTGAAGTCTTCCATCCACAGGAAAGCCAAAAAATCTCCAACCAATCCTCCTTAGGTCTGTCATACAACTTTGACTCTCCCTAGGAAATCCTTCATTAGCCAATCCAAAATCTGTGCTTAATCCAAATCCAACCACGAGCTTCCATGTTCATCTATATGCAAGACCCCATCCCCATTTGACTCATCATCAAAACATGAAATCCCAAACCTATCATGATGTGTTCGGTCATATTTTCCTTGCCCCCGCCACTTCCTATTCCAATGATGATGAAAATCTTGTTGATTATGATGGGTATCTTGAGAGTCTTAGAGGCCTTCCACCAACCATCCCCCAAAATCCAAGACTTATTCCAAACTATCTAGTCATGCCATCTGATATCCCAGCTTCTCCTCCATCACCCAATCAACCAAGCTTCCAATCTTCCACCCCCATCACACTAGCTATTCCTGTCAATCCACCTCCACCTCCGACACATGAGTCTCCAAGGAATCTCCTAGAGGAAATACAAGAAAAGTCACCTCCAGCAATCGATAAGCCATGTCATCTACTCCAACCATGTGAAGTAGTCAATAATGAAGCTTCCCCATCTATAATATCACCTCCATCTCCCATAGCTATCATCCCCATACCATCCATCAAATTGCTTAAAATCCTTCCACTTCCCGCAAGCATAAAAATCCCACCATCTGTCAAAACCCTCCAAATCCTATCCACATCATCTCCAAGCATTTCCCAAATCTCCCATAATGACCCTTATGCATCCATCTTCTACTCACCCATCTCCACTACTGAATCTCCCATCTATCCATCCGCTACCTTTGAAGAGTCCATCCCTTCACCTCCTATCACACCATCCACTCCAAACCAATCCTATCAAGATCCTGCCCAAAAGCATGTTGACATCCCCCAAAGCATAAACAAAGATATCATTGTACCATGTCTTCCATCCATAGTGCAGTCACTATCCCCTCCATCTCCAAGACCTCAAGCCATACCTCCTCTACTGCAGGATATCTTTTCATCCCATCAGCTAAATCAAGATCCTATCCTACCATCTCCTCCACTCCATGCTTCCATCTTACCACCTATCCAAGCTATTTCACCATCTATAATATACCCTCTTGGTTCACTTACATTCATCCATAGTGGCCTCCTCTCAGTAGAAGAATTAAGAATAGTATCTCCCTATTGCAATACATCTAATAAAACACTTCCACCATTTTCTGCAAGCAAAAAGTATCCTCAGCTAGTTCAAATGCTCAATCGATGGCATTATCAAGGTCAAGGTTTAGGACCAAAAGAGCAAGGAATCAGAAAGCCTATTATTGCACAAAAAAATCTAGGATTTCATGGTCTTGGATATGTATCCAAAGGCTCACCATCTAAAGGTGTTGGTACACCACACCCCCAAACCAAGCCTATCTCCAAACCCCCCATGCCAACCTCCCATCACTCCTTCAAGAAATCTTATGTCATCCCCCCTTCACCATCTTTGCAACCTAAAACAACCTACCATATCCCCCCTTCATCCGCTAAATCCATTTTGGGTCCCTATGTCACAGAATCTACCATCCTCCATCCTCCTATTAGCCATCATTCAAATCCTATTCCCTCCATTCCTATGCAAGATCAGCAAAGGCACATATCGAGGCACATCATCCATCATCATCCCCCTACACGCTCTCCCATATCCTCTCCATATCACAAAGCTTCTCCTAACCATCTTCCCAAAGCTTACCACAACAATGTAAATGCCAACTTCAAAATGCATAAAGCTAAAAATCCACATCCTAGGCAATCATATGTCTATTCTAACAGACATACTCCAAAAAGGAAAAATCCAATCCAAGAATGCAAAATAATGCAAAAGCCTATGAAAAGAAAATTCAAAACCATGTGGATCCCAAAGAAAAAAGTTGAAACCCAATGCATAATGGCATCCACCATTGCTAATCCTCCATTTAGTGACTCATGTCCCCCATCTCCTAACTCCATCTTGGGTGCCTATATCCCCAAGCACGCTTCCACAAATCCTCCATCATGCCCGCATCTACCATCTATCCCCCATATGCTCTTTTCACACCTGTCCCAACATGTGCCAATGTTGCTCTTGCAAGCATCCCCATCTCATGCTCCTTTCCAACCTTTTCATCCCTCCATCTCCTACCATCAATCCCATCTAATCCAATCTATTGCATAAATCACACATCCGGTGTACCAACAGCTAGCAACAAAATTGAACATTCCAACAGCCAGTGAAAAATCCCAAAAAAGCCAAAATAGCTGAAGAAAGCCAAAATCATTCCAGCTAAGTCCAAAGTCAAAAAAAATAAAGAAAAATAAAGCGTCCACTAGTGAAAACTTGGCAATTCAAGCACCTTGGACAAGTACCATGATGAAAACTTGGCAAACAAGCATCATGCGTAATCCCGCCATCCCCAACTTAGCCTATCACCCTCATGCTTTTGGTCATCTCTTGACATCCAACTCCATCTTCCAATCTATCCACCTATCCTCCACCCTCCATCTTCCATCTCACACCATCCACTTATCTCCTGTAGCTTTAGCCAACCATCCCAACTATCATCCATCTCCCTAGCCCCTTCAGCTTTTTCCATCCTAGCTTCAATCCTATCACATCCATCATAAGACCTCCTTCCGCATGTTATCTTCTGATTGGGGGCACTATATTCCTTGGAGATCTTGTCTTGTCCATCCTCCCTTGTCATTGGTATCTAGCTCTAGGTTATCCTCATGCAAACCCAATGTCATCTCTTTATATCCATCATAATCCTAGCTATCTACCATCCTATCCAGCCATCTCATCCTACTCCTCTAGCTATCTTTGGTCACAAAATCTCTCATCAGCATTGGATGCATCCTGCCAAATCCATATCTTTCGCTATCACCCCACCCTTAGCTTTTGCATCTTGCACAACATCAAACCATCCTGCTATCCTATCATCCTGAGCTTTTTCTTGCTTGTAACTATCTTGGTTAGCTTCAGCTTGTAAATATCTTGGTCCGTCAACTTGTACATCCTCTTTAGCTTAGTACCATTGTATCTATCCAGCTTTTGTGTTAGTTCCTCCTTGATCAGCATCTTGCACCCATCACACATCTTGGTTAGCTATCCCAATGCATCCTTTAGCTAGATCTCCTGTCACCAAAGTGTTATCCTTCTTAGTTCAGCTTGCCAGATGCATCACTCATCCAGATCCACCAGCTTAGGTGCTCTTTGATAGATCCTTGTAGGATATAGCTTTCCTCATGTCTGATCTTGGTCCGTTAGTACCTCGTCCTACCCATCTCGTTGGCAAATGTTTCTCCTTTGGCTTTTCACTTTCTTTTGATTTGGAATCTTCCCTTTTGGGTCTTGAAATATCTTTTCCAAGAAATCTCCTTGTTCCCTCCTCAAGGTTGCCACAATCTTCCATATCATGGTATACTACGAATGGGGCAATCAGAGCATAAGGTCTTGATCATGTCTTTTGCTTGTTTTCTTTTCTACTTGTGGGTTACCCAGTGTCATTTCCACACTGCTTCCTCTAGGATTCATGTGTGATACTAGGGAAATCCTTGCGTCTTTGTTTTGAGTCAGTTCATCAGTCCTCTGGACAATTGATGAAAAGGCCTTGATGTTCTTGGTAACCTTGGCAATTAACCAATAGTCCTATAGCAAATCTAGTGCTCAACTACATGGTGGTACTTCTCTTTGAAGTATCCCCCCGCTCAAAAAGCTTCAATGGTTTTCCTTCATCTCCATTATCCCCCATCCATATCCAACATCCATCTCTCCTACCCTAGCTTATGCATCAGTATCTCTTTGAATCACTCCTCACCTTTAGCTTTAGGGATCCACAATCCTAGTCTTAGGGATTCACCAATCCAAATCAATCCACCAAGCCTCATCTTTCGAGATCCACAATCCTAGTCCTAGGGATCTCCGAAATCCATCTTCTACCAATCTGACTCTTTGAAATCCTATTGCATCAGCTTTATAATCCCCTCATCCATCTCCTTATCCTGGATTCCTTTTTATAGTGCTCCGCTCCTTCATCCTCCACCTTCCCTAAAGTCTTAAGCTTGTTTCCTCTTGTGCATCTGATTCTCCTTTATCATTCTCCCATAGTGAGAGTTTGAGATAATTCAACCTCTTCTCTTAAGCCAATCTGAGTCTTCTTGCTCATCTCAGATTCTTGTACTTTTCAAGAAGTCGTCGAGCCTCGCTTTCTCTCCCCGCCGCCTTCTTGAGGGGGCATCTTGCAGTCCATTCTCTCCTCTTCTGCTCTAGCCTTGGGCATCTTATTTTCTTATCTTTGATGCCATGCCACTTGCGGCATCACATCAAAGAGGGGCAAAATGTAGACACCTAAAAAACCTTTAAAAAATAAAGTATTTTTATTTTCTGGAAATGTCCTGATGACATCATCATTTATTAATTAATTAATCTATTTTTATGCCATTAAATCCCTTTATCTTAATTAAAAATATTTAATTAAGGAATCCCTCCCAAAAATGTTTAAATCTTATTTAAACATTATTTCCTTTTTTATTAATTATTTAATTAATAAATTGACCAAAAAACCCAAAATAAATAATTTTTTTTTTTTTTGCCCAAAACTTGGCCAATTTCCTTAAGACCACTAACCTCTACCAAAATCTTCTAATCCTTCTTTAATTTTGATTAAAGGGTAATCCCATCATTTCCTACCCCTAATCCCAACTCAAAATATTTAATTAAGATTAAATATTAATCCTCATGTTTATTAAAAAAGTTTTAATAAATATCTCCTCAACCCAAACCCTTGAAATAAATAAAACTTTATTTATTTCCTAAAAATCTAATTTATCCTCATCCTAAGAAGTTCTAGACTCTTCTAGAAAGTCTTCAGCCTCATCCTAGGAAATTCTAGACTATTCTAGAAAGTCTTTATCCTCATCCAAAGTCTAGACTCTTCTAGAAGATGTCTTTAAATCTAATCCTAATCCCCTCCTAACCTTGTCACATTCCCTAAACATGGGTTAAAACTTATTAACCCAAGCCAAAGTTAGCAAATATCTCCTCCTTCACCCACCCTCATTAAATGCCATCCACTTTCCTATCCCTAAGCTAATCCTAAACCATCCTAATCCATCCTCTAATCATTTGCACAATCCTAAGCAAGCTTAAAACCCTCCTAATCAAGCCCAAGTCCAAATTGCTCTCATCTCCCTCAAAATATCTCAACCATAAAAATTTATGAAGCCCACTAGGCCATAAATGACTCTTCCAAAACCCTTTCATTGCTCTTACAAGTCATTATGAGGGTCTTTATGAAGATTTTATCTCTTGAGCCTCCTTTGTTGACTCATCCTTCCCCTTTCCTCCATCCTCTCACCCTGTGACATGTGTCACTCTCTGATTGGCTATAAGGAAGCATAATCCATGTGCTCTCCTCTCATGCAATCTGAGCCCTCCATGAGCTTTTTTCCATACTTGCATCTTAGCCCTCAATCCCTCAAGCCTCTTGCCTATAAATTGGATCCTTTCCCTTTGCAAAATAACACAATCCATGAAGTAAAGTCATAATGCCATTTTAAGAAGCCATTTTACATCAAAACCATACACTCACACCCAAATTCCAACTCCATTTGAAGCCCTTTTTGAAGCATAAAGCTTGAGCATACATCCTATCTATTTAGACAAAGCTACTCAACAAGAGAGCTTCCCATTGAGAGAGCCCATTAATGGCTCATATTCTCAATTGAGAGCTCATCTTAGTCTATCTTGAAGTTTATGAATTTTGTTTAGTTTGTAGAAGCTTTATTTAAATTTGGTTTCTATTAGCATACTAACATTGCTCATATACAGGGTTGGCTCCTAACTGGGCTCACTTCAAAAAAGTAAAAATTAGTAACTAGTTGCAATTGGTAGTTTTTCCCAAATTGAGTTTCCACGTTAAATCTTGGTGTCACTTGTGTTCATACTATTTATTTTATGTGTATGAAACTAAGTTAAATTTCATGTTAATCACATTAATATCAGTATATTAAATTATTTTCAAGTTAAAGTTGATTCTTAGTATTTTTCGAGTTACAACGTTTTCTAGTGTAAACCGAGTGCATATGTGTTCGTGAGTAACAACAAAATACAATTTCATTAGAGTTTATGTTTTTATTTGCATTGAAATCTAAGGGATTTGGGATTTATTTTTGTAGTAACTGATTCACCCTTCTCCTCTTAGTTACTCCTCTTATATTTCCAACAATTGGTATTAGAGAATTTTGGTGCTTGCAGAGAAGGTTTCAAGAACATGTTGATCTCATATTGGTTTTGGAAATTAAGTGTCAACACACTTAAGAAATTTACTTATTTTGTGTTGAACTAGTAATGCATGCCAAGTATGATATGTAAATACAAGATTGTGCCTAGTCACTCAAGTGCTAACCGGATAGACTATGCCAAGTGATTCAAGTGCTAATCAAATAGTAGATGCCGAGCAGTTTAGGTGTTGAGTCAAAAAAAGAATTATAGTATGTAATGAGCATCAATAACTTCAAGTGCCAAGCAAAAAAGATTGAAAATGTTTGTTTGTGATTGCACAAACAACTATGTAAACCATTTTCAAGTTGACATAAGGTTATATTTCAATTCCTTAAAGATAAGGATGAATCTATTTGCACAATCCCTATGTATTTACATGTAACCAATTAGAAAATAGGAAGCGTTAAGTGGAAAAAAGAATGAATCTCAACTATAGATTCATACCTAACCCTAAGCCACCAAAGTATTTATAAGGAAGATGAACCCTCAACAAAGGAGAGGAATCGAGAGAGTATGAAAGAGATCATGTTATAGGAGGCAACAAGGGGTGAATAATTGAATTTGTTCAAAGAGCATTCAAGGTGACTTAGTAGTGAGAGTGAATTGCATAATCAATTGGAAATGAACAAAGAATAGGACACACCATTTTAAAATTAGATCAAAGAGGATCAAGAAGGACTCTATACATATTTGATCTTTAATTAGGCAACCATTTTATCTTTAATCAGGCAAATAGAGCCAATCACAAGATCTATGTTGAGCATCCTAATAGGTGATTTTAGTTAAACCTTCTAGGTAGAGTAGTCCTAACAGACTGTTGTAATTCTTTTAATAGGGTGACATTCCAAGTTGATGTTCTAAAGACCTTTAGCTAGGCACACTTCTAATAGGGTGTTGAAATCCTCTAACAAGGTGGGACTTAACAGTCCTTGTAAGCCTTTAATAGGGTAGATCACGTTTCATGGTCAAAGCATTGTAACATTAATTGGCTATAGTTTATTGCTACAATAGTGAAGATCTATGGGTGTCATCCCCACCCCAATTTTACCTTCTCTTTGGAGGGTTTCTAGGTAATCATATTCGGTGTTAAGTGTGTATGTTCAATTTATTACATGTTTTAGATGCATTTACTTTTTATGTTATTTTCAGTTCATATATACATGCATCTAATGAATGGTGAAAGTTTTAATAGCTAAAGTTTGAACTTATGATTCACCTCTCCTCTCAAAAGTATATGTTTCCTATTTGTAATTCCAACAATTGGTATCAAAGCCTAGTTCTCAGAAGAATAAGCTTTGTAGCTTAGAGGAAAGATCTTGAAATTGAAGTTTACAAATTGGGAAAGACCATTGAGAACCAGGAGATTGAGATACATCTCATACTAAATCAATTAAATGAAGCTAGAGATGCTTTGAAGAGTTCCCTAAAAAGAAGGAAACAGATTGCTTTAGCAGAAAATGACACATAATACAAAGAGATTGACCCCACAAAGCTATTTGTAGATGGTAACTCTAGTAAATTTGATGCAACAATTGTAGAGCTAATAGAAAAGAATAGAGCACAAGCTGAAGAAACAATTTTTTTAAAGTTGGAGCAAGAATCACAAGCTATACTGCTATGAGGTGACTAAACAAAAGAAGAAAGCTATACAAGACAAAGCCATGATTGAAGAAGACGAAAGAATTTTGGCAAACAGATTGGAAGAAAAGTCAACAGAGCTATCCAAATTCTCAAAAATTTAATTGGATACCTTAAGCCAAAATAATGAATGCTTATCATGAGTTGAATGTCAAGGACATTGAGATAACTACATTAAACTTGTAGAATGAACAACTACAAAATGACCTAAAAAGAGAAAAGGAATCTACCAAAAGTTTAAACAAGCCAAATGAAGCCATCATGTACTTTGAGAAACTACTAAAATCCCCTAGATCCAATAGAGATACATTAGGATTGGGATACACAAGTACTAAAGAAGGAGAATAATCCAAAGCTACTAAGGAAAGGAACAACAAAGGTAAGAACTCCAAACCCACTTATCATCATTGTGGAAAGAAAGGGCATACCTCTAATGTATGCAAGAGCAAGAATAGAAATTAGAATGCTAAGCCTTAGGACATGGTATACTATCATAAGTGAAATAAACTAGGTCATTAGGCACATGAATATAGAACTAGAACCATGAATGCACCAAGATTCAAAGGATATTGCTACAACTTTCAGAAGTATGGACTTAGAGCCTTTGAACGTAGATCCAAGTCCACATGGTCATCAAGCAAGCCAAAAAAGGTAAGAATCTATGAAAACTCTTATGATTGGGATTCCAACACAAGATATAGCTTTCACTATTGTTAGGAATATGGACATGTACCTAAAAAATGCATTAGGACTCACTTCAGTGGTAATTACAAGAGGTGGTTGAGTCAAACTACATGTTTCAATTGCTTGAAGATTGGTAACATAAGTAAACATTATCCAACTAGGTCTAAGACACCAAGTTGTGAATTTGATAAAGGTAAAGGCAAGGAAGATGTCAAACACATCAGGAATGAGATGAACAAGACATGGAAGAAGAAAGATGGAGGAAGTACATCAAATGAAGAAGGGATCACTTCACCTAATAGGTCAAGTGGTCACACTAAGCAATAGGAGGTATGTGGGACTGATATTCAAAAGTATTATATCATACATCAGTTCCAAAATAAATTAAAACTACAAAGATTACATTAGCATGAATAAAGATGCAAGAAGTTGTAGAAAATTCAATGTTAAAACTTCAAGTTTTCATGTTTTTATTGAGCATGAAAAGTTCTTTGTGAATGCCGAGTGAAATACTAGTTAGGGCCAAGTTGTTAGTTGAGGTCGAGCTTATAGTAGCTATTGAGTGATGGTCATGTTAGTAGATGCTGAGTAAAACTAAAATCATGTTGATGCTGAGTTTACAACTATACAAGGATTAAGCATTAAATGCAAAGTTTTGGAGAAGTATAAGGTCAATTTTCATTTATTATTCACCATTTCAAATTCAAGAAATTACAAGGAGGGTAGAAGGCAACTCAAAAACCAAGTTTGAAGTGATTGTGCTGACTCCAATAATGATCCAACTCCAACTTATCAAATTTCCACGGTATTCTTCATAAGTCAAGTCACACAATTTTAAATTTGTTAAAGCGTAGCTTGTCAAATGGAATCTAGTTCAAGGAATGTAGAGGGTCAAGAAGTTTTGAATGTTCAATTAGTTAGCAATGAAGTAAAGAAACCAGACTTTAGAGCAATTCTAGACATTGCATATAAATAAGACTCACTAGGTGCACTTTCTATGATTCCTCCAAAGGTCATAATGGTCCAAGATGTTAGAAAATGCTATAACTGCAAGATAGGTGGAATAGGAGACATTGAAATAAGGCAAGCATATGAAAAATTGTGTAAAAATGACATTTTGAAAGAAGAATTCAAGATTGTTGAAAGAAAGGGTTTGAACCGTGCCCTAGATTTCCCTACGATGTTTAAAATAGAATGGATCAAGATAGTGCTAAGCATACTACATGATGGATGATTATGGCTGGAAGATGGTCCCATTAAAATTGCAAAGAGAATAGTTCATAGGGTAACTAGTTTTACAGCCCTAGATTGATCGAAGACCCTACGAAGTGACTCAAAGGAAGTTATTGAGAAAAAAAATGGGAGCAAAATGGAACAAATGTGGAATGACTATTGATACTATCACAGATCCTTTATATATTTTTCCATAAGGGTAATCTCTCACAATTTTTATCAATCAAGCAGGTTAAATAGTGTACCCTACATTGTAGTAGATGTGGGCTATAAAATTGTAAAGAAGGATCATACCTATGATCTAGCTAAATTACAATTGCAACAAATAATGGAAAACCTAGGTGCCATTAAAAATACCAAGAGTGCACAGTGTAAGTTTGAAGCAATCCTAATTTGCATATTTTTCTATGTTCAAAACACATTCCCATCCTTTGGCAAGGTAAGTTGGAAGACAAATAGATCAGTAGTAGTTCAAGTTAATGAATATATTGAGCAAATGGGAGATAACTTTGAGACTATCATGACAAGCTATTTTGAAGACTTCAAGAAGTCTATGAAATAGAGGATGAGAATACTAGTTTCCTTGGATGAACAATATTATAATGACACATTCTTTCTTGTTGATATTGACTATATGTATGTACAAGCTGCCATACCTAGAGTAAGATGGCTAAGACCCTTAGGCTATGAAATTAATGTTGATGAAGCCTCAACTGCTATCACTGCACTTCTAATTGAAGAAGCTGATAAATCAGCTAAAATATTTGGAAACTATGATGTTATGAAATCCAAAGTTGAGATGGAGTTGAAGATAGCCTCCACATTGAAGAGGAAAGACAAATTGGTAAAGAAATTAAATGCAAAATTTTGTGAAGGCACAGGTGAAGAAGAAGAAGATGATGAAGAGGAAGAATAGGAACAAACTCAAGAACCTCTAGCATTAACTCAAGGATTGGGAGAAGATAAGGATGAAGAAGAAGTAGAAGGTGCCGAGGAAGTAGAGGAAGCACTAGTATAGGTAGAACCAAAGAAGAGAAAGGCCAAAGCATAGCCTGTAGAAAAGACAAAGGCTAATAAGATTGCTAAGCCAAGTTAAGCAAAGCCTACAACACCAAAAACTAGGGAAAGCACATAGACCACCACATAAAAGGCCAAAGAAAAAGTCAAAGAAGAAGCCAAGGCTACAAAATAAGAAGTTCCAGAGCAGAAGAAGAAAACAATGAAATCAATTACATAGACAAAAATTGATGATGAGAGGAAAAAATTAGAGGATAGAAACCAATTTAGAGTGGTAAGTCATCCACCAAAATATGATCTTAAGAATCTCTATGAAAATGTTAGAAACAATGCAGATTTTTCTGATTTGAAAAAGTATTGATTTTGAAAAACTTGGTAGAGAAGAGCAGAATTTGATTGAAGAATCAATTTATGAAATGATGTCTAAGTTCAAGAACACCCCACTTGAATTACATAACACTATGACAAAATAATTATATACTATTGTTGAAAATAAGTGGCATTATTGTTTAAACCTGGAGAAACAAATTAGAGAATCCACACTAGCCCAGGTAATGCTAGAATTGTCAAAAGGGTAGATTATCAAGGACAAAAAGAAGTATGGTGGAAGGTTTGTACCAAAATATAGGGCATTTAACATTCTTCAAAAAAAAATTAAAGATGTTGTGAAGAAATCCACTCAAATGTGGAAATTGATTTATGGATAGGCAATTGTCAAACAAGGAGAAGAAGATCCATTTAAGGGAAGAAATAATGGTGATGATAACAATGATAAGGAGGCAAAAAATAAAGAAAAGGATACTACTGAGGAGGAGACACAAAAGAAAGATCAAGACATGGATACAACTGAAGAATAACATGAAGAATGAAGTGTGCAAGATACATAAATGCAAACTATGAGCCCTCCTCATGACACCAACATACCTATAGAAATCATAACTATTAAGGATGTTCTTGATAGCTCAACTCAGAACATCATTCCCTTAACTACAGAAGATCTAAAGAAGATTCTTGACCAATCCACACTACAAGCAAGATTATGTGAAAATCCAGTATATGTTAGTGTTGATGAACTTCATAAGGTAGTAGATGACATCACAAGGGATAAGGTGAACACACAAGAACCACCTTCTACCATCCCTTCAGCTACTAGTGAGCAACCCTAGATTCAAACAATTGAAGATACATCTATCAAACTTGACACAAGAGTCAAAGAAGACATAGTTGAGCAGGGGTAGACTACCAAAGAAGAGGAAAAGGAAACAAAAACAATAGATCAAATAGGACAAATAGACACATCTGTACTTGCAGCACAACCACTAGGTGCAACTCAAATCATTGTTATTGATGGAAGAAAATCTGAAGAAAGGAAGGATATAGCAAAGGAGAAGGAGCAAGAAGCTATTCAAGCATTGGCAAAATTACCAACATCAAGCACTCCTACAAAAATCCTTCAGATGCCGAGCACAGAGGCAATACCTCTACAAATTTCAGCACCAAGCTCAAGCTCTACAAAAAATGACAAAGTAACTCACTATGGTAATGTAACTTTGGATGAAGAAATAATGATACCTTAGTTTGATTATGCAACAATGAGACTAGAACAAATAAACATGTTACAACAAGCTTTGGAAAAGAAGAAACATCAAGAAATACTTAGAAAGGAATTTATGCAAAGGCAAGCATCATAGGACATCAAGGAAATATTCTTAGATGCATTCATCCTACCTAAACCTAAAGAAACAAAGCCTTTATTGGAAAAATTGTTAGAAATTGTTGAGAAGGTCAATAATGAAGATATTGACACAAGTGCAAAACTTCTTGAGTGGTCAGAGAATAAATTTCAGAATAAAGTAAACAAGAAAATATCTAGAGAGATTGCACTCACTCAAGTTGCACTAACCACAAAGGTTGAATATGTGAAGAAAGTACTAAAGAATATTTTTCTCATTATACACTAAATTGTGTGACCCAACACTCTTCACTCAAGAAACAAGACATAGAATTCTAAATCTGGAGAGAAATCTCAATGTATTAGGTATGCAATTAACACAAAACCTAGCTAAGAGTGAGAAGCATTTTCATGCATTGCTTCAATCACAAAGTCAACTAACTATTTTAACAATAGAAGAGGCTACTATTAGAGGCAAGTTGACACAAATTAAAGCCTCCCTCACCCTACATATGGAAATACTCCATAAAGAGGTAGGATATGTAGAAACTTTGTTAAAGAAAGATCCTAATCTTTCTACATCAGATGGAATAGTTCACTTAGTAGCCAAGCTGGCAATCCAACTCAAGTCACTGGATGTTGCATGTGACAAATGGGATGTAGCTCTAAAAATAATTATGGAGGTCCACAAATCCTTTCTGGACAAATACACTCTAAGTGTATAGACCCTTTGACATAAGTGTCAAAAAGGAGAAGATAAAAGGAAAAGGGGGAGAGAAAGAAAAGAGTAAGTGGCAGATAAACCAGATGGAGAGTACAAGAGTAGAAATAATAAAAGAAGTAGACAAAGAAAAAAGAGAGAAATGAAAGGGGGAGAAAATAGAATAAAAAAAAGGAGAAAGAAAGATCAGAACAGAACAAAAGTAGAGCATATTAGATGACCGAGCATCAGTTGAAAATATGTTGAAGACAAAGAGTATCAACAAGAGAAAAATCTACTCAGAATGGAGAAAAAATTCTTGGATATAGTACATGTAAATTAACTCAAGGGGAGTTATAAATTTTGAGGTGGATAAGTTATTACAAAATTTTGAAATCTTGAAGTTTTGTATATAAGCCGAGTTGTGAATATGATTATACTTGAGAAGATTAGATTAATTATGTATAGTTAAGTATTTTTGACACTCATGTCAAAGGGGGAGATTGTTGATCTCAGATTGGTTTTGAAAATTGAGTGTCAACACACTTAAGACATTTACTTAGTTTGTGCTGAACTAGTAATGCATGCCGAGTATGATATGTAAATACAAGACTATGCTAAGTTACAATGAGTGTTGATTCACTCATTTTTTGAGTCACTCAAGTGCCGAGCAAATAGACTATGCTAAGTGATTCAAGTGCTGAGCAAATAATAGATGCTGAGTAGTTTAGGTGCCAAGTCAGAAACAAAATTATAGTATGTGCCGAGCATCAGTAACTTCAAGTGCTGAGCAACACAGATTGAACATATTTGTTTGTGATTGCACAACAACTATGTAAACCATTTTCCAGCTGACATAAGGTTAGATTTTGATTCTTTAAAAATAAGGACAAATATATTTGCATAATCCCTATGTGTTTACATGCAACCAATTAGAAATTAGGATGGATTAAGCAGCAAAAGAATGAATCTTAGCCATAGATTCATTCATAAACCTAAGCCACCAAAGTCTTTATAAGGAAGATGAAGCCCCGAAAAAGAAGAGGAATCAAGAGAGTATGAAAGAGATCATGTTATAGGAGGCAACAAGGGGTGAATGATTGAATTTGTTCAAAGAGCATTCAAGGTGACTTAGTAGTGAGAGTGAATTGTAGAATTAGTTGGTGAAGAACAAAGAATATAAGGATACAACATTGTCAAATCAGATCAAAGAGGATCAAGAAGGACTCTTTATGGATTTGATCTTTAATCAAGCAACTAGAGCCAATCACAAGATCTATGCTGAAACATCCTAACAGGTAATTTTAGTTAAATCTCCTAGGCAAAGTAGTCCTAACAGACTATTGTAAATCCTTTAACAGGGTGACATTCCAAGTGGATGTTTTGAAATCCTTTAGCTAGGCACACTTCTAATAGGGTGTTGAAATCCTCTAATAGGGTGGGACTTAATAGTCCTTGTAAGCCTTTAACAGGGCATGCCTTTCTTAGGGCAGATCATGTTTCATGGTCAAACCATTATAACCTTAATTGCCTACATTTTATTGTTTTAGTAGTGAAGATTTGTGGGTGTCATTCACATCCCAGTTTTACCTTCTCTTTGGAGGGTTTCTAGGTAATCATATCTGGTGTTAAGTGTGTATGTTCAATTGCTTATATGTTTTAGATGCATTTACTTTTCATGTTATTTTTAGTTCATATATACATGCATCTAATGAATGGTGAAAGTTTTAATAGCTGAAGTTTGAACTTCTAATTCACCATCTCCCCCCTCCCCCGCAACAAAACCCAAGATAAAGATCAAGATGTTTTACAAAAGAGAGATTCCCAAGTTGAACAGAGACAACTTTACAACATGGCAAGACCTTATGAAGTTGCATTTGGCAACCATGAGTGGTTCAAGTTTGAAATACTTAAACACTGCTTACACAACTCCTATTGGTACAATAACTATAGAAGAAATTGCTGAAAAGAAAAATCATAATATCATGATGATTTCCATAGCATCAGCTCTTAACTATGCTGAATTTGACGAAGTCAAAGAATTTGCTACTGCTCATGAAGTGTGGACCAAACTGAATGATATCTATAGAGGTGATGATAACATAAAGAAAGCTAAGGAAGAAAGTTAGAAAGGCTAGTTTGATCAGATAAAAATAAGAGATGACGAAAATATTGCAAAATATGTTGAAAGAATCAAAGCCAGTGTTAGTGCTATCAAAGCATTTGGAGGAACAATTGAAGATGTATTAGTGGTAAGCAAGGTACTTAGAACCCTTCTTCTTATCTATGCAGTCAGAGTGTCTACTATTCAAGAGATGAGATGTGATCCAAATAACAAGATAACTCTGGATGCTTTAGTGGGAAGATTGACAACATTTGAACTAGATAACTATGATAATTATAGTCATAGTTCTACCAATCTCAAGTCTACATTAGAAGCCAAGGTATCATTGAAGAAGAAAGCTAAAAGTTCTAAAAGAAAACAATTTGAAAGTAAAGAGGAAGATAGTTCTGATAGTGATTTTTGTTGGTGTAAATATGTACTTTACTATTTACACTTACTTAAGTTTACTTAGGTTAATGCATTATTTATTATTTTGCATTATTTTATTATTTTTATTTGTGAGACACTTAGGAGTTTGCGCACCTTTTTGAGTTGTCATGTTGACAACACAGGAGTACACAACTCTATTTTAGCACATGTTGTCTACAACACTATTTTGTGTGTCACACCCTTGTAGGCTTATCCTCTCATCACCACACTTACTTCCGTGCTTAATGGAGGATAACCCATATCTGGTGGACTTGTGCTTGGTTGTATGACATATCATGATGCTAACTTCTATGCATTCTAGAAGCTCTCCTAAGGTCTTTATATTCAGGCATTCCTAGTGTACTCTCAACCAGTTATTGAATACATTGTTATTATGATCATACTCTCTCTCTTTGGTCTATTGTGTGCTTGTGTTTGAGTTCTTAGTTCCTGGGTGAATTTTTCCCTTAGGAAAATTCTTACATGGTATCAGAGCAACTTGAAGATTTTCTCATCACAAGCCGTTCGAGACCTCTTCCTTGCTTCATCACTTTAGCTCGAATTCAGAGTGCTACAAAAATTGAGAGCATCTAGGGCTAGATCTGACCTCGCCATTGCATCTGAAACGCTGAACTGGTGAAAATTGACTATAAACTCGACTACCTTGGCCCAAAGTCGACCATGAAGCAAATTTTTTTTGCAAATCAGCACCCAAAGGCCCCAATTTGCAGTTCGGGTATGGTCTTTTTTCGCAGATTTAATTAATTTTGGATCTGCAATTTTTCATTTCTTTGCATTTATTTTTTGTCAGTTATTTGGAAAAATTTGAAGAATTTTTTTTTTAGCACACCCGAGCCATCACACCCCAAATCTGCCATTTTTGGAGGTATTTTATTAGTCGCAGGGTTTTAATCAAATCTTAGGAAGCATCTCATATTAATGATTAGACAGAACAATAGTATTAATTCTACGTAGGCCGTACTGTAATTCTGGTCTCAAATTTGCACCCAGTCGAATGATCAAATTTTGGCACAATACCCTTAGGCAGCCCCTAAACCTAGCGGCATACCATTTCTAGCAGCTCAACCTCAACAACTGACAACCTCTTTGTTTAGAGCTCTGTGACCTTCTCTTTTTATAAAGTGCAAAGTGCATAATCCCATTACATGTGGGATATTTCCCATAGACCTCCTCCAGAATCCAACGATGTCACGAAATAAAAATCTCGGCTCCCACTGCAGCAGTTGACCTTGTCTGGTGCTAAAACCTTCAACAAGTTTCGATGACTGCATAAAAGTCTCCTGCGCATTGGTTTTTGTTGGCGATGGGTTTTTTTTGCTCACAGTAACCAAAGATCGGCATCAAAGAAGTTTTTGGCCACTCCTTCTGAACTTTTTGGCGTTGATCTTCATTTTCCACTAGTTCTGCATTTCTTGACGATCTACAAAGACTTACCCGACAGTGATCACTGTTTCTGGCATCTTTCATTTTTTGCCCACGTGAAGACTACATTTTTCGGCATCGTAGACTTTATTCTGCCCCCCACTGCTACATTTTCTGATAGGTTTTCGTGATGTGTTTAAACCCTCCGGCATCAAAAATTTAAAACATGACAAGTTTTTTAATTCGGTGATGGTTTTTAAAAAAAAATTTTACCCGCTGCAATCTACAGACGTGGAACGTGCCCATCTTCCCATGTGGCACTCTACACATGTGACTCAACTACCACACAGTGCCACGACTTGACAACACATCCTGGATTGCCATGTCACCCGTGGAACCAAAGAATATTACCACGTACACTTTTCTATACAGTAAGGACAGCTCAGTTGGCTGCCACATCACCCACGGCACTAATTTTTTTGCTAATGTCAATAGAAGCCTGTGTTAAAATTGACGCCCATTTGATTGTCATTCTCAGGTGATTTATAACTGTAGTGATGGCTATTTGACCTTCAAATTTAGACTCGCAGTTTCTCATCCAGACCCCTCTCTAAATTGCATTTTAGTTTGGCAGCCTGAGTTTGCAAGCTCATATCTTGAACATCCGGACTCCAATTTAGGTGCATTTTTTTTGAAATCAGGTAGAATTTCTTGAATTTTCTAGTAGTGGTGTTGTTTTCTAGTTTTGGTTCACAGATTTTGCAGAGATTACATTTTTTGGTGACTATACTAGCATAATCCTACATTTTGCAACTTCAGAAGCTCCATATGGGCACATCTGGTCACTTTTTCAGGTTTTTTTTTTTTGAAAGTGTGTATTTCTTTTTCTACTTTCCAGATCTAAAGTTATATTCTAGGGTTGTGTGGACAAATTTCTCACTTTCAGAACCAGGCCTTCTTTGGCATTGTAAAGCTTTAGTTCTTTTTCAAAATTGTTGTAAACCTAAGCTACAGTGCTTAAGTGATAGATTTAAGCCTCATAAGGTAGTTGTAAAAGTAAAATTAGAAAGTCCACTTTGTTCATTTTGATAAGTGGCCCATTGTAAATGCACTACTTATAAAGTGCCAACAACATCTTTTTTGGTGGGCTCTTTTGATTGAGTGAAAAGTGGGGTGTGTATTGTGTTTCTTGTGTCTCTCTATTGTGCTCTTTTCATTTCTACATCATGGGTTTTAAATGCCCTCCTCTAACTTCATGCAACTATTCTACATGGAAAGATATTGCATGGAGTAGATTAATGGAAAAAGGATATAGTCTTTATGTTGATGGTACTATTACCAAACCTACTGATGCTAAAGAACTAATTGATTGGAAAAATCAAGACCAACAAGCTTTAGGTGTTATCAGGAGTTGTGTACATGGGGATCTTCTCTTTCACATTAAAAATTGTTCAGAATCTAAAGAAGCTTGGGATAAACTTGAACAATTGTATGGTAAAGTGGATGAAGAAAAGGGATTTTAGATTGAAGACGATCTACTTCTCTTGGATCTTAAGAATTATGATACAATTTAGGATTATATTATCAAAGTAAATAAGTATAGGGCACTTCTAAAAGATTGTGGAAATCCAATGAAGGATGACAGGTTGATTCATCACATCCTGAAGAAGCTACCCTCTGAGTACACCAACTTTGTTTCAAGTTTTAATACTCATAGGTTAACCATGGGATCTACTTACCAGAAGCCTACCTTTGATGGATTTGCAGACATTCTGATTGTTGAGCAATCTCACTTGGTGGATTTTGGACTTCTCAAGTCATCTAAGACCAAAGCCTTAGTGGCTAGTGATGATCACAAATCAAGTCAAGGGGGAAAAAGCAACAAGAAGAAGAAGTAGTGGAAGCAAAAAACACAATCTGAGACAGAACATGACTCCTCTCAACAAGGCAGTTCTTCTTCAAACAAGAAGGGAAGTAATGAAAAGAAGGACAAACTCTTTTGTGCATACTTCAAAAAGCCAAATCATGACGAGCATCATTGCAAAACAAAAAGAATCGATGATTTAGAAAATCTACTCAAGAAGAACAAGATTCAAGTGCCAAGTACTTCCCAGGATTTAACTCCAACCTCTTCAAAGGGTAAAGGTCAAGCACTTATGGCAAACACAAGTTCTTTGGAATGGATATTTGACTCAGGTGCCTCTTACCATATGGGTTCTTCAAGGGAAGACTTTTCTTCATTGAAGTAGTCAAAGGTACCACACATCTTCGTGGGAGATGATGCTAAGATGGAAGTTGAAGGGAAAGGACATGTGGAAATGGAAGGTGGGGAATTGAAAGATGTTCTCTATGTTCCAAATCTAAGCTCCAATCTCCTATCAATTTACCAAATCACTCACCTAGGAGATGGTCATAAGGTTGAGTTCCTTCCAGATTCAATGATGGTGCGAAGTCTCAAAGATGATTCATTGGTAGTAGTGGGGAAAGTCAATGATGACAAGAGGCTTTACTCCTTCTCCCACTTTGTGCCTAAGAGTCCTTCCCAAGCCTTGTTAACTCACTCTACTTCACAAATCAACTTATGGCATGAGTGGTTTGGTCACCTTGACTTCCACTCTCTTCAAAAAATTTTCTCAAAACATATGGTCAAAGGTCTACCTAATATCAAATTTTCTAAGGGGAAGTGTTCATCTTGATCAGTGGATATGAACCTCAAGGATAGGTATGATAAAGGGAAGTCTTCTCGAGCTCCAGTTGTTCTTCAGCTAGTTCACATGGTATTAGCAGGACCCTTTGTACTGACTTCAGTCAGCCAAGGCCGCTACATACTCACATTTGTTGATGAGTTTTCGAGATTCACTTGGGTCTTCTTCCTTCATCATAAGAATGAAGTGATCCATAAGCTTAGAGACTTCAAGACTCATGTTGAAAACAAGTCAAGGAAAGCCATCAAAGTACTAAGGGTGGACAATGAGAAAAAATATGTTGATAGAAGACTTAAGAACTTTTGTAGAATTGTGGGGATTGATCTTCAAAACTCACCAGCATTCAGTCTGCACAAGACAGATGTTGCAACTATGAGGATTAGGACTCTCAAGACCATGGCAAGTTGCATGATAAAGGCCAAGTCTCTTGATCCTACACTTGGAGTTGAAGCCATTAGCAGTGTTACTCACATACTTAACAAATCTCCTCATCCAGCCTTAGAAGGAAAGACTCCTTTTGAGGCATGGTGCGGCAGGAAACTAGTTGTGAGTCACCTTAGAGTCTTCAGTTGTCTAGCATGGGCAAACCTTTCTTCCAGGAGTTGCAAGGCACCGAAACCTAGGCCTTGTACCTTTATTGGTTATCAAGACAATGTGAAGGCTTACAGACTGATGGATCCAAAGAATAATGAGATTTTTGTGGAGAAGGATGTTCACTTTGAGGAAATTTCACCAAGCTAGTCCTCTACTCCTCTCTATACATCGTACATAGTGGAAACTGATAGTGACACCAGTGATAGTGCTTCAACAAGTTCAGACACATGGGGTTCTATCGATAGTTGCAGTGAGAGGTCACATTAGTCTAGTCCACATGCTTATATTGCCACAATGAAAGGTCCATCACAGCATGGTACATCTCATCTTCTAGCTCTAGCTTCACTTGACTTGGGAGACAGACTTGAGGACATACATCTTCTAATTGATGATGATTCTTCTACAGTTGTTGCGAGGGCTCACTCTAACCCTCATGTCCATTCTCTACATGATCAATCTGCACAAGTTGGCATGATTTTGGATCCTTATGAACAACAATTAGTGGATGGCTCTTTGTCAGTTGAGGAGACAGATGGTTTAGTGGAACAGGTTCAACAGACATCCTTGACAGATTTGCATTCATTCTTTTCAGCACAGTTGGAAGGGGTGAACTTTAGCATCAACATAGGGATACTTGAGTAGGTTTTAGGGCCAGTACACATCTTCAGGAGTGTACCTTTGCTATTGTTTCTTCCTAAGGGGAGGAACACCATTCTGCATTCTTGGACCAACTTCTTCATCAGAGCAACTTTCACTTGTTGGCATTCTTCTTCTCAGGGGGAAGCCTATTCTATCTCTCTTCCTTCTCTTATTCTTTTATGTATATATTTGATGTATGTTGTAATGGCGGGGTCTTAATTACTCCATCCATCAATGCATCCTTATCTATCTCTCTTTTTGGGGGAGGGTTTTTCCCATGAGGTTTTCCCTCTTTCCCCGCTTTATGAGAGATTTGCATCTTCATTATGTACATGGGTACCTAACATGGCCTAGTATCTGGGACCCATTATGCATCTTCATCCTAGTTCGTAAGCTTAAGGGAATTCCCCTAAGTTGCACTTAAGGGGGGGTGTTGGTGTAAATATGTACTTTACTATTTACACTTACTTAAGTTTACTTAGGTTAATGCATTATTTTATTATTTTTATTTGTGAGACACTTAGGAGTTTGTGCACCTTTTTGAGTTGTCATGTTGACAACACAGGAGTATGCAACTCTATTTTAGCACATGTTGTCTACAACACTTTTTTGTGTATCACACCCTTGTAGGCTTATCCTCTCATCACCGCACTTACTTCCATGCTTAATGGAGGATAACCCATATCTGTTGGACATGTGATTGGTTGTATGACATATCATGATGCTAACTTCTATGCATTCTAGAAGCTCTTCTAAGGCTTTTATATTCAGACACTCCTAGTGTACTCTCAACCAGTTATTGAATACATTGTTATTCTGATCATACTCTCTCTCTTTGGTTTACTGTGTGCTTTTGTTTGAGTTCTTAGTTCTTGGATGAATTTTTCCCTTGGGAAAATTCTTATAATCTTGAAGCTATTGCAACATTTCTTGCAAGAAGGTATCCCAAAGGTAAAGGAAAGTATAAAGGAAAAATTCCTTTAAACTATTTCTCTTTTGAAGAAGTTGGACACATTGTTGCAAGATATCCAAATAGAGAAGACAAAGATGAAAAGAAGCACAAAAAGTACAAATGCAAGAAGGATTTCAAGAATTTCAAGGAGTAAAAGAAAAAAGGTAAGAAATCTTGTTTTATAGCTAAAGACTCAGATAGCAATAAAGATGATGAAATGGTATATATTGATATAAAAGATTAATCTCATGACGGAGGAGGTAAAATAACACTTATCTCTCATGCTAGCAAGAACAATACATGGATTATTGATGGTGGTTGCTCACATCATATGACTGGTGATAAAAGAAAGTTTGAACACATGGAACATTATGATGGTGGTAGTGTGAGATTTAGAAACAATGAACCTTGTTGCATAAAGGGAAAAGGTTGTATCTCACTAAGTAATGAACTTAGATGTGATAATGTTTATTGGGTTGAAGGACTAAAGCATAATCTACTGAGTGTGGCACAATTAAATAACATTAGATTCAAGGTAGAATTCATGAATGGGAAGGAAAAACTACTAGATGGAAAAGGAAATTTGGTTTGGTTTGGCAAACAAACAAAAGATAATCTATTTTACCTAGATCTCAGTGAAAGTTCATGTTTTATTTCTCAAGTAGAAGAAAGTTGGTTGTGGCATAAAAAGTTATGTCATCTAAACTTTGATAATCTAATCAAGATAATCAAGAAGAAAAGAATAAGAGGTATTCCTAGTCTAAGGAAACCTGATATGGGCATATGCAAAAATTGTCAAATTGGAAAGATGAGAAATACTAGTTTCAAAAGCAAGAACTATTATTTAGAAGAAGTCTTGGAATTGGTTCATACAACCCTTTGTGGACCTATTGTAATACAGAACTACAATGGAGACAAGTTATTTTATTTTATTTGTTAATGACTATTCTAGAATGATGACTATAATATATCTAAAAGAAAAGTATGAAGCTTTTCAAACTTTAAGTGGTATCTATTAAGAGTAGAGAAAAAAACTAGAAAGAAGCTAAATTTTTTGAGATTAGACAAAGATTGTGAATTTATTTCCAATGTGTTAAATTAATTTTGCATTGAAACAAGAATTAAGAGACAAGTATTATCACTTGGTACACCACAACATAATAGTATAGCTAGAAGGAGTAGATCCATCATGGATTGTGCAAGAACCTTAATGATAGTAAAGAATGTTGCAATCAAATACTGGAAGGAAGCAATCAGTACTATAGTGCATACCTTGAATAGAGTACAATTCAAGAAAGACTTAAATCAAACTCCTTATGAACTATGGTATGGCTACAAACCTCATGTAAGTTACTTGAAAGTATTCGGTATAAAATGTTATATCTTGAAGGAATCTAAGAAAGGTAATTTGATGTCAAAGCTGATGAAGACATATTCCTAGGATACTCCTGTAGAAGTACAACATATAAATGTTTAAATTTATCCACTCAAAATCATAGAAAGTACACATGTGAGAACTGATGATTTTGCAAAAAAGAGTGAAGAGGAAAGAAACAAAGAAACTAAAGACTATAGAAGGTTTGTTTACTATAAACTTGATACATTGCCAAATCTATCGAGTCCCCAAAATCTCCAAAAGTTACTAAGTTGCATTTAGTGCAATGGCTTGAGTCACAGTTTGAAGGACCTAAGTCATAGTCAAAAGCTACCAAGCTATTACCATAGCAAACTGAGTCTGATGGAATTGAGTTATAGACAGTGGGACTTGAGCTTATAGAAGATCATGAATAAGTTAGTGGAACATGTTCTAAATCCAAAGTACCTATGTTAGCAAGATATGCTAGAAGGCACCATGCACCTGATTAGAGACAAATCAGATGGAACAATGACAAGAAACAAATTGAAAGGTACATGTTTTAATACTGACTTTGAACCTAGAAATGTTAAAGATGCTTTGGATAATGAATTTGGATTGAAGCTATGAATGAAGAAATAGAATAGATAGAAAGGAATAAGACTTGGACTATTGTTCCTAGACCCAAGGATAAAATGTAACTGGCACAAAGTGGGTTTTCAAAAATAAGCTAAATGAAAATGGAAAAGTTTCAAGAAACAAAGCAAGATTAGTTTGTAAAGGATATTCTCAAAAATAAGGTATGGGTTATGGTGAAATTTTTTCTCTTGTTACAAGATTAGAAAGTGTTAGAACTTTACTAGCATATGCAACACACAGGGGATTTAAAGTTTATCAAATCGATGTAAAATTTTCTTTCTTGAATGAAATTCTTGATGAGGAAGTCTACATATAACAAATTGAAGGTTTTTTGGATCCTAGTAAAAGGTATATGCTCTGCAAATTACACAAAGCATTTTATGGTCTTAAGCAAGCTTCTAGAGCTTGGTATGAAAGAATTCATAATTACTTGATAAAGATTAGTTTTCAAAGAACAAATGATAACATCAATCTATATATCAAAGAAGGACCAAACAAGAAGATTGTGTTGGTAAAAATCTTTGTGGATGACACTTTATTTACAACAAATGATGACTTATGCAAGGCATTTTCAAAAGAGACAAGTAAAGAATTTGAGATGTCCATATTTGGAGAAATAAAATTCTTTGTTGGATTGTAGATCCAATAGAAGAAATGTGGCATCTATATTACTCAATCCAAATATATCAAGGAGATACTGAAGAAGTTTGGAATGGAAGATTCAAGACCAATTGGAACACCTATGTCTACTAGACATAAGATTTCCAAAAATGATTATTCCAAAGAGGTAGATGAAACCAAATATAGATCAATGATTGGAAAATTGCAATATGTAGTGCACATAAGGCCTGATATTGCATTAGCAGTTGGTATGGTGGCAAGATTCTCAACAAATCCCAGAGAAAATCACATGATGGAAATCAAGAGAATCATGAGGTATCTAACGTGTACTGAAGACAATGGATTATGGTACAAAAAGGAGGCAATTTGGATTTGAAAGAATTCATAGATGATGATTGGGTAGGAAGTGTTGATGATAGAAAGAGCACCAGTGGTGGAGCATTATTTCTTTGTAAAGGACTACCATCTTGGACAAGCAAGAAGAAAAAATATAATTCTTAGTCCACATCAAAAGTAGAAAATGTGGCAGCAACAGTTAATTGTTCCAATGTTATTTGGTTCAAGCAACTATTGCTAGGAATGAAGGTAGAAATAATGAATCTAGTGGCTATCTTCTATGATAACACTAGTGCAATTAATATATCAAAGAATCCTATGATGCATACCAAAACCAAGCACATTTCTATAAAATATCATTTGTTGAGAGAATTGGTACAAGATAAAGAGGTAAGATTGGAATATGTGAATACTAAAGAACAAATTGCAGATATATTCCATAAGTCATTACCTAAGGATGCATTTTTTTTTAATCTAAGAGGTAAGTTAGGGGTCATTCCCCTATCTGAAGTTCACTAAATGAAATTTAGTGATGCATCAACCAGAGCATGTTGAGGATTAGATAGTTGATGCAGTATTGATAAGGGAACATTGCAAATGAATCAATACATGGGATACATTGATATTCACTAAATATTGTCTTTGGCATGAGATGTCATACAGGGAGAAGTTTGCTATCATATCTCACATAAATTTACTAAAGAAGGAGAGTATATATTTTATAGAAATGTTATTACTTTTAGAGATGTCAAAGAGGGAGAACTTGATTTGATATCAAAGAAGGAAAGTTTTCTATGAAAAGAAGATGTTGAACATAGAGTTTTGTCGATAGAGGAAGAAATTGAAGCCAGAGAGAGTTCACACTAATAGAGGGAGTTCTTAAAGATGAGAATTAGAATGAAACTAAGTATATTTTTCTTAATTTATTTTTGTCTAAAAATTTCATTTTATTATGACATCTTGTGTTACCATCAATGTCAAAGATGGAGATTTTTAAAAATAATTGGTTAATTGTGTATTGTCTTTGATGTTACACAAAATGTCATATTATTGCCAGTAAATGTATGTTGAGCTTACTTGGGTGATGAAGATAGTTTCCTATGTCTTCTGAGCATTCTAGAGTTTACCAAGTCCAAAAGTTAGTGTCTACTGAGTTCACTTGGGCATCAAAGGAAAGTTTGTAAAAGTTGAGTGTTAACTAAGCTCACTTGCTTAATGAAGGAAATGTTGGATGGAACTAGTGTTAACTGAGCTCACTCAATTACCAAAGGAACTTTGTGAATATGCATCAAGAATCAAGTCATTTTAGTGTTACTCTTTAACCATTGTAGTAGTGATCTAAATGTTTCAACAAAGTTGGCTTAATAACTATTGTAAATCCTTTAACAAGGTGGAATTTCTATTTGAAGTGTCTTAAAGAGCTCTAACAAGGACACTCCTAATAGGGTGATCAAATCCCCTAATAGGGTAACACCTAACAGTGTGTTTTGTAACCTTTAATAGGGTTGGCTTCTAACTAGGCTCACTTTAGAAAAGTGAAAATCAATAACTACTTGCAATTGGTGGTTTTTCCCAAATTGGGTTTCCACATTAAATATTGGTGTCACTTGTGTTCATGATATTTCTTTTATGTGTATGCAACTAAGTTAAATATAAGATTATCACATTAAGATCAGTATATTCAGTTATTGCCAAGTTAAATTTGATTCTCAATTTTTTTGAGTTACAACATTTTGTAGTGTAAATCGAGTGCATATGTATTTGCCGAGTAACAACAAAATACAATTTTCTCAGAGTTCATGTATTGATTTGCATTGATGTCAAAGGAAAGTTTGTAGAATTTGAGTGTTAACTGAGCTCACTTGGTCAATGAAGGAAATGTTGGATGGAACCAGTGTTAACCAAGCTCACTCAATTACCAAATGAACTTTGTGAATATGCAGTGTTAATCAAGTTCACTTGCTTAACATAGGAAAATCATTTTTGAGTTACTATCTACCGAGCAAGGTTGGCTAACAATAGATTTTCTTGTTTTGGCACATTGAGTTCAATTGATTTAATTAATGGTACTAGCCATCCGAGGAGATGAATATTAAGTATTCTAAGTTGTATTCAAGCCGACTTGACAATGTGTAAGATATAAATATAAGGTCAAGTTGAGGATTGAATGTGTGGAACAAAAACATAAGATTTGAAGATGCTTAGATGAAGTGAATTAGAATGATAAGTAGAATATCCTCGCTGAATTGAAAAGATACATTCAATTAGAAAGGATCAAGCATACAAGCCAGAATTGAGATAGTAATCAACAATTCAATTGCATTAAGAATCAAGTCATTTCATTGTTACTCTTTAACCATTATAGTAGTTATCTAAATGTCTTAACAAATATTTGTAAATCCTCTAACAAGGTGGCATTTCTATTTGAAGCATCTTAAAAACCTCTAACAAGGCCACTTCTAACAAGGTGATCAAATCCTCTAATAGGGTAACACCTAACGGTGTGTTTTGTAACCTTTAACAAGGTTGGCTTCTAACTAGGCTCACTTCAAAAAAGTGAAAATCAATAACTAGTTGCAATTGGTGGTTCTTCCCAGATTGGGTTTCCACATTAAATCTTGGTGTCACTTGTGTTCATGCTATTTCTTTTATTTGTATGCAACTAAGTTAAATTTAAGATTAATCACTTTAAGATTAGTATACTCAATTATTGCCAAGTTAAATTTGATTCTTAGTATTTGCCAAGTTACAACATTTTGTAGTGTAAATCGAGTGCATATGTGTTTGCCGAGTAACAACAAAATACCGTTTGATATGAGTTTATGATTTGATTTACATTGACATCTAAGGGATCTGGGATTTTTTTTTTGTAGTAATTGGTTCACCCCTCCCCTCTTAGTTACTCCTCTTATATTTCCAACACTTTCACCTACAAATTATGATCCCATTTTTGGTGAAGTTAAAATGAGCCAAAGATGGGCAATTTGTTTTATTCATTTTAGAAATGACCATTTGATATTTACATATTGAGCACCTATATGAAATTGGACTCCCATTTTGGTTTGGGCTCTAGAATCAAATCAGAAGCCACATTTATGTTTATGGATTAGGTGGGTGTAGAAAAATGGGTGCTCATTTAAAACAAATAGGCGAGCTTGTTTCTAGATATAGAATTTCTTAACCAACGAAATTTTGTGAAATTGAGACCCATATCATTGCTTTCACCCAAAATCTATAGTGCTTCAGGTTCTTTGACTCATCATAAATATCTCCTTGCTTACTTATTGTTTCGCATATGACATATACAATTTATTTATTTTTTAATCATAAAAAATATTTATTTTACTACAATATATAGCTTATTAACGGTGATTTTACACAACATTTAATCAAGATGTTGTAGGAATGTAATGAGGTACAATTTTATACATCTGCTTTTTTTGAGAAACCATAAAATTTATATTTCCTTAAGAGAGAGTATAGTTATAACATACAAGGAATATGTTAGCCATAGATTCTTGAAATAAAGATTAACATAGGTTATATTAATTTTATTCTTTTACTTATAGACCTTGTCAAATAGATACAATTAGTACTCAATGTATATAGAATTTTATAATTATATTGTAGAAAAATAATTATTATAAGTTAAAAACAAAAAACTTATGATTTTAAGAAAAAAATACAAAATATAATAAAAATTATAACATTTTTTTAGAGATCAAACAAATATCCCTTCTTAAACTACCCAAATATATTAGGAAACTTTAAATTCTCTTTCTATAATAGTTGTCATGATTAAATTAGTTCAATTGTTCAAAATTATATTCATTTCATGCTTGTACACATCAAATTTATATTATTGAAAAAATTCTTCTAGGGTTGGTATTTCATTAAGTTAAAGAAATATGACTATCAAGAGTTTAAAAACTTATTAATTTTTTTTTTAAAATGTCTTTTTTAAGGAAGCTTCTTCTTGGCCTATGCATGTTTTTAAAAGTCTAGAAGAAAATTTTCTAAATGGAAATGTATACGCTATATATTTTATAATTTTATATTGCAATATTACACATCTTATTATAAAAAGTATACCGAATAATAGGCCTCCATTGGTATGATACATACATCTTTGTTTGAGCTTGCAACCTCATTCACTTTTTTCTGTAAGATATCCACATGTTGTAGTCTCTTCTTATGACATATAAACAAAGATCTTAGATTCATTTTATTATGTTTATAGTTCATTGTGAATCTATATTGTTCATGAGAATAAAAAGACACATTTAAAACTTTCATATTTATCAAACTTCTTATATTTTCTAGTTACTTATTTTTCTCTATTTCAATACTTATTTTCTTTTTTGGCAAGAGCTTACAATGCAATGGTAAATTGTGAGCACTTCATTGGAGAGGTCTTGGGTTTGAATCTACTTAAGCTCTTAACAATTTATTTTCTTAACATTTTGAATACAATATGATAAAAAATGTTTAAATTTTTATTATAAAATAACATTTTTAGATACTACAACTATTTTTTACTTGTTAAAAGATCAATCAAAGTAACCTTCTGTGATTGCCCATTCTCTACTATTTACAATTTCTTTATTAACATAATTAAAGATTTCAATTGAAAATGATAATAAGATATTATGAAATTTAATATTAAGAATATTAATTGTTAAATCACTATTTTTAATGTACATAAAATTTGAAAATGACAACCATTCAAAATTGAGTGAGAGTTAGTTTAAAATGTATGTTTTGTTAAACAAATTCATTGTAATGTACATAATTAAATATGATCATTTAGGCAATGAGTTAAAACCTCACACACAACATCAACAATAAACTAAAAACAAAAGAACAATTATTTTATAGAAAAAAATACACTACAAACATTAAAATAATATTTTCAATGAAAAAGACACCAACACTATAAAATTTTTGTAGAGATATTCTTAGAAACTTAGAAACCCTCTTTTACAAATAACTAAAGTTAGTTTCTTTTTTTGTTATGGAGGTCCTTAACAAAATATTTGTAGCTATTGGACCATGACTTTAGGCACACACTATATAAATTTTGTCATCTTAATCCCTATAAATTTTTTTGCTTTAATCCCTAATAATCTCTTTAATAAGCTTTCACCTTCACCCATAGACCAAAGACTTATTGACAAGCTGACATCTTTTAATTGAAACAACATCTAAGTATTTATAATTAGAAAGATACTCTTCAAACTTACAAGCTTAATTTCTACAATTATTACAACTCAAATTTTAATGAGGCAGACGACAACCAACTCAAGCTTAATTTCTACAATTATTACAAATCAATTTTTACTGAGGCAGACAACAACCAACTCTATTTGATTGGAGAGATACTCCTCAAACTTAGCAACAGCTCTTTTACGAATTCTAAGAAAGAATTCATCTGTCAATTGCTCACTCCCCAAATGAGCTTCCACAATGTTCTCAAAGAGTGCTCTATAATGGTTGCCTACACCTGTTCCAAACGCCGCCTCCTCTCCTCTCCTCACCTTTGTCATGGGATGCAAAGGAAATTTTCTCAACACCCTTAAACTCTCCATCCTGAATGCCCCTTGCCTCTTAACTATGTCCTCCAACTCTTCTGGACTTGGACCAAAGCACGGTAGATTGAAGGATTCCCACTTCTCTTTCTCAATAAAACCCTGTCCCATGTAAACAAAGCAATACATCACTTAATCCTCCTAGATACTCAAATGGGCAAGATAGTTTGGATTTCTAACTCTTAGAGAAATCTTATTAAAAGAAGAAAAAACAAGAAAAATCCTTGATATATACCTCATTCACTAGCTCCTGGAAAGCATATTCAAAGTGACAAGCGATGTCTCCTAGTGTTCCTTGCTCCTCCATTATGTCTGTCCCTTCATTGCGACCCACCAGAGATATAAACACACATCCCCCATCAACTATCTCTTCTGCTCGGGCATCTAAAAACCTACTGAAGTCTGTGTTAAATTGTTGCAGATAAGCAGCTGCCACTGCCTCCTCACAATCACTTGAAACATAAACATGAGAGGAGCTTCTCTGTTGAACACTCTCTGGCACCTGCATTTGTATAATATCATAAGACAACTCCATGTATAGACAAGTTAGGGTTTATTACCCGCCTTTGAAAGCCAATGGAGACTGAGAGAAGAATGGCAGAAATGAAGGCTTTTCCTTGGGAAGAGACGTCTGAAATGTGAACTACAAACAGCCGCTGCAAAATAAGTTCTTGCAGACATTGGATTGATATCACCATCGTTTACTGGACTGACAAAGTCTTGTTGAGTTGGAGGCATCATTCGAAGCAGTGAATTGAAATCATTTGAGGGAAGATCAACAAAATAAACTTCAAATTCTGGCTGCTCCACTTCTTCAAGTGAAGATTGCACAGCTCTGACAATGGTGTCTGCCACAAGAAGTGTATTCCCACCTGTGGCACACCCAAAATCTGCTATCCTAAATATGCCTCCTCCATTCACCTTCAATCCCATGTTTTCATGAATTGCATGCTCCAGAATTGGTTTCACAGCCCGAACCATCTTTATCTACATAATTATGTTTTCTCAAATATCATATTCTTTTGTGTTTTCATTGAGTATAATGAAAACAAAATGTTATATTCCTTTATTTTCTTGATAGATCGTTGAGTATAATGAAAATCAAATATCATATTTTTTATTTTTCTTCTATTTTTCATAATATGATAGATCATTGAGTATAATGATCATATTCCTCTTTTTCACAATAGATCATTGAATATAATGAAAACAAAATGAAAAAAGGAAAAGAAAGTTATATTTCATGTTAAACAATGATAAGTAAAACAGTTTTTCTTCTATAATAAACTCTTAAAAAGTGAATTACTGAATATGATTTCAATGAAAAACACGTACAGTTTTATGTAGAAATAAATAGACGTTGTATATTTAAAAAATGCAGAAATGAAGTGTTAATAAATTTTGAGCTAATTTTTTTCTCTTACTATCAAGTCAAGTTCAGTAGTTTGAAACTGCCATTTCAAACAATTTCTTCCATTCTATCAAAATATTTTCACTCTATTGTGATATATACTTACAGATGCCTTAATTTTGTTTTTCTATTCTATGAACATAGATCTACAACAAATTTTCTTAAATTTTGTTGTTCTAACTTTTGATAACAACCATTTCTGTACAAGAATCTTTATATAACTCTTTGAGCATTAACATTAATATAATTTCATCCCTCCTCCAAAGGAGAAACATTGAATATAAATACTGAAGGCACTAAAGTGAGACAATAAACACTATAACTAGATTCTTATATGCTGCCCAACAAAAAAAAACACAAAACACTTTGAATATAAACAATCATGAATATACCTGAACTGAAAGAGAATTAACGATATAACTAGAATCCTTGTGACCACCCTTCATGGCCAACACATTCTCCACCACCCATTTGGATTCAAATTTCGGCATCTCCATTACTACTAACTTTAGTTGCTGTATCCGTAGAATAAAGTACATCATCATCATCATCATATGTATATATATAAAAGAAATTTGCTTCTTTAGATTCAAGGATACTACAAGTATATTCTCTAAATGCTATAAATTCAATATCTTTTTGAGATCTAGATATTGTAACAAATTTGACTATGAACTCTCGAATTTGTGCTTTTTCAAATGTGAAATACACTAAGAAACTTGATGACGAAATCTCAAATTTTCGTAAACCATATAAGCTACTTCTCAAGATCTTGAAGAAACTTGTTGATGTGCATATTTTAAAACTCCATATGACCATATTTATAGACATTGATATATATGATAACGTGATCATGCAGATGTTATTCTATTTCTTTTCGATTTGGTCGTATGTGATTCAATGAAAAGGCATCTTAAGAATTATGAAAAGGCATCTTAAGAATTTTTACTGTGAATGGTCCACAGAAATTAAGTATATTAAACAGAGATTTATTATTATTTTCTTTAGAGGACATTATTGCCGTTCATGTCGCTCAAAAGATGCGAACAATTGACCATCAATATTTTATCGGTGCAAAGTACAACGTGAGAAATGAAAGGCATCTCATTTGCACATGAAAAATTGCAATTCCCACGAGGTAACTTGTACTTATTTATTCCCTAAATTTTTGCATGACAATAAGTTAAAATTTAGAAAAGTTGTTTGGCTTATTGGTACCTTAGGCAGCATTATTTTATATCTTATTGGAAGTGGGGAAGTTTTGAGGGCCCTTTTGGTTGTTAGAATATGGTTTGGGAATTAAAATTTGGAATTCTAGATTTGGAGTTCTAGAACTTGAAATTTAGATTATGATTTTCAGAATTTAATTTGAAACTGTTTGATGCAAATCCAAAATATTTGATATTCTGAATTTGTTATTATAGACTTATTTGGTTCAAACCCAAAAATCTGACATTCAATATCCAAAACAATTGAGTCTATGGGAGACTTGCAATTTCTGTCTCAAAAAGTATGAATAAAGAGGGCTAAATAGGCGGTTTCCTAGGCATATTTTAGTGGCTTAGCATTTTAATTATAGTGGGCACCTTTGTTTGCAACCAGATGGTTAATTATTTTTAGAGGAAGACTATGTGGGATTGTTCCATGTGAGTAACTTTTTTGATCGAGTTCAAGAGTCTCCTATGATGAGTGCTCCCCTTAATGCCACAAATGCACACAAAAATAGAGAAACAACAATTTGAGAGAATGCAATATGGGCTTCTTGTTATTGCCGCAAATGTAGAGTTACAAAATTACTATATGCAAACCCACATGGGCACCTTCTTTACATCATTCTAGAAGACAGAGGTGTGACTTTCACACAGAATTGCCCTAGACAACTTACATGCCTTCCTTATATCGATTTTTTTAATTGCCCAGGAATGTTCTACACATTAAGCCCTAACCCTTGAGGTTGACCTATTGGCAATTTGGCTAGGTTAAACTATTTGATGTTGTCATTTATGGAAATATATCAACTCTATGAATAGGGTAGATCATGGAGATTTAATTATGATAGTTAAACTTAGAAAATTGTTTAACTATCATATAGTTTAAATCTGGTAGAACAGATCTAGAGTTTTGATCAACACAATTTATAGAGGCAACATTGATACATGCAAAGTTAGGTACAAATACTTGACATCATGATGGTGACATATGCAAGTGCACAGGTTAGTACCGATAATAAATCACACTGGTGTAATTATAAAATATCAAGAAATATACCTGGTTGTGAGGCCTTCTGGGTTACAACCATATACAATGAAATTAGAATCCAAGCTTGCATTTTATCTTCTCTTGAAGCTTCTCCTATTCCTCTACTATCGAATTTTTATGTTTCCACATCGAACCAACCTTCTAATATAACCAAGCTAGAAGTCGACTAGTCAAGCATTTAATTACATTATAGGTCCAACCTTGGAGATGTAAACCAAAACCAAAGAAAATAGAAACATGAAGTGATACACACTTAAAGGGAATTTCAAACATGTCTTGGGAGTAGGCTGCAAACTTTTCAACACGCAAGTGGACATAGGAAACTACGAGAAAGAAAATATTGCACCTCGCAAGAAGAGAATCACATGAAATAGGAACCACAAAGAACAACATTGAACTTGAGAAAAAGCAACGAACAAGGCTTGCGCACTTAGGAGGAGGATCTAGGAGAGGTCCTCTACATGAAGTTAACTGTGTATAGAATAAAAATGCAAGTAGCAATGACTACTTTATGAACAATACATTGGTACATAAAATAATAAATGTTTTTGTTCAATGCAAGATTTCCCAAGACCCAAGATGCTCTTGCATTAGACACCTAGGGTTAGTAAAGAAATGATGTTCACATTAGGTACTACTCATATTTTGATTGAATCATTAGGGTCCAACTCATTTTGTGTAATCCATGAACTACCTTCAATTGGTTTATCTTTCCATAGAACTAGGTATTCCATGTAGTCTTTTTCTCTTGTACTCTTGCTTATTTTACTATTTAGGATTCTCTCAATGTGATCTTTCTATTTCTTAGGATAATCTGGGTTATCTTCAATCTCATCATCAAACTCAGAGTACTAAATGATATCTATAATGTTGAATATAGGTGATATATCCATGTCTTCTGGTAATTCCACTTCATAAGCATTTCCACTATCAAATTTCTTTAGAACCATAAAAGGTCCAAATTTCTTCATTTTTAGCTTACTGTAGGTACCAATTGGAAATCATTCTTCTTCAAATGAATTGTAACCCCATCTCAAACTTCAAAAGATTTGTCTCTTTCTCTTATTACCTCTCTATTTATAGTTCAGATTGATGTCCTCTAATTTCCCTTTAACTTCATCATGTAAAGTTCTCATGAAAATTGGAAAATCTTTAGCATCATCACTTCTTCTTGTCTCAGTAGGAAAATTACTCAACTCTGTGGTTCCTTTAGGATGAAATCAAATAACATTCTTAAATGGTGTCTTCTTAGTGCTTCTATTCATAGAATTATTGTATGAAAACTTTGCTTGTGCTAAAACTAAATCCCAGTTACCAAGCTTATCTCCAACCAAACATCTCAACAAATTACCCAAACTTCTGTTCACAACTTCAATTTGTCCATCTATCTGAGGGTGAAATGTAGAACTAAACTTCAATTTAGTATTCATATTTCTCCAAAGTGTCTTCCAAAAGTAACCAATAAACATAGTATCTCTATCTAAAATAATAGCATTAGGAAAACCATGCAATCTTACCACTTCCTCGAAGAAAAGCCTAGCTACATGTCATGTATTAGATGCCTTCTTACAAGATATGAAATGACCCATTAAAAAAAATGTCAACTACTACCAAAATAGAATCATTACCTCTTTGAGTTATGGGCAACCCAAGAAAAAAATCCATACTAATATCTTCCCAAGGCTTATCAGGTACATGCAAAGTTGAATATAATCCCCCATTTTGAATAGTTCCTTTTTCTGTTTGACAAATTTTGCAACCTCTAACCATTCTCTATACATCCTTATCAAACTTTGGGCAAAAGTATCTATCTAAAATCAATTTCATAGTCTTATCAATCTCAAAATGTCTAGAAATTTCACCACTATGTTTCTCCTTCATTATCTTCTCTCTCATAGATACCCTCGGTATAAAAAGCTAAACTCCCTTAAATAAAATATCCTCTTAAATGAAATAATCAGTCCACTTATCACCTATTCTTCTTTCCTTACAAGCTTTCTAGAGTTCTATAAAATCTGTTAGAAATAGGAATTAAATGAGGCGGGGGGGGGGGGGGGGGGGGTTCACTAATACATTTGGCATTGATTTGTGATGGCTAGGTGTCGCAATTACGACTGCAATGTGTCACCACTGCGACAGTAATAGACGTCATTATTTTTTAGTCGCAAATTATGACGTCTATCCTATGCCGTCGCAATTATGATGCCTATCTGTCGCTATGAAACCACTTTATTAAGACATGAACCTCATCACAATGCTTGTGGCGTATGTCACAATTGTGACGGCCGCCACAAACATTGTGACGGGGTCACGATGGCATCTACCGATGGGGTCACTATGGCGGCGACGTTGACGGCTGTCACAATGCTTGCTGTGGGAGTCGCAATTGCGATGTCCACAGCAAGCATTGCGATGGGGCCGCTGTGGCAGTGACGCCAACGACCGTCACAATGCTTACTATGGGAGTTGCCATTGTAACATCCATTGTAAGCATTGCAACGGTGCCACTATGGCAGTGACGCCAATGGCATTTGCAATGATGGGATGGATGTCACAATTTTGACATCCCCCGCAAGCATTGTGACAGGGCCACTGTGGCGGCGATGCCAGTTGGCATCGCCGCTAGAGTGACCTTGCCGCAAGCATATTCAGCCTGCTGCTTCAACCACAAACATATTTGCAAGTTTGAGAAGTAGAAATATATCTCCATTTCTCACATTTATTTGATGAATTTTGGAAGTATAAGGAAATATTGGCTGTAGGGATCTAACGTTGAACCATTGAAATTTTTTGAAGTAATGCATCTTTTCATGATATTTTGACTTCATTATCAACTTTTTGTAGTGTCTGCCATGTTTTCTGAATGGTTGCCAGCAATGTGATTTTCCCTCTGTTTTATAGGTTTTGCCCCAACATTGGTTTGGCATTGAGCTTGACAAAAAAATCTATCTTGCATTATGCTACAGTTTCTCTTGATTTGTTCTCGTGAATGAATTCCCTTTACCAGCAATCTTGGCTTTTCTATTTGAAAGTGATTGAAAAGGATTGCTCTATTGATTGGAATATTTTCCATAAGAGTCGTCTATGACATCTTCATCCTATACTTGTTCAACCTTTTTCCTTCTGCCATGGTCATATTCTTCATCCCTGCATAAACCACACAAGATTATGGAAACACAATAGCATAGACATAGATAATTGATTATTGTCCATAGAAACACTTTATGCATGAGTAGACTACTATGCTATTATTTATAGATAGAGCCCCATCTTGTTGGCATGTTTCTCCTCTATCTGTAAAGCTATTATTTGACTGACGGGGAGCAGACAAGTTTTTCTCCGTGCTAATTTTAGAGTCTTGCTCAACATCAGAATATTGTCTAGCTTTACTTAAACCAAGTCTGCCAGGAACTTCTCTTTGTTTCTTTAGCTTAGTACCATTTCCACTAGAAAGTTTCTTGTTTACAAGGGGCATCGGAGTATCACAAAATTTAGCAATGTTACACCCATTCTGAACCACACTAGCTGTAATTTCTGATGTCTTAGTTTGCTACACAAAAACATAGAGAGCAGACAAATTTTTCTGTGTGCTAATGTTAGAGTCTCGCTCAACATCAGAATATTGTCTAGCTTTACATAAACCAAGTCTGCCAGGAACTTCTCTTTGTTTCTTTAACTTAGTACCATTTCCACTAGAAAGTTACCTGTTTACAAGAGGCATCAGAGTATCACAAAATTTAGCAATGTTGCACCTATTTTGAACCACACCAGCTATAATTTCAGATGTCTTGGTTTGCTGCACAGAAACACAACCATTTATTTTGTTTCATAGACCCTTTCCACGAGATTGTTGTGGATACTTAGAAGTGACTAAACATGCAAAACTTTTTGCAGTTGGATACTCTTTTCCAGAAGGCATTTTTGTAGAGCATTTTTGCTTAAGAAAAATGTCAGCCTTCTTAAGCTGTAACTTTGTGCATTTCTTCCTTTCATTGGATTATTTCTTCCTCAAAATATGCATTGCTCTTAGAAGAAAATGCCCCTTGAAAGATAATTCTTGTAAAAATTAAGGACATGGAAGATGCTTCATAAGCTTCAATGTGTTTCTACTAACAAGGTAGTGGTTGTCCTCATGGTGTTTTTGGTACTTTTGGCTGGAAATACATTTAGTTTCTTGACTATATTTCTGCAACCTATGTGGATGCATAGCTTTTACACATGACCCATTCATTTCCCTTCCCTTATAGAGAAAAGTACCATTTTTGCCTCCTTGCCAAAAGGAACATATAAAGATTCATTAGGACTAAAAGCAATTTTCTCAAAAACAAACATATACACTGCAATATTAATACAAAAAAAAAGCACCTAAAATAAAGAACCATCTTCTAGGGATAGGAGCTTAGTAGCCTCACTCTCATTATCTATAGAATTGTGGACCACACTACCATTCTCTAGATGGTCACCAGCTACAAGTTTACCATTTGAATCATTTTTTGGAAGTTTAGTAGCATGATGCTGAGTAATAATACCTGTCAAACCATTTGTAGAATGTTTGACATTCTCATGATCTGTTACCATTAATTTTTGAATAAGCTTCAGAATTTCTACCAATATAGTTCTCATTATCATTGCTCACATCACAGTTCTGAGAATGTCTAACAACCATATCATTAAAATTACCCACAGAATCACTTCCCTTTATTTCAGATTCCTACTTCATAACATTATTACTAGACCCATTCGATGTGCATCCATTACTTATGGTATGACTTGACTAGAAGACATTATTTGTTTGAATACCATTGGTTCTTGGAGGCACCATCTGTAATGTAGCATCATGATCTGTTGATGATATGGATTTACTGCATGAATGGCCAGAACTTGTGTTCTTTTCTAGACTTTCTGAAATGAAATTGACATTTGAAATTTTTTCTACTTGTTGGGGTATCTTGTTTACACCTGCAACACTAAAAGAGATTGTTGTCATTTGGAAAGAATGCATGTTTTTTGTCACCTGGGGGGCATATGAATCTTGTAAGTGCTTTTCCTTTGGATGTCCAATGTTCAATGACACCCTCTTCTTTAGTTTAGAGCCATTATACTGAGATTCAGACCCACCTGCTATTTGAATGCTAGTTTTCCTATCTCGTATATAGAATAGCATGTAAGCTTTCTGGGAAAGCACACTTTTCTCATTGACTGAATAGACCTAGAGTACAAAATATCATAAGAATAACTTCAATCAATCTAAGCAACTTCAGTGTAATTAGTGTTACCATATAAAGAAAAGGTTCTACATAAAATTGTAGTTCTTTTGTGTATTTTGTTATACACAAATTATAATGAGCTTGCTCCACAAAATTAAACATGTCTTCACAAATGTAGCAAATGTATACCTGATTATAATCTAAAGCATGCCAGATGCCCGTGGATGAACAAATAAAGTAGAAATAATGACCAGAATTTGTGCTCCAGCCATTATGAACAAGAACACCATAAAGAGTGTACTTAAAATTGCCTTCCTGTGATTGATCAATAGACAGAGAAACTAGAATATCATTCAAATGTGCAAAATTTATTAAAAAACTAGTAGATATTACAAAAACTATATTATTAGATTCCACTGAAAATGTGATCCGCTGGCAAATAATATTGTAAGGGCTACTCACATGTGAACTACTAACAAATGGTTTGAGATCCAACGTACAACCAAAGTCTACTTTTTTTGTCAATTTTTCCTCTAGATCCAACTACACTAAAGCGCTTGAGATGAATTGCAAGAACATGTGGTCCTTTATCAATTTTGAGTTGTTTTAGAGCCTTCACTTTTACTTTGCATCATTCACATTGATATCTTTTCACTCCCCCATCTAACTTCTCCACTGCCATGTAATGGGATAATGCTTTCAACAAGGAATCTGCTTGAATGATCTCTAGGCTCAAATCTAAGAAAGGATCAAATTTATTTGAGCAATAAGAACATTGTGTGCACTTCGTCTACAAGCTAGGTTGAATCAATTGTTAATGAATAAAATCCTTTTCTAAGACTATAACCTAGAGTTCATTTGTAATAATTCAATACTGATATGTTTTTAAAAAAGAAGGTTTCAGAATCTCATGAACCCCTTTTTAAGCTATCATTGAATAGATTTTTTTATTTAAGTGTTGTCAATATTAAATTTTAATGGAGCTAGGAATTAGTTTGAGAAAGATTGAAACATGTTATCATTCAATTCCTTCATACAACATAATTATTTATGATCCAGGTTGGATACAATTACAAAAGAAAAAGGGATTTAAAAAAGAAATTGATCAACCAATATGTAGGTGCCATGATGAGATGACACAGACCTATCCATATGCAAGAACTATGGCATTATAACCTTGGAATAAACCATCAACAAGTGGAGCAACACATTCTCCAAAAATCATTGATGATGGAGAACCAGTGTTTCCATACACGTGATCAAATGTAAATGAATACGTACCAATTTGCACCTACAAAATTATAATAAAAAATTGGTAGAGGTTAGAAATATACTCTATGACTCCATTGAATGTAAAATCCAGATCTCACAATCTATATGATTAAAATACAAGGCATTAATGAATTTCAATAAATTGAAGCAAGTACTGAGAAAATATGCATCATGCACTATTTAAAAAATAAATGGCATGATAGTATTTTCATGTGCACATATTAATATACAAAAGAAACTAGTAGTTTGAAAGCTGTGTCTGATACAGAAGTGTAATTAATTAACAAGAGAGTTGGAATTGTAAAGATTATTGTTACTGTATTTCTAACAATATAGTTTTATAATGAAAAAAAGTTCTGTCAAGTTGCTCAACACACACACACACACACACACACACACACACACAGAATATTAATTTGTGTAGATTCAATTACTAAGAGTCCAATTTAAAAGTGTGCAAATTTGGCTTGAGATGCTAACTTTATAAAGTCATCTGCAAGTTGATCATGAAAGATAGCATCTCCATTTCATTATTTTGCATCTTTTCTCTTAATTAATGAAAATAAAACTTAATGTGTTTGAATCATTCATACATTGGTGGATTCTTCACCATCTTCAAAATATTGAGCATTGTAGTATATTGTTGGAGAAGGATTGGAGAAAATAAAAACATCACCTTAGATTCTATAATACCAAATTGTTTTCCATATTGTTCAATGTGCTTCCTTGTAATCTTCTTCTTACATAACTAAGAAACTGCTCTTGAGCTCATGTTGACAATATACCCAATTGTTACTTGCAATCATCAATAGATCTTGTCAAATTTGTATCTATGTAAAAAACTAGGGAGAAGTCATCATCCTTTATGTTCTCTAGTCCAAAGGTTAGAGTACCCAACACATATCTCAATAGATATAGCTATCTTCTAATGTGTTTGCCTAGGTCCTGTCAATATCTTGGAGAGATAACTTGCGAAAATCCCTGCATCTGATTAGGTATTTGTAAGATGGATGAGGATCCAAACCATATATCTGTAGTGAGATTCATTAACCTTTTATGATAAATCATAATTGGAAAACCATGGTTTTCCATTATTCTTTGGCTATCAGCCATCCCAAAGTTTTCAATCAACTCTTTGGGATACTTTGTCCAAGAAACAACTACATGATTATGATTTGTTATACATCTAACTTCAAGGCAGAAAATGCAACTATATAAGATATGTAATCTCAAATTATTTAAATCATGATCCACTTGAAGTCAAGTTTTCACTTCTTACAGTGGTTATAGGATTGTCAACATAAACAATCAGGATGACAATCTCAGTTGTTGTCTAAAAGACTTTGACATAATTCATGAGCTCAAAGGTGCTAATAAATCTGTGTTGTACCCTACACAAGGAGTTTACTTCGACCCATACAATGATTTGATCAATTGACATAACTGATGCTCTAGGAATCTCCTTGAACTTTCTTTACAATCTACTGTACTCTTGAGATGCATTGACCTGCTTTTGATAATCTGTGGACACTAACATATTTACTTCTTTCTTTCTTGAAATTCAAATCCTCTTGGAGATTCCAACTCAAACATGCATCTTCACACCCATTTGGTGAATGCACCATCCAAATTTAGTAAATGTTAAAGGATCAAGCATTTCTGAGGTTATATAACTTCAATTATTTGAACTAAGTGAGGATATTATTTTAATAGAGGCAATCTTGTTTTCTCTCAAAAAAACATATGAATATGGACAATAGGCCATTTCCTCAAGGGCCAAGGATGAGACAAACACTATAGTCCAAGAATTATTCACCTAAATCATAGTCTAATTAGGAAAATCTTAGTCTACAATGATAAGGGCTAATAATATTCACCTAGGGGACCTTTTGTTTCCTTTCTATTGTAAAACAATTGCAACTTGAGAAAGTTCAAAAATAAAGGTTTGACTCAATTTTTACAAAACCACTATACCCCAAAAAAATAAATACTGAAAAGCCTCATACTGAAATATCTTAGATTATTTCTAGGGTAATGTGGCAAGGAATGATATTGTTATCATAGGTCTTTTCAGGTTTTAATGCACAACTATAACAATTTTGGTCATTAGAAAAAAAGAGACTTATACTACAGGATAGACACTGACAGGTGGTCCTAGGTAATATGCATACAAATATACTATATGTTTTAGTTGGTAATGAGTAGATAGAAAGTTGATAATCCAAACAAAAATAGATACTTTAGTTAAACAAGAGAAGACAGAATGTAGATTATCCACTTTATCAAAATTCAACATAAGTAAAAACTAGCACAAACATGTCTTAACATGAATATAATATGCTTTGAAAGATATGTGATGCCTTGTGCTGTCCAATCCCTGTGCTCTTACACATACATTATGGTGGGACTGTCATTAGGATTCTACTTTCTTTTTGATATATTCTAGGTTTCCATTGAGGCTTGAATATGCTATCCTATTTGAATTTGTTCTACTCATTTTACCCCTATTAATTTTGACCTTCAAAGTTATACATGCATACCTTCACCTATACACAACAAAAGCCCAAGCTGATTTGGGATTTAAATTGTGCCTCTTAGCACAAAGAAAAGGGCAAGTGAAAGGAAACATTAATTATTCCTGCTTAAATTCACCAATTAAATAATACATACTAAATACATCAGGAGCCTGATTTACATTTCTAAATAAATAACACTATACCATGTAGAGAAGGGCCACATGACAAGAAGTGTCTCTCTTTAGCCCAAGAGGAATGCAGCTGATGTAATAAAGTAATTTTTTGAGGTTTAACTAACAACATATAGAAAGGAGAGATAAACAAGGATAAACAAATTGAGTATCATGACCGATGAAGATAAGGAAGAAAATTGGAACAAATAGTACAATAAAGGAGCATTGAAGCATACCTCAATGAATGAAACTCTTAACTGAAATTCTGCTTGATTTTTCAATGTTTCAGTTTTTCTAAATATCACCTCCATAACTTGAGGAATAATTCCTATCTCCTCATCTTCTGCATAACCAGTGCCCATGGTGTATGTCTTGCCAGAACCATTCTAGAATAAGATGTAAATGTCATCCAATGTGAATCCAATAGCAAACATTTAATCAAGTAGTACATGTTAATGAAAATAAAACTTAATGTGTTTGAATCATTCATACATTGGTGGATTCTTCACCATCTTCAAAACATTGAGCATTGCAGTATATTGTTGGAGATGGATTGGAGAAAATAAAAACATCACCTCAGATTCTATAATACCAGATTATTTTCCATATTGATCAATGTGCTTCCTTGTAATCTTCTTCTTACAAACCTAGGAAACTTCTCTTGAGCTCATGTTGATAGTATACCCAATTGTTACTTGCAATCGTCAATAGATCCTGTCAAATTTGCATCTATGTAAAAGATGCTCGTGTCCTTCCACTTGAAAGGGGCCTTAGCAAGACATAGTGTTATAGGTCTAAACATAGGACAAAATAGAGAAATATTTAGTATCTTATTGAGCTTCACTTTTTTTTGAGAATAGTTTAATATTCTCTACTAAATAGGGCCAACCACGTGAAGGTGGAAGCTCATTTGGCCCCACCCCCCTCCTCCTAACATCACTCTACATTCCCCGTTAACATCTAACATTCATTCATTCTTTCAACCATTAATAAAATGTAACATTCAATCAATATCATATGATAACATTCAATCAACATCACATGATAACATTCATTAACACATTAGATTCATTAACATGCAACATTCATCAATATTTTGCATTAACACATAATTCATGAACATTCATTAGCACATAATTAAATTCATTGAGACATAAAATTTAGTCATTATCAATTAAGGTATTTAGATGACAATCATTTCTATTTTTTTCTTTCTATTTCTTTTTTCTATGTAAGCTCTAAGAGGAGCATCAGTGTCATCATCAATTCCCGCCTCATCAGTTGTTCTATTCTCTTTTCTTGATGATCTCAAATTCCTATGCTGTTGCAAAAGGGGGACCTCTACAATAACAAATAAAAGAGTTAAATTAAAAATAATTTATTATAATTTTTACAAGTATTTAATTATTTTAAATAACATAACTATTGCGCTCTTTACCTGATCTGACCACATAATTTTGTCTGGACTCAACATCAACATGCTCATGAACATCGACCCCTCGGTCCTCTACAACTACTACACAAACTGTTAGGTTAATCCAAACACCAATTGCAATTACATATAACAAATTTAATAGCAAATGTATACCTCCACCACTGGGATGTACATCATGTGAACCTTTAGCATCCACAGATTGTGTAGAAGGATTGTCAGGCTACATTCCAACATCCTACGCATTGTTATCATTGCTTTCTTAAAACATATATACTCACTTTATATTGGAACTTAACATCAAATAGACTAATTGGTAAAGTATTCAATTTGAAATAAATTTCATTTAGCTTATTTACATGTGGCTCAGATGCATCATTATTAGAACCTTCCACACTGATTTCAGCTCGTAGCCATTCAGCCACGGCTCTATAGCCTTGTTGGAAGCCAATTCTCTTATCCTCTTCTGTGAGGCATCTCTTGAACTCTGAGACCTACATTTTTGTGTGGTATGGTGAATTTTATTTGCATTGTTTCATCAACCAATGGAGGGTAGTTAAAATATCAAAAGGAAATGGTAAATAGTTAGCAAGGTTTCCAACCCTTGTTACACCTTATTTTGGTCATGTTGGAGATGTTCTAAACTATCTTTGGTGTTTGGGAGTCCTAGAGGATCCAATTTCACTCTTGGTTGGGTGTGTAGAATAAAGGTCAAGTCCTGCAATCTGCCCTGTAACTGGTAACAACAAGTTTTCCTTAGACCTGATTTGTTTTGGGTTGTGTTGATGTTTGTTTTGGATTCCTTTTATGTTAGAGGGTTGGAGTTTTCCAAAAAACTTATTATCAAGGTTGGGTGTATGAGGCCTTGAATGGTACAAGGGAGAAGTAACTAGTATGCAACCTTATGTGATGAGTTGAGTCCATGAATTAAAGGAGCAGTTGTAACAGAAGATTAGTTCCTTTTTTGAAGGTGAATCAAGCCTTGAATGTTCTTGTGGAGAATAGAGGATTGGGGTGATAACTTGAATTTTTTACTTGTTCCAAGGTGCTAGGAATTTGTTGGTGCTTCCAAAGCGTGTTATCATATATTGGTGTGGAGGAACACTGAGATCCAAGTTGAGGATTAGGAGCATAGGCAAGCTAGTCTATCATAGCATTTCCCATCACATTATATAAAAAATTTGATACAATTTTTCATTTACTAATACTTACAACTCTTGCTTGAAGTTTCAAAAAACCACCAAAGCTGAGCTTGTGTGTCCCGTGCTTTTCTAGTCTTGCCTTTGTTGCCTTTGATGTGTCAGGCAATCTATGAAAAGTTTGAAATATGTTAAATAGTATAAATATAGAGGTTAATTAGTACATAATTAGGTTCTCGATAGTATCACATACCTTGCTGTACTCTCCACTGGTGTAATATTATTTTTCTTGTTAGCTTTATACTTTCTATCCAAAATCAAAGCCTGCCACTCAGCCTCAGGAACATAGGGCGGATGCTCGTACCTGGGGTTATCCCGTAAATTTTTTTTGTATTGGTCCCTAATATACTTCAAACATAATCCAACTTTTTCAAGGAGCTTGTTTCTCTTGAATGCATGAGGTCCAAAGAGTTGGGTCATGCTCTCTATAAGCTCATCCTTCAATAGTTTGTCTTGGTTATTCCACCTTTTAAGTAAAAAAAAATATGTTAGACTCAAAAATGAAGTGAAGCTACCTTTAATATAGTTCAAGAAATGGATGAAAAGAAAAACTATTCTAGCAATGATATGAAATCAAAATAGTGGTTTGGGTGTTTAGTTAGGATATGATGTTCCATCAGGTACGCAGGGTGGGCCCGAATATTCGTAAACACTCATCACCAAGTTTTCTCCAAAAAACATCATTCCCTACAAAAAAATCATGGGATCATTAGTCAATGAAGAGTGATCAAAAACTAAATTACTATTATATCACTATAGAATAATAATAACTTTAAAGTACTTGGAACATTGCCAGCATCCCCTCCAGGTGGTTGCTCCATATTGTGCCCCTATGTCAAAGATCAAGTATAAAAATGTTAGCCAAAAATTTATTGACTAAATGGTATGTTGGAGTAATTGATTAGAAGTTGGTTTAATAGTATGTACCACCCCCATGATAGTAGCCTCGTTTGTATCTATGCAGTTCAAATTGTAATCAATAAGAAGCTCTTCCCCTGCACGTATTGATTTTATCACACAGATGAATACATGATTTCCCTCGCGTGCCTCAAATATGCAATTGGGTTGCTTTATAGTTGACCCAGGTCATGTACTATTTATAAAACCCACAATATTCCTTGTTTCTTTTGGCCTTCCGTGAATGTATATAGCCACACTTTTACTTTGATTATTGTCTTGTTGTTGTATATAATTTTCTGAGAGGGCATACCTACGCATACTTTTTTTATATTGAACAATATGCATCCAACTTTTTTAATCATAAAATGGTCCAACATACTCCATCAATTTAGAAACTTTGTTGTAAGACACCTTTATGCCATCCATAGAAAGTAGGCCCAAACCATGTAGTGATGATGGTGCTATGCGATATATCCTCTCATTAACACAAAAATCAGTGTTTATTGGAGGAAGTTCCTTGGGTAGCCAATGTTTTTGTAGATGTTGGTACCTCAAGGGCACCTTAATGTCGCCTTCCATCTCATCATCATAAGAACATGACCCCCCTTGAGCAAGGAAAAATTTCATGCGTTTATTGAATTTCCTTCTAGTCTTTTGACCTCTAGTTAATCTCCCTATTCTAGATAAATTGCATGTCTCACTTTCCTCTTCTATTCCTATATTTCTCTCACTCGAAGAAGACACTTCTAACAAATACCTATTCAATGGTACCTGAAAATGGGAGAGATTTTAGAAGACATCAATATTACTATTGATAAGTGTATTAAATAGACTATCTATAAGGAGTATTGACTTATACTTGTCGATCCATGAGACTGTGCGGGATGCTCCTGAAAGGGGTTCAGTTTCCTGCAAATATAATTCAATTATCGTGAGCATAATCACATCATAATCATAATCAAATCCATCATAAGCATCACATAAAAATTAAAAAAATTAAAAGTACACAATATAACACTTAAATCAAGCTCACATTATAAGCCTACTAGGGAAGTAGGCCTAATGAAGGGCTAAAACTGGGTTTTTGTATCAGCTAATGAGTTGAGGGCTTATTCATGTTGGGGACATGCTATTTGAAGTTGTTTGATGTGTGTGGAGGTGGAGGAAACACCTAGTTAAGGTGAAGTCAAGTTTGGTGCCTATTGAGGCATTATGAGCATTTGATAGTTTGTTGATTAGATTGCTTGGATGAATCCATTGGATCGATTGAGGGACATTCATGGGATTATTCCAAAGATGTAGAACCTAAGGTGGAATAAGCATTTGTTGTGCACTCTAATAGGTTATGGATTTGGCTTGGATCAAGGAGAGGGATCTTATGAAGATTCTTGGTTGGTGTTGTGAGAACACTATGGAAGTCCCTCTTGTTATGAATGATTGCAAGTCCACCTAGGGTCTCTGCATCACCTATAGAGGCAGAATTATTAACCAACAAATTGGGTAAGAACTTATATTATGTTTTCCCTATGAATTTTATTTTAGGTACAACTCCCTTTTATAGATATTTAATAAATTCCCTTTTCTAAACTAAACACTTACAAATGCTTTTGACCTGAAAGAAAATAAGGCTCAATACATTCAAGCATCAATATGTGTTTTAAATAGTTTTATTTAATTAATTTAGATTAATAGTTAATTTAGATTAGAAATATTCTATTTGTAGTTGAAACTTGTAGCTTTTAAATAGATAATGAATAAACTATGTAATCATATATATAAGACAAATACATTTCTATCAAGAAATGAATATTAAATAGATTAAGGATTGATGGAATACCTCTAAATTTCATCATCATCATCCTCGTTGTCATCATCATCATCATCATCCTCCTCCTCGTCATCATCATCATCATCATCCTCGCCATCATTGTCATTGTTGTCATCATCATTGTCATCGTCATCATCATCATCAATGTCAACATCATCTTCATCATCATCATGAGTAGTAGCATCATCGCCATCATCTTCTTCTTCTTCTTCTTCATGAAAATTTATGTCAGGAACATCATCCAATAACTGTCGATCATGATCACCATCTACATCATCTTCTACTTCTTCGGTATCTTCTTCTTCCATCGTATTATACTTTATTGGCCTTCCTCCCGATTCATGTCTAACAACAAATGACCAACCCGATTTATGTGGAACCTCTGAGTAAAATACCTGCTCACATTGGCTTGGAAGAACATAGGGCTCATTCCCAACTAGCTCAAATGACCTTATATTAACCATTGTAAATCCATTATCATGTTCAATAACATTTCTATCAGGATCATTTGGATTAAGTCATAGCCTGTACCATTTGACAACGAAGAGTACTAATTTGAAGGAACTAAAGTCACACTCAAGTATATCATCCAAAATGCCATAGTATCAATTTTCAAACTCTCGAGGATGTAAGTCATTTCTAGATGAAATATTAGTCACTTGAAATAATATAGTTATTCCTGAATCACAAGTTTTCTTTGTGTCATCCAACACTTTGACACAAAATTTATGACCATTATAGAACATAGCCTTGTGGTGTTTAACCTGCAATAATATGTGAAACATGTCAAAATTATTGTATCATGAGTTGATAAACATATGGGTGATTAATAAATTTGTACATACCTGGAAATCTCTTAAACCACTTGCTAAATCTATTTCTGTTTGCGTAACATTGGAATCTCCATTAGGATGAGCTTCTTTAACCAATGAAGATACACCTTTCCATGTTAATGTCTGACTAGAATGTTGACATCGTTCAATCCATATTGTCATCCAATCAAGATTGTTTGCAATATACAAATGCATTGCATCCCACTCTCAAGCACCTGTACAAAAAAATAAAAATAGACAACTTACAACCGATTTACTTTAAAGATTAAGAAATAATTTATTACAATAACATCTTATAATTTATTACCTCTCACTTTCCTCAATGTACCTTTCCCCATCAAGTACTCCCCATCTAATTTTTTAAAAGGCTCGAGATCCCAAATGCAATCTACATGGATATTTGATGCAAACTTAGGAAGATATTTAGTAATGTACACCATAGTCTGGTATACCATACATCCCTCTACCATAGAACCCTTAGGATGTGCTCTTTGTCAAACTAAAGCCTTCAAAGATTTCAAGTGCCTCTCAACCATCCACATTGACCTAGTGTGTATAGGTCCACACAATTCAATCTCCTCAACTAGGTGTATGAGGTAGTGTTCCTGTGCATTGAAAAAAGTTGGAGGTAGACACTTTTGCATTTGACACAGTAAATGAGGAATTATTCTCTTCCAATAGTTTATATCTTCTTTATGGATTTCTTTAGATGGCAACCACCTACATTAAGAGATTCAAGTCACAAAAAATATATAGATACGAGACTTTACAAAATAATATACAATAGATTACATAGCAAGAAAAACAAATCATGAATATAATAAATATATACAACAAATTTAATAGATATTATTGCTTACCTCATGTATTTTCCAAGATTGTATATCACTTGTTTGATATTATTGTTGAAGGGCTCTAGGAGAGATAGAGGAAGCATGTACTACAGTAATTATAAACCAATCATTTCATTATTTTCTAACATAACATAATGAATAGTACACATATTTTATGAATATATTGTAAATACAAAAGAGCATAACTTACCTTGATGAAAGTATGCCAATCATGCGTTTTGAGCCTTGGCCCAAATTCACTTTTTTTTGATATGAGATTTTTTATGTTCACAGCAAATCCTGTGGGAAATTGAATTTTTCATATGAATTCTTTTATGGCATCACTTTGCTGCTTCGTTAATAACCAAGGAAGGGCACTTATATTAATCTGATCTCTGTTTCTATTTGAGTGAATGAAATTCTTCAATGCATGATTGGATTCATCAATGTCATTACAAATTTTGACAATTTTTTCTTTGTCACACTTTCCATCCAATATTTTCCACAATGTCTCTGTTATATTCTTTCCAATATGCTTAGTATCAAACAAATGCACAATTTGTAAGTGCTCATAGTAGGGCAACCTACTAAATTATCTGGGATAGCTTTTTAGTCCCTTTGGAAGGTTGTCAGTACTGCCTTGACGACCTTCACAATCATCAATTACACAATTAGTAAACAAAAATCACAATAGAAATATATAAATTACAAACATAAACCATTAGGTAGAATGACATTACCTCAACGATTAATTCTATTATATTCCAACTTCCATAGGCGAGGTGTCATTCTTCATGGCTTTGATGTAGTATCTTCTTTCCCATTGAAAAGATGTTTTTCCGTACTTCGATACTTATGATTCCTGTGGAGGAAGTGTCTACACTCATCAAACACCTACTTTCCTAAAATTTTTGAATGCCGAGATTTCATCTTTGGACCACAAACTGGACATGAAAATTTTCCCTTTGTTTGAAGACCTACAAGATAATGATATAATTGGATTATTAAATATGTTGATTTTTATAATTAGAATTATCATGCACAACTTGAATTCACTATAACATACCACAAAAATGTGTTAGGCCTGGGGCATCATGTATTGTCCATGCAAGTATTGCATGGAATTAAAATTGTCTTTGTCCTATTGGTCTAGACACATCATACATAGTGACACCATTCCATAACTCCACCAACTCGTTGATAAGAGGCTCAATATATAAATTCATATCTTTTACTTGATATTTACCTACTTGAATTAACAGTAACATTACATAATTATTGTGACTGTTTTATTGCAAGATTTGTAAGTACATGTAAATTAATAACTATCAAATGATAAGATACTTGGAACAATCATTTCCAACATAATGTGCTGCATCTTTATTGACATCCACAGAGGAATGTTATTGTTGATAACAAAAATAGGCCACACTAAGTAAACAGATCTCATCTCTCCAAATGGATTGAGACCATTCGCTGCCAATGAAAGCCTAAGATTATGAGGTTCTTCTTTGAAGTGTTGCCACTTTTTCTCTATGTGCATAAATGCCGAACCATCCGCAAGGATAGAAATAATGTCATCTTGACTTCTATTGCATGCATGATAATTCATAAATTGAGCCAAGCTACTACACCTGAATAATTGTCACATCCATGGAATAACAGGGATGTAACAAAGAACCTTTTGAGACACCCTTTTTGTTAGCCAATCTATTTGATATCTACTCATACGACATACAGGGCATTGTGTTGCAAATTCATGTTCTTTATAATATATAATATGATCATTGGGACAAGCATGTATTGCTTCATACTCTATTCCAATATCTTTCATAACAGTAGATAATTCTCGATATGAGCAAGGTAGAATATTTGATGGTGGTAACAAAAATTCACCTATCAATCTACAACAAAAAATATAAGTTGTTAATATAAACAATATTAGTGGTACATTATTCACCCTTTGTGAACTATAAAGACATATATGACATACCTTAACATACGTGACATTGTTATGTTGGATAAACCATTCATAACCTTCAAGTTCAACAACAACAATACAATAGAGAGAAGAGTTGTTTGGGAGTCTTTGTATAGGGGCTCGTATGCCTTCTCAAGTAGAGGTACATTGAGGCTATCATCATCATCATGATCAGATATGCTTGGACTAAATGTGTCATGGATAATGTATTTATACCATCATCTTCAATTGTGTTTTGTGGCACATGATCATCATCTTCCATGGGATCATTATCTTCACCTTGGATATTCGCACCTCCATGTTACTCCACTTCAAAAACCATATTCTTTGGATTGTTGTGGTTCATATCATGTACTTCCCTGGGGAGATCAACCTATATAAAATTGATTAACATAAATAAACCATGATAATCAACTCATCATCAAGTGATTTTATATGTATATAAATTGTTAAAATGATATAATGAACAACTTACCAGTGGATGATAGTCATGCCCCCCTTCAATGTGACCATTCTCCCTACAATGTCTCTTAACTATTTTGATTAGCAATCTTCTACGGTTTAAGCCCTTACAAATTTTTCAAGGACAATAACATTTTCCATCACCTTTTCTTTTCAAGTTAGACCACAATCTAGCAATTGTCTCCCTATTTTGTTCTTCACTTATATTATCTGACATGATCATTCTTTATAGGAAGCAAAAATCGGGCTATGAAAACTTTGGTCTACAACTTTCACAAACTAAGCAAAACTGTCAAAAGTACACAAATCTTCTTCGACCTAGCTAAATACTTTAATCTTTTAAAAATACTTTCTTTGACTTTATTCCTAAGACATTTAACCCAATCACCTTTTATAACATTTAGTTAATTGCTCTAGGAAAATTTGTGGATAAGATTATTTGTAAAAATTTGGACAACCACCTGAAGGTCTTATATCAAGAGACCTTACAACATTAAGCCACTAAAAGAAATTTCAAAACATATAAGCTAAAAGTCTACTTAAAATATACATTAGATTAAAAAATATACAATTTTCATACTCGAGTGTGCGGCTATAACTCGTGCAACGACCTTCTTGCTTAGTTGTAGAAGCTCTCTAGTAATCAAATTATACAAGCTACAAGGCCTAACAACAATTTCAAAACATATAAGCTACAAGTCAAGAAATATTAGATGACATGGCGAAAGGAACAAAATTTACAAGCTTTAGCAAGACATATTAAATGACATCATAGTGCTAGAGAGATCACAATTATATGAGTCAAAAATAGTCATGAAAAAGCACATAAATTAGTTATTATCTGCATTGTCATCTAGCTTCAGAAACTGTGAAGTTTTTCATCAGGTTTATTGCAAAGCTGTAGTGTTTTTTATTGGCAGAACTAGGGATGCAGTGTAGGCTTTCTATGGCAGACTAGGGTTTCACGGTTGGAGATTCATGGCATAGAGCTAACCATACACACCAAATAGAGAAAATAGTACACAAAAAGATAGCTGAGACTGTTAAAACTAGAGCCAAAAATTAATAAAGAAACACTACAACCAATATACCCTGGGAATATCTATTTGGAGTTGAAGAAGGAGTTCACTCTTTATGTAGTCCTAAATATGTGAAGAAGATGAAAGAAAGAAAGAAAAGATTTATTAAAACAAAAATGTATTACCACATGTAAGAAACTACCATTATATTAAAGTTTTTAATTTTTTTTTGGCATTTTTTTCAAAGGGAGAGAAGATCTAAACATGAAATATGTAGGTATGGAAGGAAGGAAGATCGCGGTATAAGAGAACATCTGAACACGAGCTAAAGAAGAGCTAAAATATACATATGCATTGTTGACAAGGGATAGAAATGAATGAATATATAACAAGGAGAAAATAATCAGTAAAGGAAGGGACGTGAAGATCTGATACTACAAATTTGATGTGATCAATCATAGGTGATTTTTCTCTTAATAGGGTATTTATGTTAAAAATTATTGTGTTTAAATGTGTGGATTATTGTGTTACATGTTATTTTATTCTTATTTTTTGTATACTTCTTGTTGATGTAACTTAGTACATGAAGTATATAGTTAAAAGTTTATTACTCTGATACTTGGTGAAAGCTAACAATTTACTAGTGAAGGATGAATTAGATATTATTATGAAGTTTTAATATAGTTCCCAAGTTGATATAGGAAAAGTTTAAGTTTGTAAGATGTTGAGAGTTTTTTAAGGCCCTATTCGATAGCCGAGGAAAATTGAGCCCCCCTCCCTCCTTAGTTATTTAACAAAAACATGTCAAGGTATCCAACAAAGGATCATGGGAAAGAATGGGATGCATTAATACCATATGAACAATATGCCTATAATGAATGGACAAATAGGAGAAATGGTATTAGTCCTTTTAAGATAGTATATGAAAAAAGATAGAGGATATTTTAAATTGAGGGATATGAAGAGTATGGATAAAAGGAGTTCTCATGCTGAATATATAGTAGAAGCAATGAGAGAGGTTCATGAAAAGGTGAGAGCTAATTTATGGAAGTGTTTACAAGGTTGCTACCCCACACACTAGAAGAAAATTGTACAGGAATCCCTCACTGCACACGTTTGTCTTTGAAATGATGACAAGTAAAAGAGTTGTTAGGGTATACCTAAAAGGTGTGGGATAGGAAGAAATTTAGCAGTATAGATATGTTGATTGAAGAAATATAAAACCAAATTGCATTTGACAAGATCTTTTTCTTTAATTTCTTATTTTTGGCTTTGCAAGAGATTTAATGATGATAATGTATAATAAAAGGAAAGGTTGCATGGGTATAGGGGTACTTGGGTATAGGTACAGGTACAAGTATAGTTATCTTTCAAAAAAGGGAAAGGGGGTATGTGGTTGCCTAAAAAAAATTAAATATAGATTTTATATTTTATAGAAAATCTGAAAATATGATTCACGAGTCAAAATATATATGCTGAATGTTAAAACTTTTGATGCATAACAAAGAAGGAAAACTCTATATATGAACAAGAGGATCATAAATCATATCACGACATACTACAAATGATAAGCTTCTAGTTCTAACTTGAATAGTGAAAATTAGAAAATGTTTAACAGTTTACTAATACTCAATATTGTATCAAAGATTCTAACTGATTACATATAGAATTAAGCTTGATAAATAGCAAGCTAATATGCAAATGTAAAATTGAAAACAATATCAGACATTTTAATCTACATGCCAGTTTTAAACATTTTTCAATGGGGGTGGAATTTGTCAATGATGTGGCATTTCTGGTTGTAGGGTACATACCTAGGCAAGTACCAAATATGGGATATGCCTACTAGTACCTAGTACACATACCAGGAGTCTGGATATGTTTACATGTGCTATCTTGATAAAAGGGTGTGGGATAGGAAAACATTTAGCAGTATAGAGATAGTGATTAAAGAAATATGAAGCCAAATTGCATTACTTGGCAAGAGTTTTTTCTTTAATTTCTTATGTTTCTGTTTGCAATAGACGTATGTGATAACAATTAATAGCCTTCATAGGCAATATAGTCGAATCTATGAAAATATTGGACAAGATAACATAGTCCCATTTTAATTAGTAATAGGAGTGATTAGAGTAAATATCTAAATAAACTATGCTTGGGGACTTGCTTATTCCTAAGATTGTTCAATAAATTCACGAAATACTAGGAAGGAAACTCAACATTAGAAATGAAAAACTGCATTGGAAATCCATAGCTATGATGCATTTAACATCTTCAAATTCCCTCTTTTATACAATATGACAATGAATTGTGTATAACAATGGAAGAAACTAATTCATTATTAATGCACTATTTCATGGAATCAATTGCTGCCTGAAACTTGTTTTGGACTATCAATAAAATTAAAGACTAACAATAACCACAATATCAGCAACCTTATGCATACCTTCAAAAGTGGACGAAGGAGAAAACTTCCAAGAAATAGATTCTCAAAGTTAAATTCTCCACCTAGAGCAGATACATAATTGTTTTGGTAACCGTCCTCACCACTAAGTGATAAAACAATAGATGGCAGTGACTCTTCTGCACCTTCTCCAACAAAGATATGAACCACAATTTCATTGAGCTTCTGACAAGAGAATGAATATCCTCCAAGTTTTTTTAGATGATAGTCCTCCTGTAAATAGAAAACCAAAGATTTAGAACTCAAATTTAAATAAGAAAAGTAAATATAAGCACAAATAATTCTCTGTGTTCTAAGTCCCTGCAATTACAACACATGAAACTATTTTCAAGTCTTTTATAATACTATTTTGACTGCACCGCATCCTACAGTTAAGAAAATGTGTTGACCATATGACCAATTGCTTCCCAAAAACAAGACCCTTGCAAAAAGAAGAAAAAAGGTGATTCAAGTATTAGATGTTGCTCCATCTAAAGTAGTATCTCCCTTGTTGGATATTATGCAGTATCATTAGAGACAATACAGACAAACTTCACAACAAAATGCCAAGAATGGCCTAGAAAATCACCAAAACTAGAAGTATTTTGGTAAAGTTTCAATTTCAAAACTCAAAATGAAATATTATGCTAGCTTTCTAGCTTCCCCAAATAACTTTTTACAACTTAAAATCAGTCTTATCAATCATCCATTAACAAACTTATAATTACTTTTCATTTGAAAGATACTAAATTACTTCCCTAAAAATACTAAAGTTTCCATTAAAAAAAACCTAAATTTAAAAAGTAAAAGGGTTTTTTTCAGTAAAATCCTCAAAAATTGTCACCAAAATGATGGCCAAGAAGTTTTCATTTTCTTGCCATGCCCAACTTAGTAATTTGTGAGGTTATACAAAATTTTTTAATTTGCAAAAGTGATTAAAATTTGTCACCAACTTGTACCTCAATGCATTAAAAAGGGCTTTAAAACATAAGCTAACTTCTAATATAGCTTATCAGTTCATTACCAGACCAAATGTGAAGCATTTCAATTTATTTCACTCTACTCTTAATGCATATTGATATGAGTTTATTTATTCCAATTGTAGAAGAAAATGTTAGAATAAAATAACATCGAAAGATTCATACTATGTCAGTATATCATTATCTCCTAAAATACTGAATTCAAGATAATTATAGAACTTGGAAGAAACCCAAATTGGAAATCTTGATGCTTTCCGACATTTGTCTTTAGTAGAAATGCTTTCTTCAATTCTAGAATCCTATCAAAATAATTGTGCAATCCAATTCAAAATTTGGGAGCATTCGAAAACCCCAAAAATTTAGTTGGATTTTTGATGATTGATCTTCTAAGGTTGTGGGTGATGATTTTTTTGAGAGCCATGTTAAAACCCATAGTAGTGGCTATGGGAGCCAAGTCAAAACCCAATGATGAGGTTTAGGGAGCCTTTCTAAACCCCATGGGTCTCCTTGATAGATAGAATCATTATGTTATGTGTGGCTTTAACCTTTTGCTAACTTTTGGGCAAGTGGATCTTTGTTTAACTTTATTTTAGTTGTCAATTGTTTTCTTGTTTTGGGTTGTTGTCTTGTAATCCTCTTTCTATTGTAGCTATTTATTTTAGTGGGGTACCACGTCCCCTTAAATATTTTATTGTAAAGGGTTTTGGATCCCCTTCAAAGACTAGTTTTTCCCTAATAAAAAATATTCCTTAATGTTCCAACTCATCCACTTGAGTTATCCTACATTTGAGATTCAAACATAATCAACTAATTACCATGGAGACTTGGTTCAAATGACTACATATCCATCATGTATTGATTTGCATCTATAGAATAACTTTCAAAGAGTGGAAATCCTTATGTTTGTAAGGATCAATAATTACGTTAGTGTAGATTAGGCTTTTATTTGTGAAGAGTAGATTCAGTCCATGATTATTATTTATGTAGAAAATAATTATTCTTAAATATTTTCTATCCTCTATTAGTAAAATCAATATCATTTTTATAGATAGCTTGACTAAAATAATGTAAAGGTTTGGGAAATGTAAATTTATTATTCAAACTCATGCTCTCTTTTTATTTTATTTTTTGGTTGGTAAGGGCATATATTTATATTAAAAATTAAAAAAGAAGTACAAAATTGGGATTCCAAGATAGTCCCATCATCTGATAAGTAAGATCCCCATAGTGACAACCACCTATCCTTGAAGATTCTACCCTTTACATGTTGCAAGGAAAAAGGATCACCGAGTGATCAAAATAGGACAACCATGGCATAGAAAAGATAAAGAAAGAGACAAGAGCCCCAAACATCATTACATGAACTAATGCTTTATCTCCTCCTTGGTGAAGTTGATGATGACATGGTCATCAATGACAAATTTCCCAAGATGGAATGAGAGAGATGTACATGTCCACACTAGAAAATGGGTTAGTTAGTGGACCCCCACTCACACTATCAAAAGCCCATACCAGAATGAATCAAACCATGCTCCACACCCTACTAAAAACTGACCATCACAACATAACCACTTGCAATAGCTTCCATTACCACCTTTCTCTACTTACTATCTCAAGATTGGATTTGGCAATGAATCAAGAGGTGATCATCAACATCCACTAGAGTATTAGATTTCATTGGTGTCCTTTTTTGTTGTTGAACCACTTGACTTTCAAGAAAATCCCTATCTAGGCTTAAAGTTTGCAAGAAGAGGAGCTCTGGTATTATGATGAAGACTTGGTCTATGTCAAATGAGATTCCAAGACACAAGATTTAAATTCTTTAGAAGGATTGAGAAGGCCACATAATTGCAAGACCCATTTCAATCAATTAAGTATGGCATGGGCACCAATAATTAACACATTTTCAATCACCTAACCTCTATTTTTTTAAAAGTAGTATGAATCTAGAATTAAAATATGGGATGAGAAGATAACATACACTTTAATGATTTCTCTCATGCCTCAAATGTTGCTAGAATATCTGCAGTAGTGCAACCCTTGCTCCAACAAACTTTGTAGGCTACAACTCTTGCATGAGGAGCTCCTCCCTTTGCAACCCCTTCAACATATCCATACAAACTCACATGTTTCACAAAATTTCTAGATGATGTGGACAGAGTGTGTGATCCGTGCCCTTCTACATCTCGTGGTGTAGCAAGATCTCCATTTTTGAGATGCCCATCTCTAGCCTCATGTGCCATGTAGAAGTATTTGGCACCAATTAATTTCTTGGTCCACAATAATATTTATCAAAACACATCTGCCACAAAAAGAGAAGCAACAGTGCCAAAACATTTCTGTGCAAGGGCATTTTTTAAACGTAGATAAGCAAAAATTTCAAGCACATTAAGGGTGAATTTTTGAAATGTTGGTGTTGATGCAGATACTTGTTGCAGTCAGTTGCGGTGAAGTTCATGCTACTTTGACAGAAATCCTTCCATATAGATAATACCCTGGCCCTGGGAGATTTGGTTCATAATTTTTCTTCAGCTACTCTTAAACATTATGCATATAAGCTTAAACATTGTGACCAACGTAACATTTTTTTTTCTCTTATAACCCAACAATGTCACAATTGTGACGTTATAATAAATTAACATTGCAATTGCGATGTTGTTGGGTTATATTTGAAAAAAAAAAAATACCAAATACACATTACATCTACCTGCCATTGCAAATTGGTGTCGCAAATCCACCCCTAAGGTGAGACTATGCCGAGTGATTCAAGTGCTAAGAAAATAGTAGATTCCGAGTAGTTCAGGTGTCAAGTTAGAAATAAAATTATAGTATGTACTAAGCATCAATAACTTCAAGTGCCAAGCAACATAGATTGGAAATATTAGTTTGTGATTGCACAAAAAACTATTTAAACCATTTTCAAGTTGACATAAGGTTAGATTTTAATTCTTTAAAGATAAGGACGAATCTATTTGCACAATCCCTATGTATTTACATGCAACTAATCAGAAAATAGGAAGGGTTAAGTGGAAAAAAGAATGAATCTTAACTCTAGATTCATACCTAACCCTAAGCCACCATAGTCTTTATAAGGAAGATGAAGCCCCAACAAAGAAGAGGCAACAAGAGGCGAATAATTGAATTTGTTCAAAGAGCATTCAAGGTGACTTAGTAGTAAGAGTGAATTGCATAATCAATTGGAAATGAACAAAGAATAGAAGGACACAACATTGTCAAATTAGATCAAAGATGATCAAGAAGGACTCTATACATATTTGATCTTTAATCAAGCAACTAGAGCCAATCACAAGATCTATGTTGAGCATCCTAACAGGTGATTTTAGTTAAACCTTCTAGGTAGAGTAGTCCTAATAGACTGTTGTGATTCCTTTAATAGAGTGACATTCCAAGTGGATGTTCTAAAGACCTTTAGCTAGGGACACTTCTAACAAGGTGTTGAAATCCTCTAACAAGGTGGGACTTAACACTCCTTGCAAGCCTTTAATAGGGTAGATCATGTTTCATGGTCAAAGCATTGTAACATTAATTGACTACAGTTTATTGCTACAATAGTGAAGATCTGTGGGTTTCATCCCCACCCCAATTTTACCTTCTCTTTGGAGGGTTTCTAGGTAATCATATCCCATGTTAAGTGTGTATGTTCAATTTATTACATGTTTTAGATGCATTTACTTTTTATGTTATTTTTAGTTCATATACGCATGCATCTAATGAATCATGAAAGTTTTAATAGCTAAAGTTTGAACTTCTGATTCACCACTCCTCTCAAAAGTATATGTTTCCTATTTGTAATTCCAACAATTGGTATCAAAGCCTAGTTCTCAGAAGAAGAAGTTTTGTAGCTTAGAGGAAAGATCTTGAAATTGAAGTTTACAAATTGGGAAAGATCATTGAGAGCCAAGAGATTGAGATATATCTCATGCTAAATCAAATAAATGAAGCTAGAGATGCTTTGAAGAGTTCCCTGAAAAGAATGAAAGAGATTTCTTTAGCAGATAATGATGCATAATACAAAGAGATTGACCCCACAAAGCTATTTGTAGATGGTAACTCCAGTAAATTTGATACAACAACTGTATAGCTAATGGAAAAGAACAGAGCATGTTGGTGCTCAAAATTGTAGCCTGAATTTTGAGCACTGTTGAGAAAATTGAGCCCTATGAGTGCTTTTTGATAAGGTTGTACCTAGCTATACCTTTGAGACCTAAGAGGTGTTCAATGCTTCTAGCATCTTCTATTTAGTGAGTATAAGTGTTCTATGAAGTTAAATTGTCATTCCGAGTCATTTTGTGAAGTCTTTATTTGAGCAAGTGTCAATTCTACATTTTCACCTGTGTCAAACAGTGACAGGAGGCTGTGTTTGTGAATGAATATCTTGCACCCATAAATGTTTCATTACTCACCACTTTGGGAGTATGTAGTGTCCATACCTGAGAACTTATGTTTCAAATTTCAAGCCATTTTGAGTTCCTTTGACTAGGTTTCGAATCCCTCAAAGTTGGTAGTTTACTGTTTTCACACATTTGCAAATTGCACACATTTTTGGAAAGCCCTATTTGATGTGCTATAACTTTGACCCAGTTGACCCAATTGTTGAATTTCCTTTTGCGTTGCATTATAGAGGTTAGGGACTTGTTATGTTTCAAGTTTCAGCTTATGAAGAATCCATTTGATCAGTTTTCAAATGCGATTCCAAATGCAATTTCTATCTTTTTACTGGTGTCATAAAGTGCAAATTGATTGGAACCCCTGTTTGTGATGTGATGTAGGTCAGATCGAATGGATTGTACCACTACATTTTCCTTTGAAAATACTCTAAGTGTGTCAGTTTTAAAGTCTTGACGAATCCATATGCACACTTTTCCAGGTCAATTCCATTTGCAAAAAATATTTTCTGTCAGTGTTTCCAGTCTGCAAAATTGGAGTAGCCCACTTTGACTGCTTTCCATTTGCACCCTATTATTCGTCATGAGCCCAAGCCATAGATCCATATTTTTCTCATGATAGAGAACCAATGTCCCAGTTCTTGTGCCCCCAAAGGTTAGTTTGCCTAGTTTTCAAAGCCGAATCCAAACCTAATTTAGTGTTTTCTGACATTTTATCTACAGGTGATTTTGAGAGGTCAACTTTGATAGCGAATATCTTTGGACCTTGAATTTTTCATGAGATGAGATTTGACATGGTGCAAGAGTGCAAAGAAAAGAGTCAGTGTGCCAGCTTTCAGAGCCTAATCAGGTGATTTCATCAGTTTTTAAGGCCAGTCAATGGAGATCTTGGTGCAAAAGTGGCAGGTTGCAAAAAGGGATAAAATGCGTTTTAAATGTTGTTTCAGTGATGGATTTTGTTTTCAATCAGTTCGAGATGCCAAATGGATCACTTTGCTAATTAGTTGTTCTGAAACAAATTTTTTTTAGCTGGGCCCAGTTTGGGACCCGAACGATTCCATATGATTGATGACAATTGATGAAGATTAAGGATGTTTTAAGATGAATCATGGTAATGATTGAATATTTTAGGATTCTAGTGTATGTACCTTGTTTGTCTAGATCAAGTGGATAGGTATATGAATGCACATGATGAATAAGTGAAGCATTGATTTGATGGCTTATATCTTTATCTTATAAACCCACAATTTGTGTGAGGCATGTGCTGACTTATATATATTTTGAATTAATTGTAATTGATCAAAAATGTTTTTTCTTACCCTCGATGCATGATCACTTTCCTTCTCTTATATTTACTTATAAGAATGCCTTCTTATTATCTATGTTCCTTGATGGAGAGGTGAGAGGACATAGTGTCACATACATGGCAAATATAAAGAGCTGGAGACAGAGTATGGTGGAGTTGTAGGAGGCACCCATGTTGCAAGATGTTGGAGTTAGCAAGAAAGATGCTAAGGATAAAATCGTAGCCAACAAAGAGGATCCCAATGGTCCACATGGCTGGAAACAAGGCAGTAGGCAAGGGAGCTGAAGTTCAAAGTTGTCCACGCCATAAGAAGGAATGAGATCAGAAAGATGAGGAGGTAATGTACACCTAAAATAGAGGAAGTCACCGACACACAATAGGAGGGTCTATGGCTGAGCAAAGAGAAAATTTTACCAAAATAGGGAGAGGAGTAGATCCCCATGCAAGTCACAGGGGAATTGCCAAGGCAAGGCAGCCCATGTGAAAAAAAAATAAGTGGGGGAGGGGGGGGGGGGGGCGCTTGCAGTTCATAGTATGTGGGAGGTGATCCATCCATCTCCCCATGTTTATTTACAGGTTAAGGCAATCATCAAAAGACAAAAAATGCATGAGAAAAAATAGAGCCTTCACGTCTTTGAAGAGCAAAGAAAAATGCCCATGCTATAGATAGCAAGAATGAATGTTTTCCTCTGCATGGGTAGGAGTATATGCTAAAGATGAGGGAGGGGCTTTAGCAAAAAATCCCATGTAGAACAGGAAGTTTGCTAAAGGCACATAAGAGAAGTCATGGCAACAGATATAGGAAAGACCCCTAGCGCCAAAGGAAGGAAAACATAGTAGGGGAATTCTTTAAAAGGCAGCAAACAGACAGGGGAACCCACACATGGAAAAGAAGAGTACACATCAAGGAAAATCATAGAGGGGGCACCATAGAAGGAGGAATTCATATGAGAGGTTCCACATTGAGCAAAGTATTCATGCCAAATGAGTCAAGGGTGCAGTTTGAGACCAGGCTGTGAGCTTTAACTTTCAATTAGAAGCCACTTCAAAGGGAAAAGACGCCATAAAAAGAGAAATGGGAGCTTTATTTCCACTCACGCTAGAAGGTAATTTCCAATGCATATAAAAAGAGGAATCTCCGTGGCAGTATTGGAAAATAGCCCTACGTAGACCAACAATGGTATGATGAGCAGAGCCGTAGTAGACTAAGGAGGAAGATGAAAGCTTCCAGGAAGCACCACATGCTGAAGGAAGGGAAGAATGTGGCTTGAAATGGAGAAGCACAAGTCTTTTTAACTAAATCCCTAATCCCACATTTGCTAGGAAAAGGATTTTTATAATCTTTAAATACAAACCTACGCAATTGTTATGATGTCTTAAGAGCCAATGGCTTTTGAAAGTCAAGCACTGTGTGTGGGCCCTGGACGTGGATGCTCAGATGGTGCTAGTAAGGAGGAATTTTTTTGAATGAAGGATCGCATGTGATGATGTGGTGCCGATGCACAAGATTGCACCATGTGGTGCATCTTGTGGTAAGTGCATTCCCACAATACCAAGATCCACATTGGATAAATAATGTGGGAATGCACCTTGCTGATACATGGCAGCAGGCCCCACTCCAAAGTGACATGGAATACTTGCAATAGGGAGTGAGATGGACCCAGTGGCCAATTACGAGGAGACACGTGGCATCTGTCAGACAAGTTATAAAGTGACAAGTGGCAGTGTAGAGATCTGCAGGAGCTATCAAATTTTGCCACGTGGTGAGATCCGACAGTTCGTGCTTGCCTGCAAAATGGAGTTACAAGATCATTAAGAAATGTAGGCAAGTGGGTGAGTGCCACATGGCAATGAGTTGGCAAGTCAACCAATCAAAGGCCACCATGTGGCAAAAGGTCGATGAAAGCTTGTTGACCTGGATTGAAGGAGAGGGAAAATATGAAATGTTTGAAAAGATAAAATTTTAAAATTTATTTTCTCAAAAATACATGTTCAATAATTTTATATTCAAAGGGATATTATTCTAAAGTTTAGAAATTTATAATATTTTAAATTTTCAAAATTTTAAAATCAAGGATGTAGACCTGAGTCTCATAGCAGAGGGGAACATTTTCAAACTGGCTTTCAGGGGGTTTTTGGTAGGCTGAATATGCGATGTTATATATCGCCAGAATCGTGAGAAGACAAACTTTCTAATTATGGAGTTCATTTCTACACATAGATTCATGCGTTCAAGTTATAAATAGAAACGTGAAATTTGGGGCCTTCTCAGTGGAATGAGTTAAAACTAAAAATGCAGTTACAAGATCAGTACTCGACACTGAAAATGAAGTTGGGGTAATTTCTAAGTTAGTTAAATGGGGTTTTCACCAACATTTTCATAAGGCATATTAGATATTTTGGCAAACAAAGGATTTCATCATTCAGTAAGAGATAGTTTTCAAATCAGTTACAAAGTAATGATGAAACCAAATTAGATCAATTTGTGGAAAGAGGAAGGAGGTTTTGCAACTGGAAAAGATTGATTTCCAAGTGGACACATGTCACTCTAAGATCAGATCTAGGAATTCTTTCTTTGCTATATCATTTTCTCTCTCTTTCATTTGAGGTTGTTGGCAGTTTTCTCTGGGTAATACCAGCAGAGTTGTAGTGTTTACTGTGAAACCACATTGTTTTAGCACTTTTTCTCTTGTATGAATAGTATTATGAAAGATAATACAAATAGTTTAGATCCATTAGGTTTTTCTGTGTTTTCATTTCATGCATATGAATGTATAATTTCAAGGAAATTAATACAAAGAACAATAGGTTGAGTTTCATCTTAAATCTTGTCTCCTTTATTAGTGATCTTCAATGTTTTATAATATTTGACATAGAGCTTAGGTTGTAGTTGCAGTCCCTTAAGGATGTATGTTATTTCATTGTTTCTTGTGATTCAAAGGGTTACGTAAATGCTTTAGGGAAAATCAACAATGTTGTGAGCTTACTAATGGGGATATCATGTAAGAATGAGGTTTAAATTGAATAGTGATGTCTATTTACAAGTTGAATAGATAGATCAGATATTTGAAGATACAGATAAGTATCAGATATCCATATGTATGCATTTGATTCATGGATTTTCCCAATGGTTAAGGCACTAATTAGCTATAGGGTGACTTAGTTCTTGTTACTGCATATTAGGGGTTTTGCCAAATTCAACATTATTAATCAAACATTCTTTCCCTTTCATGTTGAAGGACCTTTAAAATGTTTAATCCTCACTCAGCTTACGAGATTCATAGCTTTGCATCTAGGTATTGTAGATATGTGTCATTTCATGAGTCATTAGGATAAATAAGGGTAAAACCTGCTTAATAGATTTAGGGATATGTTTTGAACTGGTACGGTATCATTTGAATCTAAGGTCTACCCACCTAGGTTTAATAGAGCCTAAGGTAGAAGAAGGGTCAAGCCTTATAGTTGGTCCTGTGTCTGAAATGATATGTTGAGAATGAGAGTTAGCTACTCCTAGATATGTCATATTCTCATGGGGATAATTGAAAACCCTCTAGCATTTTCAAACACCAACAGAGCACAAGATGAAGAAATAATTTTTTTAAAAGTTGGAGCAAGAATCACAAGCTATACTGCTATGAGGTGACTAAACAAAAGAAGAAAGCTATACAAGACAAAGCCATGATTGAAGAAGATAAAAGAATTTTGGCAAACATATTGGATGAAAAGTCAACAGAGCTATCCAAAATCTCAAACATTTAATTGGATACCTTAAGCCAAATAATGAATGTTCATCATGAGTTGAATGTCAAGGACATTGAGATAACTACATTAAAGTTGCAGAATGAACAACTACAGAATGACTTGAAAAAAGAAAAGGAATCTACCAAAAGTTTAAACAAGCAAAATGAAGCCATCAAGTACTTTGAGAAACTACTAAAATCCCTTAGATCCAATAGAGATACATTAGGATTGGGATACAAAAGCACTGAAGAAGGAGAATAATCCAAAGCTACTAAGGAAAGGAACAACAAAGGTAAGAACTCCTAACCCACTTGTCATCATTGTAGAAAGAAAGGGCATACCTCTAATGTATGCAAGAGCAAGAATAGAAATTAGAATGCTAACCCTTAGGACATGGTCTAATATCATAAGTGAAATAAACTAGATCATTAGGCACATGACTATAGAACTAGAACCATGAATGCACCAAAATTTAAAGGATATTGGTACAACTGTCATAAGTATGGACCTAGAACCTTTGAATGTAGATACAAGTCCACATGGTCATCAAGCAAGCCAACAAAGGTAAGAATCTATGGAAACTCTTATGATTGGGATTACAACACAAGATATAACTTTCACTATTGTTAGGAATATGGACATGTACTTAAAAATTTCATTAGGACTCACTTTAGTGGTAATTACAAGAGGTGGTTGAGTCAAACTACATGTTTCAATTGCTTTAAGGTCACATAAGTAAACATTGTCAAACTAGGTCTAAGGCACCAAGTTGTGAATTTGATAAAGGTAAAGGCAAGGAAAATGTCGAACACATCAGGAATGAGATGAACAAGACATGGAAGAAGAAAGATGGAGGTAGTACATCAAATGAAGAAGGGATCACTTCACCTAATAGGTCAAGTGGTCACACTAAGCAATAGGAGGTATGTGGGACTGATATTCAAAACTATTATATCATACATCAGTTCCAAAAGAAATTAACACTAAAAAGATTACATTAGCATGAACAAAGATGCAAGAAGTTGTAGAAAATTCAAGGTTAAAACTTCAAGTTTTCATGTTGTTACCGAGCATGAAAAGTTCTTTGTGAATGCTGAGTGAAATACTAGTTAGAGCCAAGTTGTTAGTTGAGGCTAAGCCTATAGTAGCTATTGAGTGATGGTCATGTCAGTAGATGCTGAGTAAAACTAAAATCATGTTGATACCGAGTTTACAGCTATACAAGAAATAAGCATTAAATGCAGAGTTTTGGAGAAGTATAAGGTCAATTTTCATTTATTATTCATCATTTCAAATTCAAGAAATTACAAGGAGAGTAGAAGGCAACTCAAAAACCAAGTTTGAAGCAATTCTGTTGACTCCAATAATGATCCAACTCCAACTTATCAAATTTCCAAGGTATTCTTCATAAGTCGAGTCACACAATTTAAAATTTGTTAAACCCTAGCTTGTCAAATGGAATCTAGTTCAAGGAATGTAGAGGGTCAAGAAGTTTTGAATGTTCAATTAGTTAGCAATGAAGTAAAGAAACTAGACTTTAGAGGTATTCCAAATGTTGCATATAAATAAGACTCACTAGGCGCACTTTCTATGATTCCTCCAAAGGTCATAATGGTCCAAGATGTTAAAAAATGCTATAACTGTAAGATAGGTGGAATAAGAGACATGGAAATAAGGAAAGCATATGAAAAATTGTGTAAAAATGAAATTTAGAAAGAAGAATTCAAGATTGTTGAAAGAAAGGGTTTGACCCGTGCCCTAGATTTCCCTATGATGTTTAAAATAGAATGGATCAAGATAGTGCTAAGCAGAATACATGATGGATGATTATAGCTAGAAGATGGTCTCATTAAAATTTCAAAGAGAATAGTTCATAGGGTAACTAGTTTTCCAATCCTAGATCGACCAAAGACCCTGCGAAGTGACTGAAAGGAAGTTATTGAGAAAAATACAGGAGCAGAATGGAGCAAATGTGGAATGACTATTGATAATATCACAAACCCTTTATTAGATTTTTCCATAAGGGTGATCTCTCACAATTTTTATCAATCAAGAAGGTTAAACATTGTACTCTACATTGCAGTAGATGTGGGCTATAAAATTGTAAAGAAGGATCATACCTATGATCTAGCTAAATTACAATTGCAACAAATAATGGGAAACCTAGGTGCCATGAAAAATACCAAGAGTGCACAGTGTAAGTTTGAAGCAATCCTAATTTGCATATTTTTCTACATTCAAAACACATTCCCATCCTTTGGCAAGGTAAGTTGGAAGACAAATAGATCAGTAGTAGTTCAAGTTAATGAGTATATTGAGCAAATGGGAGATAACTTTGTGACTATCATGACAAGCTATTTTGAAGACTTCAAGAAGTCTATGAAATAGAGGATGAGAATACTAGTTTCCTTGGATGAACAATATTATAATGAAATATTCTTTCATGTTGATATTGACTATATGTGTGTACAAGCTTCCACACCTATAGTAAGATGGCTAAGACCCCTAGGCTATGAAATTAATGTTTACGAAGCCTCAGCTGCTATCACTGCACTTCTACCTGAAGAAGCTGATTAATCAGCTAAAATCTTTGGAAACTATGATGTTATGAAATCCAAAGTTAAGATGGAGTTGAAGATAGCCTCCACATTGAAGAAGAAAGAAAAATTGGTAAAGAAATTAAATACAAAATTTGGTCAAGGCACAGGTGAAGAAGAAGAAGAAGATGAAGAGGATGAAGAGGAATAATAGGAACAAACTCAAGAACCTCTAGCATTAACTCAAGGATTGGGAGAAGATAAGGATGAAGAAGAAGTAGAAGGTGTCGAGGAAGTAGAGGAAGCACCAGTATAGGTAGAACCAAAGAAGAGAAAGGACAAAGCATAGCCTATGGCAAAGAAAAAGGCTAAGAAGATTGCTAAGCCAAGTTAAGCAAAGCCTACAACACCAACAACTAGGGAAAGCACATAGACCACCACATAAAAGGCCAAAGAAAAAGCCAAAGAAGAAGCCAAGGCTACAAAATAAGAAGGGCTAGAGCAGAAGAAGAAAAGAAGGAAATCCATTGTAGAGACGTAAACTAATGATGAGAGGACAAAATTAGAGGATAGAAACCAATTTAGAGTGGTAAGTCATCCACCAAAATTTGATCTTAAGAATCTCTATGAAAATGTTAGAAACAATGTAGATTTTTTTGATTTGAAAAGTATTGATTTTGAAAAACTTGGTAGAGAAGAGCATAATTTGATTGAAGAATCAATTTATGAAATGATGTCTAAGTTCAAGAACACCCCACTTGAATTAAATAACACTATGCCAAAAGAATTATATACTATTGTTGAAAATATGGTGCATTATTTTTTAAACTTAGAGAAACAAATTAGAGAATCCACACTAGCCCAGGTAATGCCAAAATTGTCAAAAGGGCAGATTATCAAGGCCAACAAGAAGTATGGTGGAAGGTTTGTACCAAAATATAGGGCATTCGACATTCTTCAAAAAAATATTAAAGATGTTGTGAAGAAATCCACTCAAATGTGGAAATTGATTTATGGATAGACAATTGTCAAACAAGGAGAAGAAGATCCATTTAAGGGAAGAAATAATGGTGATGATAACAATGATACAGAGGCAGAAGATAAAGAAAAGGATACTATTGAGGAAGAGACACAAAAGAAAGATGAAGAAATGGATACAATTGAAGAATAATAGAAAGAACAGAGTGTGCAAGATACACAAATGCCAAGTATGAGCCCTCCTCATGACACCAACATACCTACAAAAATCATAATTGCTAAGGATGTTCTTGATAGCTCAGCTCAGAGCATCAATCCCTTAATTGTAGAAGATCTAAAGAAGATTCTTGACCAATCCACACTACAAGCAAGATTATGTAAAAATCCAGTATTGGTCAGTGTTGATGAACTTCATCAGGCAGTAGCTGACATCACAAGGGATAAGGTCAACACACAAGAACCACCTTCTACCATCCCTTCAACTACTAGTGACCAACCCTTGATTCAAACAACTGAAGATGCATCTATCAAGCTTGATACAAGAATAAAAGAAGACATAGTTGAGCAGGGGAAGACTACCAAAGAAGAGGAAAAGGAAACAACAACAATAGATCAAACAAGACAAATAGACACATCTGTACTTGCATCACAACCACTAGGTACAACTCAAATCATTGTGATTGATGGAAGTAAATATGAAGAAAGCAAGGATATACCAAAGGAGAAGGAGTAAGAATCTATTCAATTATTGGCGACATTACCAACATCAAGCATTCCTACACAAATCCTTTAGATGCCAAGCATAGAGGCAATACCTCTACAAATTTCAGCACCAGGCTCAAACTCTACAAAAATTGACAAAGTAACTCACTATGGTGATGTAATTTTGGATGAAGAAATAATGATACCTTAGTTTGATTATGCAACAATGAGACTAGAGCAAATAAACATGTTACAACAAGCTTTGGAAAAGAAGAAACATCAAGAAATACTTAGAATGAAATTTATGCAAAGGCAAGCATCATAGGACATCAAGGAAATCTTCTTAGATGCATTCATCCTACCTACACCTGAAGAAACAAAGCCTCTATTGGAAAAATTGTCAAAAATTGTTGAGAAGGTCAATAATGAAGATATTGACACAAGTGCAAAAGTTTTTGAGTGGTCAGAGAAGAAATTTTAGAATAAAGTAAACAAGAAAATATCTGGAGAGATTGCACTCACTCAAGTTGCACTAACCACAAAGGTTGAAGATGTGAAGAAAGTACTGGAGAATATCTTTCTATACACTAAATTGTGTGACCCAACACTCTTCACTCAAGAAACAAGACATATAATTCTAAATCTGGAGAGAAATCTCAATGTATTAGGTATGCAATTAACACAAAACCTAGCTAAGAGTGAGAAGCATTTCCATGCATTCCTTCAATCACAAAGTCAACTAACTATTTTAACTATAGAAGAGGCTACTATTAGAGCCAAGTTGACACAAATTCAAGCCTCCCTCACCCCACATATGGAAATACTCCATAAAAAGGTAGGATATGAAAAAACTTTGTTAAAGAAACATCCTCATCTTTCTACATCAGATGGACTAGTTCACTTAGTAGCCAAGCTAGCAATCCAACTCAAGTCACTGGATGTTGCATGTGAGAATTGGGATGTAGCTCTAAAAATAATTATGGAGGTCCACAAATACTTTTTGGACAAATACACTCTAAGTGTATAGACCCTTTGACATAAGTGTCAAAAAGGGGAAGATAAAATTGAAAAGGGGGAGAGAAAGAAAAGAGTAAGGGGCAGATAAACCAATGGGGAGAGTACGAGAGTAGAAATAAGAAAAGAAGTAGATAAAGCAAGAAGAGAGAAATGAAAGGGGGAGAAAATAGAATTAAAAAAAGGAGAAAGAAAGATCAAAATAGAACAGAAGTAGAGCATATTAGATGACCGAGCATCAGTTGAAAATACATTGAAGACAAAGAGTATTAGCAAGAGAAAAATCTACTCAGAATGGAGAATTTTTTTTGGATACAGTACATGCACATTAACTGAGGAGGAGTTATAAATTTTGAGGTGGATAAGTTATTACAAAATTTTGAAATCTTGAACTTTCGTATATAAGCCGAGTTGTGAATATGATTATACTTGAGAATATTAGATTAATTATGTATAGTTAAGTATTTTTGACAATCATGTCAAAGGGGGAGATTGTTGATCTCAAATTAATTTTGACAATTGAATGTCAACACACTTAAGACATTTACTTATTTTGTGCTGAACTAGTAATGCATGCCGAGTATGATATGCAAATACAAGACTGTGCCAAGTTACAATGAGTGTTGAGTCACTCATTTTTCGAGTCACTCAAGTGCTGAGCAGATAGAGTATGCTAAGTGATTCAAGTGTTGAGAAAATAATAGATGCTGAGAAGTTCAGGTGCCAAGTTAGAAACAAAATTATAGTATGTTCCAAGTATCAGTAACTTCAAGTGCCGAGCAAAATAGATTGAACATATTTGTTTATGATTACACAAAAAACTATGTAAACCATTTTCAAGCTGACATAAGGTTAGATTTTGATTCTTTAAAAATAAGAAAAAATATATTTGCATAATCCCTATGTGTTTACATGTAACCAATTAGAAAATAGGAAGGATTAAGCAGCAAAAGAATGAATCTTAGCCATAGATTCATTCTTAAACCTAAGCCACCAAAATCTTTATAAGGAAGATGAAGCCCCAAAAAAGAAGAGGAATCAAGAGAGTATGAAAGAGATCATGTTATAGGAGGCAACAAGGGGTGCACGATTAAATTTGTTCAAACAGAATTCACAGTGACTTAGCAGTGAGAGTGAATTGTAGAATCAGTTGGTGAAGAACAAAGAACAAAAGGATACAACATTGTCAAATCAGGTCAAAGAGGATCAAGAAGAACTCTATGTGGATTTGATCTTTAATCAGGCAACTAGATCCAATCACAAGATCTATGCTAAAACATCCTAATAGGTAATTTTAGTTAAATCTCCTAGGCAGAGTAGTCCTAACAGACTATTGTAAATCCTTTAACAGGGTGACATTCCAAGTGGATGTTTTGAAGTCCTTTAGCTAGGCACACTTCTAACAAGGTGTTGAAATCCTCTAATAGGGTGAGACTTAATAGTCCTTGTAAGCCTTTAACAAGGCATGCCTTTCATAGGGAAAATAATGTTTCACGGTCAAACCATTGTAACCTTAATTGGCTACACTTTATTGTCTTAGTAGTGAAGATTTGTGGGTGTCATTCCCACCCCAGTTTTACCTTCTCTTTGGAGGGTTTCTAGGTAATCATATATGGTGTTAAGTTTGTATGTTCAATTGCTTACATGTTTTAGATGCATTTACTTTTCATGTTATTTTCAATTCATATATACATGCATCTAATGAATGGTGAAAGTTTTAATAGCTGAAGTTTGAACTTCTAATTCACCATCTCCCCCCTCCCCCCCAACAAAACCCAAGGTAAATATCAGAATGTCTTACAAAAGAGAGATTCCCAAGTTGAACAGAGACAATTTTACAACATGAAAAGACCTTATGAAGTTGCATTTGGCAACCATCAGTGGTTCAGGCTTGAAATACTTAAACACTGCTTACACAACTCCTACTGGTACGATGACTGTAGAAGAAATTGCTGAAAAGAAAAAACATAATATCATGATGATTGCCATAGCATCAACTCTTAACTATGTTGAATTTGATGAAGTCAAAGAATGTGCTACTGCTCATGAAGTGTGGACCAAACTGAATGATATCTATGGAGGTGATGATAACATAAAGAGAGCCAAGGAAGAAAGTTAGAAATGCTAGTTTGATCAGATAAAAATAAGAGATGATGAAAATATTGCAAAATATGTTGAAAGAATCAAAGCCAGTGTTAGTGCTATCAAAGCATCTAGAGGAACAATTAAAAATGTATCAGTGGTAAGCAAGGTACTTAGAACCCTTCTTCTTAGCTATGCAATCAAAGTGTCTGCTATTCAAGAGATGAGATGTGATCCAAATAACAAGATAACTTTGGATGCTTTAGTGGGAAGATTGACAACATTTGAACTAGATAACTATGATAATTATAGTCATAGTTCTACAAATCTCAAGTCTACATTAGAAGCCAAGGTATCACTCAAGAAGAAAGCTAAAAGTTCTAAAAGAAAACAATCTAAAAGTGAAGAGGAAGATAGTTCTAATAGTGATCTTGAAGCTATTGTAGCATTTCTTGCAAGAAGGTATCCCAAAGGTAAAGGAAAGTATAAAGGAAAAATTCCTTTAAACTATTTCTCTTGTGAAGAAGTTGGACACATTGCTGTAAGATGTCCAAATAGAGAAGAAAAAGATGAAAAGAAGCACAAAAAGTACAAAGGCAAGAAGGATTTCAAGAATTTCAAGGAGTACAAGGAAAAAGGTAAGAAATCTTGTTTTATAGCTAAAGACTCAGATAGTAGTAAAGATGATGAAATGCTATATATTGCTATAAAAGATTAATCTCATGATGAAGGAGGTAAAATGACACTTATCTCTCATGCTAGCAAGAATGATACATGGATTATTGATGGTGGTTGCTCACAACATATGACTGGTGATAAAACAAAGTTTGAACACATGGAACATTATGATGGTGGTAGTGTGAGATTTAGAAGCAATGAACCTTGTTGCATAAAAGGAAAAGGTTGTATCTCACTAAGTAATGAACTTAGATGTGACAATGCTTATTGTGTTGAAGGACTAAACCATAATCTATTGAGTGTGGCACAATTAAATAACATTAGATTCAAGGTAGAATTCATGAATGGGAAGGAAAAACTACTAGATGGAAAAGGAAATTTGGTTGGGTTTGGTAAACAAACAAAATATAATCTATTTTACCTAGATCTCAGTGAAAGTTCATGTTTTATTGCTCAAGTAGAAGAAAGTTGGTTGTGGCATAAAAAGTTATGTCATGTAAACTTTGATAATCTAATCAAGATAATCAAGAAGAAAAGAGTAAGAGGTATTCCTAGTCCGAGGAAACATGATATGGGTCTATGCAAAAATTATCAAATTGGAAAGATGAGAAATACTAGTTTCAAAAGCAAGAACTATTATTTAGAAGAAGTCTTGGAATTGGTTCATACAACCCTTTGTGGACCTATTGGAATAGAGAGCTACAATGGAGACAAGTTATTTCATTTTATTTTTTAATGACTATTCAAGAATAATGACTATAATATATCTAAAATAAAAATATGAAGCTTTTCAAACTTTAAGTGGTATCTATTAAGAGTAGAGAAAGAAACTAGAAAGAAGCTAAAATGTTTGAGATTAGACAAAGATGGTGAATTTATTTCCAATGTGTTCAATTAATTTTGCATTGAAACAAGAATTAAGAGACAAGTATTATCCCTTGGTACACCACAACATAATGGTATAGCTGGAAGGAGTAGGTCCATCATGGATTGTGCAAGAACCTTGATGATAGTAAAGAATGTTGTAATGAAATACTGGAAGGAAGCAATCAGTACTACAATGCATACCTTGAATAGAGTACAATTGAAGAAAGACTTAAATCAAACTCCTTATGAACTATGGTATGGCTAGAAACCTAATGTAAGTTACTTGAAAGTATTTGGTATAAAATGTTATATCCTTAAGAAATCTAGGAAAGGTAATTTGATGTCAAAGGTGATGAAGACATATTCCTAGGATTCTCTTGTAGAAGTACAACATATAAATGTTTAAAGTTATCCACTCAAAATCATAGAAAGTGCACATGTGAGAACTGATGATTTTGCAGAAAAGAGTGAAGAGGAAAGAAACAAAGAAACTAAAGACTATAGAAGGTTTGTTTACTATAAACTTGATACATTGCCAAATCTATTTAGAAGTTAAGAGGTGTTACCTCTCGAGTCCCCAAAATCTCCAACAGTTATTGAGTTGGATTTAGTGCAATGGCTAGAGTCACAGTCTGAAGGACCCAAGTCATAGTTAGAATCTATCAAGCTATTGCCAGAGAAAACTGAGTCTGATGGACTTGAGTCATAGATAGTGGGACTTGAGCTTATAGAAGATCATGAATAAGTTAGTGGAACATGTTCTAAATCCAAAGTACCCATGTTAGCAAGATATGTCAAAAGGCACCATGCATCTGATTAGAGACAAATCAGATGGAACAATGACAAGAAACAAATTGAAAGGTACATCTTTGCTTACTGACTTTGAACCTAGAAATGTTAAAGATTCTTTGGATAATGAATTTGGATTGAAGCTATGAATGAAGAAATAGAATAGATATAAAGGAATAAGACTTGGACTCTTGTTCCTAGACCCAAGGATAAAATATAACTAGCACAAAGTGGGTTTTCAAAAATAAGCTAAATGAAAATGGAAAAGTTTCAAGAAACAAAGAAAGATTAGTTTGTAAAGGATATTCTCAAAAAGAAGGTATGGGTTATGGTGAATTTTTTTCTCCTATTGCAAGATTAGAAGGTGTTAGAACTTTACTAGCATATGCAAAACACTGAGGATTTAAAGTTTATCAAATGGATGTAAAATTTTCTTTCTTGAATTAAATTCTTGATGAGGAAGTCTACATATAACAACCTGAAGGTTTTTTGGATCCTAGTAAAAGGGATATTCTTTGCAAATTACACAAAGAATTTTATGGTCTTAAAAAAGCTTCTAGAGCTTGGTATGAAATAATTCATAATTACTTGATAAAGATTAGTTTTTAAAGAACAAATGATAACATCAATCTATATATCAAAGAAGGACCAAACAAGAAGATTGTGTAGATAGAAATATTTGTGGATGACACTTTATTTACAAGAAATGATGACTTATGCAAGGCATTTTCAAAAGAGACAAGTAAAGAATTTGAGATGTCCATGTTTGGAGAAATAAAATTCTTTGTTGGATTGCAGATCTAACAGAAGAAAGGTGGCATCTATATTACTCAATCCAAATATATCAAGGAGATACTGAAGAAGTTTGGAATGGAAGATTCAAGACCAGTTGGAACACCTATGTATACTAGACATAAGATTTCCAAAAATGATGATTCCAAAGAGGTAGATGAAACCACATAGAGGTCAATGATTGGAAAATTGCAATATGTAGTGCACATAAGGCCCGATATTGCATTAGGAGTTGGTATGGTGGCAAGATTCTCAACAAATCCCAAAGAAAATCACATGACGAAAATCAAAAGAATCATGAGGTATCTAAAGGGTATTGAGGACTATGGATTATGGTACAAAAAGGAGGCAATTTGGATTTGAAAGAATTCATAGATGTTGATTGGGTAGGAAGTGTTGATGATAGAAAGTGCACCAGTGGTGGAGCATTATTTCTTTGTAAAGGACTAGCATCTTGGACAAGCAAGAAGAAAATTATATTTCTCAGTCCACATCAAAAGCAAAAAATGTGGCAACAAGAGTTAATTATTCCAATGTTATTTGGTTCAAGCAACTATTGCTAGGAATGAAGGTAGAAATAATGAATCTAGTGGTTATCTACTATGATAACACTAGTGCAATTACTATATCAAAGAATCCTATGATGCATACCAAAACCAAGCACATTGCTATAAAATATCATTTGTTAAGAGAATTTGTACAAGATAAAGAGGTAAGATTGGAATATGTGAATACTAAAGAACAAATTGCAGATATATTCAGAAAGTCATTACCTAAGGATGCATTTTTTTTTAATCTAAGAGGTAAGTTAGGGGTCATTCCCCTATCTGAAGTTCACTAAATGAAATTTAGTGATGCATCAACCAGAGCATGTTGAAGATTAGATAGTTGATGTAGTATTGACAAGGGAACATTGCAAATGAATCAATACATGGGATACATTGATATTCACTAAATATTGTCTTTGGCATGAGATGTCATAGAGGGAGAAGTTTACTATCATATCTCACATAAATTTTCTAAAGAAGGAGAGTATATATTTTATAGAAATGTTATTACTTTTAGAGATGTCAAAAAGGGAGAACTTGATTTGATATCAAAGAAGGAAAGTTTTCCATCAAAAGGAGATGTTGAAGATAGAGTTTTGCCGATAAAGGAAGAAATTGAAGGCAAAGAGAGTTCACACTAATAGAGAGAGTTCTTAAGGATGAGAATTAGAATGAAACTAAGTATATTTTCCTTAATTTATTTTTGTCTAAAAATTTCATTGTATTATGACATGTTGTGTTACCATCAATGCCAAAGAGGGAGATTTTTGAAAATAATTGGTTAATTTTGTATTGTCTTTGATGTTACACAAAATGTCATATGATTGCCAGTTAGTGTATGTTGAGCTTATTTGGGTGATGAAGATAGTTCCCTATGCCTGCCGAGCATTCTAGAGTTTACAAGTTTAGAAGTCAATGTCTATCGAGTTCACTTGGGCATCAAAGGAAAGTTTGTAAAAGTTGAGTGTTAACTGAGCTCACTTGCTCAATGAAGGAAATGTTGGATGGAACTAGTGTTAACCGAGCTCAGTCAATTACCAAAGGAACTTTGTGAATATGTAGTGTTAACTGAGTTCACTTGGTTAACATAGGAAAATAATTTTTGAGTTAGTGTCTATCGAGCAAGGTTGGCTAGCAAAATATTTTCTTAGCACATTGCGTTCAATTGATTTAATTATTGGTTCTAGATGTCTAAGGAGATGAATATTAAGTATTCTAAGTTGTAATCAAGCCGATTTGACAATGTGTAAGATATACATATAAGGTCAAGTTGAGGATTGAATGTGTGGAACAAAAACATAATATTTGAAGATGCTTAGATGAAGTCAATTAGAAGGATAAGCAGAATATCCTTGTTGAGCTGCGAAGATACTTTCGATTAGAAAGGATCAAGTATATAGCCCATAATTGAGATATGTAATCAACAATTCAATTGCATCAAGAATTAGATCATTTTAGTGTTACTCTTTAACCATTATAGTAGTGATCTAATTTTTTTTTAAAAGTTGGCTTAACAACTATTATAAATCCTTTAACAAGGTGGCATTTTTATTTGAAGTGTCTTAAAGAGCTCTAACAAGGACACTCCTAATAGAGTGATCAAATCCTCTAATAGGATAACACCTAATAGTGTGTTTTGTAACCTTTAATAGGGTTGGCTTCTAACTGGGCTCACTTTAGAAAAGTGAAAATTGACAAGTACTTGCAATTGGTGGTTTTTCCCAAATTGGGTTTCCACATTAAATCTTGGTGTCACTTGTGTTCATGTAATTTCTTTTATGTGTATGAAACTAAGTTAAATTTAAGATTAATCACATTAAGATTAGTATATATAGTTATTGCCAAGTTAAATTTGATTCTCAATATTTGTCGAGTTACAACATTTTGTAGTGTAAATCGAGTGCATATGTATTTGCTAAGTAACAACAAAATACAATTTTCTCAGAGTTTATGTTTTAATTTGCATTGACATCAAAGGAAAGTTTGTATAATTTGAGTGTTAACTGAGCTCACTTGGTCAATGAAGGAAGTGTTGGATGGAACTAGTGTTAACCAAGCTCACTCAATTACCAAAGGAAATTTTTGAATATGTAGTGTTTATCTAGTTCATTTGGTTAACACAAGAAAATTATTTTTGAGTTACTATCTACCTGAGCAAGGTCGACTAACAAAAGATTTTCTTGTTTTGGTACATTGAGTTCAATTGATTTAATTAATGGTTCTAGCCATCCGAGGAGATGAATATTAAGTATTCTAAGTTGTATTCAAGCCAACTTGACAATGTGTAAGATATAAATATAAGGTCAAGTTGAGGATTGAATGCGTGAAACAAAAAAATAAGATTTGAAAATTCTTAGATGAAGTGAATTAGAAGGATACAAAAAATATCCTTGTTGAATTGAAAAGATACATTCAATTAGAAAGGATCAAGCATACAAGCCAGAATTGAGATAATAATCAACAATTTAGTTGCATCAAGAATCAGGTCATTTCAATTTTACTCTTTAACCATTGTAGCAGTGATCTAAATGTCTTAACAAAGTTGGCTTAACAACTATTTGTAAATCCTCTAACTAGGTGGCATTTCTATTTAAAGCATCTTAAAGACCTCTAACAAGGTGATCAAATCCTCTAATAGGTCAACACCTAACAGTGTGTTTTGTAACCTTCAACAAGGTTGGCTTCTAACTAGGCTTACTTCAGAAAAGTGAAAATCAGTAACTAGTTGCAATTGGTGGTTCTTCCCAAATTGGGTTTCCACAATAAATCTTGGTGTTAGTTGTGTTCATGCTATTTCTTTTACGTGTATGCAACTAAGTTAAATTTAAGATTAATCACTTTAAGATTAGTATACTCAGTTACTGCCAAGTTACAACATTTTGTAGTGTAATTCAAGTGCATATGTGTTTGCCAAGTAACAACAAAATACTATTTGATCAGAGTTTATGTTTCGATTTACATTGACATCTAAGGGGTCTGGGATTTATTTTTTTAGTAATTGGTTCAGCCCTACCCTCTCAGTTACTCCTCTTATATTTACAACACTTTCACCTACAAATTATGATCCCATTTTTGGTGAAGTGAAAATGAGCCAAAGATGGGCAATTTGTTTTATTCATTTTAGAAATGACCATTTGATATTTACATATTGGGCACCTATTTTGTATGAAATTGGACTCCCATTTTGGTTTGGGCACTAGAATCAAATCGAAAGCCACATTTATATTTATGGATTAGGTGGTTGTAGAAAAATGAGTGCTCATTTAAAAAAAATAGGCGAGCTTGTTTCTAGATATCGAATTTCTCAACCCACGAACTTTTGTGAGATTGAGATCCATATCATTGCTTTCACCCAAAATCTATAGTGCTTCAGGTTCTTTGACTCATCATAAATATCTCCTCACTTACTTATTGTTTCACATATGACATATACAATTTATTTATTTTTTAATCATAAAAAATATTTATTTTACTACAATATATAGCTTATTAAGGGGGATTTTACATGACATTTAATCAAGATGTTGTAGGAATGTAATAAGGTACAATTTTATACATCTACTTTTTTTGAGAGATCATAAAATTTATATTTCCTTAAGAGAAAGTATAGTTATAACATACAAGGAATATGTTAGCCATAGATTCTTGAAATAAAGATTAACATAGGTTATATTAATTTTATTCTTTTACTTATAGACCTTTTCAAATAGATACAATTAGTACTCAATATATATAGCATTTTATAATTATATTGTAGAAAAATAATTATTATAAGTTAAAAATGAGAAACTTATGATTTTAAGAAAAAAATACAAAATATAATAAATATTGTACCATTTTTTTAGAGATCAAACAAATATGCCTTCTTAAACTACCCAAATATATTAGGAAACTTTAAATTCTCTTTCTATAATAGTGGTCATGATTAAATTAGTTCAATCATTCAAAATTATATTCATTTCATGCTTGTACACATCAAATTTATATTATTGAAAAAATTCTTCTAGGGTTGGTATTTCATTAAGTTAAAGAAATATGAGTATCAAGAGTTTAAAAATTTATTAAAACTTTTTTTTAAATGTCTTTTTTAAGGAAGCTTCTTCTTGGCCTATGCATGTTTTTAAAAGTCTAGAAGAAAATTTTCTAAATGGAAATGTATATGCTATATATTTTATAATTTTATATTGCAATATTACACATCTTATTATAAAAAGTATACCAAATAATAGGCCTCCATTGTAATGATACATACATCTTTGTTTGAGCTTGCAACCTCATTCACTTTTATCTGTAAGATATCCACATGTTGTAGTCTCTCCTTATGACATATAAACAAAGATCTTAGATTCACTTTATTATGTTTATAGTTCATTGTGAATCTATATTGTTCATGAGAATAACAAGACACATTTAAAACTTTAATATTTATCAAACTTCTTATATTTTCCATTTACTTATTTTTCTCTATTTCAATACTTATTTTCTTTTTTGGCAAGAGCTTACAATGCAATGGTAAATTGTGAGCACTTGATTGGGGAGGTCTCCAGTTCGAATTTACTTTAGCTCTTAACAATTTATTTTCTTAACATTTTGAATACAATATGATAAAAAATGTTTAAATTTTTATTATAAAATAACATTTTTATATACTACAATTATTTTTTACTTGTTAAAGGATCAATCAAAGTAACCTTTTGTGATTGCCCATTCTCTACTATTTACAATTTCTTTATTAACATTATTAAAGATTTCAATTGAAAATGATAATAAGATATTATCAGATTTAATATTAAGAATATTTAATTGTTAAATAACTATTTTTAATGTACATAAAATTTGAAAATGACAACCATTCAAAATTGAGTGAGAGTTAGTTTAAAATGTATGTTTTGTTAAACAAATTCATTGTAATGTACATAATTTAATCTATTGTTCTAATGAATCTTAAATTTGATAATTAAATATGATCATTTAGGCAATGAGTTAAAACCTCACACACAACATCAACAATAAACTAAAAACAAGAGAATGATTATTTTATAGAAAAAAAATACACTACAAACATTAAAATAATATTTTCAATGAAAAAGACACCAACTAACACTATAAATTTTTTGTAGAGATATTCTTAGAAACTTAGAAACCCTCTTTTACAAATAACTAAAGTTAGTTTCTTTTTTTGTTAGGGATGTCCTTAACAAAATATTTGTAGCTATCTGACCATGACCTTGGGCACACACTATATAAATTTTGTCACCTTAATTCTTATAAATTTTGTTGCCTTAATCCCTAATAGACTCTTTAATAAGCTTTCACCTTCACCCAGAGACCAAAGACTTATTGACAAGCTGACATCTTTTAATTAAAATACCATCTAATTATTTATAATTAGAAAGATACTCTTCAAACTTACAAGCTTAATTTCTACAATTATTACAACTCAAATTTTAATGAGGCAGACAACAACCAACTCTATTTGATTCGAGAGATACTCCTCAAACTTAGCAACAGCTCTTTTACGAATTCTAAGAAAGAATTCATTTGTCAATTGCTCACTCCCCAAATGAGCTTCCACAATGTTCTCAAAGAGTGCTCTATAATGATTGCCCACACTTGTTCCAAACGCCTCCTCCTCTCCTCTCCTCACCTCTGTCATGGGATGCAAAGGAAATTCTCTCAACACCCTTACACTCTCCATCCTGAATGCCCCTTGCTTCTTAACTATGCCCTCCAACTCTTCTGGACTTGGACCAAAGCACGGTAGATTGAAGGATTCCCACTTCTCTTTCTCAATAAAACCCTGTCCCATGTAAACAAAGCAATACATCACTTAATCCTCCTAGATACTCAAACGGGCAAGATAATTTGGATTTCTAACTCTTAGAGAAATCTTATTAAATGAAGAAAAATCGGGAAAAATCCTTAATATGTATATACCTCATTCACTAGCTCCTGGAAAGCATATTTAAAGTGACAAGCGATGTCTCCTAGTGTTCCTTGCTCCTCCATTATGTCTGTCCCTTCATTGCGCCCCACCAGAGATATAAACACACATCCCCCATCAACTATCTCTTCTGCTCGGGCATCTAAAAACCTACTGAAGTCTGTGTTAAATTGTTGCAGATAAGCAGCTGCCACTGCCTCCTCACAATCACTTGAAACATAAACATGAGAGGAGCTTCTCTGTTGAACACTCTCTGGCACCTGCATTTGCATAATATCATAAGACAGCTCCATAGAATTCATGTATATACAAGTTAGGGTTTATTACCCACCTTTGAAAGCCACTGGAGACTGAGAGAAGAATGGCAGAAATGAAGACTTTTCTTTGGGAAGAGACGTCTGAAATGTGAACCACAAACAGCAGCTGCAAAATAAGATCTTGGTGCCATTGGATTGATATCACCATCGTTTACTGGACTGACAAAGTCTTGTTGAGTTGGAGGCATCATTCGAAGCAGTGAATTGAAATCATTTGAGGGGAGATCAACAAAATAAACTTCAAATTCTGGCTGCTCCACTTCTCCAAGTGAAGATTGCACAGATCTGACAATGGTGTCTGCCACAAGAAGAGTATTCCCACCTGTGGCACACCCGAAATCTGCTATCCTAAATATGCCTCCTCCATTGAGCTTCAATTTAGTGTTTTCATGAATTGCATGTTCCAGAATTGGTTTCACAGCCCGAACCATCTTTATCTACACAATTATGTTTTCTCAAATATCATACTCTTTTCTTTCTTTTTTCATGATACATCATTGAGGATAATGAAAACAAAATGTTATATTTCTTTATTGTCATGATAGATCGTTGAGTAGAATGAAAATCAAATATCATATTTTTCTATTTTTTTTCTATATAGATCATTATTCCTCTTTGTCGTAATAAGTCATTGAATATAATGAAAAGAAAGGGAAAAAAAACAATGATAAGTAAAACAGTTTTTCTTCTATAATAAACTCTTAAAAAGTGAATTACTGAATATGATGTCTAACATTTCAATGAAAAACATGTACAGTTTTATGTAGAAATAAACAGACGTATATTTTAAAAATGCAGAAATGAAAGTGTTAATAAGTTGTGAGCTAAGTTTTTTCTCTTACTATCAAGTCAAGTCTAGTAGTTTGAAATTATAATTTTTTTTTAAAACAATTTTTTTCATTCTATCAAAATATTTTCAGTCTATTGTGATATCTACTAATAGATTAGTAGTCTTAATTTTGTTTTTCTATTTTATAAACATATATCTCCCATAATTTCTCTTAAATTTTGTTCTCCTAACTTCTGATGACAACCATCAATTCTGTACAAAAATCTTTATGTAACTCTTTGGGTATTCAAGATTATTATAATAGCATCCCTCCTCCAAAGGAAAAACATTGAATATAAAGATTGAAGGCACTAAAGTGAGACAATAAACACTATAACTAGATTCTTTATGGCAATAGAAATTCATCTTTTATATGCTGCCCAAAAACAAAAAACAAACACAAAACACTCTGAATATAAACAATCATGAATATACCTGAACTGAAAGAGAATTGACAGTATAACTAGAATCCTTGTGACCGCCCTTCATGGCCAACACATTCTCCACCACCCATTTGGATTCAGATTTCAGCATCTCCATTACTACTAACTTTAGTTGCTGCTCTCTACGTAGAATAAAGTACAATAGAAGAGTTTTGCTTCTTTAGATTGAAGGATACTATAAAAGTAATTTTTCCAAATGCTATAAATTCAATATCTTTTTTGAGATCTAGAGATTGTAACAAATTTGACTATGAACTCAAAGATACTAAGAAACTTGATGACGAACTCTCAAATTTTCGTAAACCCGATAAGCTCGACTTCTCAAGATCTGTAAAGAAACTTGTTGATGTGCATATTTCAAAACTCCATCTGACTATATTTATAGACATTGATATATAAGATAACGTGATCATGCTGATGTCATTTTATTACCTTTCAATTTGTTTGAATGTTCAATGAAATGGCATCTTAAGAATTGTCACGTTATTGTCGTTCTTTTCGCTCAAAAGATGCGAACAATTTACTATCAATATTTTATCTGTGCAAAGTACAGCATGAGAAATGAAAGGCATCTTGAAAATTATTCCCTAAATTTTCGCATGACAATAAGTTCAAATTTAGAAAAGTTGTTTGGCTTATTAAATTATTCCCTAAATTTTCGCATGACAACAAGTTCAAATTTAGAAAAGTTGTTTGGCTTATTATTTGTACCTTCCCTAGGCAGCATTACTTTATATCATATCTTATTAGTTCCTGCCATAGGCTGATAAAATAGGTTTATTTGACCAGGTCAATCATCCAATTACAACGAGCAAATATTTTTATTTGACCAGGTCAATCATCCAATTAGTTCCTGCCATAGGCTAATAAAATAGGTTTATTTGATCAGGTCAATCATCCAATTACAACTAGTTGCATGTTTTTTAGATGCAACAATAAGCTAATAAGAATGATTTGCTTATTAGTGTCTTTAAATAGAACACCATTAAATTATTAAATATTAAAATAGATTAAACATAAAATTATATGATACATTATCAATAACTATTTTATATTCATATAAATGTATAACTTTTGAAATATAAAAAATAATTTAAAATAATTTAAAAAATTGTTAGCATTTTAAAAAATAAGATAGACTTCAATATAGCTTACATAGATATGTCATCTTAGAGAAAATATTCATCTACTTTATATGTATTTTTAAAATTTCTTTTTATTAGAACTAAAGGTTTAGTAAATATATTAGAAATAAAAATAAGATTACGAAAAAAAGTATAATTAGTAAGTATTATATATTTATTTAATAACTTCTTTATAATCAATTATACATCAAACCTTATTTTCTATTTGACAAAAAATAGCTTGTAAAATCTTAAGTTCAACCAATTTTAGTCTATAGATAGTTCTACTAAATTTTAAGTAATAAATTTTAAGATTTTCTTTTGATATAAATATGTATGTAATTTGTTTAAAAAATTGTATAATAGAAGAAAAATAATATATGCATATTAAGTATAATTTTAATTAGATATTTTTTTTTAAAAAAATAAATTTTAATTTATGAATATGCTAATGTAATTTTCCTAACCTCTTCAATTAATTCATTTAGATTGTCCACTTTAAAAACTAATTAAAATAGTAATGAGAATAAATTTATGTATTCCCCTACTAAAATATTTTATATATTTTCATAACATACAATTCACATGAAAATGGTTTATTTGTTTCTAATATTCTATTTGTATCTTTAGTTTCCATGCTAAAAAAACTTAGATACATAAAAATCTTACCAGCTAAGAAAAAGGTCACCAAATTTGAAAAAAAAATTGCAAAATACTTAGAATAAATGCCAAACCCAACTCTTGATTAAACCACAAGATTTTGAAGGAAACAATTTTTTTTTTATATAATTAAAAAATAATAATATATGCATATTAAGTATAATTTCATTTAGCTAGAAATTTTATTTATATTAAATTTTAATTTATGAATATGCTAAAGCAATTTTCCTAATCTCTTCAATTAATTCATTTAGATTGCTCACTTTAAAAAAAAATTAAAATAATAATGAGAATAAATTTATATGTTTCCCTACTAATTTTTATTTTTATTTTTTAAAAATATCCTACTACAATTCACATGAAAATTGTTTGTGTTTCCAATATTCTATTTCTCTCTTTAATTTCCATGCTAAGAAAACTTGGATACATGAAAATCTTACCAACTAAGAAAAGGGCTGCCAAATTTGAGTGTAAAATATTTAAAACAAATGCCAAACCCAACCCTTCATGAAATCACAAAATTTTGAAGGAAAAAATTTGTTTTTTATATAACAAAAGAAAAATAATATATGCATATTAATTATAATTTAATTTAGATAGAAATTTTATTTATATTAAATTTTAATTTATGAATATGTTAATCAATTTTACTTACCTCCCAAATTAATTCTTTTAGATTGTTCACTTTAGAAACTAATCAAAATAATAATGAGAATAAATTTATGTGTCTGGATACTATAATATTTTTATATTTTCAAAAGATCCTAAGACAATTCACATGAAAATTGTTTATGTGTTTCCAATGTTCTATTTGTCTCTTTAATTTTCATGCTAAGAAAACTTTGATACATGAAAATCTTACCAACTAAGAAAAGTGCTACCAAATTTGAGAAAAAATTGCAAAATACTTAAAACAAATGCCAAACTTGACCCTTGATGAAACCACAAGATTTTGAAGGAAATTTTTTTTTTTTAATATAATAAAAGAAAAGTAATATATGCATATTAATTATAATTGAATTTAGATAGAAATTCTATTTATATTAAATTTTAATTTATGAATATGTTAAATCAATTTTCCTTACCTCTTCAATTAATTCATGTAGATTGTTCAAATTAGAAACTAATTAAAATAATAATGAGAATAAATATATATGTTTCCCTATTAATTTTTTAAAAAATATTTTCGAAATATCCTAAGACAATTCACCTAAAAAATGTTTGTGTTTCCAATGTTCTAATTGTCTCTTTAATTTTCATGCTAAGAAAACTTGGATACATGAAAATCTTACTAACTAAGAAAAGGGCTGCCAAATTTGAATTTTTTTTTGTAAAATACTTAAAGCGAATGTCAAACCCAACCCTTGATGAAACCACAAGATTTTGAGGGAAACAATTTATTTTTATATAATAAAAGAAAATTAATATATGCATATTAAGTATAATTGAATTTAGATAGAAATTATATTTATACTAAATTTTAATTTATGAATATGTTAAATCAATCTTCCTTACCTCCTCAATTAATTCATGTAGATTGTTCAATTTATAAACTAATTAAAATAATAATGAGAATACATATATATGTTCCCTTATTAAAATTGTTTTTTATATTTTTGAAATATCCTAAGACAATTCACCTGAGAATTATTTGTGTTTCCAATATTCTATTTGTCACTTTAATTTCAATGTTAAGAAAACGTGGATGCTTGAAAATCTTACCAGCCAAGAAAAGGGCTGCCAAATTTTAGAAAAAATGTAAAATACTTAAAACAAATGCGAAACCCAATCCTTGATGAAACCACAAGATTTTCAAGAATTTTTTTTTTTTATTATAATAAAAGATAAATAATATATACATATTAAGTATAATTTAATTTAGATATAAATTTTAAAATTATGCATATGTTAAATCAATTTTCCTTACCTCAATTAATTCATTTAGATTGTTCATTTAAGAAATTAATTAAAATAATAATGAGAATAAATATATATTTTCCCCTATTAAAATATTTTTAATATTCTAAGAAAAGGGCTACCAAATTTGAGAAAAAATTGCAAAATACTTAAAACAAATGCTAAGTAACCAAACCCAACCCTTATGAAACCACCAGTTTTTATAAATAAAATCCATTGAACTAGGAGGGAGAAAAAGAAACTAGAAACAAAATTAGAAATATAGAGTAAGAAAGTGGAAAATGAAAAGGTAAGTTTTATTATGGGTAAATATATCGGAAAAATATAAAAAATGGACAAGGGTTGACAATTGTCTGGCAGATATTAGCAAAAACTAGGAGCAAAACTCCCACATATAAGCCTATCAGCTTAATAAAGTATTAAATTTTGTTGAAGCAAAATATAATACAGTTAAGTTTTAATATTCATTTTTCATAATTTAAAAAAATAACTTTTCTAAATTCTTATTGGTTTGAGCAATGAGAAAAATCATTTTTGTGTATGAAAAATTAAGAGATATACAAAAAATTGTTCTCGAAGCTATTATATGAGTCTAGGAGTAGGAGTTTAGATTTATATATAGTAAAATTTTTTTAAAAATAGATTGTTGGTTTTTCTTGAAGGAGGCATATATTTGTTTAGAAAATTCAGCAACCTAGGGGAGGGAGCCCACACAAGTCGATCGAGCTCCTTAGCAGCACAAGAGACCAAGTCACTTGGTCAACACAAAGAAATTCAACAAGAGTTAGGAACGAGTCACTCGGTCAAACTAGGGAAGCTCAATAAAGGTAAAGACCAAGTCACTCAGTCAATAGGGAATGAGTTACTTGACAAAGACACAAGCTAAGACAAGGACCAAGTAAGGTCAACACTTGGTAGGGAAACATGTTAACCCACACCAGAAACAAGATTAATGTTCCAGAAAATGCACAAACAAGAAATTTTCTTCTTAGTTTTTCCAAACTACTAAATGCACAATGGAATAGATGAATGGAGACAAGACAGACACAATACATTGGAGATGGAAAAGTCTACTTTCTTTCTTGCTTTTTATTAACCATAACAAACTATTACAAATCTGGAAGGTAAAACTACAAACCCAAAAAATAAAATATATAAATGCTAAACAAACTTACAACAATGTATGACTACATACAATAAGCTTGGAGCAATCACTGCTCATAGAAGACAAACTTTAACTCTCACAAAACTTAGAAAATCATTCAACTTGTGCTACTGCACTCTAATAATTTTTTTTCCTACTGCTTCTCTACTGAACTCTTTTGAATCACTCAGAATGTATGGGATCTATTAGAATGAATAATACATTCCCTCCTTTTGTCTCTTGTTGTTCACACAAAAATTCCCTCTCATTCTTAGATTCAAACTTACCTAGTGCATTAAATGTCTTTACTGTTGGAGCTGTAATGCCAAAGAAGACTTGGGGATCTCAACTTTTGACATGTAGGTGGTCAACAAGCTCTAGGGACAAATCGAGTACTTCAAAATTCCAACACCCCCCTTTGTCCCAAGCCAACATTACAAGGATCACTACTGATCCAAATAAACTATAACTAGACATCTTAGGTGCACAAAACTTGCTATGCCTAATGGTTTAGTGAATATTTCCACTAATTGTTGCTCAGACTTACAATATTCCATCTTAATTTCACCATTTTCAACCAGCTCTCTACTAAAATGATACCTTATTTCAATATACTTTCTTCTTCCATGAAAGAATAGATTCTTCATCAATGCTATTGAGAAAATGTTGTCACAATAAAATCTGGTTCCATCCTCTTGTTTTTACTTCAAATCTACCGAGATTCTTCTTAGTCAAATAGCTTGACATGCTATTGTATTTTCTGCTATATATTCAACCTTTATTGTAGATTGAGAAACAATTGGTTACTTCTTGGATGCCTATGAGATTGCACTCAACCCCATATGAAATATATAATCAGAAATGGTCTTCCTATTATCCAAACTTTTGAAGCCCAATCACTATTTGTATAACCAACCAACCCAAACTTATTTTCTACAATATACAAAATACCAAATTCTTCGGTGCCATTTACATACGTCAAGATCATCTTTCTCGCTTGCCAATGGGAATCCTTTGGTGTTTCCATAAATCTGGAAATCATACTTACTACATCCATCATATTAGGCCAAGTTGCTGTCAAATACATCAAGCTTCCAACCATACTTTATATAATGTTGGATTTACATTTCTACTGTAATCTTCCTTTCTCAACTTCAGGCCTATGGCTATTGGTCTTAGGCTACTTAAATCTCTCCAAGATCTGATCTGTATATTTTTCTTGAGAGATAAAGATGTCATCATGTATTTGTTTTACTTATATGCCTAGAAAGTACTTCAAGAGACCCTAATCTATCATCTCAAACTCACTCTTCATGGCCTATTTGAAATCATCAATTAGGAAACTATCATTTCCAATAAAAATTAAATCATCTACATACAAGACAATAACTAAAACTTTATGTTTCCTTGATGTAAAGAGTGGGCTCACCATTGCTTCTGCTAAAGCCATTGCTCATTAAATATGACCTAATCCTACTATACCATGCCCATGGAGCCTTTTTTAGCCCACAAAGAGATCTTTTCAATCTATACACCTTGTGTGCTTCACTGAAAACTTCATAATCAGATGGTTTCTCTACATACACCTCTTCTTTCAATACTTCATTCAAGAAGGTGCACTTCACATCCATTTGAAACACCTTCCATTTTTGCTAGGCTATAATTTCTATGACAACATGCATGGTTTCCATTCTTGCAACTAGGTCATAAATCTCATCAAAATCTCTACCGTACTGCTATTTGTATCCCTTGACCACCAATCATACCTTATGTCTATCTATTTTTTCTTCAACATTGCACTTGGTCTTATATACCCATTTAACTCCAATAACTTGTTTCTTGGGAGGCAAAATAATTAGCTCTCATGTCTCATTTCTCTCTATTGCATCTATTTCCTCATCCATGGCTTTACACCATTTCTTTTCTTTTACAACTTCCTCAAAATAAATTGGATCACTATGAGAAAACAATGTAAAGTTAAGACTTTTTTAGCTGTTGTTTTGCATGATGTTTAACGACAGGAATCCTTTTGAATTCCTCTCTTGAAAAGCTAATCTAAGGATCAACTCCAAGGCTTCAAGAAATATTGCAACCTATTGGAATCCACTCAATTGAAGATAAATGTGAATGTTCACGAGGAGGCCTTTGTTGGTTTTGAAATGATTCGAATAAGATGTATGATCTACTTGTTGCTTCAAAAGAATAACCACAGAAAAAGGGAATATATTTTTTCTATTTTCTGTGTTTAAGATGAATAAAATTTATCAATGCAACTATGTGAATTCCTAATTTAACCAATGGGTTAGTAAAGAAAATAAAAAAGATAAGGTGACAAGGAATTTAAGAAAATAACATGAAAGTAAATCTTAATGGACATAAGCTATAGAATCAACACATCTACGAGTTAAGCTTTCAAAGAGATCGGTAAGTAACCAATGAAAATAGGAGCAACACTTCCTTAATTCCACCGATGCAATCATTGATGGGAACTTAGTAACCATAAGATGTTTCACTTTTCATAAAATTGTAAGGCCACTGATAGTGCGCTCATGCAAGACAAAAAGCTATTTAGGAACAATATGATGATCTCTTCTTGAACTATGTATGTTAGAAAAATTTCTAAACACATAGCAAACACCAGAATTAAAAGATTGCACAACTAGAAATAACACAATAATCTTTTGGCTCAATTATATTCCATGAACATACATCCAAAAAATATAACACACTTACACAAGACTCACTACACTCCAAATGTGAGCACAAAAAGCATATATTATTGTAAAATAATGGTAGCCTTGATTACATATTGCAATCCTAAATTAATAAGAAATCATCTCCTCAATTTGTAATGAAAGTGAAAGATATCTTTTTGCAATCATATGCTTCTAAACTAATAAAAAAAATCTATTTATGTACAAACTATCTATCTAATTGGTGCTAAGAAGGACTCCATCCATTTTTATATCATTAATTGGATGCATGAGCCTTTACATGTCATATAAAAAAGAAAGCATGAGAAAATAAGCAAGAGAAAACATTTAGTTCACGTAGGAGTAACTAGAAATGGCAAAAATGGGAGCTCCATTTTCACTAGGCATTCATAGGAGTCAAATCATCATCAGAATGAATTTCTAATGCATGGAAAGATCTAATTTTAGAACTGGCAATTAACTATCGGTGCACCTCTGAGTTCTTCAAAATCTCTCATGACACTACTAAAAAAGTGCACCTGCACACTTGTAACACCTGCACACCTGTCACATCTAGCACAACAACATACCTCAAAAGCAAGCTCCAAAAATGCAAAATTTCACTAAGTGTCAAAATTGAAATTCTAGTATCTAGGTTTTGTTGTCCTTTATATCAGAGCTATGTTTGGATATTTTCCATTGAATTTCTCAATTATCTTAGTGACTTGAGCTACATCTGGAAAATCTAAGGCATTATATTTATCTTTCACTTTCTGCTTTTAGTTGTCTACATAGATATGAGTGTCAGCAAAATCTCCAAGTTTTCCATCCAATTCTAACAATGCTTCTTTTGTTCTAAATGCTTGCCTAATGTCATCATCATTAGCAACTTCTTTAAAAGTTCTCCAAAAATTTTCAACTTCTGCTTCTACTAGTATAAACTTTTCCTGTGTATCATCTTCAAAAATGTTTAGACATGCATCACCATAATGTTTCTTAGCTTACAAAATTTTCTCTTGGGCTTGGTCCTTGAGTCTATAAATCTCTATGTGTAATGTTTCCATTACATTATTACTATCTACAGTCTTCTCTATCTAATAATCTATCTTATCTAATTCCTCAGCTGTATATACATCCATTACCATCTAATACCTTTGGCCTTTTATTGCCTATAATGCCTGCAAGTCTTTTCCCCAGGTATGCACTTCATCCATTTAACCAAAATCTTGATTTAGAATAGCTACTAGTTTTTCCACATTCTATTGCATAACATGTAATAATTTCAGATTTCCCTAAATAATCAATACACCTTTCTACTAAAAAATTTATTTCCACTATTGGCAAGCTCTCAAAAATGGATCCAATTGGGCTGTACCACTGCCTCTTCTCTCAATTTCTATGTTCAAGGTCTCCTCAAGATGTTTAGGGTATAAGGGACCAAAAAATTCACCTAGATATCCCTTTAGGATTTCATTTTTTCACTAAAGTATTATTAGTTTTTCCCCATCCTATTCTAGGCTCCTGAATACCTCCTTCATCCCTGTGGTAGCCATTAGCTAAGCGGTATCCAAGGTTGTCTTTCCAAGCACGACCTCTATAATGTGATAATCTCGTAGAGTCAATTCTTCAATATTCAAATGAGGAGGAGGCATAGCTTCATGAGCAAAAAAGTCCTAGTTTTGATCACTCATAATAAAGGCTAATGCATGTGCATCTTTTGGAGGTGAATTAAGCTTCCTCAAGACTTTAATCAATTCCATTCTATCTTCCTCCTTTGTTGTGAATTGCTACTTTTTATTTCTTATTGCCTCTTTTCTCAGCCACCTTGGGATACATTCTAATGGATATTTTCTTTTAGAGGATGAAGGAGTCTATTCTACAATTCCCTTTCCCTTATCTCCCCTTTCTGGAGTCTTTTCCTTCCATGAGGTATCAACACTAGGAGTCTTCCTATTTGTGGAGCCAATAGTCCTCACCTCGGTGTCTTGGGAAGTTTGCTATGATTGTTCACTTATCTATCCTTCTTTTGACACTTCCTTAGTGGATACTTGTTTTGGATCTCCCTCTTGTCCCATTTGGACTTGTTCTTCTTTATTGTTTGGAGGAAGGGGAGTAGTCGATCTCTTATCAAGACAAAATGTGACTTACACCTAGGATGGTGGCACTACCTTGGGCCCTTGTGATTTTGGTGGCATCTGACTCCATTCCTCCTATTGAGGTTGATTGGTTGTAGTATCCTTGATCTTATCTCCTACCAAATCGATACCCACCAACATGAAATCAAAATCTGATATCTTGAAGACATTAATGTTTTCCACATCTTGCTTATCTATCCATTGTTGCATCTCATCTTCTGATGTGGTAGTTTTAATGGGTTGCTCAGGAATAGATGGAGGTGTGATGGTAGAGCTTCTCCTCCTTTCTAACTCTATAGCTCTTGCTAGATGAGTCCTCTAGTTCAAAGGTAAGCTATCCTCTTCATCCTCATCATCCTCTTCTTTCGCTTCTTTAGGGATTGGTTTGAGAACTAATGGGAAAGGAATCACTTTATTGATCACCTTTTTCCTTCTCTTTATCAGAGTCTTGAGCTTTCTTCTTTTAGGCATGGAGGGGGAGGCTTGCTCTACTTGTTGAGGTAGGGAAACATCTTGTACTTCAATTTCTACTTCCCCTTGACCCTATTCAGCTGGTGGCACTTGGGGATCTCCTTGAGCTTGTGAAGCTTCCCCATCTTCTAACCCTTGTAAATTTTATTCCTCAGTCTCCGTAGGTACCTAAATTTCTCCCTCTTTTGGTTCAACTTGTTGAGGAGAATTACTCTTCCTCTTGACCTTACCTTTACCCTTTTGAGCTCGATAATACCCAATTGGTCTATCAAGTTGGTGCACCATTTTTGGTCTTACTAGTGACTAGGTTGTCAATGTAGGCATAGTGACCTTTGCTCCTCTACGTCTAGCTAGATGGGCTTGTGCATGGAAGATCATTTTATTAGGAAGTGGATCAAGTTTGAAAGGTCTCTTGATCCAATCATTCATCAATTTGATGATGTGCCTTGCCCTATGAATAATATCTGAGTTCTCTTCTTTGTCAATCTCGATATTCATGATATGCCATTCACTAATCTTATCCATGTTGAAAAATGGATCAAGCAACTCCTCTGAGTCTTGCTACACAATCTCCAATGGAATATTTACCTTCAAAGCCTTCTCTACCAAATAAAAAGTCATCCTACAATAATCCCTTATGTAGACATCATAGTCATTTGTTGCATTCATCCAGTGATCTTCAAGGGCATCTTCATGCTGAAATGTTTTACCAGCTAAGTGTTGTACTCTCCTAATGTTATCAAAATATGGCCAAGGATTATTATACTCATCCAAGGGATACTGATCCCGTTCACACTCAAAAGATTGAATATCTTTCCTTTGATCAACTTGGAAAGGTCCTATAGTCATAGGCCATATCCAACATGTTTTGTGCTACTTTCTAACTATGTCATATGTAGACAAGAGTTGTTGGGAGATCTCTAGGAGAATAAGTCTTTCACTAGGATACCTAGGGAGCTTCTTAGGGTTGATAGTTGTGCTTGCTACACTCTAATATGTGAATATTTGGAACTAGATATAATAAGCTTTGACTAATGATATTTGTGCAATTGTCTCCTTTGATATTCTCTTCGCATAATCCCCTTCTATGAATTGGATTATTGTGAATATGAAAGCACTATTTACAATCCTGTATTCTTTTCTCTTCTCTAAAAGCCTCTTCTTGACCAGCTGAGGATATACAATATAAGGCCATGCATTGGCATCTTGCATGCTACCCCTCTTATAAAGCCTTGGATAATTTTTCGCTCTTGCAGCTAGCAGGTATACCAAATATGAAGTCATATAAAATTTCTTGTTATTCTTCACCACTTTTAGCTACTCACCAAAATTCTCATTGAGAGTAGAAGCCCAATCCAGTGGCATCTCTACTTTCTTTATTGTGTCAATAAAATGTACCATAAAATATTCAAGTGTCTAGCTACTAGAAAACCCATAACTCTACTCAAGAGTATGGTTGAATATCCAATGTCTTCCTTCATGTATCCTCTTGTCATGTCTACTTTGCTTGGTTCCTTTCCTAGAGGAGTCTTCTCTATAAGGTATAAAGACTAGATGATCTTAGTAGCCTCATCAATATGTTCCATGTACCATCTCTCTGCTTGCTCATAGTTTAGTCTAATGAATTGATCCATCCTTGGGAGCTAGAACACCTTCTCAATGTTTGTGGGTCAGAGATCTAAGATGATCTCTCTAGTTATGCTTTTCACAACCCTTTCTTTAGGAACGTAATGCTCTACAAGTGTCATAATCAGTTTTGAGGATTGTGCTAACATTGGGTGTGATGCTACATTGACAAGCCTTGATAGGATCAGAATGGATATCATCTAGGACCTCTCAATTGGTTTGTTGCATAGTTTTAGGAACTTGACCAGATCTGTGTGACCTAAATCCATGTCTCAAATCTCTAAGTACTCATCCTAAAATTGTGATTTTGTAGGAATGCCCTAAAATTTGAATAGTACTAGTTTTGGTGCCATCTTCTTAGGAAGGGAGGATGATGAAGATGCCATTATATTTGCAGAGAAGAATGTACATTAGTATAAAGTTGAAGGGAAAATGATTAATCACACCCTAATACTATCCCAAACAAAAATCCTAAAAACTAGACTATTCAAAAACTAAGAAGCCTTATTAACAACCTTGAAATGAAAATAAAATAAAATAAAATGGCACACCTAGCACACCTGATAGGTGCACTTGGTGTGCCTTCTTTAAAATAAAATTTCAATATAATGAGGTGTGCATTAGTGCACCTCTTGGGGAGTGTTGATGTGCACCTCATTTTGGACTTGGGTGTGTTTTGTTTTCTTTTTAATGTGTGCAGTAGCACACCTAAAAAAGGTTTTTGATATAGCTTTTTTAAGGTTTTAAGTGTTTTGTGCTTTAGGGAAAAGAAATAAGGTGCACATTAGCGAACCTTATTTTATTTGTTTATTTTAACTTTTTTTAAGTTTGCAGGTGCTAGGAGGAGATGAGGTGCAAGGAGCACCTAATTTAGTGCCCAGTTATGGTAGTCAAAGCTTGGGGAGCACGATGAATGAAAGGAAGATGCGAGCGAAGGAAGGGAACCTAGGTTTTATAGACCTGGGGACACCACCCTCTTTTTTGCTACACAGTTGCGCTAGCTAGTGCACCTTTTTTTTTTATAAAAGACTTTTCTCTAATTTGACCTCTATTTTTGACAACTAGGTTCTCTAGTCTGAACTTAAATGTACACTAGAAAACACCTCAAAAGGACTTGGACCCTAGACTAGGGTTCCAAAAAGCCAAAAAAAAAATTAGGGGGTCCCCAATTCTAATAGAAATGGGGCGTGCATTGTGAAACCACAACAAGACTCTCATCAAACTCTTCATCATACCTTTCATCTTGGTATTTATCCCTTAGAGTCTTGGTCTTTCTTGACAATACGGAGGCAAGGGTGGGGTCTAAAATTTCACTGTTGCTGATGCTACTATTCAGTACCTTCTATATACAAAACCAAAGCTATTTGGAGCTACTTGTAGCTAAATCTCTCACTATCTATAATCGCTTTCCTTTCTCTCTATTTTTTTCAAGAGCGATCTAGAACTATCTAGAGCTATTTGTATTTTCTACTAATTTATCACGTTGATTACCAACTTCAATTTCTTCATAAATTATTGGCATTGTACTTGAAGTTGCTACTAATTTATTTATTGAGGCATCCCATGACTAGTTTTCAATGAACTTTACATCTCTTAAAATGATGATCTTCTTGGTGATAGGGTCATACAATCTATATGTCTTTGATTTTGAACTATAATTAGTGAAGATGCATTTCACACCCTTGTCACCCAACTTTTTCCTTTTCTCCTTTGGCATGTGTACATATGCTACATGCTTGAACACCCTCAAGTGCTCTACCATCCATCTATGTCTTTCCTATTCCTCAACAGGAATCTTGTCATAGTCTGCCTTTTTTGGATACCTATTTATAAAATATACTACCATTTCTATAGCCTTTTCCTAATCTTCATTTAGTAGTTCTTTTTCTTTCATTGCGCTCCTAGCCATCTCAACAATTGTCCCATTCTTCCTGTCAACCACTCCATTTTTTTGCGGAGTATAGCTAGTTGTAAGCTACTACTTGATGCCAAATTTCCTACAAAAATTTACAAAATAATTGGAGATATACTCCCTCCCCCTATCCAACCTTAGGAATTTTATATAATCTCCACTTTCTTTTTCAGCCTGGGCTTTAAATTCTAGAAACTTATCAAATGCATTAGATTTATGTTTCAGAAAATACACCCATGTCCTACAGTTGAAATCATCTATAAATGTAATAAAATATGTACTCCTTCCAATAGACGTGGTTTGCATTGGACCAACTAAATTAGTTTTCACCAGCTCTAATGGTGTCATTTCTCTTCTAGGATTACCAGAATTAAAGGAAAGCCTATGTTTCTTACCTAAAATACAAGCCTCACACTTGTTGCATGACTCTATAATATTAGGCAAACCATCTACCATTCTTTTCTTGGACAATAAATTTAAACCAACAAAACCAAGATGTCCATACCTCAGAGAGGTCTTCAATCATGCTCTTTAGAGATGATTTCTGATGCACTATTGTACATGTATGCTTGGGAGGTGTAGCAACAATATGAGAAGAGAAACATGTCTCCATCCTCAAGGAGAACATCTAGTTCCTTGTCATTTGAACTGCTACAAGAATCTCCTTGCTTCCATCTTTCTCATGAATGAAACACTTGTGATTTTCCATTAGGAATTTGTAACCATTTTGAATGAGTTGTCCAAAACTCATTAAAATGTGCTTCATTCTAGGGGTAAAATAAACATTTTAAATCTCTCTTTTCTCACCTTGATTGTTGTGGACCATAATAGATCCTTTTTCCCACAATAGGAATGGTTCCATTATTTCTCATTTTAATTTTAGATTTGAAATGAAGAAAAAAAATAGAAAAAAAGAACAAAGCCCTTAGGTTGCAAGAGTAGTACTAATTGAGAGAAGATCTTTGTCATCAAAACCCCATAAATCAATGGGGTTATTAGATGGCTTAGGGGAGCCAATCCATCAATAGTGGTGGAAACAACATCATCTTTATCTTTTTCTCCCTCTAGCTTGGGAGGAGATATATCCAAATCCAACTAGGGAAAAGTTCATTTAGGGTTCATGTAGACAGAGGGCCATCCCACATCAGAGGCAACAAGAGGAGCCACTAGAGACCAAATTAATCCTAACTATTGTGGAGGCAAGGTTGGGTGGTGATATTGACCAAAATTACCATTAGGAGAGCAATGTGAAGGATGCGACTTGGGAGTATGCAAGAAAAAAACTAAGATGCTGTGGCCTTTCTAGTGACCGCAAGGAGGTGTATGATCACCACATAAAGTATCCAATGGCACCTTAACAACCATGTAAAGGGCATTACCCCAGTGAGCCAAAAGCTCTTACATATGGGTTATCTCCAGTGCCACCTTCTCAGTTTGTACTTGAATTTGCATCATGATATTATTAAAAATACACACTTTAGCATACATAGAAAAAATTATATTAAGTAAACTTTGAGAGAATAAAAATGAATTGTGCTCTTTTTAGATAGTAAAAAAAATCTCCATTCTAAAAGCATGCCTGATTTGGGAATACTTAAAAGGGAGTCTAGTTGAATCTCCCAGAACAACCATTGCTAGGAAAAGGCCTCTGGGCAAAAAGGTTTGAAGAAATCATGAATCTAGTGCCAATAATTTTGGGCCCACCTCTAGAACCAAAAAATATACAACAAAATTTTTGGTCAACCATAAAAAGGACATCTAGCATCAAGGACACTCAAATTCTATAGCTAAGGGCCCAACGACAACATCTAGAAGAGAATACACCAAGAAAAGTGAGCTATCTTTGGATCCATGATAGCTTCCCAAATCATGTAAAATTTAAGACTTCAAGTCTTGTAAGAGGACTACAAATTCCAATGCTAGTTGAGGGTCTCAACCATAGGAAAGTGGGGAACAAGTCACCAATAACCTAACTTGGGTTTATAAATGGTCAAAGGAGTGGTAGTATACAATTTCCAATAATTCCATCATGGGTGATATGATTTAATACCAAGACTATGAAATATATGGGGAGCCATCATAGAAACTAGAAGATTAAGTATCTACTGATCTAGACGGTTGAGCCAGAAGTACACTTGCATGACCTCTCATGAGTGAAGACTCATAGTAACTCTAGAAAAGAGATCTTTTAGTGTATTGATTTCTTGTCTAAATAAGTGTAGATTTCTTGGCAAGGGAAACACATTGTATAACAAACAAAGGTGACCACCATAAATTTTGATGATTCATGGAGAGTCCATCTCTAAACCCATTTCCAGTCTAGCAAAGTCAAGGCTTTCAAAATGCTTTTAGCAATAAAAGCGCCTTGAATTTGCACAAGTTTAGTTATCACAAGAAGGGTTTGAAATCCAATCTCTTTATAAAGAGGACTTGATAGACTAGGGTCCTCGAACAAACACACACTTAGCTTGGCTAGGGTTGCCAAAGTGAAAAAGAAGAAAAACCTTAGTAAGGCTTTAGAAACTCTCAAGGAAGACACCCTAGGGTGTCTAAACCTTGGAAACCCATTCTTGTAGCATGCTTTTAGAAGCATTCTTACCTACAAAATAACCTCTGAAGGTTTTTTGTTCTAACCATGTGCATGCAATATCAAATTCCTTGACATTCAAAACAATCTCTCAAGAGAAATTACCTCGTGAAAATATTTGGGGATAAACTTGTGTAGGTGTTTGTTTAGTAGAACCATTTTGGCCAATAGAAGTAGCTCCAACACTAGTAATAACTACTGGGTTGAAGAAGGCTGATGTAGGGTCCCTCCTCACATGTACTTATTAAATATGAATTTCTCTATTAAATCTATTATAGGAGATTAGAATGGATATAAAGTAATATTTTATGTTGTGAATGTCCTAATGAAATTGAGAGTAGTTGATACATCCACATTTTAATACTTAGTGATTCGAGAACTACTACATTATCTCAACTATTTAAACATTAAAATTTCACTAACATTGATATGATGTATTTTCACATGATGATAAGAGTGTTGATTTTGGTACCTCAATGATTAGGTTTTGTACTTTTAGATAGTTCAGTATTCCTTAATTGGTGATGTTTATGATGTTAGGTATATGCATGCCTAATGATGATTATTCTAGTATTTTAATTTGAATTAATGAATAAGTTATGTTATATTGATTATGTGATTACTGATGATTAAATGTGAGTAGAAATGAATTAAAACAATCAATTATATGAAAGATTCATGTTTTTATTTATGTAACTATCTAGATAAGTTTTGAATATATGTATGTGATTTTCTTCAGCTTCTGATGTGTGCAATGTAGGATGTTTTAGCTAGAAAATCTAATGGAGAAATGAAACTAAACCTTATGTACCAATTGGGGAAACTAGGGTTGAGTCTAAGAAAAGATGCGAACCACGTTGTTCATATTTTATTTGTATTGTGAGATGTATGAATGTATCATTCTATAATCAATAAGTATTAATGTTTTGTTACAATGATTTTTCAGTATCGCTTGACACTCGTGAATTGTATATGCATTCCAACATAATAGTTAGGATTAACCAAGTAACCTAAAGATATAAGTTGGACTAGGTTAGTGACATTTCTGCTAATCAATTAGTAATCAAGATTAATTATCCTAATTAGGATTAGTGAGTAATCTGCATTTTTGAAGGTTGTTAGAAAGTCCTAAAATTTTCCTAGCTTTTGATAGGTCCCTAATTAATCCTTAAGGCCTAAAATCATGAAATCTAAGTACCTAAGGAGTATGGGTATGGGTTGGGGGCATTTTCCACCCCCTAGCCCCTTTTGTTGACTTTTATGGTCACTCAAAAACCCCATTTTTTCTTTATTGTGAATATTAAATGATTTCATCATGAGTTGGTTAACTTTAACTCCACCTTGAGGTCAGCCTTAGGTCTAGTTGAGTTAGAAGACTCTAGAACTTTTAGGCAAGTAGGGGAGTTATTACATTTTGAAGGTGGTTGAGTTTAGGATCTTATTTAGAGGAAATTTTGAGAGGGTTTGAAGTGTTCACCCAAGCTCTAGTTTAAGAATGAAAATCAGGATTGAAGGAGAAGAAGGAGCAAGGGAATGCTCATCTCAAACTTGGGCAATTTCCATAACCCGATTTGGAAGGTAGGAATACTTCACCTAATTTGTTTATGTTGTGCTTCATGTTTTAGTTTTATTGCTTATGTATGTTTGTGTGTGTGTTGAGTATGTTGGGAGGGATTGAAAGATATTTTCTTAAATGTTCTTCATTAGTATTTTTTCTTTGATTTTCAAAGGGATTGTATGGGTGTATTGGAATTACTCACCCTCAGATAGGGTAGAAGTGGCCATGTACAGGGGAAGGTCTTTAGTTGGACTTTGACGGTGTAGAGTCTCTTCTCAAGATGAAAAGAGGGAAAACGGGTAGGGTGTTATGGGCCCCTACTTGTTAGCATAATCCACATTTTGAGATTTGGTATGTAAGAATGGAAGAACAAGAGTTCTTGAGATTTAGCCCTGAAAGGGCACCTGTTATGGTGTTGTGTCTGACATCTCCTATTGGAAAAATCCACCTTATCCCTAGTCTAGTTCAATGTCGAACTTGTTGTACAAACTGGCATGAGAGTGAATATTTAATTTTTATCTTCAGGTTATGATTGGTTGTCTCCTGGTTAGTTTTCATTCTCTCCATGATCACCATGATGTATTGTAGAAATCATAATGGATCCCTTGTTAAGGGCCAATAAAGAAATTCTTATTATTATTTAAATTCAGTTATGTTGGGAGATTTCTCCTCGAGATTGAATTCCTATGTAATAAAATCATTGTTAAGTTATTGTGGAAATGGCAACAATGTCGGGTTTTCTTCCTGGTTTTTCCTAGTGGAGCCTTTGAATTAGGTGGTTCAATAGAAAAAGGAAAATTGAGTAATGTTCTTGCATATGATGTTTTTGGTATTTCAATTTTTGCATATGTTTACTTGATTTATGTTAAATGGATAAAAATGATGTTTCACCTTCCTGCGACATTCTTATGTTTCAAAATCCTATTCATTTGATTGAGGTTAATTAGATAACATGGTGATTTATATATATTAAGTTATGTAGTTTAAGTTTAAAATATGTTAAGAAAATTCGCATTTGATTGGTACTTAAATTTTGTAATTATACTTGAGTATGAGGGAGTTAAGTAATTCTATTCAAATACTTATGTATTGCATTTAATCCTTTTATCACTTTTTAAAAAAAAAAAATAAAAAAAATTAGTGTGTTTTTGCCTTGTATTTTGGGCATGACAGCTGAAGCCATTACAACCTAAAATGAATCTCATATTAAATGTGGTATGACAGGTGGTGAAAAGGAAAGGGCTTACACAAAATCCATGCAAACTTTTTTCTGCTTGTATTGAGAATTTGAAAAAAAAAGTCAACTTTAATTATTTAATATTTTTAGCCTAATAATAAATTCATAGTATATAATGTGTAAGTCCCCCATTATAAAAGAATCCAAAAGGTCTTTACCTAATGCACCATCTTTGAGAAACTATAAACAAAGGAGCAACAAAAATAAGGAGATCACAAAATTCTTTTCCTTAATACTCTAATAACTAGGTGTACTATTTCCATTTGCCTAGTTTGCGATTTATTTCGCCTTGGTCTATAACTTATAAAACAACATATGGGTGGTAAGATTGGTAATATCAATTGTGAAGGCTTGACCAAATTACATGCAAGTAATTAAGTGAGATTGAATTCATCAATGGAGAGGACATTAATACATATGTGGTGTCACTTTTGTCATAATTAAAAAAAAAAGCTAGTTGAGAAATCTAATATTCTCAAATTGATTATTCATAAATACTATAAAATAATGTTTGATGTATATATTTTTTAATAGTTATTGAAATATTCATATAGCCAATTTATATATATTTAAAAAAAAATCATCTCTATGAAAGTGATATTACAATGTTGTCATAGATAAACAGTCAAACATAAAAGTAGATTTTTCTTGAAGTCATTAGTAAGCACAAATTTTAGTGGTTGTTTAAATGTAAAAAAAAATCCATTAATCTTATTTTAAAATACTACACGTACAAATAAATTATTGTGCTAACTTATAAGTCATAAATATGAATAGATTAAAAGAAAAAGAATGCTATATAAGAAATTATGTTCCATTGTCCTCATTTAAAAAAAATTCATCAGAAAACAAGTTTTTTGTACTAATTTGACAAAAAAATTAATTAAACTAATTACTTGATTTTGAAAGATTAATTAGATTTAATTAAATGTAATAATGTAGTAAACAAAGTGGTCTAAAATATTGTATTTATTTTTCTAGAATATTAAACTAAAATGTTAAAATCTATTTTCCATACAAAGTATAGTTTAATCTAACAAATATACATTTCCATCTATTTACTCTTTGTATATATATATATATATATATATATATATATATATATATATATATATATAACTATGACCACTTTGAAAAGTAAATATATTTTTCAACATGCAATCACTAAATAAACAATTATTCTAACCTAAACATTAATTCTAATATTACATTTTTTTATTCTATTACTATTCAATTGGATGTTTGTTGAGGTGGTGATGTCAATATGTTTTAGAATTGTTAGTTGGAAGCTTTTGACCATTCAATGATACTATGTTTTGGATTAAGATAACAATAGGTTTTGAAGGGACCTGAAACCCTTAATAGAAAAGAAAAAGATATTCAAATAAGCACAACCAGGTTTTATGAGGACCTAAAACCTACAATATAAAAGTTACAAAACTAGGTTTTATAGGGACCTAAAACCACAAAATAAGACCAGTAAATGAAGCTAAGTTTTACAAGGACTTGGGACCTAGAGTTTGAACAAAAGGAACAAAAACCAGATAAGAAACTCAAAAAACTAGAGACTAGTTACCAGAACCATGACCAACAACTATTGTAGCTCCTTCATCATTTTCACCACCTTCTTAACCACCTCCACAATAGTTTGGATAGTGTTAGAAATAGATCCCCTAGTTTCCTTAGCCACCTTCTTCCTTGAACTCTATATTTTTATTTTGCTTGGCCTACCAAGAGACATGATTTCCTCATTATTTCATTTCCCTAAGCTAGCAGTAGCTATACAGATGCTTGAAGTGACCTGTTCCATCTTGTTTCCACTCTCTTTTATGAAAAGATAGAGCTTATGCTCATATTCCTTTAGCTTCTCCAGGATATTACCAACTTGAACTTCCAGCTAAATGATCTTAGCCTGGTTAGCTTCTTGGTCCTGCTGCATCTTTCCCATTCTTCTTTTCAGATTCATTAACTCACTGTACATCCAAGAATCACCTAGGAGAGAGGAATCTACCTTGAGCTTGGTAGTGTGAAGGAAATAAAGCATTGTATGCTTACTAGCTGAGTCATCCTTCTCCTTTCCTGTATCTTCTTCCACATTCATAGCATCCTCATCCTTCTCCTTCATAATAGCTCAATGATACTATGTTGATATTATCCTATGAGAGTGCCTTATTCTATATTTATAAGATGTAAATTAAGATGCTTTATTTTGTTTTAAACATGCAAATGTGATGAATATGATGAATAATTGGAAGAAAAATATGATGTTATTTTTCCTTATCATAATTTTTGGGGAAAAACCTATTTATGGAAAATATAATGGCTTGAGATGATTCAAAAGAAGGTGGAATTTTAGTTGAGGTGGAGGAGTTTAGCTTCTTGGTAGTGGTGAAATCAAAAGATCTAGTTGCATATGCCACATAACTATATTAAATACATCTTATGATAATAAAAAAGAAGATTTTAATGTTGAGTTAATTTCCTCTAGATAGAAGATTGATATTTAAAGATGTCATCGATATAAAATGTTGTAGCATATTTAAAAAAAAGAGAATATGAAAAATAATTCTAATCATGATGCAAAAAATTTTGCCCAAATTTTCATAAATAAAAACATCTTAAAACTTGAATCAACCAAAGAGCCAAACACAAAAAAGAAATAACATATGGTACACTCCAATCACTTTAGATATCAAACACCTCTAAATTGCTCAAAAAAATTTGATGCCCTAATAAACCTTGTAGACTGAAAAAAAAAGTAAGAAATCACAATGTGCAAATTGTTGAAAAAAATTATTTAATTGTATATTATCATTGATGTTACATAAATTTCAAGCCTTAACCGAGCATAGTACAAGCTGAGCTCAATTGGGAACCAAAGAATCTTTCAGTATCATCTGAGTAGAAGCTAGTGTTAATGAAGCTTGGTCGATCAATGAAGGAAGCTATTATCAACCAAGTCTAGTCGGTCAATGTTCTGTATTAACCAAGTGGTTAGTCCAATGTTAGTCAACTGTTAGTAGATTACTTTTGTTAATTGATTGGTTAATACAAGAATACTAAGTGGATGTTAAATTTATGTATGAAAGGATATTCAAGTTGACTTAACATGAAGTTTCATATATATGAAAGGTCTAGTTGTAGATTGAAATAAGCAATTGAAACAATGTAAAAGAAGTGAAAATGAGAAGGATATTTGATTAAGGATAGAACATCCGAGGAACTACAAAAATATTTTAAGAAGAAAGGATTAAGAGGATAAACCAGAAAAATGTTCCAAATCTACAAAGTTAGTTGCTTCAACAATCAAGTCAATACTTTTTACTCTCTAACAATTATAGTAGTGAATAAATATCTTAATAGAGTTGGCTTGATAGTCATTTTGTAAATAAATGTCTGAAGAACTCTAACAAGGCAAATCCTCATAGGGTGATTCAAATCCTCTAATAAAGTCACACTTAACCATGTGTTTTGTAACCTTTAACTCTAGTTGGCTCCTGACAATGCTAACTTAAGAAGAGTGAAAAGTTGTAACTGGTTGCATTGGTAGTTTTCCTAAATTTTGTTTCCACGTTAAATCTTGGTGTGTCATGTGTCCATGTTATTTTCTTAATCCTTTATGTTTCCGCAACTAAGTTACTAAAGGCTAATAAACATTAATATCTTAAGACTTCTTTGTTAACTAATTTTTAGTAAATATCTAGTTCTAACCAAGAAGAGCAAGGACTTGGTTTACTAAGTGAGAAGTTTGTATTGACATCTAAGGGACTTGGCATTATTTTTTTGGTAATTGATTCACCCCTCCCCTCTCAATTATTCACACTATATTTCCAAAAATTGGTATTAGAGTTGTTGGTGCTTGAAGGAAAGGTTTCAAAGACCTAAGCTAAAGATCAAGATGTCATACAGAAGAGAGATTCCTAAGCTTAACTGAGAGAACCTTTTAGCATGGCAAGAATTAATGAAGCCACATCTGTGAACCATTAGAGATATAGGTATGCACTTCTTATTGAACTAATATGTGGAACAACCTAATCCTTTAATTATGGATAAAATGGTGGACACAAATAAATACAATATAATGATGTTTGATATTGCTTAGTATCCCAACTATTTTAAATTTGACAAAGTCAAAGATTGCCCTAATGCCCATGACATGTGGAAAAAACTAAAGAAACTCTATGGAGGAGATGATAATGTGAAAGGAGCCAAAGTAGAAAGTCTAAGAGGTCATTTTGATAAGATGAGGATGAAAACATTGCAAAATATAGTGAAAGAATCAAAGCAAGTGTAAGTGCAATCAGAGTTGTAGGAGGAAAATTAGATGATACAATGGTAGTCAACAAGGTATTAAGAACTCTTCTTCCTATTTATGCAATTATATTTTTAGTTATTTAAGAGATGAGATGCGATCCTAAAAATGATATAACTTTGGATGGACTAGTGGGAAGATTGACAACTTTTGATTTGGATAACTTTGATAACTATCTTCCTAATACTAACTACATAGAATCTACAATCAAATCCAAAGTAACTCTTGGTTGAAAGGGAGGAAACTCAAAAGGAAAATAGATTGATAGTGAAGAGATGATGATTCTGAGGATGACCTTGAAGCAATTGAAGCCTTACTTGCAAGAAGGTTAGTAAGAGGAAAAGGTAAATATAAAGGTAAAAATGCCATTGATTTGTTTCTCATGTGAAGAGGTTGGTCACATTGCTAAAAAGGTGTTCAAATAGAGGAAACAAAGAGGATAGAAAATTCAATAAGTTCAAAGGCAAGAAAAAATTCAAGAGCTTCAAGGAATACAAAGATAAAGGTAAGAAATCTTGTTACATTTCTAAATATTTTGATAGTAATGATGAAGATGAAATGGTATATATTGTTGTTAAGGATGAATCAGATGATGAGGAAAATGAAAAAATGACACTTATTTCTCATGTTAGCAAGAGTGAAATATGGATAATAGACAATGGTTTTTCTCATTACATGATTGATGATAAAACTAAGTTTGAACACTTGGAACATTATGATGATGGAAGTGTTAGAATTTGAAATAATGAACCATGCTATGTAAAAGGAAAAGGATGCATTACATTAACTGATGGAATCAAATGTGACAATTCCTATTGGGTTGAAGGGCTAAGGCACAATATTTTAAGGTTGGCACAACTAAACAACATTGGCTACAAGGTAGAATTCATTAATGGGAAAGCCAAGCTATTGGATAGGAAAGGAAATCTAGTATGGACTATCAATCAAACTAAAGGAAATCTATTCTCTCTAGACCTTATTAAAAGTTCATTTTTTTGGCACAAGTAAAGAAAAGTTGGCTATGATATAAAAGAATGTGTCATACAAACTTTGACAACTTGGTTACCATAAGCAAGAACAAAAGAGTAAGAGTTATTACAAATATGGAAAAACCTGATATGGCCATACAAAAACAATGTTAGATTGAAAAAATGGAAAAAAGTTGTTTCAAAAGTAAGAATTACTATTTAGAAGAAGTCTTGGACCTAGTTGATATAGATCTTTATGGACCAAAAGGTACAAAGAGCTAAAATGGATACAAATACTTCATTTTGTTCATTGATGATTATTCTAGGATTATGAAAGTGTGTTAGAAATGTTTATAATAACTAAGAGGGGGGGAGGGGGGTGAATTTTTTATTAAAGGTCCTTAAGTACGATTTGAACTTTAAACAATAAAACTCTTACTATTCTTCTTATCTTGTTGTTGTTCAGCCTCTACTATTACTCAGTCTCTACTGTAAAATAAATTTACCATCCCAAATATAACATGCTTTGCTAAATATAAAATCTGAAACATATAAAGCATTCAACATATATTTGATACTAGTATTTTTACATTGAAACCCAATTTGGGAAAAACCACCAGCAACATGTCACCAATTTTTCACTCTTTCGAAGTGAGCTCTATTAGGAGCCAACCCTGTTAAAGGTTACAAAACCCACTATTAAATGTGACCTTGTTAAAGGATTTAATCACCTTGTTAGGAGTGGCCTTGTAAGAGGAATTTGATCTTTCCATTTAGAATGTCACCTTGTGAAAGGATTTGCATAGACTATTAAGTCTTTAAAATGGCTATTAGGTAAACCTCTATTAAAATGATTTCACTAAAAATTATTTACAATGATTAGAAAGAAAATAATAGATTTTGATCTGTACTCACTTTGCAAGTTCATATCTCTATTCAGTTCAAATGCTAATTCACTAATAAGCTCTCCACTATTTTCTCTATTCTTGATTCACTTAGAAATCCTTCAAGCAAACCATCTCCCCCCTTCAAAAATACTTAAGTCTTCTTGCTTAGATTTCACTTATCACTACCAACAACTCTGCAAGCTTTCTTCTTTCACTTCACATTCACTCACACACTTGTGTGTTTTTGATCTACCTCTTTCTATATGTGACTCTTGCATATACTTGCACTTGATCAATAATTTGTTCAAGGGTAAGAGCACAAACATGTGTCACGCTTTTGTAAAGGAAAAGGCTAACAAAAGTAGAACTATTCACCTTCAATGGCATAAAACTAGTCCTATTATGTAGAATTTGAAAATGATGTAAACTAATGAGATGTGTAGAACTGGATGAAGTTTAGGATTATATTTTTTAATAATTATTTGGAAAAAAATTGATAATATTTTAGGTATTGAAAAATGATGAAAATTAGGGGTCTAGTTCCCACCACAAAACTATATGAAAATAAAATTATTTCCCTTTGATCTTAGACTATGTTATAGATAACATATATATCTAGAATATTCAAAAATAAAAATTGGCTTTATACCTATATTTTCTCTTTTATAATGATTGAAACTTCAACTCACCTAAAATTGATAGTTTTCATCTCCCACCAAATTTTTCAAAATAAATCTATTTTAACTAGAAAAAAAATTATACATTTTGGAAGATGACTCTCTCCTCTAGAGTGTCATATAATTTTAAAAAAAAAAATTATATGATTTAGTATTTTTTCTTTCTCAAAATTGAAATCTTTTTGAGTGTTAAAATACATGCTTGTAGAATTTTTTAATTACAATATACTATATCTAATTAAAACACTATAAATTGTATATGAGAATATCATTCACTTTGAGATCTTTAAAATGGTTTTTATAGATTATTTAAAAGATATCATAAAAATAGTAAGAGTTATTGAAACATCAATTTTATGAAATAATTTTATTTCTTTAGTAATTGGATACACACTAGTATAAAACATGCATTTAATAGATATTTCCAATTGGAAAAGTGTGAGACCATGGAAAAGTAATATTTTTTTTTTTTTTGGGGGGGGGAGTGGGTGTGGGGTGTGGGGAGTGAGGGGGGGCATCAGTTTTAAAACTTTAACCTTAAAAAAAATTAACCTATCATCCATCTCATTACTTAGCATATAAACTAAAATATGTAACCATGCATCACATCCATAGCATAAATAAAATTCAACACATAACACAAATAATTTGTTTACTTAGAAACCCTCCAAGGAAAAGGTAAAAATGGGGTAGGGACGATGCCCACAAATCTTCACTATTGTAGTTGTAAAGTGTGGCCAATTATGGCTACAATATTTTGATCATAAACTATGATCTACCCTGTTAAAGGCTTACAAAAATTGTTAGGTCTCACCTTGCTAAAGGATTTCAAAATCACAATTAAGTAAGGCCTTAGTTAAGAGATTTACAATATCATGTTAGGACTACTCTATATCACTTGTTAGAATGTTTCAATACCATGATCCTTTAGTTGGCACCTTACTACTTAATGTTAGATCTCCTACTTATTGTTTAAACCTTTATCCTTCTGATAAGATATGTCTCCTCAAATTGATTCTACAATGTATAACACTATCATAGCCATCCATGCCATCTCTTCTCTTAGCATTCATCTCCTCTTGCACATATCATTCCTCATTAACTTTATAGGGTTTTACCTCCTTAAATAGGCATTGGTGTAGATGGATTAGGCTAGAATCAACCGTTGTGGTTAATCCATATTATTACCTATTGCATCCCTTAATGTGATTAGTTACATGCATTGCAGAGGTATTCATAATATGAATTCCTCCTTATTCCTTATAATCAAAATTATGAATATGTCAGCCCAAAAATGGTTTACATAGAAGTTTGTTCAATTAAAAATATCTATCTCATAAACTATTCACTTGACATCCAAAGGATTTAATGCTTGGCACTCACTGTTCTCTTTATTCTATAACTCAGCTTCTAAATAGCTCGACACTCATTAGTTACTTAGCACCAAAATCACTTGGCACATACTACTTACTCGGCTCCTTCTGTTGTCTCAACACTTGAATGACTTGGTACACACTAACTACTTGACACCTACTAGTGCTCAACATATACTATCATATTGCTCAAAATGTATTATCTTGACACTTATGCTCAATATGCTTTGATCACTTAGCTCACACTGATTACTCGACTTGCTCTAACCACTCGACATGCACTTTTCACTTAGCTTTTATTGTTCTTTTCTAAATGATGACTAAGTGTTTTGTCACTACTTTGTCAAAATCAATCCGAGATTAATAATCTCCCCCATTGACATGAGTAGAATTTTTTTTTCATGGCATATACATCCTTATCTATGCATAAGTGAAACAATGTATATACACTGCTCGACTTCAATACAAAATTTTCAAAATCTCAAAATTTGTAAAATTGTTGTCTATCCTATATACCTTATTACTCCCATTGATTAAACATTTGTCTTGACAAGCTTTCTTCAAAATTTGACAAAACATCATAATCCCCCTTTTTTGACACTTATGTCATTTGGGTTGTACACTTATAGTGTGTTTGTCTAGGAATGACTTGTGTAGCTCCATTATAATTTTCAATGTTGCATACTAGTCATTACATGCTACATCTAATGAATTAATCTATATATCAAGATTAGCAGCTAGGTCAACTATGCCTTCATGAGTAGAAAGATGAGAATCTTTCTTCATCAATATTTTTGCATAGGCTAGTTCATTATTCAATACTTCTATGTGAGGTGTTAACATGGATTAGACACTGATAAGAGTAGATATGATGTTTGCATCTTTTGCTTGCAACTCAGTAAGCCAAATGTGAGTCTTCAATAACCTCTAAAAATGTATCTGACTATTACCAAGAGATAGTTTCAATGTGTTACATGTGAGTTGTGAATCTCCTTGCAGATGGTCAATAGCCAATTGATTTTCCTTAGTGAATATATCAACATTGCATAGCTTAGTGTATACAAAGAAAATATTCTCTAGCACCTTGACATTTTACATCTTGGTTGCTAGATCAACCTATTTTAGCACAACGAAACTAGAAATATTGTCTAGGACTTGTGTATGAAACTTCCTTTCAAACCATTCTAATAGTCTGACATTAGATTCTAGTTCTTCATCTTTTATCTTGTCCAATATGTTGACAAGTTTCTCTATAGTAGGCTTATCTTCATTCATTTTTGTGAGGCTAAACACATCAATAAATATATCTTTAATTTCATGTAAAACTTGCTTTTGCTTATGCTCCCTCCTTAATATTTCTTGCCTCTTCTTCCTTTGTAGAGCATCTTGAAGAATGCTCATTTCTTCAACTATCATTGTGTTCAAATAAAACTTGGGTAGCTCAATCACCTAATCTAAGCTTACATCCCCAAATGATGTAACTTCAATACTCTTGTGTGTGTTGGAACTTAGCATTGATATTTTCAATGGTGAGTCCTATGTACTTTTCCATTGAAGAGTGTGGCTAGTGAGAGGAGTTTTAGAGATAGGAAAATTTACTAGTGCCTATATGGAAATTTTCTCCTTGTTGACATAGCAGTCAAGTTTTTTATTAGTGACAACACTTATTTAGATTTTGTTTGACTACCAAGCTCATTGAATAGTCTATAGTGTTTTCCATGTAATTCAATACTCACCAAATTCTATAGTTGCCACCGAGTCTTCTAGACTAATTCTAGTGGCCATCAAGTCTTTTGGACTAATTCTAGTGGCTACCAAGCATTCTAGTGGTTACCAAGGGAATTTAGTTAGTGTGAAGTGCAGCAGTTCAAACCAAGTAGAATTAGGTAGTGTGGAGTCTAGTAGTTCAACTTGAGAACTCTAGTGGTTATCAAGCTTTGAAATTTCTACCAAGCTAGCAGTTCATGTGATGCAAATCTAGTGCTAACTAATCCATATGAAAAGATAGTGTTTAATGAGTGAAGTCGTGGTAAAATAGTGATTCATTTTATCTCAAGTTACATAGTATCTACTGAGTCACCAATGTAGACCAAGTTCAAGACTAATTTAAGGTGATTAGTATGGACTGAGCTTCTACTTCTACCAAATGCATGACAATGCTGAGTAATGATAGTAGACATTGAGTATCAAAAATTCACCAAGTTAGTCATTAGAACCCAAGTATCTTCATATGGGCCAACTTTGTAATATTGGTGTTAACTTGTATAATGGCTGACTTTGTTATTATGCAAATTGGATTGGTATATATGTAATATATTGTATAATATCCAATGAGTGTGAGTATGTAATTCATGAATATAAGTATGTAAGAATGTGAATGTGATCAAGCAGTAGATAAAGTATATATTGAAGGCCATATAAAAAAAGGAGCAGTAGAGACATATCCATTACAAAAGGTGATTAGTACAATCAAGGAATCTCTATCAGCAATTTTTTTGTAAGTCAAAGATCTACTATTTCATTCTAATAGGTGAATCATTCTAAATCTTTTAACAAGGTATACTTAATAGTCTTTCTCAAAATCTCTTTACCAAGTGCATACTTCATTGTGTGTTTGTAAAACCTCTAACAAGAGGGACCTAGTAGTCTATTAGAAATGCTTTACAATAACTGAGAGGGGGGGTGAATCAATTATTCAAGGTCCAAATGTCCAACTAAAACTTTTTTATCAAGTAAAGTGAGCCCATTAAAGTGTTCATGCATCCAAGCTTAAACTTTCCTACTTAGCAAGTTACTAAAAATCAACATGCAAGAATAAGACATGAAAGATCAACACATAACACAATGATTTATGTAGAAACTATTGTCACAAAAGTTTGCACCCATGTTCAAAGTTTTTACCTAAGGACAACCTTGTGAAACATGGAAACAACCTCCAAGTTGTGGGACTTGAACTGTGAGGTTGAGTCTCTGGAGAAGGTTGGCTTCCTTTACTATTAGGGTGCACCTAACTACTCTTGGAGAGGAAAACGGAGAAGGAATGCATAGAAGAGAATCTACCTATTCTAACCTAAGGGGGTGGTGCACTAAAATAGATTGTTCAAACCAATCTCTACCCATGCATGCACTATTGAACCATCATGACACCAAAAGATATACACATTCAGACTTTCTTTAATCTAACAATCACATGTAGATTAGGAAACCCAAATGAATGACACAAGGAAAGAGAGGATTCACTTATATACCATTCATAGGCCAAAATATACCAATGAGAGGCAAATAGTTCTTGCACTTTATATCAATGGATGAAGAAGATAAGGTAGAATGTCATATAATTCAGGGGCAAAGGCAATTTACACTGAAGTTGTAGGGAAATATCAAAGAAAAAAGAGAAGAGTCGACCAGAACAAAATCTACAAAAATTGCCTTTATAGTTCAGGCATAACTAAGATGTCCTCTAACTAAAGTTACTCCACAACCACTGCCATTAAGTCTCTATAGAAAATTTGATCTGGGCATGGATTCAAATACCATGAAATTTGATATTTTGTTAAAGTAGGACCTTGACAAGAATGAGGCCATTAAGCCATTTTGACCAAGTAGATGGATAAACTGGGATGGTGGAGTGTTCTCCTTCATTTACCAAGCACAACATTCACTCAGGAGTGGTTGGAATCTTTCATGAAGATCAGATTGTGCAAGAAAACTTGATTCCCCTTACTTCTAGCTCATCAGTCAGCAAAGTCAAAAAGTTAGCTGAATCCTTCCATCAAGATGAGCCACGTGGACCAATGATTTAATTTTGTTTTTCCACCTCGTGAAGTCTCCACGCGATTGACCACATCTTCTTAACTAACTGTGCCACCTTGCAATTCTGACCGTGATGGTAACACAATTTTCGGTCCTCACTGCCAATGCCCTAGCCGTAATGTATCTCCCTAGGCTAACAAGGATATATGTCCTTCAGGTGCTTCCCTATAATGTTTAACTTCCTCACATCTCCAAAATGCGAGAAAGCACCAATTGTTGATCTCCATGAGATTAATGACCATGAAAGATCTTATCATACTGCACTTTCCCCCTTAAAGTTTTTGGGCCCATGAACCACTCAGCATCTGACTCAGCCTGACCTGGCCCCATCTATCATCACCTTATGGTAAATGAAACCAGCTTGACCCTAGAAAGACATGTGATAGTGAGGCGCTTGCCCTCATTCCTTAACATCCCTGCACTTTCTTGATGTAGGCATGAGCCAACCATTGATCCTAGGAGATATGATCATGTTCATAACACATGCACTTTGAACTTGCATGAATATCCTCTATGACATCACTAGGACATGTGTCACTAGGGCACTTGCCTGCATTGTCAGAAAGTCTAACAAAAGAAAAAATTCAAGAAAGTGAGTGCCAATCAAACTGCCAGCTCACCTCTGCCACCTTGTTCTCCTTCTATGGCCCACACAAAATGTTTGTCTTACCTGTCACACATTGCAAAGGGGATTCTTCACATTATGTAAAGGTAGTTCATCTCAAGAATGCAGGAAAGAGCCCACCGTAGATTGCCAAAAATTTGATGGCGTAGAAAGTTGCGGGTAAGAAGAAACAAAATAGGAAAGAAAAGAAATACCATAAAGTTTTAAATATCTTAATTTTCAATATTTCCATGCCATTTAAAATAATACTTAAATATGGAAGATGATCATTGGGTGGGCTCAGGCATTTGAATTCAAATTTTTGGTGGGAGGCAAAAAATGGTAACAGAAACCCAATTTATGAAAAGCCACCAGTAACATGCTACTCAATTCTCACTCTTCTAAAGTGATGCCCTATGAAAGGCTTTTTCCCTACTAAAGGCTACAACACACTATTAAATGTGACCTGGTTAAAGGATTTAACCACCCTGTTAGAAGTGGGCCTAGTTAGAGGACTTTAAAACATTCACTTGGAATGCCACACTGCTAAAGGATTTACAAATGGATATTAAACCAACCTAAGGCCATAGGATTTTACCCTAGTTAACACAATTGTTAGAGAGTAACAATAAGGGCTTTTGATCTGATACAACTCACAACTTAACTTGTAGATTTTTGATCTCTGTTCAATTCACAACATTGCCTAGCTTTCAGTCTCTACAATTTTGACAACTTTTCCTCCTTTAAAGATTTTTCTTCTTGAGTCTCCATGCTCAATATAATAGTGTAATCTCTTATATGGTCACTTATCAAAGTAGAGTCTTTGTGCTCTATTCTTCCTTTTTCTCAATGTCTTGTCCTTGACACCCTTCAACAATTTTGACCTAGCAACTCTAGCTTCTTGGATTGTGACTCCTTAAATAGAAGTTTGAAATCATCCTTCTTACTTGATTCTTCCCATTTTTGATTTCAGTTTGAATGGATTAGGTAGGATTCAATGAATCTACACCATATCTTGTTCCTTCTAGAAACATAATGAAGAATCCTTCTCAATTCACTCAAAAATGGTTTACCTAAAATTTTGTGCCACCAGTTGATCATCCTTATCCTCCATCTAGTTCACAAAATTCAAGGTAACAAACTTGTTGGCTCATATCTAGTGAATCTTTGACTTTTCAAATAATGTAGTAGCTTGGCACTATTGAAATTTTTGGTGCTTGACACATACTGTGTCACTCGACACCAACTATGTTTTACTAATGCTTGGTACCTATTATGGATTCATTCAACATCCACTAAGTTTTTTCTAATGCTCGACACATTTTTCTTTGCTCGGCACCTAAACTTGCTCGGCTCCTTCTATTTCACTCGACACACACTAGATTTTTTATTTGCTTAGCATTAACTGAAAATCTACTCGACATGAACTAGCTTGCTCGACACTCACTAATGAACTTAGTCAAGCTTTGCAAACAACCTTGTTACAACTTGTTCTTCTAAAGTTTCTAAGTTTGGCCAACCTCTATATCTTCAAGTATATTATCAATACATCATTTTACCATTGTCTTAACTAATTCTTGTACTTCATTACAAAACTATAACTCAACCTTTCCCTTAGGTACTTTTGTTGCATCTTGTTGATAAAACCCTCTTCATCAATCAACTAAGTGATAGTACTTGGGTCCTATAAGCAATTGTCATTCCAGTAAATAGCAGGTTTGACATTAGTGACAAAACAATGATTGAAAACATTCTTTATCAACAATCTCCCTCTTTGAAAACAATCTACCTTCTTCAATAATGATCTTTTCAATTAGATTCTCAACAATCTCCCTCTTTGACATTGATGGAAAACCAAACTAATCAACCGAGTTATCAAAATGTTAACTAGGTTAAAATAGTAAATCAAATGCCAAAAAGAAATTGTGTTACCATCAGTCCATCAGTTTTCACATTTCCCTCTCTAATATGCTATCCTGATTTCTTTGCTTATGCTTCTCCCTCTTAGTTGTTGTTTCCTTTTTGCTATTTCTTCACCTTCTACATATTTGATCAATTCTTGTATGACTCCCTCTTTTCTATAGCTTACCACTTTGATCAATTTTTCTTTTCTTAACTACTATTTCTTCCTTTGACATTTTGATTCTCTAAAGGTGCCATGTGATTTCTCCCTTTGTACATTATTATTTCTCCCTCTGTATGCATTGATCAGTTTTTGCTATTCTGGTATCAACTATTCTTCCTTTGATTCTATAGATTTGATTAGTTTTTGCTAATTCTTTGTCTTTGAAAACAATGCCAAAGACATACTATTTCAACATCTTAACATGCAAGTGTAGCATTTGTAGGTACTCTAAGTTCTCCCTCTGTCACCTTGCTTGTGACTTATTTGGAATTTCAGTACTTTGATTACTTCAGGTAGAAACCTAAAGTGAGTGACCTCTACATCAATTTATAATATTTTATCATTCAACTCATTTGATGTAGGGTAATCTTTTTGTTTCTTAAAAACCTTGGATAGGGGTATCACCCCTAACTTACCTCTAAGATACTCAAATGCATCTTCAGGTAGTTCTTTTGTGAAGATGTTAGCAAGTTGTTCATTTGAGCTAACATATTCCATCCTTGCTTGTCTTCCACCAATTCTCTTACATAGTGATATTTAATTGCAATATGCTTTGTTTTGGCATCCATCACAAGATTCTTTGATATGTTGATGGCACTTGTGTTATCATAAAAGAGTATTACAGGTTTAGTTACCTCTTCCTTCATACCTTGTAGTAGATGTTTGATCCATACAATATTAGTGCAATTAATAGTAGCAACAACATATTCACCTTTTGATGTGGACTGTGAGGTACAACTTTTCTTTTTGATAGTCCAAGTAACCAATCTTTTACCTAAGAAAAGTGCTACTGGTGCTTTTTCTATCATCAATATTACCTCCCTAGTTTGCATCAGTGTAGGCTTTTAACTCAAACTTTTCACTCCTCTTGTAGTATAAGCCAAAGTCACCTTTTCCTTTTAGGTACCTCAGTATTCTTTTTACTGCCATTAGATGATTTTCTCTTGGGCTAGTTAAAAATCTTGCCACAATTCCAAAAGCTAATGTAATATCTGGTCTACTATGCACAACATACTGTAACTTTCCAATCATTGATCCATACATTTTCTAATTTACTTCAATTGACTCATCATTCTTGGATAACTTATGTCCTATTACCATTGGTGTACTTACTAGTTTTGAATCTTCTAATCCAAATGTCTTGAGTATCTCCTTGATATATTTTGATTAGGTCACAAATATTCCATGCTTTAGTTGATGTACTTGCAACTGAACGAAGAATTTGATTTTTCCAAATATTGATATTTCAAACTCATGTTTCATTTGATTAGAAAAATCTTTTCATAGGCCATATAAATTAGTATGGACTAACTTTAATACTTCTTTAGAAGCATAGATTTTTCTTTTGAAACTTGACTTAGTCATCTTTCCTAGCTGACACTGTTTGCACATTGTATTGTTAGGCTTCTTTAGTTTAGGTAAACCTCTGACTTTCTTCATTTTTCTGATGCAAATTAGATTATCAAAGTTGACATGACATAGCCTTTTATGCCATAGCCACACATCATCAAGTTTTACAATAATATAGATTGCATCTTCCATATCTAGGTAAAATAGATTACTCCTAGTTTGTTCACCTTTTCTTATCATATTCCCATCAATGTCATAGATTTTGGCAGATTTGTTTCCAAATTCTACTTTGCAACCTACATTTCCTAATTGTGAAACACTTAGTAGATTATAGTTCAATCCATCAACATAATATGCATTGCCATATGAAATTTTCTCTATAAGTTTAATAGAACCTTTTTCTTTGATTTGACATAGGGCATCATTCCCAAATCTAATACTATTTTCATCATATTGAGTAAAGGTAATAAACTTACTTTTGTGTCCTATCATGTGATGTGAGCATCCACTATTTATGATCCATTTGTCATTTTTGTTCACATAGGTTACCAGTGATGTTGTTTCATCTTCATCTAATTCATCCTTCATGGCTACATAGACTACCTCATCATCATTTTAATCTGAATCCTCTTCTTCAACAATGTAGCACTTTTTACCTTTTCCTTTGCAATCTCTACTATTATCTTCTCTTCTATTCTTGTGTATTCTTGTTCTTGTTGCCTTCTTTTTAGTTCTTCTATGTGCATCTTGCTGCAATATGTCCTACTTCATTAAAATTAAAACAAATGATAAGATTCTTATCTTTGAATTTACCTTTCCCTCTATGAAATCTTTTGGCCAACAATGCTTCTAATTGTTCCACATCTTCTTCATTTGTGTTGTTGTCACTGGATACATATTTTACATTTTTCTTCTTCTTCTTTGGTTTCGCGTCCTCAATGTGTTTTAATGATAGCTTGGCCTTGAAAGTAGATTCAAGATTCTCAAGTTTGTAGTTATGAAAGTTGGACAACTCAAATGTAGTGAGCCTTCCTACTATTCCTTTAAAGGTTAGTTGGTTTCTTGGTATACACCTTAACTCTTGGATGGTTGAAACTCTAATAGCATAGATGGGGAGTAGGGTTCTTTAGAATTTTCTATTGATAGTATCATCCTCTAAATGACCACCCAAACTTCTTATTGCACTTACTACTTCTATCATTTTAGAGGCATATTGAGCAACATTCTCACCTTCCTCCATTTTCATATCATCAAAATTTCCTCTGAGGCTTTCTCTTTTTTCTCTTTGAACATTTTGATCTCCTTCATAGATATCAGTCAAGGCTTTCCACATTTTGAATGCAAAATCACATCCCTTGATGTCATCAAATTCAACATAGTTAAGGGAAAAGGTAATCTCCAGCATTGCATGATTGTGCTCCTTCTTTTTCTTCATATCTTCTATAGTGGGTACAACTAGATCAACATTTTCTACTTCAATCAATGTTTGTGCATGATCACTTGTTGATCCAAGATGCACCTTCATCAACTTTTTTGATGCAGTGAAGTTATCTCTGTTGAGCTTGGGAACTTCTCTCTTGGACATCTTTAATCTTCCTACTTCTAGTACCTTTAAACTAAATCAGTAGATGGCTCTGATACCAATTCCTAGAAATTCTTTAGAATAACTAAGAGCTAGGGAGGGGGGTGTTGAATCAGTTATTGAAGGTCCAAATGTCTAATTAACACTTTTTATCAAGTAAAGTGAGCCCATTAAACTATTCATGCATCCAAGCTTAAACTTTCTTACTTAGCAAGTTACTGAAAACCAACATGCAAGAATAAGACATGAAAGATCAACACATAACATAGTGATTTATGTGGAAACCCAATTTGAGACAAACCACTAGTAACATGCTACTCAATTCTCACTCTTCTAAAGTGATGCCTTGTGACAACACACTGTTAAATCTGACTTGGTTAAAGGATTTAACCACCTTGTTAGAAGTGGGCCTGGTAAGAGGAATTTAAAACATTCACTTGGAATGTCACCTTGCTAAAGGATTTAAAAATGGCTATTAAACCAAGCTAAGTCCATTGGAGTTTACCCTAGCTAACACAATTGATATAGAGTAACAACAAGGGCTTTTGACCTGATACAACTCACAACTTAACTTGTAGATTTTAGATCTCTATTCAACTCACAATATTTCTTGGTTTTTAGTCTCTATAGTTCTGATAGCTTATCCTCATTTTAATCTTTGTCTCCTTGAGTCTCTATGCTTGATATACTAGTGCAATCTTCTATATGGCCACTTATTGAAGCAAAGTCTTTGTGCTCTATTCTTGCTTTTTCTTGATGCCTTCTCCTTGACACCCTTCAACAATTTTGACCTAGCAACTCTAGGTTCTTGGTCTGTGACTCTTTAAATAGAAGTGTGGAATCCTCTTTCCTACTTGATTCTTCCCAATTTTAATTTCAGTTTGAATGGATTAGGCAGGATTCAATGAATCTACCCCATATCTTGTTCCTTTAGAAACATCATGAAGAATCCTTCTCAATTTTCTCAAAAATAATTTACCTAAAATTTTGTGCCACCAACTCATCATCCTTATCCTCGATGTAGTTCAAAAAATTCAAGGTAACAAACTTGTCAGCTTAGATTTGGAAAATCTTTGACTTTTCAAATAATGTAGGTGCTTGAAACATACTATGTCACTCAGCACCAACTATGTTTTACTCATGCTCAACACCTATTGTGGATTCACTCAACATCCACTAAGTTTTTTTTTTTGATTGACACCTATTTCTTTTCTCAACACCTAAACTTTCTCAACTCCTTTTGTTTCACTTGGCACACACTAGATTTTTCATTTGCTTGGCACTAACTAAAAATATGCTTAGCATGAACTAGCTTGCTCAACACTCATTAATGAACTTAGTCAAGCTTTGTAGACAACCTTGTTACAACTTGTTCTTCTAAAGTTTCTAAGTGTGGCCAACCTCTGTATCTTCAAGTATATTATCAATACATCATTTTACCATTGTCTTAATTGATCCTTGTACTTCATTACAAACAACCTTTCCCTTAGGTACTTTTGTTAGATTTTGTTGATTAAATCCTCTTCATCAATCAAATAAGTGATAGTACTTGGGTCTTATAAGCAATTATCATTCTAGTAAATAGCAAGTTTGACATCAGTGACAAAACAATGATTGAAAATATTCTTTATCAACAATCTCCCTCTTTCCAAACAATCTACCTTCTTCAATAATGATCTTTTCAATCAGATTTCCAACACATTCCTAATTGCTCCTAACAAGGCAGATCATCAAAAGTGATCATTGTAAGCCTTAACAGGCAAACTTTATACTATACTATTGAAGTTTTGTGGGTATCATCCCCACCCTAGTTTTACTTTCTATTTGGAAGGTTTTCGAGTCACCAAATTATTGTGTTCAAGTGTTATGAATGTTCTATGTTTTTAGTTTCTCATGCATGCAATTAGATTAATAAATGATAATTGGCATATTGCTATAAATTGCTAAATTTGATAAAGTTTTAGAGGTTACTGATTCACCCCTCCCCTCTCAATAACCTAGCACAATATTGAATATTTCCAACAATTAGTATTAGAGCTTTGTGGTTCTTAGGATAAAATTTAATAGCTTGAGCAAAGATCAAGAATATGGAGATATTCAAACTTGATAAGGCAATTGACAATGAAAAGTCAGATCTAGAAATGGCCATTGCACAACTCAAGAAAGCTAAGGAGAAACTTTTCCAATCCCTGAAAAGAAGGAAGGAACTTACAAATCAAATGAATGATCATCAATACATTGAATAAAGAATTGAAGACTTTTTCCCTTCAAGTTGTTCAGATGAAGCAATTGATGCAATCAAAGAACTCCTAGAGAAGAATGGTTCCCTATAAGAAGAAGTAAGAAAGCTCAAAAGAGAACAAGAAATTTAGTCAGTAAGGCTATGTGAGATCTTGGAATAGAGGAACAAGATGAAAGAAGAAATGGATGGAAGAAACAATGAAATCCATAATCAATCCCTTAGCATGTAGATCTAATGGATCAAATCTCCAATGCAAATGAGGAAATCATAAGCCAAAGATAGATAAATGAAAAATTAAGAAATGATCTAAATCTAGAAATACAAATCAATGAAAGAATAAGAAATGAGCTGCGATCTAAAAATAAAATAAGTGAAAGATTGAAAAATGACCTAAACACTGAAAAGAAAATCAATGAAAGAATGATGAAATCCCAAGTAGACATGAATGAATTAAATCAACTAAATGAGCAGAATCTCTATAGACAAAAGGGAAAAGTAGAAATTGGATACAAAGAAGAAGTTGAATCCTCCAAACAAGGTGCTCAAAGGAATCAAAGACCTACTTGTGATCACTGTGGTAAGATAGGTCATACATCAAACAAATTTTGGAGTAATGCTAAAGAAAAATTTAATGGAAAATGCTACAATTGTAATCAGCATGGTCATAGGGCTAATGAATGCAAAGAGAAACCAAAATTTGAAGGCAAGTGTCACAAATGCAAGAAACAAGGTCACAAGGCATTAGAATGCATAACTAAGTCATTCAATCCACCAGAGAATTGTGAAAGCAATATTTGGTTGGGACTAAAACACTTGGTGTAGATGTCATTACTATGGAGAATTTAGACACATTGGCATGAATTATGTTAAACATCACACAAGGAAAAGAGGTACCACCATAAGATGTTTCACTTGTATCAAACTTGGTCATCTAGCCAAGAATTGCATGAATATAGGTAGAGTTGAAGATGAAAAGAAAGCTAAAGTAGATAACATTAGTAAGTAGATGAGGCAAAAATGGATCCCCAAAGATACCAAGGATGCTAGTTCAAGTAATAATGGTCATGTCACTCAAGAAGTGGGTGAGTCCACCATTTTAAACTAGGTTTCCAAAGGATAACTGGAATTGCATTATCAAGATCACATTCAAATAGTTCTAATTGAAAGGTGATAAAGATCCAAATTAGTATTCAAGATACAAAAGGATCACTGAGAAATATCAGTATTAGTTATCACCAAGTTACCTTCTCTACCAAGTAATGTCGGGCCATAGACTCTATCGAGGAAGATTAGGAGTAGCAATTCACACATGGTTACCAAGTCACAAAACCTTCATTGAGTAAACAATTCAATAGTGGATGACAACCTATTGAGCATAATGTCAAGCATGATGTCAACCTAGCTACCTTCATACCAAGCATTAATGAAAAAGTTTTCACAAAAAGCATGAAATCAAATTTATTTTTCACCATGAAATCTAAGTGCTATTATAAAGAAGAGAATTCCAGTGTGATCAAGTGACTTGAAGAAATTTTGTAGCAAAGTTTTCAAGGTTTTGATAATTTATTGAGTAATCATGGCATTCAATAGTAGCAATAGCAAGGTGAAGAAAGGGTTTGAGATGTTGGTTCGAGGAGTCGAGTGGAAAGTGCTAGACTTCAAACATGTTCTCGTGATTTAAAAAACCCTTGACCCAAGTGAAGCTCAATCAAAAATCCCACCTAAGGTACTCCTTATTAACGATAGTCAAAATCATTTCAAGTGTTCTATTCAAGAAATTGGAACCTTAGAAATGGATGATGCCCTAGGTGAATTGTGTATTAATGGTGTTCTCAAACTTGAGCATAAACATTTGGAAGACAAAGGTTTGATCCACATTCCTCACATGCCCTAAGGTTTTCAAATCAAATGGATCAGATGCATTCTAAGCTAGGTGCATATTGGTTAGATATGGCTTGAGCAAAACCAATTGTAATCAGTAGGAAAATGATTCATCACATCACTGGCCTTCCCATGCTCACTAAAGCCAAAACCACCAAAACCCTAGCCGAGTGGGATGGTAGAGGCATGAAAATCAGTAGTGTAACTAATGTAGAACTAAAATTCGGGCTACATGTGATAGATCACAAGATATATAGTTCAAGCCACCTCAATAGTACATCATGTGAAGCTATGGATTTAGCTTACAAAGTTGTGAAGAACAATTTATCTTATGATTTGGTAGATCTATTGTTGAAGAAATTAAACAAGAACATTGAAAGTATTTAGACTTCCAAGAATAACCCCTACAAATTTGGCTCTCTGTTGACTTGTTTATTCTTCTATGTTCTAAAGTTCTTCCCTTCCAAAGGCATGGTAGTATGGAGAAACGATGTGCCAATATTGTATCAAATTAATGAATAAATTATAGAAATGGGAAAGAATTTTGTTAGCATTATGGATAACTACTTTGAAGTATTCAAAGAGAAAATGAATAATATATTCAAAATACCTAAGAAGCTAGTAGAAGATTTCAAAAATGATGTTTGTTTCATGGTAAATAGTGATAGAGTCTACATTTAGGTAGTAAAGCCCAGAATTGTATGAGTAAATCCTCTTCCCTATGAGGTAAACATTGATGAAACAAAGCACATTATTGAAGCTTTGATTAATGAACCTATTGATCCAAAGGCACCACACTTTGAAACATATGATGAGACAAAGGAAAGGATAAAGCTGGAGATAAAGCTCTCACAAGTGGTTAACAAAGGTAAGATGAGGATAGCTAAACTAAAATCAAGCACACCTCTTATGTTAACCAAGGGAAAAGGAAAAGATATAGATGAAGAGGTAGAGGATAAGTCTAAAAAGGAAGAAGAATGCTTGAAGAAGAAATGAAAGGTGATCATCACCAAGCCACCTAAACCATCCACTATGGTCTTCACAAGGAGATATAGGAAGAAAGGCATTGATATTGTCTTTAGTGCAAACCTCCTCCTACCTTCAAAGAAAAATTGAAACAAATGGAAGAAGGTGTAGGTATAACCAACTTCAAATCCTTGAAGTATGAAACTAGGTCAAAGGCATAAAAGAAATAGGTGGAAGAACTAGTGTTAACCAAAATGGGCAAATGGAAGTATTCACTAGATCAAATAGCCTCCCTAATCTCTAATGAATTATTAGAGTAAATTAAGCCAAGATGGGACTTTGCAATGCAAATAGAAAAAGACATTTATGAAAAAACCTTGAGACAATTGCTACTGAGCATGGCAGATGTTGAGGTAAAAGAGTCCTTGAAGAAAAATGAAGAAAAAATGACTCTTAGATTTAATACTTGTTTAATTTTGATCAAGGATATAAAGCATGTGGTTAAGAATGCCACAAGCATGTGGAATAATGTTTATAATTTGCATAAACAAAGTGACTTCCCAATAGATGTTAAGGATGATGATAGTGATGATGAGGAAGAAGAAACTTACACTGAGCCCACACATTTTGACAATGAGGAAGTTGAAGAAGATAAAGAGGAAGAAGCTATCAAGGAAGACAAAGAAGATGATGAGGAGAATGACCCTATGAAGATAGTATCCATAGTCATTGCCTCACTTCCTCACTCTCCAAGAAAACCAACAACTACATCAAGCTAAGAGACAACTTTAGCAAGTCTAATTGTGACAACCACAAGTACTTCAAATGTCCAATCACTCTTCATCCCCAGATAGATTAGAAAATCATTGATAGAAGTTTCTCCTCCCTCTTCTTTAGCTCCTGAGTTGCAGTCATTAGCAATGAATATAATGGCTTCTACAATTTTGAGCTCTTTAGTAGTACGTACTTTAGTTTTGAATACTACAATTTTGTCTACTTCAGTAATGGATACTTTAGTTATGACTTCTTTGATTTTGGATTTAGCAAGCATTCCTATTAGTATTCCATTAGTTGGTACTATATCAATTATTATAGCAAGTCCTAGTATATCTACAATTGTTTCCATCCCAGATACAAAGGCATTAAGTACAAGGATAGTTGAACCAAGGGTCAACCAAGTATAAGATTTTTGAGTAGAGGTAAGGAGATAGAGGAGTATAGAGACCTAGATGAGGAAATAGAAATTTCCAAATGGGACATTGATAATCTTATTGCAGATCAAATGATATAGCTGGTGAACTCCTCCAAAAGAAGGCAAAGCAAAAGAAATTGAGAGAAGAAAGAGATAGAGAATATAAAATTATAGATGATGCCAAGAACATTTTGTTTGAGGCAATAGGAATTGAGATAGATTCTTCTCAACCTATTTTATTGCAATTAGCTGAGGTAGTCCAAAAGTTTAATGAGGACTCTAGTGGTCAAGATAAGTTAATTGAGAAAGCATAAAAGAAATTTGATAATAAAGTGCTTGAGCACATTTCTCAGCAAATTTTCGTTCAATAAGTTGAGCTTTCCTCAATTTTTATCAACCTTGAAACCTCTTGCACCAATGTGACATCACTTTTTTGTGAAGTTATGTGATGTTACTGAGTTCACAAAGGAGATAAAGAGTAAACTAACAAAGATTGATGAGGATCTAAAAGCTAGTGCATAGCAATTGCAACTTGACTCTAGTTCAAACTCTGCACATCATATGAAGATTAGATTTCTATCAGACATGCAGGAAGAGTTTGAGAGAAGAAGCAAGGATCTAGTCTATATTGATAGATATTTAGAATATGATCCTTCCTATCATGGATACAATGTAGAAACATATTGTTTATTCAAAAACCTTGATCCATGACACTAACTTCTCTATTGCAGATCACATGATAGAACTCTCTGTAGAAGTGAAAATTGCTCTCCATACATGTAAGATTTTGAAAGAGAATTGGGATAAAACTCTAGTATTCATTCTTAAGGTACATTTTTAGTTTCTATCTCATTTTGGTGTCTCCATGTAAATAAGTTTTGAATAAATCTTTGGCATTATTGTCAAAAGGGGGAGAGACTATGTATATCAGTCAAGTTTTTTATTGTCTATAGTATTTTCCATGTAATTCTATAGCCATTGAATTCTACATTGCCACTGAGTCTTCTAGACTAATTCCAATGGACACTGAGCATTCCAATGGTTGCCAAGTGAATTCGGTTAGTGTGAAGTGCAATAGTTCAAACAAAGTAGAATTAGGTAGTGTGAAGTCTAGCAATTCAACTTGAGCATTCTAGTGGTTACCAAGCTTTGTAGTTTCTACCGAGCTAGTAGTTCATGTAATGTAAAGTCATTGTTAACCAAGCCATATGTGAAGATAGTGTTTACTAAGTGAAGTCATGGTAAACTAGTGATTCAGTTTATGTTAGGTTACACAGTATCTACCAAGTCACCAGTGCAAACTAAGTTTGAGACTACTTTAAGGTGACTAGTATGGACCAAGCTTCTACTTCTATCGAATGCATGACAATGCCGAGTAATGATAGTGGATGCCGAGTATCAAAACTTCATCAAGTCAATCTTCAGAACTTGAGTGTCTTCATGTGGGCTAACTTTTTAATATAAATGTTAACTTGTATAATGCCCAACTTTGTTATTATGTAAATTGGATTGGCATATATGTAATGTATTGTATAATATCCAATGATTGTAAGTATGCAATTCATGAATACAAGTATGTAAGAATGCAAATGTGATCAAGTAGTAGATAAAGTATATATTGAAGGCCATATTAGAAAAGGAGCAATAGAGACATATCCATCACAAAAGGTGATCAATACAATCAAGGAATATCTATTAGCAATTTAGTTGTAAGTCAAAGATCTACTATTTCATTTTGATAGGTGAATCAATCTAAATCCTTTAACAAGGTAGACTTAATAGTCTTTCTCAAAATCTCTTTACCAAGTGCATACTTCATTGTGTGTTTGTAAAACCTTTAACAAGGTGGAACTAGCAATCCTAATTGCTCCTAATAGGACAGATCATTAGAAGTGATCATTGTAAGCCTTAATAGGCCAATTTTATGTTGTAGTATAGAAGTTCTATGGGTGTCATCCCCACCCCAATTTTAATTTCTATTTGGAAGGTTTCTAGGTCACAAAATTATTGTGTTCAAGTGTTATGAATGTTTTATGTTTTTAGTTTCTCATGCATGCAATTAGATCAATAAATGATAATTAGTATATTTATATAAAGTGCTAAATTTGATAAAGTTTTAGATGTTACTGATTCACCCCTCCCCTCTTAGTAACCTAGCATAGTCTTGAATATTTTCAACACTCCTCTGGTGTAGTAGTCAACTTGGGCTCTTCAGTTTGATCTCCTATTGATATTTAAAAACTACCAGGCAACAAAAGACTTGATACTAGGATGATGATTTTTAGTCTAAGGGTTAGCTACATCTTATATTCAATTGAAATCTCTTCAAATGTAAACCAACATTAACAAAATCACAAGGATTCTCCATAGTTTTGGTTCTACAAGAGCATGGTAGGTGCATTGTAGGGAAGAAATGACTGGATCCTTGATACTTTCTTCATAATTTACTCACTAATATTCTTTTCTTCAAAACTATCCCCTATAGAAAAAATGGTTAAAATTCATCTTAACTTTGTAATAACTTCTTGATCATAGAAACTAACTATAACATATAGAAGATTATTATAAATAAGTGTCGACGAATAATTTGTTTCTTCATACAAAAAAGTAAAAGTTGATTTGATTTAAATTTGTGCTTTGTGCAACCATATGAATTCTTCAATATGCATATGAATTGATGATCAATATCTTATCCATTGTCACACAAAGTCTACCCAGAAAAACTTTGACTCGCAATTAATTTTTATTAATAGTTAACCCTAAACCCCATTCATATGAATATCCTTTTTTTATGACTAGAAATCTTATCAATTTATTGAAGCACTTACTTAATTCCTTGAATTAAAAGCAATAACAAATTGATATATAACTTATCCTAGTTGCATTAAATTGTATGAACCTTGTTCATTCAATCCCAACATAACTAGCCCATAAAAATAGAGACAAAATTTAAAGAAATAGATATTGTAGAACATTCCTTTTGTATTAATTCTCCTTGAAAATCATACAATATTGGTATAATACTCAAACATGACCCAAGATATGAAAAACTATTATTCTATGTTTACTTGTATTCTTAGATATGCAAATGAATACATCACAAAAATTGACACAAAACTAATTGGACCAAATGCAAAATAATATAATATTGAAAATTACATAGATTTAGGACCTCAACTCCACATCTTGGAAATCCTTTTTTACGAAGGATTTCAAAAAGATTTAGATGGAAGGACACATGTCAAAACTCTATTGGAAGCAATATATAAAGATATTTTCATTGGTACATTACAAACATTCTTTGTACTTGGATCAAAAATTGGATGCAGTTACAAAACTAGCAAGTGAGACTTTTAGCAGGTGTCTTGAGCATCTTTCTATTGGTCTTCAAGCTCCTGTCACTTTCTTTACTTTATCTTTATTCTTTTTTTCCTCTAACTACATCCTCACTATATGCTTTTATTTTCCTAATCATTGTCAACTAATGGTAGAGCCTTAATGTCTACAATAACCTCCCAGATGGCAACATCTATATCTATATCTAGCCAAGTTACATCCCTAACTACATTTAATTCTTTGAGGTACTTGTTCCACCTAGCATCTTTTATTGCCTTAATCTCAACAGTTATCTTTTCCATCTTTGCCTCTATCTTTTATAGCATATCAATCATATGATACACTACCATCACACCTACTTTATTATTGCAATAGGCTAAGAACTTGGGATGATCTAAGATATTATCAAAAGAAGACAACAATTCTACTCAATCTTTAATCTTTCCATTATTGTCCAAATTTGTGGGCACAAAACTAGGTGTTCCTACAACAATTTCCTTCATCTTATTTTGTATCAGCTATAACTTTTCATTGAAGAAACCATTCAAGTCCCTCACCTTAGTTATCATCTTTTTGGTGTTTATAATCACTACCTTTGGAAGATCTTTCTTTTGTGCTAGTATAGGTACTAGACTATAAAAAAATGGAATATATGGTCCCCATGTAGTGAAAAGAGGAAATAGTAAGGTAATTACCTCTGAACATCTATACTCTACTCCTTGCAACACAAGGTAGTTATTGTGCACATTCAATGAGATGAATTTTAATGCACTTATTTTGTGAAGAAGAAAGTTCTTAATTGTTTTGATTTCTACCTCCTTTCTTGATTCCAAATCTCCCTCATATCTTTCCTTCACCTAGCATGATGCTTCCCCTATTACATGGCCCTCTATCTGGATCACTTAGTTTTTCACCTATGTAACTAATCTGATAGTATTCTTTAATGTTGTTATTTCATTCTCCATCTTGAGGGTCTTCTTCTATAATACATATGTCTTCTTTATTTCTTTCTCATAGCTTCTCCTTATTTTTATGTACCTTGCATAAGCTTCCTCTAGTTGTGCCTGAAGGGTATCCATCTTTTTCTTACCCAATAGAGCCACTGGGGTGTGCATCCCATAAATTTAGCTGCTAGAGGAAGAATGTACATTCTAGAAAATAACATTTCCTCTAGTGGACTCCTTGATCTCCATCAGAGTTAGCTTCTAGTCTTCTGAAGCTACACTCTATATTTCCATTTTCTGGGCATCAATACTATATCCAGAGCCTCTTAACTCTCTAACCTAATTTTCATCTTCAAATGAGATAGACTTATCTTGTCTGCTAATTTGATCTAGTAGAAAAGAGGATTTGATATCCCATCCTAGAAAGACAATCATGCCACTTCTTTTCACCAAGTCCCTGACATCTTTGATGTAGGAGCATTTGAGGTCTTTTCTATTTAACCTAGTGGTATGATGTAGGAGCATCTTGGTCATCATGTTATCCTACTAATTCTATTTGTTGCTACCAAGTTACATACATCATCAAGTGCTAGTAATAATTTAGTCATTTTTGAGTTGAAGTATTCTAATGTCATCTTAACATACTAGTTAGCATGTTATCACATTTATTCTACAAGTATTAGCTAAGTGATCCTTCAAGTGCTGAGTTGGTTGGTTGTAGTGTTAGCCAAGTTGTAGTGTTGGCCAAGTTATATAGTATTTTCCAAGTGTTACTTCATGTGCTGAGTGAACCTATCGATGTCAAGCATCAACATTTTTGTTCCTTCTTTTGTCAAGTTTTTTGTGTTTGGTTCCTATTTGGGCCGACCTTGTGCATATTTAATTTCATGATGGGTATTTAATATTTGTTGATAGCCAACTTGTGGCTTGGTTATGCATTTAATGTAAGGGTTTATTTAGTTGGTAATTTGTAATAGGTTGACTTATAGCCATGCAAGTGTTTAAAGGGTTCTTGGGTAGAGTCTTAGGAATTATTATTTGATGAGGGATGATTGTTCAAGCATGGAGATGTAGATAATTTTGGAGTGTGGGGTCTTAGCATGAAGTAGTTTGGAGATAGAAGTTTGCATTTGAGTGTTGAGATTTATTCTTCTTTGAAAGATGTGTTATGATTTGTAATGGTCATAACCCAGAAGGCCATATAGCTAGACATGTTGTATGTAAACTTCTTGATTTGAATATACAAACTATTGTCTCTCTAGATTTAAATCTCATTCCTCTTATTCATTTTTTGATGTGTATTTGTTTGCTGGTTTCTGAATCACCTCATTGTGTGTTTGTGATATGTGCACAACCGCTATTGGGTTTAGTATTGGCTGAGTATCTCGGTCTTTGAAGGGAGCTCAACATACACTATGGAGCTCATCATGGTCTTGGAGCTTGGCATTGTTTGTTGTGCTTGACATGTATTGGTTTCTCAACAATACTTGTGGGAGCTCGGCATATTTTGGAGAACTTAGAGGATTAAGAAAGTTTGTTGCATATGTGTTTGGAAGTGTGAATTTGAAGTTGGATTGTGGATCTTGAATATATTTTAGTATTTTTCCATAACCTAGAAGGACTTACAACTAGGCATGTATGCTGATTATTTCACAAATTAATAAAGTGTTCCATTCTCTCTCTCCATTGTATTTTTCTCTTTGTGTGTTTGCTTCTATTGTTTTTACTCTATAAGGTGGTGTTGGATAGTTGGGTATGCCTTTGGTCCTAGTTCTTCTTTGCCTCCTTGCATCAGGTGGTATTAGAGTGAAGGTTATTCTTGAGTGTGTAGATAGATTGTTGAAGTTGTGGCAGTCTATACTAGGACTTGGGTTGGAGAAGTAGATCTAAGAAGATCTTGATCTAGTGGTTTATTTTCTTTTTGCAGTCCTAGATCTCTTAGTTGTGAGGTGGTAGATCGAGGTTCTAACTTACAAATTGTAGAGGGCTTGTAGATGATCAATGGATGCAAAGATGGAAGACTGATCTTGTTGAGGCATAATCACAAAGATTTTGTCTATTTTAGATCCCTATTCCTAGACTTGTGTTTTGATTGTTGATTGTTTGTGTGAGGTGATAGGTTGTGATCTAACTTGTAAAGAATTTGGGTTTATCACAAGGAGCATGGGAAGAATTTTTTACAGAGGCTTTGTGAAGATCTTGGGAGATGGATCTAAGAGGATTGGACCTTGAGATGATTGTGAATCTCTATGATGTGGTGGAGAGGAGGTTTTTTGAGATGTCTGCTTGGTTTGAAGCTAGTTTAGATGATCAAGTTAAGGATGACATGAGGGAGGCATTTAGTGGATGTTTGTACAGTTAGAATCTACCAATCTAGAAGAGAGTTGTCTAGCTGGTTAGAAGAGTTGTTCAAGAACAAAGATGGCATAGCAAGTTCATGGTGGAAGAGGTTGGTTTTGTTGATAAGTTTGTGGAGTATAATATAGAACTTGTAGAGCAACTAGAGGTTGTTGCTGAGGATATTCCTAACCAAGTTGATGTTAGGATGGAGGTTGGTTTTCATGACCAGTTAGTTAGATCTAACATGGAAATTATAGAGCACTTGGTCATTGATGATTTGGTTGTTGTTGGTGGTGAGTTGTCTATTGCAAAACATCTTTTTGTGAGCAATGAGATTGCTGGTGTTGTGATTTGGGCATGTGTTGATGGAGATCTACATATTTCTATTGATGTGGAGTTTGTTGTTTTTGGTGTGGATTCACTAGTTTCTACTATGGATGAGGACTTGATGTTGAAGCATTATGTTTAGTTTGTTCTTGGAAGTGAGCATATTGATTGGGTGGTTGCGATTCTAGTGCTTGATAAAATGATGCAGATGTAGATGATATGAAGATTGGTTTTCTTGTCCCTATTGGTGTGGAATCCTTTAGTGAAGATGAAGATAGTTGTTAATCTTTCTTTGGGAATCAAAGTGTGGGACACACTTTTCTATTTACCTAGGGAGTTTGATGTAGGAGCATTTTGAGTTTTCTCGGTGGCTACTTTGGAGTTCTTGGGAGGAGGCTTAGTAGTTTCTTTGGATGGTGCTTGGATTGGTACTTTGTTAGAGGAGTGGTTCTTAGTCACTATTGGGTTTAGTGTTGGCCAAGTTGCTCTATCTTTTAAGGGAGCTCAAAATACACTATGGAGCTTGGCATGGTCTGTTGTGCTCAACATGTATTGGTTTCTCAACAATGCTTGTGGGAGCTTAGAAGATATTGGAGAACTTAGAGGATTGATAAATTTTGTTGCATATATGTCTGGAAGTGCAAATTTGAAGTTGGATCATGGATCTTGAATGTATTTTTGTATCGAAACATGAACTTGAAGGCCTTATAGTTGGGTATGTATGCTAATTATATGATGAATCAATAAAAGTCTCTCTCTCTCTCTCTCTCTCTCTCTCTCTCTCTCTCTCTCTCTCTCTCTCTATCTCTCTCTCTCTCTCTATGGTGTTCTCTTTGTGTGTTTTCTTTCATTGTGTTTATTCTGTAAGGTGGTGTTAGATTTATGGGTGTGCCTTTGGCCCTAGTTCTTCTTTTCCTCCTTGTGTTAGGATCTTGAGGGATCTTGCAAAACTATTATTGTAATTGCTATTGTATTTGGCCATAACCTAGAAGGCCTTATAGTTAGGCATATTGCATGTAAATAGCTATTATATGAATAAAGAGTTGTTTTTTGGTATTTAGTTGTGTTATACCACCTAACACAAGGAGGGAAAGAAGAACTAGGGCCAAAGGCACACCCATCAATCCAAACCACCTTGTAGAGTTAACACAATAGAAGAAAACACACAAAGAGAATAATTACCAAGGAGAGAGAATAAAGTACATTTATTGATTCATCAAATAATCATCATACATGTCCAGTTGTAAGGCCTTCTAGGTTATGGCCAGATGCAAAAATACATTCAAGATCCATGATCAAACTTCAAATTTTCACTTCTCAATACATATGCAACAAACTTTGTCAATCCTCTAAGTTCTCAAAAATATTCTCTAATTCTAAGCCTAAACACCCTATTTATACTTGCCAAAATGACTTACAGAAGAGTCTAGAACATTACATAATAGAAAGGCCAACCTAAAAATGGTTTGCACACATCCCAAGATAAGATAATATCATAAAAGTTGCAATCAAAATTGAAAATTCAAGTTAGTTTTGTAAATATAGCTGACTCAACCAAAGAAGGAACAAAATGCTAATTCTCAACACCAACAAGGTCACTCAACACATCAAGGAACACTCAGCCAATACTGGATAACTCAGAACACACTAGATAGCTCGACACACATTGTAGAACTCAACACATACTAAAGAGTGAAATGGGATAACACACTAACTAAATGTTAACATGACTTGGGAAAACTACAACTTGGCAGATACTACAAAATTACTTGCACTCAATAATTGTTGCAACACGGTAGTGATTGCAAGTCAGCAACAACTAGCATAATGAACACAAATGAGCAAGATACCACATCAACCTAGGATGGTCCTACATCAGACAACCATGGTAGAAAGAAATGATTCTCCCAAATCATGCAAGTGTCACAACCTAATCTAAATCCAACTCAAATTGATAAATACATGTAGCATCTTCAATTGGTCTATTTTTGCACTTTACCAAATATTCATAGTAGTCTTTTCCTCTTGTTCTTTTACCAACTCTTTGATCCAATATCTATTCAACCTCTTCAATTTTCTTCTTAGGATAATCATTAGGTACAAAAACTTCATCATTTGACTCATGATACTTATACAAATCAACAAAATTAAATATAGAAGATATATCCATGTCATTAGGTAACTCAACTTTATAAGCATTACCACTATCAAACTTCTTCAAGAACTTACAATGTCCAAACTTCTTCATCTTCAACTTACTATATGTTCCAACTAGAAATCTTCCTTTATTCAAATGAAGGTAGAAGCTATTAAGTTAGTGCAAGACCATGGAAGACAACTTGATGATTTTGAGAGCAATGAGTATAGTACTTTTTGGGATGAATTGCATGAAAAGATTAATGATCTAGAAGAGTCCAATTTGTGTTTGCATCTAAGGATTAGAAAGAAGGTTTGTTGGCTAGTTAAAGAGATTATGAAGAGAAGAAGACATATCATGGAAATACATGATGATTTTTTTGAAATTGATGAAGTATCTTTTGGGTTTGATGAGAAGATGGATAGATCTGATATGGAAATTGTAAGGCATCATGTTGTGTGCAATGAGATTTCTAAAGAGGATAGTTTCACTTATGTTGGTAAGGAATTAGAAGTTTCTATTATTCAGGATGATGTTAATATTGAAATGGATGTGATTGAGGACTTATCTATTGATGTCATTTCTGATCAAGGGTTATATGTTCATTCTATTATGGATGTTATTGTTCATGTAAATAAGTATTTACTATTTACACTTACTTAAATTTACTTACGTTAATGCATTATTTTATATTTTGCATTATTTTATTATTTTATTTTGTGAGACACTTAGGAGTTTTTGCAGCTTTCTAAGTTTTCATGTTGACAATACATAAGTATGCAACTCTAATTATGCACATGGTGTCTACAACATTGGAGTTTGCATCATTCACTAAGTTGTCATGTAGACAACATAGTTATTCACACTCTCTTTTTAGCACATGTTGTCTACACCACTGATTTGCATGATACACCATTGTAGACTTATCCTCACATCATCGCACTTACTTTCATGCTTAATGGAGGATACCCCATATTTGGTGCACATGTGCCTGATTGTATGACTTATCATGTTGCTGACTTTTATGCACTCTAGAAGCTCTCCAAAGGCCTTTATATACAGGAACTCCTAGTGTACTTTCATATGACATATTGAATGAATATATCATCATTATGATAATACTCTCTCTTTGGTCTACTATTGTGCTTATGTTTGAGTTTCTTGGTCTTGGGTGAACTCTACCCCAAGCCAAATTCTTACATGGTATCAGAGCTCAGGGAGAGTCTCTACACATAGTCATTTGAGACCATTCATGCTTCAACACCTTGACCCAAATTTGGAGAATCTGTAGAAATTAGGAGCATCTAGAGCCAAATTCAACCTTTCTATTACATCCATAATGTTAGTTTTATAAAGATTCACTATAAATTTGCTTATGTTGGGTGACAATTGATCGTGAGGCAAAACTTTTTTGTAAACCGGTACCCAAGGGCACTGATTTGCAATTGGTCAAAGAAAATTTCTAGCTAGAGTAGTGGCTACAATATAACTGGATAGCAAAAGTACAATTTTCCAGTCTCCACATCTACCAGCAAGCATGGGTAACATTTCTTGGCACTTCCCACACACATTTGCAGACAACACTTTGGTTTCAATTGCAAGTGCATTCTCTTTTATAAAACCTGTAGGTTTATCCCATAGACAATGCGGGATTAACCCATGAGACCTCTTGGCAGCATCTTCGAACACGATTGGCATATTCCATCATGAAAACTTTACATCCAACACCCACCCTTGTAGATTATTTTTGGCTACCAGTGACCACCTCGACTTAGAAAGTGGTGACCATAGTTTTAATAGATTTTGGTGCCCGATAAAAATTATTGGCCATCATGAACCTACTCTTCTAGTGGCTTACAACCCTCCACTTAGTTTCCATGCAGTACACAAAAAGTAGGACATATGGCCTATATTAATTCTAACACATGGAGATATAGTCCATTTATAGTGGTGTTACAATTAGCACCTATATGTATCCCCATATTAGCTACCATGCCAACAAAAGCATATAGACTAGTCAACAATCATACTAGACACACCATTTTTTGCCTCCCCTATCTATATAGTCCATACAGTATAGATGTACAATTCAGTATGACATGACATAACATTTCATACAACTGATGTCATGTTGATGTCATCACAAGCTTGCAAGATGTTGATGTCATCATTTTATGTGCTCAAATTTGATGGCCATCTGACCATCATTCTAGGAAAAATTTGAACTACTGTGATGGTCATATGACTGTCAAATTTAACCTCATCTTTTTCTGATGTAACCCCTCTCCAGATTGATTTTTGATTTTGTAGTCTAACTTTGGGAGGCCATATCTCAGTCATCTGGACTCCAAATTAGGTGTGATTTTTTTGAAATTGGGCAGAACTTTTCAATGGTGTAGCTCTTTTTTGGTTTTAGTGCATGGATTTTTTTGAATCTGTAATTTTTGGTGACTATACCTACAAAATCTTGCATTTTGCAACTTCAATTTCTCCATATGAGAACATCTGGACTCAAAAATAGGTTCCTTTTTTTTGAAAGTGTGTTATTTTTTGCCTACTTCCTAGATCTATAGTTAGATTGTAGGGTTGTGTGGACAAAAGCGTCACTTTCAAAAATAGGGCCTTTCTTTGCTTTGTATTTCTTCAAATTTGTTGTACATCGTAAAGTTCTGGATTTGTAATCCATTAAGAGGTTGTGACAAGCAAAACCAAAAGTCCATGAAGGCCAAAATTGGCAAGTGGCCATTGTAATCACACTACTGATAAAGTGCCAAAAGCATCTATTTTGGGATGGTTTCTTGATTTAGTGAAAATGGGGTGTGTTCTTGGTGTTGCATTTCTTCTTTTCTACAATTTTCTTTCATTTTTTGCATTATGGTAAATTTTAAGTTTCCAAAATTAACTCCATATAACTATGCTACATGGTCCATAAAAATGTGGTATCACTTAATGCATAATGGAGTTTCTCATTATGTAAATGGTACTCTTCCTAAACTAGTAGGTATTAAGGTATCATCAACATATATTTCAGCTTGGGTAGCAATGGATAGGAAAGCCCTACGTGATATATGTTTGGGGATTGATGATAAGATCATGTATCAAATTAAGAAGTGTTCTACATCCAAGGAAGCTTGGGATACCTTCGAAAACTTATATGGTAAAGTGTCTAAAGAGGATGTTTTCAAAATTGAAGATGAGCTAGTCTCCTTAGATCCTAAGTCATTTGACTCTATACAAGATTTCATCATCAAGGTGAATGAACTAAGGACAAAGCTTACTAATTGTGGGAGTTCTAGTAAAGATGATAGATTGATCTATCTCATACATAACAAGCCACCATTAGAGTATTCCACATTTTTTCCTTGTTTTAACACCTCAAAGACTACATAAGGGTCTACCTATAAGAAAGTCACTTTTGACGAATATGTTGATCTATTGGATATAGAAGAAAAGAAGTTGAAATCAATGGGGATTCTCAAATCACCTAAGTCTAAAGCATTGGTGGCTAATAATGAGGGTTCTCAAAATTTAGCTAGTCAATCTTCAAATCAAGGAAAGGGTAAGAAGAAGAAATGGAAGATTAAATTAGAGGATGTAGAAAAGACAACACCACAATCAAATCAACAAGGCAAGTCTTCCTCAAATTCCAACAAAAAGGGGGAAAACAATAAGGAGAAGAAAAAGTGTGCCTATTGCAAGTAAATGGTTCATGAAGAACATGAGTGTTATCTTAAGAAGATTGATGAGTTGACTAACATCATGAAGAAACATAATGTTCCATTGCCTAATGCTTATAAGGATAAAGGGTCTTCTTTAGATTCAAAGGGCAAAGGAAAAACACTCATGGCTAATTCAAACTCTTCAAAGGAATGGATCCTTGACTCAAGTGCCTCCTATCACATGGGTTCTTCAAAGGAGGATTTTTCTTCAATGAAGTAGTCAAAGGTATTGTACATCTTTGTGGGAGATGATACCAAAATGGAAGTTGAAGAGAAAGGAAATGTGGAAATGGAAAATGGAGAGTTTCAAGATGTTCTCTATGTTCCAAACTTAAGTTCAAATTTCCTATCAACCTACCAAATCACTCACCTTAGAGATGGACATATAGTTGAGTTTCTTCTAGACTCAATATAGGTGCACAGTCTAAAAGATGACTCCTTGGTTGTAGTGGGGAAAGTGAATCATAACAAAAGGTTGTACTCTTTCTCCCATTTTTTGCCCAAGTCTCCTTCAAAGGCCTTGTTATCTCAATCCAATTCAACAATGCAATTATGGCATCAGTGGTTTTTTCATCTTGACTTCCGCTATCTTTAGCAACTTTAAACATACAGAATAGTCCAAGGTCTACCTCAAATCAACTTTTCCAAAGGTAAATGTTCAATTGATTTAGTGGATATGCATCTAGAGGGGAAGTTATAGAAAAGACAGTCTTCAAAAGCACCAGGTGTTCTACAGATGGTTCACATTGTTAGCAGGACCTTTTGCAGGTAGCCAAGGTCAGTACATACTTAATTTCATTGAGGAATTTTCAAGATACACTTGGGTCTACTTTCTTCATAATTAGATCAAATGAAGTGTTGGACAAGTTTCTAGCCTTCAAGACTCATGTTGAACAAAAATCCAAGAAAGAAATCAAAGTTCTTCGAATGGAAAATGGAAGTATGTATGTGAAAAGAAGACTTGTAGACTTGAGGGCATTGATCTTTAGACTTTGACAACATTTAGTCTGCATAAGAAAAATGTTGTAGCAGTAAGGATCCAAACTCTTAAGTCTATGGTAAGTTGCATGATACAAGCCAAGTCTCTAGATCCATCATTAGAAGTCAAAGAAATTAGTAGTGCCACTCACATTCTTAATCGATCTCCTCATCCAACCTTAGATAGCAAGACTCCTTTTGAGGCCTAGTATAGTAGAAAACCTATTGTGACACACTTTAGAGTCTTTGGTTGTCCTACATGGGAAAAGATATCTTTTGTGGGATGCAAGCTACAGTCACCTCAGCCTTGTACTTTCATTGGTTATGAAGATAGTGTGAAGGCATATAGACTATTAGATCTAGAGACACATCAAATTTTTGTGGAGGAGGATGTACACTTTGAGAAAAATTCACCAAGCTTGTCCTCTAATTTTCTTCACACATCATATCATGTGGAAACTGATAGTGACACTAGTGATAGTGCTTCAATGGGTTCATGCATGTGGGTTTCTATCAACAGTTTCAGCGAGAGGTCACTGCATTAGTTTATTCCACATGCATATATTACCATAGTGATAGGTCCAATACATCAGGGTACATCTAGTCTTCCAAGTCTAGCTTCAATGATAGATTTGGGGGACAATATTGATGACCTACCTCTTCTTCTTGATGTAGCAACACCTTCTTTAGTTTTCATGAGGTCTCCATCTGACTCTCTAGTTCTTTCTCTACATTATCGATCATTATAGGTTGAAGTGATTGTGGAGACTTATGATCAAAAATTGCAGCGTGGTTCTTCATCAGTTGCAGAGATAAGCAGTTCTTTAAGATAGGTTCTTCAACCCATTGAGCAGGTTTTAGAGAGATCACTTACCTATGGAGTTCTTTCCACACATAGTGGAAGCATCTCATTTGTACCCTTTCCCTTGTTTTTTCCTAAGGGGAGGAACACCATTCTATAGTCTTTGATTGACTTCTTCATCAAAGCAGTCATTGGTAGGCATTCTTCTTTGTAGGGGGAGCCTATTCTATCTCTTTTCCTCTTCTCATTTTTCTCTTATGTGTATATTGGATGGATGTTGTAATGGGGGGGTCTTGATTACTCCATCCATACATACATTGTTTCATCTCTCTTTTTGGGGGAGGATTTTTCCCATGAGGTTTTCCCTCTTTCTATACTTTATGAGAGATTGCATTTCATTATGTACATGAGTACCTAATATGACCTAGTAGCTAGGACCCATCAGGCATTTCATCCTATATTTCTTAAGCTTAAGGGAATTCCCCTAAGTTGCATGTAAGGGGGTTTGTTTGTGTAAATATGTATGTACTTTTTACACTTACTTAAGTTTACTTAGGTTATTGCATTATTTTATATTTTGCATTATTTTATTATTCTATTTTGTGAGACACTTAGGAGTTTGCACACCTTTTTGAGTTGTCATGTTGACAACATAGAAGTATGCAACTCTAATTATGCACATGGTGTCTATAACATTATATTTTTCATCATTCATTGAGTTTTCATGTAGACAACATAGTTATTCACACTCTCTTTTTATCACATGTTGTCTACACCATTGATTTGTGTGATACACCATTATAGGCTTATCCCTACATCATCACACTTACTTTCATACTTAATGGAGGATAACCCATATCTGGTGGACATGTTTGTATGAATGATCATGTTGCTAAATTCTATGCATTCTAGAATCTTTCCAAAGGCCTTTATATACAGCCACACTTAGTGTACTTTCATATGGCATATTGAATGAATATATCATCATTATGATCATACTCTCTCTTTGGTCTACTATTGTGCTTGTGTTTGAGTTCCTTGGTCTTGGGTGAAATGTCCATTTTCTTGATTTAATATGACATTTAAAGCCTCTAATCATATTTTTAAAATCAAACAACCAATATTTCAAAGATCCACCAATTTCTCAATAAACCCAAAATCGGGTATGCCTGAAATAGTGCCAAAAACTTCACAACTTCACATATTATTAATAAATCTAAAAGTAGAAATTTTTACAGAAATTTTAGTAGCATAAAAGCCTAAAAAATTAAATTTCTATATCTATATAACATTTACACAACAGCTCCCAAATGAAGGACAAAAACAATGCTCATCGGGCTCCCGAAAATAACACAAAATAGCTCAGAAACCAAACAAAAACACTAATAATCTATCATAGAATTTTAACCATGAACCAATACATATATTCAACTCTATTTTAACATCTAAATGTATGAAATATATAAGCAACCCAAAATTATATGAAATACTCAACTGGAAACACCAAACTCTTACAAAATACACACCTAAAAACTCACAAATTTGCATTGTTCAGCACAAGGGAAAACTCTACATGAGCTTGCACATGGAATGGATTTAAACTGCCATCCTTAGCCTTCCTATAAACTTACAAAATCCCATCCTTAGGTCTCCTTCTCCATAGGTTTGGCAGCCTCTAAAGAACAACACAGTAATGAGCAAAAATCAAGTTATGGAATGAGCCCAAAATGCCTCCAAATCTCTTAAAAGAGGGCATAACCCTAACTCACACCCAAGAGGGGCTAATAAAACATATTTTAATAATAATTTTTCATTTATTAGTCCATTGGTTTCCAAATATTAGCCCCTTTTTTCCAAAACTTCACCTTTTTGGGCTTGCTTGCCTTAGCAAAGATTATTATTTTAATTATTTGAAAAGGGGACATGACATTGGATGAATTTTGAGGAAGAAAAATTCTTATAGTTATTGATCTAGATGTTTCTTGTGGTAAGAAGATGGATTTACTTTTTGATAGCATGGTTGATTATTTCAAAGATGTTATTGATGTGGATTTACATGATGTTGTTGTTGCTGATATGGATTTGAACTTATATGTTGCTACTAAGATGCTGAAGGATATGAATGTTAATACTAATGTGGAATTTGATGACGTTTCTGATCTTTATGTTACTAGAGAATTGAATATATATACTATTATTCTTATGGATTTATATTATACTACTATTATGGATCTGAGTTCATATGTTGTTTCTGATTGAGTTTGTGATTTGGATATTGTTTCTAATCTAATCTTCGTGCATGAGCATGATGTTATGGATATAGGTGATGATAAGTTGTAGATGAAGCTCTGTGATTTTAGCTAAGTCTGTCTATTGATTGGTTGGATGAGATTCTAATTTTTGAATGGATGAAGCATAGATGGTTGATTTTTAGATTTGATCTTTTATCTATGATAGAGTGGAAACCTTTTGTGAAGATGAAGCTGAGTGCAAAATTTTCTATTGGGAGAAAATGTGGGACACATTTTTCTAATTATCTGGGGAGTCTGATGCAAGAGCATTTGAGGTCTTTTCTATTTACCCTAGTAGTTTGATGCAAGAGCATCCTAGTCGTCATGTTATCCTACTAATTTTGTTGGTTGCTACTAAGTTACAGACATTATTGAGTGCCAATAATTATTTGGTCATTACCAAATTTAAGTTTTTGGATGTCGTCTTAACATACTAGTTAACATGTTATCCCATTTGTTCTACCAGTATCGACTAAGAGATCCTTCAAGTGTTGAGTTGGTTGGTTGTAGTGTTAGTAGAGTTGCAGTGTTTGCTAAATTGTAGTGTTGACCAATTTATCCAGTATTTCCTGAGTGTTCCTTTATGTTCCAAGTGAACATTTTGGTGCTGAGCATTACCATTTTTGTTCCTTATTTTTCTAATGATTTTGTGTCTATTTCTAGTTTGGGCTGACCTTGTGTGCATTTAATTTTGTGATTAGTATTTAATATTTGTTGAGAACTGACTTGTAGCTTGGTTATGCATTTAATGTAAGGGTTTATTTAGTTGGTAATTTTAATAGGTTGACTTATGGTCATGCAACTATTTAAAGTTGTTTTGGGTAGAGTCTTAGGCATTATTATTCGATGAGGGATGATTGTTCAAACATGGAGATGTAGATAATTTTGGAGTGTGGGGTCTTAGGGTGGAGTAGCTTGGAGATAAAAGTTTTCATTTGAGTCTAAATATCTATTCTCCTTTGAAAGATGTATTCTTCTTTGTAATGGTCATAACCTGGAAGGTCGTACAACCAAGTATGTTGGATGTAAACTTCTTGATTCAATGATGCAGGAGCTTCCAAAGGTATAAGGGCAATCCTGTGTCACCCAAAAATATGTACTTAGACTTAGTTTTTGTTTCATGTGTTTTCATTTCTGGATACCCATTTGGGTCAAATAAAGGTTCCAACTCTCTCAGTTCCACTATTAGTGTTCTAGGTTAGAGTATTTGAGCACCTTGGGATACGTGTAAATGCCAAAAAAATAGGAGTATGTAATTGAGCAATCATTTTGGTAAAATAGAAGGTGTAAATGGGTCAGACGATTGTAATTGTAATTTAGAGCATTCCAGAAAAGGAATCAGGTCAAAAGTCACCACGGTTTGAAAGTTATTGTAGTTTTTTGATTTCTGGAGACCTCCTAAGAATGCTTAAAAGTTAGGTTAGGGGCATTAAATGACCTCGTACAGGGCCAAAAAATGGGATATGATTGAAGTTGTCCATAGGGCTATAGAGTGCTTCGAGAGATTTCCAAAAATGTAAGCGGTTTGTCAATCAGAGCTACAGTTCAAAAGTTATGCCTCCCGAAAGTTTGGTTACCATTTCTGGACTCTTCTAATTTTGTGCCGACTTCTAATGAAAATTCTAGAGCCTTCTATTTGGTCAGTGGATGCCAACTAGCACTTTCTAGAATGTATTCTTAATCCTTAACCCTTCAAGGTCTATTTAAAAACATTTCTGGCATTGTAAAAGGCAGTTTGGAGTGGAGTTTGAGAGAAGGAACTAGGAGAAGAAATTATCTCCTAATTTATATTATTGTATGCCCATAGGGCATGTTTTGAAGTCCATTTTCTTTTTACTACATGTAATAGCATATTTACATAGTAAATAAAATTTCTCCTTTCCAGTTGTGTCCATTCTGTGCTGGGTTGTGTCCCATCAAGTGGTATCAAAGCAGGTTTTCCTGAGTGTGTAGACAGAGCACCGACTGTGAGGTAGTTTTCACTAGGATTGTGTAGTTATGGGTTTGAAGATGCCTCCATGAAGAGAGTGTGGTGGAAGGGCCAGAGCTATTAATCCTGAGGAGGTTAGAGCCCTCCAAAGGCAAGTCCAAGCATTGTAGGAGGAGCTCTGTAGGGGAGAAAATGTTACTGCAGGTGAAAAAAGTGAGGATGACAATGAACAAGAATTTGGACTAGAAGGGAAATTTGACAAGGAATTTTTGAATTAGGAAGAGGAAAGGGTTTTTAGGGCCATTTTTAAGTTTGGGAAAAGACCTACAATTGATGTGGGTGTATTTTTAAGAAATCTGAAGCCAGATAAGTTGATCGATTGGATCAATGAACTAGAAGAGTACTTTGAATATGAGGATATTAGGGATCCAGATAGGGTTAAGTTTGCAAAGGCCAAACTAAAAGGCCATGCCAAGATCTGGTGGAAAGAGGTTCAATTGGAAAGAAATAGAAGAGGAAAGGATAAGATCACAAGGTGGGATCATATAGTGGACAAATTGAAGAAGCAGTTCATTCCTATTGACTATGAGCTTGATCTGTTTAAGAAGATGCATGGGTTGAAGCAAGCAGGAAGATCAGTCTAGGAATATACAAAGGAGTTTTACCGACTTCTGATTAGAGAAGGGCATGTAGAAGAAAATAAGGAGAAGGTTGCTCATTATATCAGTGGGTTGCGACCTAGCATCTAGGAGGAATTAAGTCTGGTAAGAATGACCAGTGTTGAAGAAGCATACCAGTTTACACTATGAGTTGAGGAAAAGCTAAACAAAAGGTTTGAAGGGAGACAAAGAGGGCATGGTTAAGAAGGAAGGGGTAGTGGGAGGTCATCTAGAGGTCGAAATGAGACCCAAAATAAAAATGAAGATGTGGGTACTAGCCGAAACCAGAGGAATGAGGGTTTCAACTGCTCCCATGATCAAGACTTTAGAAATCAGAGAGGAAGAGGTAGAGGACATGGAAAAGGAAGAGGAGGCTTCTATGGTACCTATTTCCATTTCAATGAAGAAAGTCATCATGCCTTTGAATGCCCTCAACATCAAGGAAGGACATATAGGAGAACTGAAGGCCAAGCTAGGGTTGCTCATGTGGATGAGGTTGCATAGTCATCACTTTCAAAGGATGTAGAAAGAGGAGAGACTTTAGTAAATGAAAGGGTCCTACTAAGTGGTAAGATTGAACCAAGACAAAGGAGGAGTCTATTCCGTACTAGGTGTAAGTGTGAGGATAAATGTTGTGATGTGATCATTGATGGTGGTAGTACTGATAAGTTGGTATCAGAGGAGATGGTCTCTAAGCTAAAGCTCAAGAGGGAGAAACACCCCCAGCCCTATCAGATCGCTTGGGTGAAGGATGATATAATGTCCTGGTAAGTGAAAAATGTTTAGTGAAGTTCAAAATTGGGACTTACCATGATGAAGTTCTCTATGATATTATTCCAATGGATGTTTTCCACCTATTGTTGGGTAGACATTGGCAGTTTGACAGGCATGTAGTACATGATGGTCATGCAAAAACATACTCTCTAACAAAGGATGGAGTTTGCCACAAACTAAAGCCCATGAAGAAGGAAGGCGAAAAGGTATGTAGCAGTGCTAAGATTTGCCTTGTTGATGGAAGGAATTTTTTAGATGGCATGAAACATCAGCGTATGTGTTATGCTTTGATTCCTAGAAAAGATAAGGAAGGTAGTAGTGAAATACCATTTGAAGTTTCAGATTTATTAGGTGAGTTTGGAGATGTCATCTCTAATAATATTTTAGAAGGATTGCCATTGGTAAGGCAAATCGGTCATCAGATATATTTAATCCCAAGAGCTAGTTTGCCTAACAAGGCTGCTCACAGGATGACTCCTACTGAAATTGAAGAGCTAAATAGATAAGTTCAGGAGCTATTGAGGAAGGGTTTGAGTTGGGAGAGCTTGAGTCCATGTGCAATACTTGTAGTACTGGCACCAAAGAAGGATGGAGAGTGGAGAATGTGTACAGACTCTTGAGCTATAAATAGGATAACCATCGAGTATTTGTTTCCTTTGCCAAGGATGGATGATCTTATGGATTGTTTGAGTGGAGCTCAATACTTCACAAAGATAGATCTCAAGAGTGGCTATCACTAGGTACAAATACGAGAAGGAGATGAATGAAAAATTGCCTTCAAGACCAAGGAGGGTCTTTATGAGTGGTTAGTCATGCCCTTTGGATTGACGAACACCCCAAGCACCTTCATGCGGCTTATGAATGAGGTACTTAAGAAGTTCTTGGGAAAATTTGTTATTTTTTATTTGGATGATATTTTAATTTTCAGCAAGACTTTGGAAGAACATTTATTGCATATTTGTAGTGTCCTTGAAAGGTTAAGGGTAGAGAAACTATTAATTAATTTGAAGAAGTGTATCTTTGCAAAAAGGGAGTTAGTCTACTTGGGGTTTGTTATATCACCTGAAGGTCTTAAAATGGATCTAGAGAAGGTAAAAGCAATCTTGGAATGGCCTACTCCAAGATCTGCTACTGAGGTAAGATCATTTCACGGTCTAGTTAGTTTTTACAGAAAGTTCATTAAGAATTTCAGTGGCATATGTGCACCCCTGACTGACACAATAAGAGGGGATAGAAAAGAGTTCAAGTGGATTGCAACAACTATGAGAAGTTTTGAATTGCTGAAGAAGAAGGTCATAGAACAACCCATGTTGGCACTTTCAGATTTTAGAAAGGTTTTCTAGGTGGATTGTGATGCTAGTGGCAGTGCTATTGGAGTTGTATTGAGCCACGAAGGTAAGCCTATTGCATATTTTAGTGAAAAATTGAATAATGTGAAGAAGTATTCTATTTATGATCAAGAGTTCTATGCAATAGTTCATGCCTTAAAGAAATGGAGACATTATTTATTACCAAAGGAATTTTTTTTATATACTAATCACTAAGCATTATAGTACCTAAATAGCCAAGGTAAATAGAACTAGAGCCATATGAAGTGGGTAGAGTTCTTGCAGAGCTATACATTTGTGTTGAAGCATAGAAGTGGAAAATCTAATAGGGTTGCAGATGCATTAAGCAAGAGGCAGTTGTTGCTTACAGTAATGTAGGTAGAAGTAGTTGGGTTTGATGAACTCAAGAATCTATACCCTGAGGATCCTGATTTTGCTAAAGAATGGAAAGCTTGTAAAGAGCCTGTTGTTGTAGACAGAACCAAGTGGCTAGACTATTTGATTCAGGATGGTATGTTGTTCAAGGGCAGTCAATTATGCATTCCAAGGAGTTCCATGAGGGAAAATTTGATTAAGGAGAAGCATAGTGGAGGGATGGCAGGACATTTTGGTTGAGACAAGACCAAGGCCATTCTTAGAGAACATTATTTTTGGCCTCAGATATCATAGGATGTGAAGAAGTTTGTACAAAGTTGTCAGGTTTGTCAAGTGGCCAAGGGATTTAGTCAGAATACTGGACTATATCAGCCATTGTCTATTCCATCAAAGCCATGGGATAACAAAAGTATGGATTTTGTTCTTGGACTGCCGAGGACACAAAGGGGTAATGACTTAGTATTTGTGGTGGTTGATAGGTTCTCCAAAATGGTACATTTTATTCATTGCCACAAAACTCATGATGTTGTCCATATTACAGACTTGTTTTTCAGAGAGGTAGTGAGACTACATGGTCTCCCAAGGATTATTGTTTTTGATAGAGATAATAAATTTGTGGGGTATGTCTGGAGGACATTGTGGAAGAAGTTGAGAACAGACTTGAAATTCAGTTCCACACATTGCCCATAGACTGATGGTCAAACTGAAGTGGTAAATAGAAGTTTGGCAATTTGCTGAGATGTTTAGTTGGGGATAAGCCCAAGGGATGGGATTTGATTCTACCACAAGCAGAATTTGCTTACAATAACTCTATAAATAGGAGTACTAGAAAGTCACCATTCCAAATTGTATATGGAAATAGCCCAAGAACTGCACCAAAATTGAGGAATATAGAGCAAGGGGAGAGGACAAGTGTTGAAGTAGAAGAGTTTGCTAAACATATCAAGTGCCTACATGAGGAGGTCTAGGCACACATTATCGAGATGAATCAATAGTATAAAGCTAGGGCTGATCAAAGGAGAAGACATAAGGAGTTCCAAGTAGGGGATCTAGTCATGGTACACTTAAGAAAAGAAAGATTTCCAGTAGGTACTTACAACAAGCTAAAGATGAAGGAATTTGGCCCCTACAAAATTCTAAAAAAACATGACTCCAAATATGCATATGAGGTGGAGTTACTAGATGGAATTCACATTTCTCCTATCTTCAACATTGCAGACTTAGCAGAGTATCATGATGATGGTGCAGATGAGGAGCTGATGTTAGAGCCATGTTTGATTCCTACTCCTAAGAAGGAGGAGATAGAAGACATTCTAGATCATCATGTGGGCAGGAGTACCAGAAATAGGTAGTATGAAGAGTATTTGGTTAAGTGGAAAGGCAAACTGATCGAGGACTCAACCTAGATATCAATAGCTAAGGTTTCCAATTTGGGATTTTCTCTACCATACATAAAGTGACAGGGTCACTTTTCAATCTACCCTAGGTGTCTGATGCAGGAGCATCAAGAGGTATAAGGGCAATCCTGTGTCACCCAAAAAAATGTACTTAGACTTAGTTTCTATTTCATGTGTTTTCATTTCTAGATACCCATTTGGGTCAAATAAAGGTTCCAACTCTCTCAGTTCCACTATTAGTGTTCTAGGTTAGAGTATTTGAACACCTTGGGATATGTGTAAATGCCAAAAAAATAGGAGTATGTAATTGAGCCATCATTTTGGTAAAATAGAAAGTGTAAATGGGTTAGATGATTGTAATTATAATTTAGAGCATTCCAAAAAAAGAATCAAGTCAAAAGTCACCATGGTTTGAAAGTTATTGCCATTTTTCAATTTTTGGAGACCTCTTAAGAATGCTTCAAAGTCAAGTTAGGGGCATTAAATGGCCTCGTACAAGGCTAAAAAATGAGGGATGATAAAATTTTTCCATAGGGCTATAAAGTGCTTTGAGAGCTTTCTAGAAATGTAAACGATTCATCAATCGGAGCTATGGTTCAAAAGTTATGCCTCCGGGAAGTTTGGTTACCATTTCTGGACTCTTCTAATTTCTTGCCGACTTCTAATGTGTCTTTTGGAGCCTTCTATTTGGTCGGTGGATGCCAACTAGCACTTTCTAAAATGTATTCCTAATCCTTAACCCTTTGGGGTCTATTTAAGAACATTTCTGGCATTGTAAAAAGCAGTTCATAGTGGAGTTTGAGAGAAGGAACTGGGAGAAGAAATTATCTCCTGATTTATACTATTGTAAGCCCGTAGGGCATGTTTTGAAGTCCATTTTTCTTTGTATTGCATGTAATAGAATATTTACATAGTAAATAAAATTTCCCCTTTCCAGTTGTGTCCATTATGTGTTGGGTTGTGTCCCATCAAGTGGAATCAAAGCGAGTTTTCCTAAGTGTGTAGACAGAGCACCGACTGTGAGGCAATTTGCACTAGGACTATGTGATTGTGGATTTGAAGATGCCTCCACAAAGAGAGCATGGTGGAAGATCTAGAGCTATTAATCTTGAGGAGGTTAGAGCCCTCCAAAGGCAAGTCCAAGAATTGTAGGAGGAGCCCCATAGGGGAGAAAATGTTGTTGTAGGTGATGAAAGTGAGGACAACAATGAAGAAGAATTTATACTAGAAGGGGAAGTTGATGTGTAAGTTCTAAATTAGGAAGAGGAAAGGCTTTTTAGGGACATTACTAAGTTTGGGAAAAGACCTACAATTGATGTGGGTGTATTTTTAGGAAATCTGAAACTAGATGAGTTGATCGATTGGATCAATGAACTGGAAGAGTACTTTGAATATGAGGATATTAGGGATCTTAATAGGGTTAAGTTTGCAAAGGCCAAACTGAAAGGCCATGCCAAGATCTGGTGGCAAGAGGTTCAATTGGAAATAAATAGAAGAAACTGGACATGGATAAAGGCCAGGACTCTCCTTCGGTGGTTGATAGCCAAGGTCCTAGCAAATGCACTAGGGCCCATTCTAAAAAGACTAATGATATAGCCAAGAAGGATGAGGTGAAGGCTATGGCAAAAAAATGTAGATGTTAGCTGATCAGGCTCTGGACTTGATTAAGGCCTTGTAGCTGGTTCTTTTCTATCTTGTGTGCTGTACTTTTGCTTTCCTAGTGTTGTTTCTTTGCTATTTTTTCAATAGTTTTGTTTGTGACCTCTTGTGTTTCTTTTTGGAGGTTTATTTTGTTTTTTATCCTTTATTCTCTATCTTTTCTGAGACTATCCTTTTCTAATATGGTTTCATGTCCTTGAAACCTATTTTTACTTAATCAAAACACTAGATATGTTAATTATGGAAACCCTTGATTAGAGAGGAAACCCTGGTGGGGATGGAACCCAAAAAATGATGTACTAAAATAAATGTTCCTTGTTAGAGGATGGACCCTATTAGGAGTCAATAAACACATGTAGTATATATCAATCCCTCTTAAGAGACTTTGAATCCCTATTAGAAGATTCCAACCTTATTATTAGTTGTAGAAGGTAGATGGACCCACTATCAAAACAACCTCAGGGGAAAGATCACTAAACTCATTGTCCAACGAATATCTATATTATTCCTTATAGAATAACATAAATGAACTTTACATGTACTTCCTCTTCCTCTATCCTCTCAACTAGACTTATGATCTTGATACTAGATCACAAACTTCACATCCAATATTCACTTGGATCACTTACTCATATTTACCAAATACTTTTCTCTATTGGTACACTTCACGCTTAATTCAATTTCACTTCACATTTTACTAAAAGAAAACTAACCTTACTTTGTACCATGTCATGAAAAGAATTCCTTGAGTCGGCCTTGAGGATTTCCTAATTAATTATAATAGTACCATATTAAGGTAACTACTTAAATTATAATTAAACAACACTTTTGGCTCACAATGTTTAAATATTAACACATGTGCAACCTCAGATGGTGTGCACTCACTGAGGTAGTCATGAAACTATCTTCTATTACTAGGTAAGCTCATATATAATGACTCTATCTTAGTAAAGGGATACAAATCAATCATCAAAAAATTCTTTTGAGGAACTTTGTCTATTTAATATTCTTTTTAAATAAAACATATCTTTTGCATGTCTTTTACCCACTTCATGTGCACTTAACCTCATCATCAAGGAACATTTTAGAATATGTCCTTAACCACGCTTGACTTGATCATCAATTATTTTTTTGTATGACCTTGATCTTTGTCTACTTCTATGCCAGCCTTCACATAGATATTGTTATATTGACATCAATGACAAACATAGTCATGAATGCAACATGTCAATCATGCTAACTATCTCCCACATGCTCTTGCAATACTTGGGATACTTGCTCAAAGGAATAACATCATCATTCATGCTAACAACGAGACCACCCTCACTAAACTAAATCAAAGATGCTTCATTGTAATATTTAATTATATCCAATCCAATATAGTTTAGACCAAGGATAATATTAATATTAGGGCTTAGTGTTAAGGTTTAATTTTTAAGATTAAATAGATTAATATAATTAGGCTTAGGTTAGGATTTATAGAATCATTAAGTATAACAATAGGTTTATGGTCTACCATTTATGATTATATTTTAGAATTTATGATAATGACTTTCCATGTAATGAATGTGATTATTATTAGGGTTAAGGTTAAGGTTAGAATTTTGAGTAGTGTTAGGGTGAGGCTTAGAATCATGCTCAAGAATAAGATTCAAATCATATAGTTTGGACTAGAATTAGGGTTAGGGCTAAGGATTTTACAACATGGTTAGAATTGGTTTTAGGGTTTGAAGTATAGTTAGGATGAGAGTTAAAATAATACATAAATTTAGAGCTATAAATTGTTGATCTCTTAGCCTTGTTGCCTATTAGTGTCCAACACTTATTTGTTTTTGAGGGAGCATTCATCAGTCATCATTATGATTGAAATGCCTAATGAAGGTCAAGTTACATGGACTAATCTATATTTTCATTGCATGCCGAGAAATTCCAAGGTTGTTGAGCACCCCAATATAGGCCGAGACATAATATATGTTGTGTAAAGGATAACAAGATCTGAGTAATGTGAACATAGTTTATGCTAAGTGAGTCAGTAACTATCAAATACATAGTGTTAGAAATAGATAATACTAAGATGGGGGATGAACAAGTATACTAAAAACTTTTTTGCACAACTAATATTGTTAAATACTTTATAACTTGCATATGAAAGTAAATCAACAATGTTGAATAATAAATATAACCATACACATAGAGAACTCATAACACCACTATTTTTTAACTAGAAAAACCTTATCCAAGGTAAAACCCCAATGGGAATGATACCCACTAGATGATTCACTAATCAATAGGATCCTATTAAGAATATTGACCCTACTAGGAGTCTATGAAGTGCATATAGTGTCTCAAGTCCTTGTTAGAGGATTAAGTCATGTTAGAAGATTCAAACCTACTAGGAGTTAATTTAACCATATTATGAGTTGGTAGATCAAATAAAAAGTATGCAAGAAGAGCCCACTGCCCTAACATGCAATTATACAATTCAGTTCTTCACAAGAATCTATATACATACACTACTTTTTGTCTACTATATTTTGCACTTGCTCTAATCATACATCAAATGTAGTTCTCATATCATCTCATCAACTTCACATCAATCACATATATTGTATAGGTCATATATATGTTGCATTCATATTGAACTTTTCACCACACTTAACTAGGCAAGATAAGATCTCTACTTGGCAAATTAGTAAATGTTTTCTTAGTCAACCTTCATGTCTTCACACACTTGGAATAATATAGAATAACTTATGGAATAATATCCATATAGATAGATCATCATGACTTAGTAATTATTTTTTCACCAATATAATTCCCCAAGTTGTACAACCCAATTCTTTGCTATGCTCTGTTTTGCACTATTTAATACCCATATTGATATTTCAATCAAAACTTGTGTCATACTAACTATACATACTTGCATAATGGTACACATCATCATGACCCTATCATAAATATTTACTCAATTGTGCATAAGCTAACTCTCAAAGAGTCATTCATACACATCACATTTTCTCTCTGTGCTACTACAAACTAAAACTTAGACAATTTTCTATCTCTAATACATAAATAAAATGTTGAATATGTGTTGCACCATAAATGAAAACAATCAAGACATCTATCTAACCATATTTCCAATAATCTCCCCCTTTGGAATTGATTGAAACATTTGGTAAAATTGGCTGTGTTCCAAAATGATGTCATACATAGAAAAAACAAATAAAAGTAACTAAACAAAAATTCATTCAAAACATTACAATTTTATTCATGTTTTGATGGATCAATACATTCCTTACCACTCCTTTAAATTGATACATAAGTACATAAGTGTACTTCCCCTTGCATAAACAATACATACAATCTTCCTTTACATATTACTCCCCCTTTGACATCAATGGAAAAGGTGTCAAAGACTATGTCCAAAATTTGTGTAGTCTGCTACTAATCAACTTATCATTTTGGTAAAATAATCTACATAAACAAGTTTTAGCATGTACATTTATTTCTTCCTATTTTCCTTCACTAAATAAAAAATACTAATTAGTATGCATAGTGCATGTGATTCTATTTGAAATGTACTCAAGTCAGTATATACAAATTTGTCATAGGAAGTCTTTGGTGCAAGACATTCCTCTACATGCCTCTACAAAGTACTTATCTTTGGTGAAAAATTTTCTCTAAGAATAGAGAATCTCTTTGTTTCCTTCTCCTCGTTAGATTCCAAGCCTCTAATCATACTAGTGATCTTCTCCACTTCTGTTCTGCACTCTTCAATACTAGTCTCTAGGAGTAGTAAATTCACAATGAGTGATTCAAGTTCACTCATCTTACCCAGAATTTAATTCTCTAAGTCAGTCATGTATTTGTATGAAAATATGCACTATCCATACAATCTCTTCTCTTTTTCAATGTATTTTATGAGTTGCTTGATTCTTATATCAAATGATTTCAAGTTATTTCTTATATTAGTGCATATTGTATGAAACAATGATGTACCATGCTTCATCCATGCTTGTGCTGAAGCTACTTCTACTAGAGTTGTGAAGTCTTCATCAGAGATTTTCACCAAATCCTTGGCCTTTACCTATAAGTCTGGATTAGCTAAAATTTTGGTAATTTTCCTTTACATTCTATCAAAGACTTTAGTAATAATCTTCTCCAAAGACTTTACAAATTTTTTTTTTTCAAATAGCTTGCTTAGCGAGCTTATAAATTCTTTATAATCATCATCATCAACATTTCATGGCACTAATACTACTACTTCCACTGATATGATTGGAGTTATTGTAGGAATGAGTGTAATTTCTTTCAGTTCTATCTTCTTCTTCTCTTCCTCATATTTCTTTTTCTCTTCTTCCAATCTTTTTGCTTCTTTTCTTTTCTTCTCTTCTTCTTTCATTTTCTTATCTTCTTCTTCTTCTTTCCTTTCCTTCTCTTGTTTGGTGCAGGAGCACCTAGGTAAGCTAAGCATGAAACCTAGGTATTTTCTTATTTTTGGCTTTTAGTGATGCTAGCCACATCACTAGTCTAATAATAGGATCAACTAGGTCATAAGGTGAGGTTAGATAGGTTAGAAGAGCCCCACAATGCAATATTGCTCCTAATTGCTAAAAATTGCTCATTTGGCTCAATAGAAAATTTTTGGTTTTTGAGGGCCAAATAGGGAAAGAAAGTGTTTTAGGGTGCTTATTAGGTGTTTTGGATCCATATTAATCCTTTTGTAAAGTTTGGTAGCAAGTAGAGAAATTTTGGATAGATAATTTGCAAAATTGCAAAAATTGCTCTTTTTTTTTGCAAAGTTGTCATTGACAACTTTTGAAAATTTTATGCAAAAAGAGAAACTTCTTTGTGGGAGACCTTTAACAACTTAAAGTAGTTATAAACTTCCATCCCAAGCCTATATTAGGTTGAACTCAACCTTTTCAAGAGGTTGGAGGAAGGAGAAATGAGAGTTTAAGAATTGTAATCAGCATTTTTACTACATTACAATAGTTTCTTGCTTTGGAGTGTTTTTCATGCTTTGTAAAAATCAGACTTAGGTTTTTCTGAGTTTGAAGTGTTATTATTAGTTGTCCTTCAATTTATTTTTTAGTTTTTGTGTTATAGAGAGTTGTGTGTGGTTGAATAAATTATTTTGTAAGTTAGCAGGTTGCTGTTCTGAACTGGGCAGTGAATAAAAAATGGAGTCTTAAGGCCTTTTCCCACTATATGAAATTTACAGCCTCTTGGTATTTGGAACTAGACTCCTTCTAAATTATGTACAGCAAAGAAGAGCCCATGGGAAGCACCAAAAGCATTTTAAAAGTGATGTCGTAGGCAAGCCAAATGCAACTTGACTAGGAATCACATTTGGAAAAATGAGCTATGGAGGGAATTGAGCATGCAAACACCTCAATCTAGCCACACATTGAGTAAGGAGAAGGTATAACCTTGCTTCAGTCCAAGGGAGAGGTCTTGGAACATTTTCCAAGGTGGTTTTCCATCACAACACTGATAAAGCACTTGAAATCCTCATTTTTGGCCTAAAATTGTACTTTGGTTGTACAGATAGTTTGGGGGTTGAAAAATCATAGAATCTTGAAGTAGTCCAAAAAGCGTATCCAAAAATGTAATTTTTTTGTATGGTTGTTAAGAATTTTTTCAAGAAATCTTGTTTCCATGTATTTAGGAGGGCTAATTCCTAGTAGCCTTTTTGGAGCAATTTGGTGTATTTTCCCTAGTAGATTGAATGCACCTATGAAATCAGCATTGTTTTGGGTTATGAATGTTAGAAGGAGTATAAAAAAACCTTGGATGAAGAACTAGTACCGTTGGAGCTATAGATGGACTTGAGGGTTAGTAGCAGACTAGAGCCGGCTAGTAAGAAATTTGATGTTACTTTGTTGGTGTGCCCCCAACTGAAGGATTAGGATCTCTTGAGCAAGGTCCTAGTAAGCATAGGGTGTGAAGAAGCCCTAGTGGGTCTAGTGAATGACCTAAGGTAGCCCTAAGAGAGCTTGGGGTTTGGAAGCAAGGTTGGGGTGTTACATCATTGTTGTTCCTTTTTCTTTTCTTCCTCTATCCTTTTTGCCTCTGCTTTCCTCTTTGCTTCTTTCTTTTTCGCTTCTTCATCTTCATCAAAGCTAGAATAAGTTTTTTTATTTATGATATTTCCAACAATATTTTTTCCATATTCTGCAAAAGGATTCTCCTTTGCATCTGTAATTATGTGCATACTATCCACTTGCATGGATTTAGTACCCATAACAATATGTAGTGGAGAGGGTGCCTTCTATTGCTCTTTTATTTCTCCTTCATTAGTAGATGGTGTGTGTGCTTCTACATACACTGGCTATCAAGCTTTGACTACACACTCACTTGATGCACTGTAGTCATGAATTTACCAATTTCCTCTTCTATCTCCTTCCTGACATCCTCAGAATTGCCTCACATCAAAAGAATTTCTCTTCTTTTTTTCCTTAGCAAGGGCTCAATACCCTTCAAAATTCTATTTGAGTCTTCCTTAGAGTCAAATCCCCATAATTTATTTATCATTGTGATCCTCAAACCCGGATCTTCTTCTAACACTCTTTTCTTCATGTTTACTAGCCTATTATATAGGTCTTTAGGTATCTTATTCTAAATATTCTCAAACTTCTTATTTCTCAAAATCATGTTTCTTATAAATAGAATTTTCTTATTGCCTTCTTTCCATGTTTCTATATAGATTGTATTACTTGTTTAAATATACAAAATTGTCATCATTAATTATTTGCATTTTATGTTAGCATGAGTGTTGATGACACTACATTTAGGGAGTATCTTAAGCATTGGAGAATATTAAAATGTTGTATTCATGACTATGTTTGTTATTTATGTTAACATAGCATGGTTTTTGTAAATACTATTGAGTAGCAAACAAATATCTTGATGGTATGGATAGTGGTTTGATTGTCTAGTGATGCACAGTTATGGACATGTTCAACATAGTGTCATGATCACATGGTCAAGTGTGCAGAGTCTAGGTCAAAGATGTATAGAACTTGTACCTAATTTATAGAGAGAATTTTAGAGATAGAGTATTGGGAAAGTAGTTCTTGATTTTTATTGGCTATCTTACATAAGAGATGTAGTGAAGAGATGCACAATAAGGTAGTAACAAAGGACAAATAGTTGATGATGTCAGCTAATATGCAAACCCTAGTATTGCATGTGTAAAGTTTTATATAAACTATTAGCTGATAGTGCTATTGTAATTGTAATTAATTAATTATTTTATTATAATTAATTGGGAAATCCTCAAGGCTGACTCAAGGAATTATTATAAAGATATGGTATAAAGGAAATGTGTTTTCCTTGATTGTAATGAATGTATGGAAGTATTATGGTCATTGTTGAAGTGTGTAGTACAAAAAGGAGAAGAGTACTTACTAAATGCATTTAAGTGATCCAAGGGATTATTGGATGTGAGGTTTGTGACCTAGTTACAAGATTAGAAGGAGAAGAGGTCCAGTTGACAAGAGAAAGAAAGATGAAGGAATGGCAGTACCATTCTATTATTCTGAAAGGAATAATATAGAGATCATTTGGATAATGGGTTTATTGGTCTTTCTCTTGAAGTTGTTTGGGCGCTGGGTCCAACTATCTTCCACAACTCCTAATAGGGTTGGTACAACTTGTAATAGGGTTGGAATCTCCAAACAATGATTCAAGGTCTATAAATAGAGACTTATATGTAATAAATATATTCATAGACTCCTAACAATGTCCATCATCTAATAAGCAATATTTATATTAATACATTATCTTGTGGGTACCATGCCCACTGGGATTTTCACTCTAATCAAGAGTTTCTCTAGTTAACATATTTGGTGTTATTGTGTATGAGTATCTTGTTATAGTTTCAATTTATATTACTCATATGGTTAAGCTTGTTTAAGATGGATAATTATCATAATAGTTGTATAACTTGTTAGGATTAAACCACAAATAGAAATAACAATTACATACAAATATAAACAATATAAGAAAACAATAGATCACAAAGAAGAGAACACAAGACACCAAGATTTCATGTGGTTCATCGAAACCCTAGGCTACATCCACAAAAAAATAAGTCCAATTTTATTACGATATAGTGATTACAACCTCATTACAATCCATAATCCATTATAGCTCTCAATATTGCTACAAGAACCAATTTTACATCACACATTATGAAACAATCCCTAACCCTAACCCTTTTTATAAAAGTATTTTTTTTTGCTTTAGGGCTAAAATTAGTTACAACATGTTGGCCATAAATTGGCAAATAATCAGCCATAAATTGGAGAGTAATACTATTTTTTTTGAAGTATGTACAATACTTCCTTGATTAGTCACCACAAACTAACAATATCCCACTTGGATATTGATCTTATAGAAATATTGCTACCACATGGGGCTCCCACTGGATCAAACCACCTAGACCATATTGTTTGTTTATGTTGTTTAGTCTAGAAGACCAATTGAAACTGAAGAGGAGTTCAACCTCTCCCTTGTCACAAGCTTTGTGAACATATCTATTGGATTTTCATATGTATATATCTTGTCCAATTTTAACTATCCATCATCCAAAATTGACTAAATGAAATGGTACTGTAACTGTATGTATTTTGACTTTGAATTCAAAGTAGAATTATTCACAAGATGAATGGCACTCTGGTTATCTACAAAAAAATAATTATGCCTCTAAGGGTGTCCCAATTCTTCTAAGAAGAACTAAAGCCATATCATCCCCTTAGTTGCCTTCGTAGTAGCACCATACTCTGCCTCTGTAGTGGATAAAACATTAACCTTCTCAGCTCATGTCTGCCCCACCAATAGTAAATATATAGCCTATGTAACAAGATTTCAAAGAGTCAGATTGGTGGAAGATGGGTTTTAGAGATCTCTAGGACTAGGATTGTGGATCTCGAAAGATGAGGCTTGGTGGATTGATTTGATTGGTGGATCCCTAAAGCTAAAAGTGAAGATTGATTCAAAGAGATACCGATGCATAAGTTGGGGTAGGAGATACCGATGCTTGATATGGATGGGGGATAATGGAGATGAAGGGAATCCATTAAAGCTTTTTGAGTAGGGGGATACTTCAAAGAGAAGTACCACCATGTAGTTGAGCACTAGATTTTCTATAGGACTATTTGGTTAATTTCCAAGGTTACCAAGAACATCAAGGCCATGTCACCAACCATCTAGAGGACTGATAGACTAACTCGAAACAAACACACAAGGACTGCCCCAACATTACACATGAAACCCAGAGGAAACAGTGTGGAACCGACACTAGGTAACCCACAAGAAATAAAGAAACAAATGAAAGACTTGATCAAAACCATACACTCAGAGTGCCCCATTCGTAGCATACCATGATATGGAAGATCGTGACAACCTTGAGGAGGGAACAAAAAGATTGTTGGAAAAGATACTTCAAGACCCAAAAGCAAAGATTCCAAATCAAAAGAAAGTAAAAATCCCAAAAGAGAATTGTTTGCTAATGAGATGGGTAGGACGAGGTACTAACGGACCAAGATTAGACATGAGGAAAGCTATATCCTACAAGGATCTATCAGAGAGCACCTAAGTTGGTGGATTAGGATTAGTGATGCATCTGGCAAGCTGAACTAAGAAGGATAACACTTTGGTGATAGGAGATCTAGCTAAAGGATGCATTGGAATAACTAACCAAGATTTGTGCGATGTGTGCAAGATGCTGATCAAGGATGAACTGACATGAAAGCTGGATAGATACAATGGTACTAAACTAAAGAGGATTTACAAGTTGATGGACCAAGATATGTTACAAATGTACAAGGTTGTTCATGTTGTGGTTTTTGTGAGATGGAAATGTTTGTGAAGGGTGGGATGTCTGTAATAGTTGATAGGTAGATAGTTAGATGGTTTGCAAAAAGCTTAAGTGAAAATGGGGTTCTTTGTGTGCATGTGATAGGATACAAACTAGGATACAAGCTTTGGTATATAATACAAGCTGGAATATGGTACAAGCTTTGGACAAGATTTGGATATACAAGCTATGATACAAGGGATGATACAAGATTATTTACAAGCTATACAGGAGCTCCAGATGATAAGATAGTAGGATGGCTCAAGTTGGTGTGAGATGTAGAAGCTAAGGATATGGATTTCATAGGATGTATCCAATGATGATGATAGATGTGCGACCAAGGATGGGGACAATACTAAGGTTGGTGGTAGCTAAGCTGATATATGGCATTAGAGTGAATGGATAATGAGAGGATGACATTGGATTTGCATGAGGATAGCCTAGAGCGAGATACCAATGACAAGGGAGGATGGACAAGACAAGATCTCCAAGGAATACAGTGCCCCCAGTCAGAAGATGACATGCAAAAGGAGGGCTTATGATGGATGTGATAGGATTGAAGCTAGGATGAAATAGATGAAGGCACTAGGGAGATGGATGATAGCTGGGATGATGGGGTGAGGTTGCAGAAGATAAGTGGATAGTGATAGATAAAAGCTGGAGGATGAAAGATAGGTGGATAAATTGGAAGATGGAGCTGGATGGCAAGATGTGACCAAAAGCATGAGGATGATAGGCTAAGCTGGGGATGGTTGGATTACGCATAATGCTTGTTTGCCAAGTTTTCATCATGGTACTTGTCCAAGGCACTTGAATTGCCAGGTTTTCACTAGTGGAGGCTTTATTTTTCTTTATTTTTTTTTGACTTTTTGACTTTGGACTTAGCTGGAATGATTTTGGCTTTCTTTAGCTATTTTTGGCTTTTTTGGAATTTCTTCACTGGTTGTTGGAATCTTCAATTTTGTTGCTAGCTATCGGTACACTAGATGTGTCATTTATGCAATAGATCAGATTATATGGGATTAATGCTAGGAGATGGAGGGATGAAAAGGCTAGAGAGGAGCATGAGATGGGGATGCTTACAGGATCAACATTGGCAAATGTTGGGACGAGTGTGAACAGAGCATATGGGGGACAGATGGTAGATGCAAGGTTGATGGAGGATTTGTGGAAGCACGCTTGGGGATGTAGGCACCCAAGATGGAGTTAGGAGATGGGGGACATGAATCACTAGATGGCAGATTAGCAATGGTGGATGCCATTATGCACTGGGTTTCAACTTTTTTCTTTGGGATCCACATGGTTTTGGATTTTCTTTTCATAGGCTTTTGCACTATTTTGCATGCTTTGATTGGATTTTTCCTTTTTGGAGTATGTCTTTTAGAATAGAGAAATGATTGCCTAGGATGTGGATTTTTAGCTTTATGCATTTTGAAGTTGGCATTCACATTGCTATGGTAAGCTTTGGGAAGATGGTTAGGAGAAGCTTTATGAGATAGAGAGGATATGGAAGAGTGTGTAGGGGGATGATGATGGATGATGTGCCCTGATATGTGCCTTTGTTGATCTTTCGTAGGAATGGATAGAATAGGATTTTTATGATGGCTAATAGGAGGATGGAGGATGGTAGATTTTGGGACATAGGGACCCAAAATAGATTTAGTCAATGAAGGGGGGATATGGTAGGTTATTTTGGGTTAGAAAGATGGTGGAGGGGGGATGACATAAGATTTCTTGAAGGAGTAATTGGAGGTTGGCATGGTGGGCCTGTAGATAGGCTTGGTTTGGGGATGGCGTGTACCAACACTTTTAGATGGTGGGCCTTTGGATACATATCCAATACCATGAAATCCTAGATTCTTTTGTGCAATAATAGGCATTCTGATTCCTTGCTCTTGTGGTCCTAAACCTTGACGTTAATAATGCCATCAATTGAGCATTTGAACGAGCTGAAGAAACTTTTTGCTTGTAGAAAATGGTAGAAGTTCTTTATTAGATGTACTACAATGGGGAGATACTGTTCTTAATTCTTCTGTTGACAGGGGGCCACCATGGATGAATGTAAGTGAACCAAGAGGGTAGATTATAGATGGTGGAATAGCTTGGATAGGTTGTAAGATGGAAGCATGGAGCGAAGGAGATGGTAGGATAGGATCTTGATTTAGCTGATGGGATGAAAAGATATCATGTAGTAGAGGAGGTATGGCTTGCGGTTTTGGAGATGGAGGGGATGGTGACTACACTATAGATGGAAGACATGGTACGATGATATATTTTTTTATGCTTTGGGAGATGTATGCTTTTGGGTAGGATCTTTGTAGGATTGGATTGGAGTGGATGGTGCAATAGGAGGTGAAGGGATGGATTCTTCAAAGGCAATAGATGGATAGATGGGAGATTCGATAGTGGAGATGAGTGAGTAGAAGATGGATGCATAAGGGTCATTATGAGAGATTTGGGAAATGCTTGGAGGTGATGTGGATAGGATTTGGAGGGATTTGATAGGTGGTGGGATTTTGATGCTTGCGAGAAGTGGAACAATTTTAAGCAATTTGATGGATGGTATGGGGATGATAGCTATGGGAGATGGAGGTGATATTATAGATGGGGAAGCTTCATCACTGACTACTTCACATGGTTGTATTAGATGACATGGCTTATTGACTACTGGAGGTGGCTTTTCTTGTATTTCCTCTAGGAGATTCCTAGGAGACTCGTGTGTTGGAGGTGGAGGTGGTGGATTGACAGGAATAGCTAGTGTGATGGGGGTGGAAGATTGGAAGCTTGGTTGATTGGGTGATGGAGGAGAAGTTGGGGTATGAGATGGCATGACTAGATAGTTTAGAGGAATGCTTGGATTTTGGGGGATGGTTGGCGGAAGGCATCTAAGGCTCTCAAGATACCCGTCATAGTCAACAAGATTTTCATCATCATTGGAATAGGATGTAGTGGGAGAAAGGACAATGCGACCAATCTTATCATGATAGGGTTGGGATTTCATGTTTTGATGATGAGTTGGATGGGGATGGGGTCTTGCATATGGATAAACATGAAAGCTCATGGTTGGATTTGGATTAAGTGTAGATTTTGGATTGACTGATGAAAGATTTCCTAGGGAGAGTCAAAGTTGCATGAAAAACCTAATGAGGATTGGTTGGAGATTTTTGGCTTTCCTATGGATAGAAGACTTCAAGGGTATGCTGTTAAAAAGTGAGATTTTTTCTTTCCTATGTGCAGGATTGGTGGCTTTTGGTGTCAACTTAAGGATACACAAATGATCCTATGGGCATGACACAAGATTAACCACTTATGGATCCCAACCTTTAGCTTAAAGTGATGAGGGATGAAAAGTGACAAGGTTAGATTACCCTAGACAAAGCTCTGTCGAAGGGATAACCTTGGGGAGATTGAGGGATTTGGATAGATTGATTGGATAGAAAACTCTGGCAGAGTAACAACAATTCCTTAAAGGCTTCGGTGATTTTGGATTGGGTTGCTAGCTGGCTAGGGGGATGATTTGGATGGACTTTGGATTTGGGATTGTTCTAAAGCAAAGAACTAGATAGATTCAGTTGTGGTAGGGGAGCTTGGATGATTTTTTGATGAGGTAGTGACTACGCTAAGTATGCCTTGAGCTGCGAGATTTTTTCTTTTCTGAGATTTTGACCAAAGTTGGCAAAAATTCATTCAAAAGCTATGAACAAACAAGCAGACAAAAGTTTAGAGCAAGCAAGTCAAACACACCAACATCCTAGGAAGCTTTCTACAGGAATGAAATTTGGTTTAGCTAGGGAGTCCTCGATATACGTAAGGTACGTGAGGCCCAAATCCGTAGATGAAACCAAAAAGGTGTCACGCAGCCAAGAGGAGCAGTAACCCACTTCTCCTCTTTCACTTCTCAAGGGTATAAAGTTCCTTGAGGCTTAGCTTGAGTGACAGAATTTTGATACCAAGAGAGGTGTCTTTGGATTCACCTCCTGATCTTTATAATCCACCGGAATGTTGGAGTTGAGGTCATCCCAAGGGGTGATGAAATCCTCGAGCAGGCCTCCTTAAAAAAGAAACAAGGTTTTGGATCCTAATCTTATGCACCCAAGATAGCCTCAAAAGACGATAAGGGGAGAGAAGATTTCGATGACCTTGGGCTAAAAAAGACATTTGTTCTTTTACCAACTGATTCTTATGTGTGTTGATCTAGACTTTGCAAGCACTTATGTTTAAGATACAATGTTTATTCCAATTTTGAAGTGTCAAAAAAAAAATCGATCGAAGAATGCAAGCAAGAAGAAGAGTTAGGGTCAACAAGAAAATAAACCCACGCACCCAGAGGCCCTCCACATCAAGTATCGATTGATTTTCTTTAAGGCATTCAAGATTGAGTGTGATTTTGTTTTAAGCCCAAAACAAAGATGTGTGTAAAGCTTGATTTCAAGTGTGTGCCTAGAGGCCCTCCATGTCAAGATTTATTCAATTTTTATGTCCAAATGAAGTGTTAACAAGACTAATGTGCATTCAAGAAATTTTCTATCTTAGAAAAACCAATAAAAACTTAGGTGAGTGGAGTTTGATTTTTGTGGAGCAGTTAACACCTTCTTAGGTAGACCCATCCCCATATATGGTGCTGATATTGCAACCAATGGTTAGAATGATGGGTGATTAAAGAGGGTGAGTCCAACAACAAACTCACTCAAAGTGTCTTTATTTGTTTTTATAACCTAGAAAGTTTCTAAAATGTGGATTCTTTTTATGCCCCAAAAGATGAAGTGTGATGTATGATAATGATTATTTGATTTGTGGAATTCAAGATTGGATTTGTTATGAATTCCAATAAAAAAAAAGACTTGATTTTAATCCATGGCACTCAAGAGTGATTTTAGCAACATGCATTCAAAGACGAGTGTTTAAACATTCAAGTTCTTTCCTTCGAGAATTCAAGATTGAGATTTTGCATGTTGTTTTAAGAACTTTGAAGTGCTTTGTTTTAACCTTAGATCATTCAAGTTTGAGTTTGTTTGAACTGAAATTCAAAGAGGAAGGAATAGGGATGCTTTTCTTTCCAATTTAGATCATTCAAGATTGTTTTTGACCCAAAAAAAATGACTCTTTGGACTTTGATTTTCATTCAAGATTTTGTGTTCTAGTTTGCATGTTTTAAGCCCAAAAATGATATTCCTAGGTTGTTTTGATGCATGAAAAACCTAGGAAACATTCAAGATTTTGCAATAAGACATTTGTTTGGAACAAATAACAAAGCTTTTAGGGCAATTTTGGCAACCATTTAGGACTCTTAGTTTTCATGAGATTTTAAAAGAACTTTAAAATATTTGCAAATGAAGTTCATTTTATCCCTAATTGATGCTTTGAGTTTGATTTATAATTTTCTGTGCACTTCGTGTTGATTTTGAACCTTTTGAAATGGAAACTTGAAGTTCTTTTTAAGTTTCCAAAAATGAAGTGTTCCTAACTTTGCATGAATGCATCTAAAACCTTGATGTTGCAAGGATGCAAATGATTGGATTGATTTAGTTTCGTTTGTTAAAAGATCTTTTTATAAATTTTTAGTTTTTAATGGATTTAAGTATGATTTGGGGGGTTCATTTTAAGCACAAAAAAAAGGTGTGTATGATTTTGCTCCCTTAAAAAAAAATTGGCCAAGATCCCACAAGAAGAAGAAGAAGTAGTAGATGGAATAGAAGAAGAATATAGACAAGAAGAGGAAGAAGAATTCCAAGTGCTTTGTCCACCTATAAGCTTGAAAAATCTAAAAGCACTCTAAATCCCATTAGAATGTTTGCAAAGAACTCTTGCTTCATCTTCTTCTTGCTTCCTTGGACCTGAAAAACTTGATTAAATGCCCCTACCAATCACCAAAACATGAAAATTAGCCAAAGTTAGTACAAAACATGCAATTTTGACTACAAATGATAACAAGCATGACCCATGTGGGGTCCCACCGGGTGTGCCAGAATGTATATGCTACTTTAGTATGTTAGAAAAACTAAATTAAAACAATTAAAAGCATTTGCATACTAATTTAACATAACTTCATGAGAGACAAAGTGAAGTCATCACATGAGAATATGAGACATGGATAGGCTCTCTCAATGAGGATGATCACTTGATATAAAGGTGTGTCTAATAGCTAAGATGGCTTGATTATGTATGTATGCTCAAATGCTCAAATGAGCTTCAATGGAGGATTTTTGATAGATTTTGGTGAATGGATTTGATGTAAAAATGGCTTCTCAAAATGACAGTATGGCTTTACTTTCTAGATTGTATTAAAATGGCTTGGAAGAGGATTCCTTAAATAGGTAAAGGGCTTGAGGGATCAAGGGATAGGATGCAAGGATGGGAGAAAGCTTATGGAAGGTTTAGATTGAATGAGAGGAGAGCACATGGATTGTTCTTTGTTCCAGCCAATCAAGGAGTAACACATGTCACAGGGTCATTGGTTAGAGCAAGAGGGGTTGAGGGGTCAACAAAGGAGGCTCAAAGCTCATAAAGACCCTCATAATGGCTTGTAAGAGCAATGAATGGGCTTGTAAGAGTCATTTATGGCTTTGTGGGCTTCATAAAATTTTATGGTTGGGATATTTGTGAGAGAGTTGAGATATTTTGACTTGGGTTGGATTAAGAAAGTCTTAAGCTTGACTTAGGAATGTGCAAATGATTAAGGCTTGGATTAGGCTTGGGTTAAGATTAGATTAGGCTTGTTAGATATGGGCAAGTGGATGACATTTAATGAAGGTGGGTTCAGGAGGAGATATTTGTTAGCTTTGGCTTGGGTTAGCAAGTCTTAACCCATGATTAGGGAATGTGACAAGGTTAGGAGGGGGATTAGGATTAGGGTCAAAGATAAGGATTGACATTTTTTAGAAGAGTCTAGGCTTTGAATGAGGATGAAGACTTTCTAGAAGAGTCTAGAACTTCCTAGGATGAGGATAAAAATTTTTTTTTAGAAAATAAATAAATTTTTATTTATTTCAAGGGTTTGGGTTGAGGAGATATTTATTAAAATATTTTTAATAAACATGAGGATTAATATTTAATCTTAATTAAATATTTTGAGTTGGGATTAGGGGTAGGAAATGATGGGATTAGCCTTTAATTGAAATTAAAGAAGGATTAGAAGATTTTGGAAGAGGTTAGTGGTCTTAAGGAAATTGGCCAAGTTTTGGGCAAAAAGTAAATAAATTATTTATTTTTGGATTTTTGGTCAATTTATTAATTAATTAAATAATTAATAAGGAAATAATGTTTAAATAAGATTTAAACATTTTTGGGAGGGATTCCTTAATTAAATATTTTTAATTAAGATAAAGGGATTCAATGGCATAAAAATAAATAAATTAATTAAATAATTAATTAATTAATAAATGATGATGTCATTAGGGACTTTTTTCAAAAAATAAAAATATTATTTTCTAAAGGATTTTTAGGTGTCTACAGTATTAATATCCCCTACCAAATATAAGTCAACATATCCCTGTAAATTAGTAGTAGAGCCCCCAAAGTGTAAACACTTATTGGATGTACCTCTCAAATATCTAAGAATCCATTTTATTACATTCCAATGCTCAATTCCTAGATGACTCATATACCTACTAACGACTCTTGCTACATGGGAATTATCTAGCCTTGTACATAAAATAGCATTCATTAAGCTTCTTATAGCTAAAGCATAAGGTACCTTGGACATCTTATCCTCTTCTTCTTTTGTCTTTAGACACATCTCCTTAGTCAACTTCAAATGACCAGGTAAAGGTGTGTTGATAGCTTTAGTATTCTCCATAGAGAAATGTTGCAACACCTTCACAATATAATCAGCCTAAGATAAAGTTAATTTTCTATTTTTCCTATCTCTACAAATCTTCATACCAAGGATTATTTTTGCTACCCCAAAATCCTTTACAGCAAATGCATGTGCTAACTGGCATTTTAGGCCCTTAATGTGATCCATGTTAGGCCTCGCTACAAGCATATCATCAACATACAAACATAAAATAATGTGGTTTCCATCATCCAACCTCTTAAAATAAACACAATGATCTAAATGACACCTACTATATCCATGCTCATTCATAAAACTATCAAATTTCAGATATCATTGCCAAGGGGCTTGTTTTAAGCCATATAGACTTTTCTTCAATCTGCACACTAAGTTATCCTTACTTTTGACCTTAAATCCCTGTGGCTATGCCATATATATCTCTTCATCCAAATCACCATGACGGAAGGTAGTTTTAACATCAAGCTACTCCAAATGCAAAACTTTAGTAGCCACAATACTTAAAATAATATAAATAGAAGTCATTTTTACAATAGGAGAAAATATCTCATCAAAATCAATGCCCTTTCTCTATGTAAATCCTTTTATGACTAACTTGGCTTTAAATATTTTCTTACCTCCATCCTCTTCTTTCAACCTATAAACCCATTTATTCTGTAAAGCCCTTTTACCTGCAGATAGCCTGCATAAATCCCATGTCTTATTTTTTAACACAAAGTCCATTTTGTCTTTCATTGTAGACTCCCACTAAATCTTAGCATCTGCCTGCACAACTTCATCATAGCAATTATGTTCACCAACATCTATTAGTAAAATAGAGTACAAAGAAGAAGAAAATATTTCTAGAGGTCTACTTAGCCTTGTTGACCATCTAACAGTCACTAGTGTGTGTGGTATTTTTTTTTTGTAGTTGTTGCAGATTATTGTTGGAACATCATCTTTTGGAGTATTATCTAGCACTACATAATCATCTTCTTTCTTCTCATGTTGCTGCAAAAGATCATTGTACAACACTTTCTCATTGAATATGTCATCTTTTCTTCTTACAATTTTATGATTTTCAAAATCCCAAAGCCTATAACCAAATTCATCAATACCATATCCAAAAAATACACATTTCTTTGACTTAGCTTCAATCTTGGCTTTATTTTTAGAATCTATATGAGAAAATGCTTCACAACCAAAGGTTTTGAGAAAAGAATAACTCACCTTCTTACTAGTCCATCTTTCTTCTGCAATACCATAGCCCAAGGGAGTAGAGGGACCTCTGTTAATCAAATATACATCAATATTGATAGCCTCCATCCACATGTTTAAGGGTAACCCTACATGCAACCTCATTATCCTTGCACACTCCATTATAGTCAAGTTTGAATGTGTTCAGCCACTCCATTTTCTTGTAGAGTCCTTGGAATAGTTTTTTGTCTATGAATACCATTAGTGGAGAAATAATGTTCAAATTCATGACTACAATATTCATCACCATTATTAGATCTGAGACATTTTAATTTCTTTCCAGTCTCATTTTGAACCAAGAATTTCCATTTCTTAAAATTTTGATATACATCAAATTTATGTCTAAGGAAATAAACCCATACATTTCTAGTTGCATCATCAGTAAATGTAACATAATAATGAGAGCTACCAAGGGAAGATATCTGAGCTGGTTCCCATACATTTGTATGCACAAGCTCTAATCTTTCACTTTTCTTTTCCTTCCCAATCTTCACAAAACTCACTCTCTTTTATTTTCTATACACAACTTTCACAAAATTCCATATTAACATATTTTAGACCTGGTAAAACTTTTTTTGAATGAAGTACTTTCATACCTTTCTCACTCATGTGCCCAAGTTTGTTCTACCATAGCATTGTATTAGAATCTATAGAAACTATTTGTTCTCCCTGCTCAACTGTAGAAAATTTTTTTGAACATTCATTTTTCTCTGGAATAATTAAAGTAGAAGGAACAATATGACCTATACAAAGATATAAGGTGCCTACTTTCACACCTTTCACTATGACAAGGGAACATTTTGAAACCTTCCAATTTTTTATATTAAAAGTAACTACACAACCCTGATCACTGAGTTGTCCTACTAAAATTATGTTCCTAGTTAGCCATGGAACATGTCTTATATCATGTAGTAGCCAATGATTCTCATTCTGCAACTTAGTCTTAAATTTTCCTTTTCCAACAATCTAACAAGGTTCATTATCCCCCAAATAAACAAACCAAAAATCCCCTTGGATATAATCAATAACTCTATGAGGTGTAGCATGAAATACAACACCAAAATCTAAAATCCATGAATCATCAATACTTTCTAAAGAAAGAAGAAAAGCATCCTCTTCAAATTTTTTACTTACCACATTTTCTTCCTTGTTCCCTTCTAGTTTATCTCTTTCATTTTTATTTTGAGTCCAACAATCTTTCTTTTTATGCCCTAGTTTCCCATAGTACTAGTAGTCATTTGGTCCTCTTGATTGAGACCTCTTTCCCTTTGACTTTTCTATTGATTTTCCACAATTTCTAGAATTATTTCCTCTCTCAGTCACTGCCTTTTCTTTGTGCATTTAAAGTAGCTCCTAATGTAGATCCACCTGAGGTTTTCCTATGAGTTTTCTCACTCAAAATAACACTGATTACATCATCATATTTTAGGGTATTAGATCCAGTAACAGAATTACTCGCAATCATTATCAAGCCATTCCATCTTTTAGGCAAAGAACATAAAATCAAGAGAGCCCTAATTTCTTCATTAAAATTAATACCCACAAAAGATAACTAGCTAGTAATAGTATTAAACTTATTTAAATGATCTAAAACAAAATCTGCCTTCTGCCATCTTCATATTAAATAATTTTTTCATGAGAATTACCTTATTTGAAGCGGAGGACTTTTCATATAATTTTGCTAGGGTTTCCATCAAATCTTCCATCATTTTCTCTTTTGTAATGTTAAATGTCACTGATGGTGCCAAGCATAATCAAATGCTTCTAAGTTCTTTTCTGTCTAAAATCTCCTAGTCCTCATTTGTCATAGTTCCCTAGTTCTATTTTTTTCCTTCCAATGACTTCAATAAATCCTTCTAATAAAGATAGTCCTCCATTTGTATCTTCCATAACTAAAAGTTCTACCCTTTAAACTTGTCAACCCTCATCTTACCCTCATCTGTCATTGCTCCCACTCAACCATGAGACTTCCACTCAACTATGAGACTTTCCTACATATGATAACTAGAAAAAAAAGACAAGCTAACTTTGATACCACTTGTTAGGATTAAACCACAGATAGAAATAGAAATTACATGCAAATATAAACAATATCAAAAAATAATAGATCATATAGAAGAGAACACAAGAAACCAAGATTTAACATGGTTCACCCAAACCCTAGGCTATGTCCACCAATTAACAAGTCCAATAGTATTACGATTTAGTGATTACAATGAGATTGCAATCCATAATCCCTTACAGCTCATTACTATCACAAGAAGCAATTTCACATCACACATTATGAAACTATCCCTAACCCTAAGCACTTTTATACAAGTATTTTTGCCTATTTAGGGTTAAAATTATTTACAACATGTCGGCCATAAATTAGCAAATAATAGCCAATTTTTTTTTAAGTATGTATAGTGCTTCCCTGATCAATCACCATAAACTAACATAACTAATTCACCCCTCCTCTTAGTTATATTAGTAGACTATATATTCTAAAATTTTAGGTTATCTACCTTTGGTTTCCATGCCTTCTTTCTAGCTATATTTTTTCCTTCTTGCACATCATGCACTACTGGTCTATCTCCAACTTCATCCTTAGAACTTTAAAATTCACTAATCTGCATTGGTTTCCTTCTCTTTCCTAGTCCACTGGTGGTCTACTTGATCCTTTTCTTTGATGATGGTGCAAGTTCTTTCTTTACCTTTACCAATCTTTCATATTTCCTCTATGTTGTAGGTGCTTCCACCTCTTTCTATCTCCTTGGCTAATCAATTCTTGTTCTCATTGGTTGCACTTGCTCAAATGCTTCATATGGCACAATAAGGGCCTATGTACATGATTGTGCTATAGTCACACCTTTTAAAGCTCTTGCAATAACAATAGGAGTTGCTGATAATACTCTATACTATTTTCTTTCTTTCATTTCTAGTCTAATGCCTTTGAATTAATTAAATTTCTCTCTTTCCATGCCTGATTCCTTTAGGACAAAATATATCACCTTCTCCACTATCTTTTTTTTTTTTCCTTGCTATGAAGTTTAGAGTGAAAAATTGTCATTCAATCCTCATAGGTTCCCCATCTAGAGCACTATGTGTCCTTCTTAGATTGGAGTATGATCTGTGCATATCCTTCTATGAGCTCTATGCTCATCTCATATGCCATAGGTTCAATGAACTTAACCCTTGATACTATAACTTCCATACAGGTCTTATGTTCCTCCACCATGAAGCATATCTCATCCTTGTACTTTTCTACCATTAAGGGAGGTATTTTATACCCCTACTTTATCTTTAATTGGAAACAATTCATCATGTTGTCAATGTCATCATCTTTGATATTCTCCAACTTTGATCTATAGCATTGAGTCACTATCATCATTGTGCACTCATTACTATCCCAATTTGTTACTCCAAGAATCTTCCTTGTAGCATAGAAAAACAAATGAGTCACAAGGGATTCAAATCTAAAAATTGTGCTCTTCATTTTCTTCATTTTAGCAATGTTATCCAACAATTCCAGTCTAATAATCTCATGTAGATTAACCTTTCTCCTCTAAACTTCCATTACATAAGATGCATGTAAAAATCTAGCTAGTACAGAGTTAACCCTTGGTCCATGGTTGAAATTGTACCCTAATATCTTTCTTAATAACTTTACTCCTCTATCTTGAATGGAGTCTACTTTCATGTTTCTTCCTTCAAACCTAGTACTTACGTTTGTCTCAACCATTTTCCTCACATTCTTCTCTTTTATTGGATTGCATCCCTCATTTCTCAATCTTTTGACCTTATTAATTAGGTTATTATGAATAACTATCTCTGCATTACCTAGCCATAACAAATCATCATGTTCCCTACTCAGAATAATTTTTTTCTAATCATGATTATCAAATTATGTATAAAACATATACTTCACTAAATTCAACTTGCTCAGGTCTACATACATAGATTTTAAGGATAGGTCACTATTACACATGGTTCCCAAATCTTTATGACTTTTTTAAAAATCTCCTATGCTTTCATTCTTGCAATGGATATAACTTCTAATATCCTCAAAATGAAGTTCATTCTTTGGAATTTGTAAAAATATGCCCAATAGGTCGAAAAGTGAAATAAATGAATGTTTCTTGAACACATGAAATGGTATATCAATCATATCATAGATGGTCTAAATAGCCATTTGAACTCTACTATATTCACAAAAAACTTAGGCTTAGCTCCATAAAATACCTTTAAATCACATTTTAGGGATTTTGCAACTTTGTGCTTTACAAAATTCTCTTTGTACTTCAATTTAGTGTCAAATTGCTCTTCAATTATCTCAAGAAACTTCACATGAACAAATGGTACACAAAATCTTGTTTGCGATTCTTAAATCATTTCAAATTGCATTGCCCATTAAATGTGTATCGACCACAAATTCAAACATTTTCTCTATTTACAAGTAAGCTTGATTCCTAAATTCCCACACATTGAGATCATATCTAGACTTTTAAACTTGACCATAGCTTTCTCTTTATGTCCTTTACCTTCTATTAATTGTGCAACTTCCAAGTGTCTCCCTAACATTAGTTTTGACCAACTGATGTACTACCTTTTTAAAAACTTCTTAACTCAAGTAGCATGAGTTAGAAATAGTCTTTGACTTCGACATCATATCAGGTGCATCAAAATATTGTTCCTCTAAAACTATATAATAGCTTTTTGGATCCTTAGCTATCAGAAATGCTTCTTTGAATTCATCAAAAAATTCTTTAATTGCTTCCTTCTGACTGTTATCATTGCCATTATCATTCCTTTTGTCATTTTTTTTGTTGTTCCTTTTGTAGTTAGGATTCCTATTGAAGTTACTTCTATCCATTCTATAACTTTTGTATTTCATCAACTTTCACCAATATAAGATTACTGCATTGGTAGAGGCTTGTTGTAGCTTCCTCAAATCATTCTCACTTAAAGGATTTACATTCTATAATATATTGTTAGGAATATCTTTAATACTTACTAGCACTTGACACTTGTACATTCTATACATCATGTATATCTTGTGCATGTCCTATAGCTGTGTCATTCTTGACTTCTTTAGTTGAATCATCTTTTTGTACTACTACTATTGTTCTTTCATTCTCTTGATTTCCCTTCTCTTCTATAGTTTTGGTGGTTAACCCATATATAATTTTCCATAATAACTTGCTTTGGGTCACCGTCTTTTCTACTTTCTTTTTCAAAATGTTAAAAGCTTAGTGCTTGGGAGAAATTCTCCCTTTGTGCTTCTCTATTACATTTGTAATGTATCTTCTATCAAGTTTAGGGATGATTGTGGCTAAAGTAGCCTCTCTAATTTATTTCTCAGTCTCTAAGCTAAACTTCAATTTTTTCTCAACTCTCTCATATAAAATTTTAGGTAAAGAGTCAACAATTTCTAGTGGAGTGGTCTTAAGGGTGGCCATCATATCATAAATATCCTCTTCTGAGTTATGCTTATCCTCACTCCCTAGCTTATCAAAATTAATATTTCAAAAGTATTAGCATGAATGCTGATTATATTACATTGTGGAAGTATCCCAAGAATTGCAGAGTATTGATATGTTACATTCATGACTTTGTTTGTCCTTGATGTCAACATAGCATAGTTTCTATAAAGACTAACAGAGTAGCAGAAAAAGGTCTTGATGGTACAGAAAATGGTTTGATTGTCTGGTAATGTGTAGTTATGGACATGCACAATATAGTGTCTTGAAAACATGGTTAAGTGTGTAGAGCCTAAGTCAAAGATGTATGGAAGTTGTACCTGATTTGTAGAGAACAGTTCAAAGATAGAGCATTGGGAAAGCAGTTCTTGATGTTTGTTGGCTATCTTTCATCTAATATGTAATGAAGAGAAGCGCAATCAGGTAGTGATAGAGGATAGTAAGGTGATGACATCAACCAGTGCATAAGCCTTAGTATCGCATGTGTGAAGTTTTGTATAGACTGTGAGCCAACAATGCTATCCTAATTGTAATTAGTTGATTATCTTATTTTAATTAATTGGAAAATCCTCAAGGCTGACTCAAGGAACTATTATGAAGGTGTGGTATAAAGGAAAGATGTTTTCCTTGATTTTAACATGAAGTATCCATTTATCTATTGATATAAGAAGTGTGAAGTGTGAAAAGGAGTAGTGTGCTTACTAAATGCATGTAAGTGATCCAAGGGGTTATTAGATGCATAGTTTGAGATTTGGTTACAACATCTAAAGGAGAAAAATTTTAGTTGAAAGGATAGAGATAGAGGAAGTAAGTATAATTTAGTTCTATTATTCTACAAGGAATAATATAGAGATCATTTGGATAGTGGGTTCATTGATCTTGCCCTTGAAGCTATTTGGGAAGTGGATCCAACTCTCTTCCACAACTCCTAATAGGGACTCATATGTATTGAATTTTTTAAGAAACTCCTAATATGGTCTATCCTCCAACAAGAAAAATTTATATTAGTATATCATCTTCTGGGTATCATCCCCATCAGGGCTTTTGTTAGTTTGTGGTGATTGATTAGGGAAGTTCTATACATAATTCATAGATTCTTTGAAAAATTTTGGGCTACTATTCACCAATGGCTAATATTCACTAATTGGCTATTTTTTATATTCACCAATTTATGATTGACATGTTGTAACTAATTTTAAGCCCAAAGTAGAAAAAATACTTGTATAAAAGAGCTTAGGGTTAAGGATTGTCTCATAAGGTGTGATGTGAAATTTCTTCTTGTGATAATATTGAGCTATAAGGGATTACATATTGTAATTAGGTTGTAATCACTGGATCATAATAATATTGGACTTGCTATTTAGTGGGCATAGCCCAGGGTTTGGGTGAACCATGTTAAATCTCAGTGTCATGTGTTCTCTTCTATGTGATCTATTATTTTCTGATATTGTTTATATTTACATGTAATTGTTATTTCTATTTCTAGTGAAATCCTAAAAAATAGTATTAGAGTGAGATTTTTTTTCAATTATCCTCTACAAGAGAGTCTCACAGTTGAGTGGGAGTGATGGCAAATGAGGATAAGTTGAGGGTTGACAAGTTTAATGGCAAGAAATTTTAGTTATAGAAGATGCAAATTGAACAATATCTTTATTAGAAGGATTTATGGAAGTTGTTGAAAGAAAAAACCAAGAATTAGGGATTTATGACAAATGATGACTGGGATCTTTTAGATAGAAAGGCACTTAGAAGCATTCAATTATGCCTAGCACCATTAGTGGCATTTAATATTAAAAAAGTCAAGACGATAGAAAAGTTGATAGAAACCCTAGGGAAATTGTAGGAAAAGCCCCCTACTTCAAATAAGGTATTTTTGATGAAGTGCTTATTTAATATGAAGATGGCAAAAAGTGGATCTTTTGTAGATCATTTAAATGAGTTTAATACTATCACTAGTCAGCTATCTTCTGTGGGTATTAATTTTGGTAAAGAAATTAGGGCTCTCTTGATTTTGTGTTCTTTGCTTGAAAGTTGGAATGGCTTGGTAATGGTTGTGAGTAATTCCATTTCTAGATCTAATACTCTTAAATATAATGATGTAATCAATGTTATTTTGAGTGTGGAAACTCATGGGAAAACCTCAAGCATATCTACATCTTGAAGTGTTTTGAATGCACAAAGTTGAGGCATAATGACTAAGAGAGGAAGTAATTCTAGAAATTGTGGGAAGTCAAGAGAAAAGTCAAAAGGGAAGAGGTCTTAATCAAGAGGACCAAACAACTATTGGTACTATGGGAAACTAGGGCATAAAAAGAAAGATTTCTAGACTCGAAAGAAAAATGAAGGCGAAAAGCAAGATGGAGATAAGGAGGCAAATGCGGTAAGTAAAAAATCTAAAGAGGATGCTTTGGTTCTATCTTTAGAAAATGTTGATGATTCATGGGTTTTAGATTTTTGTGCTTCATTTTATGCTACACCTCATAGAGGTTATTTCATTGATATGTCCAAGGGGATTTTGAGCTTGTTTATTTAGCAGATAATGAACCCTATCGGATTGTTGGAAAGGGAAAAGCTATGATTAAGTTGTAGAATGGGAATCATTGGCTACTACATGAGGTAAGATTGTTCCAAGGTTGAGTAAGAATTTAATTTCAATAGGAAAAATTAGTGGTGAGGGTTGTCTAGTTACTTTAAATGATAAAAATTGGAAGGTTTAAAAAGGTTCCCTTGTAGTAGAAAAATGTGTGAAAGTAGGCACCTTTTATCTTTTTACAGGTTATATTGTTCCTTCTAATTTAATTACTTCAAAGAAAAATGAATGTTTAGGAACAATTGTTGCATTTGAATAGGGAGAACAAACAGTTGCTATAGATTTTGATACAATGCTATGGTACAATAGAATTGGGCACATGATTGAGAAAGGTATGAAAGTACTTCATTCAAAGAAAGTTTTACCAAGTTTGAAATGCGTTAATATGGATTTTTGTGAAATTTGTGTGTATGAAAAATAAAAGAGAGTGAGTTTTGGAAAGATCGGGAAGGAAAAGAAAAGTGAGAGATTAGAACTTGTGCATATAGATGCATGGGGACCAACCCAACTATATTCCCTTGGTGGCTTTCATTATTATGTTACATTTATTGATGATGCAACTAGAAAATTATGGGTTTATTTCCTTACAGATAAATTTAATGTATTTCAAACTATTAAGAAATGGAAATGCTTGGTTGAAAATGAGATTGGTAAGAAATTAAAATATCTCAGATCTGATAATGGTAGCGAGTATTGTAGTCATGAATTTTAAGATTATTTCTCCACTAATGGTATTCATAGATAGAAAACTATTCTATGGACTCCACAAGAAAATGGAGTGGCTAAAGGCATGAATAGGACTATAATAGAGTGTGCAAGGAGCATGAGGTTGCATGTTGGGTTTCCTTGAAACATGTGGGCAATGACTATTAATATTGTTGTATATTTGATTAATAGAGGTCCCTCTACTCCTTTATGCTATGATATTTCAAAGGAAGCATGGAATGGTAAGAAGGTGAGTTATTCTTTTCTCAAAACCTTCGATTATGAAGCATTTGCTCATATAGATTCTAAAAATAGAACCAAGCTAGAAGCTAAGTCAAAGAAATATGTATTTATGTTACATTTATTGATGATGCAACTAGAAAAGTATGGGTTTATTTTCTTAGAGATAAATTTAATGTATTTCAAACTATTAAGAAATGTAAATGCTTGGTTGAAAATGAGATTGGTAAGAAATTAAACTGTCTCAGATCTGATAATGGTAGCAAGTATTGTAGTCATGAATTTTAAGATTATTTCTCCACTAATGGTATTCATAGATAGAAAACTATTCTATGGACTCCACAAGAAAATGGAGTGGCTAAAGGCATGAATAGGACTATAATAGAGTGTGCAAGGAGCATGAGGTTGCATGTTGGGTTTCCTTGAAACATGTGGGCAATGACTATTAATATTTTTGTATATTTGATTAATAGAGGTCCCTCCACTCCTTTATGCTATGGTATTTCAAATGAAGCATGGACTGGTAAGAAGGTGAGTTATTCTTTTCTCAAAACCATCGATTATGAAGCATTTTCTCATATATATTCTAAAAATAGAACCAAGCTAGAAGCTAAGTCAAAGAAATATGTATTTGTTGGATATGGCATTGATGAATTTTGCTATAGGCTTTGAGATTTTGAAAATCATAAAATTGTAATAAGTAGGGATGACATATTCAATGGGAAAATCTTGTACATAGATCTATTGTAGCAACATGAGAAGAAAAAAGATGATTATGTAGTGTTTGATGATACTCTGGAAAAGATTATGTTCTAGCAATTCATCATGATATGCATTAACTACAACAAAAATTACCACGCACACCAATGAATGCTAGATGGTCAACAAGGCTAAGTAGACATCTAGAAAGATTTTCTCCCTCTTTGTATTCTATGTTACTAACCAATGTTGGACAACCTGAATGTTATGATAAAGTTGTGTAGGTGGATACTAAGATTCAGTGGGAGTCTGCAATGAAAGACGAAATAGACTTTTTGCTAAAAAATAAGACATGGGATTTATGGAAGTTTCTTACATGTAAAAGGGATTTATAGGTTGAAAGAAGAGGATGGAGGTAAGAAAATATTTAAAGCCAAGTTAGTTGTAAAATGATTTGCACATAAAAATGGCATTGATTTTGATGAGATATTCTCTCCTATTGTTAAAATGACTTCTATTCATACTATTTTAAGTATTGTGGCTATTGAAGATTTTCATTTGAAGTAGCTTGATGTTAAAACAAGCTTCGTTCATTGTAATTTGGATGAAGAGATATATGGTCCAGCCATAGGGATTTGAGGTCAAAAGTAAGGAAAACTTAGTGTGCAGATTGAAGAAAAGTTTATATAGCTTGAAGCAAGCACCTTGGCAATGGTATCTAAAAGTTGATAGTTTTATACATGAGCATGGATATAGTAGGGTTCATTAAAATCATTGTGTTTATTTTAAGAGGTTGGATGATGATAGCTACATTATTTTATATTTATATCTTGATGATATGCTTGTAGCTGGATCTAACATGGATTATATTAAGGGATTGAAATGCAAGTTAGCACATTCATTTTCTATGAAGGATTTGGAGATAGAAAAATAGATCCTTGGTATGAATAATTTTAGAGATAGGAAGAACAAGAAATTGAATTTATCTCAAGCTGATTATATTGGGAAGGTGTTGCAATGTTTCTCTATGGAGAATGCTGAAGCTATCAACACACCTTTACCTAGTCATTTGAAATTGACTAAAGAGATGTGTCCAAAGACACACAAAGAGGAGGATATGATGTCCAAGGTACGCTATGCTTTAGGTGTAGGAAGCTTGATGTATGCTATGGTATGTACAATGCTAGATATTTTACATGCAGTGGAAGTCATTAGTAGGTACATGAGTCATCCAGGAATTGAGCATTGGAATGTAGTCAAATAGATTCTTAGATATTTTAGAGGAACATCCAATAAGTGTTTACACTTTGGGGGATTTACTACTAATTTATAGAACTATGTTAACTTAGATTTGGTAGGGGATATTGACACCAAGAAAAGTACTACAAGTTATGTATTTACTATTGGTGGGATAGTCATGAGTTGGGTTTCTTGATTGTAAAAGGTAAACATTTTATCCACTATAGAGACAACATATGTTGCTACTATAGAGGTAGCTAAGGAGATTATATGATTTAGTTCTTCTTAGAATAATTGGGACACCCTCATAGGGATAACTATTTTTTTATAGATACTAAGAGTTCCATTTGTCTTACAAAGAATTCAACTCTATATTCAAAGACAAAACACATTTAGTTGCGGTACCATTTCATTTGGTGAGTTTTGGATGATGGAGAGTTAAAGTTGGACATGATACATATAGATGACAATCCTACAGATATGTTTACAAAGGTAATGACAAGCGAGAAGCTAAATTTCTCTTCAGCTTTGGTTGGTCTTCTAGATTGAATAGGTTTAAAAGAACAATAGTCTAGGGTGTTTTGATCTAGTGGGAGCCCTATGTGGTAGTAGTATTGCTATAGGATCAGTCTCCAAGTGGGAGATTTTTGTCTAGTGTGGAGTTTGATCAATCCACAAGTGGGAGATTGTTAGTTTGTGGTGACTAATTAGGGAAGTGCTATGCATACTTCATATTTAAAAAAAATAAAAACTTGGGCTACTATTCACTAATGGTGGGCTATTATTTTCCAATAGCTAGTATTCACCAATTGGCTATTATTTATATTGCCAATTTATGGTCAACATGTTGTAACTAACCTTAACCTTAAAGAAAAAAAAGTACTTATATAAAAGGGCTTAGGGTTAGGGATTGTTTCATAAGGTGTGATGTGAAATTTCTTCTTGCACTAGTATTGAGCTATAAGGGATTATGGATTGTAATCAAGTTGTAATCACTAGATCGTAATAATATTGGACTTTCTATTTAGTGGATGTAGCCTAGGATTTAGGTGAACCACATTAAATCTTGGTGTCATATTTATATTTGCAAATAATTGTTATTTTTGTATGTGGTTAAATCCTAATGGTTTTCCCTCTGATCAAGGGTTTCCCTAGTTAATGTATCTAGTGTTATTGTGTTTTAGTATCTTATTGTGGTTTTATTTTATATTACTCATATGGTTAAGATTGTTTAAAGTTATTATTTGTGATATTAGTTAGATAATTGATTCACCCCCTCTCTCAATTATATCACTGGACTATATATTCTAACAAAAAGAAAGATAGATCTGCATTGTTCTTTATATTTTCACATATATTATCAATGCTAGATGAGAGATTGTGGCTTACCACTTTAAATTGACCTAAGTCATTTGATTCTATCTTCTCATCATCTATGTCCCCTTGAGGTTTGTACAGTCTCCTCAACTTCTTAGTAGGATGACTTAGCTTTATTGTGACAGTTTTTCTTTTCTCCTTGGTCTTTGTAACTTCTTTGGCTTGTGTAGTGGTTACCCTTGTGATTGACCTTGTTAAAGGTACAGTTGGCTTTTGTTGTGACCACTTTACGGTCTTCTTTAGTTACTTAACTACCTATTTCTTTTCTTTCCTCTTATTCTTAGTTTCCTTAGGTGCTTCCTTAGCTTATTCTTCCTTGACACCTTTTTCAGCATCATCTTTATCTTCACCTAGTCCTTGAGTTAGTTATAAGGTGCTTGGCCTTCTTCTTCTTCTACTCTTTCTCCAAAATTCTCTTTGAGTTTCTTGACTAATTTGTTCTTCTTTCTTATCACTGTAGTAATTTTCAAGTCGATGGCAATTCTTGATTTAGATTCATCATAATTTCCAAAAGATGTGGAATCTTTATCAATATCCTCTATGAGTAAAGCTATAATTGCTATTGAGGCTTCATCCAATTAATCTTATATGGAAAGGGTTTTAGTCATTTGACATTGGGAATTACTACTTGCACATATGTATAATCAACATCCACTACAAACAAAATATCATTGTAGTGTTGTTCTACTAGGGATACAAGTATTCTTAACATTTGTTTCATGGATTTCTTAAAATCCTCAAAATAACTAGTCATCACTAAATCAAACTTTTCTCCAAGTTGTTCAATAAGCTCCACAATTGTTGTGTTACTAACTTGTTGGTCTTCCAAACAACTTTATGAGATGTGGAAAATGTGTTTTTTACATAAACTAATATGCAAATAATCAAAGAACCAAACTTACAAAATGCACATCTGGTCTTCTTGAAGGCCTTCAATTTTTTTTTGAAAGTTGTAGTAGTTTTAACTTGGCTAAGTCATAAGAGTGGTCTCTCTTCACAATTTTGTAGCCTACGTCAACTACCATATAGGAAACACTATTTAGTTAGCTTGACTAAAAGAGCTTATGTGCAATGATTTTGACTGCAAAGACAATAATGGGATCTATTGACATCCCTCTTTTATTCCACATGGCACTTGTGTTCTTCTCAATAACCTCATTTGTATCACTCCACATAGTCTTTGGTTAGTCAAGAGTGGGATACCCTATCACTCTATGTAGAATCCAATTTGTAATTCTATTTGGTCCATCCTCTAACCAAATATGGTTGTCATGTATCTAGCTCAAAATAATTTTAATCCACATAGTTTTGAAAACCTTAGGAAAGTCTGGGGCACACACGTTCTCAATGATTTTATTTTCCTCCCTCAATACTCTATTATCACATAACTTTCTATACATGTCTCTAATTTCCATGTCTCCTACTTCATCTACCTTATAGGTGTAGCAAATCATACATTCTAAATCATTAGAACCTTTGGTGGTATCATAGACAATGCACCAACAATTTTTCCTTATATATGATCTTAGGAATTGCATAGAATAGGAGTTGTCTAACATCATTGCTAATTAACTAAAAATTAAAAGTTTCATCCCCTCTTTCCTAGGTGTTGGTAAAGATCTAGATTCTATAATGACTTGGTAGGGATTGCAAGAATGAAAAAATATAACTTGATACAAGGTAAATAACTTTTAAATCCATAGAATGTTGTTAAGTAGCAGTTGAGTCTAGTTCAAAAACACTTGTATCTCTTTTCATCAATCACCTTCATGCTCTTTATACTATTCAAACTTTATTAAATGCAAATGATTAAAAAATTGACTATATAACCCTTCAAATTCAACATTAAATGTTCAGTGCTTATATAGTTATAAGCCTGACTTACATAGGATTTTCAACATGCTTGACTAACATAGAGAGCTTGGCTCAAACTAGCTTTTCTCGATCACTTAGCAATAACTATAATTTCTTTCATGCTTAGAAACAACATAGAAAACTATATATATATGTATATGTATGTATGTATGTATGTATGTATGTATACATACATACATATATACATATATACATATATATATACATACATATGTATATCTATATGTATATACAAAAATACATATATACATATACATATACATATACATATACATATATATATATAATAACTCTTACTTCTAACTTCTTCATTGCATCTTAATTCATGCATATACATTTTTTTTAGATCTTAGATTTTGGAACTAATGCATAATGTTACAACTCAAGTATCAATTCGACACATAGCTTTGATTGCCTAATTGGGGGTGATGTGATCACCTAATTCATTGGATGAAGTGACCTCATCTGAACTTGGTGTGCTACAATATTCCTTCTTTCTCTATTTCTTGTTCATTTGCACCTTCACCCTTTCAACATCAACTTTTTCTTTATGTTTACCGAATTCATTGCTTGACACTGGTGACCTAGTTGGATAGTTTCTATTGACATGACTAGTCTTAAGAAAACTAAATCATATAATCTCACTCAACCATGTATTGTAATTTCCTTTGAAATGTGTCCTTATGAAATTTTCAAGAATATGCCCATATTCTTGACAATAGTCTAACTTGTATTATCTTCCTGATTGTACAAGTTTCCATGATGTTGGACCTTAGTTTTCTTGTTTGATGTCCACTTGGTCTTGGATCTGCATTCATATGCTTTCTGTCTATACTGCTTGTAGAACAAGACTTTAGTGTGCAAAGAACATTAGCAACAAGGAAAATATTCACAAACATAAAACTATGTTCCCATATAAGTTTAGACAAAAGAAGGTATAAGAGAGTGCAAACCAAAAAGCAAGATCACTCCAAAAGCCTCTTTGATGTTGTAGATGTGTCCTTTGATGTAGGTGTATGCTCCATAATATTTTTGAAACTTCAAATGGATGGATGTGATGAGTGAAACAAGGTTTCAAAAATAGAGTCATGGAGTGATTTTTCCATTATAATAGTATTTTGGTAGTTTATGAGCTCTCAAAATAGCATTATAACTTTGCATGGAAGGTGGATATTTTTAGTGAAGGGAGAGGGTTCAATTTATAAGCCAAGGGCTTGATGGATGGAGGGCTAAGATTCAAGGATGGAAAGATAGTGAGGGAGGGCTAGGATGTACGTAAAGAGGAGCACACGGATTGTGCTTGTTTAGCACCAATAGGGAGGTGACACTTGTGACAAGGAGGATGGGTGTGAGAGGATAGGATAAGGGTTGGTCAAAGGCTTTGATAAGGGTGGTTGAGGATGTAAGAGTCATGAGTGAGGATGTAAGAGCTATTTATGGCTTTGTAAGAGCATTGAAGGCTTATGGTTGGGATATTTTGGAGGGAGTTTGAGATTGTTGACTTTGCTTGGATTAGAAAAGTCTTAAGCTCACTTAGGGAATGTGACAAGGTTAGGGGGGGGATTAGACTTGGGTTAGGATTAGATTAAAGATGTTAGAGATGTGCAAGTGGATGGCATTCATGAGGGTGGGTGAGTTAGTGGCTAAGCTAGGTTTAGTATGAGTGGATGGGGTGGATTAGGCTAAATGGAGGATTAAGGATAAGTTAGGGGCTATTAGATTTGATGGTTTTATTTATCAAATATATTTATTTAGTAAATGAGGTTTTTGGAATTAGATAGGAGAATAGGATTAATTGACAAATAATAGGTTATTTTATTTATCAATTAGGACTATAGATGATTAATTAAATTAATCAGCAAGGGGATGGAAAAGGTTTAATTAAATAGGAATTTAATTAATGATTCCTTTAGAGATAGCTAAATAGGATTACTAAAGTGGTGTAATAAAATTTAGGTGTCTACATTTTGCCCCTCTTTGACATAGTGTTGAGACAACACTATTCCAAAGAAGTTTGAATGGAGACAACATGAGGAAGATGCTTTAGCAACAAGGTTGCCCCAGTCTTGGATAAGAAGAGGAGAGACTATACTTTAGAGATGCCCCCTCAAGAAGGCGACAGAGAGAGAGAAGATGAGGCTCGATGGCTTCTTGAAAAGCATAAGAATTCAAGATGAGTAGAGACATAGATTGGCAAAGAGAAGGGGAAAAATTAGCTCAAACTCTCATGACAGGAGAATGATAAAGGGAGGGCAGAGTCACAAAAAGAAGAAAGCTTAAGATGTTCTAGGAGTGGGGGGAGGATGAAGGAGTGAAGCACTACAAAAGGAATCTAGGATAGGGAGATGGATAAGGGGATAATGGAGATGCAGGGAATCCATTGAAGTGAGTTGAGCAGGGGGATACTTCAAAGAAAAGTACCACCACAGAGTTGACCAGTAGATTTAATATAGGAATGTTGGTTAATGGTCAAGGTTACCAAGAACAGCAAGGCTATGTCACCAATGATCTAGAGGACTTATGGATGGATGCAAAATAAATACGCAAGGATTGCCCCAGCATTGCACATGAATCCCAGAGGAAGCAGCGTGGAAGAGATACGGGGTAACCCACAAGAAAAAAAGAAAAACAAACAAAAGATGGGATGAATACCTTGAGCTTAGATTGCCCTAGTCATAGCATACCATGATATGGAAGATCGTGGCAACTGTGAGGAGGGAACAAGGAGATTGCTTGGAAAAGAGACATCAAGACCCAAATGGGTAGATTCCAAATCAAGATAAAGCAAAAATTGAAAAGATAACTATTGGCCAACGAGATGTGGAGGATGAGGTACTAATGGACCAAGATCAAACAAGAGGAAAGCTATATCCAACAAGGATCCATTGGAGAGTACCGAAGATGAGGGATAACACTTTGGGGACAAGAGATTGAGCTAAAGGATGCAGTGGAATAGTTTAATCAAGAGGGTGGATAAGTGTACAAAGTCATGGGGAAGGGTGGCAGGACCAAGAGGGGCAGGTAGGGCACTGGGGTGGGCTATAAAGGGCGATGAGGGGGCTAAAAGGGGTCATTTGCAGTCAGATTAAGGAGGAGATTTTGCTAATTAGGAGCTCTATAGCAGAGATTACGATGGCAGGTATTGGGCGACCATAGCACCGAAAAGACATAGTGCGACGAGTACGAGTATGAGGGACGCCTAATCGATCGGTAGGGTCTAAAACCTCTTTATGTTTTTGCATTGTTTAGAGTTTATGTCATTCCCACAAAAGAAAAAATGTGATCCTATAGACACAGGTTCGACGGGAACGCGAGCGAAATCAGCGGGATCGCAATCCCATGAAACATGGCATTGGGTGAGAGGTTGTGGAGAGTTAACAATCATGTTGCGAGAAAGTGATCCTAAGATGGGATGTCATGCGAGAATGGGATATAGTCAGTAGGATCACATCCCCACTATAGGGAATGCGATTTAGGTGGTGGGAACGCATCCTTGTGGGTTAAGGTCATTTATACAGTGGGAAAGGGGTTGAAAAGGGGATAGTGTAGGAACGCGATCCTGTGGGATCAAGTGTTGGCAGGATCACTAGATACAGAGATCGTGGGAACGCATTGGCAGGATCAAGGGAGAGGTCTAGGGATTGAGTGTGAAGTCAACATCTCGATCTCGCGAGAATATAGTTCTACAAAAATGTGGGAAGATGGGCTTTGCACGAACGCTGTTTTGACGGGAACACAAGATTTACAAAATAAAGGCAAAAAAGGCTGGGGTTAAGGGAAGGGAGGGTGTAGAATAGACAAGGAGATAGAAAACTGATGATTGGATTGGTTTTGGTTGTGTGTAGTGGTCGCTGGATGCACTTGTGTCACGGGAGCAGCGAGCAGCAGTGTTGCACATGGGAGAGATGCTGACATTGACTGACTGGGTGTAGGTCGAGGTGATCAGGTTAGGCCACCTGGCAAGGTCACCCCATACTCGCACTTATACGACGATGGTTACAACACTGTGCGAGAGATGGCACAGTGAGACAACGACATTTCACCTACCGACAAGGGAGATGATGGTGACACTAGAGGATGTATACCAGATATTTAGACTACCAGTGTGAGGGACACAAGTCATGGTGACTAAAGAGATGATAGTAGAGGCAGTTGTGTAGGGACTGATGGGGCCGGGAGTGGAGTATAGGATCCAACGAGGGCAGTTTGCATTGGACGAGCATTTAGATCAGGTGGCAACAAAGAGGAGGATTTAATTCTATGTGCTAACTCTGGTTTTGGGGTACATTGCCCCACATACAGGGTGTATAGGGGTTACACTGGCGTTGATTCTAGTGGTGATGCAAATAGTGGATGCGAGGCACCTAGTGACGTGAGGTTCTCCGATGTTGGTGAAGCTATACCGAGACCTCCACTAGAAGTGTACCAAGGCGGTGGCCGACAGGGGAGGAGCATTGAGTTCCCGACATTGCTACAGGTATGGGCATGGGAGCATATTATAGTGCTCAGGCCATTAGGACGTAGGGATAAGCAGCCAAAGGAGCCAGTGGCATACAGTTGGGCCCAACCCCTGACATACCATCATATAGACTCAGTAGATTACTAGAGGGTGGCAATTGATGAGATAGTGGCAGTGGTATGGAGGCCATACATGGGCCTAGGACCGTGGGCAGAGGAGGGAGAGCATCTCCCCTACACCATTTCTCCATGCTTTGTGTTCAAGAGATGGGAGCACATTACAGACCAGTACAGTTTAGACAAGGCACTGCAGTAGTTTGGTTGGTAGCAGGTGGTAGTGGGAGATCCACACTAGTATCAGCGGGTTACATGTGAGCTAGTATCGATGTACGGGCCATCATTACGGAGGGATGATTTGCTGAGGGCATGGTGAGAGCTAGAGCCACAGTAGTGGGATTGATTTGGTAGAGCAGTGGATACGGGCTCCACATAGGAGTACTAAGATACTTTTGTGAGGCCTAGACTAGTGGGGAGAGCACAGGGCACGAGGGCAGCAGCGGTGGTAGGGGAACTAGCCCGGGTGGCTCGATAGGGGCAGTTTGTGGTGAGGGGGTTGCGGCAGTGTGTAGTAGCGGTTGCACAGGAGGAGGAGCTAGCTTGGAAAAGGAGGAGGGTTGTGGGGGAGGAGAGGAGAGCTGAGCTAGAGAGGAAAGCGAAGGAGAGGGGAGCGGAGGAGAGGGGATCCTAGCCAAAGAGAGGAGGAGAGGAGGCACAAGGGTGAAAAAGGGCAGTAGGGGGAGAGGTAGGAGGATCATCTTCCGGGGGAGGAGATGAAGGGTTGGCAGGCCGGTACACCTCGCTAGAGCAGGCACACGCAGTGATGAGCCAACTACTCTGGGATACCCAGTAGGAGAGAGAAAAACTTCGGATAGAGTGAGATTAGTTCAAACATGAGCAAAATGTAGCGTAGGGGCAGGTGGATAGGGCAGGGCTTGAGGTGGGTAGATTAGAAATGGAGCTAGGGTAGATGGAGGCTAGGATGGAGGTGGTGAGCCAAGAGAGGGAGGCAGCGTAAGGGAGGTTGGATGTATTGGTGGTGGAGGTGGTGATGTTGAGAGTGCAGGCAGCAGTGGGAGGGGGCTTGGATGAGCTGAGGAGACTACAGGCTAAGGTGGAGGATCTGCAAGAGAGGGCTGGCTTTTATCGAGGCAGATATCATGTAGTGGTGCCGGAATCCTAGATTAAGCATTACAGGTGACTGACTCAATCAGGTACAAAAAGGACACATACAGGGATGTAGGGTGGAGGGGACAATGGATGGGGCATGGGGGGCTCATAGAGGATAGGTAGGTCTTAGCACATAGGGTAGAGTCACAGGATAGAACATAGCTAGAGGCGAGACACAGGGATGGGGAGGGATGAGGCAGAGAGCTCTAGGATAGGAGGGGGATTGATGAGGCCACCACCTCCACCACCACCAGTCCTAGAGGCAGGGGGGAGGTAGAGTAGTGACTAGTGATAGGCTAGATTTTTATATGATGAAATTTTTGTGCAGAGCAGCCATTTTTGGGATATAGGGAGATTTTTGTGTGGGCTCAAACCCATTTGTATGATATGGACATTTGTACACTGATGGACTGTTTATTCTTTCATTCTTTCATTGATATATAGATATGATGATTCTGGTGTTATATGTGACATGGACTAGTATAGTGTTTTGATATATCCTGGATAGATAGTGATGTTTTACTGATATTGCTGACAGTTTGGTGATGCAAGATGCGACATGTGCTTATGATTTTTTTAATTCCACTGACATTTTGTGATGCACGATGTGATTTTTGATGACATTGTATACATGATACAATATGTTTTTGATGTGATTCAACTATGATAGTGCAAAAATGATGTGATGTGATTTGGTATGATGCTTGATGACATGATTTTCTTTATGATGTTGTATATGTGATGATGATGAGATTTCCTGTAGTATGATAGGTTTTTGATATGATACTGATGATGTGATGTTGCTATATGATAGATGTGATGTGATCCTAGAAAATTGATTTCTTTGGAAAGTATTTGATATGATGTTGTATGATGATAAATACAAACTATAAATGTAAAATGAATCACTAACTAAAAGATAAACAACAGATTTATGATATGGAAAAATGAATATAATGTTATGACACTTAAGATATGTTAACGTAAACTAAGGATCGATAAAAGTTTAAAACAAAATGAATTCAAAAAGATGAAAATACAAAAAATGAAGTACATCTTTAATGATGAACCTAAATGCTAAAATGAGACCTAACTTGATGAGAAAGGACGATAATGCTAAAAATGAAGCACAATTGAATGATGAATAACTATGCTAAAATGAACCACAGTCAATTGACGAATGACTATGTGAAAATGAACCCTAATCTAATGATGAATGACTATGCTAAAAATGAACCTTAAGAGAGAATAGTGAATTTATGATACGCTAAAAGAACACAAACTAAAAGGTACATCTATGATATATGATAATCCTATGAGAATAGCATAAAAAGATCAAGCATAATGATATGTTGTGATATGATAAAGGATACAAGTCATGATAAGATAACATACGAGATTGTTAAGAGATGCAAGACAAACAATGATGGTGGAATAAGATAAACACTGTTTGGACTTATGATAGTGTTCTATGATATGGAAAGTGATCATAGGAGATATTGACTCTAAAGAGAATAATGTTGAAAAAAGAGTAACCAACAAAATCGCAGTCAGGAGGATAGCAGAGACTTTGAGAGCTAGGATAGTAATTTATGATAGGGATCACATCATGAGATAAGATTACATGCGTGAGGCTTTGAATTAAATGATTCTGAGGATGTAAAAAGTGATAGTTCAAAAGAGAGGGGTGATGACAAGGAGGAGGATGCCAGGATTTCTAAAAAAAATAGATGTAGGGGAAACTTTGAGTGTGGGGTACTTCATGAGGAAGTACCACTATGTAGTGTAAACACTTAATTTGATATAGGATTTGTTAGGGATCTACCAAGGTTACTAAGAATTTCAAGGCCTTTTCTCCAAAATTCCATAGGACTGACTCAAACAGGCACACAAGGATTGCCCCAACATCACACATGAGTCTTGGAGAGATCAGTGTTGGAATGGTGTTGGATGATCCACAAGAAAACGAGATTACCCAAGTGCATCATGTTTTATCAAAAGATGAAAACATGTTTGGAATATGCAAGGATAATATCAACTGACTCTCAAACAGCGAAAGACTATGATCGAACCCAACCTCCTCAGGTGCTCCAGTCAAAACACACCATGATATGAAATGATCATGGCAATCTTGAGGAGGAAACAACAAAAGGTATGTGGAAACAATCAAACAAAAGGAGAAACAAAAAGATTCCGCAAACTGAAAAAGAAAACATTTGCCAAAGAGATCAACTGATGAGCTTCTAACGGGTTGTAAACAAGACCTGGATAGTATGTACAAGTGAGATTAGTTTAAGGATATGGAAACTCAAGACTAAATAATAAAACATAGTAGGTATATGCATGGCGGGGAAATCTCAGGATGAGGAGATAGCGTTGTTTATAATACATGATTCTATTGAGGTGGGTTTATGTGAAGTGTGATTTATGTACAAGGGTTCAGATACTGTTGTATTTACATAGGTATGGTATATGGGGGAAATGGGTTAGTGTAGGGGGTATGGGACATGCATTATATGGGTCATATATACTACATATGGTACATGATAGGGTAGATCCAGTAGAGCACAATGGTAGGATACATCAAGTAAGGTACATGGGATGCTAAAAATGAGATGAGATGTTACATAGTGCAAAGTGCTAGAGGATGATGTTTGTGAAGTATGGTGAATAACGATAAGGAACACCTTGAAAAAGTGGGTGGGATGAGTGATAGGATATGGAGGGGTGATGAAGGGGTGTGTGTTGGTAATAGATAATGGAAGAGCTGTAGTAAACCTGGTGCCTATTTGCTAGGTTTTCACCAGGGACCTATCCAAGGCACTTGATTTTATGCCCTATCCTTAGGTGTAAAATTTCTTGAGGTGAATAATGTTGGTAGGATCATTTAGGACTTCACCTTCAAGGGTAGATAACTGGTAGGCTCTTGAGCCAAAGGATGTCGTGACCACATAAGGACCAAGCTAGGTGGGCTTGAACTTGCCCTTCTTTTCTCTGTTGGCTTGAACCTTCATATTCTCCTTAAGGACCATGTCACCTTCTTGAAAATTGTGCAGATGGACTTTCCTATTGAAATTGTACTTGAGGTAATTTTGATAGACCATGAGATGGTCGTAGGCCTGTTGCCTTCTTTCATCAAGTAGAGCAAGTTGAGTAAGTCGAGCCACTCTATATTCCTCATCAAATATCTATCCTTGGAGAGAAATGCGAACTGATGGGAGTTCAACCTCAATAGGCAGGACTGCCTCAGCACCATAGACCAATGAGTATGGAGTTGTGCCAGTAGCAGTACGGAATGAAGTACAATATGCCCATAAGGTGGGATTAATTTGCAAATGCCAATCACGGTCAGAGTCATTGACAACTTTTTTGAGGATTCTAAGGAGGTTTTTGTTAGTTGCCTCAGCCTGACCATTACCTTGTGGGAAATATGGGCTCAAGAAGTGGTGGTGGATGCAGAGGGAAGTACACAATTCCTTCATATTTAGGTTTTCAAACTTACCTCCGTGGTCTGTGAAAATGATAGATGGGATGCCAAAGCGACATATGATATGATACAATATAAACTTGGACACCTAAACTTTTGTGGCAGTAACAAGGGGAACTAATTCGATCCACTTAGTGAAATAATCAGTGGAAGTGATTATCCACTTGTACCCTTCTAAAGAAAGTGGCGCAATAAGACCAACATGATCAAATCCCTAGCAGGAAAAATGCCATGGTGGTGCAATGGGTTGCAAGTCCTATGCTGGAGCCCAGATTAAATTAGCATGTTGTTGACAAGGTAAACATCATTTCACAAATTCACATGCATCCTATTCTAGAGTAGGCCAATAATATCCAGCCTAAAGGATCTACTTTGCTAGCACCATCCCGCTTGTGTGAGCACCATAAAGTCTAGTGTATACCTCTTTGAGAGCCATTGTAGCCTCATTTTGATCTAAACATTGAGAGAGAGTATCATGATAACCATGACGATATAGGGTTTGGGCGATGATAGTGTAACAGGAAGCTCTACGAATAAGGTTTTGGCGCTGGGTTCGTGTGAGGTGAGGAGATATGATACCTTTAGTAGGTAAGCATGAATTTTGTGGTACCATGGAGATTAGGGACCAACCAAGATACATACCCGTGTTGATTCATCATTCTCATATGCGGGTTCGTGCAGCTGCTCAACCAAGAATTCATATTGCATACCTTTGCACAGTATTTCGAAGAGGGAATCGATAGTAGCCATAGCATCAGCTACCTTATTCTAGAGTTTGGGTATCTATATGAAGTGGATCTAAGTGAAATGTTCATTTAGTTGATCAACCAAGTTTTTGTAAGGTAGCAACTTGTCATCCTTGATTTGATATTCATTCAATGCTTGTTTGATGATAAGCTGAGAGTCACCATAGACCGAAAGCTCTGTGATATTCCATTCAATGGTGATCTTGAGTCCTGCCACAAGGGCTTCATATTTTGCAATGTTATTGGTACACCAAAATTGTAGTTTGAAAGATTTAGGGATATAATCACCTTGAGGTGTTACCAAGAGTATGCCTACGCTGGAGCCATGAGAGGTATAGGAGCTATCAAAATATAGCTTCCAGAGTGATGGTGTCTCTATCAACAGAGGTGTTCATCAGAGAATTCCATGATGAGTGGGTGATCTGCAATTAGGGGTGCATCAGCCAAGTGATCTGCAATAGCTTGGCCTTTGATGGCCTTTTTGTCAATATATTGAATGTCAAACTCATTGAGAAGCATAACCCATTTTGCCAGGTGTTTGGTGAGTATTGTACAAGTGAGAATATATTTCAATGGGTCAATCTTTGATATGAGTTGCACAGTTTGACTCAACATGTAATGACGTAGCTTTTGGGTGGAAAATACCACTTCTAAGCATGGCTTCTCCATTGGTGTGTAATTAAGCTCATAGCCTACTAATGTTTGGCTGATGTAATAAATAGCTCTTTCCTTTCCTACATCATCAAACTGTGCTGGAAGAGCACCTAATGTTGTGGGAGTAGCTGTGATGTATAGGATGAGTAGGCACCTTGCTACTGGGGGGACCAAAATAGGTGGATTAGCTAAGTATTTCTTGATGAGCTCAAAATTGCGCTGGCAAGTTGGGTCCCATTTTAAATTTTGATCTTTCTTAAGCAAGTGAGTGAAGGGCTAAAACTTATCAGCATGCTGAGAAATGAAGCATCGGACTGATTGGAGTTTTCCTTGCAAAGAATGAAGGTTCTTGAGTGTATTAGGAGGAGCCATATCCATAATGGCTTTGACCTTCTTAGGGTCGATCTCAATACCGCACTATGACACAATGAAGCCCAGGAGCTTTCCTGAAGTAACACCGAAGACACATTTCTTTGGATTTAGCATGAGATGATATTCTTCCAGTTAGTTAAACACTTCCTTGAGGTGAGATAAGTGATCCAGAGCATTGAGAGATTTGACTAGAATATCATCTACATAATCCTCCAGTATCTTATGTATTAGGTCATGGAAGATGACCGTTATTGCATGCTAATAGGTTGCCCCAGCGTTCTTTAACCCAAATGGCATCATATTGTAGTAGAATGTGCCCCAAGGTGTAGTAAATGTTGTTTTATGCTGATCTTCCTCTACTATATGAATCTGATTATATCCAGAGAAACCATCCATTAGTGACAAGAGTTCATGACCCGTGGTGAGATCCACAATCATATTGATATTTGGCAATGGAAAGTCATCCTTTGGATAGGCTTTATTAAGATCCCTAAAATCAGTGCAAATCCTAATATCACTAGAGGGCTTGGTAACAGGTACCATGCTAGAAGTCCATTCAGAATAATCTATTGGGCCAATGATTTTGGCCTCCAATAGCTTATCTAGCTCTGCTTTGACTAATAAAGCCACCTTGGGGTGCATTTTTCAAAGTTTCTTCTTGACGGGCTTGGCCCCTAGATCTACTGCCAGATGGTGTACAACTAGTTTGGGGTCCAACCCCGGCATATCTTGATATGACCATGCAAAGCAGCCTATATTTTCACAGAGGACTTCAAGAAGAAGTTCCACTTGTTCAGGTGGTAAAGAGGCTACGATGTATGTGATATGTGGTATCTCTATTAGACCGATATTCGAAGGTCAAGTTTCTTCTATCAAAATTGAAGATATAGGAGGTCGATGCTCCTGTGAGGGGATGATGAAATCTCCATCCTCAGGTGCCTTCTAGAGGTTTTCACCATTGGATACATCCTTTATTTTTGTTTCATGTTTTGAGTCACCCAATGGCGCTCGAGAGGAGTTTTCACCATGGGATATTTTTCTTTTATCTTTTATCTTTTTTGTTTCTTTTGGAACTTCATTTTTGCAACTAGAGATTTCCTCCTCCTTGAAGTAACCTACCGGATCTAGTTTGTAGACATATGCCGATGGTGGAGGTGGCTATTTATGTGGCATTTTTGCCCCCATGAATTTAAGAAGCACGTGCTTGATAGAGAACTCATGAACATGAATGACACTCGGTTGGTCCGAACCTATGAGTTTAGGGTGAGCAAGGGGGATGTCTATGAGGTTCAAGGATAATTGGCAGAGCACAGAGGCTCCGAGGATTATTTTGTCAAGGAAAATATTGTCATAAGCTTTCTTTGCAACTTCCTTAAGGATTTCTTCAACCTCAATGAGAGTGTTTTGGATGTTCGCAAAGGCGTGGCCTTCCATTGTAGTGCCCCCAGTTGTGGGGAGTCCATAGCCCAAGCCTTTGGTCTTCTACCCTTGATGTGCTTCTATAGACTATCTCATACCTAATTCTTTGTAGCCTAAACCACCTCCTTGATAATCCCATTACTCTGTGGCCAAGCGATGTGACCAAGGATATTTTTGTTTAAAGTGATCAAGAAGTGCTTCACTTTTAGGAGGTGGCTCCTTGTATAGCCATGTATTAATGTCTGGTGTATTCTCTGCTATGTCAAGGATACCTTTGGTGACAAAGGTAGTAGGGCCCAATTGGTGAAGTCGAGAGGTGGTTTTTGGTATAGGTCCTTGATGTATTGGGCATCCTTGAGTATGTGGGTCAAGTGGTAGAGTGCCAACAACAAACGCATCTGTGAGACTATACTCACCACAACCTTGGTAGTTGATCTTAACTGTGGAGAGAGTGGAGGCTAAATGGTGTCTGGATCATGGTAGGTGCTAGAGGATCTGGCCATGGTGGTGCCAATTTCAATGCCAAGATAGTGATTGGTGTATAAAGCTTCAACTACATTGCAATAAGCAAAGGGTTCAGGATCTGCGTGGATGGTTATCTTAGTGTCATTATGTAAAAATTTGACACTCTAATGATATGTGGATGGAATGGCCTTCATGGCATGAATCCATGGATGATTGAGGAGGATGTTATATGGAAGATTAAGATCAACTACATGACAAAGTGTTTCCTGAGTGACTAGGCCAACCCTGATAGGGAGCAAGATGGTTCCTTCAGTAGTATGCTCCAAATTGTCATATGCCTTGATGGTGATCACCTCATTGATGATATTTTCCTCAGTATATCCTGCCTGCTCGATGAACTTTAGAGTACATAGGTTGAGAGCTGATCCATTATCTATCATGACACGCTTAACTGCAAAGTCAGAAACCATGATAGCTATGCAGAGTGGGAGGATGTGATTGGGTTCAACTGCTAGGATATTAGTGGTTTTGAAAGATAAGGCACAAGAGGCCGAAAGATGGCCAACCAAGTTGTGAAACTCAGTGGTGTTTATGTTGAAAGGGATGCGTGACTCATGTAGAGTACTGTCAAGGATCTCTTGATAAAGTGGGCTTGTTCATAAGAGATCCAGGATGGAGATATGGGCCAACGTGTTTCCAAGGTGTTCTAGGATGTTATACTATGGCCCTAGTGAAGGTGATTCTGATGGAGATGTTTGAGATGGAGGTGGTTGTGCTGCCGGTGGTCTAACTTGTGTAGATATAGATGGACCAGCTATATTAAGTCGTGTCCGACAGGTAGTGACTATACACTGAGTGTCTGGGCCTTTGATATTGATGACATTGACAAATGGTTCAACTTGGGATATGCAACCAATTAAGCTTCCATAGTCTAAATATGCTGAGGTATAATTTTGAGATGTGTCTCAGTTGTCATCTTGTTTACCTAGAGCTTTGTTAGGTTTGTTGACAGGAGGGTTTGGAGGTGCCTTTCCCAGGTTTGTGTTATGAGGAGGGAAAGCATTTTGATACTGTAGACACTCAAAAATGGTTCACATCTATGACTTCATCACTTCTTCATACTAATTTGTCCCATTTTCTCATTCTACTAACTTTGATCTTTTGGCCAGATTGACCATATTTCATCATTTGTATCCCCTTTCACATCAATTTCATATCAACTCAAAATCATATCAAATCAACTCAGAATCACCCAAAATTAACTTGGAATCATTCAAAATTAGTCCTAATCAACCCAAAACATATCAAACATCCCAAATCAATCATCATTTTTCTGACTCTTAGGTATTGTTGTGGCTTTTAGTGCCTTGGAAATCTATCAACCTATCAATCTTATCAATCTGACCTTAGTACTGTCGTGGCTCTCAGTGCTAGGTCAAAATATCATTCATGTCATCCAATATTTGACATTGTTGAGGCTTTCAATGTCAAATCATGGCATCATCAACCATTTTAATAACATTGACAATGTTCGTCGATGTTATTATGATAAAACTTTATCAATCAATTTCAATCTTGTAGCATTTACAATGTTGGTTAAATGTTACATATCAACCAATTCATGTCATGTGTCCTTGGCATGTTATCAATTTTGATCTATCAATCAATTTGACCATGGCTTTGGTCTATCTATCATCATCTTATTCCATATCCATCATTGTTACATTTTTATAAAAGGGTATAGTTGCATTCATTTAATCAATTTGGCCAATCATTTACGAATTCTCTCTATAGGATTAAATAACCCATAATTTAATTCTATTATTCTTCCTAATTATCATCCTCAAAAAATTAATTTTATTAATTAATTGATTCATTATCTACAAACCATGTAAATTTACAATTTCCTAAGTTCCATTTTCCATCATTAATTCCATTTTCTACTAATTCTTATTTTGTGGAATAAAAGGATTTTTAATTCAAATATTCCATAAAATATTGCATCATCATGACACTTGGATGTGACACCTCGTAGATTCTTCTTTGACACTTGGATAAGACTTGTCATAATCAAATATTCTTATTCTCTTATGCACATCCCTATTTGGCTTATTTGTTATAGATTCTTGGCTTTAAGTGGGTTGAGGTGTCTTATGATGCATCATAGATTCTCTTCCACATTTAGCCAAGTTTGACTTTCATGTGTCATAGAATCTCACAATTGGCATATTTTGTCATATGCGTCATGGATTCTCAAAAGAATCTCTTACCACATTGCATATCTATGGGTGACAAATCCAATGCTCTCACCTTGAGTGTCAATTATAAATTGGACATTCTTTCTCTCATTTTGGGTCCTTGAATCCTTAATGCTTAAGTCTTGAAAATCCAAATCCTTGAGTCTTTGAGTCCCCACTTCTTTGCATCTACACTTCTTGCTCTCATACTAAAATCACACTTCTAGTATTCTCTTGGCATTATCCATATCATAGGCTTTGGCTTCAATCTTGTGTGCACTATAGGAAAATTGGAGCTAAAATCATTTGGAGAAGAAAGAAGGACATGGGAGCTACAAATGAAAGAGGGGGTTTGTATTGCTTTCTTTATTAGTTTGGCTTTCATGGTAGACTAGTGGGTGCTGACGTATGATTATTGAGTTTTGTGATTTGCTCATAGTATGTTATGCATTTAACCCATTTTTTGGTCCTACAGATACATCATTAATCCTGCATTAGGTGAGGGTTGTGCCCCCACTGTGATCTCCTTTCGGTCAATGAGGTCCTGTACATAATCCTTCAACTGCATGCATTTAAGGGTAGTGTGCCCTTTGACATGATGAAATTTTCAATATTTGTTATCTTTGTACCAGGATGCTCTAGACTGATTGGGTTCTAAGGGTTGCATTTGTGGGTATCGAACAAGGTTATCTTTGGCCAATTTTTTGAAGATTGTATCAAGAGGTTCCCCCAATGGGGTATGTGTTCGTGGTTCCCTCTAAATACAAGGTTTACTACTTGTCGCCAATGTGATAGCATTAGTTTGATTATGAGGAACCTGTATTTATTGATGAGTTTGCATGGGTGGCTGGTGATATGCAAGAGGTTGTTGTTGTTAAGTTTTTTGTTGGCAAAATGTGGTGGGAACATTGGTAGCCACTCCAAAAATATGGACCTATCGAGTGTCAGTGGCACCATCCGTCACTATGTTCTTGTTCTTGTTCCAATATTGGGTTTTGTCATTGTTTGACCCATGGTCCTGGGTATTTTCCTTTTACAGTCTGATGACACCATCCTTAATGAGACCTTTCTTGAGGCCCATTCCTTTTTCTTTGATGTCCTTGTATGTTTGCAAATAGTTCATAACCATGTGATGAGCGAGGCTAGGGTGTGCATTGTTTATGAACATCTTGACAAGATGGCACTCAAGGATGGTGCAAGAGATCCTATTTGTGAGGATATGCCAGCGTTGTAAATACTTAATAAGGCTTTCTCCTCCCTTTTGTTTAGTGTGGACAAGGTCCACCATAGATAATTCAATCTCAATGAGATGGGTATATTGAGCAAAAAACACCTCAAAAAGTTTTGCAAAAGTTTTAATAGTACCTTGAACGATACGATAGAACCATTCCAGAGCTGGTCCTGCTAGGCTCTTGGGAAAGAGCCACATGAGGAATACATCACTATAAGCTACCTCCTAAGAATGCATATAGAATTCCTTAACATGTGTGACTGGATTACTTTTTCCCCTAAATTTGTCAAACTTGGGGATCTCAAAATGCTTAGGAAATGGAGTCAACGTGATAGTCTTATCAAAAGGGTATGGGCAATCATTTTCAAATTTGAAAGTCTTGGCATCTTTCCCATCTTTGAGAGCTTTGAGAGCATTTTTCATTTCTTCCCATTTAGATTTTATAGGTGGAGGAGCAGGTGCCCCCGATCCAGGTGCCCCCGGTGGAGTGGATGCCATGGGTTGCTGGAATGTGGGTTGTGCATATTGTTGCATCTATGGAGGTGGGTGTGGCAGGTAATTATGAGGCTGCTACCCTATGAGGTAGTTCTATGTGGGTGCTTGGGCATACTGTTGGTGTGAAGGCTGCAACTGGAATGGTAGTAATGCAGATGATGCTTGTGCCACGCTATGGAAATATATACCATGTCCAATATATGTGGGTTGCACACCTGCTTGGGAGTAGGACTAATTTGGAGTAGGTGCAAGGTAATCAATATGCGGCAAAGGGTTTACTGTAGAGAACTGTAGTAGCAGTGGATTTGTGCTATTGCCTAAAGGTGGCATGGAGAAATAGTTAGTGAGGGGCATGAGTGAATAGCTATGTGAAGCATTGGATTATAGTGCAGAAGGTGTGAATGCGACTGTAGTGCTAGGGGGAAGACTAATGATAGGTGCATGTGTCATAGAGAAATTCTAAGGTCCCAAAGGAAAAGTGGCTGAAGAGCTTTGGCTAGTTACAAAGGGGTTGATAGTAATGTTTGGTGTGATGGAGGATGAGATATTCAACCCTGATGGTGGTATCTAAGTGGCAAATGGACTAGATGTGATATGGGGTGTAAATGAAAAGGTAGTGCTACTATGTGCAAATGGAGGGTTTGGTGGAGCAAAAAAATGGGTCGTGGAAGTAGATGCAAATGGTATACTTGAAGTTGGTTGAGATGTAGTATGCACTAATGGTTGAGTGAGAGTGGGATGAGTGCTCTATAGAATGGGAACTGACACCTAGGTCGAGGGGATATTTGGGTCTGCTGGTTTTACCTAAGGTGGTTGCCATCCAAACAATGGGTGAGAAGGATCTGCTATGTTGATAGGTGGTGGACGTCCAAACTCAAAGGCATCAACATTGTCTCGTAAGAAGTTTTCCATGATGGTTTCCTTGTTGCGATCTATGATGGCATTTATGATAGTAGCATGACTAGGTTGATTCATGAAAGCCTCAATATCTATGGAGGATCCTGGTTCTTATGGGAGTTGTGGTGGCAGGTCTGATGGTGTCATGGATACCACGGGGTATGGCTAAGCTCGAGATGTGTTACCACTAAGACTAGGATCCATGTCTTTTTTCCATGTTTGCCTACCAAAATGTGTGGTGGGTGGCATGAAAGGATGCTTCTCCTAAATGCAGTGAGGGATGATATTAAGGGTGTCCAAATGATATGATGCTAAGTGCAAGAAGCTTGTGTGTTCCTAAAATATGAATGTGGGAAATGTGATGGTGAATCAAAAGGTGTGACCCTAACCTTTGGCTCAAGGTGATGTGGGACACCAAAAGCAACCTATTCCTAACAAAGTGTTGTGTTTCGAGGATGCTCAAGATGATCATAGATGTGATAAAAATGTTTCTAAATGAGTGAGGAAAAAATGCTAAGATTTTAACAATGCAGGTGGAGGATTCCTCTTCAATAGCCTAAGATGAGAGGAGATGGTCTGACTTCAAATGCTTAGATGGGATAGTACAATTCCTAGATGAGAGACTAAACCTACAAGTGTGTAAGTGTGTGTGGAAAAAGGAAGGACCTAATCAAAATGAGTAACAGTAGAGTTTTTGATAAGGATCGTATTAACACCACGTCAAAGGCTTAGGTTTTGGATTTTGTAGTCCCATTCTATTTGCAATGCTACTTTAGCTCCATCCTTCTCAATCTGATCCAATATGGCAATCCTTGTGTTGGGAGTATGCTTCTTATGCTCTGCTTTGATTTCTTTGTAGGCTGGTATTTGAGGAAGTTTAGCCTTCTTAAACTTAGTCTTGGGATGGCTTGACATGAGATATTTTTGAGGATTACAACTCACAACTGTGGGGCTCCTTTGGAGACAATGACTACGCTAAGTATGCCCTATGCTAGGATTGACCAAACTTGGAAAACATTCATTCAACAAATAAAAGATCAAGCAATAGATAAGAATAGCTAGATAGAAGTTTTGATTCCCATAATGTGATACTTGTGCCAAGGAGTGTGTATGTTTTACAGATGTTTTGATCAGTCACTTTAAACACATTAACATCCTAGATGGTTGTCTATAAGGCTGACAGTTGGTTTAGCTAGGGAGTCCTTGATATACCCAAGGTACGTGAGGCCCAAATCTATAGATTAAATTGAAAAGATGTCACACATCCGAGAGGAGTGGTAACCCACTTCTCCTCTTTCACTTCTCAAGGGTATAAAGTTCCTTGAGGCTTAGCCCGAGTGACAAAATCTTGATCCCAAGAGAGGTGTCTTTGGATTCATCTCCTGATCTTTATACTCCACCAGAACGTTGGAGTTGAGGTTGTCCCAAGGGGTGATGAAATCCCAAGCAGGCCTCCTAAAATTTAAACAAGATTTTGAATCCTAATCTTATGCACCCAAGATGGCCTCAAAAGATGACAAGGGGAGAGAAGACTTGGATGATCTTGGGCTAAAAGATAGAATTCTTTTCCAACTAACACTTAAGTTTTTTTGATCTAGACCTTGCAAACACACATGTTTAGGATGCAAATGTTCAATTCCAACTTGAAGCATTAACAAAAGTAAAATCGATCGAAGAATGAATACATCAAGAAGATTTAGGGTCAATAAAAATAAACTCGCGTGCCCAGAGGCCCTCCACGTCAAGTATCAATTGATTTTCTTTAAGGCATTCAAGATTGATATGTGAGTTTATTTTAAGCCCAAAACAAAGATGTGTGAAATTCAATTTCAAGTGCGTGTCCGGAGGCCCTCCACGTTAGTTGATTTTTTTTCAATTTTAAGGTCCAAACTTGAAGTGTGATCGATCTAATTTAGATTTGTGGACATTCACGAAATCTTATAAGTTAAGATAAATCCTCAAAAAAAACTAATCAAGTAGAATCAAGTTGGAATGCTTAACACCTCTTTCAAGTGGACCCATCCCCATATATGGCACTGATATTGCAACCAATGGTTAGAATGATGGGTGGTTAGAAAAATGGTGAGTCCAAATGAAAACTGCTTAATTTGATTTTTTGTTGATTTATGTTAACTTAACAAATTTCCTAAGTGTTCAAAATTAAATTAGCTTAAGTTGCATGTGGAATTGAAAGTTTGTAGTTGTTCCTTTTAAGTTCCAAAACAAAATGTTTGATTTGTGGGGTTGTTAGACATACAAGTTCATTTTTCCAATTTGTAAAGGGAAATGACAATGACTTAGACCCGACCATAAAAATTGATAGCGGTCCTATAGAGAAAATACAAAAAATGCATTCCCGTGAGGGTAGCATTCCCACAACACGGGTTCACGATCCCGCTGGAGTTTCTTTTCGAGGGGATGCATTCCCGCTAGCCTACCAAGGCGCGAGAATGCGAGGAAAAACTAGCAGAAGATAAGATAAAAACCAAGGAGCTCATTTTGAACAGAGTGATCTCGTTGGTTTGTGATTTTACAACATTCCCATGATGCGGGAATGACAGTCCTACGAAAGATAAATTGATTACAACTTTATAGAGTTTGAAAAGACAAGGCCTCATTCTCGCAATCGAGAATGATGATCCTAATTTCTTTGAGCTGCGTTCCCGCTGGAGGATTCGTCAGCGGGGATGAAGAAAAATTTTTAAAGTCACATTGCAACTGTTTGTTGAAAAATTGTGAAATCGCTATCATGGGTTCGTGTTCTCGCCAAAAAATGGTCTCATTCCTGCATCACGAGAATGCTTTCTTGGGGTCGTGGGTTCACAAAAAAATCTGATTTTTTGAGGTCTCAAAAATGTAAAGCGATGAGATGGTTGGGAGTGCATTTTCCCAAAAGTGACCTGCATACCTGCAACAAAATCAACAAACCTAACACAAACAAATGTAAGCAAACAATGTTAGTTTTGTTTGTTTATCATAAAAAACCCAAAAACATGATTAGATTGACCCATATGTGGGGTCCCATCGGGCATGCCAAAATGTAGAGCAAGACTTTAGTGTGCAAAGAACATTAGCAACAAAGAAAACATTCACAAACATAAAACTATGTTTCCATATAAGTTTAGACAAAAGAAGGTATAAGAGAGTGCAAACTAAAAAATAAGATCACTCCAAAAGGCTCCTTGATGTTGTAGATGCATCCTTTGATGTAGGTGTATGATCCATAATATTGCTCAAACTTCAAGTGGATGGATGGGATGAGTGAAACAAGGTTTCAACAATGGAGTCATGGAGTGATTTTTCCATTATAATAGTATTTTAGTAGTTTATGAGCTCTCAACATAGCATTATAACTTTTCATGGAAGGTGGATGTTTTTAGTGAAGGGAGAGGGTTCAATTTATAGGCCAAAGGATTGAGGGATGAAGGGCTAAGATGCAAGGATGGCAAGATGGTGAGGGAGGGCTAGGATGCACCTAAAGGGGAGCACATGGATTGTGCTTGTTTAGCACCAATAGGGAGGTAACACTTGTGACAAGGAGGATGGGTGTGAGAGGATAGGATAAGGGTTGGTCAAAGGCTTTGATGAGGGTTTTTGAGGATGTAAGAGTCATGAGTGAGGATGTAAGAGCTATTTATGGCTTTGTAAGAGCATTGAAGGCTTATGGTTGGGATATTTTGGAGGGAGTTTGAGATTGTTGACTTTTCTTGGATTAGGAAAGTCTTAAGCTCACTTAGGGAATGCGACAAGGTTAGGGGGGGATTAGACTTGGGTTAGGATTAGATTAAGGATGTTAGATATGTGCAAGTGGATGGCATTCATGAGGGTGGGTGAGTTAGTGGCTAAGCTAGGTTTAGTATGGGTGGATGGGGTGGATTAGGCTAAATGGAGGATTAGGGATAAGTTAGGGGCTATTAGATTTGAGGGTTTTATTTATCAAATAGATCTATTTAATAAATGAGGTTTTTGGAATTAGATAGGAGAATAGGATTAATTGACAAATAATAGGTTATTTGATTTATCAATTAGGACTATAGATGATTAATTAAATTAATCAGCTAGGGGATGGCAAAGGTTTAATTAAATAGGAATTTAATTAATGATGCCTTTAGAGATAGCTAAATAGGATTACTAAAGTGGTGTAATCAAATTTAGGTGTCTACCCTTCTAACAATTGTAACAATATTCTTCAAATCTCTGAGTGTTAATGGTCTTGGTCCTACATTCATTTTCCTAATGTCCTTATTTGTTGTAGTTGTAGCAATATCCTCTGTATTTCTGCTTGGGGGTTTGAGTGGTAGTTTTGCTCCTATAGAAATTTGTTGTGTAACCTAATTTCCACAATTATGACAAGTATTTTTTTTAAAATATTACCTTTATTACTCGTTATATAACCACTTCTAGGTGATTCTTTTTTCTCAATAGTAGTGTAACCCAATCCAACAATTTCACTATTAGGTCTTGGTGATTCCATCAATTTCTCAAAGTACTTTATTGCTTCACTTGGTTTGTTAAATCTTCCAATGAATTCCTTTTATGTTCTTAATTCATTTTATAGTAGATCATTCAGTGACTTGAAGTATGTGATCTCAATGTCTTTCCCATTTAATTCATGTGTTACAATCATCAATTGACTCATTGTATCCAATTGCATGTTAGTAAGCTTTTTCACATCTGATGTCTTCTCTTCAAGTATGTTGGTCAGCATTCTTTTGTCTTTCTCAATCATGAATTTTTCTTCCTTAGCTTTATTTTATATTTTATTTGTCTTACATATAAATAGTAATTGTACTTGTTGTTCTCTTTTGAGATTCTTAACCTCTTCATTTAGGGCATTATTCTTTTCCATCAGATTTGCAATTGCTCAATCAAACTCTTTAGAGTTTTCACCTACAAATAATCCAATAGTGTCTATCTCTTTATATTGTATGTTATTTTTTTGCATAGCTATTTATTTCCTTGTTTTCAATGACTTCTATAGAACATATCTTTCTTCATTTAACTGATGTAGGACTAGCTATATTTCAATCTTCTGGTTCTCAATATTCTTTTCCAATTTATAGACTTCCATCTTCAAGATGTAATCTCTCAAGATGTCAAGCTTTCCTTCAAGAGAACTTAGCTTTTATACAAATTGTTGGAATTAACAATTGAAAAGTAAGTTCTAAGGGGGGTGGGGGTGGTGTGAATCAACACTTCTTTAACCTCAAAAATAATTTACCTAATATCCATCTCATTACTTAGCATGTAAACTGAAATAGGTAACCATACATCACATCCATAACATAAAGAAAATTAAATACATAACAAAAACAATTTGGTTATGCAAAAACCTTCCAAGGAGAAGGTAAAAATGGGGTGGGAATGATACCCACAAATCTTCACTACTATAGTTGTAAAGCATGTCCAATTATGGCTATAATGTTTTGATCATAAAATATAATCTACCCTATTAATGGCTTACAAAGACTATTAAGTCTCACCCTGCTAAAGGATTTCAAACTCACAATTAGGTAAACACTTGGTTAAGAGATTTACAATAGCCTCTGAGGACTACTCTATTAAGAGATTTACTCTATATCACCTATTAGAATGATTCAACACCATGATCCTTTAGTTAGCACTTTACTTCTTAATGTTAGATCTCCTCCTTGCTTTTTAAATCTTGATCCTCCTAATTAGATATGTCTCTTCTTTCCTTTCACTACTTCACTATGTTCTCCTCAAACTAATTCTACAATGTATAACATTATAGAAATCTATGCCACCATGAATTCCATCTCTTCTCTTAGCATTCATCTTCTCTCACCCATACCATCCTTCATTAACTCTTTAGGACTTTACCTACTTAGATAGGAATTGATGTAGATGGACTAGGTTAGAATCAATGGCTTGTTCGATACAATTGTTCAATTATGTATTATGTTTGATGTTACACAAATGTCATATCAGTTAGTAGAAAAAGTCTACCAAGCTTAGTTTGTTAGCCAAGAAAATTCTAGAGTCTATCGAGCATTCCAAGAAGTTACTTTGTGGAAACAGTGTCTACCGAGCTCACTCGAGTGTTGAAGGATTTTGTGGTAGAATTCAGTGGTAACCAAGCTCACAAGATTAGCAAAGGAAAGTCAATCTTTAACGAGTTCACTCAGTCTCTAAAGGATTTTAAATATTTCATGGTGTTCACCCAGCTTTAGTTGTTTAACAAAAGAAATCAATTTTGGAGTAGTGTTTACCGAGCAGGGTCGACCAATGAAGGATTTCATTATTTTGGAAAATAAACCTTAATTGTTTTATGTAATGATTGTAGCTGACTGAGGTAATAATTATTAATAAATGTAACTTGTAAATTAGCCAACTTGACAATTTATAAGGTATAAATAAAAGGTCAGGTTGTGAATTCTAGAGAGTAATGAACGAGCATGCAAGTATATTGTGTGAAGAGGAAAGTGTGAGAAAATTTTGAAGAAGGATTAGATATACTTGAGGAGCAGCAAAGTTGTATTTGATCAAAGAGGATCTAGTGAAGAAAAATAGAGATCTGTATCACTAATTCAATGAGATCTCATTCAGGTCAATCCATTGTTACTTTCTCACCATTGTAGTAATGATTCCTAAATCTCTTAATAGAGTTGGTTTAACATCCATTTTGTAAATCCTCTAACAAGGTGACAGTTCCATTGAATTTTTCTAAAGTCCTCTAGTAAGGCCACTCCTAATAGGGTGATTAAATCCTCTAACAAGGTCACACCTAACAATGTGTTTTGTAACCTTTAATAGGGTTGGCTCCTAACATGGCTCAATTCAATAGAGTGAAAATCAATAGCTAGTTACTTGGTGGTTTTTTCCATATTGGGTTTCCACATTAAAACTAATGTCTCTTGTGTTCATGTTGTTTCTTTTATGCATGCATGTTAAATCTTTGTGAATTCTTAAAGATCAATAATAAGTTAACATATAGTACATCTACCAAGTTACAACATTTTTTTTTATGACTATCAAGTGACAACATTAACTAGTTTTATAAGACATCTAAGGGATTTGTGGATTTTTTTTGTAGTAACTGATTCACCCACCCCCCCCCCCCCCCACCCATGTACTCCATCTATATTTCCAAGAATTAGTATTAGAGCTTTTGGTCCTTGTAGGAAGGATTTCAAGGATCTAAGCTAAAGGTCAGGATGTCTTACAAGAGGGAAATTCACAAGCTTAATAGGGATAGCTTTTCTGCATAGCACAGTCTCATGAGATTCCATCTGGCTTCCATTGGAGATACAAGATTCAAATATTTTGACGGAGAACATGTAACTCCTTCTGGTACATTATCTGTTAATGACATTGCTAAGAAGAAGTCTTATAACACCATGATGATAAACATTGCATCTGCCCTAAGCTATGAAGAATTTGATGATATCAAGGACTACAAAATTGCCTTTTCTATGTGGAACAAGATAAAATATATCTATGGAGGTGATGATAATGTGAGAAGAGCTAAAGCAGAAAGTCTAAAAGGACAATTTGATCAGATGAGGATGAGAGAGGATAAAAACATTGCTAAATATGTTGAGAGAGTCAAAGCAAGTATTAGTGCAATCAAAGCTTTTGGAGGAGATATTAAGGAGGAAATAGTTGTAAGTAAAGTTCTTAGAACATTACTTCCCATTTATACAATTAGAGTTTCTACAATTCAGGAAAGAAGATGTGAAGCAAACCATAAGATAAATTTAGAGGCCATAGTAGGAAGATTGATTGCATTTGAGCTAGATAACTATGAAAACTACGTTCTAGCTTCCAAGAACATTGAATCAGCATTTGAAGCCAAGCTTTCACTCAAAGAAAAGGGCAAGAAGATAAAGGATTCTCAGTCAAAAAGTGAAGAAGAATCAGAACAAAGTTCTGACAGTGATCTTGAGGTGGTTGAAGCTCTACTTACAAGGAAATATTCTAGAGGAAAATGAAAATACAAAGGTAAGGTTCCTCTAATCTATTTTTCATGTGATGAAATTGGTCATATTGCTGCTAGGTGCCCATACAAGAAAAACAAGGATGAGAAGAAAAGTCACAAGTGCAATGGCAAGAAAGACTTCAAATCATTCAAGGAAAAAGGTAAGAAAACATGTTTCATGGCTAAGGATTCTAAGGATTCTGACAATAGTGAAGATGAAATTGTTTACATTGCTGTTGTTGGTGCCAAAATTTGCATGGTTAATTTTAAGCACCATTTAGAAAATTAGGCCTATAAATGCTTTGTGAAGCCCATGTATCCCGCTATTGAGTTAATGCATAAATGGTGTTTAATGTTTCTAATACCCTGCATTCAGCCTGTCTAAGCATTCCATGAAGTTAAACTAACATTTTGAGCCATTCTGTGAAGTCTCATTTGAGCAAATTCCAAATCTGCATTTTACCCTAAGTGTCAAATAGTGATAGGAGGCTATGTTTGCCTTTGAATATCTTGCATCCATAAATGTGTCATTACTTACCACTTTGGTAGTATCTAATATCCATACCTAAGAACCTATGTTTCCAATTTTGAGTCATTTTGAGTCTGTTTGACTAGGTTTTGAACCCATCAAAGTTGGTCAGTTACTATTTTCAAACATTTGCACTTTGCACATAGTTCTGGGAAGCCCTATTTGACGTGTTGTAATTTTGACCCAGTTGATCCAAATGTGAAAATTCCTATTTCATTGTATTTTAGGCATCAGAGAGTTGTCATGTTTCAAGTTCCATATCATGACGAATCTGTTTGATCACTTTTCAAATGTAATTCCAAATGGAATTTCTATTTTTTTACTAGTCTCAGCATTTGCAAATTTTTTGAGTCTTGTTTGTGATGTCATATCTCTTGATCCATGATAGGTTAAGTCAAATGGATTATATCCTTGTATTTTCCTTTGTAAATGCTCCAAGTGTATTAGTTTGTAAGTCATGATGAATCCATTTGTACACTTTTCCAGGTCAATTCCATTTGCAAAAATCATTATCATATCAGTGTTTCAAATTGAAAAATCCAAGTAGCCTACTTTGAACGTCTGCCATTTACACCATATGATTATTAATGAGCCAAATCACATATTCATACTCTCTTCATGATAGAGATTTAACACCCCAATTTTGAGATACCCAAGTGCCCATATCTCTATTTTTCTAGGCCATTTCCAAACGCACTTTCTAGTTTTCTAACATGTTTATCTGCAAGTGAATTTAAGTTGGTAGCTTCGAAGGTCGATATATTTTAACCCTGATGTCTAAATGCAACAAGATCTGGCAGGCCTATTGAACATTTTAGAGAGAACAAAGATCCTGAGTTTTAGAGCTTGATCAGTTGTTCGGGTCAATTTTTATGACCAGTCAAATGACCTCCTGATGCAAGATTAACAGTTTGTAAAAAGGTGATAAAATGACTTATAAATGATTTTTCAGTGGTCACATTTAATGTTAATCAGTTTGAGGGGTTTTGAAGATCATTTTGAGTTTCAGTTGCATGAAAACAAAATTTGTTTTTAGTCGAACCCGCTTTGGGGCCTGACTAAGTTCATCTGATTGCATAGATATGGACCTAAAATTAGAGGAGTTTTATCTTTTCTCCGTGCACTTGAAGGTGTTTCTAGATAAGATGAGTTTGGTGCAAGAGTATATAGTTTTCTAGACACCCTTTCAATCAAAGGATAAAAAGGAGATAAAAAACAAACCAAGCTGTAGTTTTAGATAAAGCTGCCCACCTTTTGAAGCCCCACATTGGGAGATGGAAGTTCATCTTTTCAGAAGGGTCCCCACGCTTTCAAAGAACATGGGAGCTTCATGTGATAACCCATGCAAATCTAAGCAAGGCATCTCGTACAACATCTATAGCAAGAGTGTTAACACTAAGAGAGTAGCCCACACCAGTTAAACACAAAAGATGACCCACGCATTATAAAATCCCACGGCTTGAAAAGAAAAGCCTCAGACCAAGCCACAAGGAAATTAATGAACTAGGGGAGTGCATTAAAGCAAGTATCTATGGCATGGGACCAAGAAAATAAGTCATGCTAAAAAATTTGGAGTAACCAACAGTTAGAAATCAATAGCACTCCATGCATTCAAAGCTCACACAGTCAGCATTGAGGATGCACATGCATGAAAAGAGAACGCCATGGTTTTAAAAGGATAGGATCCCATGCATGAGGAATCAACATTCATGCTAAAGGAAGAAGTTCCTAAAAGTTTATGCAGGCAGGGGAAAAATGCATCATTTTGTGTTAGTTTTTCTTTTCTTTTCTTTGGAGCTTCTAAAGAATTAATAGGTCAAATAATTGCTTGCTTGAAGTTTGAAGAGGTACTGTCTTATGCCAAACATCAACAAAAATGTATGGTGCAGAATTTTATAGTTTACATGCTCTCCAGGTTGTGAAATTTTGGAAGCAACCAAGCAGTATGTGTGGGAAGGATAGGCTGATGCCAACTCTTATTCAATATGGGAAGAGACAAATCCTAAAAAATTAATTCCAAGAGGGAGCCGCAAGCTTAAGATCCAGATGCCTAGAAAGAGTGGTGTTGAAAGTAGGAGCAGAGAATGATGGGGATGGCAGATGGTTAGAACTTCTTGACTTGCTGAGGAGTATATTCATAGAAGTTTTGTGTAATAGGATTGATAATAGCCTGAGAAGTGCTTAGATTGTTGTCAACAACAATGGATGTATTTGTGTGCACCTGCCCAGGAATAAAATCATTGTGTTTGATGAAGAAGGCAGAAAGGCATCAAAACATCTTAAAGGAAGACCACACAATGAGAAACAAGGAGCCAACATAAAAGAAATTCCACACGCAAAGCAGAAAAGATCTCTCATGCATCAGAGGAGGTCTGCATTCTAAAAATGTGGAAAGTCATATATCCCACATTGGGTGGGTGAAGTTATATTTAGCTGTTTAAATAGAAGATTACTCAAGTAGATTGGTGTCTCAAAGAAAAAGGTTTTTGGAAGCCAAGCTTGTGCACAGTCCCCACAGATGATGTCAGTAGAATGGAGACAATGAACCAAAATTTTAAACAAAGATGTGAAAATGCTGACATAGCGCAAAAAGGGAAGATCGTACCAGGTGTTGCCACATGTCCAGATCCAGTGGTGCTCGCTTCCCCAAAAAATTAAGTTGTGCACTGGTTAAATATTGCGAGAATGCGAGTAGTTGACATGTGGCACATCCCCAAGATAGATGGTGATGTGGCACTCCACAATACCTGATGATGTGGTAAGGGTCAGACCAATTGGAGACTACCATGTGGCAGTTGGTCAACCAAGGTTGACCCTGGATTCAAAGGGCAAGGGAATATGAAATGTTTTAAAATATTAATTTTTTTTAATCATTTCTAAATTTTGAAGTCCTGTCAAGTTTTAAATCAAAAGGATGGATATTATAAAGTTTTAACTTTAGATAAATTTTAAATTTTCAAATTTTAAATTTAAAAGTTGTAGACCTGATGTTTCTAGTAGAGGAGTCATTTTTGAATCGACTTTCAAGGGGCTCCTGGTATGCAAAGCATGCCTTATCATATACCGCTGAAATCATGAGAAGATGAACTTTCTGATTCCTAGGTTATTTTTTGCACAAGAATCCGTCTGTTCGAGCAATATGAGGTTTTCTATCAAGTTCTTTTTCTACAACCATTTTTAGTTATGAAAGTTCAGAACTAATTTTTAACAAAGTAATGACTTGAATGGGTTAAAGAGACAGTGAAAATACAATTGGGGTCACATTCACTTAGTAAAAACTAAAATTTCACTAGTATTTTCATGGGACAATCAAATATTTTGATGACTCAAATGTTTCATCATTTCAATGGAGATATTTCTCAAATCAGTTACAGTAATGACAAAGCAAAAATTAGATCAGAGGGAGATGGAAGAAAGAGGTTGTTCAGTTGCCAAGGGAAGGAATTCTGAAGGGACAGATGTCAGCTGTATAATGAATCTAGGAATTCTTTCTTTGCTATATCTTTCTTTTCTTTCTCTATTGGTTGTTGTTGGTTAGTTTTCTATTTCCAATTCTTGGAGCTTTGCTCAGGCTGTGAAAGCCACACACCTAGCATATCTTCTATGAACATCATATGGATTTCATAGATAGTTCTGATACACTAGTGTGATCTTGTATCTTGTTTTATGCATTCCTAATGTACTTATTTCAAGGAGATAAATACAATGTTTAGAAGGTTTTGAATTTCATTATAATTCTATCTCCTTTCTTGTTGAATTTGTAATTTTATATGTTCAAGAACAAAGAGCTTGAACCTATTTGCAATTGCCCAGTTGTATGTTTGAATTTTTCTTGCTTTTGACTCAAGGAATCATATAGTTGCTTGTGGTTTCAAACAAGGTTGTAGATTCATTAAGAAGGATGTGTGAAAGTATGGGGTTATATTGGATATTGTTGTCTAATTCATAAGGTGAATAGACCGAACATGAATGTCTCAACATATGCCATATTTTGATTGATGTTCAGGGATGCATAATTCTGGAGTATAGGCTTGCCCTAATGGATAAGGTACTAGTCATTTGTAGGATCATTAAGTTTTTGCTGCATATTGGACATGCTGTGTTTTCTCAATATAAATCAATAATTTTCCCTTCATGTTGAAGTGGGCATAAAAGTTTAAACCCTCACTCAGTTTATGAATAACATAGGTTTGCACCTAGCTATTGTAGAATATGTGTTATTTCATAAGCCACTAGGAGAAATAAGGGGTTTTCATCTGCTTATATTAGATTTAGTGTATGCTTTAATAACTGGTACTATATAAAGAATCTATAGGTCCACCCACCTAGGTTTTGTAGAGCTTGAAGAAGAAGAAGGTTCATGCCTTATAGTTGGCCTATTGTCAGAAATGGCATGTTGAAAATGGGAGTTAGCTGCCCCTAGACTTGTCACTTTCACAGTGGGATAATTGAAAACCCTCAAGCATTTTCAAACACCAATAGCTGTGAATGATGAATCTAATAATGATGAGGAAGATAAGATGGCACTTATCTCTCATGTGAGCAAAAATGATGCATGGATCATACACAGTGGTTGTTCACATCATATGACTAGTGACAAAAAAAAGTTTGAACATTTTGAAGACTATGATGGTGGTAGTGTGAGGTTTGGTAATAATGAACCTTGTTGCATAAAAGGAAGAGGAGGAATCTCACTAACCAAAGAGCTTGTATGTGATGATTCTTATTGGGTTGAAGGACTAAAACACAATCTATTGAGTGTGGCACAACTAATCAATATTGGATTCAAGGTAGAATTCATGCATGGAAAGGCAAGACTGCTAGATGACAAAGAAAAGCTGATTGGATCAAGCATACAAACAAAAGGTAACTTGTTCTATCTTGAGTTTGGTGAGTGTTCATGTTTTATTTCTCAAGTTGAAGAAAGTTGGTTATGACATAGAAGGTTATGTCATGTGAATTTTGATAACCTAGTAAAAATAAGAAAATTTAGGAAAGTAAGAGGCATTCCTAGTCTAAAAAAAAAAACTTGAAGTTGAAGTTCAAGAGGATGACAATGCAATTTATTCAAAAGGAAAGGAACTTGTATTGGCCAAGTATGTCAGGAGACACCATGCACCATATCAGATTATTGGAGACAAATTAAGTTACTATGACAAGAAGTAAGCTAAAAGGTACTTGTTTACTTGTTGATTTTGAACCTAGAAATGTCAAAGATGCATTGGAAAATGAAAGTTGGATTGAGGCTATGAATGAAGAGATAGAGAAAATAGAGAAGGAAAAAACATGGACTCTTGTACCTAAGCCTAAGGATAAAAATTTGATTGGAACTAATTGGGTATTTAGAAATAAGTTGAATAAAGATGGTAATGTATAAAGGAACAAAGCTAGACTGGTGTGTAAAGTCTACTCTCAAGAAGATGGAATAGACTATGGAGAGAATTATGCTCCTATTGCAAGACTAGAAGGTGTTAGGACCTTACTTACATATGCTACACACAAAGGATTTAAGGTTTATTAGATGAATGTCATATCTACATTTCTCAATGGTATTCTAGATGAAGAAGTCTACATTAAGAAACTTGAAGGTTTTGTTGATCCAGAAAAGGACATGCTTTGCAAATTACACAAAGCATTGTATGGTCTAAAACAAGCCCCTAGAGCATGGTATGAAATATTGCATAACTATCTTATTCAGATTGGTTTTCAGAGAACTAATGATAACAATAGCTTGTATATCAAGGAAGGACCAAAAAACAAGATTGTTTTGGCAGAAATATTTGTAGATGATACTTTGTCTATAGGGAATGATGATCTATGCAAAGATTTTTCAGAGAAAATGAATAAGGAATTTGAGATGTCAATGTTTGGTGAGATTAAATTCTTTGTTGGTTTTCAAATTTAGCAAAGAAAGAATGGTATCTACATTACTCAGTCTAAATACATCAAGGAGATACTCAAGAAATTCGGTAGGGAAGATTCAAAATCAATTGGAAATCCCATGTGTATTGGACTAAAGCTTACCAAGGATGATGAATCAAAAGAGGTAGATCAGACCTTATGTAGATCAATGATTGGAATGTTGCAGTATGTAGTTCATACAAGGCCTAATATTGCTCTTGCAGTTGGTATAGTGGAAAGATTTTCAGCCAAACCAAGAGAAAATCACATGATGGCAATCCAAAGAATCTTGAGATACTTGAAAGGCACTGAAGATTAGGATTGTGGTACAAATTTGGAGGTAACTTGGATTTGAAAGTGTTTACTAATGCAGATTGGGTAGGAAACATTAATGATAGAAAGAATACAAGTGGTGAAGCATTCTTTCTTGGAAAGAGGTTGGTATCTTGGACAAGTAAAAAGAAAAATTGTACATCCCAATCTAAAGCAAAAGTAGAGTATGTTACAATAGTAGTAGACTATTCTAATATTCTTTGGTTCAAAATTTTTTTGGAAGGCCTAAAAGTTGAAATCAAAGAGGTAGTTGTTATGTTTTGTGAAAATAGAAGTGCAATCAACATATCAAAGAATCTAGTGATGCATTCAAAGACCAAGCACATTGCAATAAAGTATCACTTTATTAGAGAATTGGTGTAGGATAAGGAGATTAGATTGGAATATGTACATACAAAAGAACAACCCTTGTTTTGTTGTATTCAACAGTGAAAAACCCTAATTGTGCACTCCAAGTATTTTGAAATTTGGTAAATAAACCCTAGGCAAAAAATTCACCAGATAACTTTGTGCCTTGCCTTGTTTAGCCTTAGCCCATGAAAACCTCAGGAAGTATCTTTTTAAATAAGTTTTGGTGGGACATTTTTATCCTAAAAGTTTATTTATGAAAAAGCGACCTTTTTAATCTTTTGATAAACCCTATAAAGTTTTCCTAAACTAAATTATTTTATTTTGAAAAAATCCTATGTAATAGAAAACTTTGTGTGTCCGCTGATCTTGATCAGATCAATGGCTGTCACATTCCCACAATTTGAAGTTGCAAGGTCTTTAAATATTGCGGGGAAGTGCCTTTTCAATACGTAGCTCCTAATGACATTTCAACTTTAGTGCATTGATAAAAGTTTGTGGCTATCAGAGTTAGTCAAAAATTTTGCAGAACTGTCAATGTTCCCTATGCATGTTTTCAAATCCTTGTGATATCATTAGCTCGTTCTTTAATAAAGGTATTATTTTATAGATCAGGGTTTGTAATTGTTGATCTTGTCAAGGATCAAAGGCTAGTGCATGCCCACATATGGCAAGGTGGAGTCAAGAATTTCTAACTATATACTACAAGATGCCACACTGTAAAATGATCACTAACATGTACAGCCAGATGTGCCACTGCAAAGGTTTGTTTGCCAAATCAAAATGAAGCCTTGTCAGCCATAGATCTTCCAAAGATTGAGGGTTAGTGCAATCCCACATTATGAAGCTGATAGTTAGATAAGAAATGTAGGTATGCACCTTTGCGACGCATGTCACAGTGGGGCCAATGTATGGGAGAACGCTCAGTCATGCCATGTTGGAAAGGTCAAATGAAGTAAAGTGCACACATTGGTGGAATGTGATAGGTATGCCAAGTTGAAAGCAGTAATGTCATGGGCACTAAAAGTTTAAATGCCGCAATCAAATATGTCAAAGAACATTGTAAAAGGATGACATTTGATTGGTTAAGTAAGCTAAGTGGGCCATCAAAGAAATGGATTTTGGCCCACCGTCGATCTAGGAAAGATTGATAGATAACGCATGTCCGCAATAAGAAGTTACAGGAATTTTAAATAATGTGGGCATGCACCCTTTTGACACATGGCTTGGGGCTTGAAATTTTTTAAGGCATTTTTTTTTTTTGAAATGAAGGTGTCCGATCTTTGAGAAATCAATTGGTCAGATTAAAATTTGAAATATAACATGAAATTAATGATTACAAGAATTAATATGACTCAAAGTTTCCTTTGTGCAACCTCAATGCATTGGTATAATATGAAAAGTTGCCATTATTGAAGTGCACAATTGCATATTTTCTCAGAGAAAAAAGGATTTCTAGAACAAGAGCACAAAATTTCTCAAGGGTTTTAGTGAATTTGTAGAGAAAATTACAGAGAAAGAATGGAAAACTTAGTGGGTAAGTAATTTGTAATCTGTAAAAATTAAGAATTTGCTATTGTAAGAGTGTGAAATTTTAAAATGCCTCCATGAAAGGAATTTTTTGGGAAAACTAAATATTTAAAAAGGGTTGTGCATGATGATTTCCTAGAACAATTTTCCTTATTAGTAAATGAAAAAACTAAAGGCAGGGAACTCATTCCTAATAACCCTAGGGTAGTTGTGGCTAAGGTTTTCTATGATAGGGAAAACTAGGTAAGAGGTAAGAGACGCCCAAGTCTCTATCAGGGGTCTACAATTGTTTAAGAAATGGTTCTTAGAACAAAATTTAGACACCCCGATGAGCAATGTCTAGAAATTCAACATTGGAAAATTAACAGTCCCTTTAGTTTTCTTTGATAGTGATCTATTGACTGACCTAGCAAACAAATATGATCCTATTACAGGATGGGTGAAAAATCATTTTGGAATCAATCTTTTTAGGATTTTCGCTAAGCTATTTAGTGAAGTTTTCAACCTTAACCCTAACTACGTTGTACATGAAACCATTGACATGGACGATTTACAAGTGAGATATGATGCACAAAGAATATACTTGAGGACAAGGCCATTGTAGGAGCATGTTGCTAAAGTTTGAACCTTGTCTGTGATTACTACTAACACACCCGAGCCATTATTAAAAAGACATTTTAACCCCAGGGCTCAGGCATTATATACTTCTCTTTGTAAAATTTTTGGGATGGATGAAGCTTAGCAGATCCCAGGCTCAATTATTCTCATCTCAATTTGGAATGAGTACTATTCTAGATTATGCTACTTTCCTTGCAAAGGAGATTCACAATGATTTGGTGGGAATAGCAAGGGGAAAAGTGAACAAACCATTATGTTGGTATTCATTGCTTATGCATGTATGATTGCACAAGGGATTCACCTTCTTCTCCAAGGGTATGGAGCTAGAAACAACTAGGGATGGAGAAAGGAATCATGTGCAGTTGTGGAGTGTAGATATGACTTCAGAAGATATAGATGCCAGTTATGTGAGATTTGATAGATACTTTGCATCAAAGCTTAGGCTTCTTTTGAAAAGGGACAACCCCAAAATTCGATAAGCATTGTTAGAATTGGTCAGACCCAAGGACCATGCACAAGGACTATTGGTTAGTCATAACTGGGAGGATATAATCCCTTGCAATGTCTCAATAGTAATAAGAGTATATGGCTTTTTGGGAAAGCCTCATGTGCTACCTTTCCATATGCCCTTGAAAATAGGGATAGCTGAGCTACTATGGTAGATAAGCACTCTAGATTAGAGGGAATTGTCTAAGAAGGGTACCTTCTTTCTAATTGTTACTATAGTGCATGATTTTTTTTTTATAATGAAAGGGTGGAAGCACCCTAATTTTTTTTAGATAGATATAACATGGAAGAATGTCATGCTAGATTTACTAATCCTGAAGGATTTTATGACCTCTTAAGAGAGAGGGTGAAAGCTTCTCGCATAGTACAAAAAGTTTATTATACAAAGGATATAATCAAAAATGTTTTCACTTTGCAAGAACAAGAATTAAGGAAAGAAAAAAGGATAGTGTTTAGTAAGACTTTAGAATTCATTAATGCTTTTGACCCCCAGTATGACCCATTGAAAGATAAGAAATATTGGGGAGCTAAAATGCAAGCATTAATGAATAATTTTTCTATAATAATCCAAACCATGAATGAGAAGAAAGCCATATATGTTGAGACATCTCCAGACAAGGCTGCAAAGGTAAAAAGAAGGATTAGCAGCAAAAATGTGGTGGATCCTAGCCAGTATACTTTGTAGAGAAGGGCAAGTTATGTAATGATTCAAAGTGTGCAATAGGCTCCCCCTCAGTAGAGACCAAGGCCAAGAAGCCCACTTGCATCCAATGCTCCAAAAAGACAAAAGTTAGAGCAAGGGTCTTCTTCCCAAGTGGAACAATATTCGCTAAGCTTGTCTTCAATCAGAATTGATGATGAAACATCTCTGAGAGAACATCTTAGAAAAATTGGTGGAGATGGAGATGTGATTGTTACCTCCATAGATTTGGAGATTGGAGAGCCTCAAGAACCACCTACATCTTCCTTGTATTTAACTATTGTTGATTACCAAGGTAAGGAAATTGACCCTATAGTTGCCCAAGCCTCTGAGAAGTTTATTAATGATGAAAATTTTGTGAAGTCTAGAGCATTTGCACAATTTTTATGGAGGCTAAATATAGGAAATTTTGAGAAGACTTGTGAAGAAATAAATGTAGAACAACCTGATAAATCAGATTCTACTATTAAGGAGGAGGTAAAGTCTAAATTTTTGAAAGATTTTTCTCAATTTACAACTAAGGTCAGTAGGCAAGTAATTAAATAGTTAGGAGTCCTTATTTTTCCAGAATGGGATATAGTGAATGCCATGGTTTTTGATTCAATTAGGAAGCAAAAGGACATCCAATTTAAAACTAATGAAGAGGTATTATAGGCTCATAGAGGAGTCAAATTTAGTGATGACCACCAAGCCCTTGTTATTTGGTCAATTGAAGAAAGAGACAAGACCAAAATGTAGGAAATTTCCACTATAGAGCATATTGGTGCATTGAGAGTTTTCAGGGTTGGTGAGGTAGGCAGTAAGTAGATAATAGGGATGGCCTCATAAATGTTAAAATTTGGTAGTGTTGTATCTGGCCAGGAAGAAGATAGATTTTCCCAACTCAATGCTAGGTTTGAAGAAGTTTTGAAAGCATATGAGGAAAGGGGTATGCAGATACAGTCATTGGAAAATAAAGTATCTCAAATGGAGAAAGTCCTTGGGAAAAGAAAAGTAGGAGTATCTAGTAGATCCAGGATTATATACCCTCCTAGGCCACCTATTGAACCTTTCAAGTCCACTCCAATTATTGAGGTACTAGCTACCCCTAAAATGCCATAGTTCTGCACTGTAGAAGATTTGGAAGAAGAAAAGAATAAGTTGTATGCATTGCATGTAGAACTAAATAAGCAGTTTGAGGAGAAAATAATGTAGGGTATAATGTATTTAGTAGATAGGATTGAGTGGTAATCATTTTTTGATTTATTGGCAAAGATTTCATCCACCAGTGATGAACTAAAGAGAGATGAAGCTATATTCAAACCACTTGTGTAGAAGTGGACAGAAAGAAATGAAAATATCACTACTATGTGTATATCTGTCATCCAGCTGCCCTGTCATCAAATAGAAAAAATCTTTGACTTGTCAAATAAATTGCAAGGATTTGATGATAAGCAAAATTCTTTCCAAAAAAACCTAACTATTTTTTTTTTCAAGTATATTGCAGAAAAGTTTGATTTATTCCCTTGTGCATTAAAAAGTGTTGATAACGTGAAGGAAAAGGAGGAATGGAAAAGGGAGTTAGATGAGATTTCTTGTGAAAGGATAAATAAAATTATAAATGAAATTGGACACTTGTTATGGGCTATGAAAAATGAGGAGTTGGTTAAAGTGCAGATATTCTATAACTCCATCAGAAAAGAATTGGTTGATATGGAGGCAATTGCAAACACCCTAATAATTGTACAAAGAGAAGCCCTAAATTTTGATTGGCCAAAGGACACTACCTATAATAAGTGGAATTAATATTTTATGTCTACAGAATAGGTAGAAGGAGGTGATGAGGTGGAGGATGATGATAAAGAAGAGAGTACAAAAGTAGAAGCCATCTCTGCCACCGATGATAAAGACAACGAGGATCCTTAGGTAGCAGGAGATGACTCATCACTATCACATTTGATGGCCACCTATCCCAAAGAACTAGAGCACTAAAAGGAATCTAATCATAATATAATTTGTCTTTCCAAAGGGAATAATTGAAATGGGCCCACAAAGGAATGTTTGATGTACCAATCTTTATGTTATTCACAGTTTTGTCTTGTTGTGATGGGTGTACATAAAAATTTTTTAAGGACAACTATCAATTTGTCTCAGCCTAAAGCTTGTTACATCTCACACTATATAAGTGAGATTCTAGGGCTAGAGAAAGGGTCTAAATTCTATTTTTTCTAAGTGATATACTTAGTTTTTTTTTTGGTCCAATGTTTGGAGCAAGTTTATGATGTATTTTCCCTATTAGTTCTTGAGAATACATGAATAATAGAATGATCTCTGTGTTTCTTCCTAAGGTCATTCTAAGTTTACTGTAAATGTATACAATTTTCAAAGAAAATGAATAAAAATTATGAGTTTTCCCCATATCAGTTCTTTCTGAATTTTGTCTCCTTTTCATTACTTGGTTATCTTGATATTGTATGAGTAAAGGCTTATGCAATTGAATGCAATCCACTTAGGTTGTATATCTGTTGATCACTACTATTAGGTCAATGGATTAAGTAAAAGCTTTGATGAATTTGATAATGTTGCTGTAGTAGTGGAAAGGATTTTTGAATGATGAATTCTAATAAGAATTGCTAATAACATTTGTTGTAAGGCAACAAAATAGATCTAAGGATTTGTAGTAAACTCTGAACCCTAATGGATTAGGCACTGGTCAAATTGATTTAGCTGGAAGAGAAATGTGTCATAAATGGTTTTCAAATGTAGAATTATAATCAATTTTACTTTTATTTCCTGAAAATTTTCAAAGTTGGCTTGTACTTGTTTGCATGGAATGTGTTAGCTTCAGTTAGCCACTATTGCTAAGAACACGTGCAGATCTATAGAAGAATTCTAGCCAGATCTATTATATGGGATTTTTTTATCAAATTGTCAAGAATTATGCATGTATTTGAGGATTGAGATGAGAATCAAACTAAAACTAAAATAATTCTCATATAGTGTTTCCCAGTTTTGAATCGTCCCTGGGTATACCCACCCTGGTTTTGCAAAGCCTTAAGATTAGAAAACCACCTTTTGTTTTGTTGAAGTTGGGTCCAAATGGTTTGCACACATAATTGTTAATAGGAATTATCTGATCCTTAGTTTGTGTGAGTGATATCATTTTGGTATTGAACATTTTGTTTCTTAGTAGTTTTTCAAAACTCCAACAAAATGGTGACTCTGCTGGGGAGTTGTCCAACACATCTATGAAAAGTATTGCAATTTCTTTGGTTCTGTTGTGTACATGTGTGTCAAGTTTTCTAAGTTTTTCCCATGGTTATAAAGGAATATTTTAGTGACAAACCTTTAGAATTTAAAAAGAGAATAGCCCAACTACCACAGCGACACACTGACATATCTAGCTTATCCAAGTGTCTTATCTAATGAGCAAAGAGTTGCAATCTCTTGATCTCAGTGATTGGTCTATCTATGTCAGATATTTCTTTTTCTATTTGTGTGTTGTTTCCTTGGAGTCAAGAATAAGTGTCATTGTATATTTTCCCAAGAATAGGGTGGTGACTCAGTCAAGGTTTTGAAGCTAGTGCTTATTTTAACAAAAGGTGAATATGGCTGACAAGAGAAAGAACACAAGAGCTTACATGAGAGTCAATCCTGATGTAACAATGTCTACTGATTTACCCCAAGGTGGTAGGAAGAACCAAAATAATAAAAGGACATATCCAAATCCCACCTAGAAACCCATAGGTAATGTATCCTTCAATTCCTAGTATCAACTATCATTAGGGAGAGAGCCTTCTTCACTTAGTTCTGAATCCGAAACTACTAGACTCTTAGGAGGCATTTTCAATACCCCATTACAAGATGAGAGAGTTTTTTAGGACAAAGATGTGTCCATGGTAGGAATTACTTCATCAAGGCCAAATCTCATAGTAGATATGAACCATAGGCTAGGATTTAGGAGTTCATTTGATGATCCTTTTAATCCCAAAGAAGCCCCATGCGTGGAGCCCAATCTTATAGATCTTGATGATCTTGCTGATTCAAAGGCTACTTCTGTAGATCCTAAAGAAGTGCAATCTAAGATAGGATTTTAGAAGAAATGGATTGCTGAAGAAGAAGCTAAACACATTCATCTTGAAAAGGAGAAGGAGCAAGCCACCTTGGATGCCATAATAGAAAGGGATGCTTTGCTGAGAAGGATGGCTACTTTGAAGGAGTAGAATAAAAAGTTAGAAGAAAATACCACAACTCTCCATACTAAGATATTTGGAGATGTAGACAATTTTAGAGCTAAAGTTCAAGAACAAGAAAAATGCTTGAATCAAAGGCAAGAACCAGTTATTGCTCAAGTCCAAGCCTATAAACCTATTCAAGTGGACCCTGTAGAACCCACTACAAAAGCTATAGATAAAGGGAAAGGAAAAGCTATAGGAATCCAAATAAATGAACCTCAAGCTCTACCAAGAAAACCCATACAAAACTCCATGTAAAAATTAGATCTAGATCTGGAGGAGGCTAGAAAGGAGAAGGAAGATCTTGCAAAAGAACTTGAGAAGGTGGAAAATGAAGCTCAAGCTATAGAAACCAGGAGAAAAATCTAGTTCCTAAAGACTAATTCTACTTTAGCCTCATGGCCAAATTTATCCATTCCAGCTCCAACTTCTATAACTCCTACATCAGCTAGTGGTCCAATAATCTCAACTCAAGGAATATCCGAATCTGCCCCTACCTCATCATTCAATATTAGCACCCAAGTCCCCTTTTTCCAACCTCAACAATCCCAAGCTACTCCTCTAAACCAAGCTAACATAGCAAGTACCTCAAATTTTTTTGGTTTCCAGAAGAAACCTATATATCGGGAAAAGTATAGAAACATATCATTTGCTAGTATCCCTGGTGCTCCACATCCCATATCATTTGATTTAAGAGACAAAATGGTTAAGTTTTTTGGGAATAATGTTGTTACTAGTGAAGAAAATTTGAGAATTTTTATTGATATGTTAAATGATTATGAAGTTGAACATGAAGATATGGTAATGAAATTGTTTGTGCATTCACTAATTGAGGATGCAAGGGATTGGTTCAGGAGGCTACTTGATGACAACATCACCGCATGGAGTGACTTGGAGAAATTATTTAAGGAGTAATATGGAGACAACACTAATGTAAGATTCATGTTGAATGAATTCAATAACATCAAGAAAAACCCAAATGAGTCCACATTTGACTTCAATGTAAGATTCTAGAAAGGTATGTATAGACTATTTCAAGTTATGAGGTTGAATGAGGATGTCTGTCTCACAACATATTTCAATGCTTTTGATAGAAAAATGACTTATCAATTGAGGGATAAGGATCCCAAAACTTTAAGGGATGCCTATAAAGTTGCAATAAATATAGAGAATAATAGGAAGGCATCTAGAAAACTGGGTAGGAGGGATGATCCAAAGCTTTTTAATCCCAAGAAAAATAAAAAAAGGGAGGGTGATAAAACTCCTATAGGAAAAAAGCTAGAAGAACCTACAATAGTCCAGGCATTTGAATTGCTGAAGAAGATGAATCCCACCAATTTCAATAAGCCAAATGTTGCTAAGAAAATCCCTGTGAATAATAGCAATTTCATTAGGCAACCTAGAATGCAAAATTACCCTTACACCTCCCAGTGGAAAGATGGTAAGCCAGTCCCCAACTAGACACAAAATGTGAAGGATAAGGCTACCCTAGACCCCCTGCAAAGGAGCACCATAAATATGAATGATGATGTACCATGATACATTGTATGTCAATCACCTCATTCTTCTAAATATTGTGTTGTTTCTCAGTCATTTGCCTAAGATCAAGGTGTGCAACTTGAAGAAGAAAGTGAAGAGAAAAGCCATGATGATATAAGTTGCAATATGGTGAGCATGTGTGATGACTTTATAGATTCTAATTCTGAGGAACCTAAAAATGATATTACCAGTCAGAGAATTACTTATCATTTACATCATCAGCAAGTGCTTTTAGATGATGAAGGTTATGATGTAGATAAGATATGTGTTACATCTTCTGATGTAGGTCACACAAGCTTAAGAATGTCCTCCAAAGAGGAAATTGATAGAATCACAGTAGAAATGATTTCCCATGTCCATAGTGACTACAAATTGACAAATAGAATAGTAAATAATGATGTAGGAAAGCCATCCAGTGTATTCATCAAAGACATTACCCATAAGATGAATGATGAAAGTAAAAAGATCAATATAGATGTGTGTAAGATCAAAGACAACAAGGTTAAGAAGTGGGAACCAATAAAAATGGTTCAATTTCAAATGAATGAAACAAAAAAACTAGTTGTGCGTGGAAAGAAGTTAGGACCTGATACTATCAAGCAAATAGTGGTGCCTATTGTTCAAAAGACTTCAACTCCAGGTATTCTTGTAAAACCCACTATTGTTGAACCTATTGATATGATATCCATGTTGTCCCAAATAACTATAAAAGTACCTTTGTCTGAACTTCTTAGAATTGAAGAACATAAAATTAAGGCTTTATCATGGTGGGAAGGGATAGGAAACAATAATACTATTGTAGAACAAACTGTTATCCCACAAACCCCATTAGTGGTAGAGGATAGTGGTATCATATCCCAAATTCCCCAAATATTTTTAGATGATTCCTCAATGGCCTTTATAGAAGATATTGACCCATTTTTCCTCAGTCTGATCATAAAAGGGAAGACCCTAAAAATTTTCATGATAGACTCAAGAGCTTCTAACACCATAATGTCTTTCAAAGTAATGGAAGCATTAGGGTTGAAAGTGGACACCAAGTAGGGTAGATGCAGAGGAATGGATGCTAGGGAAGTCCCAGTCATAGGCACCATAAATGCTTTACCATTCAAATTAGCTACATATTCTGAAGTAGAGTTAACCATGTCTGTCGTTGTAGTGGATATACCTCCACACTATGGAATGTTGCTCTCCAGAAAATGGAGTACTGCTATGGGGGGTAGCCTGCAATGTGATTTGACTTATAAAACTTTTCATATTGGAGATAAAGCTATCAAGGTAAACAAAGAGCCTAGGGTCAGTCACATTTTAGGGGAAGAAATTGACAAAGACTCCACTTGTTTCTTGGACACTGGTGTCAATGCTTTCAAAGCTGAATTGATTATTCAAGAAGTTGAGAATTTGCCTGCCATAATTGAACATGAAGTTGAATGTTGCACAAACTCAGCAATATTATGGATGATGTATTTTGATGGGGCTAGTTCTAAAGAGGGTGCTGGGGCAGGGGTAGTTTTTGTTTCCCCTAAGAAAATTACTTTTAGATACTCATTCACCTTGAAGCTTTCTTGTACAAATAATATAGTAGAGTATGAAGCCTTGTTGCTAGGATTGAAAGTTGCTACACATCATGGAATCAAGAAATTGCATGTAATAGGTGATTCTGAACTAGTTATCTCCTAGATAAAAGAAACCTTTGCATCTAAGAACAAGATATTAAAGAAGTACAAAAATATTGTTTGGAACTAGATAGAATATTTTGATGCATTTGGTACCTCATGGAGATATAGGACTCAAAATAAAATGGCATATTTATTAGCAAATGTAGAAATCAAACCTAAGGAGATATCATTTGCAGGAATCTCTCAAATTGAGGTACAAAATAGACCTTCTATACCTCATAACATTGAAAGTTGGCAAGTATTTGAAGATGAAAAAGACATTATAAAATTTTTGTTAAATGAAGACAAGTACCATGGTTAGGAAATGGATTGCAGTGATTTAATTGAAACCATAGATGGTAAGGAAACCATTTTTGGCCAGGAGATTATGCAGTTGAAAACCAACAAGATGCCTAAGGGGTTAGTGGTTTTGGAAATTATTTTTGATAATCAGGATAGAGTCAAACCAAGAGTTAAGGATCCCAAGCCTCGGGAATCAAAAGAGATAAACCTTGGTATTGACGAGGCTCTAAAAAAGGCTTATATCAGCCAAAACTTTCTTGTTGAAATCAAAAAATTAATAATTGACTTTCTTAGGAAGTATAGACGTGTTTTTGCATGGTCATATGATGACCTTAAGGCTTATAGGAAAGATTTTTTCCAACATGTCATACCACTAAAAGATAATGTAAAAGCTTTTAGATAGAAACAAAGACCTATAAACCCTACCCTAGCTCCCAAAATGCATGAAGAGTTGATGATACTAAGGGATGGGGGGATAATCAAACCAATTAGAAATTCCACCTGGGTTTCAAATTTGGTACTTGTTAGAGAGAAAAATGGAGACATAAGATTATGTGTGGATTTCAGGAATTTGAACATTGCATCCTTGAAGGATAATTATGGATTACCAAATATGGAAGCCATGTTGCAACAAGTAACTGGTTCTAAATTAATTTCTATGATGGGTGGTTTCTCAGCGTAGAATCAAGTTCTAGTAAAGGAAAATGAACAATTTAAGACAACCTTCACAACCCCATGGGGAACTTATGTATATGTAAGGATGCCATTTGGCTTGATTAATGTAGGAGCTACTTTCCAAAGAGCTATGGATGTGGCATTTCATGATTATATCAAAAAATTTATGGTTGTATACCAAGATGATCTTACAACCTATTCCAAGAAGGCTAAGAATCACTATAGACATTTGGAGAATTTTTTTATCAAAGCTCTAAACTATAGAGTATCCTTGAACCCAAAGAAATGTGCATTTAGGGTGACAGAAGGCAGATTACTAGGACATATATTGTCTAAAGATGGGGTGAAAATAGATCTTGAGAGAGTGGCAGCCATTGATAAGGTGCCTAAGCCCAAAAATGTAAAAGGAATTCAATCCTTCTTTGGCCAAGTTAACTTTCTTAGAAGGTTTGTTACAAATTTTTCTGTAATTAGTAGACCTATCTCAAAGATGCTCAAGAAGGGAGCTACTATAGATTGGAATGGTGAGCCTTCACAAGCATTCCAAGATATTAAAACTACAATAAAAAATGCCCCAGTCCTTAGAACACCAGATTATAGAAAGCCTATGCATATTTTTTCTTTTGCATCCTTTCACAATGTAGCCGCAGTCTTGTTGCAGAAAAATGAAGAAGGATATGAACAAACCATTTCTTTTTTTAGTAAGTCACTGCAGCCTGTTGAATTGAAATATGAGATAAATGAAAAAAATGCATATGCTTTAGTAAAGGCTATAAAAACTTTTAGATGCTACCTAGTAGGTGCTATTGTTAGTGCCTTTGTACCTACTACTGTAGTGAAAGATATATTTTCTTAATAGGAAGTATCAGGTAGAAGGTGTAGATGGATCAACAAGATCCAAGAATTTAATATTGAAATATAGACAACTAATTTGGTAATAGATCAAGGTTTGGCTAAACTCATGGTTGAATCTAATTTGGATGCTAATAAGATAAATGTGGTAGTTGATGACCTCAGATCTAACTTATGTGACATGGATCATTGTGATTGGTACACTAATGTTATATATTACTTGCAACACATGGAAGCTCCTCCCCATTTGCCTAAAAATGAAAAGAGGAGTACTAAATTACAAGCCATCAGATACATAATTGTCTAGGGTAGTTTGTGGTGGAGAAATTTTGAGGGAGTATTGCTAAAATGTATTGATCAAGAAAAGGAAAAAGAAATCTTAAAATGAAATGCATGCTGGAGTTTGTGGAGGACACTATATGGACAAGACCACTACACATAAAGTCATGAGGGTTGGGTTTTGGTGGCCCTCTATTTTCAAGGATGCTCAAATTATGATTAGGAAATGTGACCCTTGTTAGAGGTTTGCTGGAAAACTGAAGTTCTCAGGTAATACGCCATTGAAGCTAGTGGAGGTCCAAACACCCTTTCAATAATGGGGTATGGATTTCATAGGAGAGATTTCCCCCAAGTCTAGTACTAGCTATTCTTGGATTCTAGTGGCTACTGACTACTTTATAAAGTGGGTAGAGGCTATCCCCACCAGAAATGCAATAAGTAAAGTTATCACTAATTTCCTACTGAATAATATTATTTCTAGATTTGGTTGTCCTCAGAAAATTGTAACAGACAATGCAATGTGCTTTAGGTCTAAGGAATTCATTAGATTTTGTGATAAATATGGAATAACAAGATCATCATCTTCTCCTTATCATCCACAAGGAAATGGACAAGTTGAATCCAAAAATAAGAGCCTATTAAAGGTTATTAAGAGAACCTTGGATGATAACAAGAAAGCATGGAATTCTAAATTGCAATTAGCCATATGGGCTGATAGAGTGATTGTAAAAAAGGCCATTAGTGTGGCACCATTTGATATGGTGTATGGAATTCAAGCAAGAATGCTTTAGAACAGCTTGATAGGACTCTACAAATTACATTTAGTTATATGATGAAGATACTATAGATGAAATGCAAGAAAGGATGGATGAACTGGTGGGATTGACAGAAACCAGAAGAGAAGCATCTCTTAAGAACCAAAAATTGCAAGTTCAAGTTAAGACACTCTATGATAAAATAACGGTAAGTAGGAAGTTTGAAGATGGAGATCTAGTCTTAATGTGGAATGCCAAAATTGAGGATAAAGGAAAACATGAAAAATTTGATCCTATCTAGTTAGGCCCTTATTTGATTGAAACTACTTCGGGTGAGGATTCTTATGTTCTCAAAGATCTATTAGATAGTATTCTTGAACTGCCAGTTCATGGATAGTTCTTGAAGAGGTATTTTTCTTGAAAAATACTTATTTTCTCCATGAACAATAGTCTATGTTTCCTTGTACATTATGTATAATCATTTTGTCTTTTGTATAGTCCCTGTATATTTTTTTGTCCTGCATTCTTGCTCTCTCTAAGTTGTCATAGTTTTTAAGGTCAACCTTGTGGTCTTCTTCTCCTAGGGATTCTGAGCCCTCATATGAATCTTGCTTATTCATTGTCCCAGATAGAGCCACTGTTGGCCTGGTTTTTCACCACCCTTGTTTTGTTGTATTCAGCAGTGAAAAACCCTAATTGTGCACTCCAAGTATTTTAAAATTTGGTAAATAAACCCTAGGAAAAAAATTCATCAAATAACTTTGTGCCTTGCCTTGTTTGGCCTTAGCCTGTGAAAACCTCAAAAAGTATCTTTTTAAATAAGTTTTGGTAGGACATTTTTATCCTAAAAGTTTATTTACGAAAAAGTGACCTTTTTAATCTTTTGATAAACCCTATAAAGCTTTCCTAAACTACATTATTTTATTTTTAAAAAGTCGTATGTAATAGAAAACTTTGTGTGATCATTGATCATGATCAGATCAATGGCCATCACATTCCTACAATTTGAAGCTGCAAGGTCTTTAAATATTGTGGGGAAGTGCCTTTTCAACACATAGCTCCTGATGACGATTCAACTTTAGTGCACTAAAAAAAGTTGGTGGCTGTCAGAGTTAGTTAGAACTTTTTCAGAACTGTCAATGTTCCTCGCGCATGTTTTAAAATCCATGTGATATCATTGGCCCATTATTTAATAAAGGTATTATTTTATAGCTCAGTGTTCCTGATCATTGATCTTGTCAAGGATCAAAGGCCAGTACATGCCTTCATTTTGAAGTTTCATGAGAGATAAATAATGTGAGCAAGTAATTTTTTTGACATATGGCAAGGTGGGGTCAAGAATTTCTAACTATATACTACAAGATGCCACACTATAAAATGATCGCTGACATGTATTGCCAGATGTGTCACCACAAAGGTTTATTTTCCAAATGGAAATGAATCCTTGTTAGCCATAGATCTTTCAAAGATCGAGGGTTAGTGAAATCCCACATTATGAAGCTACTAGTCAGAAAAAAAATGTGGGTATGCACCTTTGTGACATGTGTCATAGTGGGGCCAATGTATGGAAGAACACTCAGTTACACCATGTAGTTTTCCACTTGTGCTTAGCTAGAAACACTTATGATGTGGGCATAGAAAGTTTCAAAAATTAATGCAATGGTCAGGTGAGTCAGAGCATGTGGATTGAAAGTAGTCACTTCATTGGCCCAAGTGGATGATGTGAGTATAAAATGCATAATTATTTCGCACTGTTGATCTTTCCCTGATCAATGAGGGGTTCTTGCCCACATTAAGAACTTGAGTGAAGTTTAAACAAAGTAGGAATGTGCCATGCAGACACGTGTCCATGATGACATCTAAAATTTTAACTCAAAATCTTTGCAGGGTATAAACACTACCACCATTGATCTTTTGAAGATTGACAACTAGCGCAAGCCCACAATTTGAGGATGCTCATCAGATAAGAAAAGTGGGAATGTGCTAGCTTGACACGTGGAAAAGATGACATCAAGCGCCTGCTTGCTCAGAGGAATATTTGGGACCCGATTTTGTGGAATGTTTTTAGAAGGTGCAAACTCATATGAAGGTTTCCTATTGGTTAGTATAGCTGACTGGACTTTGTTCAAATGTAAATTGATCTTATCATTGATCTTTTCTTGATCAATGAGTAGCACTTCCTCACAATTCTGAGGTGTAGGAATTTTAAGTAATGCGAGAAAGTAGGCACAATGGGACAAATACTTAAAGGGAATGCTGAGTCATGCCATGTTGGAAAGGTCAAATTAAGTAAAGTGTGCTCATTGGTAGAATGTGATAGGTATGCCAATTTGAAAGCAGTAATGTCATGGGCACTAAAAGTTTAAATACCACAATCAAATCTGTCAGAGCATGTTGTAAAAGGATCATATTTGATTGGTTAAGGTAGCTGAGTTGGCCATCAAAGAAATGGATTTTGGTCCATCATCAATCCAGGAAATATTGATGAATAATGCATTCCCACAATAAGAAGTTGCAGGAATTTTAAGTAATGTGGGCATGTGCCCTTTTGACACATGGCTTGGGGCTTGAAATTTTTTAAGGAATTTTTCTTTTGAAATGAAGTCATCCAATCTTTGAGAGATCAACAGGTTAGATTCAAATTTGAAATATAACACAAAACTAATGATTACAAGAATTAATATGACCCAAAGTTTCCATCGTGTGACCTCAATGCACTAGTATAATATAAAAAATTGCCATTATTAAAGCACACAATCATAGATTTTCTCAGAGTGAAAATGATTTCTAGAGCAAGGGCATAGAATTTCTCAAGGGTTTCAATGAATTTCTAGAGAAAATTACAGAGAAAGAAGGGAAAATTTAGTGGGTAAGTAATCTGTAACCTGTAAAAATTAACAATTTGCTATTGTAAGAGTGTGAATTTTTAAAATGCCTCCATCAAAGGAATTTTTTGGGCAAACTGATTATTTAAAAAGGGTTGTGCATGATGATTTCCTAGAATAATTTCCCTTATTAGTAAATGAAATAACTAAAGGAAGGGAGCTCATTCCTAAGAACCCTAGGGTAGTTGTGGCTAAGGGTTTCTATGATAGGGTAAACTGGGTAAGAGATGCCCAAGTCTCTATCGCGGGTTTGCAATTGTTCAAGAAATGTTTCTCAAAATAGAATTAAATACCCACATAAGCAATGTCTGGGAATTCAACATTGGAAAATTAATAGTCCCTTCAGTTTTCTTTGATAGTGATCTATTGACTAACCTGGCAAAGAAATATGATCCTATTATGGGATGGGTGAAAAATCATTCTAGAATCAATCTTTTTAAGGTTTTCCCTGAGCTATTCAGTGAAGTTTTCAACCTTAGTCCTAACTACATTGTACATGAAAGCATTTATATGGATGATTTATAAGCAAGATATGATGCATAAAGAATATACTTGAGGATAGGGCCATTGCAAGAGCATGCTACTAAAGTTGGACCTTGTTTGTGATTACTACTAACACACCCGAGCTATTATTGAAAAGACATTTTAACCCTAGGGCTCAGGCATTATATACTTCTCTTTGTAAAAATTTTGGGATGGATGAAGCTGAGCAGATCCTAGGCTCAATTGTTCTCATAAAGGCTCAAACTGTTCAATTTGGAATGAGTACTATTCGATATTTTGCTACTTTCCTTGCAAAGGAGATTCATGATGGTTTGGTGGGAATAGCAAGGGGAAAAGTGAACAAACCATTCTGTTGGTATACATTGCTTATGTGTGTATACTTGTACAAGGGATTCACCTTCTTCTCCAAGGGTATGGAGCTAGAAACAACCAGGGATGGACAAAGAAATCTAGTATAGTTGTGGAGTGTAGATATGACTTCAAAAGCTACAGATGCTAGTTATGTGAGATTTGATAGATACTTTGCATCAAAGCTTAGGCTACTTTTGAAAGGGGATAGCCCCATAATTCCACAAGCATTGTTAGAATTGGTCAGACCCAAGGACCATACAGAAGGATTGTTGGTTAGTCATAACTAGAGGGATATAATCCCTTACAATGTCTCAACAATAATAAGAGTATATGGATTTTTAGGAAAGCCTCATGTGCTATCTTTCCATGTGCCCTTGAAGATAGGGATAGTTGAGCTCTTATGGAAAATAAGCACTATAGATGAGAGGGAATTGTCTAAGAAGGGTACCTTCTTTCCAATTGTTACTATAGTGCATGATTTTTTTTTTGTCATGAAAGGATGGAAGAACCTTAATTTGTTTTTAGATAGATATAACATGGTAGAATCTCATGCCAAATTTACTGATCCTGAAGGATTCTATGACCTCTTAAGAGAGAGGGTGAAAGCTTCTCGCATAGTACAACAAGTTTATTATCCAAAGGATATAATCCAAAATGCTTTCACTTTGCAAGAATAGGAATTGAGGAAAGAAAAATAGATAGTGTTCAGTAAGAATTAGAATTTATTAATGCTTTTGACCCCCAGTATGACCCATTGAAAGATAAGAAATACTAGGGAGCTAAAATGCAAGCATTAATGAATAATTTTTCTATAATAATCCAAACCATGAATGAGAAGAAAGCCATATATGTTGACACATATCTAGACAAGGTTGCAAAGGTAGAAAGAAGGATAAGAAGCAAAAATGTGGTGGCTCCTGGGTAGTGTACTTTGTAGAGAAGGGAAGGTTATGTAATGATTCAAAGTGTGCAACAAGCTCCCCCTCAATAGAGACCAAGGCCAGGAAGCCCACCTGCATCCAATGCTCCAAAAAGATAAAAGTTAGAGCAAGGGTCTTCTTCCCAAGTGGAAAAATATTCCCCAAGCAAGTCTCCAATTAGAATTGATGATGCAACATCTCTAAGAGAATAGCTTAGACAAATTGGTGAAGAGGGAGATGTGATTGTTACGTCCACAGATTTGGAGATTGTAGAGCCTCAAGAACCACCTAAACCTTCCTTGGATTTAACTATTTCTGATAACTAAGGTAAGGAAATTGACCCTATAGTTGCCCAAGCCTCTGAGAGGTTTATTAATGATTAAAATTTTGTGAAGTCTAGAGCATTTGCACAATTTTAATGGAGGCTAAATATAGGAAATTTTGAGAAGACTTGTGAAAAAATAAAGGTAGAACAACCTGATAAATTAGATTTTTCTATGGAGGAGGTAGAGTCTAAATTTTTGAAAGATTTTGCTCAATTTACCCCTGAGGTCAGTAGGCAAGTAATTAAACAGTCAGGAGTCCTTATTTTACCAGAATGGGATATAGTGAATGCCATGGTTTTTGATTCAGTTAGGAAGCAAAAGCACATCCAATTTAAAATTGAAGAAGAGGTATTATAGGCTCATAGAGGAGCCAAATTTAGTGATGACCACAAGCCCTTGTTATTTGGTCAATTGAAGAAAGAGACAAGACCAAAATGGAGGAAATTTCCACTATAGAGCATACTAGTGCATTGATAGTTTTTAGGGTTGGTGAGGTAGGTAGTAAGTAGATAATAGGGATGGCCTCATAAATGTTAAAATTTGGTAGTGTTGTATCTGGCCAGGAAGAAGATAGATTTTCCTAACTCAATGCTAGGTTTGAAGAAGTTCTGAAAGCATATGAGGAAAGGGGTATGCATATACAATCATTGGAAAATAAAGTATGTCAAATGGAGAAGGTCCTTGGGAAAAGAAAAGTAGGATAATCTAGCAAACCCAAGATTGTATACCCTCCTAGGCCACCTATTGAACCTTTCAAGTCCACTCCAATTATTGAGGTACCAGATGCCCCTGAAAGGCCATAGTTCTCCATTGTAGAAGATTTTGAAGAAGAAAAGAATAAGTTGTATGCATTGCATGTAGAACTAAATAATCAGTTCGAGGAGAAAATAAGGCAGGGTATAATGTATTTAGTAGATAGAATTGAGTGGTCATCATGTTTTTATTTATTGGCAAAGATTGCATCCATCAAGGATGAACTGAAGAGAGATGAAGCTATATTTAGACCCCTTGTGCAGATGTGGACATAAAGAAATGAAGATATCACTACTATGTGTATATCTGTCATCTAGTTTCCCTATCATCAAATAGAAAAAATCTTTGACTTCTTGAATAAATTGCAAGGATTTGATGATAAGAAAAATTCTTTTCAAAAAAACCTAACTATTTGTATTTTCAAGAATATTGTAGAAAATTTTGATTTATTCCCTTGTGCATTAAAAATTGTTGATAAAGTGAAGGAAAAGGAGGAATGGAAAAGGGAGTTAGATGAGATATTTTGTGAAGGGATGAATAAAGTTATAAATGAAACTAGACACTTGTTATGGGCTATGACAAATGAAGAGTTGGTTAAAGTAAAGATATTCTATAACTCCATTAGAAAAGAATTGGTTGATATGGAGGCAATTGCAAACTCCCTGATAACTATACAAAGAGAAGCCCTAAATTTTGATTGGCTAGAGGACACTACCTATAATAAGTGGAAGGAAGATTTTATGTCTATAGAATAGATAGAAGGAGGTGATGAGGTGGATGATGATGATAAAGAAGAGAGTACAAAAGGAGAAGCCACCTCTACCACTAATGATAAAGACAAAGAGGATCCTCACGTAGGAGGAGATGACTCATCTCTGTCACATTTGATGGCCACCTATCCTAAGGAACCAGAGCACTAAAAATAATTCGATCATAATATATTTTGTTCTTCAAAAGAGAATAACATAAATGGGCCCACAAAGGAATGTTTGATGTACCAATCTTTCTGTTATTCACAATTTTGTCTTGTTGTGATGGGTGTATGTAAAACCTTTTGAAGGACACCTATCAATTTCTCTCAACCTAAAGCTTGTTGCATCTCACATTAAATAAGTGAGATTCCAGGGCTAGAGAAAGGGTCCGAATTCTTTTTTTTCTAAGTGATATACTTAGTCTATTTTGGTCCAATGTTTGGAGTAAGTTTATGATGTATTTTCTCTATTAGTTCCTGAGAATACATGAACGATAGAATGATATTTGTGTTTGTTCCTAAGGTTATTTTGAGTTTACTGTAAATGTATACAATTTTCAAAGAAAATGAATACAAATTATGAGCTGTCCCCATATCAGTTCTTTCTGAATTTTGTCTCCTTTTCATTACTTGGTTATCTTGATATTGTATGAGTAAAGGCTTATGCAATTGAATGTAATCTAGTTAGGTTGTATATTTGTTCATCACTGCTATTAGTTCAATGGATTAAGTAAAAGCTTTGATGAATTTGATAAGGTTTCTATAGTAGTGGAAAGGATTTTTGAATGATGAATTTTGCTAAGAATTGTTGATAACATTTGGTGTAAGGCAACAAATTAGATCTAAGAATTTGTAGTAGACTCTAAACCCCAATGGATTAGGCACTGGTCAAATTGATTTAGCTGGAAGATAAATGTGTCATAAATGGTTTTCAAATGCAGAATTATAATAAATTTTACTTTTATTTCCTTAAGATTTTCAAATTTGGCCTGTACTTGTTTGCATGGAATGTTTTAGCTTCAGTTAGCCACTATTGTTGAGAACACATGCAGATCTATAGAAGAATTTTGGCTAGATATGTTATATGGGATGTGTTTATCAAATTGTCAAGAATTATGGATGTATTTGAGGATTTGAGATGAGAATCAGAATGAAACTAAAATAATTCTCATACAGTGTTTCCCAATCTCCAATCTTCCTTGGGTATACCCACCCTAGTTTTGTAGAGCCTTAAGAGTAGAAAATCACCTTTTGTTTTGTTGAATTTGGGTTCAAATGGTTTGTGCACATAATTGTTAGTAGGAATTGGCTGATCTTTAGATTGTGTGAGTGATAGCATTTTGGTATTGAGCATTTTTTTGCTTAGTAGTTTTTCAAAACTCCAACATAGTTTACTATCATATCTTTTTGAAATCTGATTTTTTTTGTGGAGAGTTTGCTATTTGAAAAGAAGCTATGTAATTCCTTCACAGAGGGAGAATACTACATTAGAGAAGTTTGTGGCATAAAATCCAAGAAGGAGAAATGTTATATCAAGAAAAGACTTGTTTTCAAGTTTCATTATGCTATGACATGTTGTGTTGCCATCAATACCAAAGAGGGAGATTGTTGGATACAATTGATCAATTGTGTGTTGTGGTTGATGTTAGAAAAATGTCATATCCCTTAGCAGATAGAGTCTACTAAGCTCAATTGGTCAGCAAAGGAAATTCTAGAGTCTACTGAGTGTTTCTGGAAGTTACTCTATGAAAACAGTGTCTACCAAGCTCACTCAGGCATTGAAGGATTTTGTGGTAGAAGTCAGTAGTAATCGAGCTCACAAGGTTACCAAAGGAAAGTCAATGTTTACTGAGTTCACTCAATCTCCAAAAGATTTTATGGAGTTTGTAGTATTCATCGAGCTTTAGTTGGTTAACACTAGAAATTAGTTCTAGAGTAGTGTTTACCGAGCAGGGTCAGCCAATAAAGGATTTCATTGTTTTGGGAAAGAAAGCTTAATTTTTTTTTATGTAATGATTGTAGCTAACTAAGGTAATAATTATTGATAAATGTAACTTGTAAATGAGTCAACTTGACAATTTGTAAGGTATAAATAAAAGGTCAAGTGTGAATTCTAGAGAGTAATGAATGAGCATGCAAGTGTATTGTGTGAAGAGGAAAGTGTGAGAAAATTTTGAAGAAGGATTAGATATCTTTGAGGAGAAAAAAAGTTGTATTTTATCAGAGAGGATCTAGTGAAGTAGAACAAAGATCTATATCAGTAATTCAGTTGCATCTCATTCAGGTCAATTCATTATTACTTTGTTACCATTGTAGCAACGATTCCTAAATCTCTTAATAGAGTTGGTTTAACAACTATTTTTTAAATCCTCTAACAAAGTGACAGTTCTATTGAATTTTTCTAAAGTCCTCTAGCAAGGCCACTCCTAATAGTGTGATTAAATCCTCCAACAATGTCACACCTAACAATGTATTTTGTAACCTTTAACAGAGTTGGCTCCTAACAAGTCTCACTTCAGAAGAGTGAAAATCAGTAGTTAGTTACTTGGTGGTTTTTCCCATATTGGGTTTCCATGTTAAAACTAGTGTCTCTTATGTTCATGTTATTTCTTTTATGCATGCATGTTAAATCTTTGTGAATGCTCAAAGATTAGTAATAAGTTAACATACAATACATCTACCAAGTTACAACATTTTTTTGTATGACTACCAAGTGAGAAGAGTAACTAGTTTTATAAGACATCTAAGGAATCTATGGATTTGTTTTGTAGTAACTAATTCACCCCCCCTCTCAATTACTCCATCTATATTTTTAACACGACCATGGTTGATCCATATTGTCACCTAATGCTTCCCTTAATCTAATTGGTTGCATGTATTACATAGGGATTTTTAATATGACTTCCTCCTTATTCCTTATAATCAAAATTATGAATATGTTGAACCAAACATTGTTTACATCAAAGTTTGTGCCATTACAAACAACTATATCATAAATTTTTCACTCGACATCCAAAGGCTCTGATGCTTGGAATTCACTATGCTCTTTATGTTGTAACTCAGCTTCTAAATAGCTCGACACTCATTATTTACTCAGCACCAAATTCACTCGGTACATACTACTTACTCAGCTCCTTCTATTGGCTTAGCACCTAAATGACTCAACATGCATTGACTGCTTGACACCTACTAGAGCTCAACACATGATTTCATATTGCTTGACACTTATGCTCAACATTCTTTGATCACTTAACTTGCAATGGTTACTCGACTCACTCTGATCACTTGACATGCACTCTACACTTGGCTTGCACTATTCTTTGCTAAATGATGGCTAAGTATTTTTTCACTACTTTATTAAAACCAATATGAGATTAACAACTTATATAGAAGGAAATTATCTAGATCATATGTTTAAGAAAAAATGACTTTTAGATAGAAATACTCTAATATAGTCATTCTGATAAGTCATCTTGAAAGGTGACACAAATTTTTACTTTTACCCTCATCTCTATACCTCGTTAAATAGGCAATTCTTGCTTTACCATTTTCCATCATCACCATAGATTTTAGGGTTTATGATTAGGTTCAATTCAATTCACTATATCTGTCCATCTTCTTGATCATCCTCTAGAAACATCTCTAGAAGTTGTCTGTTAGGTATTTGCTTAATCATCACCTTGAATTTAATGATCCAAGTAATAAATCTTATCTTAAAAATGGTTTAAATCTCCCAAGAAATCAAATACATCTTCTGAGAATCATGATTTCCTCAAATTCATCTTCAACAATTTTACTCAACAGACACTATGCTTTGACACTTGATCATCACTTAACACTTGATGAATGTAAGAATTTCTAGCTTAGCATCAACTAGTTTTCTCAGTTGACACTAGATGCTCGAACAAGACTAAATTTTCTTGATACTAACTATAGCTCAATTACCACCAGCATCACTTAACATTCCTTTTCCATTTACTCTATTGCTCAACTTGGCATCACTTTCTTGGCTTAAGCAATCACTTTGCTTTATCAAAGTCTATCTAATAAAATGTATGTTATAGCTTCCTTTTCATAACTCAACCTTTCCTCTAGGTGCTATTGTTATGAGAAATTTCTCTAACCCTCCTTATCAATCAAATAGAATGACATCTAAATTAGGTAGGAATATGTCTCATCAAATAGATTTGATATCAATGACAAAACAATAATTGTTCCAATTGTAAGTTTCCAACATAGTGATGTTACTAAAAGAAAAATATGAAGCCTTTCAAAATTTCAAGTGGTATCTAGCTAGAATTAAAAAATAAATAGAAAAAAATATAAAATGTCTAAGGTGAGATAGAGGAGGTGAATTCATCTCTAATGAATTGAAAGAGTTTTCTAATGAAAGAGGGATTAGAAGACAAGTATTTGCATCTAGTACACCTTAGAAAAATGACATAGAAAAAATAAGAAATAGATCCACCATGGATTGTGCAAGAACATTGATGATGTATAAAAATGTTGGAATCAAATATTGGAACTAAGCAATCATCACAACAGTTCATACCTTAAACTAAGGTCAACTAAAGAAAGGCATAAATCAAACACCTTATATATTATGATATGGCTATAAACCTAATGTCTATTAATTCAAAGTATTTGGAAGAAAATATTATATCTTGAAAGAGGCAAGGAAAGGAGAGTTTGATTTAAAAAGTGATGAAGGAATATTTCTTGGCTACTCTAACAAGAGAAAAAGAATACAAATGTTTGAATCTTGCTACTCACAAGGTTATAGAAAGTGTACATGTGAAAATTGATCAATTTTTTAGAAAAGAGTGAGGAACAAAGTATAAAGGAACTTGAGGGCTACATAAAATTTGTTTACTATGAGCCTAAGACTTTACCCAAGTTACAAGAAAATGTGGTCGAGAAACAACATGCTATACCACCCGAGTCACCTAAGCCTATTGTGCAAACTAATTTGCAGCCTATACAACTTGAGTAATAGATAGTTCAAACTAAGTTTGAGATAGTGGAACGCAAGAAAAGATTAGAGGATCATAGTCATTGAACATGGTGAGCCAAGTGAAACAAGTCCAAAATATAGAAGGAAGGAACCTATACTTTCTAAGTATATCATAAGGCATCATCCACTTGATCAAATAATTAGTGATCAGATAGGAGGCATACTAACAAGGAACAAACTTAAATATACATGTCTTCTTAGTGAATTTGAGCCTAGAACTATAAAATATGCTTTGAATAATGAAAGTTGGATAGAGGGAATGAATGAAGAAATTGAGCAAATTGGAAGGAATAATACCTAGACTCTTGTTCCTAGATCTTAAGGAGAAAAATGTAATTGGTAAAAAATGGGTTTTTAAGAAACAAATTGAATGAAAAATGTGAAGTATTAAGGAACAATGAAATGCCAGTGTGTAAAGGATATGCTCAAGAAGGACGTATAGACTATGGAGAAACATTTTCTCTTGTTGCTAGACTTGAAGGAGTCAAGACACTACTTGCTAATATTGCACATAAAGGATTCAAAGTGTATCAAATGGATATAAAATCAATCTTCTTAAATGAAGTTCTTGAGGAAGAATTCAACATTTATCAACTTGAAGGTTTCATTGATCTAAATAAAAGAGACACGCTCTGCAAATTGCACAAAGATTTATATGGTCTAAAAAAAGCTCCTAGAGCATGGTATGAAAGGATACATGGATATATAGTAAGGATTGGTTTTCAAAGAACAAATGATAATAGTAATTTTTATATGAAAGAAGGACAATGGAACAAACTATTGCTAGTAGAAATATTTGTAGATGATATTTTATTTACAAGACATGATAACTTATGTAAACCATTCCTTGAAGAAATGAGGAAAGAATTTAAAATGTCAATGTTTGGAGAGATAAAATTCTTTTTTGGTTTACAAGTTCATCATATGAAGAGTGACATCTACATTACTCAATCAAAGTACATCATGGCTCGATATTGAAGATATTTGAAATGGAAGATTCTAAACTAGTTGGAACAACTATGTCTACTTGACATAAATAATCCAAGAATGATGATTCAAGGGAGGTAAATTAGACTACCTACATATCTGTGATTGGGAAACTTTAGTATGTGGTACACACAAGACTTGATATTGCATTAGCAATTGGTATAGTTACAAGGTTTTTTGCAAATCTTAAAGAAAATCATATGATGATAGTCAAAAGAATTCTAAGATATCTAAAAGACACTGAAGACTATGGTTTACGGTAAAATAAAGGAGGAAACCTTGAGTTTAAATCCTTTACAAATGTAGATTTGGCTAAAAGCATCAATGAGAGGAAAACATCAATGGAGGAGAATTATTTCTTAGAAAGAGGTTACTATCATGGATGGACAAGAAGAAAAATTTCATCTCTCAGTGTATAATAGACACAAAATATGTTGTTCTAGTAGTTAATTGTTCTAACATAGTATGGATCAAGAAATTATTGTTAGGAATGAAGGAAGAAATCAAGGAACCAATAGTTATTTAGTGTGATAATAGCACAATCAATATATCCAAGAATCTAGTGATGTACACTAAGACAAAATACATTGCAATCAAGTACCATTTTTTGAGGGAATTAGTTCAAGAAAAAGAGGAAAGATTGGAATCCATGAAACCAAGGATTAGGTTGTAGACATATCCACCAAGCCACTACCTAAAAATGAATTTTTGTATCAAAGAGGTAAGTTAGGGGTCATTCCCTTATCTGATTCCCACTAGAGAATAGATTAGTGATGCATCAGAGATTCAATAGAGAACTATCAAATTGATGGAAGATTGTTAGAGTGCATTGCATATAAATCTGTACACTAGGTACATTGAAATTTTATTGTATGAAATCTTTTCTATTTGATGTCAAAGAGGAAGAGATTGATTTCATGTCAAAGAATCATAGGGAGATTCTTGTATAAGAGCAAGAGGGAGAGTTTGATAAGATAGAGCTTGAAGATAGATGACAAAGGGAGAATCTTAGAGGGAGTTCTCATGGATGAAGAATTAGAATGAAACTAAGGATATTATATAAATCATTCTATTGCTCTAAAATTTTCTTTGTAGAATGACATGTTGTGCTTCAATCAATACAAAAGAGGGAGATTGTTGAATACAATTATTCAATTGTATATTGGCATTGATGTTACAAAAATGTCAAACCTTAACTAAACATAGTATAACCTAAGATCTACTGGGCATGAGAGAAGATTTTAGTATTAGCTAAGCAAAAGCCAGTGTCAACTGAGCTTGTTCGGTCAATGAAGGAAGCTAGTATTAGTCGAGCTTGGTTAGTCAACAAAGGAAGTTTTGTATTAACAAAGTAACCTATCTAGTGTTAGTTGACTATTAGCAGATTACTTTTTTTGATTAATTGGTTAATACAAGCCAACTAAGTGGATGTTAATTATTTATATGAAAGGATATTCAATCCAAATTGATATTGAGTTTCATATATAGGAAAGGTCAAGTTGTAGATTGAAATAAGAAATTTAAACAATGTAAAAGAAAATAAAATGAGAAGGATGTTTGATTAAGGATAGAACATTCAAGGAAATGAAAAGAATATTCTAATCATGAAGGATCAAGAGGATAAACCAAAACAAAAATATGAATCTACAAAGTCAGCTGCTTCAACAATGAGGTCAAACATTATTACTCTCTAACAATTGTAACAATGAAGAAATCTCTTAATAGAGTTGCTCTACTAGTCATTCTATAAATTCTCTAGCAAGGTGGCATTTCTAATTGAAGTGTTTGAAGACCCCTAACAAGGCCACTCCTAACAGGGTGATTGAAATCCTCTAATAGGGTTACACTTAACCATGTTTTTTGTAACCTTTAATAGGCTTGACTTCTAATAGGGCTCACTTTAGAAGAGGGGAACATTGTAACTAGTTGCATTGGTATTTTTCCCAAATTGGTTTTCCACATTAAATCTTGGTGTCTCATGCATTCATGTTATTTGCTTAATGTTTTATGTTTCCACAACTAAGTTACTAAAGGTTAATACATATTAATACCTTAAGACTATTTTGTTAACTAAGTTTTAGTTAATATCTATTGATTGATGGAATTACAAATAAGAAAAACAAGCTATTGAGAGGGAAGTGAATCAAAATCTAGTTAAACACTTTAAACTTTTCACCAATTCATTCACATATATCAATAAACTTGTTCATGTAAAAAAATGTAATGGTAATTTGTTGTAACATGTAAATTTGATCAATTACATGCATGAAAATAAAAACATAATAGAATATTTGTTACCCAGAAACCCTCCAAGGAAAACTTAAAACTATGGTGGGGATGACACCCACAAATATTTACTACTAGAGTAATAAAATTAACCTATTATGGTTGCAATGTTTGATCATAATATATGATCTACCCTATAAGTGATTTTACCTATTAAAATATTAAGAGACTTTTAGGTCTCACTTTGTTAGAGGATTTAACACTTACATCAATGTAAGGACTTTGTTAAGAAATTTACAAAGATCTATTAAGACCACTCTATTTAGAGATTTACCATGAGTCAAGTAAGTTAGAAATGACTTAGTACCTAACTCTCAGTATGCTCTATAAGATGATTTTGAGTCTTCTTCTTGCTAATTGATCCTATCCTTTAATCTAATAAATACTTGTCTTCCCCTTTCACTTCACTGCTATGATTAGGTCAATTTCTCTGCTAAGTGATAACAAAACCTTTCACTAATTTCTAATTTGATCTCAATCCTTCACTTCATTTTGCACCACCTTATCATGCTCATCACACTCTCACTTTTGTGCACACACTGATTTAGGTTAAAATCTTCTCTATTTAAAGTATTTCATAAATTGTTTTCTAGATGCTTCCAAGACTAGGCTTTCCATCTTAATCATTGATCACAACACATAAATATATGTGATCCACATCATTAACAAGTAAAAACCTCTATAATGACCTCTACATATATTAAGTGTTTCTTCCATGTCATCTTGAAAATGTGTTACCTCAAAATCTATTCCATTCCTGACTTTTATGTAAACTCTACATTTCTCAACCTTTATTATATTCTGATGCTTGGCATTACTATTACTTAGTCTATATTTTTCTTTGCATATACTATGTAACTTGAAACTTGTATGCTTAAAAATTTCTTTCTCATTATTGAGCTCAATACATTCTTATACACATGAATCAACCTACATAAAGTATCTTAGTCAGAGTGTTGATTGTCTAACTATTCCTTGTAAATGACTAAGTATTTGAAATAAAGAGACAACAAAAGGTAGAGATACCAACAATCTCCCCCTTTAACATTAGTGGAAATTTTTTTTTTGTGTTTACATCATTACAATATAATTTGGTAATGAGATCTCCCCCTAAGTCTTATGAATTATAAAAAAATAAAGAGTAAACAATCTAAAATGAATATAAATCCATTTTCCCCTTACTCAAATATGTTCCCCCCTTATTCAAATCTATTTCCCTCTTGTTTTTTAACAATTATGTTATATTTGTTGGGGTTGAATTGGTGGAAGAAATGTATATTTCTCAATAGATTCCTTATGAACTCTGGTGATCATGGATGATGCAAGATCCCATGTGGTTCTTGCTACCTCCAAAATATAATTTTACAACTATAATATTTTAGCTAGATCAATTAAACTACCAACCACTGAAAGGTAGTGATCTTTTGTGATAAAATCCTACACTAATTTCATCTCCCTCTGCATGACCTCTAGATGAGGTATCATCATTGCTTGAATAGAGATTGATTTAGATATCATATTATTATTAGCTATTTAAAGCTCAACTAATGTTCCTTGAGAATTCCATAAATTATTGTAATGATCAATACTTGATCCCACTAATTTTGAAATAATATTACTAGATCTCTGTTAGAAATAACTAAGGCGAGGGGAGGGGGGGGGGGGGGGGGGGGTGGGGGGTGGGGTAGGGGGCACAATCAATTATGTATCAACCTTAAACAATTCTTACTTTATCAACCAAAATAAACAACAACCATAAAGAAATATGCATACACACATACACTAGATATGTTGACTAGGGAAACCCTTGATTAGAGGGAAAACCCTGGTGGGAAGGATGCCCACAGAATAATGTACTAATCTAAATATTCCTTGTTAGAGGGTAGACCCTATTAAGAGTTTTCTACAATAATTAGTAGAAAGAGTCCCTATTAGGAGACTTTGAATCCTTGTTAGGAGATTCCAACCCTATTAGGAGTTGTAGAAGGCAGATGAACCCAGTGTCCAAACAACTTAAGTATAAGATCAATGAACCCACCACCCAATTGATCTTGGTACTATACTTTTTAGAATAATAGATATGGAACAATCTCTTTTATTTTCCTCTATCCAGTATGTCATACTTCATCACCTTCAGATCATGTAGATAGATCTAGAACTCATTAGTAACCCTTAAGGTAACTTACATGCATTAGCAGATTACTCTGCTCTTTCTCAATTTGCAAGTCTTCTCTACTTCTTGATCACCATGATGGTCTCTAGAACTTGAAAAACACCTTTCCTTTATACCATACTTAATTATAAATCTTTTGAGTCAGCTTCATATACTTGACATTCATTTGAGTTGACTCCATATTTAATTAAATGAAATACACATTTAATTAATGCTATTGGCTCATAGTTGTTCCTAAACTTCCACACTTGCAACTTCTGTACCTACACACTTGTTAACATCATCAGTTGTTAGTGTACTTCCTCTAGTTAACTATGTAATCCTTCATTCCAAACACAATGTGTTATATTAATCATAAAAAAGAAACTATTTTCCCAATGCTCTATTTCCTTGTGGATCTTTGTAAATCATTAGTATCTTTTGTACACTATCAATTTAGGTTTTGTGCAATTGACACATGACAAATACATGCTATAATATATGTTGTTAACTACACATGGGAAGATGTACAAAGTTATGCCCTCAATACATAGATCTTGTTCTGCTACTCTGTTAGTCTTACTATGTTATCATCAATGACAAGAAAAGTGATAACACTATTCTATAATATTTTCTCATAGCATCAACATTCATGCTAACAATCTCCTCCTTTGGCATTGATGGCAACATAGATGAAAAATATCTAGTTCCAAGAATACCAATGAGTTTTCTTCATCAATCAAATCTTGCTTCATGTAAGTCCTTCAACACTACTCCCCCATACTACAAGTTCTCATATTACTCTCTCTCCTTTTCTAATGTAATGTTTTTGCATATCACTTTCTCTCCTATTCTAATATTTTTCTTATCACTCTCTCTTCTTGTTTGATATCAATGCCAAAGGTAGTATAAAAAATGAACATATAAGAACCTATTGGCATGACCACAAGCTGGTCTATTGCTTTACAATCTTTGCATATAATTTTATAAACAACACAAGTATCTAAAGATACTATTGTATACTAATTACCTATTACCAAGAGTCCTTTACTTACTCTATTCATCACATATACTACCCCATTGAGGAAGCATCAACATTCAATCCAGTCTAACAATGGTGTCATGTACCTTGGATTAATCCACTTCTGCATCTTTTACTCTGACCTAAGTAGGGGCAAAACCCCAAGCATACATCTCAAGTACTCAAATGTATCCTTTCGTAAGGTCTTTGTGAAAATGTATACAATATGTTCCTTAGTAATGATGTATTTCAATCTGATTTCTTTTTTTACAACTTTTTCTTTTAGCATATGATATGTTATAGCAATGTACTTAGTCTTAGAATGCAAAACAAGATTCTTAGATATGTTGCCTATACTTGTGTTATCATAGTAAATGATAACAAGTTCTATGAATGTGATTCCAATATCCTTCATAATCTACTTCATCCATATGACTTGATTATAGTTGTTTGTTATTGCAACATACTTTTCCTTTGTAGTACTTTGTGAGGTACAATCATGCTTCTTGCTAAGCCAAGAAACTAATCTTCCTCCAAGGAAAAATGCTCCTCTGCTAGTGCTTTTACTATCATCCCTATCTCATGCCCAATCAACATCTATATATGTGCAAAGAGTAAAGTCACTATTTCTATCACACCAAACACCATAATCTAATGTTCCTTTCAGATATCTAAATATTCTTTTCACTACTACATAGTGATATTCCTTAGCGTCAGCTTGAAAAATTGCAACAATTCCAACTTCATTGGCTATATCTAGTCTACTATGAGTCAAATACTGCAATCCTCCAATCATAGATCTGTACTTATTTTATTCAATAGTAGGCATCTCATCTTTGCTAGATAATTTATGACTAGTTATCATAGGAGTTCCAATAGGTTTACAACTTTCTAAACCAAATCTTTTTAGTAAATCCTTTAGATACTTGGTTTGAGAAATAAAGATACCTTCTTTATTATGAATAATCTACAATTGCAAAAATATTTTCATTTCACCTATCATACTCATTTCAAGCTCATTCTTCATATCTTCTAAGAATTTGTTACTAGCTTGATCATTTCCACCAAAAATGATGTCATCAACAAATACAATTATTATTAGCAAACCATCTTCTATTTTCTTCAAATATAAGTTACCATCTATTTTTCCTTTAGTAAATCCAAGCCTTGCTAAGTATTTGTTGAACCTTGCATACTAGGTTCTTGGTGCTTGTTTTAATCTATACAATTCTTTCTTTAGTTTGTGAACCATATCCTTTTCCTCTGTTAAATGAAAACCTTCTAATTGCTCAATGTAAATTTCTTCTTCAAGTTCTCCATTTAAGAATGTTGACTTAACATCCATTTGATATACCTTAAAGTTCTTGTTTGCTGCATATGCTAGGAACATTTTGACTACTTCCATTTTTGCTATAGGTGCATATGTCTCTTCATAATCAATTCCTTCTTACTAAGAGTAACCTTTGCATACAAGTTTTTTCTTGTTTCTTATTACTTCTCCCTATTCATTCATTTTATTTTTGAATACCCATTTAGGGCTAATCACACTTTTTTCCTTAGGTCTAGGAATCAATTCCCATGCGTCATTCTTGGTTATCTATTGGAGTTCTTCCTCCATTGCTTTTATCTAGTGATCATCTTTGATTGTTTCATTTATGCTTCTAAGTTCTACTTGAGATATCAAACATAGTTCTTCATCAATTTTTCTCATTATCATCACTCCCTTTTCTTTACTCCCATTATTTGATCTATATGATGGTTTCTTATCAAGTTCCTATTTGGAGTAGGAGTTGTTGCTTCAATTCTTATTTTTGGTACTGCATTCTATTCTTCTCTCACATCTTTAATTTGGACCTTATTTTGTGCATCATTGTTAGTCTTGAAAAATAACTCATTACTTATGTTATCCATTCTAGATTAATCATCTCCATTAGAGTTATAGTCCATTATCTTTTCTTTGGTACCAAACCTTTCATCAATTTTAGCATTTGTGTACTCTACTATAGTTTTTGTTCTATAGTTGAAACATTTGTAAGCTTTACTTTTCAATGAATAACCAAGAAACATACCTTCATTTCTCCTTGGATCAAATTTACCAATATCATCATCTCTTCTAATGTAACATTTGCTTCCAAATATCCTAAAATACTTGACTAATGGTGAGTGACCAAATGATAATTCATAGGGCATTTTGTACATACCTTTCCTAATATGAACTCTATTTAGTGTGTATATTTTAGGATTGATTGCTTCTCTCCAAAAGGTCTTTGGTACATCATTCTCAAATAACATGGCTCTTTCTACTTTAGCAATTGATTTGTTTCTTCTCTCATCAATCCCATTTATCTCAGGTGTATGGGGTGAGGATAGTTGTCTCTTGATTCCATTTTCTTCACAATAGATATTGAATTCTCTAGAGGTGAATTCTCCTCCTCTATTTGATCTTAAGGTTTTAATCTTAACTTTAGATTCATTTTCAACCTTGTTCTTAAATATCCTAAATTTCTCAAATGCTTCTAATTTTTCTTTAAGAAAATATACCCATATCATTCTACTGAAATCATCAAAAAAAATCATAAAGTACCTTTCTCCATAGAATCTTCTTGTTCTTGTAGGACCGCTCCGATCTATATGTACCAATTCTAGCTTTTGTGTAGTACAAAATTGTTTGCTAGGAAATGAGACTCTTTTCTGCTTAACCAATATACATTCCTTACAAATAGTGTTAGTGGACTTAGAGATCTTGGGCAACTCTCTCACTACAAGTGTATTACTAGCCTTCACAATGTTATCAAAGTTAATGTGACAAAATCTTTTGTGCCATAACCAACTATTGTAAATATTTTCTACTAAACATGTTATTTTAGTGGAGTTTAACTGAAATACATTACCTCTAGTTTTTGTTCTAGTACTAAGTAGTTTCCCTTCCTTGTTCTTGATAATGCATGTATCATTACCAAACTATAATTGATAGCCTTTGTCCATAAGCTATCCAACACTCAACAAGTTATGCTTTAGCCCATCAACAAAAGAAATATCATCAATATATGTTTTTCCATCAAGTGTTATAGATATAATTCCTATAATATGATAGGTTGCATTATTCCCTACTCTGACAATTCCTCCATCATGGCTTCTAAATTTGACAAACTTTCTCATATCACCAGTCATGTGATGTGAAAAAACATTATCAATGATCCAATCTTTCTTTTCAACTTGTGAAATTAGTGCACTTTCTTCTCTAATTTTTCTATCAAGATCATCCTCTTTTATGGCTACAAATCCTAATTCATCTTCACTTTTTCTTTGATCAGATTCTTCTTCATCTTCTTCTTCATTAGCATATAAACAATTTCTAGATCTTCTAGATTTGAATCTACCCTTAAACTTCCTTTCTCTTTTAGGACACTTAGATGCATAATGACCATATTCATTACAAGTCCAACATTTAAAGATATTCTTACCAATATTTTCTCTTTCCACAAGAAGAACCACTCCTTCTTGGATCTCTTCTTCAATGGATTTACTACTACTAGAAATGTCTCCCTATATTTTTATGCTCCTTGCTAAACTAGGTTTGATGTTTAATGCACTGAATGCTATTTAAAATTTTGCCAATTCTCCAAACTATTTTAGATCAAATTCTATAGCTTCCAATCTACCAAGCAATGTCTCTTTGGTGAAATTGGTAAATCAAGGTATCATTAGCTAAATAATTTGTGCTACTGACTTGAAAGGTGGTGTTAGAATTTTCAAGATCTTCCATATCACTTCATCATTAGATTTCTTTCCATCAAGAGATGTGATTCCTACAACAATTTTAGATATTCTCCCAACATAGCTTCTCATAGATTCATCTTCCATCATTCTAGCATCTTGAAATGTGCAATACAAATTTTACAATCTAACTCTTTTTGGATGTGTATCACCTTCATAATTATCCTATAAGTTTTTCCAAATTTCATGACATGTTTTAAGTAGTTTTACCTAACTGTAGTCACTTTCAAGTAATGCGGACAATATTGCTTCTCTTGCCCTTATGTTGCACATAAACACTTATGTTTATTCTTTTATGTAGGTTTTGAGATTGTGTTCTTCTGAAATATTTTTGGATGTCTTGGTTAGAAGCCAATATCTTGGACCCATACGCAAGAGACAAGTCTTCATTTTTATCCTTCCAGCTTTCATAGTTTGTGCCATCAAATCTAGGACTTTCCTTTCTAAACATATTTTCCATGGATCTCCCAAAGTTGTTAAACTTTCTTTCAAGGACCTGATGCTCTGATACCAATTGTTAGAAATAATTGAGAGGGCAGGGGGGTGAATTAGTTATGTATCAACCTTTAAAAATTCTTACTTTATGAACCAAAGTAAATAGAAATCATAAAGAAATGTGCATACACGCATACACTAGATATGTTGACTAGGGCAAGCATTGATTAGAGGAAAAACCCTAGTGGGAATGATGCCCATAGAATAATGTAAAAATTTGAATATTCCCTGTTAGAGGACAGACTGTGTTAGGAGTTTGTTACAATACTTAGTACAAAGAGTCCCTATTAGGAGACTTTAAATCCTATTTAGGAGATTCCAACCCTATTAGGAGTTGTAGAAGGTAGTTGAATACACTATCCAAACAACTTCAAGATCAGATCAATGAACCCACTATCCAATTGATCTCAGTACTATTCTTTTTAAAAAAATAGATGTAGAACAATCTCTTTTCTCTTCCTCTATCTAGTATGTCAAATTTCTTCACCTTTAGATCATGCTAATAGATGTAGAACTAATTAGTAATCCTTAAGGTCACTTACATGCATTCCAAATTACTTTGATCTTTCTCAATTTGCAAGTCTTCTCTGCTTCTTGATCACCATGATGGTCTCTAAAACTTAGAAAATTCCTTTCCTTTAGGCCATACTCAATTATTAATATTTTGAGTTAGCTTCATATACTTGACATTTACTTGAGTTAGCTCCATATTTAATTAAATGAAATACACACTTAATTAATGCTATCGGCTCATAGTTGTTCCTGAATTTCCATGTGTAACTTCCATACCTATGCACTTGCTAACATCATTAGTTGTCACTATACTTCCTCCAGTTAGCTATGCAATCCTTCATTCCAAACACAATGTGTTATATTAATCATACAATAGAGACTATTTGTCCAATTCTTTGTTTTCCTATGGATCTATGTAAATCATTAATATCTTTCATACACTATCGATTTAGGTTCTATGCACTTGACCACATGTCTAATACATGTTGTAGTATATGTTGTTAATTATACATGGGTAGATGTGCAATGTGATGCCCTCAATACATAGATCTTAGTCTACTACTCTGTTAGTCTTACTATGTTGTCATCAATGACAAGCAAAGTCATAACACTATTCTGCAATATTTTCTCATGGCATTAGCATTCATGCTAACAATCTCCCCCTTTGGCATTGATGGAAACCTAGATGAAAAAAATCTAGTTCCAAGAATACCAATGAGTTTTCTTCATCAATCAAATCTTGCTTCATGTAAGTCCTTCATGTTAGAATCTAATAAGATTAATAACCCAGAAAACTAGTGCAATGAATAAATATCTAAACTATGAATGCAAATGATACAAAATCAAAATAGCATCATAAAGTTAGTCTCCAAGAGAGTAATGCAAATTCTGGAAGCAAAATAACATTAAGAGGATGCAAAAACAAGAGATGCAAATACAAGCTAAGTAGCATGCTTATATAGGCTAGGAAGAGGGAGGAGGTGGCAACACCAACCAATGAGGAGCAACCATCTATTAGACTAAAGATAGCAAAGTATCTTCCCAAGATGGCTAATGGATGCTCACATGTAGGAAGGTGACATCTCACAACCATTCACCTAATAAGACATGCTTTATTAACCTAAGAGAGATTATTAAAAGTGTAGGAAAAACCTAGAAAAATAGGAAAAATTAAAAACTACACTAACACCCCCCATAAGAGAAGCTTAGGTGGATGTAGAAATGGGTCCCGGCAAGTCAAGCCTGATGAGGTACCCATGTACATAAAATTCCCCCAAAAGAGAGAGAAAAAAGACTCCCCAAAGAAAATTAGGACTCCAAGTGAGAGGAAGAGGCCACCCCAAAAGATGAAGCATCCCGCACCCCCAACAAAGCTTGCAAATTTTTTTTAGTAGATCCACTTACATCGAAGAAGTTTTCTTCCCTTAGGAAAAGGGACAAGATCCCAAGTGTGGTTCCTATACTCTTCCTGCATAGCTGTATCCCACTCATAAATACCAAAAGCCTAATGAAAGGACTGTGGATTTGAGGCAGTAGCAATGAAGATATGTAGAGCATCCTGGAATTGTGAACAAGTCTGCTTGGTGTCTAATGGATCCCCAACCCAATCACCAGCAAACTGCAAGGTTTGTCTAGCCCAAAGTGGACTAGAAGATGGAGAATCTAGAGGAGAATCATCAACCTATAAATGATGACTAGGAGAGGAAGGAGGTGAGTCCTCTGAATCACTCTCTACATCAGAAGTGGAGGTAGAAGACTGCTCAAGTGAATCTGACCCATTAGAAGATCTATCATGTATTCCAAGTGACTCTAATGTCAAAGTAGAAGGCAACCCTATGACCACGCTCTGCTGGTTAAGATGATGCAAGTAGTGGAAGTTAAGATGGCCAAACTACTCATGCCATAATCTGCTCACATCATTAGAGTGAGTGAGCAAAATAGTCAAAGGAGGATCAGGAACAAGGTGAGAGAACATATAGAGTTGTGACTGATGATCTACTCTCCCAACTGCAACTGTAGAATCATTGTGAACCTCACATATCTCCACTGAATCAGGAGTGAACTCAACCTACTTGCCTAAACCTGTGTGAGTGATCTGGTGTACCGATAGGAGATTAGTTGACAATGAGGGTACACAAGGAACATCATGAAATGTGCCATCCCCCACATCAACAGACCCTCTCCCACACACCTCAACAAGAGTGTTATCACCCATCAAAATAGAAGGCATAGTACACGGCTCCAAGGATGCAAGTTCTTCCTTAGATGAAGCCATGTGGTGTGAAGCACCCAAATCAAGAACCCAAGTGGATGGTGAGGAAGCAACTACAAAAAGGGCCTTGCCCTTTCCTTTCCCTTTGCTATTTTCTTTTTCCTTGTTAGACCCTTCATTAGAACTTTGTTGGATAGACTCAGGAACACTGATATTATTCTTCTCAAGAATGTATATCAAGTGATCAAGTTGTTTTTGCAAACATTTATGTTCATCATGACCAGGTCTTTCACAATAGGCACATTTGACCTTTTCTTTCTTAGGCTTATTGCCCTTGGAAGATGGTGTATCAATAGTTTCTTTTGAAGAAACTGGTATCTGATCCTTCTTCTCCTTGCTATTCTTTTGTTTCTTATCCTTACTATTGTTGTTACTACTTTGTCCTTGTTGTTCTTTTGTGCCTTGGTTGGCAGCCATGGCATGTGACTTAGAGGACTTAAGAGTGCCCATCTGGATTAGCTTGTCCTGTTCTCGAGTGAGATTGACAGCAAAATCATCTAGAGATGGCATGGTGAATTGAGTACCCTTAGTAGCATAGAAGGTAGATACAAACACATAATATTCTGAACTTAGCTTAGAGAGAATATTCAGAATCAGTTGTTCATCTTTCTTTTCAATTCCACATTGTTTAACTGCAGCCTTAATGATTTTAATTTGGTGAAGAAATCTTGGATTGTGTTGAAATTGCCTGGACTCAAACTAATTAATTCATTTTCCAACATATGACCCCTCATTGAATCTTGTGTGCCAAATAGTGTTTCTAGCTTTGTCCATACTTCATTTGGTGTATCCAAAGACTCAATGTGAAATAGAAAGTCAGGAGAAATAGATAAAAACAATGTTCCATATGCCTCATCACATTTGTTAAACCACTTAGGCTTATCTTCATCTTTAGCAGGTTCAGTTTCAAGTCCCATAGTTATCCTATTTAATCCAACTTTCTTTAAGTGAATTGTCATGCATGATTTCCACTCAAAGTAATTGTATGGAGTTAGGGTAAGTATATTTGTTTGATCCATGATGAAGAAATGCAAAGAAGAAATGCTAAAAAGAAGAGAACCCAACCACGATAATGTCCCCCCCTTTTTACTCAATCAAAGAACCCCTCCCAAAGAAATATGATTTGGCAATTTATTTTAGTGTGTTTACAACTACCACTAGAAAGAAATACTTAGTGGTCTTGATTTCAATGCATTACAAACCCTCATGCAGAGCATATGTTAAAAGTGAAGCTTGGGCACAATAATCAAAAAAAAAATAGCACCAATGCCATCTACTCGAAAAATCATGCACTTTCAAAAAAGAATCACCTCGATATGAGGTCATATGAGAAAGTTATGATCCTCCGAAGTTTTCAAAATGAGAACCATGCATAGTCACGGCTGAGAATCTGCAATTTTTGAAGAATTCATGCATCAAAATCAAAAAACAACTCCACTAGTGGATAGAGCACAAAAAAATAGCCAAGTTCATAATAAGAATCATCAAAATCGGAGTCCGTATGAGCAAGAACGAGACATTTAAAAATTATGCTCAAATTTGCGATTGCCAATGGAGAGGGGTATGGCTGTAGCTTTGCATGGTCAATTCTACAAAATATACAGCTTGCATGCAAAAACTAAAAGATACCCAAATGGTTTTTTGGGGCTGCGAACAAAACTCAAAAAACCTTTTTCTTTTTGATGTACAGAAGATGCTATTGTAGTGTAAATTAGGTGCCTTTAACAGTAAAAAATGGCTCCAAAAATAAAAAAATGACCCCAGCAACCAAAATATGACATGCAAATGCTGGATCAGCTTCCTAAGTCCATCAATGGCATGCTGGAACCTGCAATACTGATTGAAAACTCCAAATATGCAAGTTGGTTGTCAGATTTGAGATTGAAACCCCAGAGAAAAATTGTTTTTGTCAAAACTTTTCTAATTCTCAGGATCATCCAAAGATGCAAGAGAAGAGCATACTTCATTTTCTAAAAAACTACAAAAATTTTTATTAGCCCCCTCCGAATCTCTCAAATAAGGAAACTAAAATCTACTCTTGCACATAGAAAAACTCTGATACCATGTTAGAATCTGATAAGATTAATAACCCAGAAAACTAGTGCAAAGAATAAATATTTAAACTATGAATGCAAATGATACAAAATCAAAATAGCATCATAGAGTTAGTCTCCAAGAGAGTAATGGAAATGCTGGAAGCAAAATAGCATTAAGAGGATGCAAAAACAAGAGATGCAAATACAAGCCAAGTAGCATGCTTATATAGGCTAGGAAGAGAGAGGAGGTGGAAACACCAACCAATGAGGAGCAACCATCTATCAGACTAAAGATAGAAAAGTATCTTCCCAAGATAGCTAACGGATGCTGACATGTAGGAAGGTGACACCTCACAACCATTCACCTAATAAGACATGTTTTATTAACCTAAGCAAGATTATTAAAAGTGTAGGAAAAACATAGCAAAATAGGAAAAATAAAAAACTACACTAACACTTCAACACTACTCCCCCATAGTGCAAGTTCTCATATTGCTCTCTCTCCTTTTCTAATGTAATGTTTTCTCATATCACTTTCTCTCATATTCTAATATTTTTCATATCAATCTCTCTTCTTGTTTGATATTAGTGTGAAAGGTAGTAAAAAAATTGAAAATATAAGAACCTATTAGCATGACCACAAGGCGGTCTATTGCTTTACATTGCTTTACAATCTTTGCATATAATTTTATAAATAGGACAAGTATCTAAAGATATTGTTGTATACTAATTACCTATTACAAAGAGCCATTTACTGACTTTATTCATCATAGATACTCCCCCATTGAGGAAGCATTAGCATTTAATCCAGTCTAACAATGGTTTTGTGTACCCTGGATTGATGTGCTTCTGCATAGTTTACTCTGAGCTAGGTAGGGGAATAATCACAAGCATACCTCTCGAGTACTCAAATATATCTTTTGGTAAGGCCTTTGTGAAAGTGTCTACAATATGGTCCTTACTGTTGATGTATTCCAATCTAATTTCTTTTATAGCAACTTTTTCTTTTAGCACATGATATTTTAAAGCAATGTACTTAGTCTTAGAATGCAAAATAGGATTCTTAGACATGTTGACTATACTTGTGTTATCAATGTAAATGATAATAGGTTTTGTGAATGTGATTCCAATATCCTTCATCATCTACTTCATCCATATGACTTGATTATAGTTTTTTGTAGCTACAACATACTCTACCTCTATAGTACTTTGTGAGGTAAAATCTTGCTTCTTGTTAAGCCAAGAAATTAATCTTCCTCTAAGGAAAAATGCTCCTTTGCTAGTGCTTTTACTATCATCTCCATCTCCTACCCAATCAACATTTTTATAGGTGCAAAGAGTAAAGTCACTATTTTTTTCATACCAAATACCATAATCTGATGTTCCTTTTAGATATCTAAATATTCTTTTTACTGGTGCATAATGATATTCCTTGGGGTCAGCTTGAAATTTTTCTACAATTCAAATTGCATTGGCTATATCTGGTCTACTATGAGTTAGATACTATAGTCCTTCAATCATAGATATGTACTTTTTTTGTTCAACAATAGGCATCTCATCTTTGCTAGATAATTTATGACCAATTACCATAGGAGTTCCAATAGGTTTACAACTTTCTAAATCAAATCTTTTTAGTAAATCCTTTAAATACTTGGTTTGATAAATAAAGATACCTTCTTTGTTCTAAACAATTTGCAATCCCAAGAAAATTTTCATTTTACCTATCATACTCATTTCAAACTCATTCTTCATATCTTCTAAGAATTTTTTGCTAGCTTTGATCATTTCCACCAAAAATGATATCATCAAAAAATACAATTATTATTAGCAAACCATCTTCTATTTTCTTCAAATACAAGTTACCATCTAGTGTTCCTTTAGTAAATTCAAGCTTTGCTAAGTATTTGTCAAACCTTGCATACCACGTTCTCGGTGCTTGTTTTAATCCATACAATGCTTTTTTTAGTCAAAAAACCATATCCTTTTCCTCTATTAAAGGAAAACCCTCTAGTTTCTCAATGTAAACTCCTTCTTCAAGTTCTCCATTTAAGAATGCTGACTTAACATCCATCTGATATACCTTAAAATTCTTGTTTGCTACTTATGCTAGGAACATTCTAACTACTTCCATTCTTGCTATAGGTGCATATGTCTCTTCATAATCAATTCCTTATTGCTAAGAGTAACCTTTGCATACACATCTTGCCTTATTTCTTATTACTTCTCCTTGTTCATTCATTTTATTTATAAATAACCATTTAGTGCCAATCACATTTTTTTCCTTAGGTATAGGAACCAATTCCCATGTGTCATTCTTCATTATCTACTGCATTTCTTCCTCCATTTCTTTTATCTAGTGATCATTGTTGCTTGCTTCATCTATTCTTCTTGGTTCTACTTTAGATATCAAACATAGTTCTTCATTAATTCTACTCCTTGTCATCACTCCCTTTTCTTTATTCCCTATTATTTTATCTATTTGATGGTTTCTTATCAAGTTCCTATTTGGAGTAGGAGTTTCTACTTCATCTCTTATTTTTGGTACTATGTTCTATTCTTCTCTCACACCATCAATTTTTACCTTATTCTACAAGTCATTGTTAGTCTTGAAAAATAGCTTGTTACTTCTATTAGCCATTCTAGAGTAATCATCTTCATTAGAGTTATAGTCCATTATCTTTTCTTTGGTACCAAACTTTTCATCAATTTTAACATTTGCACACTCTACTATAGTTTTTCTTCTATAGTTAAAACACTTGTAAGCTTTACTTTTCAATGAATAACCAAGAAACATACCTTCATCACTCCTTGGATCAAATTTACCAATATCATCATCTCTTCTAATGTAACATTTTCTTCCAAATATCCTAAAGTACTTGATTGATGGCGAGTGACCAAACCATAATTCATCGGGTGTTTTGTCCATACCTTTCCTAATCTACACTCTATTCACTGTGTATACTATAGTATTGAGTACTTCTCTTCAAAAGGTCTTTGGTAAATCACTCTCAAATAACATAGCTCTTGCTACTTCAAAAGTTGATTTGTTTCTTCTCTTAGCAATCTAATTCTACTCAAGTCTATGGGGTGAGGATAGTTTTCTCATGATGCCATGTTCTTCATAATAGATATTGAATTCTCTAGAGGTGAATTCTCCTCCTTTGTCTGATCTTAAGCTTTTAATCTTAACTCCAGATTCATTTTCAACCTCATTCTTCAAATATCTTAAATTTCTCAAATGCTTCTAATTTTTCTTTAAGAAAAGCTACCCACATCATTCTAGTGAAATCGTCGATAAAAATCATAAAGTACCTTTCTCCATAGAATCCTCTTGTGCTTGCAGGACCACTCAGATATGTATCTAATAGTTCTAGCTTTTGTGTAGTACAAAACTATTTGCTAGGAAATAAGACTCTTTTCTACTTAGAAAAAAAAAATTCATTCCAAATAGTGTCATTAGACTAAGAGATCTTGGGAAAATCTGTCACTACAATTGTATTACTAGCCTTCAAAATGTTATCGAAGTTAATGTGATAAAATATTCTATGCCATAACCAACTATTGTCAATCTTTTCTACTAAACTTGCTATTTCAGTGGAGTTTAACTAAAATACATTACCTCTAGTTTTTGTGCCAGCACCAAGTAGTTTTCCTTCCTTGTTCTTGATAATGTATGTATCATTACCAAACTATAGTTGATATCCTTTGTCCATAAGCTATCCAAAACTCAATAATTTATTCTTTAGTCCATCAAAAAAATAAACTTCATCGTTATATGTTTTTCCATCAAGTGTTATAAATCTAATTCCTATAATATGATAGGCTGCAGTATTCCCTACTCTGACAATTCCTCCATCATGGCTTCTAAATTTGACAAACTTGCTCATATCACTAGTCATGTGATGTGAATGACCACTATCAATGATCCAATCTTTCTTTTCAACTTGTGAAATCAATGCACTTTCTTCTTTGATTTCTCTATCAAGATCATCCTCTTTTATGGCTACAAATTCTAATTCATCTTCACTTTTACTAGTATTAGATTCTTCTTCATCTTCTTCTTCATTAGCATATAAAAAATTTCTAGGTCTTCTATATTTGAGTCTACCCTTAAACTTCCTTTCTCTTTTAGGAAACTTAGATGCATAATGACCATATTCATTACAAGTCCAACATTTAAAGATGTACTTACCATCCTTTTCTCTTTCCACAAGAAGGGTCTCTCCTTCTTAGATATTTTCTTCAATGGATTTTCTACTGCTAGCAATGTCTCTCTATACTTTTGTGCTCCTTGCTAAACTAAGTTTGATGTTTAGTGCACTGAATGTTGTTTCAACTTTTTCCAATTATCTAGACTATTTCAGATCAAATTCTACAACTTCCAATCTTCTAAGAAATGCCTCTTTGGTGAAATTGGTAGTGCAAGGTATCATTAGTTGAATCATTTGTGCTACTAACTTGAAAGGTGGTGTCAGACTTTTCAAGATTCTTCATATCACTTCATCATCAAATTTCTTTCCATTAGGAGATGTGATTCTTGCAACAATTTTAGATATTCTCCCAACATAGCTTCTCACAGATTCATCTTCTTTCATTCTAGCATCTTGAAATGCACAATACAAATTTTGCAATCTAACTCTTTCTACATGTGTATCACCTTCATAATTAACCTCTAAAGTTTTCCAAATTTCATGAGTTTTTTTAAGTAATTCTACCTAACTATAATCACTTTGAATTAATGCTAACAGTATTGCTTCTCTTGCCCTTATGTTGCACATAAACACTTCTCTTTGTTCTTTAGTGTAGCTTTTAAGATTGTCTTCTTCTGCAATATTTTTGGATGTCTTGGTCACAAGCCAATATCCTAGACCCTTGTATAAGAGATGAGTCTTCATTTTATCCTTCTAGCTACTGTAGTTTGTACCATCAAATCTAGGAATTTCCTTTCTAAACATATTTTCCATAGATCTCTCAAAGTTGTTAAACTTTCTTTCAAGGACCTGATACTAATTGTTAGAAATAACTAGGGGGGTGAATCAATTATGTATCAACCTTAAAAAATTCTTACTTTATCAACCAAAGTAAACAAAAATCATAAATAAATGTGCATACACACATACACTAGATATATTACCTAGGGAAACCCTTGATCAGAGGGAAAACCCTGGTGGGAATGATGCTCACATAATAATGTACTAATCTAAATATTCCTTGTTAGAGGATAGACCCTGTTTGGAGTCTATTATAATACTTATTACAAAGAGTCTCTTTTGGGAGACTTTGAATCCCTATTAGGAGATTCCAACCCCGTTAGGAGTTGTAGAACTTAGCTAAACCCACTGTCCAAAAAACTTCAGGATCAAATCAATTAATCCACTATCCAATTGATCTTGGTACTATTCTTTTCAAAATGATAGATGTGAAACAATCACTTTTCTCTTCCTATATCCAATACATCAGAATTCTTCACCTTCAAATAATGCTAACAGATCTAGAACTAATTAGTAACCCTTAAGGTCACTTATACACATTAGCAGATTACTTTTCTCTTTCTCAATTTGCAATTCTTCTCTACTTCTTAATCACTATGATGGTCTCTAGAACTTAGAAAACACCTTTTGTTTATACCATACTCAATTATTAATCTCTTGCATCAGCTTCATATACTTAACATTCATTTGAGTCACCTCCATATTTAATTAAAAGAAATACAAATTTAATTAATGTTGTTGGCTCACAATTTTCCTAAGCTTCAACACTTACAACTTCTTTACCTATGCACTTGTTGAAATCATCAGTTGTTAGTGAACTTCCTCTAGTTAACTGTACAATCCTTCATTCCAAACATAATGTGTTATATTAATTATACAATAGAAACTATTTTCCCAATGCTCTATTTCTCTATAGATCTCTATAAATCATTAATATCTTCCATATGCTATTGATTCATGTTCTACACACTTGACCACATGTCAAATACAAGTTGTAGTATATGCTACTAACTATGCATAGGAAGATGTGCAATGTGATGCCCTCAATACATAGATCTCAGTCTACTGCTTTATCATTCTTACTATGTTGTCATCAATGACAAGAAAATTCATAACACTATTTTGTAATATTTTTGCATAGCATTAGCATTTATGCTAACAATCTCTTCATCTTGGCTTGAATTTAGTTTATTTGTGCCTAAACATCATTTGTGAATCTTGGCACATCTAACGAAATGTTGTATAATTGTTCAACCTTCTAAATTAGTTCTATCATAACCTATATTAGATCTTGCAATTGTAATTTCTTCTTAGAAATGGTTATGGAAACTTTATCCACAACCTTATTCTTGAATCTTCTTGAAGATCAATCCATCAATTTTTCATTTGATTCCATATTACTGGAATTGACTTGATCAACTATATTTTCAAGCTAGTTGATGATTGACTCTTCTTCATCAAAATTTTGAATATCAAAAGCATCAACAAAAATATGCTTTAAATCACAAACTACCCACTTTTGCTTCAACTCTCTCTTTATCTCTTCTTTCCTCTTCTTCTTTGCCAAAAATTCTTGTAGAAAATTTATTTTCACTCAGGTGCCAAGCATATAGTTTGAGTAATTTAAGTGTTGAGCAAGCTATACATGTCGAGTAATTTAGATGTCAAGTGATAGCATTGAAGTCACAGTTAGTGTTGAGTAATAAGGACTTTAGATGATGAGTAACATAGTTTTGACATAGTTGTTTGTATCGGCATAAACTACTATGTAAACCATTTTTGAGTTGACTTAAGGATTGATTTATGATCTTTTGTTGATAAGGAAAAATCTTAAGTACAAATTCCTATGTATTACATGCATCCAATCAAAAAAAGGTAATGTTTAAGCAATAATATTGATGAATCACAATCATTGATTCATACCTAATCCTAAGCCACCTAGGTCTTCTTAAGGAGGACAAAACCTTAAATATTCTAAGAGAGAGAAGGAGAGTGTGCATGTGCAAACAAGACATTCATGGTGACCAAGGTATTATTATTTGAGTTATATTATAGAATTAGTTAAAGGAGAATAGAGGAAGGAAACAGAGGAAAACAAAGAGACATTTGACCAAGAAGCATCAAGTACACATCGATATAGAGGAGATCTGACATCAAGCAATAGAGTGCTCATTGCAGGATCATTACTAAGACATTCTAATAGGTGAATCAGTTGAAATGCTAATAGGCTATATTGAAATCCTCTAACAAGGTGCTTGCTTAATTGTGAGTTGAATTCCTCTAATAAGGCACACTTCTAAGAGGGTTTTGAAATCCTTTAAAATGTTACAAGGGAAGACCTTTCATAGAGTAGATCATGTTTCATGATCAAACATTGTAACCTTCATTATATACACTTTATTACTGCAGTAGTAAAGATTTATGGGTGTCATTCCCACCCTAGTTTTATCTTCTCATTGGAGGGTTTCTGTGTAATTATATTTTGTGTCATATATGTATGAATCCTTACTTGTTTATGTGCTTTAGATTTATACTCTTTATATGGTATTTAAGTTTATTTAATGAATTGTGAGATGGATGTACGGTGAATGTTTTATGGGAAAAATTTTGAAGCATCGATTCACCCCCCCCCCCCCCCCCCCCCCCCCCACCCCCAGAGTTTACCTTTCATATTGTAATTCCAACAACTAGTATTAGAGCCTGTGTTTCCTCTAAAAGTAAAGCTTTTTAGCTTTTAGAAAAGGTCTTGCAAGTAGAAGTCTACAAATTAAGAATGATTATTGAGAACCAAAAGATTGAAATACAACTCATTCTACATTAGTTGAATGAAGAAAGAGAAGATCTAAAGAAATCATTGAGAAGAAGGAAGAAAATTGCTATTGAGGAGAATACCACACAATAACAAGAGATGGACACTACTAAGCTATTTGCAAATGGAAACTCTAATGAATTTTCTACAATAGTTGTAGATCTAATGGAAAAGAACATACCTCTAGCTGAAGAGATCATAAATTTGAAGATAGAGCAAGAATCACAAGCCATATTACTATGTGAGGTGACCAAAAAAAAGAGGAAAGCTATGGAAGACAAAGTCATGATTGAAGATGAAAAAAAAGTTTTGACCAAAAGACTGGAAGAGAAATCACCAAAGATAAATAGAATGTCTCACATGCAATTGGAAACAATGAATCATGTAATGATTGCTAATCATGAAATAAATAGTAAAGACATTGAGATCATAACACTGAAGTTGTAGAATGAATAGCTAAGAAATGATCTAAAAAGGGAAAAGGAGTTTGCTAAAAGTTTTAATAAACCTAGTGAATCCATCAAGTACTTTGAACAATTGATCATATCCCCTAGATCTAAAAATGATACATCTAGACTAGGATACACTAGTACTAAAGATGGAGAATCATCCAAAAGTTCTTAAGAAAGAAGTAACAAAGGTAAGAACTCAAAACCTACTTGTCCTAACTGTGGTAAGATAGGACATACTACTAATGTTTGTAGGAGCAAGATTGTAAATCAATTTCTCATTCCCGCCATTTTTTCTCTTGTATGAAAACATTTTTTCATTGAATAGTCTGGTTTATTAGGTTCTTTGTGAGTTTATTTCATGCATTTTTATGTATTATTTCAAGGAAATCATTACAAGGAACAACAAGTGTTTAGTTTCAGTTTGAATCTTGTCTCCATTCTCAAGTGAGTTGTAATGTTTTATGATCTTTGAACAAAGAGCTTAGGTCATAAGTGAAGTCCCTTAAGGTTGTATGTTTCTTCATTGTTGCTTGTAATTCAAGGAATTATGTAAATGCTTCAAAGATTCAATAGGATTGCAAATTTATTGAGGAGGATATCAGGTGAGAATGAGATTCAAATTTAACATTGATGTCTATTTACAAGGTGAATGGATCGATCAGATATTTGAATATATGAATAAGTATCAGATATCCAAAATTCATGAGTGAGATTCATGAATTACCCAATGGATGAGGCACTGAACTATTACAGGATCATAAGTTTTTTGTTCACACCTAGTTTTCATTCACTTTCCCCACCCACATAAAATCAAATAGAATTCAAATCATCTTTATATTTTACGTTGAAGAGCTATAATAGAATGCCCTCACTTAGCTTATGAATGTTATAGATTTGTATTTAGCTATTGTAGATATGTGTTAATGCATGAGTTATTAGGAGAAAAAAAGGGTTTTCATCTGCAATAAATAGGTTCAAATTTATGTTTTAAATGCACTGGTACCATATCTCAGAACCTCAAGATTAACCCACCTAGGTCTTGCATAGCCTGAAGTAGAAGAAGGGTGAAACCTTATAGTTGGCCCGATGTTTGAAATGGCATGTTTAAAATGGGAGTTAGTTGCCCCTAGATATGTCATATTCTCATTGGGATAATTGAAAACCCTCTAGTGTTTTCAAACACCAATAGTTGGAAGATTGGCAAGATTGGAGAGATTGGTTTGATGATGCTATGTTACATTCATGACTAATTTTGTCATTGATTTTAATATAGCATTTTTGATGTCTTCTATGGTATTTGATAGAAGAACAACATAAAGATTAACTTGGTATCAATGGCTAGTTGAGCATGATAACCACCCAAGGTTATGAGATATACTTCTAAGTATCTGGTATATGTACAGTTAATGTCAAAAGTAGAGAGGACAAGTCTAGAAGAAGTTGTGTACATTTTGGTGATGTTTTTTCTGAGATAGAGTTTACAAAGGCATGTTCTGGTAAACTTGTTATATCTTTTAGCAGAGTTGATATCTTGATGATCAAGTTTGAGGACATGAAGATGACATGTTGAGGATGTCATGGCTAAGCTCACTTGTCATAATATTGCATGTATAGAAAGTTATTCAATTTGCAAGGCATAAGATTTGTGTTATCGCTAAGTGTAATATGTTCTTAATGAGGTCCTATAATAATTAGTTGAGAAAGACTAACAGCTGACACAAGAATTATTTTCTAGACTCGTTATAAAGGAAGGACATTTTTGTATGGATATGAGTATATGTGAATTATAAATGTTCAAAAACTAGTAGAGGATGCGAAGTTGAGTAGAGTAGTATAGAAGTGAAGGAAACTTCATTGCCAACATTTTTCTTAGTGATCTGAGATTTGGTATTTAGATATGAGGTTCATGACCTGGTCTACAAGGTCTAATAGTGATTGGTCTAGTTGATAGGATAGAGGAAAGTATAGAGGAAAGAAGAAGATACCAATAAATTACTTGTTTGAGCAATGAGCTCTTCTTTTAGTTGAAATTGCATGTTTGGGTAGTGGACTCTTCTTGCATACATTATACCACAACTCCTAATAGGGTTGGAATCTCCTAACATGTATTCAAAGTCTCCTAATAGGGACTCATTGTACTAAATGTTGTAATAGACTCCTAATAGGGTCCATCCTCTAACAAGGAATATTTTTATTAGTACATCACCTTTTGGGCATCATTCCCACTGGGGTTTTCCCTCTAATCAAGGGTTTCCCTAGTCAATATATTTGGTGCAATTATTTATGTGAATTTTAGTGGTTGCTATTTACTTTGGTTGAATGGTTAAGTTTTTTTAAAGAGGATAAATGTTTTATTTTTTGGATAACTGATTCACCCCCACTTGCCCTCTCAGTTATCTTGGTGGACTATTGTCTCATGTTTTCTAGATAACTTGTGGCTAGTTACCATTGGTGTACCAAAAGAATTACAACTTTCCAAGACAAATATTTTCAAAAAGTCTTTCAAATACTTAGCTTGTGATATGAAAATACCACCTTTATTTTGCATAATCTATAAACCTAGGAAAAACTTCATCTCACCAATCATACTCATCTCAAACTCATTCTTCACATCTTCAACAAACTTATCACTTTCTTCATTATTACCTCCAAATATTATGTCATCAGTAAATATTATAATGATAAAAAAGCCATTTTCAATTTCTTTTGAATATATATTACTATTTTTTGTACCTTTAGCAAATCAAAGTTTTTCCAAATACTTATCTAACCTTTCATACAAGGATCTAGGTTCTTACTTTAGATCATACAGTGTTTTCTTTAATCTACATATCATGTCCTTTTCTTCTACCAAAGGAAATCCTTTAGGCTACTCAATGTGAAACTCTTCTTCAAGTTCTCCACTTAGAAAGGCTAACTTTACATCCATCTTTAATATTTTTTGAACTTTTTATTTGTTGCATAAGCCAAGAAAATTTTTACTACTTCCATTCTGACTACATGGGCATATGTTTCTTCATAATCTATGCAGTCTTTCTTTGAATATCCTTTTCATACTAATCTATATTTTTTCCTCACAACTTCACCTTGTTCATCATCTTATTTTTGAATACCAATTTAGTTCCTATAACATTCTTATTGTTAGGTCTAGGAACCAATTCCCATGTTTCATTCTTCATAATCTGGTCTAGTTCTTCCTTTATTTCTTGAATCAAATAATAATCCTTACATGCCTCATCTACCCTCTTAGGTTCCACTTGAGAAATTAGACATAATTCCTCATTTAATCTATTTCTTGGCACCACTCATTTGTCTTTTCTTCCAGTAATCTATTCTGCAGGGTGATTCATTGCCAAATTCTTATTTAGTGTAGGAGTTATTATTATAACTTTTATTTCTTCTCTTAGTTTAGTTCTTTGTTATCCTCTTTTCTAAACAATTTATACATCATTTTTCAATTCTTTATTGTTGTCAAAGAAAAATTCAAGATTGTCTCTAATAGATCTAGGATTATCTTCTTCCTCATTAGAATCAAATAATGCATCATCCTTTCTTTAACTCTAAACTTTTCATCCACTTTCATATTTGCACACTCAACAATTATCTTAATTCTATTATCAAAACATCTATAAGATTTTCTTTTCAATGAATAACCAAGGAACATACCATGAGCACTTCTTGGATCAAACTTACCAATTTCATCATCTCTCTTTATCTAACACTTACTTCTAAAAATTCTAAAATACTTCACTAAGGGTATATGAGCAAATCATAATTCATAAGGGGTCTTGTTTGTACCTTTTTTGATCTTCACCTTGTTCATGGTGTATACTACTGTATTGATTGATTCCCTCAAAAATGACTTGGATACATAATTCTCAATCATAATTTCTCTTGCTACCTCTAATACATATTTGTTCCTCCTTTCTACTATCCCATTTTTCTTAGGAGTTTTTTGTGAAGATAATTTCCTTTTAATACCATTCTCTTCACAAAACATGTTGAACTCTCTAGAAGTAAACTCTCTGCATCTATTTGGTCTAAAACATTTAATCTTTCCATGAGATTCATTCTCAACTCTATTCTTAAATATCTTGAACTTTTCAAATTCCTTGGAATTTTCTTTAAGAAATTCAACCCACATCATTTTATAAGAATCATCAAAAAATCATAAAATACATTTCTCCATAGTAACCTCTTGCTCTAGTGGAACCACTCAAGTTCGTATGAAAAATCTCCAAAATTTTAGTAGTAGTAAACTTCTTTCTTGGAAATGAAACCTTCTACCCCTTATCCATGATAGATTCCTTGCAAAAAACAATTAGTACACTTCATGATCTTGGGTAGATCTCTGACTAAAAATGTACTACTATCCTTCACAATATTATCAAAGTTAATATGATAAAACCTTCTATGCCACAACCAACTATTATCCACTTTTCTAACCAAACAATTCATCTTAGTAGGATTCAATTAAAACACATTACCTCTAGATCTTGTATCTATTCTAATCATCTTACCATTCTTATCTTTGATAATGAATGTCTTCTTTGTAAACCACAATTGATAACCTTTAGCAACTAACTATCCAAAAATCAACAAGTTATGCTTCAAACCATCAACAAATTAAACATCATCAATGTTAGTCTTTCAACCAAGAGTAATAGATCCCATCCCTTTGATGTGAAAATTTTTATTATTTCCCACTCTAACAATTCCTCCATTATGATTTTTGAACTTAACAAACTTGCCCATATTATGAGGTAGATGATGTCAACATCCACTATCTATAATCTAATCTAATTTCATTTCAACTTGAGAAACTAGGGCTTTTTCTTCTCTAATTTAATTTTCATAACTCCCTTCTTTTATAGCCATAAATCCTAACTCATCATTACTTTCACTCTAAAATCTTTCCTTAGATTCATCATCTTCATTTGTATACAAACAATCTCTAGGTCTTCTAGGATTAAAATTTATCTTATAATTTTTCTCTCTTTCAGTACACTTAGAAGAAAAGTGACCAAATTTATTACAAGTCCAACATTTTAATTTTTTCTTACTATCTAATTCTCTTCTCACAAGTAGGATGATCCCTTCTTCAATATTCTTATCTTCTTTAGACTTGGTATCTCCTACTACTAGCATAGTCTCCATTGGTTCTTTCACTTATTAATTAATAAGGATGAATACATAATAAACTAAAATCTATCTCCACACTTATCAATTCTTTAGATTTACTCAAACTTTATTTTGTTTCTTCTAATCTTCTAAGAAAATTTTCTTTGGTAGAATTCTCAGTATAGGGTATCAAAATTCAATCATATATGCTATTTGTTTCAATGGTGGTGTCAAAGTTTTCAAGATATTTCATACAATCTCATCTTCCTCTTTAGATCCTTTTCAAGACTTAATTTGTGCAACAATCTTAGATATCCTACTAATATATCTTCTAATAGATTTATCTTCCATCATTTTAGCATCTTGAAACAAACATATCCAATTCTGTAATCTCATTCTTTTCATTCTTTTGGTATACTTATCTCATTCAAAAGTAGATTATAAAGGTTTTAAAATTTTATAATATGTCTCCAAATATCTTAGGTGATTGTATTTATTTTGAGGAATAACTATTAGTAATTCTTCTCTAAATCACATATTACACATAAACGGATCTCTTTTTGCTTCACTCCTCAAGCTTTCTTTGTTCTACAATAGCTTTGTTACTCGTTGTCAAAAGCCAATATCCTAGAACCATACATAGAAAATGAGTCTTCACCTTATCCCTCCATCTATCATAGTTACCTCCATCAAACTTAAAACTTTATTTTATGAAATGACTCACCATTGATCTCCCAAAGCTATTAAGCTTTCTCTTCTAGGACTTGATTCTCTAATACTAATCGTTAGAAAGAAAAATCCATGAATATAAAGAAGGAGGTGAGGGGAGGGGAGGTTGAATCATTTATATAAGTATTATAACAATTATCAACCCTAATAATGCTTATGCATTTGAACAATATAACCAACAACTATAGCAAGATACTCATATTCAATAACACCAAATATGTAAACTAGGTAAACCCTTGATTAGAGGGAAAAATTTGGTGGGGATGGTATCCAAAAAATGATGTACTAATATAAATGTTCCTTATTAGAGGGATGGACCTTGTTAGGAGTCAATAAATACATTCACTACATATCAATCCCTTTTAGGAGACTTTACATCTCTGTTAGAAGATTATAACCTTGTTAGGAATTGTGCCAACCCTATTTGGAGTTGTAGAAAGTAGATGGACCTATTGTCCAAACAAATTTAGGGGCAAGATCAATGAACTCACTATCCAAATAATCTCCATTTTATTCCTTGAAAAATAATAGAAATGAACTATACTTGTACTTCCTCTTCATCTATCATGTCAATTGGACTTTTGATCTTAATACTAGATCACCAACTCCGAATCTAATATTCCCTTGGATCACTTACTCACATTTAGAAAATACTATGCTCTTGATCACACACTTCACACTTCATTCACTTTGAATTCATATTCTACCAAAAGGGAAGTAACCTTATTTTATGCCATGTTCTCAAAATAATTCCTAGAGTTGGCCTTGAGGGTTTCCTAATTAATTATAAAAGGACCATATTAAGATAATTAAATTACAATTACACAACACTATCATCTTACAATCTTTATAGCTTCTCACATGTGTGACCTCAGATATTGTGCACTCACTAACATAATCATTAGATTTAATTTTGTTATTTTCTAACCTCACATATCATGACTCTATCTCAGTAAAGAGACATAAATCAATCATCAAAAAACACCTCTCAGGAACTCTATCTTCTTATTATTCTTTATAAATTAAACATATCTTCCACATATCTTTGACTTACTTCACATGCACTTAACCTCATCATTAGAACATAGTTTAGAACATGTCATTAATCTCACTTGAAATGATTATCAATTCTCTATCCATACAACCTCAATCTTTGCCTACTACTTTGCCAGTCTTCACCAAAATACTATTACATTGACATCAATGACAAACATAGTCATGAATGTAACATGTCAGTCATCCAAACACTATCCCACATGCTCTTGGAATTCTTAGGATACTCCCCCAAGGAATATCATCAACATTCAAGCTAACCATCTCCTCATTTGGCATTGATGACAACATAGATGAAAAATGTCTAAGTTCCTAGAATACCAAAACATCACTTTGCTGTAACTTCTTTTTTCTCTTCTTTTAAATCATCTTCATCAGTCAAATTTGAACCTCATTAGAACATTGATATATTATACATCTCTTTTATAGATCAATATTATTATTTGTTCCCTAGTAAATTCTTAGCTTCTTCCCCATACACTTTTTCTCCCCCATTGATACCAATAATACTTCTCTATGCAATGTCTCTTGCATAGTACTAAGGAGATGATTTTTATTCACTCTCTCCCCTATTGACATCAATAAAAAAGGATTCATTATTTTAATCATCTTCTACAAGTTATCAAATAGCTCAAGTGTCCAAAGACATTGTTCTAAATCAACTATTAAGAGTCCTAAATGACTCTACTCATCTTAGATACTCCCCCATGTAGTCAAATAATATTTCTCTATACCACTGTTCTCCAAAAATCAAATATATATTTTTCACGTCTTCAACTTACTTCATGCATACTTAACCTATTCACTAGGACACAATGTAGAATATGTCCTTCATCATGCTTGACTTGATCATCATTTCTTTGTACATATGACCTTGATCTTTGTCTACTACTATGCTAGTCTTCATAGAAATACTAGTATAGTGAAATATGTGACAAACATAGCCATGAATGCAACGTTTTAATAATGCTAACAATATCCCACATGCTCTAGACATTTTTATGATACTCCCCCAAATAAATACCATCAACATTCATGCTAATAATCCCCCCCTTTGGTATTTATGGCAACATAATATTCAAGTTCCAATAATACCAAAACAACACTCTATTGTTTTTCTCTTCTTTTCAAATCCTCTTCATCAATCATATCAAAACCTCACTGGAACACTGCTCTATTCTGCATCTCTTTCATAGATCAACATCATGAGTTGTTCATGAAATAATTCTAAGCTTCTCCCCTATACACCATTTCTCCCATTGATACCAACAATAATAATCTACAAAATATCTCCCCCATACTACTAAGGATATTTTTTTCATGCATTCTCTCCTACATTAACATTAATGATAAAGTCTTCTTTATGTAAATCATCTACTCTAAGTCTTCAACTAGCTAGAGTGTCTAAATAATATATTATAAATCATCTATCAAGAGTCTTGGATGACTCTTCTCATCTCATATTCTCCCCCATATAGGAAGCATCATCATTTAGTCTTGCCAAACAATACTACTTTGTACTAGTGGACTGTTGTAATCTCTACTTCAAATATTCAGAAGTAGGTAGGGCCATAACCCCAAGCATACCTCACAAGTACTCAAATGTATATTTTGGTAAATTATTTGTAAAGATATCTACAATCTAATCTTTTGTACTGACATGCTCCAATTTGATCTTTGTTTACAAATTTCTCTCTCAAAACATGATACTTAATAGATATATGCTTAGTCTTAGAATGCAATACATGATTCTAAGGCATACTCGCTCACTATACTTTTGTTATCATAATGTATGATAACATGTTCTGAAAACTTTATCTGAATATCCTTCAGCATCTACTTCATGCACATGATCTGATTACAATTTTTTTCTACTACCACATACTCTACTTCTATTGTGCTTTGTGGAATACAATCCTTTTTCCTTCTTAGTTGAGAAACTAATCTCCCTCCAAGAAAATTGTTCCACCACTAGTTTTTTTGTGTCATCCATACTACCAACCCAATATGCATCAGTACAAGAACACAAAGTGAAACCAAATGTTATATCATACCATAATCCATAATCAAACACTCCCTTCAAATATCCAAATATCCTCCTTATTGGTCCCTAATGAGATTCATTAGGATCATATTGAAATCTTTCTACTATCCCAACTAAATTTTCTATATATGGTTTGGTGTGACTCTGATATTGAAAACCTCTAATCATTGATCTATACTTCTTTTTCTCAACTATAGGTATTGCATCTTTACTAGATAACTTGTGGCTAGTTACCATTGGTGTAACAAAAGGCTTACAACTTTTAAAGCCAAATTTTTTCAACAAGTCTTTCAAATAATTATCTTGTGATATGAAAATACCATCACCATTTTGCACAATCTATAAATCTAGGAAAAACTTAATCTCACCAACCATACTCATTTCAAACTCATTCTTCATCTCTTTAGAAAACTTATCACTTGCTTCATCATTACCTCTAAAGATTATGTAATCAAAAAATATTATAATGATAAGAAAACAATTTTCAAAATCTTTGAAATATAGATTATGATTTGTTGTACCTTTACCAAATCTAAGTTTTGTGAAAGACTTATCCAACCTTTCATACCAAGTTCTAGGTGCTTTCTTTAAACCATATAGTGCTTTATTACATCTATAGACCATGTTCTTTTATTTTGTAAAAGAAAATCCTTTAGTATGATCAATGTAAACCTCTTCTTCAAGTTATCCATTTAGAAAGGTTGACTTTATGTCCATCTGATACACTTAAAAAAAACTATTTTTTGAATAAGCCAAGAATATTCTTACTACTTTGATTTTGGCTATAGGGGCATATGTTTTTTCATAATCTATGCCTTCTTTTTGTGAATATCATTTCGATATAAATATAGTTTTTTTCCTTACAATTTCATCTTGTTCATTTATCTTGTTTGTAAATAACCATTTATTTCCTATAACATTTGTTAGCCTTAATTTTTGAGTCGCCATGATTAATCCTCTTTTTGTATTTTCACTTGTCAATGTCTACCTTTTGAACTATGTGTCATTCCCCTCAAGATGTTCTTTTCATTTAAGTGCATAAATTTAATTCTTGTGGATAAGTATCTTGAACCACTTTGAACCTCTTTAAATTAAGGTTCAAAGTAGTTCAAACCAATTCAACCAAAATTTTTTGGACTAATGTTATCTTTGTAGGTAGAACCTATCAAATACACCATTGGCTCACCTCTGAACCACTTCGATCCTCTTTGAACCAAGGTTCAAAGTAGTTCAATTCAGTTCTAACACTAAAAATTGGCATCCAAGAATGTAATCAGTGTCTGACAGGACAACTACCCCAAAGGCATGGAAGATTAAAACATAATGATGACGTAAGGATCTCATTAGAATCATTATCATCTAGTGCATGCAACAAGCTAGTAGCATAAGTAAAAAAGGAAAAATCTTTTATTGAAGACTAAATCATGTTGTCAAAAGAATATTATTGATGGTTAGGAAACTTCCCTCAAATGAGAATTTAATGAAGAAGCATCATCACTCCTTGAAGAATGATTGTTGTCCTGTGATAATATCACCATTAAAACCTCATCATTCGGTGATAGTTTCCCAAGTATGCTAGTTTTTGTTTAAAATCAAGTTTGGAGCTCATTTATTTTTATCTTTCTCCACAAGAAATTGAAAAAGGAAAAATTAGAGAAGAAAGAGAAGTATTTTGGTTTCTCAGTGGCCTACAAGTGAGGGTTGAAAAGTCTTTCCTTTTTTCTCCTATAATGTCATTTTTCTTTCAGACAAAAGATTTGGAAAATTTTATTTTTCTGTTAAAAAATGAAGTATGTTATGCACTTTTTTGGAAATACTTCTAGTCTTGAGTGATGAAGGCTTGTAATTTATAATACTAATTTAATAAGGGTTGAAGTTGAGAAATTCCAAGAAAGATTATTAGAGCAAGATGATGTTAAAGGTTGTCTATAAGTCCTAACAAGTTGTCTCCTTGAATGAGTTGCTTTCCCTTCTACATTTACAAGCTTAGAACTACTCCAATATTATGTAGACCATTACGTCATCAAAGCTAAGAGAATATTGAATAGGAATGGGGAAACCTTGTTTTCTATCATTGGGGAAACCATCTCATCTATCCTAAAACTACCAAAGTGTTAGTTTGCTAGTTTAAATCCTACCCAGTCCTTAGTTCAATTCTTTTATTGGGGAGGTTCAAGATTGCCTAATTTTCTCACCAAGGATCATATGACAGCCCATATACATGTCTTAATAGTTTTATTACATAGAGAAAGGAATTTAGTTGATGTTTTTGTATTTGAAGAATGGATGTTTCATTATATAGACATTGTTTTGACTACTAAACAATTTCTTGACTTGGTCGAGTTGAGAGCAAGTTTATTAAGGAACCAACTTAAACAATTTCAAGCCTCTAAATAATAATTTTATATGTTTTCTTATTTGACTTATTGCCCTGCATGTGCGAGTGATCTCACCACTATCCTCATGAACCTTAGAGTGAAGACATAATGATTTATCAATATTGTCCCTTGCTAAGGAAAGATAGAGTATTAAAGGATTTTAGGAGAGTACATGCTGTTTTTATAGGAAATATACACCTTGGCCTTTCTAAAGACCCCATGTCAAGGATGTCCTTAGAAGCTCAAAGATTAATTCAAACCTATGGAAGTTTCTACACTCAATTCCCTAGGTTCACCTATTTGAGAATAGGGGGTTTTGAGGAAGAACCAATTAAGTTTCAAAGTTATGCTCTAGATTTCTTTGTCCTAGCCAAAATATTCTTTGTTGTTATAGAAAACTTTCCTAAAGGGAAATGGGAATCTATATTCCCCATTAAACTCATCTCTCTAGCTTGCAACACAATGATCAATGGTTCAACAATAGGGAGCAACCTATTGAAATTTAATTTAGAGTTCTACCAAGAAAGGAGGGATTTTGATAACAAAGGATTTGCAAGGCTAGTTCTTGGTATAGAAGATTAGGTTAGCCAAAACCTCATCTTAAATATTTGCGAGAAGACTACAATAATTAATAAGAGGTTACTGAAATTGATCACTCAAGGTTGACATTTTCTCAGATCACCTCGCTAAAGCTAAAGTTCAGCCTAGAAGGGCTTATTGAAGATGGCTCATAGGTCAATGAACTAGGTTATAAAGAAATGATTGAACAAGTTCAACTTGAGGTTGAATATAAAATAAATGAATAGGATGACATAAACCTTAGATCTAGATCCATTCTAGAGTGCATAGATAATTGGTTACAAGAAGAAAGAACCAAGCCACCTAGTGTGATGCAAATTGAAAAACCTACAAAGATTGTTTCTTTCTCTAAATCTTTGACTTCTGACACCCCCCTTTCATCTAATGATGTAGGTTGTGTTTTTAAAGTTAAGAGGAAGAAAGGAAAAATACAACCAAACTAATTGATAGCCCCAAGAACTAGGTTCAAAACTAGGTCCACAATGCTAGTTAAGATAATAGTTCAAGTGCCCAAACTTATGGATGAAGAGGAGGATAAAGGAGATGACATCATGATGTCTAATAAATAGGATATGTATACAGAATTAGTAAGTAGTATAAATTTAATTCAATCTATCTTCATGACTCCCCCTAGAAACAAAAAAGGGGTGATAGTTTCTAGCACCATACCCCTTGACTATCTAATTCTATGAACAAGAAGCATAGCTTCAAGCCTGTTTCCATGACCATTAAAGATATGGTCACCAAATATGCCACTCACACTTGCAAGAATAAGAAGGTAAATAATAATGCCCATCTAACCAAGGATGTTATCATAGAGAAGGTAACAAAAGAGGTGGCCACTTATAGGTAGAAAGAGGGTTTAGGTGAAGTAGAAGCCAAATATTTTAAGGTCACCACCATAGATTTGGGAGTCCTTACTACATACACTTGCAATCACATCTTTAAGTTCTCAGTCAACCACAAGTTGAGTCAATCTAAGAAAGGATTGAAAGAAGAAGAGAGAGATGAAATTATTGGTTGTTACTATGGTCAAATATATTGATTCCCTAATTAATATTGGTGTACTTCCCTTAATCTAGGTTCCATAGAATTTTGATCTTAACTCCACCAATAGCCAACAATTAGTTAAATAGATGCAAAGATGAAGACTATTTCTAGAGGTGATGAATGATTGGATCAGATCTATCATGAAATAAGGAGGTAAATTAATCTTTTATTTTACAACTACATAAGAAAAGGGAGAGGTGCTTCTTGGGGAAATCCAAACTCTCATTCTTGTGTTGGTAACAAATCAATGTCAATGTAGGGAAATTCTTTTCCCAGTGCATAAGATAGAGAAATTTAGCATGGTGAAGTTCCTCTCTGAGAATCCTATGGAAATTGTTGATACATGCATGCTTTTCATATTGAAAAATGGCATAAGTCAAAAAGGGTCCCTATATAAGCCTTCGATAGAAGAAATGTAGGCTGTTGAGAATAAAATAAAAGAAAGGCATAAAAGAATCCTGAAGGACATTTAGATAATCAATCCTACTTGTATCCTATAGTTTGTAGATGGAAATGAAGATTTAGAAACCTTAATTAAGAGTTTCTAGGATGACATGTTCAAGATTAGGAACAACGACAGTCCTACTTCCTAGAATTTCACTACTATGGATAATGCATAGTCTATGTTGTGCTTGACCAAGGAGCACATTCCCACACAGAGAAAAAAAATTAAGGAGATGAAGTGGAAAAAGGATGTTTGTAGGTTAAAATTTCTTAGCTTATAGAATTTGAACTCTTATGCAATGTAGGAATTTACAGGCACTTTCCAGGGCTATAATTTGGTTAAGAAGGCTATGTTCAAGGATGATAAGCTTGGTGAAGAAACTTTATTTCATGAAAATTTTCCTTTTTAGTTTCTCATTTTAATTTTTTTTTAACCAGCTATGTTTAGTAATTGTTTGTAATCAACATGGCTGGGTTTTGATGGAGGCCTATAAAATTCTAAAACTATATATGTTGGGGCATAAAACTATTTAAGGGTTATCTTTAAAAGAGAGACAAGATTTTATTAACAATAGTATTACATTTTGTCTTTTTAAATTGTAATCACTGGAAAGTAAGGATGATAATTAAAAAACAAATTTTGATACTTTGAGCTTGGAGATTTACATTTATATATCTATAAATAAATATTATAGTTCAAGACTTCGAGATTGAAGTTAGATGTGAGAGTTACTTTGTGAACCATTGTGTTGATTGTTGATGACATTGATTACTATTGTGAATTGTTATTCTTAGTTCTTACTTCAATTTATGCATTTAGAATATCTCATTTTTTCTTTGAAGTTCTATTCAACACTGAGAGAACTTTGTGTTTCTCAATTGCTTTATATATCTTGTTGGTGTTATAACACTAGAGTTTTAAAAAACCTGTACTAGGATGCATGAGATAATGAAAAGCCTAAGGATTAGCTAATTCCCATATTCAACATAAATGATCTTAGATCTAGACCAACTTCAACAAAGCACATAAAGTCTTTCCATACTTTAAGCTCTATAGGGCCAAGGTGGGTGCAACTAGGGATTAAGATGCCTTATTCTTTGATTTTCTTCTTCAATATTTGCTCACTAATATTATTCTCTTTAGATCCATCCCTTGTAGAAGATAAATGGTCAACAACCTTCTTGATATTGTAATCAACTTATGTGTTACAACAACTAACTATAATCTCCAAGAAAGCTATTACAACAAGGGAATGGCCAACAATTTAGTTCTTTATTAAAAAATTGGAAAATTGATTTAGATTTATATGTGTATTGTGCAACCACATGACTATATCAACTTGCATATGAATTAATGACTAGTGCCTTATCCATTTTTATATAGAGTCAAAGCAGTAACCCTAGACCTATTTTATTGACTTGCAACTAAAATTATCAATTGTTAACCCTAAATTTCATTCTTATGATATCCCTCCCATATACCTAGAAACTCTATCAATTCATTAAAACACTTAATTCTTTGAATCAAAAGAAATCAATGAAAAGAAATACAACTCATCAAAGTTGCCTTAAATTGAAAGAACCTTGCTCATTTTAAGTTGAAAGATACTTCTCCTTTGTATTAATTTTACTTGAAAACCATAGATTACCAGTATAAAACTCAAAGCATAACTCAAGATATGATAAAATTAGTCATTCAATATTCACTATATTATGAGATTTAAAAAATTGAATACAACATACAATTGACACAAAACATGGACCGACTATAATTAGCATAATACTAAAGTTCTACAAGACTTGGACCCCCACTCCACATATTGGAAATCATTTTATAAGAAAGGATTGCACCAAGATTTAGATGGGAGGAAACATATCAAAAACCTATTTTAAAACAAAATAAAGAGATATTTCTACATGTTACTTTTACAAAACATTCTTTGTATTAGTTCAAAATTTTGGGAAATAGTTGCAAAATTAGCACATGTAACTTTCTTTAGATTGAATCTGTTTATACATTAACTAGTTGTCACTTTCCTTTCCTTTCCTTCTATTTTGTCTCTTCTTCTTTTAATTGTAACTCTTTAATTGGTCCCCACTGGTAGAGCCTTGGTTTCTCCAACTACCTCCCAAACATATATTTCCCTTTTGGTGGGCCACATAGTGCCTCTCACTTTATCTAAGTTTTTTACCACCTTATTACATCTGGAATCTATAATGGCCCTTGATTCTATTGAAAATTTGTTAAGTCTATTTCAACTTTAATTAGTGAATCAATTAAATTATTAAAGGGAACATCACTATCATCCTAAAAAATTAATGTTGTTCCTAGTTGTGTTAGTGCTAAACTAAAAGAATCTAACCATTCTTGCTCATATTTCAGTCTACTATCAACACCTAGAATTGGTGGGATATAAGGCTCAATCCTTTGTGAAAATATTTTCATCTTACCTTATATCATTTGCAATTTACTAGTAAAGAAGCCTATTAATTATTTTACTATTTCTAGGCCTCCTTTAACTATGATGATCTTGTCTAGAAGATCTAGCTTCTTTTCCACTAACATGATTAGCCTCTCTAACAATTGCATATACAACCCCCATAGATTAAAAGTGGGTGATAGCCATGCAAGTGCTCCATTAAAAACATGCTCAACATCTTGTAAAGAAATATAAAGGGCACAAGCCTATTGAGAATCTTTCTTTAGAGTATCTCCGTTGTGGCCTATCATTTCTATCAAGACACTTACCCTCACTTCACCAACTTGTTGTGTAGATTGAGCATAAATTCTCATTCTTCTTGGCTCTGCTTCCTCATGCCCTAACTCTTTACTCTGAGTCGATATTTCTATTGAGACCCTTTCTAGTTGTTCCTAGATTCCTTGTACCCTATTTCACTCTGCGTCATCTAGTTTCTCCCTGAAGGATGTAACTTCAACCTTTAGTCCTTAAGCCTTGGCCACTAGCTCCTCTACCTTCTACTTGTAGACATAACTCTTTCTAAGTTCCTCTTCATAGAGCTTTTTGATTGTTGACATTAAGATTAATTTTTCTATTAGTGACTCAACACTTAGTTAGTTGTTGAAAATTCTAGAAAGCTCTACATTTGCTACTAAACTTATCAATCATCTAGTAGTGTTAAACATGTGTTTTAGTTGCTACCAAGCTAAATAGTTAGATTTTAATTCATATCAAGCTTCACAGTGTCTATCAAGAATTTGAGATAGATTGTAGTGACTCCCAAGTTATATGATGCATACTAAGCTTCAAAAGAAGTATACACTATTAACCAAGCTCTATAGTGTTAATCAAGCATATCCAGTGTCTATTGAGCTCATAGTGTTAACAAATTGAATCTAGTGTTGATCGAGTCATGCAGTGTCAACTAAGTGATTTAGTATCTACCGAGTTTCTTAGTGTTCACTCAGTCACAGAGTGCTAATAGAGTTCATGCTACTCAAAGTGATCAGTATGAGCTAAGCTTCAACCTCAACCGAGTGCTAGAGTGTGCTAGCCATTGACAATGTTTTTTGAGTGTTAGAACATCACCAAGTTTGTCTTTTGAACTCAAGTTACAACAGTTGGGCTGAGTTTGTGAATTATGATGAATTTGGTATTGTAGCTAACTCAAGAAGGTAAAAATTTGGATTGATACACACACACACACACACACACACACACACACACACACACACACATATACATAAATATATATACATACATACATACATATATATATACATACATATATATATATATATGTAGATATGTATATATATACATATGTACATATGTATACATATATATATATATATATATGTATGTATGTATACATACATACATACATACATACATATCTATATATATATATATACACACACACATACATATATATATATATATCTATATATATATATATATATATGTATATATATATATATATATGTATATATATATACATACATACATACATACATACATATATATAACTCATTGGATGATATCCAAGTGTGTCAATGAGAAGTAATATAAAGTAGATGAGTGTGAGTTGAATAAGGCTACAAGTAGTATAAGGGACAACAAGGATTTATCTATCACAACAAGATGATCATTGCAATTCAAAGAATCTAATTTAGCAAATCAAAGTTACAAATTAGAGATCAACCACTAATTCATTCTAACAAGTGTATTAGTCAAATCCTTTAATGGGGTGAACTTAACAGTCTTTTGCTAAATCTCCTAATAGAGTGCATACTTTATTGTATGTTTCTAAATACTTTAACAAGGTGGTCCTAATATTTCTCATTTCTCTTAATAGTGTTGATCATCAAAAGTGGTTAATTGCAACACTTAACAGGAAAAATTTATACTGTAGTACTAAAGCTTGTGGGTGTCATCCCCACCCTAGTTTTAGTTTTTATTTGGAATAATTTTGGGTCACCATATCTCATGTCAAATTGTAATGAATGTTTATTTCTTTCATTCTTTCATGCATGCAATTAGATTAGAATAATATATGAAGGATTAATTGGAGAAGTGAGTTAAGATTTTAATTGGTTCTTGATTCACCCCTCCCCTCTCAATAACTTGGCCTACCTTATATTTCCAACAATTGTTATCAGATCTTTTAGTTCTCTTATCATAATTTTAACAACTTGAGAAAATATTAAAGGCAATGGAGGTATACATACTAGAAAAGGCTATTGAGAATAAAAAATTGGATATGGAATTGGCCATTGGATAGGTCAAGAAAGAAAAGAAACTCTCCCAATCCTTGAAAAAAGGAAAGATCTTGCAACACAATTGGATGAAAATCTCTACATTGAAGAAAGAATTGAAGACTTATTCCCAAAAAGAAATTTAGATGAAGCTAATGCAACAATCAAAGACCTACTAGAAAGGAATCTCAATCTTCAAGAAGAAGTTAGAAAATTGAAAATAGAACAAGAAATCCAATCAGTTAGAATGTGTGAAGTCATGAAACAAAATGAAAAAATCAAAGAAGAGAGTGAAGAAAAGGACAATGAAATTCAAAAACTATCCCTTCAACAAACAAACTTTATTTAGCAACTCAATGATGTAAATCAAGAGCTTATCAATTTGAGGAAAGAGAATGAAAGCCTACACAATAATCTTAGTGTGGAGAAAAAAACCAATGAGAAAATGATGAAATATCAAGAAAGCTTGAGTTAGTTGAATGAGAAAACTCAATACATTCAGAAAGAAAAAGTTGGATTAGGATATATAGATGAAGGTGAATCATCTTAGAAAGGAGCTAAAAAGAATAAAAGACCTACTTGCAATCATTGTGGTAAGATAGTTCCTACATCAAATAAGTGTTGGAGTAATGGAAAATAAAAAATTCAATGGAAAGTGTTACAACTCTAATAAGCATGGACATAGAGCAAGCAAATGCATAGAGAAATCTAAGTTTGAAAGAAAGTGTCACAATTGCAACCAACAAGGACACAAATCTTCAGAGTGCAAGACCAAGAAGTGGAACCCAACAAAGAAAATTGTGAAAGCAATATTTGGATGGAATTACAACACATGGTGTAGATGTCACTACTGTGGTGAGTTTGGGCACATTGGAGAAAATTATGTTAGAATATATAGTCCATTGATATAATGGAGGGGTGGGGGGAAAGGGCGAATCAATTATACAACTATTAACAGAATCGTCAACCTTAAACAATTTTGACCAAAAGAGTAATATAAACTAAAACCACAATAAGATACTCATACATAATAACACCATATATGTTAGCTAGGGAAACCATTGATTAGAGGGAAAACTTTGATGGGGATGGTACTAACATGATGATGTACTAATATAAATATTCCTTGTTAGAGGATAGAAATTGTTAGGAGTCTATCACAATATTTAGTACATATGATTCCTTGTTAGGAGACTTTGAATCTATGTTAGGAGATTCCATTCTTGTTAGGAGTTGTGCCAAACTTGTTAGGAGTTATAGAAGACAATTGGACCCATTGCCCAAAAAAATTCAAGGGCAAGACCAATGAACCCACTATCCAAATGATCTTTCTATTATTCATTGTAGAATAATAGAACAAAAATGTACTTCCTCTATCTCTATTCTATCAACCAAATTTTTACTCCTTTAGATCTTGTAACTAGATCTCAAATCTTGCATCTAATAATCCCTTGGATCACTTAAATGCATTTAGTTAGCACTCTCCTCCTTTTTGTACTTCACACTTCTTGAAACAATAGATGCACTTTACAATCAAGGGAATCATCTTTCTTTTATATGATATTTTCATAATAATTCCTTGAGGCGGCCTTGAGGCTTTCCCAATTAATTAAAAAATAATAATTTAATTAGTTACAATTACAATACTATTGTTGGCTCACAATCAATACAAAACTTCATGCATGTGATACTAAGGCTTGTGCACTCACTAAAATCATCAGATAACTATCCTCTATCACTACCTGATTGCACATCTCTTCGTTACATATCAGATATAAGATAGTCAACAAACATTAGGAATGGCTTTCCCAATACTGTATCTCTAAGCTGCTCTCTATAAATCAGATACAACTTTTGTATGTCTTTGACTCAGACTCTGCAAACTTAAGCATGTCATCAGGACACTATGCTAAAAATGTCTATAACTATGCATCTATAGACAATCAAGCCTTCTTCCATACCATCAAGATCTCCGTCTGCTACTTTGTGAGTGTTTACATAAATAATTCTATGTTGACATCAATGAAAAAAATAGTCATGAATGGAACATATCAATACTTTTTGATGCTTAGGATACTCCCATAATATATTATCATCAAAATTCATACTAAGAATATCCCCCTTTAGCATTGATGGCAACATAGATGAAAAACTATCTAAGTTCCAAGAATACCAAGTAATCTTTTGTTGCTACTTCTATTCATATCTCTCCCCCATTTCTTAGGAGTTCTTCTCATTTGTGCTCTCCCTCATAGCTCAGGATATTTTTTTGATCCATATTCTCCCCCATTGACATCAATGTCAAATGTCTCAATCTTAATACTAATAGTTAATCAACTACTCCTAGTTATCAACCAGCTCGAGTGTCAAAAGATATTATTCAATACCAAATACCTAATACCAAGAGTCCTCAATGACTTAGTACATACTAGATACTCCCCCATATGGGAAGCATCATCATTCAATCCAATCAAATAATAGTGCTTTGTACCACTAGACTAATGCACTTTCTGCATTATGCACTCAAAAGTAGGCAAGGGCATAACCCCAAGCATACCTCTGAAGTACTCAAATGTATCTTTGGGGAAAGGCTTTGTAAAGACATCTAAAATATGATCTTTGGTACTTGTAGACCTTTAGGAAATCACACCTCTTAATTAATCAAATGTATCTTTAGGAAAAGGCTTCATAAAGATATCTGCAATGTGATTTTTAGTACTTACATACTCCAATCTGATCTACTTTTATGTTTCTTTCTCTCTCAACACATGATACTTAATAGCTATATGATTATTCTTAGAATGCAATAAATGATTCTTAGAAATAATCACTATACTTATGTTATCATAGTAAATTATAATAGGTTCTTCAATCTCAATTATGATATTCTTGAACTTCTACTTCATCCTAATGTAGAGAGCACATTTAAGAAGCTTCAAATGGGTTTCCCACTCTTGAAATCAACCAAATAGCTCTGAAATATTCAAACTTATTAAAAGGTTTTAGAACACTCTAATCCTCCAATAGATCAAATAAATACACTCTCCAACTTCACCAAGAATCCAAGGACAAACAACCAAACTTGCCCACTTTATGGGTTTTGCACCAATCTCCTACAACTAGGTCAATACTAGGAAAACACCCTAGAAGTTTTTCCCAAGGATTATAAGATTTTAAATGGTATTAGGGAACCTATTTACCATATTCTACACCACTAGTTTGAATCATACACTTACACAAAGCCTCAAACCCCAATTTGACCTAGTAGCCCTGTGAGCCCCTTTTAGCCCTCTTTAAATGGCTTTTTGGATATAACTTCACAAATTTTCAAAAAATACTCCAAAAAAATTAGGTCTTTTAATACCATTTTCAAATTTACTTCAAATACCAAAGCACCAAGTTCTAGCCCCACACTAGCATTCCCTTTCATCCACAAAGCAACACAAACCTAAGCGATTGAGTTAGGCTTGGTTTACAAAGAAACCAATGGGATATGGGTTCATGAAAATGAACTAAATATTGAAGAATGGAAAGAAACACTAAAATAACATATTTCCAAATTCTTAGCCCTTCACCAAGTCCCAAACTCTTGCCATTCACAAATCAACACACTACAACAAGTCAAATCCTTCATGGCACTTAACCTAGGGCTTGGTTGGAAAATTCACAAAACACATACTCCAATTTTGGAACCCTAATATATTCAAAAGGACCCTACTAGCTACCATTTCACAAGTGACCATAAAATTCCAACCAAGGAAATTGCAATTAGAGGCCCATCTTTGTTAAATGCACCAAAATGTTGTCCTAAAAACCTAGTTTCACTAAAAATGCAATAACTTGAGAAAAAAATAACTTAAAATGACGATACCAAAAGAAAATAAAAGCTTATTCAAAAGTATATATCAAACATCCATTAGATCTGGTCTAAAATTTTGTATAGTTCATGCAGCATGCAAACAACAATAAAAATGACTATGAAACTGAATTTCCTTCTTTGCAACTTCTTCCAATCCATACATTAATGCCCTCCAGACATAAAAAATGAGGTATATATCTCTCTTGCGTGTATTTAAATTTTTATAACCAATTTTTAAAGAGGTATAACCCTTTTCCCACTAAGTTGCAATTTTGAGCAACTTTTATAACTTTTCAACTATGTAACTTGCATAAAAAGTGCAATTTTTACATTTTTCACTTGATTCTAGTTCTAGGACAAGGAAAAGGTTCCAAGACACCTAAAACCAAATAAAAAAAATTTAATCCTATGCTTTCTTAACCAAAGACATAAAAAAATCCAAATTTTCCTAATGAGCAACTTTTGCTTAGAATTTGTATAAAGTGCCTGAAGCATACAAAATGGTGTCTTGCTTTGACAACCATCAAATTTTCATCCAAGGTTTGTTTATTCTAGCCTAAGTAGGTAAAAAAAAACTTGAAAACCAAAATATAAACCAAGTTCCTTAGTGCTCTGCACCATACTCCCCAGGTGAAATGAAACTCAAGTCTCTTGACTTGGAATATCTTCAAGTCTACTCCCAAGCTTGATGATGTCTTTCTCTGAAAGCCAACTTGCATCCTCTATTAGTTTATTTTATCACTTGACCAAGTATTCATAATATCCTTTCCTCCTTGTCTTTTGTGTTTTCCTTTTTCCCAAAATGGCTTCAATGGTAGGTTTAGGCAGTTGTGGTAGTTCTTGTAGTAAATTTTATTCTTCTTTTTATTGCACTACCTCAACTTCCTTATTATCCTTTAGACCCTTGAATTCATAGATATCAACCACATTAAAGATAGGAGATATCCCTAAATTAGTAGGAAAGTGAGAATGATAGGCATTTTTGCTACATTTCTTTAGGATTTTGAATGGTCCTCTCTTCTTCATCATTAACTTGGTATACTTCTCCCTTGGCATTCTCTCCTTACTTAGGTGAATCATTACTAGATCCCCTACTTGAAAATGTATGTCCCTTCTCTTATTATTAGTAGGTGCCTTGTACTTTCTTGCTAAAAGGTCCAACTTATCCTTAACTTTTTTATGGATGTCCTTCATAACCTCTACAAAATCTTAAAATTGTTCACTCCTCTTATGACTATCTCCCAAGTCTCTCAAATCCAAGAGTCCTCTTGGATGGCCTCCATATACAATCTAAAATGGGGTTAAACCTATACTTCTATTCATTGTATCATTATATGAGAATTTAGCCTTTGGAAGAACAACATCAAAGGGTCAGTACAAGAAGTTGGGTCTCACTTTTGGCCAAAAAGTGGAAGTCTTTTTCCTGTTTTTAAAATATTTTGTCAATTGATGCCAAAATTTGAGCCATTTAGAGATTAAATATAAAAAAGCTTCAGAAATAAAAATTGTAGTGCCTGGAATCTTCTTTTCCAATATGTAATTTATCTGTACACCCCTATGATAGATTATTTTTTTGGTATGGATCTTTAAAAACCACTTTTTCAAAATGCCTATTTCAGGACCATACCACGCTCGTGTATGGACACCATAATTTGACACAAATGAATGAATTTCTGCGAATCCTTTTAAATAGAGTTACCTGACACACCAAAGATTGATGAGAATATTTTACTTGAATTTTTTAATGAATATTTTTATTATTATTAATTTTTAATTGGCTATAAAAGAAAATTTTAAAACCTCTCGTGTACGGACACCATAATTTGATCAAAATTTCACTTTTTTCAAATTTTTTTTTTTTTAACTTCAAAAGAATTGAATGTAGATTGATGACATATAAATTAATTTAAGAAAAAATATATAATAAAAAAGTTATTAAAGTTTTAGTGAACGTTGTTATTTTACATTTAAGTACCACCTTTGATTAAAAAAAATTTAAAAATAGTAAATAAAATCATAACTCTATAAAATTTATATTTCTGAAATCAGGACAGTGAGAGCTGTAATGGTTTTTTTTTGTAAAAAAATTTGATCGGGAAGACCCTCTAAAAATTATGGCAAGGCATGAATTTGTTAGTTCAATGCCTTAGCCAAATCGTGAGAGGCCAAGGCATAGGCTTGGTCTCACCAAGCCTGTCCCAAACCAAAATTCGAGGCAGGAAAACAAAATCCCGCCTCATGTTGTAAGAAACGGGCACCCGTTATTTGAATTTCAAAAAATGGGTACCCATTTTGAAAAGCTAAAAGTGGCATGTAAAATTCGTCGAAAACTTAAAAATTTGAATTTTTAAGAAACGGGTACCCTTTTTTTACTTTTTAAAAAAGGGTACTTAATTTTTAAAAAATGGGTACCTGTTTTTTATTTTTTTTAAACAGGTGCCCATTTCATAAAAATTTAAATTTTTAATTTTTGAGAAATAGGTACCCGTTTTTTGAAAATAAAAAATGGGTACCCAATTTTTAAAAATAACGGGTGCCCATTTTTTAAATTTAGGATCGGGCACCCGAGCCAAAGATGGGTGCCTATTTTTTAAAATCGGGTACCCGTTTCTAAGAGGTCTCATTTCGCAGATTTGACTTCTGCGGAATTGCGACCCAACTTTGTGCATTCACCCCAAAAGAAACTCCATGTTGTTTGGTTAGACATCTCAGTATGTTACCCAATGACCTATTGATAACTTTAGTTTGGCCATCTAATTGGGGATGGTTTCTTGAAGAAAATCATAGTTGTTTGACCAGCCTTTTCCATAATGATCTCCAAAAATGTCAAATAAATTTAGAATCCCTATCTGACATAATGTTCAATGGTAATCCATGGAGTCTAACAACTTCCTTAAAGAAGATACCATCTATGTGAGAAGCATCATGAGTTTGTTTACAAGGTAGAAAGTGAACCATCTTAGAGAACTTGTCAACAACAAAAGAATATGCTATCAAATCCACTTTTACTCCTAGGAAACCCCATGAAAAATTCCATGTTGATGGAGTCCCATGGCTTAGTTGGTGTAGATGAAGGAGTATACAATCCAACATTTGATGATCTCTCTTTGGCCTTTTGACATATAATGAAACATTTTACAAACTTCCTAATATTTGACTACATCTTTAGCCAATAGAAAAATATTCTAACCTGCTCTAAAGGCTTATCAATGCCAAAGTGTCCTGCAAGACTCCCACAATGTTTTTCTTTGATAATGTTCTCCCTAACTGATCCTTTAGGTGCACAAAGCTAATTACCTTTAAATAGTAACCCATCTTGTAATATAAACTTAAAAAAATCAGTATGATACCTTTAGTTCATTATTTGATAAACCTCATATGCCTCCTTGAAATCTTCATTTTCTACATACATGTTCTTCATGGCTTCAATACCAATACTACTCACTTGAATTTCCTTTACTATCAAATTTCTCCCACTAAGGGTGTTTGCAACTTTGTTTGTTGAGCCCTTATTGTGTTTTATGGAGAAAGTATAAGCTTGGATGAATTTCATGCATTTCATGTGCCTATGGTTCAACTTTTCTTGTCTATTCAAGAAGCTAAGAGCTTGATTATCAGTATAAAAAAAAAAATTGGGCAAGAGATAATGCCTCCACTTTCTCAAGGACTGAACCAAAGCATACATTTCTAAATCATAAGTTGAATACTTTTGTTTAGCTTCATTTATCTTTTCACTAAACAAGGCTATGGGACTCCCTTCTTGGCTGAACACTCCTATTGCCTTGTTACTAGCATCACATTCCACTATGAACACATTGTGGAAATGAAGAAGGATCTTCTTCATCAAAGAGAAAACTTATATCATCAATGATGTCTCCCAAATCTACTATGTATGACTCCACAAACAAACGTAAAATATCTACTATGTAGTCATCCCCTAATGCTAGAGCTAGAAGACAATCTATACCCAATTGTACCGAATTGCATGGACCTATCACTGTAGCAATGTATGCATGTAGAATGTGCTAATACTATGACCTTATACTCCAACTATCAATAGGATCCCACATATCTGAATCTGTTGAGTCACTATCACTATTGTCACTATCATTTTCCACAATGTATGAAGTATGGAGAGGATTAGAGGATAATCCAAGTGAACTGTCCTCAAAGTGAACATTCCTCTCTATAAAAATCTCATGAATTTCAGGATCCATTAGTCTAGATATGCCTTAACACTATCTTCATATAAAATGAAAGTACAAGGCCTTGGTTGTAGTGCCTTGCATTCCTTAGAAGATATGTTTTCCCATGTTGGACAACCAGAGACTCTAAATTGTTTCACAACTGATTTTCTACTGCACCATGCCTCAAAACGAGTCTTTCCATCTAAGAAATTATGAGGAAATCTATTAAGTATGTGATTGACACTACTGATAGCTTCAATTTCAAGTGTTGGATCAAGAGACTTTTCTTGAATCATGCAACTTGCCATTAACTTAAGAGTTCTAATCCTCATTTCTAAAACACTTGTCTTGTGTGGAATAAGTGCTACTAGATTATGAAGAACAATACCCTCAAGTACACAAAATTCTCTAAGTCTTGAGTTCACATATCTTCTTTCATTGTCCATACGAAGAACCTTGATGGCTTTCCTTGAATGCTTTTCAACATGACTCTTGAAGGCTAGAAACTTATCAAACACTTTGTTCTTGTGATCAAGAAAGTAGACCCATGTGTAGCATGAAAAGTCATCAATGAAAGTGAGAATATAGAGACCCTTGTTAATTGATGTTACTGCAAAAGGACCTGCTAGAACTGTGTGAACTAATTCAAGGCTGACTGATGCTCTCCAAGACTTCCCTTTATCAAACTTCTCTTCTAGATGCATATCCATTGAACAGGTTGAACATTCACCCTTAGAAAAGCTGATTGTAGGTAGACCTTTTACCATATTGTTTGAGCCAAGTTGATGAAGATAATGGAAGGCAATATTTCCATGTCACTCATGTCATAATTTATTTTTTGAATGATATTGTGTCAATAAGACATGTTAAGGAGACTTAGGCACAAAGAGGGAGAAGGAATAAAGCCTTTTGTGATGATTGAATTTACCCACTACAACCAATGAATCATCTTTAAGATTGTGCACCATTACTAAATTAGGAAGGAACTCAACTTTATTGCCATCTCCATAGTGAGAGATTTGGTAGATTGAAAGGAGATTAGAGCTAAGGTTGGGAACATAGAGAATTTCTTTGAACTCTCCAATTTCCATCTCAACTTTTCCTTTTCCTTAAACTTCTACTTTTGTATCATCTCCTACAAAGATGTGTGGTACCTTAGTCTTCTTCAATGAAGAAAAGTATCCTTTTTGAAGAACCCATATGATATGAGGCACTTTAGTCAAGAATCCATTCCTAGCCTGAAGAACTTGAACCATCCATAATTGCTTTCCCTTTTCCCTTTGAAGTGGGTGGAGTTGAATCCTTGGAAGCATTTGGCACATTGATTTTTTTCTTCCTTAGTAAGTTTTCCAACTCATCTATTCTCTTAGTCTTGCAATGATGCTCATCATGATTTAGTTTCTTGCAATATGCACAAAATAGTTTGTCCTTCTTGTCATTGTTTCCCTTCTTGTTGGAAGAAGAATTGACTTTCTATGAGGATGAAGATTGTTGTGTCTTTGATTGTGATTTTTGCTTCCATTGCTTCTTCTTGCTATTGGTAGAAGTTTTTCCAATTTGAGTTGATTGGTTCTCATTTCTAACCACCAATGTCTTGGTCTTTGATGACTTTAGAATTCCCATATCTATCAACTTGGATTGTTCCAACATCAACATTTCTACGAATGCATCAGAAGGCTTAGTGAAGGCACTTCTCATGGTCAATTTGTGAGTGCTATAATTGGACACAAAAGATGCATAATTTGAAGGTATCCTCTTCAAGATGTGATGAATCAATCAATCATCCTTCATGGGGTTACCACAATCTTTATGTAGTGCTCTCAATTCATTGCCTTTTTTGATATAGTCTTGAATTGTGTCAAAATTCCTAGGATCCAATAGAAGTAGATCATCCTCAATTTGGTATCCCTTTTCCTCATCCACCTTACCATACAACCCTTAAAGTTTGTCCCAAGTAGGCTTGGCTTCCCTAAAACTAGAAATGTGGAAGAAGAGAACTCTATGAACACAACTCTGAATAATTTCTAAAGCCTGATTATCTTTAATTTTCCAATCAACTAGTATTGTAGCATCAATGGGTTTTGAAATTGTACCATCAACATATAAATTTAAACCTTTTTCCATTAATCTACTCCATTCACTATCTTTCCATGTAGTATAATTGTGTGAAGTTAGAAGTGGATTTTTAGGTGAATCCATGATGCAAAAAAAGTAAAAGAGCACAAACAAGAAAGAGAGACACAAGAACACATGACACACACCCCTATTCACTCAATCAAAAGACCCCCCAAAATTGATGCTTTTGGAAATCTATATGTAGTGCATGTACAATAGGCCACTTGTCAAAATGTAAAACATGGACTTCTAATTTTTCTATTTACATCTACCTTTTTAGGTTCAAATTTGGCACCAGGCACTGTATCTTAGATGTACAACAATTTTGAAGAGTAATCAAAATAATACAATGCAAAAAAGGTCCTAATTTTGAAAGTGATATTTCTATCCACACAACCTTATAATTTGATTGAAAATATAGAAAGTAGACAAAAAATTAAGCACTTTCAAAAAAATAGAACTTAAAAATGTGTCTAAATGAGCACGTACAGAGTGTTTGAAGTTGCAAAATGCAGGATTGGATAGGTATAGTTGCCAAAAAAAAAAAAAATTGATAAGTTCGTGTACCAAAATTAGAAATGAATAGCACCACTAAAAAGTTTAGGAAATTCTACCCAAAATTTTAAAAAAATTGCACCTAATTTGGAGTATGAATGATTGAGTTATGGCTTTCCAAAGTTGGATTGTCAAATCAAAACTACATCTAGAGAGGCATCTGGGTAGCAAACTATGAGGTTAAATTTGATGGTCAAATGGCCATTATATTAGTTCTATTTGTCTTGGAAATGATGGTCAGAAAATCATCAAATTTAGCATAGTAAAATGCTTACGTCAGTGAAAAAGGGGCCCTAGGGTGACATGGCAAGTGATGTCAAGATGATATCAGCAGTGTAAAGATGTGATGTTAATGTACATGGTCAACTATTGAGGTGGAAGTGCACATGTCTATCTAACATGTGAGGGTTTTAATACTAAGCTATTGCTGATTGGAAGGTGACTCAGCAACTAACTGTGTGATGGTGATAGGTCATCGATTGTGTTGTGTGGACCTACTATGATGGGTCGAGAGGACATGACATGGATGATGTCTAAAGATGGCACATGGTACCTTATGACTAGGCTATGTGTGAGCTATCATTAGCTATTGTAGGAGCTAGAAGAGGTGTTCTAGTAGTTTAAAACATGACCAATGAGTGACCAAAAGTTGGTGATAGATGATAGGATTAATGCTGCTATTAGAATACAGTCATTGTTGTCCAAAACATGAAGTTTCTAGTGCCAGGCAGGGTAGAATGAATGGCTAGTGGGGTCAAAATTTATACCACATCAATGGTGTTGTATTTTTTGATGTCTTTAAAAATAATAGACCATGGTTAACAAAATAACAAACAAGGTTGTGGGGAGTTTGTGCTCGATGCTTGTTGGGTGCGATGGTCACCTTGCTTGGCTAGAAATGTAATTCAATCACCAGTTGCTATGTTCATTAGATGTTGATGAAATGGCCATAAGTTGTACAGTTTGTATGAGATGAATGGAATATTCTACAAGGTCAAAAAAGAATATTCCTCTATGGGGGTCGGAGTTTCACCGCTCAGTTCCTACAAAAAACTTTTCTCTACAAGCCAAGTAGGCCTAAAAAAATTCCAAAAATTTGCAAAAAAATGTAGATGGAAATTGTAGAGAAATTAATATAGATTTGAAAAATAAATTCATAGATCTAATAAATGATCATACTAAATTTTCAAATTAGGGCCTTTGGGTGCTAGTTTGGAAAAAAATTGCCTGAAATTTGACTATGGCCTAAGGTAGGTGAATTTATAGTCAAATTTTATAGAATCGATGTTCTGGGCACAATGGTGAGGTTTTTTTTGGCACTAGATGCTTCCAATGACTACAATAATTTGGATCTAGGTTGAGGTCCTTCAAGAGGTGAAGCAAACAAAATGGTCTCCAATAGCTATGTGAAGAGAAATTCCCTTAGCTTTGATACCATGTAAGAATTTTCCTTAGGGAAAAATCACCCAAGATCAAGGAACTCAAGCACAAGAATAGAATAGACCAACAAAGTATGATCATAATAACAATATGATATTCAATTGATGTAATATCATGGAAACACTCGAAGTTCTTGAATATAAAGGCCTCTAGAATGCTTCTAGAATGTCTAGGAGTTAACACACTGATAAGTCTTACAACAAGGCACATGACCACTAGGAGTGGATTATCATCCATTAAGCATAGGAGTTAGTGCAATGATGAGAGGATAAGTCTAAAAAGGTGTAGCACATAATATTATGTTGTAGACACCATGTGCTAAAATTATAGTGAAAATAACTATGTTGTCAACATGACTGCAACTCAGTTAATTATGCAAAATCCAATGTTGTAGACACCATGTGTTGAATTAGAGTTGCTTACTCTAGTGTTGTCAACATTACAACTCATATGAGTATGCAAAATCCTAAGTGTCTCACCTAAGAAATAATAAAATAATGCATTGACCTAAGTAAAATTAAGTAAGTGTAATAACTAAATACTTATTTACACCAACACATACAAATTTGTCTTGAAGGTTATTTTCCATTCTTCACCTTCCCTTATACTGATTTGATGGTAACCACTCTTTAAGTCTATCTTTGAATAGTGACTTGCACCTACTAGACATTCCAAAAGATCTTCAATTCTTGGCATGGCGAACCTATATCTAATAGTTATATTGCTAATGCTCTAGAATCCATACATAGACTCCATGTACCGTCCTTTTTCGGAGCTAGTATGGTAGGTCAACACAAGGAAGCCCTTGGCCAACAATTCTTCAATTTGCCTTGTTTATTCTAAATTTTTTTCAAGGGTAAGCTTACAGGTTTCCTTATTAAGTAATGTAGCACTTGGTATCAAGTCTATGCAATGGTATATCTCCCTTTATGGTGGAAAACATTCTAGTTCCCTTCCTACAACAACACTCTTATATTGTTCGAACAACTCCCTAAGCTTTCTAGGTCCTACTTGATGTTCCATGCTCTTGGCTTGGGGCTTAACTTTGAATTCCTTCTTAGTTTTAACTATGATAGAAAAACATGGTGTTTTCTCCTCCTTAATTGTCTGCAAAAATTCTTTACCTCCTACCATCATGATACTAGTCACCCTATGGCTTCAATCATCAGGGAGAGGCCTCATAGTGTAAGTTTCTCCATCCTTGGTTATGCTATAAATATTTTGTTTCCCATCATGCCTAACATCTAGATGATATGGCCAAGGCCTCCATAAAAGTAAATGGAAAGCATCCATTTTAGTCACATTACATAGAATTTTATCTTTATACTCCCAAATCTGAAATTGTACCCATACTTGTTCACTAATCAAGGCATGTTACTCCTTGTTCAACCAAGACACTCTATAGGGGTAAGGATGAGGTTTTGTTTGTAATCCTAACTTTTCTACCATCTCCTTAGAAGCCAAATTGTCAATTTGAACTAGAATCAACAATAACTTTACAAACTTTACCACTTACCTTGCGTGTGGTTCTAAAGAATGTCCTTCTTTACGGTGGCTCCTTATCAGTGGGTACCTTCAAAAGATTTATTTTCAGCATGAGTCACTCTCCTATCTCTAGATCTGCTATCTTGACAAGAGAACTTGTACTTTGTACATCCTCATCTTGTAGTAAATTAATTCTTCTTTCACTTGGGCTACTCACTGATCCTTGCTTCTTTGGACACCTAATAGATTAGTGACACCTTCTTGTGAAAATAGTTTTTCCCCTTCCACCAAATCTACCTCTTTGATTAGGTATCCTTCCTCTAAAGGAACCTTTTCTTCTACTATCATTCTGAGCCCCTTGACTGCTACTAGCTTCCCCTTGGTTTCTTGGCTAGTTTCCTCTTCCTTGAAATCTACCTCTTCCTCTAAAAGAGTTCCCTCTTTCTCTACTACTTTGTTCACCTTTACTTTTTTGTTTCTCCTCAATCCTAAGAGAAAGATAATAACATTTTTGGACTAATTCTACTATCACCAAGGTTAGTTCATCTTGTATATTATATCTAAAACCACTAATATATTGCACAAGATTTTTCTTTTCATTTTCATAAAACTTAGCTCTAAGAGTCAAAGTATTAAATTCTTGAGTATAAGCACTTCCATCCATGTCCTTTTTCTTTAGGTTATGTAGCCTTTTGTGGAGCATCACTACATAGTCCTCTAGAACAAATTACTTCATGATTTCTAGCATAATCCTCTTCAATGTGGAAATGGGTTGCTTCTCCTCTTCTACCCTTTCCTTTTGGAGAAAGTTCCACAAGCTTAGAGCTAGTCCCTTCAACTTGGATTTTTCTACTTCCACCCTCTAATTCTTAGGTATCTCCTTTGCTTCAAAATGGTTTTCAAGAGCCTCTAACCATTCCATGCATACCTCAGGTTCCAACATTCCATCAAAAATAGGTAAATCCCATTTTTCTTTTCTTCCTACCCTTTGTAGGGCTGCTACCATGATCCTCTAATCTTCAAACATGTTAGGAAAGTTATCTCCTTCTTCTTCTTCTTCTTCTTCAAACTCCTTATGGTCTCCTATCTATACTTTCCCTTTCAACTTATCAATTTCCCTTCTCATTGCTCTATTTTTCTCTTTGATTGCCCTGCTCTCAACCATTTTTTCTTTTAGTATTTTTTCCAACTAAATATTGGTTATCCTCAAAGGGATATCTTCTCCTTCTTCCATCTTTTCTTTCCCAAAAGATACTTAGTGGCTTTGGTACCACCTAATGCCGAGAGCACGACTAAGAAGCTTCAAATGGGCTTCCCACTCTTGAAATCAACCAACTAGCTCTCAAATATTCAACCTTATTAAAAGGTTTCATCATACTCCAATCCTCTAATGGATCAAAGAAACAAAATATCCAACTTCACCTAGAATCCAAGGGCAAAGAACCAAACTTGCCCACTTTATGGGTTTTGCACCAATCTCCCACAACTAGGTCAATACTAGGAAAACACCCTAGAAGTTTGTCCCAAGGGTTCTAAGATGTTAAGTGATCTTAGGGAACCTATTTACCATAGAACACACCACTATTTTGAATCACATGCTTGCACAAATCCTCAAATCCCAATTTGGCCTAGTAGCCATGTGAGCCCCTTTTAGCCCTCCTAAAATGGCTTTTTGGATCTAACTTCAAAAAGTTTTTAAAAAGATCCAAAATAAATTAGGTTTTTGAATACCCATTTCAAAGTTACTTCAAACCCCAAAGAACCAAGTTCTAGACCTACCACAACATTCCCTTTTCTTCACAAAGCAACACGAACCTAAGTGATCAAGTTAGGCTTGGTTTACAAAGAAACCAATAGGAAATGGGGTCATGGAAATAAAATCAATACTAAATAATGAATAGAAACACTAAAATAACTTATTTCCAATTTCTCAACCCTTACCAAGTTCCAAACTACTGCCATTCACAAATCAACACACTACAAGAGGTCAAATTCTTCATGGCACTTGACCTAGGGCTTGGTTGAAAAATTCACAAATCACATCCTCCAATTTTGGAACCATAGAATCTTCAAAAGGACCCAAATAACTACCATTTCCTAACTGGCCATGAAATTCCAAACAAGGAAATTACAGTTAGAGGCCTGTCTTTGCTAAATGCACCAAAATGATGTCCTAAAAACCTAGTTTCACTAAAAATGTAATAACTTGAGTAAGAAAATTCTTAAAATGATGATACTAGAAGAAACTCAAAGCTGATTCAAAGATTTATCTAAAACATGCATTAGATATGGTCTAAAAATCCGTACAGTTCATGGAGCATGCAAACAACTATAAAAATGACTCCATAACTGAATTTCCTTGTTTTCAACTTCTTCCAATCTGTACATTAATGCACTCCAAACCTCAAAAAAGAGGTATATATATCTACTATATCTTTTTAAATGGTTAAAACCAATATTTTAATTGTTATAACCATTTCTCCATAAATTGCAATTTTGAGCAACTTTTACAACTTTTCAACTACGCAACTTGCACAAAAATTGCAATTTTTACATTTTTCACTTGATTCCACTTCTAGGACTTGGAAAAGGTTGAAACATACCTAAAACCAACAAAAAAACCTAATCCTAGGCTTTCTTGACCAAAAACATTAAAAAACCTAAATTTTCCTAATGAGCAACTTTTGCTTATAAACTGCATAAAGTGCCTTAAGCATACAAAATGGTGTCTTTCCTTGACAACCATGGAATTTCCATCCAAGGTTTTTTTATTCTAGCCTAAGTAGGTACAAAAACCATGAAAACCAAAATATAAAAGAAAGTGCCTTGGTTCTCTACACCACATCTACATAACTTGATTACAATTATTTTCTATTGCAACATACTTTGCCTCATTAGTGCTCTATGAAATACAATTGTTCTTCTTTCTTAACCAAGAAATCAATCTACCTCCAAGAAAGAATTCTCCAGCACTAGTGCTCTTTCTATCATTCATACTATCTACCTAATCAACATTAGTATATTGACAAAGTGTGAAATCATTTGATTTGTCATATCAAATTCCATAATCAATTTTCCCTTTTAGATATCTAAATATTCTTTTCAATACTGCAAAATGATATTCTTCAGGATCAACTTGAAATCTAGTAACAATCTCAACTAAATTTGAAACTATATTTGGTCTAGTGTCAGTCAGATACTGCAAACCTCCAATCATGGATCTATACTTCTTCTACTCCACTGCAAATGTCTCATCTTTGCTGAATACTTTGTGACTAGTTATCATAGGTGTTCCAATAGGTTTACAAATTTCCAAACCAAATCTTTTCAAAAAATATTTTAGGTACTTATCTTATGAAATTAATATCAGCATTGTTTTGCACAATCTGCAAACCTAGGAAAAACTTCATTTCTCCTATCATGCTCATTTCAAATTCATTCTTCATCTCCTCAACAAATTTATCACTAGCTTTATGATTACCTCCAAAAATGATGTCATCAATAAAAAATTACAATAATCAACAATCCATCTTCAATTTATTTTAGATACAACTTGATGTGTGTCGTACCTTTAGAAAATCCAAGCTTTGCCAAGTAACTCTCTAACCTTGCATACTAGGTTCTTAGTGCTTTCTTTACACCATAAAGATATTTCTTAAATCTATATACCATGTCTTTATATTTTGATGAAGTAAAACCTTTGGATTGTTCAATATAAACCTCTTCTTCTAGTTCTCCATTCAGAATGGTGAATTCAACATCCATTTGATAAACCTTGAATTTCTTGTTCAGTACATAAGCCACAATCATGCTTACTACTTCCATTCTTGCTATTGGTGCATATTTTCCTCCTAACCAATGCCTTCTTACTATAAATAACATTTACAAACAATTCTAGCTTTATTTCTCACAACTTCTCCTTGTTCATTCATCTGATTCCTAAAAACTCATTTTGTTCCTATCACATCTTGTATTTTGGTTTAGGAACTAACTCCCATGTATCATTCTTTACTACATCATACAATTTTTCCTTTATTTCTTGGATCGAATGATTATCTTTGATTTCTTCATCTGCACACTTTGCTTCAACTTGAGATATCAAACATATCTTCTCATTTACTCTATTCTTTATCATTTCACCTTTATCTTTGCTTCCAATTATCTTCTTAGAAGGGTGATTCTTTGTCAAAATCTTGTTAGGGGTAGGAGTTGACATCTCAACTCTTATCCCTTCTCTAGGTTTAGAACTCTATACTCCTCTATGCACAAAAGTTAGCACATCATTTTGCAAGTCATTGTTAATCTTAAACAAAACTTTAGCATTCTATCTAACAATTATAGAGTTATCCTCTTCTTCATTTGAATTATAATCTACCATCATTTCTTTGGTTCCAAACTTCCCATCAATCCTTATATTTCCACATTCAATTATTTTCTTAGTTCTATAGTTAAAGCATATGCAAGCCTTAATTTTCAATGAATAGCCAAGAAACATACCTTCATCACTTCTTTGATCAAACTTACCAATGTCATTGTCTCTCTTAATATAACATTTTCTCCTAAATATCATGAAATACTTGACTAGTGGTGGATGTTCAAACCATAGTTCATGAGGTGTCTTGTCCATACCTTTTTTGATCTATACTCTGTTTAGAGTATATACTACTATATTAACTACTTCTCTCCAGAATGTTTTAAAAACATCATTCTCAAATAACATCACTCTAGATGCCTCTACTATTCACTTGTTTCTTCTCTTAGCAATCCTTGTTTTCTTAGATGTTCTAGGTGTAGATAGTTATCTTTTGATTCCATTTTCTTCACAAAATATGTTAAATCCTCTTGAGGTGAATTCTCCTCCTCTAGAAGATCTCAAATACTTAATCTTAACACTAGATTCATTCTTAACTCTATTATTAAATATATTAAACTTCTCAAAAGCTTCAGAATTCTCTTTAAGAAATGCTAACCACGTCATTCTAGTAAAATCATCAACAAAAATCATAAAAATACCTTTCACCATAGAATCCTCTTTTTTTGGAAGGACCACTTAGATCTATGTGAATGATCTCTAGCTTCTTTGTAGTAGTGAACTTCTTGCTAGGGAATAATAATTTCTTCTACTTAGCCAAAAATACATTCCTTACAAACAACAATATTAGGCTTAACAATCTTACGCAAGTCTTTGACTGCAAAAGTGCTACTAACCTTCACAATATTATTAAATTTTAGGTGAAAGAATCTTCTATTCCATAACCAACTATTATCCACTTTAGCTACCAAACATGTCATCTTAGTAGGATTCAACTAAAATACATTACCTCTACATCTAGTGCTGGTTCCAATCATCTTACCATCTTTGTCTTTGATAATGCAGGTCTTCTTAGTAAACTACAACTGATAACCCTTGTCCACTAATTGACCAAAACTCAACAAGTTATACTTCAATCCATCAAAAAAATAGACATCATCAGTGTTAGTTTTACCATTAAGATAAATGGATCCAATTCTTGTTATATGACAAGTTGCATTGTTACCAACTCTAACAATTCTTCCATCATGATTCTTGAACTTAACAAACTTATTCATATCACTATTCATGTGATGTGAACAACAACTATCAATTATCCAATGATGGAGCATCACCTAGATCCAATGAGTGACAATTTTTCTATTTATTCTCATGAGATATGGATTCATGTTGAATCACTACTCATGAAACATGGGTTGATGAGTTTGACTCAAAATCACACAGTTAAATCTTGATAGCAATATCACAATTATCCAATTAGTTTTATTTTCCACTTGGGTAACCAGAGCTCTTTTTTATCTAATTTCTCTTTCAAGATCATGTTCCTTGATAGCCACAAATCATAATTCATCATTACTTTCACTTTGATCCTTTTCATCAATTTTTTCATCTTGATTTGCATATAAACAATTTCTATCTCTATCTCTTCTAGGGTTAAAATTTCCCTTATACATTTTCTCTCTTTTAGGAAATTTAGATGCATAATGACCAAATTCATTACAAGTCCAACATTTAAATATTTTCTTACCATCTTTTTCTCTTATCACCAAAAGGGCTATTCCTTCCTCAATCTTCTTGTCTTTATTAGCTCTGCTACTACCAGGAAAATCTCCATAGGTGCTTGTTCTTGTAAAATTAGGTTTAATGTTTAGGTCACTAAAATCTATTTCAATTCTTGTAAGTTTTCTAGACTATCTCAAATCTACTTCTACCAATTCTAATCTTTGAAGAAAATTTTCCTTTGTGAAATCCTTAGTGCAAGATATGATTACTTGAATAATCTGAGCTATCGACTTGAAAGGCGGTGTCAAAATTTTCAAGGTTTCCATATGAATTCATTATCTTCCTTAGTTCCACTATGATACAAAATTCCTACAACTATTTCTAATATTCTACCGATATAAATTCTTATAGATTCATCTTCCATCATTCTAGCATCTTGAAATGCACATATCCAATTCTGTAATCTCATTCTCTTTGCCTGATAATCACCTTAAAAGTAGATTCGAATGATTTCCAAATTTCATGAGATGGTACAAGTAAAATTACCCAACTCTATTCATTATTTGGAAGAGCTTTTAGTAGGGCTTCTCTTGCTCTCATGTTACACATGAATATCTCTCTCTCTTCTTCATTGCATCCTTCAAGCTTTTCTTCTTTAGCGGTTATCTTCTAACTTTTTGTCAACATCCACTATCTTGGAATCATGCACAATAGATGCATCTTCATATTCTCCTTCCAACTATCATAGTAGGCCCCATAAAATTTATGACTATCCTTTCTAAAAAGGTTTCCATCGATCTCCCAAAGTTGTTAAGTTTATCCTTCAAGGATTTGATACTTTGATACCAATTGTTAGAATATATAGTGCACTACTATAACTAAGAGGGTGGGGGTGAATAAGTTATACAATTATTAACACAATTATCAACCTTAAAAAATCTTAACCATATGAGTAATATAAACTAAAACCACAACAAGATACTCATACATAATAACACTAGATATGTTAACTAGAAAAACCCTTGAAAGAGGGAAAACCATGATGGGGATGGTACCCACTATTTGAAATATAAGAGGGGAGGAGTGAACTAGTTACTATTCAAATAAATCCTCGATCTCTTAGATGTTAGTAAGAAAATGCCAACTAAAAATTAAATATTGCTGAAGCTTGGTAAACACATACAAAATGTTGTAACTCAGTAATAACTAAATGAGCTCAGTTAATGGTTAACATATAAATTTAGATGTCACATGTGATTACCATTACTTTAACTAAGTTACAAACACATAAAATAAAATAGGATGAGCACATTTGACACTAAGATTTAATGTGGAAACCCAATCTAGGAAAAGACACTAATTGAGACTAGTTACTATTTTCACTCTCCTAAAGTGAGCCCTGTTAGGAGCCAACCTTGTTAAAGGTTATTAAACATATTGTTAGGTGTGAAACTATTAGAGGATTTAATCACCCTATTAGGAGTGGCCTTGTTAGAGGTCCTTAAAAAATTCAATAGAACTACCACCTTGTTAGAGGATTTGCAAAATAGTTGTTAAGCCAACTCTGTTAAGAGATTTAGATCACTACTACAATGGTTAGAGACTAATAATGAGATGACCTAATTTGAATGCAACTTAATTTCTAATTAAAGATCTTTATTTTGTCTTGTACTTGATCCTTCTTGATTGAATATAGCTTTTCTACTCCACAAGGATATTCTACTTATCCTTCAAATTTGCTTCCTCTTCTCATCATTAAATCCTCAATAACATCTTCATACTTTCACATTCACTCACACATTGAAATCACAACCTAACCTTATAAATATATCTTTCACTTTATCAAGTTAGCTCAAATATAACTTAGAATAATTAATATTCATCTCCTTAGTCACCTAGAATCAATAGATTAATCAATTAAGTTGAATATTCCAAGATAAGAAAATTCTTCATTAGCTGACCCAAGTCGGTAGAAACTAACTTAGAAATGATTTCCTTTGTTAGCCAACAGAAGCTTGGTTAATACTACAAATATGTAAAAATCCTTTGGCAACTATGTGAGCTTAGTTAGCACTAGTTCCATCCAACTTTCCTTCATTAACTGAGTGAGTTTGGTTAACACTCATCTTCTATACGCTTTCCTTTGATGCCCAAGTGAACTTGGTATACATAGAAAACTATCTTCATTGCCTGAGTAAGTTTAGCATATACTGACCGATAATGATATGACATTTTTGTAACATCAAATACATTACATAATTAATTAATTGCATCCAAAAATCTCCCTCTTTGGCATTGATGGCAACACAACATTTCATAGCACAATAAAATTTTGGATTCATTCTTGAGAACTCCCTCTATTAGTATGAGCTCTTCCTTTCACTAGATTATTTCTCTGTCTAAAATAACTTCTACCAAGTTCATTCAAAAATTTCTCTCTTACAACAAACTTCTCCTTCTTTAGAATGATAGTAAACTTTTCCCTCTTTAGTTCCTTACATTATTTTGGTTCCAAAAATTTCTTAGAGATGTGACAGTAAACTTCTCCCCCTTTGAAAACACATACCAAAGACAATAATTCTATTAATACCAATGTACCTTACGTACTAATTCATTTGCAATATGCCCTTCCCAATTCTGTGCCAACTGATTGATCTTTAACTTAGCTTTCGTTGATGCATCACTAAACTTTATTTAGTGAACTTTAGATAGGGGAATGACCCCTAGCTTACCTCTTAGATACATAAATTCATCCTTAGGTAATGGCTTGATAAATATGTCTAAAATCTATTGCTTTGTATTAACATATTCCAATATGACTTCTTTATCCTACACTAACTCTCTTAAGAAGCAATATTTTATAGCAATGTGTTTTGTTTTCATATGCATCACTGGATTCTTTGATATATTGATTGCACTAATGTTATCACAATATATGAGTATTGGATCCTTGATATCTATCTTCATTCCTTCCAACAATTCTTTGAACCAAATAATGTTAGAACAATTAATTGCTGTTGCCACATATGCTGCCTCTACTGTGGATTGAGATGTACAATTTTTCTTCTTACTTATCCAAGACACTAGTTTCTTACCAAGAAAGAATGCTCCACCACTAGTGCTTTTTTCTATCATCAATACTTCTTGCCCAATCAACATCAGTAAATAATTTCAAGTCCAAATTGAATCCAAGTTTATAGCATAAGCCATAGACTTTAGTACCTTTCAGATATCTCATGATTCTCTTGATTTCCATCATGTGATTTTCTTTACAATTTGCTGAAAATCTTACCACTAGTCCAACTACTAGAGCAATATCAAGCCTTGTATGTACTACATACTGTTATTTTTCAATCATTGATTTGTATGTTGGCTAATCTACTTCTTTGGAATTATCATTTTTGAAAAGATTATGTCTAGTAGACATAGGGGTTCCAACTAGTCTTGAATCTTCCATTCCAAATTTCTTTAGTATCTCCTTGATTTACTTAGATTGAGTGATGTATATACCATTTTTGTTTTTCCACATCTACAATCCAACAAAGAATTTTATCTCACCAAACATGGACATCTTAAATTCTTTATTCATTTCTTCTAAAAATTCTTTGTACATGTCATCATTTCCTACAAATAGAGTATCATCAAACAATATTTCTGCCAATAGAATCTTCTTGTTTGGTCCTTCCTTGATATATAGACTACTATTATCATTTGTCCTTTGAAATCCAATTTTTACCAAGTAATTATGAAGTCTTTCATACCAAGCTCTAGGAGCTTTCTTGAGATCATATAATGCTTTGTGTAACTTGCAAACCATGTCTCTTTTGTTAGGATCTACAAAACCTTCTGGTTGTTCAATGTAGACTTCCTCATTAAGAATTTCATTCAAGAATGTAGATTTAAAATCCACTTGATATACTTTATATCCTCTATGTGTTGCATATGCTAGTAAAGTTCTAATACCTTCTAGTCTTGCTACAGGAGAAAAAGTCTAACCATAATCAATAACTTCTTCTTGAGAATAGCCTTTGCACACCAGTCTTTCTTTATTTCTTGAAACTTTTCCATCTTTAATTAGCTTATTTCTAAATACCCACTTTGTACTAATTACATTCTTAACCTTGGGTCTAGGAACAAGAGTCCAAGTTTTATTCTTTTCTATCTGTTCTATCTCTTTATTCATTGCTTCAATCCAACTTTCATTTTCTAGAGTATCCTTAACACTTCTAGGTTCAAATTTAGCAAGTAAACATGTACCTTTTAATTTTCTTCTTGTCATTATTCTATCAGATTTGTCTCTAATGATTTGGTCACGTGCATGACACCTTTTGACATATCTTGCTAACACATGCTCTTTAGGCTTTAAATGAGTTCCTCCATCTACATCTTAAATTTTAGTTTCAAGCTCAAGTCCTTTAGGCTTGGTTTGAACTAGCCTGGTAGCCGCTTACTTCGACTTGGGTTCTTCAGTCTGCAACTTGGGTTACACTATCTACAACTTAGTATCGATTGGGGATTTTGGAGACTTGGGAGATGAAGCCTCCTTTCTTTCAGATAGATATGGTAGAGTATCATGTTCATAGTAAAAAAATCTTCTATAATCTTTTGGCTCCTTGTTGCTTTCTTCTTCACTCTTTTTTGCAAACTCATCAATTCTAACATGTTGACTTTCTATAATTTTATGAGTAGACAAATTCAAACATTTGTATGCTTTACTTCTATGGGAGTATCCATGAAATATGCCTTGATCACCTTTTACATAAAATTTACCTTTTTAAAATTCTTTCAAGATATAAAATTTGTTGTCAAACACTTTCAAGTAACTTACATTAGGTTTGCAGCCATATCGTAGTTGATAAAGAGTTTTATTTGAGCCTTTCTTCAACTATACTCTATTCAAGGTATGAACTATAGTGCTGATAGCTTCCTTCCAATATTTGACATCAACATTCTTTTCAATCATTAGGGTTCTTGCACAATCCATGATAGATGTGTTTCTTCTTTCATACAAACCATTCTGATGTGGTGTACCAAGGGTTGATAGTTGTCTTTTGATTCCTCTTTCAATGCAAAAATTATTTTAATTAACTGGAGATGACTTCACCACCTTTATCTAATCTGAAGCATTTCAACCTCTTTCTAGTTTCCTTTTCTACTCTTGCTAGATACCACTTGAATTTTTGAAAGGCTTTTGATTTTTCTTTTAGATACATTACAGTCATCATTCTAGAATAGTCATAAACAAAAAGAATGAAAATTTTTTCTCCACTATAACTCTCTATTCCAATAGGTCCACATAAGTTTGTATGAATAATTTCTAAGACTTCTTCTAACTAATAGTTTTTTCTTTTGAAACTAGTCTTTCCCATCTTACCAATTCAAATTTTTTTGCAAAGACCCATATCAAGCTTCTTCAAACTAGGAATACCTCTTACTCTTCTATGTTTTCTTATCTTAACTAGATTATAAAATTTTACATGACATAGCCTTTTGTGTCATAAGTAGATTTCTTCTACTTGAGCAATAAAACGTGAACAATCACTAAGATCAAGATAAAATAGATTACCTTTTGTTTGCTTGCAAGATCCAACCAGATTTCCTTTTCCATCTAGTAGTTTGGCTTGTCCATTCATGAATTTTACCTTGAATCCAATGTTATTAAACTATGCCACACTCAATATATTATTCTTTAGTCCTTCAACCCAATAAGCATTGTCACATACAAGTTCTTTAGTCAATGAAATACATTCTTTTCCATTTATGTTACATGGTTCATTGTTTCCAAATACCACACTACCTCCATCATAATATTCCATGTGATCAAACTTTGTTTTATCTCTAGTCATATGATGTGAACAACCACTATCAATAATCCATATATCATTTTTACTAACATGAGAGATAAGTGATATCTTATCTCCTTCATCATTAGATTCATATTTGACAGTAATATATACCATTTCATCTTTACTATTATCACAATCTTTAGCTATAAAACAAGATTTCTTACCTTTGTCCCTGTAGTTCTTGTAGTTCTTGGAATATTTTTTACCTTTGTGCTTATTGTTTTTCTTTTCATCTTTGATTTCCTTATTTGGACACCTAGCAGCAATGTGACCAACTTCTTTACAAGAAAAGAAGATCAGAGGAACTTTACCTTTGTACTTTCCTCTTCCTTTAGAATACTTCCTTGCAAGTAGGGATTCAACAACTTCAAGATCACTATCTGAACTTTATTTGGATGTTTTTTCTTCTTCACTTCCTAATTAATAAGACTTTGATTTCTTTCATTTTTCTTTGAGTGAGAGTTTAGCTTTAAAAGTATATTCAATAACCTTTGAACTAGGAACATAGTTATCAAAGTTATCTAACTCAAAAGCTATCAATATTCCAACTAGAGCATACAAAGATATTTTATTATTTGGATTAGATCTCATTTCTAAAATAGTAGACACTCTAATTGCATAAAGAGGAAGAAGAGTTCTAAGTACTTTGCTTACAACTATTTTCTCTTCAATGTCTCCTCTAGATGCTTTAATTGCACTTACACTTGCTTTGATCCTTTCCACATACTTTGAAATGTTCTCCTCTTCTCCCATTTTCATCTAATCAAAATGAACTCTAAGAATTTTGGCCTTAGCCCTTCTTATATTTTCATCTCCTCCATATACATCTTTTAGCTTGATTAACATTTTATGAGTTGTCTTGAAATCTTTGACTTTATCAAATTCAGCATAACTAAGACAAGATGCAATATCAATCATCATTATGTTATGATTCTACTTTTCATCAATATCTTCAACTAATAATGTTCCAATGGGAGCCTTGTATTTAGTATCAAAATATTTTCATCCCACGTCACTGATGGTAGCCAAGTGTAACCTCATAAGTCCTTGCCATGCTAGAAAATTGTCTCTATTTAGCTTGGGGATCTCTCTTTTGTAAGACATCTTGATCTTTAGCTTAGGTCCTTGAAACCTTCTCTACAAGAAATAGAAGCTCTAATATAAGATGAGTAAATGAGAGGGGAGGGGTGAATCAATTACTACTCAAATAAATCCTAGATCCCTTAGATGTCAATACAAAAATGCAAACTAAAAACTAAATATTGTTGAATCTTGGTAAACACATATAGAATGCTATAACTTGGTAATAACTAAATGAGATCAATTAATACTTAACATATAAAATTTATATGTTACATGTCATTACCATTACTTTAACTTAGTTTCAAACACATAAAAAAAATAGCATGAACACATTTGACACTAGGATTTAATCTGGAAACCCAATTTGGGAAAAATCACCAATTGCAACTAGTTACTATTTTTCCTCTTCTAAAGCGAGCCTTATTACGAGACAACCCTATTAAAGGTTAAAAAACACACTATTAGGTGTGACCCATTAGAGGATTTAATCACCCTATTAGGAGTGGCTTTGTTAGAGGTCCTTAGACAATTCAATAGAATTGCCACCTTGTTAGAGGATTTGCAAAATAGTTGTTAAGCCAACTTTGTTAAGAGATTTAGATCACTACTACAATGGTTAGAGAGTAAAAATGAGATGACTTGATTTGAATGCAACTTAATTGCTGATTATAGATCTTTGTTCTAGCTTCTACTTGATCCTTCCTGATCGAATATAAATTTTCTACTACACAAGGATATTATGATTGTCCTTCAAATTCACTTCCTCTTCTCATCATTAAATCTTCAATAACATCTTCATACTTTCACATTCACTCACACTTTGAAATCACAAGTTGACCTTATACTTATATCTTTCACTTTGTCAAGTTAGCTCAAATACAATTTAGAATAATTAATATTCATCGCATCATTCAACTGGAATCAATAGATAAATCAATTAAGCTTAATATGTTGAAATTATAAAATCCTTCATTAGTCAACCAAGCTTGGTAGAAGATAAATCAAAAATGATTTCCTTTGTTAACCAACAAAAGCTTGGTTAACACTACAAACTTACAAAAATCCTTTGGAAACTAAGTGAGCTCAGTTAACACTAGTTCCATCCAACTTTCCTTCATTAACCGAGTGAGCTTGGTTAACACTCATCTTTTGCACACTTTCCTTCAATGCCCAAGTGTGCTCAACATATATTGACTAATGATGATATGACATTTGTGTAAAATTAAGGACAATACACAATTAATCAATTGTATCCAACACCCACAAGATGATGTACTAATATAAATATTGCTTGTTAGAGAATAGACCTTGTTAGGATTTTGTTACAACATTCAGTACATATGAGTCCCTATTAGGAGATTCCAACCCTATTAAGAGTTGTGTTGACCCTATTAGGAGTTGTGAAAGATAGTTGGACTCACTACTCAAATAGATTCAAGGGAAAAACCAATGAACCCATTATCCAAATGATCTCTATATTATTCCTTGTAGGATAGTAGAATTAAAATATACTTTTTGTATCTTTGTCCTATATATTGAACTTGTTCTCCTTCAAATCTTGTAACTAGATCTCAAATCTTGTATCCAATAATCCCTTGGATCTCTTACATGCATTCATTAAGAACTCCACTCCTTTTCACACTTCACACTTCTTGCAATAATAGATGCACTTTACAATCAAGGAAAACATCTTTCCTTTACACCATATCTTCATAAAAAATCCTTCAGTCAGCCTTGAGGATTTACAAATTTACTAAAATAAGATAATTAATTAATTGTAGTTATAATAACACTATCAGCTCACAATCTATACAAAACTTCACATATGTGATACTAAGGTTTGTGCATTCACTGGCATCATCAGATGACTATCCTTTGTCACTACCTAATTGCACATCTCTTTATTACATCTTAGTTGTAAGATAGCCAACAAACATCAGAAACTGCTTTCTCAATACTTTATCTCTAAACTACTCTCTGTAAATTAGATACAACTTCTATATATCTTTGACTCAAACTTTGCACACTTAACTACATAATTAGGAAATTGTGCCAAACATGTCCATAATTACACATCTCTAGACAATTAGGCCAGTGTCTATAAAATCAAGATCTCTGTCTACTACTTTGCCAATCTTATAGAAATAATGATATGTTGACATCAATGAAAAACATAGTCATGAATGCAACATATCAATACTCTCCAATGCTCAAGATACTCCACAATTTAGTATCATCAACATTCATGCTAAAAAATTGTGTAAAACATTGCATAAGGAAAAAAAACATTACAAAGAGATGTTTTGTTTGTAGAAAACTTGGATATCTTGCCAAGAACTTTATGAACAATTGCAAAGTTAAAGATGAAAAGAAATCTAAAGATGAAAACATTAGAAAACAAATGAGGAAATAATGGGTGCAAAAATATCCAGAGAATGTAAGCCAAAGTTATGAGTTGTTGACATCCAAGTCACTGAATTGGGTGACTCAACCATTTCAACTTATTTTCTTATGGAGATCACTAGAACTTTGATTCAAAAGAAATCATCTATCAATAGTTCCATATAGAAAGAAGAAAGATCCATATCAACATTCAAGATGCATGAGGACCACCAGGTGATGATGGAAATTGAAAGATCTTAGTGAGCAAGGTTGGGTCACAAGACCTTACCGAGAATGGTTGGATTGAATATCTTATTTTGATGTAGACACTGAGTTAGTGACTCTATTGAGTACCAAGTTCAGACCAAGTAGTGGTAACTCTACTGAATTTGAATTTCTCTAAGTTGGTAGTTCCTATTGAGTTAGGAGACCTTACCAAGTTGAAGGTGTCTTTCAAGCATTAAAGACCAAACTTAATGGAGGACAACCTATCACTAAGAGAATGTGTGTACAAAGCATTAATGGCAATCAGAAGAGGAAATTTGTTAAAAGAAGGAAATTGAATATATTGTTTCACCATAAATTTTTAGTACACAGAGTAAAGAGTGAATTCAAAGCCCTCATGTTATTTAAGCAAGTTGCTACTAAAAATTTCTTCCATGTTCAAAACCCTACTAAGAGATGGCATCTTCTAGTAGAAAGGATAATAAAGGTTCTAATATTTTGGTCCGTGGAGTCAATTGCAAGGCTCCCACACTCAAATTAAGTCTAGCAGTTGTATAGACACTAGATCCTATTGGAGCACAATCACAAAAACCACATAAGGTACTTCTTTTTCATGACATCTAATCATTTTATCAATGTTCTATTAGGACTTGGTAACCCTAGAGATAAATGAGGAATTCAACAAACTATGTGTGGATGGTGTTTAGAAACCTAAGCACAAACATCCCAATACAAAAGGTTTGATGCATATTTTACATATGCCAAGGGATTTTCAAGTGAAGCGGATCATATTTATCCTGAGCCATGTTCATAACATGCAACTATGGTTAAATAATCCTATTTTGATAACCAAGAAGATGATGCATAGGATTACTAGATTACCCATGTTGAACAAAGTGAAGACCACTAAAACCCTAGGTTGGGTTTAACTGACAAAGTAGAATATTTCCAAATGGGATGGAAGAGGCATGAAACTAAGTAGAGTGAGTGACATGGAATTGAAGTTTGGCATCCATGTGATAGCTCACTAAATCTACAACTCAAGTTGGTTGAACAATGTATGATGCAAAGTGATTGACCTAGCATACAAGGTAGTAAAGAATAATTTATCCTTCAACCTTGTCAAGTTGCTACTAAATCAATTGTGTAAGAATATGGAGAGAATACAAGTATTAAAGAACAATCCATGTAAGTTTAGTTCTCTCTTGACATGTCTATTTTTCTATGTTCATAATGTTTTCCCTTTAAAAGGTATTGTAGTATGGAAGAAAGATACTCCATTATTGTATCAAATAAATAAATTTATAGAAGAGATGGGAGAAAGATTTGACATTATTATAGATAATTATTTTGAGATATTCAGGGAGAAAATACAGAGTAGATTTAGGATACTTAGGAAGCTAGTAGAATATTATCAGCAAGATATTTGTTTCATGGTTGACTATGACAAGGTTTAAATTCAAGTAGTTATACCTAGAGTGGCATGGGTTAAACCTCTAGAATATGAGGTTAACATAGATGACAGCAAAGATATCATTGAGGCTCAACTGAATAAACTTGTGGATCCTAAGAAAATATATTTTGGAACTTATGAAGAGGCTAAGGCCAGAATAGAGCTTAAGATTAAGTTACCTCAAGAAGTAAATAGAGGAAGGAAAAGGATAGAGAAAATAATCAAGAACTCTAAGAAATCAAGCTATCCTCTCATTCCAATAGAGGGAAAATGAGATAATATAGAAGAAGGAAGCATAACTCAAGGAAGAAGAGCCTCTACAGAAGAAAGGGAAGAATACAATAACCAAGCTTGCAAATTCTTCCCCTACCATGTTCACAAGAAGATCTACCAAATCCAAGAGAAAGCAAAAGTTGGGTGAGGAAGATGAAACTAAAAAAATTATATTTCAGAGGTTTGTAGCTACCCTTCAATAAAATTTGAAGAAATTGAAACAGGGAATAGGTATGACTTGTTGAAAATCTCTCAAGTATGAGTTTGGGAATCAAGAAGAGAAAAAGTAGATTAAGGGTACCCTTGTGGAAAAATTGGGTAAGTGGAAATATTCTCATGATGAGTTAACACAACAAGTTCTTGATGTGATTTTGAAAGTAGTCAAACCTCAATGGGATAATGCAATAAAAGTTTCTAAAGACACTAGTGAACAAACCTTGAGATAGATTATGCCGAGTCTTAGTGAAAAAGAGGTGAACAAATCATTGAAATAAAATGAGAAGAAGCTTAGACCAAAATTCAAAACATGTGTATTATATCTAAAGGACATTGAATCTATGGTAAAGTCTACTGCTACCACATGGAGAAATGTCTATGGGTTGCACAAGCCTAGTGACTTTGTTGTGTAAGTTGATGAAAAAGATGTTGGATAAGATGATGTAGAAGAGAAAGTAAAAATTAGAGATGATGAGGTAGACAATATAGATCTTGATGATAAGGAAGAAGGATAGGAAGCCACTATAGGAAGTATTCCAAAAATTTAAAGTATTGAGAAATCTAATGTAGAAAAGATTGTAGCAGAAGTTATGACTTCCTTTCCTCATTCTTCAAGAAAAGCCTTAGTGCAACCAGGCTCAGAGAAGGTTTCTACTGAGTTGTTTGTAGTTACAAATGAGTCACCTAGCACCCAACAAATATCTAGAATTACTCTATCTAGTGTTTCAATGATTAAGTGTCAAGGAGTTCATCTACCGTGCAACAAGTTTTTCTAGCGTCAAGCTTCACTAAGAAACATCAAGGTATTCATGTTGTCAATTTTAATTCTAATGTTAGTACATTTGATGCTATTCCTACTTCTTCAACTATTTTTTCCAACATGGCTAGTGTAATTAAAGTTGAGACCCAATCTTAACCAAGCACTGAAGTTTTGAATAAGGGAAAATAAATTGTTCATTCTATTATTCCAAAAGAAAAGGTTAAAGAGGAATAAATTAATTTGGATGAGGACCTTGTTATTCTAAATTGGGATACCTCTAACCTCACTCTTTTTCAAATGAATACCCTCAGAGAACTTTGGAAGAAGAGGGCTATGCAATAGAAGCTTAAAGAAGAGAGGAAAAAATAAAATCAAGTCCTTGAGGATACCAAAAGCATATTTGTAGATGCTTTGAGTATTGAGGTTGATGAGAAATAGCCTATTCTAGATCAGGTAGTTGAGAGTGTCCATAAGTAAAATGAAGAAATAAATAGACAAGAAAAATTGTTGTAGAGAGCTGAGAGAAAATTTGAAAATAAAGTTTTGGAGCAAGTAGCATATAAGATTTATATTGATCAAGTAGAATTGTCTACTATTATTGCTACATTGAAAACATCTGTAAATAAAGTTGTTTCTCTATTTTTCATGTTGAGTGACATATCTATCTTTACAAAGGAAATAAAGGATAAATTATCCAAGATAGATGAGGATATGAAGGCAAGTGAACATCAACTATTACTTGATCCTAGTTATAGTTCTGCACATTTCACAAAGATCAAATATTTTACAAATCTTCATCTAGAATTGCTAAAGGAAGAAGCTAGAATTAGGGCAATTCTTTCTATAATTTAGGGTATGATTCTTCCAACATGGATGTAATGCAAAAAAATTGGTCCATGATAATAACTTCTCCATAGCTGAGCACATGATGGAACTATCAATAGAGGTATAGATAGGATTGCATGCATCCAAGGTATTGCAAGAAAATATGGACAAGACTATGGTACTAATTTTGAAGGTACATACTAATTTCTTGTCACATTTTGGTATTAACTTCTAAATATTTTTCATCTTTGACATTTATGTCCAAAAGGGGGAGAAGATACATTATTGATAAAGGGTGAGAAGATATGTTAAAAAGGGATAGAAGATTATTTGTATAGTAAATATTATTATACTCTAGATATATGTATAGGGGAGATATATGTATGGGGGAGTAGTAATATGGAGACTCATGTATAGATAAGTGGAAAATATGTTTACAAAATTAATTTTGAAAAATTAGAAAAGAAAAAGTAATTTACTGAGCTACAACATCAGTAAGTCAAAACCAAGTTGAAGACGCAAAATGTTAATAAAGAAAGATTTTGACTTGTAATTTTGAGAATTAATATTTTTGGTATGATAAGTGTTTTCTTCATTAATGCCAAAGGGAGATATTGTTGACATTAAGATCAATTTGTCTATTAGTTAGTCAATACTTAGTTGGTTACATTGCTATTGAGATCTATAGTTTCTACCAAGCTTATCATTCATCTAGTAGTGTTAACCAAGTCTTTCAATTGCTACCAAGCTAAACAATTAGATTGTAGTTTATACTAAGCTTCATAGTATTTATCAAGCATCTGAGATAGATTATAGTGACTATCAAGTTATACATTGCATACCAAGTTTCATAGGTAGTATATAATGTTAATCAAGCTCTATAGTGTTAACCAAGCATATCCAGTGTCTATTGAGCTTGCAGTGTTAATGAAGTGAATCTAGTGTTGACTAAGTCATGCATTATCAATTGAGTGATTCAGTATCTATCAATTTTCTTAGTGTCTATTGAGTTACATAGTGCTAACTAAGTTTGTGTTGCTCAAACTAATCAGTATAGACTAAACTTCAAGTTTAGCCAAGAGCCAGAGTATACCAAACATTGACAGTGTTTTCTGAGTGTTAGAACATCATCGAGTTTTTCTTCTAAACCCAAGTTATAGAAGTTGGGCTGAATTTCTAGATTATGATGAATTTGGTATTGTAGCTGACTCTAGAAGGTAATTGTTTGGATTGATATATATGTAGCTCATTGTATCATATTCAAGTGTGTCAATGAGATGTAATATGAAGTAGATGAGTACAAATTGAAGAAGACTACAAGTTGTATAAGGTATAGAAGATATTTATCTATCACAACAAGGTGATCATTGCAATTCAAGGAATCTCATTCAAAAAATCAAAGTTGAAGATTAGAGATCAACCACTGATTCATTCTAACAAGTGCATTAGTAAACTCCTTTTATTGGGTGGACTTAATAGTCTTTTTCTAAATCTCCCAACCGAGTGCATACTTCACTATATGCTTGTAAATCATTTAACAAGGTGGACCTACAATCCTTATTGCTCCTAATAAGGGAGATCACTAGAACTGATCAATTGTAAGTTTTAACAGGCCAACTTTATAATGTATTACTAAAGCTTGTGGCTATCATCCCCACCCTAGTTTTACTTTCAATTTTGAAGGTTTCTGGGTCACCATAGCTTGTGTCAAAGTGTTAAGAATATTTGTTTTTACTTTGATTCTTTCAATCATGTGATTAGATTAGAATAATATAGAAAGGATTAATTAGAGAAGTGAGTTAAGATTTTAATTGGTTCCTAATTCACCCCTCCCCTCTTAGTAACCTAACCTACCTTATAGTTCCAACACTAACATCTATCTAATCATGAAATGTCCTTGCTAGTTTTGTCTCCATCTCCTCTACGTTGGCCTCATTCATGAATGAGAAGTTCTTTATGGCCTTGGATATTTCTACACCTGTTGTGTTTTGTAGAGTCCAAACTATCATATTTCCTTCATCTATGTTCTAGACATCCATAAGCTTTGACTTGCTAGTTTTAGGAGCCATGCTCCACACTGCTAGGGATTTTGAGTCAATATTAAAGCTTGACCCCATTTGCAATCCACCAGTACTAAAGGCCTCATAAGAGATGGAGTTCTCCTACCTCCTTATCTAGTCAAGCATGAAATATTGTTCCAAATCCCATCCTAGTATTAAGAAAATGCCACTCCTTTGGGTTAAGTCCCTTGCCTCTATAGGAGTCATGATTTTTTTGGTAATATGGCCAAGTAGATGTCTTAATGGTTGTAATTTATGGCAACATATAATCAGTATTTCATTTATATATTTAGAGATAGGAAATTGTCTAAGTATTAGACAGTTTGTAACAAAAGAGCGAATAGATCTTAATAGTACAAACAATGAACATAGAGTTATCTTATGAACAATTGAGGAAAGATGTGTGAAATTTTCATGATGACATGTACCAGTGTGCATGTGTGTACAATTAGTATGACACAAGTTAAAATAATCTTAATTGTGCTGGTACTTAATATGTAGAACAAAGCATTGAAGAAAATAGAGCTGTATGACCTTAGGAATTATTTTGGTTTAAAAATAATTACTAAGTCATGTTAAGCCAACCATGTCGATATTATTTTATATTATGTCAAGCATGTGAAGACATGGAAGCTGACTGAGCAACAATTTGTGAATGTGCAAGATATAAGTAAAGATCTTATGTTGTGCAAATGAAGAGTGTGAGTTGTGAAATAAATGTGTATGATGTGTAGATATTGTGGAAGTTTCATGATTAGATGTGACATGTGAACTATTATGAGAACCATCTGTGAGCTTTATGTGATGCAAAATATGATGTATGGTAAGAGAAAGTGTGAGTTAAAACAACAAAGCAAGTATTGTATGTATATCTATCTTGTTAAAGAATTGAATTGTATAATTGCATGCTAGGATAGTGGGCTCTTCTTTCATACATTATAATTGATCTACCAACTCCTAATAGGGTTGTAGAAACTCCTAATAGGATTGACGCTTCTTACAAGGACTCAAGACACTATATGTACTTCACAAATTCCTAACAAGGTCAACATAATTAACCAGATCCTATTGTTTGGTGAATCATCTAGTAGATATCATCCTATTCACTATGTGTATGGTTATACTTATTGTGCAACATTGTTGGTTTAATTTCATATACAATATATAAAGTAATTAACAATATTTACTTGTGGGCCCAAAAGTTTGTGACATACGGATTCACCACCCCTCGGCCACAAGAGTATTATCTATTTATAAAAATTGGTATCAAAGCCTAGTTACTTTGAAGAGGCTTAACAACTTAAATAAGATACCAATGAATATGGAATAGTTGAAGAAGAATCTTGAAGAAGCCCTTGAATAGATTGACCTTCTTACTTAAGAAAGAGATAACTTGAGAGATAGATACAAAGACGACAAAGTTTACATTGGTAAACTGAAAGATAAAATTGATGATCTTAAATCTAGCAAGGAATCTTTTGCATAGATTAATGTTAATGATGATACATAAAATATCAAGAAAGACAATGAGATCTTGAAACATGAGTTAAAAATTGTTGAACTGAAGTTGAGTCTTAAAACTAGTGGGAATAAGAGTGAACCTAATCTAAAATATAAGAACAAAGATCTAAGATCCTAGTTAAATCAAGTGACATTTGAATTAGATTCTATTAAGATAGAGATGTAGAGTTGGAAAAATACAACATCATCATGAAAAGAGAGTTGATACAAGCTAAACAGTAGTTAGAGAAACTTTACACAAGTTATGAGAAAATTGATGAACAAATATTTCATCAAGGACCTTCTTATGACAAGACAGGCATTGGATATCTTTTCGGAGAGAAGTTAGAAAAGAAAGATGAGATTAGGATAGAACCAGATCCTATAACAAAAATCCCTAAAGAAAAGTTCAAGTGGTCTGATGAAGTTGAGAGAATTAAATTTGATGAAACTAGAACTATAGAGCAAGTTGAAGAACCTAGGCAAGATGATTTATCTAAAGAGGTAATACATGAATTCAAATGTAGATGCTACATATGCAATGTAATTGGACATATGAAGAGAGATTGTATAGGTAAGTCTTTTAAACCTATTACTAATTTCTATTATTATAATTGCCATGGTTATGGGCATAAGGCAATAGAATGTAAGAAACCTAAGTTTATTGATGATAATAAGAATAGTAGAATGTTTAGGAATACTAATCCTATAGGTAATGGAAGAGATAGATCTCAAGAAAAATCTAATGATGAAGAGAAACATGATGATGAAAGAAAGATGTTTTTTTGTTAAAAATGTAACAATCCTAGATATATTGCAAGGAATTGCATGGCACCTAAAAGTCAGAATGAAAATGATTAAAGGGGAAATTCACCTATATGTTAGTTATGCAATAAATTTTGACATACAACAAGATTCTATAGAATAGATAGAAGAAAATTTAATAGGAATCCTAATCATAGAAGGAACAACAACAAAGATAATAGAAGGAATGAGAATGGAATTGATAAAATTTAGGAAGAGACAGTTAAAGAACATGTTGAAGAATTCAAGGAAGGATTTGTGAATGTTAGTAATCTAGAGAGTTCACATACAATATTGGAAGAATAATTCTTTGATGCACCTAATGGAAAGTTGAAGTCACAGATTTTTGGTGTCTCAACCTATTTGAATTTAGTTATTACAAAAGAAATAGAGCATTAGTGGTTAGAAATGATGTTAGAGAGGGAGTTAGATATTGTGTAGTTAATAGAAGGTAGAAGACATAGAGAGAAAGCTATGGTTCAGTGCATAACTCTTGATGTGATTGTAGTTAGTAGGAATTGTAAGATAGCATTTAGAGTTTGTGGTAGATACACATTTATTGTGCATTGAAATTTGAAATGATTTAAGGATCATGAAGAAGATTTGATGTACCATTTGTTCATGTGAAGTGTCTTGAGCAAATTGAATAGTGTTTTGATAACAATTGAGGTGCAAAGAAAGCTTATGAAAATGAAAGTTGCAGGAGCCCTAAAATCATTAATTTGAGGTATTTTATGAAGTATTGAATCTAGTTTCTTGAAGCAATTATAGTTATAAAGGAATGGCTAGTAAAAGAGTGTATGATGTTAGTGATAGAACAAGATATGAGTTCAAGAAACATCCATTGTTTTCTTTACTAGATGATCCTATAGGTGCATTTTTGCAAGTTCTAAAAAATGTGTTACATGTAGAAGATATAAAGAATTATATACATTGCAAAATTGAGAGTATAGGTGATGAGGATATTCACGAGGACTTATGAGTCATGTGTAATAATTACTTATCCCTAAAGTTTGAGTATGCACACCTTGAAGATTTGAATTTGGTGAAACATATGTTCTACCCAAAATTTGACAATCACAAGTGGACCCAAATTTTATTGAGCAAAATACATGATGATATGTTCTAGTTAGGTGATGTGTAGATTATCATTGAAAATGACCTAATCCACAAGGTCATAATATTTAGCAATGAATGTTGTAATCCTATTAATGAGAAAAGTTTTAGGAAAATAGTGGAGACAAACCTAAAAACCAAGTTTAACAGAAGGAATATGAGGGTTGATTCTATTCAGGATAAAGGAGTCAAATTGTTGACCAAAATATTAGTGAACCATGGATCAAGGGTAAACTCTATAAAAGCTAGATTACTTCATATAGCATGTGTGATGGCTGCTAAAAGGAGAAAAGTAAATTTGTGCGACATTGTTAGAGTGAAACTATTGGATAATATTGCAAAGATGAAGAAAGAGAAGAGTTTCGTATTTAGATTTGATTCCCTATTGACAAATTTGTTCTTTTATGTTATAAAGAAGTTTCCTAGGGTGAAAAATTGGGATAGTAGTGAGTGTGCAATGAAGATTGTAACTTAAAGCTATAGATCTAAACCTGGGAATGTTAGAGACATTGATATTGACAAGATGATGAAGAATTTTAGTCAATAATATACTGAGATATAGGATAGCTCCCTCTATGGTGGAAAATCATAAGGATGATTTGTGCTTCATGGTGGAGATTGATAACACATGCATGGAAGAAGTGATACCTAGAGTAAAGTTCATTGAGCCTATAGGCTATGAGATGAGCATAGAATTGATGGAAGGATATGCACAGATTATATTTGAATCTAAGTAGGACACAAAGTGTCCTAGATGGGGAACATATGATGAAAGGTTAAGGATAGTAGAATCTGAGCTCCACAACAAGGAGAGAAATAAGAAAGTAAAGAAAGAGATAGATTCCATCCTTAAGGAATCTGGTATGACTAGACAAGAATTCAATGAGCTAAAGGGAATTATACTAGAGATGAAGGCTAATGGATAGATATAAGTATTGGAAGCAACACCTATTGCAATGGAAAGAACTTCAAAAGGAGTAATAGTGGTAGAGCCATGTGTGAAAGCTCCCATTTAGCCATATGTAGCAGTTGCACAAGTGCAATCTGTAAAATAAAGCTATGAGAAAGAAAGAATGTGTTGGCATTAAGTTATTATTGCCATCAGTGATAACACTTATCTATATCAGTATAGCTACTGAGCTCAGCACTTAGTTTCCTGTACTCACAAAGCTTCACAGTTTACACTGAGCATCTACAATGTATATTGAGCATTTAGTGGTTACCTTGTAGATTAATCTCTTATCGAGCATTCATGAAGCTACTGAGTGAATGTGCAATCCAACAGTGTCTACCTAGTTTATAGTGTTCACCGAGCTTCATAGAGTTTATCGAGTAATGAGAGTACAATGCTTATCAAGTGATGAGAGTAAAATCTTTACCAAGTAATGAAAGTTTAGTGTTTACCAATTGAAATCAAGGTAAATGAAGGATCCTATTTTTATCGAGTAACACTATATCAACCGAGTCTCCAATGGTTACCGAGTTCCAAGCTACATTATGTGGTTAGTATGGATCGAGCCTCTTCTTCTAATGAGTGCACGACGATGCCAAGTAATGCAGTGGATACTGAGTATTAGAAGGTCACCAAGCTTGAAGAACCCAAGTTTTCTACTGTTTGGCCAACTCAATAATGTTTTGTTCATTTCTATTTTAGCTGACCTTGCAATTGTAATTGTTGGAATGGTATATATGTAATGTATTATATCATTTACAATAGATGTATGAGAGTATTAAGAGAGACATGTAATGTTTTGAGAACTGTAAATGTGAATTAGTAGAAGAGTAGAAGATTCAACAAAGTCTACAAGGAGCAGTAAAGATTCATCAGTCATAAGATGTGATCTATCTTTCAAGGATCTAATCAACAATCAAGTTTGTATGTAGATCCACTGTTTCATTCTAACAGGTGAATCAGTTTTGTAAGTCCTTTAATAGGGTAGAATTAATAGTCTTTGTATAAATCTCCTAACAAAGTGCATACTTCAGTGTATGTTTGTAAATCCTCTAACAAAGTGGACCTAGCAGTCCTTTGTGCTCCTAATAGGGCAGATCACCAGAAGTGGTCAATGTAAGCCTTAATAGGCAAACTTCATAGTACAGTAATGAAGTTTTGTGGGTATCATCCCCACCCCATTTTTACTTTATATTTAGAAGGTTTTTGGGTCACCAAATCACTATGTACATGTGTTATAAATGTTTGTTCTCTCATATATGTAGTAGATTAGATGAATGAATGTTGAATAGTATATATGATTAAAGTGTTGAATTACTTTAAAGTTTTTGAAGTTACTGATTCACTCCTCCCCTCTCAGTAACCTATCATATCTTGAATATTTCCAATAGAAGGTAGTCAGAGCTAGAAGCACCTACTACATAGAGAAAGTTAGGTGACTAATGAAGGTTAACAAGAACCTACACCTCAAGTTGAGAAAAGAGTAAAGAAAACTGACAACGAGCTTGGAAAAAGAAGGAAAAACATGCAAGTGAGAAATTTTGAAAGCTTAGATGAGGATGATGAAGATAAACCTATTGAGAAAGATGTGCAAGAAGCCAAGATAGCCATAGGCAAGAAGGTATGAAAACTAAAGGTAGAAAACTTGAACATGCAAATTATAAATGATGAAAATTTTGTTCAGTTGAATAAATTTAATAGCATGTATAGTAGTATGGATAGAAGGCAATTAGAGAATGCTATAATAAGAAACATGATTATGAGAAATAAGAGATTTGATGTGATGTGATGTTGGATCAAAAGAGGAATCTAACAAAATTTTGAAAGGTAGTGAGCCCTTGCCAAGGAACAAAAGAAGATAAATTCTTCTAATGGGAAGAAACTATGAGGAGGTAAGCCAAGAAATAGAGAAGGCTATAGTAAAATATATGTCCTCAGTACCTAAGTAGAGTGTGCATGAAAAGGCTAATTGTTTAGTATATGTACAAGAAAATACACCTTCCAGTGAAGAAGAAGAGTAAGAAGGGACACAACAAGAAATATATCCACCTCAAATTGTTATAGGACTGAATCCATGTGAGTGGATAGTATGCACATACCTATGGATACGAACGAGAATCCATTTGTAGCATATGGAAAAAATATTGTTGGCAATATTACTACCTATACTAGTTCTTGTAATAAAGAAGAAGAGAAGAAGAAAGAAGAAGAACAAAAGATGTAGAAAGAAGAAGAGAAGAAGAAGTAGAAACAAGAAGAGGAGAAAAGAAAGAAAGAAGAAGAAAAGGAAGAAGAAGAAAATAAATAAAGAAGAGGAAAAGAAAAAGATAGAAGAAGAAGAGAAGAAGAAGAAAGAGGTTGAGGAAAAGAAGAATATAGAGGAATAGAAGATAAAGACTACTGCATCTTTAGTAGTATTAGTAGCTAGAACATTAGCATTAGTACCTATTCCATCTAATGATGAAGATTAGAAAGAGCTAATGGGAACTTTGAGCAAATTGTTTGAGAAAAACAAATTTTTAAGTCTTTGGAGAAGCCCCTTGCTAAAGTCTTGGAGTGCATGCAGAAGATAGTTTCCATAATTGTAGAAAATCTAGACTTCCAAGCCAAGGCAAAAGAGCTAGTAAAGACCTTTGATGGGGAATTCACAACCCTAGCTGAAATAGCAGTAGTGCAAGCACAAAATAATCATGATGCAACCCTATTCAACATAGTGTGCACCAATGTGCACAATTATTTGAAGGCACTTGATGAAAACATCAAGGAACTTAGAAAGTGTGTTGGTAAAGGTAAGAATTTGTATGGATAGTTCACAATTTCTTACACTTAGTTATTAGATTTTGATACAAAGATCAAAGGCCATATGAGTGAGTTTCATTCACTCACTACAAGTTTGCAAAAACTAGAGATCATAATTGAAGTTTCTACGAATGAGATTGAGAAGATCCAAAATGCTATTAGAAGAATTGAATTTGAAAAGGAGAAGGTATAAAAATATTCTATGTTCTCAGAGAATATTTGGCACCCAAGGTTGTAATTTTGCTGATGCAATTGGAGGAATGTCTTTCAACAAAGAGTTCCTATGAAAAATTCGCCTATACTATCTTGAGTGTAGTTGAAGTGGCATCCTATACACTTTGTACACTTATTTGTATATCGAATATAGTAAAAGGAAACTTGATGAAGGAATTTGATAGACTGAAAAATAATTTTGTAGATTGCATATCCAGAATGATGAGCTGATCAATAGTAGGGAACAAGCTTTTGTGATATAGTTTTTGACACTTTTGCAATTGATGTCAAAGGGGGAGTATTGTGTTATTATGTAGAGGAAAAATATATAGATGTAAATGTATATGTAAAGGGGGAGGTTATGTATGTATCAATGTAAAGGAGTGATAAGGAATGTAATGATCTATCAAAACATGAATAAAAATGTTATGTTTTGAAGGCAATTTTTGTGTAGTTTTTTTTAAAAATTATGTATGACATCATTTTGGGACAGCCAATTTTTCTCAAATATTGTCATCAATGCCAAAGTGGGAAATTTTTGGCAATATGTTCAGGTAGATGTCTTGATGGTTGTCACTTATGGAAACATATACTCAACATTTCATGTATGTATTTAGAGATAGAAAATTGTCTAAGTATTAGACAATTTGTAGCAGTGTAATGAATAGATCTTAATAGTAAAAATGATGAACAAAGAGTTAGATTATGTAAAATTGAGGAAATGTTTCATGATGATGTGTACCATTGTGCATGTGTGTAGGGTCAATATGACACAAGTTATAGTAAGATTAACTGTGTTGGTATTTAATAGTGCAGAACAGAGCATAGTAGAAAATAGAGCTATACATCTTTAGGAATTATTTTGGTTTCAAAATAATTTCTAAGTCATGTTAAGCCAACCATGTGAATATTATTCTATATTATGTCAAGCATGTGAAGATATGGAAGATTACTAAGCAAGAATTTGTGAATGCACAAGATATAAGTAAAGATCTTATGCTGCATAGATGAAGAGTGTGAGTTGCAAAATGAATGTGTGTGATGCACAAATATTGTGGAAGTTGTGTGATTAAATGTGACATTCAAACTATTGTGAGAGTGATGCATGTCTGATGCAGGAGCATCTTGCATGGGAAAATTAAATTATTAGAAAAAAAAAAAAAAAAAAAAAAAAAAAAAAAAAAAAAATTATGGAGGAGAGAGAAAGTGACGAAAATGGAAGGAAAATAATTAAAAATAGAAAATAGGAAAAGTGGAGAAAAGAGGAATTTCTATTTTCAAGGTGCATGGGTGGCATAAATAGAAAATAATAAAAATAGTTGTCATTCCATTAATCGAGGTGTGTAGGTGGCATCTTAGAAGTTTGTGGAAAGTTCCTTAAATCATGCATTTAATATTTTTTGGGTGCTTAGTTGTATTTGGGTGGGAATTTAATATTTATTTAAAGGTAGTTGTATTTACCTTTTATCCCACATTGGTTGTGTTTGTAATGTCTTGGGTTAGAAGTGCCTATTTAAGAAAGGCCTATTATCATTTGTAATCAAGTTCAAGAAGTTCAAGAAATGGAAGCTCTTCTAATGAAAGTTCGAGAAATTGAAGCTTTTCAAGTGTAAGCTCTTCAAGTACAAGCTCTTTGTATGTAATCTCTTGTAATAGATTTCAAGTATTAATGGATGTTTTATGAAGCATTTTTTCATCTCTCTTGTCTCCATATTATTTCATTTTTGGTTGTGAGTTGGTACGGGTGGTGTGCCCCGTCATCAGTGGTATCAGAGCAGGAGTTCCTGAGCGTGTGGACAGATCGCCAAGTATGAGGCAGTTTGCACAAGGTTCTTGTGTTGCATGAGATTTTTCTTCTAAAGACTTGACTATGGAGAAGAGAAAGAAGAAGATGACTTTTGTGATTGGATGGATTCTGAGGATTCCTCGACTTGAGAAATTTAGAGCAAGAAATCAACAATTATTGCTAGTTGATTTGCAGAAGCAAGTGAATGAATTAGAAGCTGAGTTGCAGAAGAGAAGAGCATGTCACCAGAAAAGAGATGTTGATAATTCCTTGGATGTGGAAAAGAAAGATGATCCAGTGGAAGAGCAAGTGGATGAAGAGGAAATCATTTGCGAACCTAAAGTTGAAGAAGATGAAAGAGAAGAGGAAGAGCATCAAGATGGAAAGATTTATGAACCTAAAATAGATCAAGATGATTTGAAGATTGCAGCAATGGAGGAAACATATAGTGCCTTCGTTGGAGATCAAGCAAGTGAAGAAGTTACATGCATTGTTGACAACATGAGAGAGGCAAGCAAAGATGAGAATGTCAAACAGGTAAATTCTTACGAATCATGGGATGTTGTCTTTGATATGAGTTTAAAAGATATTGATGATGATTTGCATGAGGATCTTGTTAGTGATGTGTGGTATGCAAAGAAAGATTGGTATGGTGTTGCTGGGTTTATTACAGGTGTAATTAATTCAACAAGATTGGATGAGGATGAGATTTATACTTGGATAGAGTTCATTGCGAAGGAGTATTTTCAGCAGCAAACACTTGTTCCAGCTAGGTGTTGGAAAAGAAGAAAGAAGGAAATATATCGGCACCGGATACTTGTTCCAGCTATGTGTTGGAGCAAGAGAAAAAAAAATGTCAACAATGGCTACTTCATTTTGTGAATCCATATTCACAAAATTTTTCCTACCATGGGAGTCGGATGCAGGAGCATCATGCATCAGCAAAAAAATGTGGGAGATTTGCATGTTGGTTTTCTTGTCCCTATTGAGGTGGAAGCTTGTGGTGAAGATGAAAATGGTTCTATATCTTTCTTTTGACATCAAAGTGTGGGACACACTTTTCTATCTACCAAGGGAGTCTGATGCAGGAGCATCTTGCATGGGAAAATTAAATTATTAGAAAAAAAAAAAAAAAAAAAAAAAAAAAAAAAAAAAAAAAAAAAAAAAAAAAAAATTATGGAGGAGAGAGAAAGTGACGAAAATGGAAGGAAAATAATTAAAAATAGAAAATAGGAAAAGTGGAGAAAAGAGGAATTTCTATTTTCAAGGTGCATGGGTGGCATAAATAGAAAATAATAAAAATAGTTGTCATTCCATTAATCGAGGTGTGTAGGTGGCATCTTAGAAGTTTGTGGAAAGTTCCTTAAATCATGCATTTAATATTTTTTGGGTGCTTAGTTGTATTTGGGTGGGAATTTAATATTTATTTAAAGGTAGTTGTATTTACCTTTTATCCCACATTGGTTGTGTTTGTAATGTCTTGGGTTAGAAGTGCCTATTTAAGAAAGGCCTATTATCATTTGTAATCAAGTTCAAGAAGTTCAAGAAATGGAAGCTCTTCTAATGAAAGTTCGAGAAATTGAAGCTTTTCAAGTGTAAGCTCTTCAAGTACAAGCTCTTTGTATGTAATCTCTTGTAATAGATTTCAAGTATTAATGGATGTTTTATGAAGCATTTTGTCATCTCTCTTGTCTCCATATTATTTCATTTTTGGTTGTGAGTTGGTACGGGTGGTGTGCCCCGTCATCAGAGAGAAATCTACGATCCTTATGTGATGTGAAATCTAATTTAAAATCAAAGAAAGTGCAAGTTACAAAAATAAAGAAATTATTGTATGTATATCTATCTTATGAAAGAATTGAATTGTATAATTACATGTTAAGGTAGTGGGCTCTTTTTTCATACTTTGTAATTGATCTACCAACTCTTAACAGGGTTATAGTAACTCCTAATAGGGTTGAGGCTTCTAACAAGGACTCAAGAGACTATATGTACTTCATAGACTCCTAACAGGGTCAATATCCTTAACCGTATCCATTTGTTTAGTGAATCATCTTGTGGGTATCATCCCCATTAGGGTTTTCCTTTGCCCAGGTTTTCCCTAGTTAATAAATAATGGTGTTATGAGTTCTCTATGTGTATATTTATACTTACTATTCAATATTATTGGTTTACTTTCATATATAACATATAAAGTAATTAACAATATTCAATTGTGGGCAAAAGTTTGTAATACAATGATTCACCCCCGCTCTTAATATTATCTATTTCTAAAAAAATTCTCTCTAGGGGTCATATGCATAAAGTTTATCAATTAGTTCCTATATCTTCTCTTTGAATTTTCCTAGTTTTAGCTTCAATACTAGTTCACTCTACTTTACCTTATTAAGGAAACTCTTAAAGTCAAAATATTTAAGGAAGTCATCATCTTCCATGAAATTTTTTGGCTTGGATGACTCTATCATCCAATCTAGTTGCAGCTAGCTCAAGGTTAGTCAGAGAGTTCTCTATTGCATTTACCTTGTCTTGTATGTATCTCTACCTCAAATCAGCAAAATAATAATTTCTTCTAGGTTTAAGTTGGAGTGTCCTTCCTTTTATCTTTTTTGGAACTTGTATCAATTATTTCCTATTGTTACCCTTGGTAACCTATGATGTCTTAGTAGGCTCTTCCTTTTCAATCTCCAAGGTTACATTTGGCTCAGTGCTATCAAGTTTTACCATTTCCTCCTCTCCAATTTATCATGCAGACTATTATTCCATGATCTTTGTGTAGTTCTCTACCATCTTCCTTATCCTATGTGGATAAGGGACATCCAATTAGAAACCCTTAAAATTTGGATCTTTCCTTTTCATCTCATTCTCCATTCTGAAAACATCATCAAATTTGGCTAGCTTATCTACAACTTCTCCCTCAACTACAATATTTGTGATGAGGTCCTCTTGGGGTGACTCCCTTGTGTTTCAAAATACATAACCCTTATTTTGTTTCAATTTATTCTTCATGTATCCCTCTGGGTCATACATTCTATAGGGAGTAGTTGACAAATTATAATGGTAGAGGAAAGAATTAATTTGACCCAAGGATTCATTTCCAATTCAAAAGTCTCCTATTCTAAAACATCTACACAAAAATGTGCCTTTCTGCACTTTAGGCCCTAGGTATTCCCTATTCAACATCAACAACTACTACATGAACTCAATGATTGCTAGTCTAGGAGGGATGTATTTTGGCAATATGTGGGGTGGTTGAGGGCATCAATAGACTCTCATTAGGAAAAATGTTGGCAACAAGGATATATCACCCCAATTATGGTCTAACCTTTTATTTTTAGGTAGAAGGGTTGGTCTCAAAAGACTTTTAATATGTTAGGAGCCCTAAAGAAACTAGGTTCTAACATCTTCATAATTATAGAACTAAAATTATTGAAAAATGAAACATAATTAGAATGGTGAAAGAATATGTCCCATCCTGGTGTCCATAGTTGATATAGTGCCCGCCCATGGTTTTTTTTTTTCCATTATATTTACCAAACTCTTTCATGCCTATTTCATGGATGTGTTAGTTTCAAGGATATTATTTTATAACTTGGACTAGAGATATATCAATGATGATTAGTAAATTGACTATATTTCATATGTTGTTTAATGATTATGTTACTTACCCCATACTTGCATGTGTATGGTGTGTGTCTATTTTATCTTTATGTTTGTCATGTTTGATGTGGTTAAGGGAGGGAGTCATAGTCACCTACTAGTTGGGATCTACATGATGTACCACTTCATGCCATTACTTATTTAGTTTAGATATATTTATATACATGTACATGTTCATCTTTTACACAAAATGTAGCTAACAAGCATCAACTTCCCTGAATCACCAGAATGAGCATGCCCTATGACAATAACTAAATGGTAAGAATGGGGAGATAATATTCAAGTCCAATCCCAACCATAGGCTAAATACTTGTCTTGTAAGGAGGACTCGTAACTAACTTTTCACCTTTTTTAAACCTATGAGTTTATTTTTGTTTGCATTGTTTGATTTTGAGTTTTGGTCTATTTTGGTAATGTTTCTTTTATGTGGATTTCGCTATGTGATTTATTTGGTAAATAATTTAACTTTAATATTTGGGGTAATCATATAATTAAATATTACTTGATTAAAAATAAAATATTAAAGCATGATATTATTTAATTAATTAAATATGTGCTTTCATTTAAAAGTCTTAATTTAGAAGACTAAATTTAGAAAATTGGTTAAAGAGAAATGAGAATATGATGATATTTAATTGATTATAAATTAATTAAATATGTACTTCAATTTAAAAGATTTAATTTAAAAGTTTCATTTAAGAAGTTGGACAAAAAGAGAATTAAAATATTAAAATATTAAAGATTTAATATTGCTTCATTATAATTATTCATTTAACAATTATTAAATTAGAGTTACATTTAAACAATGAACTTTGATTAGTATTATTAATTCAAATAATAAACTATGCTTTAATACTTGCACTAATTAATAAACTAGGGGAAAATAAAATATAAAAAAATAAAATTTAAAGATAAAGTTATAGTTCTAATTGTGGTCTAGTTATATTTATTTAATTTAATGATAATTATTTAGGAGTTTTATTTTAATAATAAACTCTAAATAATGTTATTATTTAAATTAATAAATATTTTATTAAAAATGCTTCAAAAATTAATTAAAGAGAGAAAGTTAATTATTTAAATTAAGATATTTTGTAATTAAATATCTAAAAGAGTTGTGCATGAAAAGGTAAAAGGTAATAAAGTAATAAATAGTAATTGATCAGTGAGTTCCCTCTTGTAATTTCACAATCCGAGCCCCAATTTAGGGGAGAACTCTTTAGCATAGATCTAGAGCTTATTTTGCAATTACACAGATTTAGAGGAGCAAAATTCAAAATTGGATCAAAAGAATTGTTGAGAGTTTTAGAGGGTTTGGATTTGCATGCATTCATAGATTGTCTCAGATTTTAGCTATCGTTTTGGGATTTTGGAAGCAAAAATTTAGAATTGGATCAAAAGAATTGCTGAAAGTTTCAAAAAGTTTGGATTTGCATGCATTCACAAATTGTCTCAAATTTTAGCTATGATTTTGAAGTAGGGTTTGAAAACCCATTATAAAATTTTATTGAAAGATTTGTCTACTTTGTGTCTTCCCAGGTGTTTGCATATTGCTTATTAATTTACTATATTGATTGCTAAATAAAGAATTATGTTGTAGATTTGAAAAAGGAAAAATTATTAATCAAAATAACTTGATTGAGAAAAATTATAGAAAAAATTGTAGACTATATTCTTATAAACCCCTTTTCTAATATAACAAAAATTTGATTATTGAAAATTGGAAGAAAATAATAAATTGAATAGTTAGGGTTTCAACTTTAAATTTGTCATTAGAACTATGTAATTATCATAAATTTTCTAAATATAGATGAATATTCTTCTTACATCTAAAATAATTTAATTGCAATAATTATTTGAAAAGAAAAAGATTAATTGAGAGGAAAGCATGTTGTAACTAAATGTATACGTGCATGTGAAAACAAATATATTAAAAATAGAAACTAAGTATAGTATGGTTACATACATGTGAGAACAAATATGCTAAAAATAGAAAGCTAAGTATAGTAAGGTTACATGCATGTGAAAATAAATATGTTAAAAATAAAAAACTAAGTATAGTATTCTTGCATGATTTGAGATATCAAAAACATGCAAAAATAACAATTTCATGTTTATTTTTATTTTATAAAAATATAATTTAATTTTTCAGATTTATTTATTTAAAAATAATAAAAGTAATAATTTATTAATTTCTAAATGAAATAAATATTATCCATTTAGTTATAAAGTGAATGTTAGTATTGGTGATTATTTAAGTTTAGTTGAACTCTTAGTTGCATACAAATGATTTTATAATTATTAATGCAAGAGGGAAATTAATAAATAAATATTTAGAATTTTATTATATTTTACGAGAAGTTGTGGTAGAGTTCACTTTGTAATCATTTAGTTAATAATTATTTGACTTTATGAGAGAAATTATGAATAATTAAATTAAATTTATAATTTTATCTCTAGTTGCATTATGAATTAAAGGAAAAGTAAATATTAATATTGGACTTAAATAGAAGTCAAATTAATATTTTAGAAATGAAATTGATATTAGTATGTAATCTAATAATATACATTTATGTTATTAGGTAAATTATTTTTGATTTAAGATTATTTAAATTAATAACATGATAATATTGCATGATATTTTATATGCACAAAAAGATTGGATATTTGAATACTTATTGTTTTAAATGAGTATATTAGCATAAAAATTTATATTAACATGCATATTCTTACTTTATTTCTAAACACATCCTTATGACCCAAACTAAACAAGAGAAATTGGTGTAATTAAATTATGTGACTAAAAAATATGTGTTTTCTAATATTTTATTTAGTCTTGTGATGTTTATTTTCTTGATAGTTTTTCTTTATCGGTTGTTTAGTTGGCAAAGTTAGGATGTGTACTAGAGACATTTTTAAAAGATTTCTTTTATGATTATTTGACTAGATGTCATGATGAACTTTATGATTTAAATTAAGATTTGTACATTTTATGAGCTTTATGCTATTGAGCATTTATGAGAACTTGGATTTCAAGAACGAATGTTATTTTTTAGGTTTCCTATTAAGAAGCCAAATTTGATCAATATTACTCTTGTGGTATGATATACTATTGTGGTTTGTGATTTTTGGGAAGGTAATCTAGGTACATATCTATGGGAGTGGCTTGCAATAGGGGTCGAGGCCCAAAATGGCTACCAAGTTAACTCATTGTAAGTTGTGTAACAAGTGCTAACATATTAATTAAAATATCTTACCTAGCCCTTTTTCTTAAGATACATTAAAAAGACAAGTTAGAGATTTTTCCTCGTCCATGCATTGAGTGCTTGTATAGACTAAGGATGAGATGAAGATGATACCTTGAGAGGTCTGAATAGTTTTCCCATCTTCACAAGAGGGTATTTTGGATCTGCATAGAGTCACTAGGGGGGCGAGGTGTTGAGAGATTGTCAGGGTAACCTTAGAGTTGGCTCATGTGATGAAACTCCATACTATGTAGCCTAAGTCTCCTTCATGATTTTTTTAATATTTGCCTCTAGTGGTGTGTTTGTTGGATATTACTTTTGATGGTGTATTTATTGTGAGTTGTTACTCATTGATTAGATGTCATTTATTGTTGATGTTTGACTTTTATTAATGAATGATCAATTATTCATTAGTAGTGTTTTTGTTGTTGGAGTTAGTGATGGGTAGTTTACTTTTATTGATGATAGTTGTTATCTATTGGTCTTTGTGCTTGTGACACTTGACATTGATTTCGAGGTGGTTGTATATTTTTAGTCTTGATATCTGTATGTTGACTTGGTATGAGATGTTAGTATTGGATGAGTGTTCTTTCAACTTGGTTATCTTTCTTCTTTAGTAGTTTGTGTACCCTTGAGGTAGTTTTGGCTATCAAGATTCTTTGCCTAGGATTATTTTATAATTTGATTATATGTGTGTGGATCATACATTATCTCTCCTACATGGTGGGAGTGTGAGCCTAATTAGGTGACCACATAGTTAGAAGGTAGCATTTGGGTCCCCGTCAGATTGGCATATGTTGGATGCTCCTTGATATAGTGATACCATTATCATTTTTCCTCTTATCTTGAAAATTTATATTTAGTTAATATATCTATGTATCATGTGTTTTTCTCTCCTATTGGATATTGTATTGTATATTAATGTACTTGTATCTATTTTTACATACCATGTGACATGTGTAGTGGATGTTATTCATTACATGTGCTTTCATATTATTAGTTATACTTATGCATTTTCTTATATGACTATGTATGTGTTTATTCATTTTATGATTATGGACATTGTAATTGAGATTTAAACTTATTAATAAAACTTTTTAAAATGTGATTCAACATAGAGGAACCCTTGAGAAATTGAAACTATATTTGTAATTGATTATGTGTTCTTGATGTGTATGTATATATTGCTTCTGCACTATTGTTACTTTGATGTTGTTTAAACTTGAAAAAAAAAAGTTCAATAAACTATGTAACATATTAGGCTTATTTCTTTTGGGTTCCTGAGCAGGGCATTATAGTTGAACTAACAACTCTCTATTTGCATCTAATATTTGATCAATGAATGCTAGTAAATTTGGACCCAATTTTTTGACAAATTTTGATTGAATTTCAACCAAGATTCACTGCTATTTTTCTCATCAAAATTTGGACCAAATTGTAGGTTGGTCAAAATTTTGATGAATAAATTGTAGGTTGGTTAAAATTTTGATGAATGTATTCATCAAAATTTTGACCAATCTGCAATTTGGTTAAAATTTTGACAAGAAAAATAGTGACAAAACTTGGTCAAAAATTTGGTCCAAATGTACTAGTGGAAGTCTAGGATAATGTATCCCATATTTTTGTATAGAATTAAATGTATGAGCAATGCATAATGGTAGAATTGAAAATTTATCAGTTCTCCTCTTCATGCTAGCTTCATGTTGTCTTTGATTTTCTCCAAGATATATTCTACATAATCATATTCACCACCATGATATGCATCTTATACATCTCTAGAAATAATGTACATTGACCCATATACCACATCATACCCATATTTTCCTACCACTTTGTGGACACCATACATAGTCTTCACAAAGTAATTCTTGAATTTTTCTAGTGGTATCATCTTATCTACTTTCTTTGGATAATCCCCAACTTTCTTGAGGTCTACAGGGATGTCTTGCATCATGGTTTTTCCAATGTAGGTCTTGGTATTCCTCTCAAAATTTCCTTGAAGTTCTTCTAATTCTAGTGGTTCACTCATTACACCATCTAATCTAAGAGCTTCAATGAAACAAGCATGATCTAGTGTGCATATAATGGTCTTTTAATACCTACGAAATAATTTGGTAGTTAGGTTGTAAGAATAGATTAGGGCCTTTACTAGATCAACATCCACAAATACCTCTAGGAGATTGAGCTTAGCTAGATTCTTCTTCCATGGATTATATATAGGAATCTTATTGAATCTGTTGTTATAGAAATATCTAAATAATTCATACCCATCAACACTAGGGAAAGTATCATCTCTGCAAAATGTATACGAGTCTCTGAAATCATGGTTGTTAGCAGAGATGACATTTGAGGAGTTTGTGAACAACGTTATTGATTTGTTTGCATATTTACTAGGTTTCCTATGCCTAGTTTTTACTCCTTTGGAAGTAGAGGTCTCCATAACTTCCATATCTATAGCTTGAATCTCTTCAACTTTTTTGTTTGACATTTTGATTGTGAATTGGGAATTTGGAAATATCTAAAACTAGCACTAAAAACTCTAAACTCTTTACATTAAACACTTTGCAATTTCTCAAAATCTTCTTCTTTCTACAAATGGTAATTTGTTACTAGCCACAGAATGTCTTTATGCTATTAGATGCATACTCCATCAACCATTACTATACATTGATTTCCTACCTGCACAAACCTTAAAATCAATCAACATAACATATCTAGCTTTTCATTCTCTATACTTTACTCAAATTTTATTGGCTAATGTCTTCTATCATTTGCCAGCTCACAAAAGGGAAAAAATCATTTTCATGTCCTATTTTAGGGCTTGCAATCTTAAAATTCACTTTTTGATTTCAAACCCTTTGTATCCTCTTAAGAAAGAATTTGACCTTTACGGTCTTACGATCAACCATGCTTCATATCTTTGAAAAGCCATTTTAAGCTTCTTACAATCTCATGACTACAAACTTATCACAAGGTCAAAATTCTTGAATGCAATGTCTTTTTTTCGAGCCACGAACTTACACTTAGCATTTTATAAACCCTTTCATAGCATCACTTCAATACACATAAACTTCTAAGGTCTTATGATCATATCTTGGCATAGTGTTGGACCTTTCTTTTTCTCACTTTATGATCTCTAGATCGTGGTTATCTAAGCTTCTCTATAACTTTGAAATTTTTCTCTTAACCACTGCTTTTACCTCCTGATCATATGCTGAATGTGACTTTTTATTATCATAGCTTTGAAAACTCTAACATTCACTTCAAATTAACCCTTACAACTATACCTTTAGCATTTCTTGATAGCTTTAGAAGCCTTTATCATTTCCATTGTGATCTTATGGTCCTATAGTTTTCATATCTTTAGAAGACTTTACTGACATGTGCTCAATTTCTTTATGCCTGTGCACTTGGCCCCACTTCATAAGATCATCACACTTAATAATCTTAGCACTCTACTTTTACAATCTTATGATCTTCTTTCTTGTGTATGATCAAGGGTCTCCTTTTAAGTCTTGACTCTTATATGCTTAGCATTTAATCATAAGATTGTATCACTAGTTATTCAGCATAAGACACTTATGATGATACATTGTTAGGAAAATTGTAAGATCAAAACCTTCATAACATGCTTCTATGATGATACGATTACATTAGATATCATAATATTAGGTGACCCAAATTTTACCTTTATGATCATAAGAAAAACTTTAATTTATAACATTGGGAGAGAGAAAAGTTAGACTTACGACTAGATGCTGAAACCCTTTAGTAAGATTGTAACAAAAGATGCAAAAATTAAAAATCACATGCGATCTCTTGCTTGAACATAAAACCTAGGGTAGAGGTCAAATTTGATCATAGATTTAAGAAACTTCTCAATGATAAGGTTAAAGATATAATCCTTAGGATATTAGAATATCCTACACTACGGAAAAATTCACCAATTTAGGTTTTTTTTAAGGAAAAGTGATTAAAAATATATGAAAAAACCTAACTTCATAACATCTTTTAGGATATTTTCACAATAAATTTCCAAAATCTTGGCATAGTGAAAATAAGGGCTAACATATCTAAAAATTGTATATTTCACCTTCATACCCAAGAGTACACAAGAGATCCTTAGGCACTTTCTAGTAAAAGTGTGTTTATGTGTCTACTCTACTTTAGATATAAATTCATTGATAATATATCAAAGGGAGCTATGCGTCTAAAGAATTTAGAGGGAAATGGTTAAAGAAATGTTTACCCAACTATTGTGAGCTTCATTGATTTCCCATCCTAGGTATAGAGAAAGCTATTTAAATTCCAAAAAGGGGGAAAACTTTCTGTTCACCAATAGATTTTTTGCAACTCTCCTGGGGAGTCTTTGGATAATGAATTAAACCTTTCAAATTGATAATGAGCCATAATGGTTATATCGCACAATGATATTTTTCCTATTTTGTAGCTAGATTTAGGTTTTATTGATATACAAGAAGACATAATCTCATACCTAACTTTATTCATCTAGAAATATTGATATAAGAATCAATAATTCCAACAAGTCCATAAGGTTTTGGAGAGGGAAGAAGAATGTGTTGAGTATTAAGAGGTTTTCTTGTAGTTCAAGAGGTAGAAGTGGCTAATACACTTGCTCAAGCCCTGAAAGGACTTTAATTTGATGAAACATATTTAAGCCTAGCTAATAAAAGATACACTAGAGGGGAGAGAGGTAAAGAAATCCTTGAAGAAAACTTTGAAATTTCAAAATATCTAAGTTTTCACCCTAATTTTAATGCCCCAAGAAAAATAATTAAATCTTATAGAAGGCCTAATTATCCCCCTAAGAGTTCTCCTATCTCACCTCTCATAGAAGCCCTCATTACCTAAGAACTTTAATTCTCTATTGTATTTATATACAATCATTGAATTTTAAGCTTCCAAATATGGTCATTAATAAACCTTGGGGATAAAATATAGGACCTCTAAATATTGGGGTGAATACCCTTGCTTCTCCTAAGGGTGCAATTAAGATTTTTCCCAAGTTTTATGGTGATGGAAAAGTTTTCATAGATGATCACTTGAGTGATTTTTACACAACATGTGGTGTTATCAATGTACCTACTTAGGAGATAGTTATGAGACTTTTTGTCTGAACACTCACTGATGCAATAATCATTTGGTTCAATCATTTTCCTCAAGCTTCCATATCCATTTTGGATGATATGAAAATAACTTTCAAAACTAGGTTTAAAACACTAGATAATGAATGCACTCTACAACTTTAAATAAGTTGGTTGAAAAGGAAATTCATGAACCAATGCGAGATTTTGTGGTCAAATTAAAAAGGTTGTTATAGAGAATTCCTATAGACTCCAAGTCTAATGGTGAAAACTATTCTATTTTGTGAATATCATTATACCTAACATAATTTTTCATTTGTTAAAGGAAATAGTAACTAATCTAGGTTCTATCCAAAGGTAGGTCATTTTGTTTGAAGATTCTCTAATTGCAACAGGAAAATGGAAGAGAGAAGTACAATCATCTGGCTCTACTTCTACATCTACTCTTACTGATCCTTTCATGTAAAGGTTGATGAATGATATGGTCATTCTCAAAAGGAAAAAAAATAAAGATAGTATGTGATACTATCCACCATATGAAGACATTAATCAAAGACAACAACATATGGTTCATGGAAAGACTCTTTTTCTAACCCACCTCAATAAAGGATACAAATTGAAGATGTGCCTAAAGAAATGATGTGTTCTTTTTACTTAACCATGAAAAATGATGTTCAGATGTGTCCTAATTGGTTGAGATGCATTTAGATTAACACAACAAGGGATCTCATTATTGGGGAACACCTAGCAGAGAGTGAAGGAGTTGAAGCTAAAGGTTCTAGTTCTTATTTCTTGGAGTATGAATCTAATACGAAGAGAGGAGATATTTTAGTGATAGTGTAAGACCATGTGTTTACTATTATCACTTAGAATTAGATTTTAAAAAAAATTAGGATAGGTGTTGATACTATCAGTGCAATTTCTAAAGGGAAGGATCAAATGCCTAATGATTCCCCTTGAACACTAAAAGTTCAGACTTTATAATTTTATCTAGAATAGAATCAATTGTGAGTTCTTCTACCTTTGATATTGTTGAATTTTGTAAATCCTCCAAAATTCTATTTCCTCATCTAAATACATGAGGATGAATCCCAAATAATTGGACAAATTGGTTTAATATGTAAAATGTGAGCCTCTTTCAAATGCCCAATTCATTGAATCCAATATAGCTAAAGTTGCAACAACCCCTAAGAAGCCCACTTTTATATCATAAGGTGTACCACAAGAAGCTAATCTTAACCATGCCAACCTAAAAGATAGTTATTTACTTCCCACAATGGATCATGTCCAATAGTCTATAGCCAGATCTAAAGTCATGTTAATGCTTGATGGCTAGTCAGGGTATAATCAAATAAATGTATCTCAAGAGGACCAACATAAAATGACCTTTCTCACACCATGGGGTTAGTATTCTTATAATAGAGTGAATTTAAAAATAATCAACATAGGGAAAACATTTGAGAGGGAAATGAATTCTTCATTCAAATATTTCTGGGATAAAATCATTGTGATCTACCTAGATGACTTGACGATATACTCTAAGAGGAGGAAACATCATTTGAGAAATCTTGAAGCAGTATTGCATAGGTGTAGGCAACATGGCATATCCTTAAACCCTAAGAAGTTATTTTTCTTTGTAGAAGAAGGTAAAATATTGGCACACATTGTTTTAAGAAAAGGGATAAGGATTGATCTTGATAGGATGAAAGCAATTCAACAACTCTCTTTTCCTACAAATAGAAGTGATCTAAAATCCTTCTTTGGGAAAAATAAATTTCCTAAGAAGCTTTGTGCCTAATTTCTCAGAGAAGGTAAGATACATGTTAAGTATAATGAGTGATATATGTCCATTTAAGTGGCTCAATGAAGGTAGGAAGGATTTTGAAGCTATCAAAATTGTTATTTCCCATGCTCCAATGTTCATTAGTCCTGACTTTAAGAAGGATTTTATCACATATTATTATGCCCTAAAACACACCCTACCTGGCATTTTAACTCAAAGAAATGACCAAGATGAGGAAGATATTATTTATTTCATGAGTATAGCTATAAAGAAAAATAATTTGAATTACTCTTTAATTGAAAAACATGCATTTGTTGTAGTGAAAGTGTTAAAACAATTCATGTATTACATTTTATATTCTCATTCAACTATACATCTATCAAAGAGTGCAGATAAAAGTGTGTTGACTCAACAAGAAATTAGAGTAAATAAAAGTGAAGTATGGATAGATAGGAATAAATAGTATGACCTCACTATTAAGACCTCTAACTTATTCAAAAGGTGGGAATTATATAGGTTAATAACAAAAAATAAGGAACTAGTGCAAGAAGATACACACGTTGTTTCCATAGTCTTACTAATCAACTTGACTAACCCCTAGTTCTTAAATGTGGTATACTACCTAACCTATTGTGAATTCATTAAAGATTTGAGTTACAAAGAGAATATTAACCTTTGGTTGAAGGTGTCCAATTATGTGATTTTACAAGGTACACTATAAAAAATGGGAGTTGATGGAACCTTCCTAAGCTATGTGGATGCTAGGTAGCAAGAGAAATTATTGAAACATATCATTCTAATGTATGTGGTTGACACTTCTCTTCTACAATAATTTCTTTCAAGGTCCTTAGGACCTATATATATAGGCCAGGGATGTTCAAAGATTTGTACTTATACATACAAAACTATGAGAAGTATAGACTTTTCACTAGTCATCATCATCTTGTGGCATTACCTTTAAAGCCTCTAGTGATAGATGAGCCTTTCTACCAGTGGGGTATATATTTTATAGGGCCATTGAAATTTCCATCCAATTTTGGTCATACTTATATCTTGATAGCTACTGATTAATTCACTAAATGGGTGGAGGCAACTCCTACAATGAAAGAAAACCCTCAATTGGTGTGTGTCCTCATGATGAATTATATTTTTTTCAGATTTGGGATCCTTCATAAAATAGTTGTAGACAACACCATATATTTCCCCTTTGACGAAATTTTAATGTTCTAATATGAACATGGAACATCTCTAGCTCACTCTTTAGATTACTTTCCTTAGGGTAGTAGAAATGCAAAATCCAACAACAAAAGTCCTATCATGATAATGAAGAATTTAGCAAGTGATAACACTCAAAATTGACACAAGAAATTGTATGAGGTGTTATGTGCTGATAGGATCACACCAAAAAGGGATATTGGAATAACACCTTTTGAACTAGTCTATAGAGTGGGAGCACAAGAGTTTGAACTAAACTTGAAGAAGAAAGAGATTAGTTGGTAGATCACATCACTGAACATCAATTGAAAGTTAAATAGTTTTTTTATTTGAAGGCTAGGGCTCATAATTTCATGAAAGGTGATGAAGTTTTATTGTGGGATATGAGAAGAGAACTAAAGGGATCACATGGAAAGTTTGATTTTTTATGTAAAGTCCACCCCATTTTTTATTCTCGGAGGTCATTCATTCAAATGTGTTTTTCTTGAGTTATCCAAATGACACTCATTTTCCCTTCACTTACAATGGGCAGGACTTGAATTGCTCAAGTTGTAATTAATTCTATGTGTCCTTCCCTATTGTACATATCATTTTTTAATATTTTCTTTTTCTATTCTACTTTTTTTTTTGTTTCTTTTCCTTTCAGTTAGTTTTTTTTCCCAACAATTTGAGTTCTCTACATCCTCTATGCATGCATTCCCCAGTCAAAACCCATGTTAGCCCTAGTTTTTTAGTCACCATCATTAATTATCTATTTTTGTTGTAACTTTCCAAAGTCCTCCTTTTGAAATATGCATCATTCCCCTCAAGGTGTTTTTTTGACTTACGTGCATAACACTGAACCATGTTGTGAAATTGTTGTGGATAAGTCTCTTGAACCACTTTGAATCTCTTTTAACTAAGGTTCAAAGTAGTTCAAATTGGTTCAACCAAAGATTTTTGGACTAAATTTTTCTTTCTAGGTGGGACCTATCAAATATGTCATTGGCTTACATTTGAACCACTTCAAACCTCTTTGACCAAGGTTCAAAGTTGTTCAAAGTAGTTTTAACATTGAAAATTGACACCCAAGAATGTTATCAATTTCTGACAAGACCACTTCTGTAAAGGTATGGGAGATGAAAACCTAATGATGTAAAAATCTCCTCAAAATCATTATTACCTAGTATAGGCAACACGCTGGAAGCATAAGTGGATCATGAAAAATCTTTTATTGAAGGCTAATCATGTTGTCAGAAGAATATTAATGATGGCTAGGACACTTCCCTCAAATGAAAATTTAATGAAGAAGCATCATGACTCCTTGAAGTGTGCATATTGGACCATGATAATATCATAATTAACATCTCATCATTCAATGATACTTTCCCTAGTATGCTAGTTTTTGTTTAAAATCAAGTCTGAAGCTCATTTCTTTTTATCCTACTCAGGGAGAAATCAAGAGTAGAACAATGAGAGAAGAAAGAGAAATATTTTTATTTTTTAGTAGCCTATAGGTGAGGGTTGAAAAATCTTACATTTATTCTTTTGTAATGCCATATTTTTGGGGAAACATTTAGAAAGTTTATTTTTCCTGTTAAAAATGAAAAATTTTATGCACTTTTTCAAAAATACCTCTAGTCTGGAGTGCTGAAGGATAATAATTTATGATAATAATTTAATGGGTGTTGAAGTTAAGATATTAAATGAAATATTATAAGAGAAAGATGAGGTTAAAGGATGTTGGGAAGTCCTAACAAGTGGTCTTCTTGAAGTAGTTGCTTTCCCTTCTATATTGCTAAGCCTAGAACTACTCTAATATTTTGTAAACCATTATGAAATCAAAGCTAAGAGCATACTAAACAATAATGGGAAACCCTTGCTATCTAGAACTAAGGAAACCATCTCATCTACCCTAAAGCTACTAGAGTGTTCCTTTCCTAGTTTCAACGCTACCTAGTCCTTAGTTCAATTATGAGAAAATCCTCTAAAATACTATAACCAGATGGCTAGGAAATGGACAAAAACCTTTTATAGGGGAGGTTCAAGAATACCTAAAGGGATTACCAAGAATCACATGAAACCCCATATATATGACTTGATAGTTCTTTTGTATAGAGGAAGAGGGTTAGTTGATGTTTTGGTTTTTAAAGAATGGATGTTTCATTATATAGACATTGTTTTGATTGGTAAATAATTTCTTGACTGGGTCGAGTTGATAGCAAGTTAATTAAGGAACCAACTTAAACACTCACAAGCCTCTAAACAATAATTTTATGTCTTACTATCTTACTTACTACCTTAAATGTGTGATTGATCTCACCACTATCCCTCATGAACCTTAGAGTGAAGACATAATAGTATATCAATATTTTTCGTTGCTAATGAAAGATAGAGTATTAGGGGATATTAGGAGAGTACATGATGTTTTAATTGGAAATGCACACCTTACCCTTGCTAAAGCCCTCATTCCAAGGATGTCCCTAGAATCTCAAAGATTAATTCAAACCTTTGGATGTTTCTATATTTAGTTCCCTAGGTTCACCTATTTGAGAATAGGGGATTTTGAGCAAGAACCAATTAAGCTACTAAGGTATGCCCTGAATTTGTTTTTCCTAGCTAAAATATGTAGAAAAATGTTATCTATAGTTAAAGACAAATTTCTTGAAAGGAAATAGGAACCTCTATTCCCCATTAAACTTGACTCCCTAGCTTGCAACATAATGATCAATGACTCAGCAATAGTGAGTGACCTATTGAACTTAGATTTAGGTTTCTACCAAGAAAGGAGGGGTTTTTATAATAAATAATTCTCAAGACTAGTGCTTGGTATAGGAGATCATTTTCAGTTAGTACCTCACCTTGAAGATTTTTGGGTAGACTACAAAAATGAATATGAGGTTATTAAGAGATACCACTCAAGGTTGAAATTTTCTCAGTTCACCTCACTAAAGTTGAAGTTCAAATTAGAAGTGCTTATTGAAGATGGTTCAAAATTCATTGAGCCAAGTTATAAAGAAATGATTGAACAAGTCTAGCTCAAGTTTTATTGGAACCAAGATGAAGAGGATGATATAAATTGCAAATCTAGGTCCATTATGGAGTATATAGATAATTAGTTATGCAAAAAAGGAACCAAGCTAGCTAGTGCAAAGAAAATTGAAAAACCTACAAAGATTGTTTCTTTCTAGATATATTTGACTTCAAACATCCCCCTTTCATCCAATGATGTAGGTTGTGTTTCTATAATTAAGAGGAAGAAAGGAGTCATAGCACCAAACTAAATGACAACCCCCAAAACCATGTCCAAAACTAGGTCCACAATGTTGATTCAGAAAATAGTTCAAGGGCCCAAACTTATGGATCAATAGTAGGATAAAGGAGATAGCCTCATGCTCTTAGAAAATTAGGAGATGGATACATAATTGGTAGGTACTATGAATGTTATTCAATATAGCTTCATGACTCCCCCAAGAACCAGTGAAGGGACAATAGTCGCTAGCACCATACCCCCTAGCTATCTAATTCTATGAACAAGAAGTAGAGCTTCAAGTCTATTTCCATGTTTGTTAAAGATATAATCACCAAATATGCCACTCTCACTTTGAAGAAAGAGAAGTTAAAGAATGATTCCCATATAACCAAGAACCATATCACAAGGAAGGTAATAGAAGAGGTGGCCACCTATAGGTAGAGAAAGGGTTTAGGTAAAGAATAAGCTAAATATTTTAAGATCACCAAAATGGATTTTGGAGTCCTTGCCAAAGGCACTAGCAATCACATCTTTAAGTTCTTGGCCAACCATAGGTTGAATCAATCAGAAAAGGATAGCAAGGAGAAGAGAGAGAAGAAAAAATTGGTCATTACTATGGATAAATATATTAATTCCCTAATGAATGTTGGCACACTCCCCTCAATCTAGGTTTCATATTCTTTTCATCCAAACTCCTTTGACACCTTACAATTAGTTGAATAGATGAAAATAGGGACATTATTCCTAGAGGTGATGAATGATTGGATCAGATCTATCATAAAAGAAGGAGGTAGATTCATCTTGGATTTTACCACTACATAAGTAGAGGGAGAGGTGCTACCTAGGGAAATCCAAACTCAAATTCTTGTGTGGGAAACATATCAAAGTCAATGCGTGGCAAATTCTTTCCAAGTGCATAAGGTAGAAAAATATGGCATGGTGAAGTTTCTCATTGAAAATCCCATTGAAAAAATGGATCCATGCATGCTTTTCATATTGAAAAAAAACATGATTTTGAAAGATTCTCTATATAAATATGCCTTATAAGAAATGTCGATGATTGAGAATGAGATCAAAGAAATGAATAAAGGAATCCTAAAGGACATGTAGATAATCAATCCTACTGGTATCATGCAACTTAAAGATGTGAATACAAATTCAAAAACCTTAATCAAAAATTTCTAGGATGCCATGTTCAAGATTAGGAACAACAACACTCCCACTTCCTAGGATTTCACTACCATGAAAATCATGAAGTCTATGTTATGTTTGAACAAGAAGCTCATGCCTACATAGAGAAAAATGATTAAGGAGCTAAAGTGGCTAAAGGATGCTTGTAGGTCAAAACTACTTAGACTAAATAATTTGCACTCTCATGCAAACCAAGAGTTCATGAGTTGTTTCCAGAGTTTGAAGTTGGTTAAGTAGGCCATGTCAGAGGATGAAAAGCTTGGCAAAGAAACTTGATTGTGTGACTATTGTCCTTTTTGGTTTCATATTTTAAAATTGTTTTAATTGGCTATGTTTAGTAATTTTTTGTAATAGAAATGGCTAGGTTTTTATGGAGGCCTATTGAATTCTAAAACTATATAAGTTGGGGTATAAAACTAATTAACTATTATCATTTAGAGAGAGATAAAATATTATTAAAAATAGTAGTACATTTTTTCTTTTTTATGGTAATGAGTGGAAACTAAGGATAATAATTTGAATGTTATTTTTAAGAATTTGAGATTGGAAATTTACATATATACATATATCAATATACATATTATACTTCAAGAATTTGAGTTTGAACGTAGATGTGGTAGTTACTTTGTGAACCATTTTGTCAATTTTTGATGGCATTGATTTTGAATTTTTTTTCTTAGTTCTTACTTCTATTTACACATTTAAAATATCTCATTTTTTTTTTGAAGTTTTGTTCAATGTTGAGAGATCTTTGTGTTTCTCAATCACTTTATATATTTGAAAATTGTATATTTCACCTCCATACCCAAGGGTGTATTAGAGATCCTTAGGAACATTTTGGTAAAAGTATGTGTATGTTTTTACTCTACTTTAGCATAAAAAATCATTGATAATCTATTAGAGAAAGTTGTACCTCTTAAGAATTTAGAGGGAAATGGTTAAAGTATTATTTACCCAATTTTTGTGAGCTTCATTGGTTTCCCATCCTAGCTATAGAGGAATTTGTTTAACTTTGAAGAAATGGGAAAGCAATCTATTTACCAACAAAATTCTTAGCTTTATGTCTAGGAACCAATCCCATATTTCATTCTTCATAATCTGATCTAGTTCTTCTTTCCTTTCTTGAATGCAATGACCATGCTTGCATGCCTCATCTATGCTCTTAGCTTCAACTTGAGAAATCAAACACAATTCCTCCTATATTTTGTTTCTTTTCATCACTCTTTTGTCTTTCCTTCCAATAATCTCCTCTATGGAATGATTATTTTCCAAATTCCTTTTTGGTGTTGGAGTTTCTATTTCAACTCTTATTTCTTCTCTCAGTTTAGTTCTTAGTTCTTCTCTTTGTTCAACAATTTGTACATCATTCTACAAGTCAATGTTAGTCTCAAAGAAAACTTCAATATTCTCTCTAGTAGATCTAGGATAATATTCTTCCTCATCAAAATTATAATTAGTCATCTTTTATTTAACTTCAATCTTTTTGTCCACTTTTACATTTGCACTCTCAATAATTATTGTAGTTTTATGATCAAAACATATGTAATCTTTTCTTTTCAATGAATAACCAAGGAACATACTTTCATCTCTTCTTGGATAAAACTTACCAATACCATCATCTCTCTTTATGTTAGAATTTCTTCTAAATATTCTTAAATAATTCACCAAGGGTGTATGACCAAACTATAATTCATAAGTGGTCTTTTTTGTACCATTTTTGATCTATAGTCTATTCATAGTGTATACTATTGTATTGATTGTTTCCCTCCAAAATGTACTTGATACATCATTCTCAAACATCATTTCTCTTTCTCCCTCTGATATAGATATGTTCCTCCTTTCTACAATCCAATTTTTCTCAGGTGTTTTGGGTGAAGATAGTTGTCTCTTAATTCCATTCTCTTTACAAAACATGTTAAACTCTCTAGAAGTAAACTCTCTACCTATATTTGATCTCAAACATTTAATATTTACAAAATATTAATTCTCATCTCTATTCTTAAATATCTTGAACTTTTCAAATGGCCCATATTTTTCTTTAAGAAATATTACCCACATCATTCTAGTGAAATCATCAATGAAATTCATAAAATACCTTTCTCCATATAAACCTCTTGTTCTTGTAGGACCACTAAAGTTTGTAAGAACAATCTCCAAATTTTTAGTAGTAGTGAACTTCTTGTTGGGAAATAAAACCTTCATCTTCTTAGCAATGATACATTCTTTTCAAACAACATTGGTAGGCTTTATGATCTTAGGTAAATCTTTGACTATAGATGTAATACTAACCTTCACAATGTTATCAAAGTTTATATGATCAAACTTTCTATGTCACAACAAAATTTTATCCACTTTTACAACCAAACAAGTCAACTGAGTATGATTCAATTGAAACACATTATATTTATATCTTTTACATGTTCCAATCATATTATCATCCTTAGCTTTGATAATGTAAGTCTTCTCTATAAACTACAACTGATAACCTTTATTAAGAAAGTATTTAACACTCAACAAGTTATGCTTCAAACCATCAACAAATAAATATTATCAGTATTAGCCTTTCCATCAAGAGTAATAGATCATATCCCTATGATGTGACGAGCTACATTATTTCCTAATTTAACAATTCCTCCATCATGATTTTTGAATCTAAAAAATTTATTCATATCACCAGTCATATGGTGTCAACATCTATTGCTTCTAAACTAATAGTATTTATTTTCAACTTGAGAAACTAGGGCTTTTACTTCTCTAATTTCAATTTTAGAACTCTCTTCTTGTACAACCGCAAATCCTAACTCATCATCACTTTCACTCTAAACTCTTTCCCCATATTCATCACCTTCATTTGCATGCAAATAATCTCTAGGTCTTCTTGGCTTGAAATTTCTCTTATAATTCCTCTATTTTAGGAAACTTAGAAGGAAAATGATCAAATTCATTACAATTCCAACATTTGAAAATTTTCTTACCATCTAGTTCTCTTCTCACAAGAGGTGCTATTCCTCCTTCAATATTCCTATCTTCCTTAGATCTGAATTTTTCGCTACTAGCATAGTCTCCATTGTTGCTTTCACTTCTTCATAAAAAAAGGATGAACACTTAATGCACTAAAATTTGGCTCGAGTCTTGTTAATTCTCCAGACTACCTCAAACTTGATTCAATTGCTTCCAGTCTTCCAGCCAAAGTTTCTATGCTAAACTTCTTAGTATAGGGTATCAAAAGTTAAATCATCTATGCTACTGATTTTAATGGAAGAGTCAAAGTTTACAAGACCTTCCATAAAATCTCATCTTCCTCTTTAGATCCTTTAGAAGACTTAACTCTAACAACAATAAAAAAATATCCTACCAATATATGTTATCATTGATTCATCTTCCATCATCTTAGCATCTTTAGACAAACATATCCAATTTCATAATCTCATTCTTTTAGCATGCTTATATCCTTAACATGTAGATTTTATAGGTTTCCAAATTTTATAAGATGTCTACAAAGATATTAGCTAACTGTATTTCTTTTGAGGAAGAGTTATCAGTAGTACTTCTCTAGCTTAGATATTATACATAAAAAAATCTCTTTCTACTTCACTACAGTCCTCAAGCTTTCTTTCTTGCACAATATCTTTTACACTCTTTGTTAAAAGCTAATGTCATGGACCCATACATAGAAAATGAGTCTTCATATTTTCCTTCCAGCTATCATAGTTAACTCCATCAAAATTAGGACATTCTTTTCTTAAATGACTCACCATTGATCTCTCAAAGCTATTAAGCTTTCTCTTCAAGGACCTAATGCTCTAATACCAATTGTTAGAAAGTAAAGTTCACCAATATATCTGAGAAGGGGGGATGGATCAGCTATATAAGTATTATAAAAATTATCAACCTTAATAATTCTTATGTATGTGAACAATATAACTCAAAACTATAACAAGATACTCATACAAAATAACACTAGATATGTTAAGGATGTAGGGTCGGCTAAGGCTATTGGGGTTCCTACCAAGATCATGGATGCTAGTGTCTTGCTGGTTGGCCACTTTGTGAAGGATTCTTTTGCAATTTTTGAGAAAGGTTATGAGATTCAAGTTTCTCCAGATGGGAACACCTCTTCCTAGGATCTAAGTAAGGATGCAAGGACTTCTAAGGCTATCAGAGAATCTGCCATGGTCATGAATGCTGGTGTTTTGTAGGTTGGCCATCCAGTGATGGATTCTTCTGACAACCCTCTTAGGTAGGTTCCTGTTGAAGTCTTGGAGAAAGACTAGGAGTGTATTGTACAGCACCAACAGTGTGACAATCTGGAGAAGACCCTAGTTGGTCAAGATGTTTCAACTATGAATGGTGGAAATTATTCTTTTGTGGCAGCCCATATGGATTCAGCTTCTCCTTTAGACTCCCCTTTGAAGGATATGGCTATGAAAGGAAATTTTTTCAATGGAGTAGTTGAGGACTTGTCTCTTATTAAAGAAGATTAGTGGGAGGAGGTTGTTTCTAATGCTGAATGGTCCATGGTTGGGAAAATAATAATAATAATAATAAAGGAAAATTCAAAATTAGGAAGAATGAAGGGGAGAAGGTAGAGAAGGTACTTCCTAAGCCTATGAAGAGAGGCCCTAAGCCAAAAGGGAACATGAATTTCTCAGAAGATAAGCCCCTTAGAATATCTTGTAAGCATGGGGATGTTGGTACCTCCCTTTCACCGGTTGGCAGACCTTCTAATTAGTAGAGGAGAATAGTTGAGACCATCAGAAGCATAGCAGATGGTAGTCAAAGAACTATTTTGGAAATATTTTTTTTTAAAACCATGAAGATTATCTCATGGAATATTTGAGGGTTAAACAACCCTCATAAACAAGATATTTTGAAGAATTTGATCAGAGATAATAGACCAGATATTTTGGTGATTCAAGAAACCAAAATGCTCAAAGAAAAGGTGGAGAATCTCCCAATGTTTTAGTGTGGGAAGATTATTGGGAATGATTCGATAGGAGCCTCTGGAGGTTTGGCTATTTTTTGATCTAGAAGGTGGATTCAAGGGAAATCATCTCTCAAAACTCAAATTTTATTAATGTTAGATTCATCAATTCCAAAGACAATTTTTGCTAGATCCTCACAAATGTTTATGCTACTAATACTAAATGGGGTAGGAAGGCTTTATGGACTAAAATTTCAAATTAGAGGAAGTCTTTTGAGGAGGACAATTGGATTTTTATTGGGGATTTCAATACTCCACTTAAAGAACATGAAAAATGGGGAGGGAGGCAGACCCTCCTGGATAATAGGATTGACTTTATGGAGTTCATTGATTAGTACACTCTTCATGATATTGATTTACATGGTATTGAGTACACCTGGACTAATCGAAGGGCGGGTAGTGATCTTATTCAAGTCAAATTGGATCATGCTCTCATCAGTCTTGACTAGCTCCTTTCTTATACATGTAAACTTAGTGCTCAAGTTAGGGTGGGTTTTGATCATTACCCTATCTTTTTGGTTCCTCGCAAGACTAATTATCATAAGAGCTTCCCTTTCAAATTTAAAAAAATGTGGACCCATCATCCGAGTTTGGAGACCATTATCATGGATTGGTGGGACATACAAGTTGATGGTACAACAATGTTCAAAGTTGCTGCAAAACTCAAGAATTTCAAGAAAAAGATTAAAATTTGGAACAAAAATACTTTTGGTAATATCTTTAAGAATAAAAATAAGATTATTGAGGAGCTTAAAGATATTCAAGACAAGATTCAAATGGAGGGTTATGTTACCTTTTCTAGGGAAGAAGAAAGTGGTAAAATGGTTGAATTGCATGATATTATAGCAAAAGAGGAAATATTTTGGAGGCAACACTCTAGAAAGGTCTTCCTTAAGGAAGGTGATCATAACACTAAGTTTTTCCATGTGTTAACTCTCAAGCATAGGATGGCTAACAAAATTTGTAGACTTAAAATGAATGAGGGATCTATAGAAGATGAAGAGACCATAAAAAGGGAGGCTTTGGGCTTCTTAAAAGCTTTGCTACAAGAATCCAATTTGGATCTAGACAAACAAGACTCTTTTCTTGATTGCATCCCTTCTTGTGTCTTTGTGGACCAAAATTATTTTCTCACCTCTATTCCCTTGAATGTTGAGATTTGTTAGGCTATATTTTGTTTTAAAGGAGACAAGGCTCTTGGTCTAGATGGTTTCTTGCTCTTTTTCTTTCCTAAGTACTAGCATATTGTTGGATTGGATGTTTGCAATGGGGTGAAGGAATTTTTTGGGTCCACGAAAATCCTTAAAGAGTTGAATGGTGCATGCCTTGCTCTCATTCCTAAAAGCCTAGGAGCTAATGGTATGGACTTGTTCAGACCCATTAGTTTGTGTAACTCTTTTTACAAGATCATTTCCAAGGTTCTTACATTGAGAACCATGACTCTTTTGGCTCACATTCTTTCTAGACAGAAAAATGGGTTTGTTCTAGGTAGGTAGATTGTGGATTCCATTATTATGGTGCATGAAAATATCCACTCCCTTTTAGTTTACAAGAAGGAAGGTTTCTTGCTAAAGCTTGATCTTTCTAAAGCCTACAATAGAGTGGATTGGCATTTTCTCCTCCAGGTTTTGGAAGCTTTTTTCTTTAGTAAGAGATTTCATGATCTCATTTTTATGCTGGTGTCGTCATCTTCTTTCTCTGTGCTTGTGAATGGTTCTCCTTCCTCTTTCTTCAAGGCTTCTAGGGGTTTAACACAAGGTGACCCTATTTCCTCTATTCTTTTTATTATTTTAACTGAGTGTTTGGAAAGATTTATTTATGGTCTAGTTCTTAAAGGTGACTTTGTGGGTCTTTATCCTTCCTCCTCGGCTTCAGTTTTCTCCCATCAACAATTTGTTGATGATTCTATTGTTATGGGAGGAGGTTTGATGAAGAATGATAGGATTTTGAAGAAGGCTTTGGTGGATTATGGATTAGCTACTAGTCAACTTATTAACTGGAATAAGAGTCTGATTTACTTCATGAATGTTAATATGGAAATGCAACTGAAGATTAAAAATATTATTGGCTATGAGATTGGCTCCTTTCTAGGCTCCTATTTGGTTTTACCTATGGGTTTATCCCCTCCTAAAAATTTCTAGCATTCTTTGATAGATAAAATTCACTCAAAACTTGAAGGTTGGAAGGGATCTTTAGTCAATCAAGCTGGTAAGGTGGTTGTTCTTAAATCTATCTTGCAAAGTGCCTCGCTATATGCTTTGAGTCTTTTCAAAATTCCTAGAAAATTTGTCCTTGCTATTGAAAAGATTCATAAATTTTTTTTATGGATGGGTATGGAGAATAAAAAACCATTTCCTCTTATTCCTTAGGAAAATGTTTGCATGTCATATAAGAAGGGAGGTCTTGGGCTTCTTAAAGTTTCTTCCATGAATGCTTTCTTAATGGCTAAACTATTATGGATATGGCATAATGAGGATGGGGAATGGAAGAATATTTGAAATGATAAATACAACTTTGATAAGCTTGACCTCTACCATTACCTTAATAGTAATGTGGCTCAAGGGGGGTCAATGATTTGGAAAAATTCTCAGCAGCTCAAAAACATCATAAGAAAAGGGATAAAATGGAAAGTCAAAAATGGAAGGAAAGTTATTTTTTGGGAAGATGTTTGGTTTTTGGATCACCCCCTATGTGATGACCCAAGATGGAAAAAGTATATGGACTTGTGTAAGACCCTGTTTGGTTCTTTAGTGGCAGACTATTGGATAGACAATGGATGGGTGGATCTTTTTAGACTTGACCCCAATTTGGCTGAACTCAGAAAGATCCTTAATGCCTTTTTTTAAAATCAAAAGGAGGATGAACTTATATGGGGAAAAGAACCTAATGGTGTTTTTTCTATTGCCTCAGCCTATTCCGACTCTTTTGATAACCATGAGGATCCCTATTGGGCTAAAGCATGGATGAAGGGTATGACACCCAAGGTTAACATTTTCTTTTGGACCCTATTGCAAAACAAAGTACTTACTCTAGATAACCTTAAAAATCATGGGATTTTTATTATCAATAGATGTGTACTTTGTAAGAATGATGGGGAATCTATTGATCATATTGCCTTACATTGTCCTTTTTCTATGAAGATTTGGGATTCTATATTTCATCTATTAAAGGTTGAATGGGTTTTCCCTTCCAATCTTCAGCTCTTCTTTAATAGTTGGAAGGCTCCTTCAAAAAATTCCTTGATTGGTAAATTGTGGGATTTCATTCTACCATATGTTGCTTGGGGTATCTGGAAAGAACGTAATAATAGAATCTTCAAAGATGTTGAATCTAGCCTGGTTCAAGTCTTCCATAAAATAAAGACTCTTTTGATTGAGAAAATAAAAAATATAGCCCCTGATCAACAACCTTGTAATGATTGGGAATCTATTATTCTTCTCAATTGGAATTTGAAGGCTGAGATTTTGGGTGACCAGCGGCTCAATCCTAGGGAACAAGCTAGGTGGGATTTCCCTCTTGATGGTTGGTACAAGATTAACATTGTCAAAGCTTCAAAAGGTAACCCTAGAATTATAGGTTGTGGTATTGTGATAAGGAATTCCATAGGGGACAATATTGGAAGCTTAGCTGTTCCAATTGGTACCCAAAGAAATCACGTTGCTGAAGCCTTAGCTGCTCTCCATGGTCTTATGTATGCTAAAAAGTTGAACTTGAAAAGGATCTAGTTAGAAGGGGATTCAATCAACATTATTAATTGTCTGAATTAAAAAACCACACCTTCATGGACAATTAGTAATTTAATTTATGATTCTATTCAAATCATTAATTCTTTTGAATTATGTGTTATTTACCATAACTTCAGAGAGGCTAATGGGATGGCTAACTGGGTAGTGAATGTGGCATGTAGAAATGATCAAATTATTATTTGGGATACTCATGACCCCTTACTAATGGAGGCTTGACTTCTTTTCCATAATGATAAATGGAGGTCATCTCAGAAGGTTTTCTAATAATGAATATGTCAGTACATGAGTATGATACTAAGGTATGTGACCATGGGTTTTGTGCTTTGATTCCTAATTATTTATGTAATATCTCACACATATTTTGGGTCTATTTCACCATGGTGTTGTTCATTGTCATTTGTGAGGTCCTCTTTACTTGGGAGTTGTAGACGAAGTTCTCTGTGATTTTTGGTTTTTTGCAAATGGGAGGTAAGAGGAGATGAGTTGAACTAGGAAGTTGCATGGAGTGGATGAAGAAGGAAGAGGTGTGGGAGATTTTGAGAAGGGGTAATTCCACTGGGTTTATGGAGAAATTGAATGGAGGAAATCCCACCATCATGCAACAATTTCTCAAAACTTGGAAAGAGGGCTCGATTATGGTGGGTAACCAGTGCATGGAGATCATAGAGGAGGTGATTGCTAAGGCTATGGGCCTGGTACTTGAGGGTCTCAATTTCTACAAGGAATGAAAGTTATCTGATAGATCCATGGATGATTTTATGGACTCTGAGATTGAGAAGGCTTGCCTGGTTAAAATTGGTAAGTCCATCAACCTAGCTTCAATTATCCGCACATGGTGGTTTGTCATGTTTATTATCATGGAATATTTAACGTTGGATGTGAGATTTATCAAATTTTATGGTTACCACTTCATGCTGGCCAACCATTTTAGGCATAATGTGAAAATTAATTTCCCTTATTATCTAAAGCAGTCCCTCACTATCTGAATCCAAGCTTTACAAAAAGACCCAAATGGTGAACATGTTTTCCATGAGGGTCTTATGGTGCTTATTTTGAATACTTTAAAGGCTAAAAGAATAGTGAGGAGCAGGGGTAGAATTAAAGATGCTAACTATGAAACAAAAGGGAGTGCCTAGGAGAAGGGTTATGACTGTGAAACCTAGGATGAGGCTAATGGGGATGAGGTTTATGTGGTAAAGGGAACTAGCAACAAATCTAAGAAGAAAAAGAGAGCTACGAGTCACTCTGACTCTGATATAGAGAGTTATTTTGTAGAGGATCTGCTAAAGGGTTATAAGAAGATATATGAGATAAAGGGGAAGAGCGTTAAGGATAGTTTAGGGAAGATGGTTTCGTCCCCTTTTGATGACTAGAATACCCTAGCTTGACACTTGGAAATGAAAAGATACTCATCTAGGTGTCCCGATAAGGAGTTAGGAGATAAAGGGGAATCAGGTGATGAGGACTCCCAGGAATAGGGGATTCATGAGGGTTGGGAGAATAGACATGAAAGTACCCCTAAGCCTGTGAGATAGGGATGCATGGTAACCCAAGTGTTATACTAAAAGAAATTGGGGTCATGAAGAGCCAAATTCAAACACTTGGTAGTGACATGCAAGAACTAAGGAAGGTTGTCATGCATGTTAGTAAAACTGCATGTGGTGAGCACACCCTCAACCAACATATTGATAGACTCTTGAAAGTGGTTGGCAGTGCTGAGGATGTTACAAATATTATGCAGAAGATTTTGCATCTGGAGGCTAAGAACAAGGCTATTGACAAAGACCTTAGATATCATAGGATGTGAAGAATTTTGTACAAAGTTGTCAGGTTTGTCAAGTGGCCAAGGGATTTAGTCACAATATTGGACTATATTAGCCATTTCCTGTTCCATCAAAGCCATGGGAGGACATAAGAATGGATTTTGTTCTTGGATTGTCGAGGACACAAAGGGTTAATGACTTAGTATTTGTGGTGGTTGATAGGTTCTCCAAAATGGCACATTTTATTCCTTGCCACAAAACTCATGATGTTATCCATATTGCAAACTTGTTTTTTAGAGAGGTAGTGAGACTACATGGTCTCCCAAGGAGTATAGTTTCTGATAGAGATACTAAATTTGTGGGGTATTTCTGGAGGACATTGTGGAAGAAGTTGAGAATAGACTTGAAATTCAATTCCACACATCACTCATAGATTGATGGTGAAACTGAAGTGGTAAATAGAAGTTTGGGCAATTTGCTGAGATGTTTAGTTGGGGATAAGCCCAAGGGATTGGATTTGATTCTACCACAAGAAGAATTTTCTTACAATAACTCTATAAATAGGAGTATTGGAAAATCACCATTCCAAATTGTATATGGAAATAGCCCAAGAACTACACCAGAATTGAAGAAGATAGAGCAAGGGGAGAGGACAAGTGTTGAAGCAGAAGAATTTGCTGAACATATCAAGTGCCTACATGAGGAGGTCCATGCGCACATTACCAAGATGAATAAATAGTATAAAGCTAGGGGTCATCAAAGGAGAAGACATAAGGAGTTCCAAGTAGGGGATCTAGTCATGGTACACTCAAGAAAAGAAAGATTTCCACTAGGTACTTACAACAAGCTAAAGATGAAGAAATTTGGCCCCTACAAAATTTTGAAGAAACATCACTCCAGATATGCATATGAGGTGGATTTACCATATGGAATTCACATTTCTCCTATCTTCAACATTGTAGACTTAACAAAGTATCATGATGATGGTGCAGATGAGAAGCTGATGTTAGAGCCATGTTTGATTTCTACTTCTAAGAAGGAGGAGATAGAAGAAATTCTAGATCATCGTGTGGGCAAGAGTACTAGAAATAGGCAGTATGAAGAGTATTTGGTTAAGTGGAAAGGCTAATTGATCAAGGACTCAACCTGGATATCAGCAGCCAAGGTTTCCCATTTGAGATTTTCTCTACCATCCATAAAGTGACAGGGTCACTTTTCAATCTACCCTGGGTGTCTGATGTAGGAGCATCCAGAGGTATAAGGGAAATCTTGTGTCACCCAAAAAAATATACTTAGACTTAGTTTCTAATTCATGTGTTTTTATTTTTGGATACCCATTTGGGTAAAATAAAGGTTCCAACTTTCTTAGTTCCACTATTAGTGTTCCAGGTTAGAGTATTTGAGCACCTTGGGATACATGTAAATGCCAAAAAAATAGGAGTATGTAATTGAGCCATCATTTTGGTAAACTAGAAGGTTTAAATGGGTCAGATGATTGTAATTGTAATTTAGAGCATTCCAAAAAAAGAATCAGGTCAAAAGTCACCATGGTTTGAAAGTTATTGCAGTTTTTCAATTTTTGGAGACCACCTAAGAATGCTTCAAAGAAAGGTTAGTGGCATTAAATTACCTTTTATAGGGCCAAAAAATGGGTGATAAGTAAAGCTATCCATAGGGCTATAGATCACTTCAAGAGCTTTCTTGAAATGTAAACGGTTCGTCAATCGGAGCTACGGTTCAAAAGTTATGCCTCTCGAAAGTTCGGTTATCATTTCTGGACTCTTATAATTTCATGTCAACTTCTAATGCCACTTATGGAGCCTTCTATTTGGTCGGTGGATGCCAACTAGTACTTTCTAGAATGTATTCCTAATCCTTAACCCTTTGGGGTCTATTTAAGAACATTTCTGGCATTGTAATTTAGAGTGGAGTTTGAGAGAAGGAACTGGGAGAAGAAATTATCTCTTGATTTATACTATTGTAAGCCCATAGGGCATGGTTTGAAGTCCATTTTCTCTATACTACATGTAATAGCATATTTAAATAGTAAATAAAATTTCCCCTTTCTAGTTGTGTCCATTCTGTGCTGGGTTGTGTCCCATCAAGTGGTATTAGAGTTTTTTTTCCTGAGTGCTATTAAGCTTGAGGAGGTTAGAGCCCTCCAAAGGCAAGTCCAAGAATTGTAGGAGGAGCTTCGTAGGGGAGCATATGTTGCTGCAGGTGACAAAAGTGAGGATGACAATGAAGAAGAATTTGGACCAGAAGGGGAAGTTGATGAGGAAGTTCTAAATCAGGAAGAGGAAAGGCTTTTTAGGGCCATTTCTAAGTTTGATAAAATCATTTGGATGTATAAATTTAAATTGCTTTCATCCTTGTCTAGCTAATGCCTGAACATAAAACATGCTGATCACGAAACTTAAATGTTTACAACCATGTTGTTGGAAAAAAGAAGAAGTAAGTTTGTCATCTGACCATAGTACCAAATGAATATGCATCCATTTGCTAAATGCTTCCCTCTCACCAAAATAATAAACCTACAATTGATGTGGGTGTATTTTTAGGAAATCTGAAACTAGATGAGTTGATCGACTGGATCAATGAACTGGAAGAGTACTTTGAAAATGAGGATATTAGGGATCCGGATAGGGTTAAGTTTGCAAAGGCAAAATTGAAAGGCCATGCCAAGATCTGGTGGCAAGAGGTTCAATTGGAAAGAAATAGAAGAAATTGGACATGGATAAAGGCCAAGACTCTCCTTCGGTGGTTGATAGCCAAGGTCCCAACAAACACACTAGGGCCCATTCTAAAAAGACTAATGATACAACCAAGAAGGATGAGGTGAAGGCTATGGAAAAAAAAATGTAGATGTTAGTTGATTAGGCTCTTGACCTAATTAAGGCCTTGTAGCTAGTTCTTTTCTATCTTTTGTGATGTCCTTTTGCTTTCCTAGTGTTGTTTCTTTTCTATTTTTTTAGTAGTTTTGTCTGTGACCTCTTGTGTTTCTCTTTGGAGGTTTGTTTTGTTTTTTATCCTTTATGTTCTATCTTTTCTAAGACTGTCCTTTTGTAATATGGTTTCAGGTCCTTAAAACTTATTTTTAGTTAATCAAAACACTAGATATGTTAACTATGGAAACCCTTGATTAGAGAGGAAACCTTGGTGGGGATGGAACCCAAAAAATGATGTACTAATATAAATGTTCCTTGTTAGAGGATGGACCCTGTTAGGAGTCAATAAATACATTTAGTATATATCAATCCCTCTTAAGAGACTTTGAATCCCTATTAGAAGATTCCAACCTTATTATTAGTTGTAGAAGGTAGATGGATTCACTATCAAAACAACCTTAGGGGAAAGATCACTAAACTCATTGTCCAACTAATATCTATATTATTCCTTATAGAATAACATAAATGAACTATATGTGTACTTCCTCTTACTCTATCCTCTCAACTAGATTTATGATCTTGATACTAGATCACAAACTTCACATCCAATATTCACTTTGATCACTTACTCATATTTACCAAATACTTTTCTCTTGTTGGTACACTTCATGTTTAATTCACTTCCACTTCACATTTTAACAAAAGAAAACCAACCTTCCTTTATACCATGTCATGAAAACAATTCCTTGAGTTGGCCTTGAGGATTTCCTAATTAATTATAATAGTACCATATTAAGGTAATTACTTAAATTATAATTAAGCAACACTTTTCGCTCACAATATTTAAATATTAACACATGTGCAACCTCAGATGGTGTGCACTCACTGAGGTAGTCATAAAACTATCTTCTATTACTAGCTAGCCTCACATATAATGACTCTATCTTAGTAAAGAGATACAAATCAATCATCAAAAAATTCTTTTGAGGAACTTTGTCTATTTAATATTCTTTTTAAATAAAACATATCTTTTGCATGTCTTTTGCCCACTTCATGTGCACTTAACCTCATCATCAAGGAACATTTTAGAATATGTCCTTAACCACACTTGACTTGATCATCAATTATTTGTTTGTATGACCTTGATCTTTGTCTACTTCTATGCCAGCCTTCACATTAATGTTGTTATATTGACATCAATGACAAACATAGTCATGAATGCAACATGTCAATCATGCTAACTATCTCCCACATGCTCTTGCAATACTTGGGATACTTGCTCAAAGGAATAACATCATCATTCATGCTAACAATGAGACCACACTCGCTAAACTATATCGAAGATGCTTCATTGTAATCTTTAATTATATCCAATCCAATATAGTTTAGACCAAGGATAATATTAATATTAGGGCTTAGTGTTAAGGTTTAGTTTTTTAAATTAAATAGATGAATATAATTAGGCTTAGGTTAGGATTTATAGAATCAGTAAGCATAACAATAGGTTTATGGTCTACCATTTATGATTATCTTTTAGAATTTATGATAACGACTTTCCATTTAATGAATGTGATTATTATTAGGGTTAAGGTTAAGGTTAGAATTTTGAGAAGTGTTAAGGTGAGGCTTAGAATCATGCTCAAGAATAAGATTCAAATCATATAGTTTGGGCTAGAATTAGGGTTAGGTCTAAGGATTTTACAACATGGTTAGAATTGGTTTTAGGGTTCGAAGTATAGTTAGGATGAGAGTTAAAATAATACATGATTTTAGAGCTATAAATTGTTGATCTCTTAGCCTTGTTGCCTATTAGTGTCCAACACTTAGTTGTTTTTGAGGGAGCATTCATTAGTCATCATTATGATTGAAATGCCTAATGAAGGTCAAGTTACATGGACTAATCTATATTTTTATTGCATGCCGAGAAATTTCAAGGTTGTTGAGCACCCCAATATAGACCGAATCATAAAATATGTTGTGTAAAGGATAACAAAATCTGAGTAATGTGACCATAGTTTATACTAAGTGAGTCAGTAACTATCAAATACATAGTGTTAGAAATAGATAATACTGAGATGGGGGATGAATAAGTATACTAAAAACTTTTTTTCACAACTAATATTGTTAATTACTTTATAACTTGCATATGAAAGTAAATCAAAAATGTTGAATAGTAAATATAACCATACACATAGAGAACTCATAACACCATTATTTGTTAACTAGTGAAACCTTATCCAAGGGAAAACCCTAATTGGAATGATACCCACTAGATGATTCACTAATCAATAGGATCCTATTAAGAATATTGACCCTGTTAGGAGTCTATGAAGTGCATATAGTGTCCCAAGTCCTTGTTAGAGGATTAAGTCATGTTAGAAGATTCAAACCTACTAGGAGTTAATTCAACCATATTATGAGTTGGTATATCAAATAAAAAGTATGCAAGAAGAGCCCACTGCCCTAACATGCAATTATACAATTCAGTTCTTCACAAGAATCTATATACATACACTACTTTTTGTCTACTATATTTTGCACTTACTCTAATCATACATCAAATGTAGTTCTCATATCATCTCATCAACTTCACATCAATCACATATATTGTATAGGTCATACATCTGTTGCATTCATATTGAACTTTTCACCACACTTAACTAGGCAAGATAAGATCTCTACTTGGCAAATTAGTAAATGTTTTCTTAATCAATCTTCATGTCTTCACACACTTGGCATAATATAGAATAACTTATGGAATAATATCCATATATATAGATCATCATGACTTAGTAATTATTTTGTCACCAAAATAATTCCCCAAGTTGTACAACCCAATTCTTCGCAATGCTCTATTTTGCACTATTTAATACCCATACTGATATTTCAATCAAAAATTGTTTCATACTATCGATACATACTTACATAATGGTAGACATCATCATGACCCTATCATAGATATTTACTCAACTATGCATAAGCTAACTCTCAAAGAGTCATTCATACACATCACATTTGTTCTCTGTGCTACTACAAACTAATACTTAGACAATTTTCTATCTCTAATACATAAATAAAATGTTGAATATATGTTGTACCATAAATGAAAACAATCAAGACATCTATCTAACCATATTTTAAACAATCTCCCCCTTTGGAATTGATTGAAACATTCGGTAAAATTGGCTAAGTTCCAAAATGATGTCATGCATAGGAAAAACAAATAAAAGTAACTAAAAAAAAATTCCTTCAAAACAAAACAATTTTATTCATGTTTTGATGGATCAATACATTCCTTACCACTCCTTTAAATTGATACATAAGTACATAAGTGTACTTCCCCTTGCATAAAAAATACATACAATCTTCCTTTACATATTACTCCCCCTTTGACATCAATGGAAAAAGTGTCAAAAACTATGTCCAAAATTTGTGTAGCCTGCTACTGATCAACTTATCATTCTGGAAAAATAATCTACAGAAACAAGTTTTAGCATGTATATTTATTTCTTCCTATTTTCCTTCACTAAATAAAAAATACTAATTAGTATGCATAGTGCATGTGATTCTATTTGAAATGTACTCAAGTCAGTATATACAAATTTGTCATAGGAAGTCTTTGCTGCAAGACATTACTCTACTTGCCTCTACAAAGTACTTATCTTTGGTGAAAAAATTTCTCTAATAATAGAGAATATCTTTGTTTCCTTCTCCTCATTAGATTCCAAGCCTGTAATTATACTAGGGATCTTCTCCACTTATGTTCCACACTCTTCAATACTAGCCGCTAGGAGTAGTAATTTCACAATGAGTGATTCAAGTTCACTCATCTTAACTAGAATTTAACTCTCTAAGTCAATCATGTATTTGTATGAAAATGTGAACTATCCATACAATCTCTTCTCTTTGTCAATGTATTTTATGAGATCCTTGATTCTTACATCAAATGATTTCAAGTGATTTCTTATATTAGTGCATATTGTGTGAAACAATGATGTATCATGCTTCACCCATGCTTGTGCTGAAGTTACTTCTGCTAGAGTTGTGAAGTCTTCATCAGAGATTTTCTCCAAATCCTTGGCCTTTACATGTAAGTCTTGATTAGCTACAATTTTGGTAATTTTCCTTTTCATTCTATCCAAGACTTTACAAATTTATTCTTTTCAAATAGCTTGCTTAGCGAGCTTATCAATCCTTAATAATCATCATCATCATCATTTGATGGCACTGATACTACTACTTCTACTGATATGATTGGAGTTATTGTGGGAATGAGTGTAATTTCTTTCATTTCTATGTTCTTCTTCTCTTCCTCATATTTCTTTTTCACTTATTCCAATCTTTCTGCTTCTTTTCTTTTCTTCTCCTCTTCTTCTTTCATTTTCTTATCTTCTTCTTCTTCTTTCCTTTTCTTCTCTTGTTTGGTGCAAGAGCACCTAGGTAGGCTAAGCATGAAACCTAGTTATTTCCTTATTTTTTTCTTGTAGTGATTCTAGCCACATCACTAGTCTAATAATAGGATCAACTAGGTCCTAAGGTGAGGTTAGACAGGTTAGAAGAGCCCCACAATGCAATATTGCTCCTAATTGCTAAAAAATGCTCATTTGGCTCAATAGAGAATTTTTGGTTTTTGAGGGCCAAATAGGGAAAGAAAGTGTTTTATGGTGCTTATTAGGTGTTTTGGATCCATCTTAGTCCTTTTGGAAAGTTTGGTAGCAAGTAGAGAAATTTTGGATAGATAATTTGCAAAATTGCAAAAATTGCACTTTTTTTTTTGCAAAGTTGTCATTGACAACTTTTGTAACTTTTATGCAAAAAGAGAAAATTCTTTGTGGGAGACCTTTAACAACTTAAATTAGTTAGAAACTTCCATTCCAAGCCTATATTAGGTTGAACTCAACCTTTTCAAGAGGTTAGAGGAAGGAGAAATGAGAGTTTAAGAATTGTAATTAACATTTTTACTACATTACAACAGTTTCTTGCTTTGAAGTGTTTTTCATGCTTTGAACAAATTAGACTTAGGTTTTTCTGAGTTTGAAGTGTTATTATTACTTTTCCTTCAATTATTTTTTTAGTTTTTGTGCTGTTACAAAGAGTTGTGTGTGGTTGAATAAATTATTTTGTAAGTTAGCAGGTTGCTGTTCTGAACTGGGCAGTGAATAAAAAATGGAGTCTTAGGGCCTTTTCTCATAGTATGAAATTTATAGCCTCTTGGGATTTTGAACTAGACTCCTTTTAAATTATGTACAGCAAAGGAGAGACCATGGGAAGCAGGGAAAGAATTTTTAAAGTGATGCCCTAGGCAAGCCAAATGCAACTTGGCTAGGAATCACAGTTGGAAAAATGAGCTATGGAGGGGATTGAGCATGCAAACACCTCAATCCGGCCACACAACGAGTAAGGAGAAGGTATAACCTTACTTCAGTCCAAGGGAGAGCTCTTGTAACATTTTACAAGCTGATTTTCCATCACAACAATGATAAAGCACTTGAAATCCTCATTTTTGGCCTAAAATTGTACTTTGGTTGTACGGATAGTTTGGGGGTTGAAAAATCATAGAATATTGAGTTACTCCAAAAAGGGTATCCAAAAATGTAATTTTTTTGTAGGGTTGTTAAGAAGTTTTTCAAGAAATCTTGTTTCCATGTGTTTATGAGGGTTAATTCATAGTAGCCTTTTTGGAGCAATTTGGTGTATTTTCCCTAGTAGATTGAATGCACCTATGAAATCAGCATTTTTTAGGGTCATGGATGTTAGGAGGAGTCTAAAAAAATTTTGGATGAAGAACTAGTACCCTTGGAGCTATAGATGGACTTGAGGGTTAGTAGCGGACTAGAGCCGACTAGTAAGAAATTTGATGTTACTTTGTTGGTGTGCAAACAAAGGAATTAGGATCTCTTGAGCAAGGTCCTAGTAAGCATAGGATGTGAAGAATCCCTAGTGGGTCTAGTGAATGACCTAAGGTAGCCCTAAGAGAGCTTGGGGTTTGGAAGCAAGGTTGGGGTGTTACATCATTGTTGTTCCTTTCTTCCTCTATCCTTTTTGCCTCTGTTTTCCTCTTTTCTTCTTTCTTTTTCTCTTCTTCATCTTCATCAAAGCTATAGTAAGTTGTTATATTGCTAATATTGCCAACAATATTTTTTCCATATTTTGCAAAAGGAGTCTCCTTTGCATTTGTAGTTATGTGCATACTATCCACTTGCATGGATTTAGTACCCATAACAATATGCAGTGGATAGGGTGCCTTCTGTTGCTCTTTTATTTCTCCCTCATTAGTAGATGGTGTGTGTGCTTCTACATACACTAGCTATCAGGCTTTGACTACACACTCACCTGAGGCACTATAGTCATGAATTTACCAATTTCCTCTTCTATCTCCTTCCTGACATCCTCATAATTGCCTCACATCAAAAGAATTTCTCTTCTATTTTTCCTTAGCAAGGGCTCAATACCCTTCAAAATTCTATTTGGGTCTTCCTTAGGATCAACTTCCTATAATTTATATATCATTGTGATCCTCAAACCCAGATCTTCTTCTAACACTCTTTTCTTCATGTTTACTAGCCTATTATATAGGTCTTTAGGTATCTTATTCTAAATATTCTCAAACTTTTTATTTCTCAAAATCATGTTTCTTACAATGTAATATTCTAATTGCCTTCTTTCCATATTGCTATATATATTGTAATACTTGTTTAACTATACAAAATTGTCATCATTAATTATTTGCATTTTATGTTAGCATGAATGTTGATGAAACTACATTTAGGGAGTATCTTAAGCATTGGAGAATGTTAAAATGTTGTATTCATGACTATGTTTGTTATTTATGTTAACATAGCATGGTTTTTGTAAAGAATATTGAGTAGCAAACAAATATCTTGATGGTATAGACAATGGTTTGATTGTCTAGTGATGCAGAGTTATGGACATGTTCAACATAGTGTCATGATGACATGGTCAAGTGTCCAGAGTCTAGGTCAAAGATGTATAGAAGTTGTACCTAATTTATAGAGAGAATTTTAGAGATAGAGTATTGGGAAAGTAGTTCTTGATATTTATTGGCTATCTTACATAAGAGATGTAATGAAGAGATGCACAATAAGGTAGTAACAAAGGAAAAATAGTTGATGATGTCAACTCATATGCAAACCCTAGTATCATATGTGTGAAATTTTATATAAACTATTAGCTAATAGTGCTATTGTAATTGTAATTAATTAATTATTTTATTATAATTAATTGGGAAATCCTCAAGGCTGACTCAAGGAATTATTATAAAGATATGGTATAAAAGAAATGTGTTTTCCTTGATTGTAATGAATGTATCAAAGTATTATGGTCATTGTTGAAGTGTGTAGTACAAAAAGGAGAAGAGTAGTTATTTAATGCATGTAAGTGATCCAAGGGATTATTGGATGTGAGGTTTGTGGCCTAGTTACAAGATTAGAAGGAGAAGAGGTCCAGTTGACAAGAGAAAGAAAGATGAAGGAATAGTAGTACCATTCTATTATTTTGAAAGGAATAATATAGAGATCATTTGGACAATGGGTTTATTGGTCTTCCTCTTGAAGTTGTTTGGGCGCTAGGTCCAACTATCTTCCACAACTCTTAATAGGGTTGGTACAACTTGTAATAGGGTTGGAATCTCCAAACAAGGATTCAAAGTCTATAAATAGAGACTTATATGTAATAAATATATTCATAGGCTCTTAACAATGTCCATCATCTAACAAGGAATATTTATATTAATACATCATCTTATGGGTACCATCCCCACTGGGGTTTTCACTTTGATCAAGAGTTTCTCTAGTTAACATATTTGGTGTTATTGTGTATGAGTATCTTGTTATAGTTTCAATTTATATTACTCATATGGCTAAGCTTGTTTATAAGGTAGATAATTATCATAATAGTTGTATAACTTGTTAGGATTAAACCACAAATAGAAACAACAATTAGATACAAATATATACAATATTAGAAAATAATAGATCACAAAGAAGAGAACACAAGACACCAAGATTTGATGTGGTTCACCCAAACCCTAGGCTACATTCACAAAACAATAAGTCCAATTTTATTACGATATAGTGATTACAACCTGATTACAATCTGTAATCCCTTACATCTCTCAATATTGCTACAGGAAGCAATTTTACATCACACATTATGAAACAATTCCTCACCCTAAGCCCTTTTATACAAGTGTTTCTTTTTTCTTTAGGGCTAAAATTAGTTACAACATGTTGGCCATAAATTGGCAAATAATCAGCGATAAATTGGAGAGTAATACTATTTTTTTTTGAAGTGTGTACAATACTTCCTTGATTAGTCACCACAAACTAACAATCTCCCACTTGGATATTGATCTTATAGCAATATCACTACCACATGGGGCTCCCACTGGATCAAACAGCCTAGACCATACTATTCGTTTATGTTGTTTAGTCTAGAAGACCAATTGAAACTGAAGAGGAGTTCAACCTCTTCATTGTCACAAGCTTTGTGAACATATCTATTGGATTTTCATATGTATATATCTTTTCCAACTTTAACTATCCATCAATTAAAACTGACTAAATGAAATGGTACTATAATTTTATGTATTTTGACTTTGAATTCAAAGTAGAATTATTCACAAGATGAATGGCACTCTAGTTATCTGTAAACAAATAATTATCCCTCTAAGGGTGTCCCAATTCTTCTAAGAAGAACTTGTGTTGCATAAAAATGTAACTAAAGGAAAACACACTAAGAAACTAATGCACATTCCTACATTATCATGCAAAATCTCAAAATATGAAAGAAGGCATGTAAATGAACAACAAAATAACACTATGCAAACCTCATGAAATCATCAAGTCTAGATGATTTCATTGCTCATGGGATGTGGTTGCTCACAAGTCCAACAACATAAAAATAAGGTAGATAGTGCTTGTGAAAATTAGGAGAGGGCTCTCCTTTTATAGGAAAATAGATGCAATGGATGGCTAAGATTGAATGCAAGATGGATGGTTAGGATCTCTCAGGATCAATAAGGTGTCCATGAGGTGGAGGCCAAGTAGACTCCATGTGGATTAGGGTTTTGACCATTAAAGGGGGAAAGATGCTCACACATGTGTGAGCAACCTTTGATGCGACATGTCAATGAAAGGTGTAAGAGGTGTGTAAGATCATGTTTCCTCACACATGTGTGAGACACCTTTGAAAGTGATGGGTCAATGACATGTGTAAGAGGGTTGGAGTCTCAAGGTTTCTCACACATGTGTGAGACACCTTGGATCACATGTGAAAGGGGACAAGGTTGTAAGTGTGTAAGAGTCACATGTCACATGTGACTAGGGTTTTCTAATCCTTTCATTATGATTGTGCAAATGATTAGTGATGTGATGAGATGAGGAACTAAGATTAATTAGTGAATAAGTAGATTGACCTAGGTTAGAAGGATGGGTTAGGTTAGGGAAGTGAGGTTAGGTGAGGGTTAAATTTAGGAGCCATGTTCTCAAATAGGATTAAATTTAACATTTAATTCCAAGAGGGATTAGGCAAGGATTAATTAAGTAAACAAAGTACTTAATTAAAGGGGATGGGTTAGGATTTAAATAAACCTTAGTTTGTTTAAATCAAGAAAAGGTGAACATAATTAAATAAATGTAAAATTTATTTAATTAAAGGTAAGGGAATTAAATAAACAATAAATATTTATTTAATTGGTCAAGACACATGATTTGGACAATTTTAGGTGTCTACATTTTGCCCCTCTTTGATATAGCATTAGTAATGTTATATCAAAGAAGAATAAAATATAGTGGCTAGGAGGATAAGACTAGTAGCATGATGCCCTAGTCATGAAAGGATGAGGAAGGATGACGAGGGTGGAAGGGTATGCCCCCTCGAGAGGACATGTGGGTTAGGAGAACATGGATGTTATCTCGAAATGGAATGGAGGGGAAAATGAAAAGAGTGATAAAGCTATGCTACGATGGTGTGAACAACCTAAGTTTGATATTGTATTTAACACTATGCACCAAGGTATGAGGAACCAAGATGACAATGTGCCAAGTACGTGAAAAAGGTGTCTAATACAACCATATGCCTTATGAAACCATGATATAGAAGACCATGATCCTAGGACAATAGATGCAAAGACCATGATACATGCAAAAAATGCTAATGCATACAATTAATCAAGAAACCATGCAAAAAAGACCAAAAGAAAACCACCATTTTTCCCCTAGTCAAGCTGAAAACCCATTAATGGATTGATTTGTTGGGGTTTTAAGAAGTGCTAAAACTACTAAGTGACAAAATGCTTAATACCAAAATGACAGTACATACACAATCTAAAGACTAGCCTATTCTTATTAACAATTGCATATGTAAGGTATTTGGACCCAACTTCAACAAAACCACAGATGGTTTTCTACTCTTTTGGCTTTGCAAAACAAGGGTGGGTGTACCCAGGGATGGTTCAAAATTGAAATAAATGTATGAGGATGGTTCTTAGTTTCATTCTGATTCTCATTTGAAGATCCTTGAACATATACATAATTCTTACTAACTTGATTAAACACATCCCATAAACAGATATGGCCAAGAATTCTTCTATAGATCTACAGATGTTTTCAACAACAATGGCTAACTGAAGCTAAAACATTCCATGCAGACAAGTGCTGGCCAACTTTGAAGATCTACAGGGAATAAAAGTAAAATTTGATTTGATGATGCATTTGAAAAACCATTTGTAAGATATTTCTCCTTCAGCTGAAATAACTTGATCAGTGCCTAATCCATTGGGGTTCAGAGTCTATAGCAAATTCTTAGATCTAATTTGTTTCCTTACAACAAATTCTATCAGCAATTCTTATCAGAACTTATCATTCAAAAATCCTTTTCAATACTTAAGGAATCTTATCACATTCATCAAAGCCTTTATTTAATCCATTGAATTAATAGCAATGATAAATGGATATACAACCTAATTTGATTGCATTCAATTGCACAAGCTTTTACTCATACAACATCAAGGTAGCTAAGTATTTAAAAGGAGACAAAATTTAGAAAGAACTGATATAGGGACAATTCATAATTTGTATTCATTTCCTTTGAAAATGGTGTATCCTTTACAGTAGACTCGAAATGGCCTTCAGAAAGAAACACAGGTCATTCTATTTTCATGTATTCTCAGAGAATTTGACAGCAAAATACATTACAAACTTGCTTTCAAAATTTGGACCAAAAACTAGACTAAGCACAATACTTAGAAGAAATAGAATTCAGACCCTTCTTTAGCCTTGGAATCTCACTTAAATAATGTGAGATGCAACAAGCTTCGGGCTAAAGAGAGTGACATGTGTCCCCTTAAAAGATACTGACGAATGTCTGTAGTAAAAGACAAAAACAAATAACAGAAAAGCTAACACATCAAACCATCCTGGGTGGGTCCCTTTCTGTTATACTTCTCATTTGTTTTAACAAGAAGATAGGATCTGATTCTCCAATTATTCTTCATCCTTAGAGTAAGTAGCCATGAGGTTTGAAAGTGATGTATCGTCTTCAGTTACCTATAAATTTACTTCAACCTGGGGATTTTCCATGTCCTCATTATTAATTTCAGGGGTAACTTTTACTTTTACATTTTCCTCCTCATCATCTTCTGACATTTGTTCTAGAAACTTATTTTTACATTTATTAAAAGCATCATCATCTGGCCAATCAAAGCTCAAAGCTTCTCTTTGTATCATTATTAAAGAATTTGCATTTTCTTCTAAAACATCAAATTCTTTCCTCATAGCAGTATAAAACAACTGTATTTTTACTAGCTCTTCATTTGTCTTTGCCCAGAACTAGTGGCTAGTTTCACTTATGATGTTTATTATTCTTTCATTTAATAACTCATCCATCTCCCTTTTCCACTTTTCTTTTTCTTTTATTGTATCAACAGATTCTAAAGCACAAGGAAATAGGGTGAATTTTTTAGCAATGTATTTGGAAAAATAGAGTGTTAATCTTCTCTGTAAAGAATCTCTTTCATCATCAAAATTCTCTAGCTTATTCAATAAATCAAAAATCTTCTCAACTTGATAATAAGGCATTTGGACTGTAGATATACATATGATTGTAATATCATTATTTCTCTCCCTCCATTTATGTGCAAGAAGAGTCAGTTTATCCTTATCCCTGTTCAACTCATGCATGAGGGCTGCAATTCTAGTCAACTGATCAAAAAAATTTGACCATTGAATTTTATCCCTCAGATATATTACACCCTACTTTAATTTTTCTTCATATTGATTTCTCAATTCTATCTGCAACTCATGCAATTTTGTGTTTTCTTCTTCAAATTCCTCTGCCGTATAGAATTTGGGCCTTTCAGGGGTGTCAGGTATTTCAATAATATGGGTTGATCCAGATCCAACCAATGGCTGTGAAGGGTATGCAATTGTAGGTGCACCAGATTCTCCCATTTTTCTTTTCCCCAGTATCCTTTCCATTTGAGACATTTTGTTTTCCAATGATTGTATCTGTATAACCCTTTCCTCATATGCCTTCAAAACTTCTTCAAACCTAGTATTGAGTTGGGAAAACTTATCTTCTTCTTGTCCAGATACAAAACGACCCAATTCTAGCATTTCTGAAGCCATTCCCATTACTTGTTTACTACTTACCTCACAAGCTCTGTATACTGTCAATGTACCAGTATGTTCTGTAGTGGTAAACTCATGCATCCTGGTACTTTCTCTCTTATCTATGGACCACAAAACAAGGGCTTGGTGGTCATCACTAAATTTGATCCCTCTATGAGCTCGTAAGACTTCTTCAGTAGTTGTCAGTTGAACATCCTTTTGCTTCCTTACTAAATCAAAAACAATAGCATTCGCTATATCCCATTCTGGCAGAAGGAGGACTCTGGATTGTCTAACTATTTTCCTTCTAGCTTCAGGAGTGAACCGGGCAAAATCATTCAAAAACTTTGATTTTACATCTTCCTTGATAATCGGGTCAGATTTATTTGGTTGCTCAGCCTTGATCTTCTCACAAGCTTTCTCAAAATTCTTTATATTTAATCTCCATAAAAACTGAGCAAAAGCCCTAGATCTTACAAAATTTTCATCATTAATAAATCTTTCAGAAGTCTGGGCAACAATTGGGTCAATTTCCTTACCTTGTTAATCAGCAATGGTTAGGTCCAAGGAAGGTGTAGGAGGTTCTTGTGGCTCTCCAACATTCAGGTCTATAGAAGTGACAATCACATACCCATCTCCTCCCATTTTTCTAAGTTGTTCCTTTAGAGATGCCTCATCATCTATTTGGATTGGAGATTGGCTTGGGGAGTATTGTTCTTTTTGAGAAGAAGAAGACCCCTGCTCCAATTTTAATCTTTTTGGAGAGCTGGCTGTAGATGGACTTCTTGGCCTTGGCTTCTCATGAGTGGGTACTTGTTGCACACTATGAACCATGACATAACCTGCCCTTTTTTGCAATATATATTGGCCAGGAGTTACTACATTTCTACCACTCATTCTTGTTTGTATTTCTGCTGCCTTGTCTAGGTGTGCCTTATTAAATATATCTTTCTTTTCATTCATAGTCTGGATTATTATAGCAAAATTATTCATTAATGCCTATATTTTATCTCCCCAGTATTTCTTATCTTTCAATGGGTCGTACTGGGGGTCAAAAGCATTAATGAATTCCAAGTTTTTATTGAAAACTATCCATTTCTCTTTCCTTAATTCTTGCTCTTGCAATGTGAAAATATTTCTGATTATATCCTCCGGATAGTAAACTCGAAGTACCATATGGGAAGCTCTCACCCTTTCTCTTAATAGATCATAGAATCCTTCAGGGTCAATGAATCTGGCGTGAGATTCTGCCATGTTATATTTATTCAAAAAAAATTTAAATGCTTCCACCCCTTTTTAACAAAAACAAAATCATGCACTACAGTAACCATTGGAAAGAAAGTGCCCTTCTTGACCAATTCCCTCTCATCTATAGTACCTATCTACCACAAGAGCTCAGCTATCCCTATCTTCAAAGGTACATGAAAAGGTAACACATGAGGTTTTCGTAGGAAACCATAAACTCTTATTACTGTTGAAACATTGTAGGGAATTATATCCCCCCAGTTGTGACTGACAAGTAACCCTTTAGCATGGTCCTTGGGTTAGATTAATTCTAATAATGCTTGTGGGATTCTAGGGCTATCTCCTCTTAAAAGTAGTCTAAGCTTTGATGCAAAATACCTGTCAAATCTTAGATAACTAGCATCAGTGGCCTCTGAAGTCATATCCACACTCCATAATTGCACTAGATTTCTTTCTCCATCCTTTGTGGTTTCTAACTCCATACCTTTGGAGAAGAAAGCATATCCTTTATATAAACATACATGCATCACCAATGAATACCAACAGAATGGTTTGTTTACTTTTCCCTTTGCTATTCCAACCAGCCTGTTGTGAATCTCTTTTGCTAGGAAAGTGGCAAAATCCAGAATGGTGCTCATTCCAAATTGAAGGGTTTGAGAAATTATAAGGACCACAGAACCTGGAATTTGATCGCCCTCATCTATCCCCAAGATCTTGCAAAGAGAAAAATATAGTGCTTGAGCTCTCAGATTGAAATTTCTTCTTAGCAATGGCTCGGGAGTACTGGCTATGATCACAGGAAAATTACCAACCCTAGCAGCATGCTCTTGTAGTGGCCCTATTCTCAAGTACACTCATTGTGCATCATATCTAGCTTGCAAATCGTCCAGATCAATGATTTCATGCACAATGTGGTTAGGGGTCAAGTTGAAAACCTCACTAAACAATTCAAGGAAAACCCTAAAAAGGTTGACCCCTAAATGATTTTTTACCCACCCTGTGATAGGATCATACCTCTTTGCCACGTCCATCAATAAATCACTATCAAAGAAAACACTGGGGACTACTAATTTTCCAATGTCAAATTCCCATACATTGCTCATAGGAGTGTCCATTTTTTGCTCTGAAAACCATTTCTTAAAAAACTCCAAACCTCCCATGGAAACTTGGGCATCCCTTATCCAATTAGCTTTGCCATAAAATCCTTCTGCCACAACCAATCTAGGGTTTTTTGGAATGAGCTCCCTTCCCTTTGTTATTTCATGCACTGATAAAGGGAATTGTTCGAGAAAATCATCATGCACTGATCATTTTAGATAATCTTTTTGTCCAGTAAACTCTTTTCAGGGCGGCATTTCTAATGAAACTTTGGAAAATTCACAACAGCAGATGCTTCAAACTTTACTCAGAAAGTCACAGTGCACTTACCTGCCAGAAATTGCACTTCTGCACTATATGATGTCTTCTGCAATTTTATTGCAATATTAACGAGAAATTCCATGCCTTAGCTCTAAAATCTTGAACACCCTTTTCTTTCTATACTTTGGTGATTCATTAATGGTGAAATCATGGGCTCTTTTTATGAATTAAAACCACACGCACCAGGTCTGGATCACATTTACTCTCAGTAACCATTGCCTACAATTTGCACTCAAATTTGAATCCCATCCGTAGATTTTATCAGATCACACGGTCCTAATTTAAAATAACAAGGCTTTACGATCTTTTTTGAAAAATGCTAAGTGTAATCATTGTGATTCCCCGCATTACTTAATAACCTACATCTTTATTATGCGGGGATGCATCAACCGTCGATCAAGACAAGATCAACGATCAGAATAATCCATTTCGTATTAATGACCAGCTAGTTGTACTGACCAACAAGAAATTGCCATATTAGCTTATACTATCTAACAACACTTCACACCAATGGATACCGTATCTTATTTTGAGCAAGCAAGTGTTTGACGTCATCACGGACACATGTCATCATTGTGCTTCCCCGCATTACTTAATAACCTACATCTTTATTATGCGGGGATGCGTCAACCTTTGATCAAGATAGAATCAATGGTGATACTACTTCTTATTCATTAAGCAACCAAAAACCTTCTGTGCATACCTAGCATCACACGTCATCAGTCATTTGTAGTGTAGCATACTGAAATACAAATAGCTGATCCCACATCGCCACATGTCATCATTGTACTTCCCAAAATTACTTAATAACCTGCATCTTTGTTATGCGGGGATGCGTCAACTGTTGATCAAGATAGGATCAATGGTGATACAGCTTGGTAAGTAATATTCATAGCTCTTCCAATGAATCCACCAATGATATCACAAAAAAACAAAACATGTGCAAAAGTATTGACAAATCTGACATATAGGAGCTTTTACAGTGTACTGGATCTCACAAAACATCAGGGGCTAGGTGTCATCATCGTGCCTCCTCACATTATTTTAAAAACCTACAACTCTATAATGCAGGGATGCGCTGACCCTTGATCTCTAATAGATCAACGGTGATTGAAAAAACACTTCAACTTGGCATCCTTTCAAACGGAATATCACAATTAAAGGTACACAAAGGGTTTTCAAAAGGCATTCTGCCATAAATAAAATATTTAAGATAAAAACCCCACCAGAAAATATGAAGAAAATACCTCTTTTTAAAAAATTTGAAAACGAGGACATCACAAAACAAAGGCATAACTGATTTTTCACCCAAGTACCAAAAGGTTTTTCCTATACTATGAAAAATCACACCAACATGATTGATGATGATTGATTAAGGATGGAGAAGCTAATGCTAAGTGTAATGCACATCCAAGGATTGGGAAGGATTCATCCCATGATAATGATTGAATATGGTTAATGGATGATCAGCTGATTGGGTCAAATTGATGAATTAATTAAGGATTGATGTTCCAGATTGCAAGATTAGATTGATTGAATTAGTATTGATTGCATAGTGATTTTCTGATTTTTTGATTTTATGGTGGATAGAAGAATGAACATGGATGAGAGTGGAAAAATAATGTTGATAGGATGAAAAATGATGAGAGTAGAATTGATTTGATGTGAAAGAATTAGAAGAATGGAAATTTGATTGAAGTATGAATGTGATTGAATTGAGTGGAAGAACTAGATTGAATGTGATATAGAATGAATAGAATGGATAGAAATGAATTGATTAGATGAATGTGCGAGAATGGATAAAATGAATGGATTGAATGAATGTGAGATAGAATGAATAGAATGGAACCAATGACAAGGGAGGGTCGAGGTATGGTAACTGGAGGAAAAGCAATGTGATGTTGGTGGATGCAAGGAATAGTGAAAGGATATGAGGGGCCAAATGATATGGTAGCAGAAAAAATGTGGGGCCAAGGATCATGTTTCAAAGGAGTCCAAATGCCCCATACCAAGGATAGGAAAATGGAAGAAAATGTGGTGGGAAAGGATGCATGAAAATGGAAGGAGATATGGTGCGAAGGATAGTGTATGGAGGAAGAGAAGGCATGTGCTCTTCCAAAGCATGTATAAAAATTTTGTTATTGTGCCTCTAGTAGTGATCACGAGCATGGAATGAAATTGGAATGAATATGAGAAATGTGAGGGAGGGTATGAAATAGGAATAATGATATGAAGGGTATGGATGAAATGTGCGATATGAAGTGGATGAAATGAAGGGGATAACCAAGATCAGGAAAATATGAAAGGGGGATGGAAGTATATAGGAGTATGGATGGAAAATGGATGAACATGAAAAGGACTATGGAATGAAAGATATGGAGAACATGTCAAGATCAATGATGTGGATGTGAAAGTGAATGGAAGTGCATAAGATGATGTATGGATAATGTGCAAGGGATATGGAAAGTGAAAGTCAAGATCAAAGATGGAAAAGGATAAGGAATTGCAAATGGAAGTATGGAAGATATATAAGGTAGTGGTATGGATGGCACTTGCCCCCAGTGTAGAGTGCAAGTGGACAAGGAAAATTGAATGGAGGGATACATGATAGGAGAATGAAGGGAGGACTCAAGCATCTATATACATGGATGGTATCCCTTGATATATTTTTCCTGTTTTCTTTTTTTATTTTCAAGGAATTTTGATTATTTGCTCATAGATGTTGATAGGGTAGTGAACAGAGGAAAATGGCTTATGAAAAAGTTTGGATTAAGGGGGTGGAGTGAGAGGGAGGAAGACATGGTTGATGAATTCTAGGTTGGAAGACTTGTGAAGGAAGTGGAAAGATCATCATTGGCACACACCTTGAAGGGTGATGGAAAGAAGGAAATTGTGGGGGATAGGTAGGAGAAAGTTTGAATTTTGGGATATAGGGACCCAAAATAGATGAAGGATATGATGGGTTTGGGATGGTGGATTCGGGTATATAAGGACCCAAAATGGATTTAGAAAATGGAAGCGTGGATGATTCATGAATGAGGGAAGCCTTTGGATTAGCAGAATTGGATGCCATTTGGAATCTTTCTTTGAGATTCATTGCTACATTAAGTAGCTTTGGTATCCACAAAATTTTTGTATTTTTGATTTTGAGCCTTTGTGGCTTTTTGATTTTGCTTTGGATCAGATTTTTCTTTTCTTGAACATGTCTTTTAGAGGGGACATGTTGAGCCTTGGGCTTTTGTTGATTTTTCCATTATTTGCTTTTTCTTTAGCATCCAATTTGCTTCCATTGGTCATGCTAGGGGCGTATGAAGGTAAGTGGGATGGAGAGCATATGGATGGTGAACATTGGAAGGAAGTCAAGGATATGTGCCTTTGTTGATCTTGACTAGGGCCATGAGGCGATGAAGTGGAAAAAATGGATATGGTGGATGGATGTACATAAGGACCCAAAATGGAAGGAAGGGATGTAGGATTTGGTGGTGGAATATAAGGACCTAAGATGGATGAAAGATAAGGACCTAGAATGGACTTGGAAGATGAATGATGGGAAGCTTTAGGTTTGGATGGAGGAATTGTGGGGTTGGAAGGAGTGGAAGGTATACCAACATCTTGAGACATTATTTCTGTAGACAAGATGTGAGTCCAGGTGTATGGGGTTCATGAGTGGATTGGATAGATATGATAGGATCATGTGGAGGATTATGACGGATAATAGGATCTTTGGATGGAGTGGGATCATGAAAGGGAAATGAAGGGGTACTTTGATCTTGACTTAGAAGCGGATCATGAAGCAGAATGAGTGGATCATGAGATGGAATAAGATCACATAAGGGATGAAACCATGAGATGGATTGATTTGATCTTGACATGGAGGAATATGAGTGGATGGAGTGGAAGGAGAATCTTCATGAAGCAGAGGAGCTATGGAGGCTAACTCTTGAGATGGAGTGGAATCGGTATTGTGCATGGTACATGGAATGTCTTGATCTTGGTTAGAAATGGAACTATGAGATGGACTAGGGGGGATAAATGGATCTTGAGGGATAGGGGAAGATGGGATGGAGAAATGCTCAGATCTAGAGGAGAAGAGGCATCTATAATATCATGCTTTGGAGGAAGTTCTTGAGATGGAATTAGGGGTATCACTTTGGGTGATTGGATCACTTTATCTTGGTCTTTACACTTAGCCAATAATGATGAGAAAAAATCCTTACGAGGTGGGGATGATGTTTTTTGAGGATTAGGATGAGGATTGTGGGAAGGTGTAACTATGGGTGGGGGATTGCATGGAGGGTTGGGGTTGGATGGGACATGAGAACTATGATCTTCGAAACATGGAGGAAGAGGACACATGGCATGAAAGGTGGATTCTTTCTGCTGACTTGCCAAGAGATAATTCTTTAATTGTTCCATTTCCTTGGCAAGGTAATTTGCATTTGAGGAATGGTGTGGGATATGAATGGAATCATATGGAGTTAAAGGATAATGAGGTGGATTTCCCTTGTCAAAGGTAGAGGAATAATGAACATGAGATGGATTAGATCTGGATATGAAGTGTTGGGGATAGATTTGATATGCAGGTTCAGCAGGAGGTATAACTCCATATTGCCTTTGAAGATTGTCGACCATTTGATTAAGCAAATTCAAATCCATGGATGTTAGAAGAAAAGTGATAAAAGATTTGATGATGAAGGAAATATGAACTTGGGACTAGGAGTGAATGTTGGACTTTGACTTGATTCAAATTGGATTTGACTTGATATTGATTTGATTTGATTTTGATTGGCTTTGATTTGATGTTGATTGGATATGATGTGATTGAATTATGGTTTGATTTGATTTGATAAAAACCCTATCAAATTGCGAACAAGTGAATTCAAGATGTGAATGAAAGTCCAATGTTTGTGACAATGCTCCTATGTCCAAAGTAGAAAGATGTAATGCAAAGTTGAATTAGAAGAAGATGAATGAAATTAGGAAGATGTATTATGTAAATGGATTGAATTAGAAATTGATTAGAAATGCATAAATTTGACAAGGGATTGAGTTAGAAGAATGATGATGTGGAGGATTGAATTAAGAATGCATTATGAGATTGGCAGAGGAAATTGGATCTAGATGATGATGAAACATGACTAGGATGAAGGTTAGGAAGTAGATTGAATGATGAGAAAGATAAGGAAATGATGTGGACAAAGAGAAATGATCAAGGAATGGTTTGAATGATGAAGACTAGATGTATGAAGGTGATGAATGTGATGGAAGGAAGAAGTGACATGGAAGTGATGTGGACAACTTGACTAAGAGGTTTTAAACCAAGACATGTTTTTGTTGTTTTTGAAATTTGTTTTGAATTTTTTTGGATTTTTGCATTTTATGATGCATTTGGATTTTTAGGGTTTTATGATGTTTTTGGATTTTTAGGGTTTTATGATGTTTTTAGGTTTTTAGGTTTAAGATGCAAAATATATACAATGAAATATGTACAAGGAAAGTGTGTTTCAAACACTCAAGAACATCAAACACACCAAAAAATCCATAAAGTTTTGACTAGGATGTACAAGGATCAACTAGAGGGCATCCTCGATATACGCAAGGTATGTGAGGCCCAAATCTATAGATGAAAGAAAATACTGCCACACAGCTGGGGGGAGACGGTAACCCAAATCTCCTCCTTCACTTCCCAAAGGTATAAAGTTCTTTGGGGCTTAGCCAAGAGTGACAATATTTTACTTCCAAGAGAGGTGTCTTTCGATTCACCTCCCGATCTTTATACTCCGCAAGAACACTGGAGTTGAGGTCATCCCAAGGGGTGATGAAATCCCCAAGCAAGCCTCCTAAAAAAGAAAAACAAGACCACTTATTTCTTGTGCACCCAAGATCACCCGAAGGCGCGAGGGGAGAGAATATGTAAGTGGCCTTGGGGTTCAAAAAGACACGTGTTCGTTACCAATGAAACTTTAGGTGTTGTAATATACTTGAAAATACATGTGATTAAACCATGAAATGTTCTTTCCAACTTGAAATGTCCCCAATGTAAATGAAAACGCAGATTCATCAACAAGAAAGTAAATCGAACATGTGCATAAGAAAAATGTTGAAAATGAAAGATAAAATCAATTTACTTTAGGGCATTCAAGAGTGTGAGTTCATTTTAAACACCAAATCCAAATGTGTCTTCTACCCTAAACATTCATGTCCATTTTAAGCACCAAAGTCCAAATGTTTTCTATGCTAAGATTCATTAACTTTTGAGTTTAAGTGATAAAAATCACTACAAAGTCCCTTAGTGATAAAAATCACTATTGGTTTGTTTTATGTCTTTCAAAGTTAATTCTCAATAGCAATAAAACATTAAGGAAAACCTGCAAGAAATATGGTAAGGTTTTTAAAATACTCCAATCTGCAAGAAGAAATAAATTTGATTAGCCTCACAAGAAGAATACCAAAATGAAAGCTTTAGTATGGGAAAATTTTATTTTAACTTTCTTTGTTATTTTTTCTATAAATAAATATGCTTAAAATGACCTCAATCCTACAGAACCACCAAAAGTCAAAATTTGATTTATACTTTAAAAAATAAAAAAATGTGTTGCATAAAAATGTAACTAAAGGAAAACACATTATGCAACTAATGCACATTCCTACATTATCATGCAAAACCTCAAAATATGAAAGAAGGCATGTAAATGAACAACAAAATAGCACTATGCAAACCTCATGAAACCATCAAGTCTAGATGATTTCATTGCTCATGGTATGTGGTTGCTCACAAGTCCAGCAACATAACAATAAGGTAGATTGTGCTTGTGAAAATGACAAGATGGCTCTCCTTTTATAGGAAAATGGATGCAATGGACGACTAAGATTGAATGCAAGATGGATGGCTAGGATCTGTCAGGATCAATGAGGTGTCCATGAGGTGGAGGCCAAGTAGACTCCATGTGGATTAGGGTTTTGACCATTAAAGGGGGAAAGATGCTCACACATGTGTGAGAAACCTTTGATGTGACATGTCAATGACAGGTGTAAGAGGTGTGTAAGTTCATGTTTCCTCACACATGTGTGAGACACCTTTGAAAGTGATTGGTCAATGACATGTGTAAGAGGGTTGGAGGCTCAAGGTTTCTCACACATGTGTGAGACACTTTGGATCACATGTGAAAGGGGACAAGGTTGTAAGTGTGTAAGAGTCACATGTCACATGTGACTAGGGTTTGTTAATCCTTTGATTAGGATTGTGCAAGTGATTAGTGATGTGATGAGATGAGGAACTTAGATTAATTAGTGGATAAGTAGATTGACCTAGGTTAAAAGGATGGGTTAGGTTAGGGAAGTGAGGTTAGGTGAGGGTTAAAGTTAGGAGCCATGTGCTCAAATAGGATTAAATTTAATATTTAATTCCAAGAGGGATTAGGCAAGGATTAATTAGGTAAAAAAAGTACTTAATTAAAGGGGATGGGTTAGGATTTAAATAAACCTTAGTTTGTTTAAATCAAGAAAAGGGGAACATAATTAAATAAATGTAAAATTTATTTAATTAAAGTTAAGGGAATTAAATAAATAATAAATATTTATTTAATTGGTCAAGACATGTGATTTGAACAATTTTAGGTGTCTACAGAACTAAAGCCATATCATTTCCTTAGTTGCCTCTGTAGTAGCACCATACTCTACCTCTGTAGTGGATAAAGCATTAACCTTCTTAGCTCATGGCTGCCCCACCAATAGTAAATACATAACCTATAGTACTTCACTTGGTATCAATATCCCCTACCAAATCTAAGTCAACATATCCCTGAAAGTGTAAACACTTATTGGATGTACCTTTCAAATATCTAAGAATCCATTTTACTACATTCCAATGCTCAATTCCTAGATGACTCATATACCTACTAACGACTCTTGCTACATGTGCATTATCTGGCCTTGTACATAACATAGCATTCATTAAGCTTCTTATAGCTGAAGCATAAGGTACCTTGGACATCTTATCCTCTTCTTCTTGTGTCTTTAGACACATCTCCTTAGTCAACTTCAAATGACTAGGTAAAGGTGTGCTAATAGCTTTAGTATCTTCCATAGAAAAATGTTGCAACACCTTCACAATATAATCAGCCTAAGATAAAGTTCATTTCCTATTTCTCTTATCTCTACAAATCTTCATACCAAGGATTATTTTTTCTACCCCAAAATCCTTCACAGAAAATGCATGTGCTAACTAGCATTTTAGGCCCTTAATGTGATCCATGTTAGGCCCAACTACAAGCATATCATCAAAATATAAACATAAAATAATGTGGTTTGCATCATCCAACCTCTTAAAATAAACATAATGATCTAAATGACACCTACTATATCCATGCTTATGCATAAAACTATCAAATTTCAGATATCATTGCCAAGAGGCTTGTTTAAGCCATATAGACTTTTCTTCAATCTGCACACTCAGTTCTCTTTACGTTTGACCTTAAATCCCTGTGGCTATGCCATATATATCTCTTCATCCAAATCACCATGATGGAAGGTAGTTTTAACATCAAGCTACTCCAAATGTAAAACTTTAGTAGCCACAATACTTAAACCAATATAAATAGAAGTCATTTTTACAATAGGAGAAAATATCTTATCAAAATCAATGTCCTTTCTCTATGTAAATCCTTTTATGACTAACTTGGCTTTAAATATTTTCTTACCTCCATCCTCTTCTTTCAACCTATAAACCCATTTATTTTGTAAAGCCCTTTTACCTGTAGATAGCTTGCATAAATCCCATGTCTTATTTTTTAGCACAAACTCCATTTTGTCTTTCATTGTAGACTCCCACTGAATCTTAGTATCTACCTGCACAACTTCATCATAACAATTAGGTTCACCAACATCTATTAGTAAAATAGAGTACAAAGAAGAAGAAAATATTTCTAGAGGTCTACTTAGCCTTGTTGACCATCTAACAGTCACTAGTGTGTGTGGTATTTGTTGTTGTAGTTGTTACAGATTATTGTTCGAACATCATCTTTTGGAGTATTATCTAGTACTACATAATCATCTTCTTTCTTCTCATGTTGCTGCAAAAGATCATTGTACAACACTTTCTCATTGAATATGTCATCCTTTCTTCGTACAATTTTATGATTTTCAAAATCCCAAAGCCTATAACCAAATTCATCAATACCAAATCCAAAAAATACACATTTCTTTGACTTAGCTTCAATCTTGGCTTTATTTTTAGAATCTATATGATAAAATGCTTCACAACCAAAGGTTTTGAGAAAAGAATAACCCACCTTCTTACCAGTCCATCTTTCTTCTACAATACCATAGCCCAATGGAGTAGAGAGACCTCTATTAATCAAATATACATCAATATTGATAGCCTCCACCCACATGTTTAAGGGTAACCCTACATGCAACCTCATTATCCTTGCACACTCCATTATAGTCAAGTTTGAATGTGTTCAGCCACTCCATTTTCTTGTAGAGTCCTTGGAATAGTTTTTTGTCTATGAATACCATTAGTGGAGAAATAATGTTCAAATTCATGACTACAATATTCATCACCATTATTAGATCTAAGACATTTTAATTTCTTACCAGTCTCATTTTGAACCAAGAATTTCCATTTCTTAAAAGTTTGATATACATCAAATTTTTGTCTAAGGAAATAAACCCATACATTTCTAGCTGCATCATTAGTAAATGTAACATAATAATGAGAGCCACCAAGGGAAGATATCTGAGCTGGTCCCCATACATTTGCATGCACAAGCTCTAATCTTTCACTTTTCTTTTCCTTCCCAATCTTCACAAAACTCACACTCTTTTGTTTTCTATACACAACTTTCACAAAAATCCATATTAACACATTTTAGACCTAGTAAAACTTTTTTTGAATGAAGTACTTTGATACCTTTCTGACTCATGTTCTCAAGTTTGTTCTACCATAGCATTGTATTAGAATCTATAGAAACTATTTGTTCTCCCTGCTCAAATGTAGCAATTGTTCTTAAACATTCATTTTTCTCTAGAATAATTAAAGTAGAAGGAACAATATGACCTATACAAAGATATAAGGTGCCTATGAAAAGCGAACATTTTGAAACCTTCCAATTTTTTATATTAAAAGTAACTACAAAACCCTGATCTCTGAGTTGTCCTACTGAAATTATGTTCCTAGTTAGCTGTGGAACATGTCTTACATCATGTAGTAGCCAATGATTCTCATTCTTCAACTTAGTCTTAAATTTTCCTTTTCCAACAATCTAACAAGGTTCATTATCCCCCAAATAAACAAGCCCAAAATCTCCTTGGATATAATCAATAAAATAAACTTTATGAGGTGTAGCATGAAATACAACACCAAAATCTAAAATCCATGAATCATCAATACATTCTAAAGAAAGAAGAAAAGCATCCTCTTCAGATTTTTTACTTACCACATTTTCTTCCTTGTTCCCTTCTAGTTTATCTCTTTCATTTTTATTTTGAGTCCAACAATCTTTCTTTTTATGCCCTAGTTTTCCATAGTACCAGTATTCATTTGGTCCTCTTGATTGAGATCTCTTTCCCTTTGACTTTCCTCTTGATTTTCCACAATTTCTAGAATCATTTCCTCTCTTAGTCATTCTTCCTTTTCTTTGTGCATTTAAAGAAGCTCCTAATGTAGATCCACCTGAGGTTTTCCTATGAGTTTCCTCACTCAAAATAACACTGATCACATCATCATATTTTAGGGTATTAGATCTAGTAACAGAATTACTCACAATAATTATCAAGCCATTCCATCTTTTAAGCAAAGAACATAAAATCAAGAGAGCCCTAATTTCTTCATTAAAATTAATACCCACAAAAGATAACTAGCTAGTAATAGTATTAAACTTATTTAAATGATCTAAAACAAATCTTCCTTCTACCATCTTCATATTAAATAATTGCTTCATGAGAATTACCTTATTTGAAGCGGAGGGCTTTTCATACAATTTTTCTAGGGTTTCCATCAAATCTTTCGTCATCTTCTCTTTTGTAATCTTAAATGTCACTGATGGTGCCAAGCATAATCAAATGCTTCCAAGTTCCTTTCTGTCTAAAATCTCCCAGTCCTCATTTGTCATAGTTCCCTAGTTCTATTTTTTTTTCCTTCCAATGACTTCCATAAATCCTTCTGATAAAGATAGTCCTCCATTTGCATCTTTCATAACTAAAAGTTCTACCCTTTAAACTTGTCAACCCTCATCTTACCCTCGTCTTTCATTGCTCCCACTCAACCATGAGACTTCCACTCAACTATGAGACCTTCCTACATATGGTAACTAGAAAAAAAAAAGACAACCTAACTCTGATACCACTTGTTAGGATTAAACCACAGATAGAAATAGCAATTACATGTAAATATAAACAATATCAAAAAATAATAGATCATATAGAAGAGAACACAAGAAACCAAGATTTAACATGGTTCACCCAAACCCTAGGCTATGTCCACCAAATAACAAGTCCAATAGTATTACAATCTAGTGATTACAATGAGATTGCAATCCGTAATCCCTTATAGCTCAATACTGCCACAAGAAGCAATTTCACATCACACATTATGAAACTATCCCGAACCCTAAGCCCTTTTATACAAGTATTTTTGCCTATTTAGGGTTAAAATTATTTACAACATGTCAGCCATAAATTAGCAAACAATAGCCAAATTTTTTTAAAGTATGTATAGTGCTTCCCTGATCAATCACCATAAACTAACATAACTAATTCACCCCTCCTCTTAGTTATATTAGTAGACTATATATTCTAAAATTGTAGGTTATCTACCTTTTGTTTCCATGCCTTCTTTCTAGCTATAGTTTTTCCTTCTTGCACATCTTGCACTACTAGTCTATCTCCAACTTCATCCTTAGAACTTTAAAATTGACTAACCTGCATTGGTTTCCTTCTCTTTCCTAGTCCACTGGTGGTCTACTTGATTCTTTTATTTGATGATGGTGCAAGTTCTTTCTTTACCTTTACCAATCTTCCATATTTCCTCTATGTTGTAGGTGCTTCCACCTCTTTCTATCTCCTTGGCTGATCAATTCTTGTTCTCATTAGTTGCACTTGCTCAAATGCTTCATATGGCACAATAAGGGCCTATGTACATGATTGTGCTATAGTCACACCTTTTAAAGCTCTTGCAATAACAATAGGAGTTGCTGATAATACTCTATACTATCTGCTTTCTTTCATTTCTAGTCTAATGCCTTTGAATTCATTAAATTTCTCTCTTGTCATGCCTGATTCCTTTAGGATGAAATATATCACCTTCTCCACTATATTTTTGTTTTCCTTGCTATGAAGTTGAGAGTGAACTATTGTCATTCAATCCTCATAGGTTCCCCATCTAGAACACTATGTGTCCTTCTTAGATTGGAGTATTATTTGTGCATATCCTTCTATGAGCTCTATGCTCATCTCATATGCCATGGGTTCAATGAACTTAACCCTTGATACTATAACTTCCATACAAGTCTTATGTTCCTCCACCATGAACCATATCTAATCCTTGTACTTTTCTACCATTAAGGGAGGTATTTTATACCCCTACTTCATCTTTAACTGGAAACTTTTCATCATGTTGTCAATGTCATCATCACTGATATTCTCCAACTTTGATCTATAGCATCGAGTCACTATCATCATTGTGCACTCATTACTATCCCAATTTGTTACTCCAAGAATCTTCCTTGTAGCGTAGAAAAAAAAAAGAGTCACTAGGGACTCAAATCTAAAAATTGTGCTCTTCATTTTCTTCACTTTAGCAATGTTATCCAACAATTTGAGTCTGATAATCTCATGTAGATTAACCTTTCTCCTCTAAACTTCCATTACATAAGTTGCATGTAAAAATCTAGCTAGTATAGAGTTAACCCTTGATCCATGGTTGAAATTGTACCCTAATATCTTTCTTAATAATTTTACTCGTCTATCTTAAATGGAGTCTACCTTCATGTTTCTTCCTTCAAACCTAGTACTCAGGTTTGTATCAACCATTTTCCTCACATTCTTCTCTTTTATTGGATTGCATCCCTCATTTCTCAATCTTTTGACCTTATGAATTAGGTTATTATGAATAACTATCTCTCCATTACCTAACCATAACAAATCATCATGTTCCCTACTCAAAATAATTTTGTTCTAATTTTGATTACCAAATTATGTATAAAACATATACTTCACTAAATTCAACTTGCTCAGGTGTGCATATATAGATTTTAAGGATAGGTCACTATTACACACGGTTCCCAAATCTTTATTATTTTTTAAAAATCTCCTATGCTTTCATTCTTACAATGTTTATAACTTCTAATATCCTCAAAATGAAGTGCATTCTTTGGAATTTGTGAAAATATGCCCAACAGGTCCAAAAGTGAAATAAATGGATGTTTCTTGAACACATGAAATGGTATATCAATCATATCATAGATGGTCTAAATAGCCATTTGAACTATACTATATTCACAAAAAACTTAGGATTAGCTCCATAAAATACCTTTAAATCACATTTTAGGGCTTTTGTAACTTTGTGCTTTACAAAATTCTCTTTGCACTTCAATTTAGTGTCAAATTGCTCTTCAATTATCTCAAGAAACTTCACCTGAACAAATGGTACACAAAATCTTGTTTGCGATTCTTAAATCATTTCAAATTGCATTGCCCATTAAATGTGTATCTACCACAAATTCAAACATTTTTGTTGTTTACAAGTAAGCTTGACTCCTAAATTCCCACACATTGAGATCATATCTAGACTTTTACACTTCACCATAGGTTTCTCTTTATGTCCTTTATCTTCTATTAATTGTGCAACTTCCAAGTCTCTCTCTAACATTTGTTTTGAGCAATTGATGTACTACCTTTTCTAAAATTTCTTAACTCAAGTAGGATGAGTCAGAAATAGTCTTTGACTTCAACGTCATATCAGGTGCATCAAAATATTGTTCCTCTGAAACTATATAATAGCTTTTTGGATCCTTAGCTCTCACAAATGCTTCTTTGAATTCATCAAAAAATTCTTTAATTTCTTCTTTCTGACTGTTATCATTTCCATTATCATTCCTTTTGTCATTTTTTGTCGTTGTTCCTTTTGTAGTTAGGATTCCTATTGAAGTTCCTTCTATCCATTCTATAATATCTTGATGTGTTTCTAAAGCTATCACATAACTAACATACAACTGCATTCCTTCTCTGATTTATTCCATTCTAACTTTTAGGTTCTCTGCAATTCCTTGCAATGTACCCAGGATTGTTACACTTATAACAAATAAACTAGATCTTTTCTCCATTGGATTTCTCTCCATCATTGGATCTGTTCTATGATCTCCTTCTTTCATTATCTATAGGGTTAGTATTCCTAAACATTCTACTATTTTCATTATTACCATCAAACTTAGGTTTCCTAGATTCTACTACTTTATGCCCATAACCATGACAATTATAATAATAGAAATTAGTAATAGGTTTAAAAGACTTATCTATGAAATCTCTTTTCATATGTCAAACATTATTGCATATGAAGCATCTACTTGTGAACTCACATCTTACTTCCTTAGGTGATTCATCTTGCTTAGGTTTATCAACTTTCTTTGTTTTCTTAGGTTCATCATGTTTCACTAACAAATCAATTAATTCAACTTCCTTGGATACTTCAGTAGATGTGCTTGATTCTACCATACTTATATTAGATTCCTTAAGAGATCCAATAACTACATTTGATTCTCTTTTGTTTTCAAATTTCTTGGTTGATTTCTCTCTAATTAGATATTCAAGTCGTGTCCTATCATAATAAGGTCTTTGGTGAAATATTTGATCATCTATCTTCTCACTATTGGAATAAATTTTCTTTAACTATTGCTTAGCTTTTGTCAATTCTCCTTTCACAATGATATTTTTTTCTCTAATTCTACATGCTCAATCTTGATAGTATCTAGTTCAGATGTAACTTGATTTAACTAGGATTTAAGGTCTGCATTCTTAGTTTTTAGTTCAGGTTCATTCTTGCCACCATTTTTCTTAAGACTCCGCTTAAGTTCATTTTTTTTCATCTCATGTTTCAAAATATCATTTTCCTTGGAGATTTCCTACTTCATCATTGTCACTAGTCTACATAATTTATTCCTTTCCATCTTTTAGATCAGTGATTTTGTCTTTCGGTTTTCCAATGAAAACTTTTGCATCTTCATATCTATCTTTCAGGTTATCTCTTTCTTTAGTAAGAAGGTCAATCTGCTCAAGACTTTCTTCAAGTTTTTTATTCAACTATTCCATATCTATAGGGATCTTACTCAATTTTTTAAAATTCTTTAGAGTAACTAGGTTCTGCTACCAACTATTAAAAATAGATAATACTAAGAGGGTGGGGGGGGGGGGTGGTGTGTGAATTAGTATTCTACAAACTTTTTCCCACAACTGTATATTGCTAGCTACTTTATAACTTGCATATGAAAGTAAACCAATAATGATAAATAGTAAATATAACCATAAACATAGATAACTCATAACACCATTATTTTTTAACTAGGAAACCTTGGCCAAGGCAAAACCCCAGTGAGGATGATACCCACTAGATGATTCACTAAACAATAGGATCATGTTAAGGATATTGACCCTATTAGGAGTCTATGAAGTACATATAGTGTCTCAAGTCCTTGTTAGAAGAGTCAACCATGTTAGGAGTTTCTTCAACTCTATTAGGAGTTGGTAGATCAAATAAAAAAAATGCAAGAATAGCCCACTATCCTAACATGCAATTATACAATTTAGTTCTTCACAAGAATAGATATACATACAATACTTTATGTTAGCTGTATTTCACACTTGCTCTAATCATACATCAGAATTAGTTCACATATCATCTCATTGACTTCACATCAATCACATATATTCCATATATCATACATATGTCACAGTCATATCACACTTTTCACGTCACTTACTGTGCAAGATAAGATCTCTACTTATACTTGGAAAATTAGTAAATATCTTCTTAATTATCCTTCATGTCTTCACATGTTTGAAATAATATAAAATAACTTTTGGAATTATATCCATAGAGTCATATCATCATGAAAAAATAATTTCTCAAGCTATACAACCCAATTCTCTATTATGCTCTATTTTGCATTTTTTAATGCCTATACTGATATTTCAATCATAACTTGTGTCGTACTATCTATACATACCTACACACTAGTACATGTGATCATGAAACTATCATAGATCTTTCCTCAACTAAGCATAAGCTAACTCTCAAAGATTCATTTGTACATATCACATTTGTTTTTTGTGCTATTGTAAACTATCTAACAGTTAAACATTTTTCTATATCCAAATGCATAAATGAAATGATGAATACATGTTGTCTTAAATGAAAATAATCAAGACATCTATTTGACCATATTTCTAACATATAGAAGCAAAGGAATAGCATGAATATTAGTTATGACTAAGCATTAGGATATTCAAGTGCCAAGTAATCCAATTTTCGCATATATATTTGTAATGGCACAGACACTTATGTAAATAATTATGGCTGAATTATATGTGATATTTATAGATTGTAGAGATAGTTAATGAGATAATTACACAATTTTCAGAGGAATTCAATCCTTATGAAGAAAGTATAACCAATCTAAAAATTAAAAGAACTAAGCAACAAAAGGGAAAATTATGGATCATTGATCTTGATCTAGAACTATCTCTAATTTTCTATTTAAGAAGGGTTCAAATCCTAAATCATAGAGAAAGAAATAAAGGAGTACCATCAATGCAAAAGAAGGTTAAGAAAAAAATGAGGAATGCTAAGTTTGATAATTAGAGATAGAGATTAGATTGAGCAACCTAGTAGTGAAGGGAAGACCAAAGAAAATCAGATAAGGAGATCAATTCAAACAAGTAAAGAGAAGATCTATAATCTAGCATAAAATGCTAACTAAAGGATTAAGAATGAGATATTATAAATAGTGTATTAGGGAAAATATCTTAATAGAGTGGTCCTAATAAACCTAGTTAAATCTCCTAACAAATTGTTTACTCAATTATAAGTTTTATATCTTTTAATCAAGGTAGACTTAATAGTCTTGAAAATGTTTTAATAGAGAAGATCTCTCATAGGGTAGATCATTAAAAGTGATAAAAATTGAAACCCTAATAGGAAAATTTTATTGTTGTAGTAGTGAAGATTTTTAGTGTCTTCCCACCCCAATTCTACCTATACCTTGGAGGGTTTTTGGGTAACCAAATATTTGTGTGTTTTATTTAGATTTAATTTTCATGTTGATGGATATGTTGCATAGTTAGATCTATTTCGGTTTTATAGTTTATGATTACATAGTATATGATCTAAGATATGAGATCGATGAGGAGTGAATGTAGCTGATTCATTTTTTTTATTTCAAGGAGTTAAAAGTTTCATACATCTTGATTTAGCCCCCCACCCTCTTAGTATCTTGCTTCCCAATAATACTTCCAATAACTGGTGTCAGAGATCTATATTTTTAGAAGAAGTCTATCCACTTGAGATTTGAGATCTTGGAGATAAGGGCTTAGAAATTGGTAAGGATTGTTGAGAATTAGATTATTGACATTCAGATCATACTACAACTTGAAACTGCAAGAGAGGAGTTAAGTAAATGCTAAGAAAAGGAAAAATATGGACATTCACCAAAATGATACACTCTACAAAAAAGTTGACACCAAACGATTGTTTGAATGTCAAAATTTCATTAAAACTAATGCATTAATAGTAGACCTATTGGAGAAGAATAAAATTCTAAATGAAGAAGTTAGAGGATTAAATAAAGAATGTGAAATGCAATTAGTAAGACTATGTGAAGTGACTGAACAAAAGAAGAAAATTGAAGAATACAAAGTCATGATAGAAGAAGACATAAAAAATGGCTACTAGACTTGAAGAAAGAATAGTTGGATACAATTGAGTGTTCTCTTTGATGTTACACAAATGTCATATCATTATCAATCAGTATATGTCAAGCTCACTCAAGTAGAGAAGATAGTGCTCAGTGTCTACTGAGAATTCTTGTGTTTGCCTAGTTAAGAAGGTAGTGTCTATCGAGTTCACTTGAGCATTGAAGGAAACATTGCAAAAAGGAAGTGTTAACTAAGTTCACTTGAGCATCAAAGGAAACCTTACAGAAAGAAAGTGTTAATTGAGTTCACTTAGGCATCAAAGAATTTTCTTATTTTATTGTATTAAGCTTAATTGATTGATCTATTTATTCCAACTGACTAAAGTGATGAATATTGATTATTGTAAGTTATATTTGATCTAACATGGAAAAGTAGAACATATAAGTATAAGGTCAAGCTATGATTTCAAGAGTGTGAAAAGTGCAAGAGAGTGTGAAAATTGTGATGATATAATTGAAGATTGATGAGCAAAGGAAGAAAATTTAAAGGATAAGTGAAATATCCTTGTGGTGGAGTAGAGCCATATTTGATTAGGAAGGACCAAGTATAAGACCAAATATTTAAAATTAGAAAATTAGTTGCAATCAAATTAGGTCATTTCATTGTTACTCACTAACCATTATAGTAGTGCTCTAAATCTCCTAAAGAGTTGGCTTAATAGCTATTTGCAAATCCTCTACCAGGATGGAAATTCCATTGAATTATTCCCAAGACCTCTAACCAGGTCACTCCTAATAGGGTGATTAAATAATTTAATAGGGTCACACCTAAAAATGTGTTTTTTAACCTTTAATAGGGTTGACTCTTAATAGGGCTCACTTCAGAAGAATGCAAATCAGTAACTAGTTGCTACTGGTGGTTTTTCCCAAATTGGGTTTCCATGTTAAATCCTAGTATCAAATGTGTTCATGTTATTTTATTTATGTGTTTGCAAATAAGTTAAAGTAATGATAATCATAGATAACATCTAATGGTTTATATGTTAATCTTTTATCAAGCTAATCTAGTTATTATCGAGTTACAACATTTTGTGTGTTTATCGAGCTTCAACAGTATTTAGTTATCTTTTTGTATTCTATACTGACATCTAAGGTATCTGGGATTTATTTTTGTAGTAATTGATTCACCCTTCCCCTCTTAGTTACTCCTCTTATATTTCCAACAATTGGTATTAGAGCTTTTGGTGGTTGTAGAGAAGGTTTCAAGGACCTAAGCTAAAGATTAGGATGTCGTACAAAAGAGAGATTCCCAAGTTGAATAGAGACAATTTTGCAGCATGGCAAGGACTTATGACATTACATATAGCCACCATTAGTGATTCAAGTTGCAAGTATCTTGATGTTGAATATAATACTCCCACTGGATTATCAGTTCAAGACATTATTGAAAAGAAGAATCATAAAATCATGATGACTGATATTGCATCTGCACCTAGCTATGCTAAATTTGATAAGGTAAAAATTTTAAAAACTACATTTGCAATGTGGAACAAACTGAAAGATATATATGGAGGATATGACAATATAAGAAGAGATAAAGTAGAAATCCTTAGAGGACAATTTGATCAAATGAAAATGAGAGAAGATGAAAACATTGAAAAATATGTGGAAAGGATCAAGGCCAGTGTAAGTGCAATCAAAGCATCTAGAGGAAACATCAAGGAGGAAACTATTATATGTAAAGTACTTAGAACTCTTCTTTTCATTTATGAAATTAGAGTATTTTCTATTCAAGAAATGAGATTGATCCAAATAACAAGATAGGTTTGGATGCTCTAGTTGGAAGATTAACAACTTTTGAGTTAGACAATTATGATAACTATGTTCCTACTTCAAAGAATATTGAATCTATATTTAAAGATAATATTTCACTCAAACAAAAGGTTAAAAAGTAAAAAACTAATCAATTAGGAATTGAAGAAGATGGATCATTAGAAGAAAGTTCAAACAGTGATCTTGAAGTTTTTGAAGCCTTGCTTGCAAGGAAGTATTCCAAAGGAAGAGGGAAGTACAAAGGTAAAGTTCCTCTAATCCACTTTTCTTATGAAGAAATTGGTCACATTGTTGCTATGTATCTAAAAAAGAAAATTAAGGATGAGAAGAAAAGAAATAAGCATAAAGGCAAGAAGGACTCCAAGAACTACAAGAGCTTCAAGAACAAAGGTAAGAAATCTTGTTTCATAGCTAAAGAATTTGATAATAGTGAAGATGAAATGGTATATATAGCTATGAAAGATGAATCTAATGATGAAGGAGATAAGATGACACTTATCTCTTATGTTAGAAAAAAAGATATATGGACTATTGATAGTGGCTGCTCACATCAAATGATTGGTGACAAAACAAAATTTGAGCATATGGAATATTATGATGGAGGTAGTGTAAGATTTAGAAACAATGAAACTTGTAAAATAAAAGGAAAAGGATGTATCTTTTTGACTAAAGAACTTGTGCGTGATAATGCTTATTGGGTTCAAAGACTAAAGCATAATCTACTAAGTGTAGCACAACTAAATAATATTAGATTCATGGTAGAATTTATGAATGGATAGGCCAAACTACTAGATAGGGAAGGAAATTTGGTTGGTTCTGGCAAACAAAGAAAAGGCAATCTATTTTATCTTGATCTTAGTGATCGTTCATGTTTTATTGCTCAAGTAGAGGAAAGCTAGTTATGGCATAAAACACTATGTCATGTCAATTTTGATAATTTGGTTAATATAAGAAAACATAAAAGACTAAGAGGTATTCCTAGTTTGAAGAAGCCTGACATCGGTCTATGCAAGAATTATTAAACTAGTAAGATGGGAAAAATAAGCTTCAAAAGAAAAGACTATCAGTCAAAAAAATCCTTGGAAATTGTTCATAGAAAATTATGTGGACCCATTGGAATAGATAGTTATAGTGGAGAAAAGTTTTTCATTCTCTTTGTTAATGACTACTCTAGAATGATGACAGTAATGTACCTAAAAGAAAGATTAGAAGCCTTTCAAAAATTCATGTGGTATCTGGCAAGAGTAGAAAAGGAAATTGGAATGAAGTTGAAATGCCTAAGATCAGACAAAGGTGGTGAATTCATCTCCCGTGAATTCAACAATTTATGCATTGAAAGAGGAATCAAAAGAAAAGTATCTGTGCCTAGTGCACCACAATGAAATTGTATAGTAGAAAGATGAAATAGATCTTTCATGGATTATACAAGAACCCTCATGATTGAAAAGAATTTTTCTCTCAAATACTAGAAGGAAGTTATCAGTACTGCAGTTCATACCTTGAACAAAGTTTAGTTGAAGAAAGATTTGAACAAGACACCTTAAAAACTATGGTATGGCTACAAACCTAATGTAAGTTAAAAGTATTTGGCAAAAAATGTTACATATTGAGAGAATCTAGAAAAGGAAAATTTGATGTAAAACGTGATGAAGGCATATTTCTAGGATACTCCTATAGAAGTGAAGCATATAGATGTTTAAATTTGTTCACTAACAAAATTATAGAAAGTGCACATGTCAAAATTGATGAATTTATAGAAAAAAAGTGAAGAAGAAAGAAATAAAGAACCTAAAAATTACAATAGATTTTTTTATTATGAACCTAATACCCTTCCAAATATATCTAAGAGAAAAGAAGATTCAACTCCTCAGTCCCCAGAAACTCCAATAGTTACTGAGTTGTAGGCAATGCAACTTGAGTTACAAGGACCTGAGTCACAATAAGAGGCTACTGAGCTAGTTCAAACTGAGCTTGATGGACCCAAGTCACAGACATAAGGACTTGTGCTTGAAACTAAAATTCAAGAAGAAGATGGTGGAATTCATTCAAAGACCAAGGAGCCAGTGTTAGCAAGATATGTCAAAAGACATCATACACCTAATCAGATCATTGGAGACAAATTAGATGGAACAATAACAAGAAGCAAATTAAAAGGTACATATTTACTTGCTGAATTTGAACCTAGAATTGTTAAAGATGATATAGAAAATAAAATTTGGATTGTGGCAATGAATGAAGAGACATAATAGATAAGAAAAAAAAAACTTGGACTCTTGTTCCTAGACCCAAGGATAAAAATGTAATTGGTACAAAATGGGTATTCAAAAATAAGTTGAATAAAAATGGAAAGGTATCAAGAAATAAAGAAAGATTGGTTTGCAAAAGTTATTCTCAAGAAGAAGGTATTGACTATGGTGAGACTTTTCTTCATGTAGTAGGACTTGAAGGTGTTTAAACTTTACTAGCATATGTAACACATAGAGGATTTAAAGTATATCAAATGGATTTTGCATTCTTGAATGGAATTCTTGATGAAGAAATCTACATTGAGAAACCATAAGGTTTTGTAGATCCTAGTAGAGGAGACCTGGTTTGCAAACTACACAAAGCATTATATGGTCTCAAGCAAGCTCCTAGAGCTTGGTATGAAAGACTCCATAATTACTTGGTATAGATTGGATTTTAAAGGACTAATGATAATAGTAGTCTGTACATCAAGGAAGGACCAGATAAGAAGATTGTGTTAGCAAAAATATTTGTTGATGATACATTATTTATTGGAAACGATGATTTATGCAAAGCATTCTCAGAAGAAATGAGTAAAGAATTTGAGATGTCCATGTTTGGTGAAATAAAATTCTTTGTTGGATTGCAAATACAATAGAAGAAGAATGGTATCTACATCACTCAATCTAAGTATATAAAGGAGATAATGAAGAAATTTGGAATGGAAGATTCAAGACCAATTGGAACACCTATGTCTACTAAACATAAGCTTTCCAAAAATGATGATTTCAAAGAAGTAGATAAGACCAATTACATATCAATGATTGGAAATTTCTAGTATGTACTACACACAAGGTCTAATATTGCTTTACCAATTGGAATAGTGGAAAGATTCTCAACAAACTCCAAGGAAAATCACATGATGACAATAAAGAGAATCATGAGGTATCTAAAATGTGCTAAAGACTATGGTTTATGGTACAAACTTGGAGTCAATTTGGATTTGAAAGTATTTACTAATGTTGATTGGGTAGGAATTCTTGATGACAAAAAAATCACTAGTGGTGAAGCATTATTTCTTGTAAAAGACTAGTATCTTGGACAAGCAAGAAGCAAAATTGTACATCTCAATTCATAGTAGAGGTAGAATATGTAGTAGTAACAGTCAATTCTTCTAACATCATTCAATTCAAACAACTATTGGAAGGAATGAAGGTAGAAATCAAAGATCTAGTTGTCATATATTGTGATAAAACCAGTGTAATCAACATATCAAAGAATCTAGTAATACATTCCAAAACAAAGCATATTGCTATAAAGTATCACTTCTTAAGAGAGTTGCTACAAGATAAAGAAGTTATATTGGAATATGTGAATGCAAAGGAATATATTATAGACATATTCACCAAGCCATTACCTAAGGATGCATTTCTGTATCTAAGAGGTAAGCTAGGGGTCATTCCCCTATCTAAAATTCACTAAATGAAGTTTAGTGAATACATCAACTAGAACCTATTGAAGATCAATCAATTGGTGCAAAAGTGGCAAGGGCATATTGTAGATGAATCAATACCTAAGGTACATTGATATTTTCAGAGTTATTCTCTTTGGCATGTGTTGTCAAAGAGGGAGAAGTTTACTATCATATCTTTAAACCAAAAAGGGAGAATGTTCTGAATGAACTTGGTAGTTGTTGTAGGTAGAATCTAGTGAAAGGAAGAGCTCATACTAATAGAGGGTGTTCTCAAGTCTAAATCCAAAATTTCATTGTGCTATGACATGTTGTGTTGCCATCAATGCCAAAGAGGGAGATTGTTGGATATAATTGAGTGTTGTCTTTGATGTTACACAAATGTCATATCATTATCAGCCAGTATATGCCAAGCTCACTTAGGCAGTGAAGATAGTCCTTAGTGTCTACCAAGCATTCCTATGTTTGCCTAGTTCAAAAGGTAGTATCTACTAAGTTCACTAGGGTGTTGAAGGAAATGTTGTAGAAAGCAAGTATTAAATGAGTTCACTCAGGTGTCAAAAGAAATGTTTTAGAAAGCAAGTGTTAACTAAGTTCACTCGGGCATTGAATGATTTTCTTATTTTGTTGTATTAAGCTTAATTGATTGATCTATTTATTCCAGCCAACTAAAGTGATGAATATTGATTACTATAAGTTATATTTGAGTCGAATCAATAAAGTAGAAGGTATAAGTATAAGGTCAAGTTATGATTTCAAGAGTGTGAGAAGTGTAAAAGAGTTTGAAAATTGTGATGGTATAATTGAAGATCTATTGATGAGTAAAGGAAGTGAATTTGAAGGATAAGAAGAATATCCTTGTGGTGCAGCAAAGCCATAGTCAATTAGGAAGGATCAAGTACAAGACCAGAGATCTAAAATTAGAAAATTAGTTGTAGTCAAATCAAGTCATTGCATTGTTACTCTCTAACCATTGTAGTAGTAATCTAAATCTCCTAATAAAGTTGGCTTAATAGCTATTTACAAATCTTCTAACAAGGTGGCAATTCCATTGAATTGTTCTTAAGACCTCTAACTAGGCCACTCTTAACAAGGTGATTAAATCCTTTGATAGGGTCACACCTAACAATGAGTTTTATAACCTTTAATAGGGTTGGCTCCTAACAGGGCTCACTTTAGAAGAGTGAAAATCAGTAACTAGTTGCTATTGGTGGTTTTTCCCAAATTGGGTTTCCACATTAAATCTTGGTGTCAAATGTGTTCATTCTATTTTCTTTATGCGTTTGCAACTAAGTTAAAGTAATGATAATCATAGAGAACATCTAATTTTTTATATCTTAATATTTTACCAAGCTAGTCTAGTTATTACTAAGTTACAACATTTTGTGTGTTTACCAAGCTTCAATAGTATTTCGTTATGTGTTTGCATTCTGTACTACAATCTAAGGGAACTGGGATTTATTTTTTTAGTAATTGATTCACCCCTCCACTCTTAGTTACTCCTCTTATATTTCCAACAAGAATATCTGATGTGCATAAGGTCACTAATAATTAGCTAGACATGATGATTCAACTTCTACTTATAGATAAGGAGCTGAAAAGAAAGGACATAGTGATTGCAAATTTGACATCACAAAGTGATCAATTGAGGAATGAGTTAAGATCTAAGAAGGAAATATTCAAGAGGATGAACAAACCTAGTAAAGCTATAAGATACTTTGAAGAAGTGATGAGATCAACAAGAACACCTACTGACACCTCTCTACTAGGACATATCAAGCACTATTCATCTACAAAAGATGGAGAATGATCCAAGAGTGGCAAGAAAAGAGATGCAAAAAAAAAAAGTAAACCTACATTCTATCATTGTGGAAAACCTAGACACACAACAAACATTTGTAGAAGCAAGATTGGTAACGTAATCCAAAACCTAAGATTTCCAGTAATTGTTCTAATTGCAAGAAAAAAAATACAAAGCACATGAATATAGGTCAAAGGAAAGTGATAAACCTATTGCACCTAGATTTTAAGGTCACTACTACAACTATAAAAAATATGGACATAAAGCTCAAGAATTCCCATCCAAGGTAGAATCCAACTAAACATCTAAGAAGAAATAACATCTACCTAAGTTAGATAATTTTACAATTGGGATTATAAGACATGGTATAATTATCATTATTGTGGAGAATATGGTCACATTCTAGAAAATTGCATTAAGACACATTGTAGAGGAAATTACAAGAAATGGTTAATGGAAGATTAGTTAGTTTCATTTATCACAAGATTGGACATGTTAGTAAGAGTTTCAAGACCTAGGAACCAATACTGCGCATTGAACACATCAAGGGAAAAGGTAAAGTTGATATACAACAAACAAAGAAAGATGAATTAAACTTGAAGAAAGAAAGTAGAAGATGGAAGTAGTGGATCAAGTGAAGCCAAGATCACCCAATCCAATGGCTCAAGTGATTATATAACTTCTAACAAACAAAAGAAGGTATATGAGGAACTATACACTCCAATGATAAATTATATACTAGTTCCTAACAAGAGATATGATTAAAAGTCCATGTTTGCATAAAAAAAGAATCACTAGGACAAATCTAAGAAAATAATTGAGCAAAATAATTAATACATGCATAGTAAATGTTGAATATTAATTTTATTGTCTATAACAATTGAGTAATGCCATATGATATGAGCATTCATATATAGAACCTAGTTGATATGTTGACCATGCTAAGTATTTTAAGGAAATGAAGACCAAGTGATGGAAGGAAAGTAGTGTGAACAAAATGTTATGTGAAGGTCGAGACAACTATAATGCATCTAATACAATAAACCACATTTATTATAGACCCAGTTTGACATATTGAAGGTATATATCAAAATTTTCAAGTTAATTTTAACTTACCAATAAATTTAGAGCACTGAGGTGGTTCAAAGGTAATTCCAGTGAAAGTGGGAGTGAATCTTAGAGTCCCATCAAAAAAAATGTAGAATGAAGTAATTAAGACTTGAAGTGACAATTTTTGTTTTTTCTGAAGTAATTGAAGTTAAGTTTTAGAACCCGATTTTTGAAATGGCATCTTCCATGTTTGTGTCTAGAAAAGAAATGTTGAAAGAAAGAAATAGACAAATTATGAGAAATGATCAATTTTCTCCACCAAAATTTGAGGCATACACTAATATTGCAATGAGTGGAGATACATTAACTAACCTATCTTCAATTCCACCTAGAGTTTAGATGGTTCATGATGTTTGATCATGTTACATGTGTAAGGTTGGAGAGATTAGAGATAATGAGTTGCGAGATGGTTATGATAAAGTATGTGAAAATGGAATTGTGAGAGATGATAACAATATTGTGGCCAAGAAAGGGCTTACTCATGTCCTAACATTTCCAAACGTATTTAAAGTGGAATGGATAAAGATTATATTGAGAGGAGTGCATGACATGAAATTATGGTTAGAAGGTGGACCAATCAAGATTAACAAAGTGACAATCCATTCATTTACATGTTGTCTAACCCTAGATAGGGTGATGATAATGAGATGTCTAGTAAAGAATGTCATTTAAGATTAGATGAAAGCCATGTAGAATGATCATGGTATGTTGATTGATGGAATTGAGGATCCTATGGTTGAATTTGTAATGCATATAATTGCACACAAGCTATATCAATTAACATGAGTGAACAATGTTTCATGCATCATAGTTGACCTAGGTTATAAAATTATGGAGAAACACCATAGCTACAACATGGTTTAGCTACAACTATAACAACTGTATGAAAATCTTGGAGAAATTATGAGAGACAAGATTACATCTTGTAAGTTTGGATCATTGTTAGTTTGTATATTTTCTTATGTACCAATTCATTTCCCACTATTAGAATTGTTGCATGGTATAGAAGTAGACCATAATGGATGGTTACATTAAGGAGTTTAAGGGTAAGATTAAGAAAAAAATGAGAATTCCACAATTAATGTTAGATCACTACTATGAAGATACTTATTTCATAGTGGATACTAACTTAACTTATGCACAAGTAGTGTTATCAAGAGTTGCATGGTTGAGACCTATGCAATATGGAGTAAACGTTTATGAAGTTATTGCAAAAATAACTACACTATTATTTGAAGAAATTGACATGAATGTCAAGCCCTTTGATAATTATGAGTTAGCCAAGATTAAAATGATGATACAAGCTAAAGTGCCCAAGATGGATAGAAAAATGAAAAGATGATAGCTAATCTTGAGGGAAAACTTGGAAAAGGACCCCTCTAGATAACATAAGACAAAGGAAAAAGATGAGAAATATAAAGAAGAAGAGGAGGAGGATGAGTCAAAGGGTAAAGAGCTAGTTGTTTCCAAGCCCAAGGAAACTAAGAAGAAGAAGATTGTAATTGTTGATCCTAAGATGACAATGAATCTAAAGAAGAGTGTGAAGAAAACTCTCACCCCTTCTGCACCTAAGTCTAAGAGAGGAATAATTATAAGATCCAAAGCAACATAACCCCTGGCTACTGAAACAAAGAATAACTCAGAAAAGAGAAAACAAACCAAAAAATGGACTAAATAGAGTCCATAAAAGAGGTAGAGAAGGAAGTTAGTTTTCATGCCTGATGAGGAGGATGATCAAGGAGAGAGAATAGAGTTTGATGATTTGAGAAATTTTTAATTGTAACTAGATGACCTCCTATGACAATTGAACAAGTTCATGAGAACATAAGGGAAGACATATATGTTTGTACCAAAGATAAGAGCTTTCAAAATTTTGAGGAATAAAGAAGATGATGTTGTATAGGAAAGTGTTTTGATATGGAAGAAAGCATTTGGGTAGTTACTTCCATCAAAAACCAAGGAGAAAGAAGAAGAAGGAAAAGATGCAATTGAGTTCAATAATCAAGAAGACTATGATGAGCCTGAGACCTTGGGAGAACAAATAAGGAAGAAAGAAGAAGACAATGAACAACCGGATGTTATCAAAATAGAAGATATCCCAAAAGAGAAACAATAGTATCTAAATGTTTTGACTAAATATAAACAAAATAGTGTTACACTTTGAACCTTAGACACTCTTCCTCCATGCACTAATATAGTACTAATAAAAATTCATGATTACCCATGGATTGAAAATATACCAATTGTAAGCACCCCAACAAATATTTTACTAATTACATCACTCACCATTGATAATAAGGGACAATAAGATATAAGTGCTAAGGAGGAGGTAAAATATTTAATAGTGATCAAATATCCCCCTCCTATGGCTAATATTATTATTTATAATGATGAAGGAGATAAGAAGGGTGAAGAAGATCAATTTACTCAAGATTCCTTAGGACCTCATGTTGAGGGAGCTAAGTGACAGAATTCTTTAGAATAACTTTGGGGGGGAATTAGTTATCCAAGATTGAGATGTACAATTAAAAATTTTTAAAACATAGTGAACCCATATTCATAAAACATTTTAATCATGCATGCATCTATTAGATTATGTAATCACTTAAACTTGTAGGTTATTATCAAATCAACTTTGCAGAAATATAAACATCAAACATAATAAATTCAATAACACATTTGACACAAAGATTTAATGTGGAAACCCAATTTAGGAAAGCCACCAGTAACATGCTACTAATTTTCACTCTTCTGAAGTGATGTCCTATGAAAGGCCAACCCTATTAAAGGTTACAATGCATAGTGTTAAATGTGATCCGGTTAAAGTATTTCAATCACCCTATTAGGAGTGAGCCTTGTTAAAGGATTTTAGATCATTCATTTGGAATATCACTTGGTTAAAGGATTTACAAATGATTTTTAGTTCAACCTTAATCCAAAGGATTTAACCTAGACTAATACAATGATTAGAAAGTAACAATAAGGCTTGATCAGATAACAACGTACAACACACTTGTAGATTATAGATATCTATTTCAGCCCTCCATTGTGCTTAGCTTTAAGATAGTTCAATTCTGATAACTTGTTCACCATTCAAGCATCCATACCCTTAAGCCTTCTTTCTTTTCTTGCCAATGAAGTCTCTTCTCTTAGGTCAATGAATGGAGCAATACACTAGACTCCTTGTCTTCTTTAGGTTCTCACACATGACAAGGTTTTCTTTTGACTAGACATCTCTATAAATAGAAAATTAAGATATTTTTTCCATTCTTCTTTCATTGTCCATTTTAGGGTTAGGTTAGATTGGGTAGGATTCAATTAATCAAACCTTCTTTTCATTTCAGCCCCTTCTAGAAAGTACTCCTTCAATTCTCCTTGAATTCACCTCAAAATTGTTTACCTTGAATTCTGTACCACTAGCCCATTAAGATTATCTTCCACATAGTTCATACAATCCAAGAAATCAAACTTGTTAGCTTAGATTCATCAAATTATTGATCTTTCTCATAATGCTGACACCCATGATTAACTTTCTTTCAATCCTCAACACATACTACATTGCTTGACATCTACTAAAAAATCACTCGGCACAAACTAAAGTTTACTAGTGCTTGATATCAACTAAACTTTACTCAGCTTACACTGTGTCACTCAGCTTACACTAACTTTTCTTAGCACCTACTACGCAGATTGTTAAGCTTGGCAGAAAAACTTTGTTTAACTTGTTCCTCTGAACTTAATCAATATAACAATCCTTTACAATCTTAAGTAGATTATCAATGCACTATAATAACACTACCTTAATTGACCCTTGTACTCCTTGTTCATATCATAACTTAACCTTTCCTCTATTTGTTATTTTTACCTCATTTAATCAAATCCTCTTCATCAATCAAACAAATGATAGTACTCAAATCATGTAAGAATTTGTCTTACTAGAAAGTAGCAAGTTTGACATTAGTGACAAACAATAAATGAAACACATATTCATACTTGTATCAATCCATTTTCAACAATCTCCCTCTTTGGAAGTGATGGCCAACCAAACTAAAAAGACTTAATTAGTATAACCAACAAAATACCAAAAAGAAAATAGTTCATTGTATTGAAATCCCACCCTCTATCAGCAACTTTCATCTTCTAATAGGTTACAAATTTTTTTTCTAACCAATAGACTATTGATCTCAAACTAGTTTTGATAATTTAGTGTCAACACACTTAAGAATTTTTTTAAGTTGATGCTAAGTATAATATAGATGTTGAGTCATTTAGATGCGGAGTAGATAGATAGTACCAAGCAAGTTTCAACTACCAAGTGCCTAATAGATGTTGAACTAGTATATGTGTCAAGTAAACTATAGGTGCCAAGCAAGAAAAAATTTCTATATGTGTCAAGCATCAGTAATGAGAAAGTTTTGAGTAACATAGAATTAGCTTTAGATTTTGTGCCCTCACAAACTAAGATGTAAACCATTTTTGATCCAACATAAAATAAATCTTGAAGGATTAAAAGATAAGATCAAATCTATTTGATTACCTATGCAATCAAAATGCAACCAATCAGAAAAATGGAAAGATTTGAGAAGGAAAGATGGATGAATCTCAATTATAGATTCATACCTAACCCTAAGTCATGAAACCTTTTTAAGGATGTTGAAACCCCATAATTCAGTAATGTATGAGAGAGTATGTCAGAAGAGAATAGAGAAAGGAGAGGAATGATAGACTAATAGAGAGTGATGAATAGAAGGGTAAGGTAACTTAGTAAAATAGGGGAATTGCAAGATCAGTGAACAATAGAATAGAGTATCAACACTTCATATAGAATCATATTAGATCAAAGAGGATCAGACCAAAATGGATTGAACATCGATATGAAATTATCAATTGAAGATCATAAGTGATCAGGTCAACATATTCTACTATATTTTCTAACCATTGTATTAAGAGAATGAAAATTCTATGAAGATAGGTTGGTTTAATAGCCATTTTGTAAATCCTTTAATAGGGTGACATTCCAAGAGAATGTTTTGTAAATTCTTTAGAAATGTACACTTTTAACAGAGAGTTGGAGTCTTTATAGGGTAGGCCTCTCATAGGGTAGACCATTGATGATGGTCAAGGTTTGTCACCTTGACAAGTTACATATTGTTATAGTGATAAGTTGTGGGTGTCATCCCCACCCTAGTTTTACCTTCTCACCTTGGATGGTTTCTGGGTGATCAAATATTGTGTTGTCTATTTTCATGCATGCCTTTACTTTCATCTTAATTAGAAATGTTACATGTATTGATTTCAATTAAAAATTTTATAGTTTAAAGTTTGGTACTTATGATCCACCCCCCGCCCCCCCCCCCCAAAGAAGTATGCTTTCTACTTGTAAATTCCAACCATTGGTATTAGAGCCAAGTTCTTACAAGGAGAAGCCTTATAGCTTGAAGAAAAGATGTAGAAATGGAAGTTTATAAGCTTGGGAAGATTATAAAGAAATAGGAGATTGAAATAGATCTCATTCTACATTCTCTATAAGAATCTAGGGAAGAATTAAGGAGATCCCTAAAGAGAAGAGAATAAATCACCATAGCTAAGAACCATACATAGTACAAGGAGATTGACACCACAAAAACATTTACCAATGTATATTCTAAGGAGTTTGATGCGCATATGCATACCTAATGTAGAAGAATAGAGATCAAGTAGAAGAGATCAGAACTCTCAAGATTGAACAAGAATCACAAGCCATGATGCTTTGTAAAGTAAGTGAGTAGAAGAAAAGAGCCATTGAATAAGGCTATGATAGACGATGAGAAGAGAAACCTTGTCAACATACTAGAGGAAAAGTCAAGTGAGCTTGCAAGAGTTTCCAACATCTAGCTAGACACCCTAAGCCAAATAATGAATGCCTATCATGAGCTAAATGTCAAGGATGTTGAGATCTCCACACTAAAGAAGCAGAATGAAGAACTGCAAAATGATAGAGAAGAGAAAAAGAAATTGCAGAAAACTTCAAAAAACCTAATGAAGCCATCAAGCACTTTGAATAGCTACTAAAATCACCAAGATCTAGTAATTGCACTTTAGGACTAGGATACAACATCATTGAAGAAGGAGAGTCATCTAAGACTATAGAAGAAAGAAGTGACAAAGGTAAGAACAAAAAAATCACTTGTCATTTTTGTGGTGAAAAGGGACATACCTCTAATTTGTGTAGGAGCAAGAACACCAATCAACATGAAAAACCTTAAAACATGGGTCACTGTCACAAGTGTAACAAGCAAGGTCATTAGGAACATGACTACAGGACTGGAACAATCAGGACACCAAGATTTGAAGGTCATTGCTACAATTGCAAGAAGTATGGACATAGAGCCTTTGAATGTATATCCAAGCCTATGTGGACACTAAACCAACCAGAAAAGGCAAATAGTCATGGAAATCATTACAATTAAGACTACAACACTAGGAAAAGCTATCACTACTATCAATGATATGGACACATTCCTAAGAATTGCATAAGAACACACTTTAGTGGCAACTGTAATAGGTGGCTAAGTCAAACCACTTGTTTTAGCTATCTAAAGATAGGACACATCAACAAGTATTTCCCAACAAGATCAAGGCACCCAACTCTGAGTTCAACAAAGGAAAAGGGAAATTTGATGTTGAACACATCAAAGGAGAGATGAATAAGATATGGAAGAAAAAAGATGGAAGTAGCACATCCAATGGAGGGATCAGTTCACCTAAAAGGTCAAGTGGTCATACTTCATCCAACTAAGAAAAAGAAGGTATGTGGGACTAATATTCAAATGCTTTATCATACATTAGTTCCAAGACAAGTCAATATTGCAAAGGATAAAAATAGCATGAATAAAGATGCAAGTTTATCCTCAAAAAGCTTTCATTTTTTTTCCAAGTATGAAAATTTACCTTCAGTTGCCAAGTGAAATCATAGTATGTGCCGAGTTTTTGGATAGAACTAGTGGAAGCCAAGTGATTAGTTGTTGCCAAGTAGAACTATGCTAGTTGATGCTGAGTAAGGGTAAATCCTCTAGCTGTCGAGTAAAAGGGAAAATTGCATTGATGCTAAGTAACATAGGAAAATGTATACAAGCCAAGTGGATAGCTATATGAGCACTAAGCATTTAATGCTAGGTATTGAAGGGTATTTGTTTCATTTGTTGACCATCTTTTGTCATTTGAACTTAGAGAAAAAAACAAGCAGAGTGAATAAGTAATTTCAAGAAAAGGAAAAACATTCAAATGAATTTGAGTAGAGATTCAGAGCAATTTCAGTGATCTAAAGGTATTTATTTGAGTGTTGAGCTACATAGTGTTCAAATTTGTTAAACCCTAGTTTGTGTAAATGGCATCTAGCTCTAGAAACCCCTAAAGATAAGGAGCCTTTTGAAGTTCAACTAGTAAGTAGGGATGTAAAATAGTTATAATTCAAAAAAATCCCTTAGGTAGCCTACAAAAATGATCCACTTGGTGCCCTATCCATCATTCCCATTAAAGTAGTCATGGTTCAAGATGTTCAAAAATGCTATAATTGCAAAGTAGTTGGGATAGGAGACATGGATATTAGGGAAGCATATAATAAATTATGTGAAAATGGATTTTTGAAGGAAGAATATAGCATAGTTGGGAAAAAGGGACTTACCCATGCCCTAGACTTCCATATAGTCTTTAAATCAAAATGGATCAAACTTTTTCTAAGCATAATTCATGACAGCTACTTATGGTTAGAAGGAGGATCAGTAAAGATAACCAAGAGAATTTTTCACTGAGTCACAAGGTATCCAACCCTAGATCAACCTAAAACCTTAAGTGACTCAAAGGAGGTCATTGAAAGAAATACTAGTGATCAATGGAAAAAGAGGGGTATGACAATTGAAACAATTAAGGACCCTCTCATAGAATTTGTTTTTAGAGTCATCTCTCACAAATTCTATTAATCAAGCAGATTGAATAGTGTGCCCTACATTGTAGTTGATGTAGGATATAAGATTGTAAAGAAGGATAATAAATATGACCTAGCTAAGCTACAACTACAACAAATCATGGAGAACTTGGGAGCCATAAGAAGGTCCAAGAGTGCCCAATGCAAATTTGGATCAATTTTGATATGTATATTCTTTTATGTTTAGAATGAATTTCCTTCCTTTGGCAAGATAGGTTGGAAGACATATAGATCGGCTATTGTATATATCAATGAATACATAGAGTAGATGGGGGAAAATTTTGAAACAATTTTGACAAGCTACTTTGAAGATTTTAAGAAGTCTATGAAATAGAGACTTAGGATACCTATTTCCTTAGTTGAGCAACACATCAATGACATGTATTTTTTAGTTGACATTTCTTGTACATATATTCAAGCTATAGTGCCAAGAGTTAGATGGCTAAGGCCACTTGGCTATGAAATCAATATTGATGAAGCATCAATGGAAATAAAAACTTTACTTGCAAAGGAGGTAGATAAAAGTGTTGAACCCTTTGGCAGTTACAATGTTTTTAGATCCAAGGTGGACATGGAACTGAAAACAAATTCAGTTTTGAAAAAGAAATATAGACTGGTGAAGAAGCTAAAGGCTAGATTTGGTGAAGGCACAAAAGAAGGTGAAGAGGATGATGAAGAGGAAGATGAGGAAGAAGGAGAGTAGGATCAAGGCCCACTTTCCTTGACACAAGGCATGGGATAATACATAGAAGAAGGTGCCAAGAAAGAGGAAGATGAGGAAGCACCTACGAAATCTTAGCAAAAGAAAAGAAAAGTTTCCACCAAACCATCTGCAAAGCCCAAGAAAGTTACCAAACCAAACCTTGCCAAGCCCACAACAAGAGCAAGCACTAGAGAAACCACTCAACAAGTTAAATGAAGGGACAAAGAGAAGAAGAAGGAAATAGAGAAACAAGAGCTAGCAAAGAAAAAATTTAGAAGAAAAGATGTTGCTCAACTTGACTTTGATGAAGAGAAGATCAAGTTAGAGGATATAATCCAATTCAAAGTGGTTAGTCATGCATCTAAATCTGACTTAGAAAACATTTGTGATAATATTAAGTATAATGTTGACTTGACTGGCTTGAAAAGTGTTGATTTTGGTAAATTGAGTGGAGAAGAGAAAAACATGGTGGAAGAATCTATCTACACCATGATGTCCAAATTCAAGACAACTCCACTTGAACTTGACAACTCAATACAAAAATGTTTGTATTCAATTATTGAAAATAAATGGCATTACTACCTTAGCATGCAAAAGGAAATAAGAGAATCTACCTTAGCTAGGGTTATGCATGAGCTAACAAAAGATTAGATCACTAAGGCAAGAAAAAAGAAAGGGATTAAATTCTATCTCAACCATAGAGCCTTTAAAATTCTTTAGAATAACATTGAAGATATTGTAAATAAATTAACAAAGATATGGAAGTTGATATATGGATTGACAACAGTGAAACTAGGAGAAGAGGATCTCCTTGCAAATAAAAATAATGAAGAAGAAGAAGAAGAGAATGAAAAGGAGGAGGAAATAGAGAAAGAGTCAAGGGAAAAAATAATGGATGAGACACAACAAAGGATAGATAAAGTGGCAATTATTGAGGAGCAGCAATAAGAACAGAGTGTGCAAGAGACACAATTTCCACCCTTGAGCCCTTCACATGATACCACCACACCTGCAGATATAATAATTGTAAAGGATGTCACTGACAACTCTAGTTAGAACATCAATCCATTGACTACAAAGAATCTCAAAAAGATTCTTGACCAAACTACATTGCAAGCACAATTATGTACAAATCCAATTTTGGTTAGTGTGGAAGAATTACAAAAGGTTGTAGCAGATGTAACAAGGGATAAGGAGAATCCACAAGAACCACTTGCTAATATCCTTTCAACCACAAGTGGACAACAAATAGTGAAAATAGTAGTAGATACATCTGCAAAGGTTGACTCTATAGTTCAACTCTTGATGATTGAACAAAAGACAAAGAGTATAGAGGAGAAAGAGCCTACAAGAGAGAAAACATGACAAATAGATACATCTATCTCTATAGTACAAGTAAAAGGTACAACCCCACATATCATAGTAATTGATAAGGAAAGATCTAAAGAGGACAACGAAAGTCATAAGGAGAAGGAGCATGAGGCAATATAAACATTGGTAAATTTTCTTACAATACGAACTCCAACAAAGCTTTAGAAACTAAGCACTATTGCCATGCCACTACAAAGATTTTGTTAGGAATAATGTGTCTCAACCTTGGATAATTCCTATTCTTATTATTTTTTTTGTACAATTTATTTCTTGCAAATAATGTTGATGTGTCGGCATCTTGAATTGTGTATAAGGAGATCATAGCTAAAACAGTTATGACAGATTCCTATGACATGTAAGAGCTATGTTAGGAAGATTCAATGATAGGTGAAGACATGTGGAAACTGATAATTTTGAGTACTATACACTCTACCCCAATAGTGGGGTTCGGGGCATCGCCCCAAAATTTTTTTTAGGGTTCCTATTTTCTCAAAAAATGGTAAAACCCTAATACGGTTACCTTTGGGAGCAGCCCTAAAAGTGAAGTGCATGATATAAGCATTTTTAGGGTTACAAAGAGGAGTGTGCAAAGTAGTGTATTGTTGGTACTATGTGTGGCTACTAGAGTCTTCTGTTGTCACTGTTGAACTTGCATTGCAAGTGTATTGTAACATTGTGTTGAAGATAATACATTGTGCAGGTTCTGGAGGGATGGGGTTGTTTTACCAAAAGGTTTTTCCCCATCAAAAAATCTTTGTGTTATGTGTTTCTTTCTCTGTCTATTTTCTTTATGCTTGCTTGGCTAAAATATTGTTGTTTACATGATGTTGAATCTGTAAGTGTAAAAGATTTTAATAGGATTTTCATGTAAGGAAACTTGGCAACAAAGAATATAACCATTTCCATATAACCCATAATAGATCTAAAATAAACACGGAATTAAAATCCACATGCAAGAGAATAGACAACATACCCAAAAAATTGTGAGACAAGATATACCCTGAGAAACCCTCATTGAGGGAAAAACCCAGCCTCCAAAAGCATCCATCACCATGTATTATTCAGCAAAATAACCATTGCCATACAACCATGGAAGCCTTCATGGCCATAGCCACAACCGAACAAACAATGTGAACAAGCATGAATCCACACATTCCATGCCATGCTTTCAACCTTCACAAATGCTCCCTTGGCTAACCTGTCAAGCCTTGTCTCGCTCGACTCTTGCCTTTTGTCTTCTTCTTGTCACTCTCTCACTCTACAAAAACTACCCTTGTGGCTGCTTAGATAGTAGTAAGTCCCACAAAACCACCAAGTGGTATTACATAAACCATGTGCTAAAACCATGTGCTATGTAACCAACTGACCCCACATTTAATATTGAGCATTTAATTCTTTTCCCCCAATATTAAATAATTACATTAAATATTTTCACAATGTTACAATACAACTCATCAAGAATATTCCATGGGAATCTTTACATGTTGCACATCCATCTAGGTACAACATTACATAATAAAATAAAATAATAAAATAACAATATTATGCAATGTGTGCAACACCCATTATCTCAACAATCTCCCACTTGTTGTATACATTGCATAGGGTCAATCCGTAGCCACACAAAATGAACAAGGGAACAATCCCTCCCAACACATCCACCATCATGGATCAAAATACACCAAGTGCTCCATCCTGGTACCTGCAACAAAATCAAAGTGTCCAGCATCTCGAACATGAATGATCTCACCTCCTATTATGCCACTCCCACTGGACATACATAGAAGCCATCCAAAGAGAAAGCCACCCAACCTGTCACATTAGAAGATCATAAAATTGTGTACCAATAGAAATTCCAAGCACAAATAACCTAATCCAAAGGTAATCACATGTATCCGTAGTTGTCAAAATATCCATAGCTGAAATAGCACCCATAGCAAGTGCCAAACCCATCCAACTATCCATACCTCAAAGGTATAACAAGTGAATCTCATATCACTGACATATGTAATCTACAACCTGCAATCACAAGCCTCAAGAGCAATACCTACCACATATATACCAAGAAGCTCCCACTGCGAAAGATAATATCAAATCTATAACCAATCCACTCAACACATCTCAAAGAAGTGAATCCATGTAGTATCAAGGACATCCACAATACATAAACCAATATCCTGCAAGAAAAAACTCTCATAACAAGTCTCCAATAGTCTCCCAAATTCTCCACAACTAATAGAGGAAAGAGATAAAGGAATAACCATGTCATCTCTCACATGAAATACATGAGCACAAACCAGTGATCACAATCTCTAACCAATCTCAAATCCAGTGTAAGCAAAACCAAACATCCAGGAAGATAACCAAGACTAGAGAAACCATGCAAATCATAACTTGTATCATGTCCTTCTACACACACCTCTAGATGTAAACTGTGCAAGTATGATCTCCTCCATAAAACCCCAACAAGAAGCCTCAACAACACCCAAACCATACCATATAACTAATCATGGATGTAAGCCTCTCACAAGAAGATCAAACTCAATAAACCATTCCAAAACCAAGGAATAACCGTTCCTAATCCAAGGAATATGCCCAATATAAAACCATCTCCCAAACTCAACCAACATAACAACTTATGCACATGGAGATAATCTGAAATAACCTTGACAGGTTATTGCTTCTTCAATGTTCAAGGAGAAATTCTTATTCCAATCAAATGTTACAATTTTTTACCATAATCCAATTATCAAACCATAGACCTGACTGTATAGGAATAACAGCTGAGATTGCCGGCTCCGCAAATCATTATGAAAGTTGTTGATTTTATACCAAATCTGCCTAATTGATACCACAGTCCTACAGTTCGTATCCCCTTTTTAAGTCTATCGAATGGTGAAACCCTTATAATTAATCCCTTACCAGACAATCTAATTAATAGATAGCAGTGATTGATTAAAACATGTACTGAATCGTATTGACAAGGTAAATATAATCATGGCACTTCTTAACTTCCTAATCATATATCAAAAACTTGGAAAAATCGCTGCCGTATCAGACATGAAAAGAATTTCATGAATCGGCCCCCCCTTCAAATAGATCTACCCTGAGTGCATTTTCCCCAGTACAAAACTGAAATCAAAAGAAAATATGACTGGCACTACAGGAAGACAATGAATTAGAAAGCACAACTACCTCTGCCCACCAAAGCTTAATCTCCACACACTTTCATGAAATATTTAAGAAATACTCCGAACACTGCTCTAGGTAATGCGAAAGCCGCCAATAGAATATGAAACCCGCATGAAACTCACAGTCGCAGGCAGTGGGCTTGTATTGCTGAGACGGCGGTTACTTACTGACGAATGCTGGCGTGATGGCTTGAACTCGCACAAGTCTCTAATACTTTCGTCCAGGCCCTAAACTCGTCTTTGACCGTCCGCAAAGAATTAATAAACAACTCGCACGATGCCAACTGGACGCGTTTCGGGGTTTTCTTGTAATCTCCAACGGGGGTCGCAATTTTGATCTGCTGATTATGACAATTGCTCCAAAAATCTCTGTGGTAGCCGGGTTTTGAAAAATGCTCCTGCTGTGATGTCAAAACCTTAGTGCCGACCCTCTACTGTAGCCGCTCAACGACCCGCGACTCACAATTTTTGTTAAGGAAACCTCAAGTCTCCCGCCTGCGACATTATTGACAAAAGCTCACTGATACTCATGAAACTCTGGTTATTATGAGCGAGTTAAACTTGCGATTGGAGCCCGACGGTTAAGTTTCGATCCACCGCGTTAAGTGATCTTTGCAATTTGCCTTCGGCCCAGTTTTTGATCCTAACAATATATGAAAGTGCTATTGGAAGGATGGCTCTGTAACTTGTTCCCAGATCTGTTCACACTGCAGCCTTCTATATAGAATGCTGAAGAAGTCACCTTGTTCCTCTTGCCAACAGATCCTGGAAAGAATGATGAACTTCAACCCTTGCAATATCTTGAGTCTTCGAATATCAATTTCGAGAATGATCCTTCACAATTTTTGGCTATAAACCACAGATGACCGTCTCGATGAAATGACTGAAATGATCCTCCAAAATTTTGGCCTTAAGCCACAGATTCTGCCCCTGATGAAATGACTGAATGTCACCTCCAATCTGCAATAATTCGGATGATATTTCACACCCTCAAAATTGCGTACCAATTGAGAGTTATCGTTCTCAATGGCCAACTATGACAATTGCGAAAACCCTAGGTTCCACAATGCACCCGTGATTGAATCACAATCTGAAAACAAAGAGAGATAATCAACTGCCCTATTCGAATGGAGCCCCAGGGTGCCTATTTATTCTTTTCCCTCCATCCTCTCTAGAGACTTCTAGAACCTTTTTGATCTTATCCCTCAAGTGACTTTATTAAATATTTTCCAAGTCACTTTATTAAATACAAGGTCATCTTTTAATATTTATTTATTTAATTAAACTAACTAATTAGTCGTCCTTGGACAACCAAATTAATTAAATTAATTAAATCGAACTGTCACCAAAAATTGGGGACATGACAGTCCGCCCTTCCTGAAATTGCTTGTCCCCAAGCAATGGCTGAACCATGAACCAATCAGTCTTCCTGGATCCCAAATGTAAATCTGTGTATCATCCCACTCCTCATCATACTCCCGGGGAGAAATCATCAATACCAGTAACTGAGAAACTGTACTCAACATCCAAACAACTGACACTTCTGATGAAATCATCTGAAAACCAACTGTAGATGTCAGTAGAAGAAACCATTCTGCGGAACTCAAGCCAACTGAAACATCAACTTTATCAAAACTCAAGCCCCTGTCAGAATGAAACTTGCACCCAACTGCACTGTAGATATGACAACAGCTATAGGTACCTGAATTACTGCCATCAAATTCAATCTCTGAAAAACTGCTCCGAGTGTGTTGATGCTGCAGGCTGAATAACTTGCTACTACCACTTCTTTTTTCGAAAGTAAGGGCCAATCTATCCCCTAATGGATGGTAAGAAACTGGAGCCAATCTACATCTGCGTGAAATAAAATCTTCTATCTCTATGTCAAAAGGAAAATGATGAGCGTACCCTACCGCATAACGCTGATAAGAACCTCCAAACTCTGCTGCTGGCTCATCATCACTGAACTGGGAATCAACAGATGGCTCCAATTTCTGACTCCGAGTGACTGTAGGTCGGATAGGATCCCATGCATTCTACTCAACAAACACTTCCTCGAGATCCCTGTGAGGTAGCATAGTAGAAAGGACCCCTATAATCTTCTCAACCAATCTGCAAATAACACTAGTATCATGGATGAGAACACCTTCTATCACTTCATGCGAGTCCAAATGAACACATGCATTATCCAGCAAATACTCCATGAACGGTTCAGTGCAGTAAAAATTATATGAGGAAACATTAACATACTCCCCTTTACACCACAACTGGTCCTCCTGTAAGGGTGGCATATTCAACTGTACCACACTATCAACTATCTGAGAAGAATCAATCTAAAAACTTGACTCTACCGGTATCCCAAACTCATTAAGACCAACTTCCTCCAAACCCTGAACATGTGTGTCAGTCTCAATAATAAGCTCCTCAAAAGCAACTGTAGGAGTGTACTTACCATCATCTACCTCAGTAGTCAAATGAACTGGGTCTGGGTCTGGTTTTGACCACAAATGCTCCAACTCCACGGTCACCTCCTTCAATTGAAACTGCGACTTCTGTAGATCTCGCTGTGTGTCCTCTAATGCCTCAGTAGTCGCTATGAGCTCCTGGGAAAGTTCACTCACCTCCTCTTCATGATCCAAAAGTGCCTCATATGTTGTACTTCCCCACTCAACCAAGTGATCACGGTCGGCTACCAATCGTAAATAATCCTGCTTCAAAATCCGAACAGCTTCACGCAAGGCATGAATCTCTGTCAAAGAAAAATAACCACCACTAGACTCATCTGTCATAGCAGTACCCCAACCAGTAATGGCCAACAACTGACAAGCTGTATCAAAATGCTCACAAGTGATAGCAATGTCTCGTTCACTAACTTTCAACTGGCTAACCACATGATGGCTCTGGCTAGACTGTCTTCTATAAACTCCCTCTGTCGCATTGCCTAAAGGAGTATCTTCAAAGATACTGTTCTCTGGATTATTACCATCTATATTTTTCGAATCAACTTCAAAACTCGTATCAACATCCAAAGTGTCAAAATCTGTAGTTCTGCTATCAAGCTCTTCTGCACCTAAAGAATCTGTCAAGGAAGCTGAATCTTCAAAACTGTTTACTTCATTCTTCCGGATGTCATCAAGGTCAAAACGGTCCTGGGGCTCATCTGTACATGCTTCCAAATATGAAAAATCTTCAACACCCTTCAACAAAAATGGTCGTCTACATATATGAACCAAACCTAACAACGGTGCATAAAGACTAGTACCAACATTGGACAAACTGCTGGTACAAGGAAAGACAACACCGTATACTCTGCTAATCAAATCCATGATAGTATTTAAACAATCATCGCTACCATTAAGTGTTCTCCAGTCAATGGAATCCCAGCCATTGCTGAAACATTCTTGAGTCCATATTCGTAAATAAAGGAACAGCTAGTAACTCAAGCAAACTACTTACCTGAGTAATATGACCAATACCAATTAACTTCACATACTTGTCTGCCATTGTCCTTGTATCCTGGATGTGAATGCAAGATGAACTCGTAGCATTATCAGCTACCATATATGATTCGTCAAATGTAGAAAGCTGAGTGTTAGATATACCAGATGAAATTAAACTTAGCTCCATGCCATGCTCATTCTCATGTCTCTCCTAGTCCTGTAATGCCAAAGTTGCTCGAGTGTCCTCAAGCTCGCAAGAAAGCTTGACAACTTCCTCCTCCTTCCTCCTCAAGGCATCTGAATAATCTTTGGTAAGGCTAAGAAGATGATCATGGTCTGATAGAAGATGCAAATAGCTCAGCTTCATCATCCCCATTCCTTCACCAATTGCATGTAAGTCACAGCAGGAAGAATTTGCCTGAACTCCCTTATGTCTTCCTTGTAACTGAATCATCTGGATGTGCTCTTCTAACATCTCCCGCATTCTATCATGATGAGATAAAGAAGCCACAATACTATCTTTTCTTACCTTCAGCTGGCTGGAAAAATCATGTGAAGTACCGCCAATTTCATCCTCATGTGACGAAGCATCTAACTGAGCCTGGTACTCTTTGTCAGCAAAATCATAAATGCTCGATGTCTGCTCATTTTCACCAAGTATCTCATCACCTTCATCATCATCTAAGCTCACTTCACTGTAATCATTGCTTGTCGGAACCAAACTAACCTGAGTACATGAGACATCACCTTTGGAAAGCTCATATTCAATTGTCTCAACTTGAGTGTCAAGTTGACAGTTACTATCCATCAGCGTAATGTCCTTCACTGCTTCTTCCTGTGACCGAACTGAAACCTCTGACCGGTTGCACACTTGTTCCTCGAACTCCTCATTAAGGTTCCTAGTAGCATCTCTCATTGTATCAGTCAACGCTTTGTGAGAAGATTTGTAAAAATGAAATCCAGTTGATTTATTCACCTTAGCTGGGACAGACAGCCTGTCAAGCATACGGTGGTGTTTAACCAACAATTCAGACATGTTATGTTTGATTTTTTTGAGCTCATCCTGAATGCCTGAATAGTCCTCCTTTCCACAATTCCGACTCTGAATACTGCATCTATTACTTGTCCAAGATTGTGTCCTTGGAGACTTTGTGCTGTACCTGTCCATCTTGGTTGAAGTAGAGTGCTGATCACTCATGTAAGTCGGTTCTCACCCCACAGGATGGCAAGAAAATCGCTCTGATACCACTGAAATAACCCTGACAGGTTATTTCTTCTTCAATGATCAAGGAGAAATTCTTATTCCAATCAAATGTTACAATGCTTGACCATAATCCAATTATCAAACCATAGACCTGACTGTATAGGAATAACAGCTGAGATTGCCGGCTACGCAAATCATTATGAAAGTTGTTGATTTTATACCAAATCTGCCTAATTGATACCGCAGTCCTACAGTTTGTATCCCCTTTTTAAGTCTATCGAATGGTGAAACCCTTATAATTAATCCCTTACCAGACAATCTAATTAATAGATAGCAGTGATTGATTAAAACATGTACTGAATTGTATTGACAAGGTAAATATAATCATGGCACTTCTTAACTTCCTAATCATATATCAAAAACTTGGAAAAATCGCTGCCGTATCAGACATGAAAAGAATTTCATGAATTGGCCCCCCCTTCAAATAGATCTACCCCGAGTACATTTTCCCCAGTACAAAACTGAAATCAAAAGAAAATATGACTGGCACTACAGGAAGACAATGAATTAGAAAGCACAACTACCTCTGCCCACCAAAGCTTAATCTCCCCACACTTTCATGAAATATTTAAGAAATACTCCGAACACTGCTCTAGGTAATGCGAAAGCCGCCAACAGAATATGAAACCCGCGTGAAACTCGCAGTCGCAGGCAGTGGGCTTGTATTGCTGAGACAGCGGTTACTTACTGACGAATGCTGGCGTGATGGCTTGAACTCGCACAAGTCTCTAATACTTCCGTCTAGGCCCTAAACTCGTCTTTGACCTTCCGCAAAGAATTAATAAACAACTTGCACGATGCCAACTAGACACGTTTTGGGGTTTGCTTGTAATCTCCAACGGGGGTCGCAATTTTGATCCGCTGATTATGACAATTGCTCCAAAAATCTCTGTGGTAGCCGGGTTTTGAAAAATGCTCTTGCTGTGATGTCAAAACCTCAGTGCCGACCCTCTACTGTAGCCGCTCAATGACCTGCGGCTCACAATTTTTGTTAAGGAAACCTCAAGTCTCCCGCCTGCGACATTATTGACAAAAGCTCACTGATACTCATGAAACTCTGGTTATTATGAGCGAGTTAAACTTGTGATTGGAGCCCGACAATTAAGTTTCGATCCATCGAGTTAAGTGATCTTTGCAATTTGCCTTCGGCCCAATTTTCGGTCCTAACAATATATGAAAGTGCTATTGGAAGGATGGCTCTGTAACTTGTTCCCAGATCTGTTCACACTGCAGCCTTCTATATAGAATGCTGAAGAAGTCACCTTGCTCCTCTTGCCAACAGATCCTGGAAAGAATGATGAACTTCAACCCTTGCAATATCTTGAGTCTTCGAATATCAATTTCGAGAATGATCCTTCACAATTTTTGGCTATAAACCACATATGACCGTCTTGATGAAATGACTGAAATGATCCTCCAAAATTTTGGCCTTAAGCCACAGATTCTGCCCCTGATGAAATGACTGAATGTCACCTCCAATCTGCAATAATTCGGATGATATTTCACACCCTCAAAATTGCGTACCAATTGAGAGTTATTGTTCTCAATGGCCAACTGTGACAATTGCGAAAACCCTAGGTTCCACAATGCACCCGTGATTGAATCACAATCTGAAAACAAAGAGAGATAATCAACTGCCCTATTCGAATGGAGCCCCGGGGTGCCTATTTATTCTTTTCCCTCCATCCTCTCCAGAGACTTCTAGAACCTTTTTGATCTTATCCCTCAAGTGACTTTATTAAATATTTTCCAAGTCACTTTATTAAATACAAGGTCATCTTTTAATATTTATTTATTTAATTAAAATAACTAATTAGTCATCCTTGGACAACCAAATTAATTAAATTAATTAAATCGAACTGTCACCAAAAATTGGGGACATGACATAATCAATGCTAAGCCATCTCTCAAATGAACCCTCCAAAACTAACTCATGTACCATAGCTCAAGATCCATATCCATGAAAGGCAAGCATAAATATAATGCAACTGAGAGAAAATAATGGGCTATACCTCTCAAGTAGCAAACCGCCGAGTAGACCAAGAGTGGGGAACAAGAATGCTCATTAAGATACCCAAATCTCCAACCAAGACTCATCTAAGAACAATCTCCTCTCAAGTCCATATCAGGTGACTGCCCCTCAGACTTCCTGCTGAAACCATCAACCATCCCAACAAATACTTCTCTAATCCAAGAGAAATCAGCATCACCACCGTCTCTAAGTATCCATGACCACCTATAACCAATCAATCCATGCCAACTCCAAATGAAACATAGCAATATCATGAAGTATCCAGCTTATGATCAGTGTACTCAATACCAAGAAACTAAACCAAGATCAATGTCAAAGTTCCAACCATGGACTCAAGAATATAAACATGACAACATGATCTTACCATCTCAACTAAAGAGATAACATGCTCCATATGAACACACTATAACATGTCACAACTCTAAACATGTATCAAGAGTATACCATGACATAATAATGAAACCATCCTCATACCACGGATAACATGCCAAATAAAAGCATAAACCACACCTTTACCAAGAACCCTGTGAGTTCTCAAGATGCAACCATCTCCACACACCATGAAGAAAACCATCTCCACATACTAGGAAGAACCATCTCCACATACCATGAAGATAACCAAGAACTTCATGATTCCTCAAGATCTAACCATCTTCAAACACCATGAAGATAGCAAGTGCACCATGCAAATGTCAAAGACACTTCTGCAGCAACAGGATCTAAGACAAACCTCCAACATCTGCAAACACTCAATAAATATATCAATGCCAACAAAACTCCCACTCAACCATGGTACCAAGTCACCTATGGCATCATAAAATCCATCCTCTCCAAACTAAGAAGATATAAACCAAACCAGGAACTAATCCAGCACTGTCACCCCATCACTGTCACAAGCTCCCACTAAACCATGTATCCAAGCTATCCATGACATCATGATGAAAAAATCCATCCTCTAACCATGAGAATCAACCAAGGCATCAAACCATCAAAGAAATCAAAGTGCACATCATGAGCTCCTCAAAAGAAACTAAATAACCATGATCCTCAACCAAGAAGATATACCACCATAACCAAATTAGAAATCCAAGCTAATGAACATCAAGGATGTACCTGTATAACCAATCATGTCATGCCAAAATCCATGACACCATGATCACATCCATGAACTGAGCATTTGGCTCTCAATATGTCCAACCTGTCAGCATAGTCAACCACACTCCTCCACCATGACTATACCTGGTAACAACATCTCATCCCTTCTACATGAAGAAAATAGTAAATCATGTGACTTAGGGCATAGACAACCCAAATCCAAGCCACCAATCTGAATATGCATCAATAATGAAAGATCAATGGGCAAAGACAACCCATAACCAAGCCATAAATGCAACCTGTAAGTATAGGCCGCTTACAACACTGCAAAACTTGTAGACCCAACAAGTCATCATGCATATCCAAACCAAACACTAATAACCATATCATCATGAGACCAATCTAAAATATGAACTGAGTATACAATGACATCAAAACTTAAATCTCCAATGCCATAAACTCACAATGTTACCATAGTCAAAATATATCTATAAACTATTTAGATCAATATATCAACAAATAAATCATGCCAAACCTACACCAAATCTGAACCAATGTGTAGAGCTCTCCAAGAGCTTACCGTTGACTACTTGAAGTCCAAAATCCGACTCCGTATGCCCAAGTTATGCCCTAATCCGTGCTCAAAATAAACAACATCTAACTTTAGGGCCCTTAAAACCTGACAAAATATCAAAATCATAGAACCAAACCTACACCATCTTGTAGTGCTATGAATTAGCTTTCCAATGCCTGTAAGAACTCTGAAATTCGATATTTTGAGAGAAAGTTATGGCCATTTTACTAAGAAAGTCTTTTTACCATTTTCAGTATGATTTTTCATTTTTAATTTTTTTTTTAGTGACAAAAATTTCGACGGGATTAAATTTGATGGCCATCATGGGCTGAAACCAAAAAAATCTTTCATTTCCTCTGAACATGGCCAAACTAGGGCATATTATATATCAAAATATATGGAAATGTCGACCCGAATCCAATGGTGAGGTCTATTTTTACCCAGGAGGTCATTTCTGCAAGCTACCCCCCAAAACCCTCATTTAAATGAAACATCCGAAAAAATATTTTTGTCCAACAATTTCATATGTCCAAATCTTTTAACATCCCATCATAACAACAAATCCAAAACCCTCAAATCTGCAATAATTATTCATATATCCCTTTTCTTTTATCCTCTCATGCATTCCCATGGATTCAATCTAGGGTTACAATAATAAAACCATAGCTCTGATACCACTTGTAAGGAGACTTGGCAACAAATAATATAACTGTTTCCACATAACCCATAATAGATCTAAAATAAACACGAAATTAAAATCCACATGCAAGAGAATAGACAACATACCCAGAAAATTGTGAGACAAGATATACCCTGGGAAACCCTCATTGAGAGAAAAACCTAGCCTCCAAAAGCATCCATCACCATGTATTATTCAGCAAAAATACCATTGCCATACAACCATGGAAGCCTTCATAGCCATAGCCACAACCGAGCAAACTATGTGAACAAGCATGAATCCACACATCCCATGTCATGCTTTCAACCTTCACAAATGCTCCCTTGGCTAACTTGTCAAGCCTTGTCCCGCTCGACTCTTTCCTTTTGTCTTCTTCTTATCACTCTCTCACTCTACAACAACTACCCTTGTGGCTGCTTATATAGTAGCAAGTCCCACAAAACCACCAAGTGGTATTACATAAACCATGTGCTAAAACCATGTGCTACCTAACCCACTGACCCCACATTTAATATTGGGCATTTAATTCTTTTCCCCCAATATTAAATAATTGCATTAAATATTTTCACAATGTCACAATACAACTCATCAAGAATATTCCATGGGAATCTTTACATGTTGCACGTCCATCTAGGTACAACATTACATAATAAAATAACAATATTATGCAATGTGTGCAACACCCATTATCTCAATATTTCACCATACTTCTCTTAAGAGATTAGTGTAGAAAACTATTTTTGCACTTGAGTTTCCTTACATATTTGTATCAGGCTTGAGCTCAACAAAAGTAGCAAGGGAACTTCACTATGGAGACCCTACATTAGATGAGGACATAGTCATCCCCAAATATGACTATTAAACTATGAACATTGATCAAATCAATGAAGTGCAAGAGACACTATAGAGAAAAAATAAGTAGAAGATACTCAAGAGTGAGTATAAACAAATGCAAGCATTGAATGAAATAGAGGACATCTTTCTAGATGCCTTTAGCTTGCAAACACCTAATGAAACTTACCCATTATGGAGCAACTATCCAATATAGTGGACAACGTGCAAAATGAAGACTTTGATACAAATGCCAAACTTCTAGAATGGTCAGAAAGGAAATTTCAAGCAAAGGTAAATGAGAAAAACTCTATTGAAATTGCACTTTCACAAGTTGAACTAGCTAAAAATTTGAAAAAGTGAAGGAAATACTCATTGTACACAAAGCTATGTGATCCTTCCATATTCATATAGGAAACTAGCTAGAGGATTATGAGCTTGGAAAGAGACTTGAAGTTATCTACTATACAACTACCAAAAGATCTAGCTCAAAGTGAGAAGCATTTTCACACTATGCTTCACACTTAGAAGGAATTAGCTATATTAATAGAAGATGAGGCAAACATCAAGGCCAAGTTAGTCTAGATGCAATCTGTCATAAACCCACACATAGAAATTTTGTAGAAAGAACTGGCCTATGCTAAAAATGTGTTAAATAAAGACCTCAATCTTTCTACATTGGAAGGCCTAATTCACCTTGCAATAGAGTTAGCCATCTAGATAATATCATTGGAAATTGTACTATAGAATTGGGATGCTACTCTAAGGATAGTAATGGAGGTAAATAAATGCTTTTTGGAAAAACATTTAGTTTATGTATAGACTCCTTTGACATAAGCATCAAGAAAGGGGGAGATAAATTTTGAGGGGGAGAAATAGAAATTTATGGGGAGAAATAGAAATGCAAAAAGGAAACTATAAGTGAAAGGGAAGATATGTGAAAGGGGGAGTCAGAATAGAGGAAATATAAGAAAGAATGATAAGGCAAGGCATATTAGAATTAGCATGAGACAAATCCATCATGAGAAGTTTTGGATAAAGCAAAGGCACGTCAAATTAATGGAAGTTACAAACTTTGAGGTATAAAATTCTTCACAAAATTTTGAACAATTTTGAAGTTTTGTATATATGATGAACAAAATGAATAATATACTTGAAGAAATTAGATTCATCATGTATAGTTAAGTGTTTTTGATACTCATGTCAAAGGGGGAGATTGTTGATCCCAAACTAGTTTTGACAATTGAATGTCAACACACTTAACAAATTTTCTAAATTGATGCCAAGTATAATATAGATGTCAAGTCACAATATGTGCTGAGCTAGAAATTCAATATTTGTTGAGTCATTCAGATGCCAAATAGATAGATAGTGCCGAGCAAGTTTCAATTTCCAAGTGAATAATAGATTTCAAGCTAGTATATGTGCTAACTAAACTATAGGTGCCAAGCAAGACAAAATTTATATATCTGCCAAGCATCAGTAATCAGCAAGTGACAAGTAATGTAGAATCAAAATAAGAGTTTGTGCCCTCACAAACTAAGATGTAAACCATTTTTGAGCTGACATATGATAAATCTCAAAGGATTAAAAGATAAGATCGAATCCATTTGATTCTCTATGCAATCAACATGCAACCAATCAGAAAAATGGAAAGATTTGAGCAAGAAAGATGGATGAATCTCTATCATAGATTTATAGCTAACCCTGAGTCATGAAACCTTTTTAAGGAGGTCAAAACCACATAATTTAGTAATGTATGAGAGAGTATGCAAGAAGAGAATAAAGAAAGGAGAGGAATGCTAGATTGATAGAGTGAAGAACATAAGGGTAATGTGACTTAGTAAAATAGGGGAATTTCCAGATAAGTGAACAAAATAATAGAGTATTAGAATTTCATTTAGAATCATATCATATCAAAGAGAATCAAATCAAAATGGACTATACATCAATCTAAAATTAGTAATTGAAGATTTTAAGTGATCAGGTCAACACATTCTACTATATTTTCTAATCATTGTATTAGGAGAATGAAAATCCTATGAAGATAGTTTGGTTTAACAACCATTTTGTAAATCCTTTTATAGGGTGACATTCCAAGAGAATTTTTCATAAATCCTTTCGATAGGTACACTTTTAATAGAGTGTTGCAGCCTTCAACAAGGCAGGCCTCTCACAGGGCAAACCATTGATGATGGTCAAACTTTGTAACCTCGACAACTCACATATTGTTGCAGTGATAAGTTGTGGGTGTCATCCCCACCCCAGTTTTACCTTCTCATCTTGGAGGTTTTCTGGGTGATCAAATATTGTGTTGTCTATTTTCATGCATACCTTTACTTTCATGTTAATTAGAAATGTTACATGCATGTATTGATTTTAGCTAAAAAATTTATAGCTTAAAGTTTGGTACTTCTGATTCAACCCCCCTCTCAGAAGTATTCTCCCTACTTGTAAATTTGAACATAGAAAATTAATCAACTCATCCTTATGACTCCCTCTTGATTAGTTCTTATATCTCCTTCTACATTAACTCCCTCATACTAGGTAAATGTAATTAGCAAGTAAACTTTCACCCTCTGAGTAGATATTCCATGTTTCTTTTATCTATATCTTCTATCACCTTTAGTAGAATCAAGAGGATCAGTATTTCTCCCTCATCTACCTTAGTAATATCGCCCATTGTAAATTATCTCTTTTATAAACTATTTCCCTCTTATTTCAATGTCTTTATCTCTCTTTTTGACAACAATTCCTAAGACTTGTCATCTACATATGTAGATATGAATATTCTTAGTTTCTCTCTCTATCACCTATCTTGTGACTAATTTGTAACCCTAGCTCTTTGATTAATTTAGGCCACTCCTAAAGTAAGATCCACTACATCAATGTGTAACATATGTTGATCAATCTTGTTTGATGCAAGGTACTTCTCGTGTTTATTAGATAGCCTTTGATAGGGGTATCACTCCTAGTTTACCTCTTAGATAATCATGAGCATCGTTAGGTAATGTTTTTATGAAGATATCAACTAATTTCTCTTTTTTGTTAACATATTCCATCTTCACCTCTTTATCTTGAACTAATTCTCTCAAGTAATGATATTTGATTTCAATGTGCTTAGTTTTTGTATGCATCACATGATTCTTTGATATATTTATAGCACTTGTATTATCACAATAAAGTATCATAGGTTCAATGATTTCCTCTTTCATACCTTTGAGTAGCTATTTGATCCATATAATGTTTGTATAATTTACTATAGCAGCAACATACTCAGCTTTATTAGTAGATTGAGAAATGTAGTTTTGTTTCTTACTAGTCCATGTAACTAGCCTTTTGTCTAAGAAAAAGGCTCCTCCACTAGAGCTCTTTATGTCATCAATATTTCCATCCCAATCAACATCAATGTGGGCTCTCAATTCAAATTGCTCATTTTTCTTATAGTATAGAACATAGTCCTTTATTCCTTTTAGATATCTCATTATTCTCTCCAAACATAGACATCTCAAATTCTTTTTTCATTTCATTTGCAAAAGCCTTACATAAAGTATCTTGACTTCCAAATATGATATCATCAACAAAATTTTTAGATAGTAAAATACTTTTTCCTTTCTCTGTCTTCAAGTATAGATTTTTGTTATCATCAGTCCTCTCAAATCCAATCTTCACAAGATAATTATGAAATCTTTCATACCATGCTCTTGGTACTTTCTTCAAACCATATAAAGCTTTGTCTAATGTACATACCAAACATAGACATCTCTCCAAACAAAGAACTTGATCTCTCCAAACATAGACATCTCAAATTCTTTCTTCATTTCATTTGCAAAAGCCTTACATAAAGTATCTTGACTTCCAAATATGATATCATCAACAAAAATTTCAAATAGAAAAATACTTTTTCCTTTCTCTATCTTCAAGTATAGATTGTTTTTATCATCATTCCTTTCAAATCCAATCTTCACAAGATAATTATGAAGCCTTTCATACCATGCTCTTAGTGCTTTCTTCAAACCATATAAAGCTTTGTCTGATCTGCATACCATGTTCTTGTTGTTTGCATCAAAAAATCCTTTTGACTATTCTATATAAACTTCTTCCTCTAATACACCATTCAAAAATGTAGACTTGGCATCCATTTGGTACACTTTGAAACATTTGTATGAAGAGTAAGCAAGCAAAGTTATTACTCCTTCAAATCTTGTAACAGGGGAAAATGTTTCTTTATAGTCAATTCCTTCTTCTTGTGCATGTCCTTTACAAACTAATCTTGTCTTATTCCTAATGAATTCACCATTTTCATCTAACTTGTTTCTGTATACCCACTTGGTACCAATCACATTTTTATTGTCCGGTCTAGGAACTAGACTCCATATTTATTCTTTTCAATTTGATCAATCTCTTCTTCCATGATTTTACTCTAGTCCACATCTTGTAAGACATCTTTCACTATTTTAGGTTCTTGCATGCTTTAAAAACATGTATCATTTCTCATCTTGTTCCTCGTCATTGGTTTAGCATTTTTATCTCCAATAATTTTTGCAGCAAGGTGATGTCTTTTGACATAGACAATATTTGTTCTTCTATGGCTTCTTCACTTGGTTTCTCAACTTCTAAATCACTATGTACATCTCTATCAGGTTGCTCAACATCTCTTTCATGTACATTAATCTTAGAATTAGAATGCATCTCAACTTCATTCTGTAACTTAGCATTTGAATGTAGCTCAATTTCTAAATGCAACTTGACATTCATAGTATGTGACTCAGAAGTCACAAAAACTTTATGTTGGTTTTTAGCTTGATTTACAACATCTTCATCAGTAGGCATACCTTCATAAAAGTATACAAATGATTTGTACTCTTCTAGTTCCTTCATAAGTTCAGCCTCATACACTTTTGTATATTCATCAAATTTCACATTTGCACTTTCCATAACTTTGTTAGTGTTAGTATTTAAACACTAATAAGCTTTAATTATTGTGGAATAACCAAGGAATATGTCTTCTTTACTTTTTCCATCTAGTTTACCATTCCTAAAATATTTTAGAATATAACACTTCCTTCCAAATACCTTAAAATATTTTACATTGGGTTAGTATCTATACCATATTTCAAAAGGTGTCGAATGAGTACCTTTCTTGACTTGCACATGATTCAAAGTATAGATAATTTTATTTACAACTTCTCTGCGGTATTTCAAAGAAACATTTTTCTCCATCATGAGTGTCCTAGCATAGTCCATTATAGTGGAGGGGTCCTAAGAGCAGATGCTTGTCTTTTGATTCCTCTATCATTACACAACATCTCAAACTCATTTCATGTAAATTCTCCTCCTCTGTCAGATCTCAAACATTCAAAACTTTAACTTATTTCTTTCTCAAATCTTGCTAAGTACCACTTTAACATTTGGAAAGCATCATATTTCTATTTTAGAAACATAACAATCATCACTCTAGAATAATCATCAACAAATATCATAATGTACTTATCTCATTCATAGCTTTTCACTTCAATTTCTCTACAAAATTTAGTATGAACAATCTCTAGTATTCCTTTAGAGGTATGAGTTTTACTCTAAAAACTTAACTTTGTCATTTTGCATAGCTGACATTGTTTGCAAATTTTATTGTCAAGTTTCTTCAACTTAGGAAAACCACTAACTCTCCTCATGTTACTGATACTAACCAAGTTATCAAAATTAACATAACATAACCTCTTGTTCCATAGCCACACATCATCAAATTCAAAAATTAAACAAGTAGCATCCTCTATATCAAGACAGAATAGATTACCTCTAATTTGATAAGCTTTTTCCAATTATTTTTCCATCAATATCATATATCTTAGCAATATTATTTTCAAACTCAACCTTACAACTTGAATTTTTCAATTGTGACAAACTCAACAAATTATAGTTAAGTCCTTCAACATAATAAACATTATCACATTAAATCTTTTCTATGAGTTTGATATAACCATTTTCTTTTATCAGACATGGTGCATCATTACCAAACTTTACACTATTTCTATCATAATAATTCAAGGTACCAAACTTACTTTTATCTCTAGTGATGTGGTGTGAGCACCCATTGTCAATGATCCATCTATCATTCTTGTTCACACAAGACACTAGTGCAATTGTCTCATCCTCATTAGATTCATCCTTCATTGCAACATACAACACTTCATCATCATGATCGTTAGATCTATATTTAGTTTCTTCTTCTTCAACAATGTAGCAAGATTTCTTACTTTTGTCTTTGTAATCTTTGTTGTCTTCATCTATTCTACTTTTTTGCATTTCACAACCTCTATAATTCTTCTTTTGACATCTAGCAACAATATGACAAACTTCATTGAAATTGAAACACATGATAGATAACTTACCTTTGAATTTTCCTTTACCTTTGTGAAACCTCCTTGCCAGTAGTTCTTCAAGTTGATCTACATCTTCCTCATATGTATCACTATCACTGGACACATATTTTACCTTTTTCTTCTTCTTCTTCTCATTAGGTTCCTTCAATGGTAGTTTAGCTTTGAAAGTAGATTCAACATTTTCAAGTTTGTAATTATCAAAATTTGATAGCTCAAAAGTAGTGAGCCTACCTACTGGACCATCAAGAGTTAGATCATTCCATAGCACACATCTTAATTCTTGTGTTGCAAAAACTCTAATAGTATTGATAGGCAATAAGGTTCTCAAATTTTTTCTTAGTACAGTATCATCATCTATTTTACCAGTAGATCCTCTTATTATATTAACAACATCTTTTATCCTAGAGCAATATTGAGCAATATTCTTACCTTCTTGCATTCTCATATCATCAAACTTACCTCTAAGACATTCAACTTTTTCTCTTGGAACATTTTTTTCACCTCCACAGATAGTATTTAAGGCATCCCACATTTCCTTTGCACTACCACAACCCTTGATATCATCAAATTTGGCTTAACTTAGGGCAAAGCCAATCTCTAACATTGCTTGGTTGTGTTCTTTCTTCTTTTTCAAATGTTTAGTTAAGACTTTAGCAAGATCAATATGCTCAACAACAATGGTAGATTGTGCATGATCTCCAAGACCTTCTAGGTGTAGCTTCATCAAACTTTTTCATGTCAAAAAGTTATCTCTATTAATCTTGAGTACCTCTCTTTTTGACATCTTGATCTTTTTGCTTCTAGTACCTTCAAACTAGTCCTCTTAAGTAGATGGCCTTGATACCAATTGTTGGAATTCTTTAGAATAGTAGAAAGGGTATCTGAGGTCCAAATGTACAATTAAAAATTTTCACAACTTAGTGAACCCATATCCATAAAACATTTTTTTCATGCATGTATCCATCAGATTATGCAATCACTTAAACTTGTAGGCTACTATGAAATCAACTTTATAGAAATTTAAACATGAAGCACAATAGATCCAATAACACATTTGACACAATGATTTAATGTGAAAGCCTAATTTGGGAAAAACCACTAGTAACATGCTACTAATTCTCACTCTTCTAAAGTGATGCCTTATGAAAGGCCAACCCTGTTAAAGGTTACAATGCACACTGTTAAATGTGACTTGATTAAAGAATTTTAATCACCCTATTAGGAGTGAACCTTGTTAAAGGACTTTAGATTATTCACTTGGAATGTCACCTTATTAAAGGATTTAGAAGTGACTGTTAGGTCAACCTTAATCCAAGGATTTAACCTAGATTGATATAATGATTAGAAATTAATAGTAAGGCTTGATCTGATAACATAACAATACACTTTTAGTTTAAAGATCATTATTTTAGTCCTCCATTCTACTTGGCTTTCACACATTTTAGCTCTGATAGCTTGTTCACCCTTCAAGCATTAGTACCCTTAAGCCTTCTTTCTTTTCTTGCCAATACAATATATTTTCTTAGGTCACTAAATGAAGCAATACCCTAGTATCCTTGTGTTCCTTAGGTTCTCACACATGGCTACCTTTTCTTCTAACCAAACATCTCTATAAATAAAAAATTAAGATATTTTGTCTTTCTTCTTCCATCATCCATTTTAGGGTTAGGTCAAATTAGGTAGGATTCAATGAATCTACCCTTCTTTTTATTTCATCCCCTTCTAAAAACTTCTCCTTCAATTCTCCTTGAATTTTCCTCAAAATGGTTTACCTTGAATTTTGTGCCACCAACTCATTAAACTTATCTTCCACATAGTTCACACAATCCAAGAAATCAAACTTGTTAGCTTAGATTCACCAAATTCTTGGTCTTTCTCATAATGTTGACACTCAACATTAACTGAATTTTGATGCTTGACACATACTGCATTTCTCAACATCCACTAACAAATCACTTTGCATGAACTAAAGTTTATTGGTGCTCAACATCAACTAAACTTTACTTGGTTTACATGGTGTCACTCATTGTACATTGAAAATTGACTTTGCTTAGCTCTAACTAATTTTCTACTTAGCTTACACTAACTTTTCTTGGCACCTACTATGTAAATTATTAATTTTGGTAGAAAAACTTTTTTTAACTTGTTCTTTTGAACTTAATCAGTGTAACCATCCATTGCAACCTTAAGTAGATTATCAATGCATTATAATATCACTATCTTAATTGATCCTTGTACTCCATTTCAATATCATAACTCAACCTTTCCTCTATGTGCTATTATTATCTTATTTGATTAAATCTTCTTTATCAATCAAATAAATGATAGTACTTAAATCATGTTAAAAATTATCTTACCAATATGTAGTAGGTTTGATATCAATGACAAAACAATGAATGAAACACATATTCATACTTGTATCAATCTATTTTACACACTAAGGAGGCTAAATCATCTAAGCTAATAGAGACCAAGAATCATAAGGATCAAGAGACTATTTGAGTCCTCTTTCAACTATTGAGTGTTGTTTTGTTACAAACTAATGCATCCAATGTTACACTTATTCAATAGTTTACACCTACCTAGCAGGGGAACATTGTTATATTGTGGTGATTAATCATGAAAGTATTGTACATACTTCATAATTAATTTTATCAGGATTTTGGGCTAACATGTAATTATTGATTATAACCCTAAAGTGGTAAAAATACTTGTATAAAATGGTTTAGGATTAGGGATTTCTTAATTATAGTAGTGCAAAAATTGGTTCTTGTAGCTGTATTGAGTTGTAAGAGATTACAAATTGTAATCAGGCTATAATCATTAGATCATAATAATATCATACTTGTTGTTTGGTGGACATAGCCCAGGGATTGGGTGAACCATATTAAATCTTGGTGTCTTGTATTCTTTTTCATGTGATCTATTATTTTTTGATATTGTTTATATTTGCATCTAATTGTTATTTTTTTCTATGGTTTAATCCTAACAAGTGGTATTAGAGAAAGGTTTTTTCTTAGTTATCCTCTACAAGAAACTCTCATGGTTTAGAGGGAGTGATGTCATACAAGGGTAAGCTAACAGTTGACAGGTTTAAGGGGTAGAACTTTTAGTTATGGAAGATGCAAATGGAAGATTATCTTTATTAGAAGGATTTATTGAAGCCATTAGAAAGAAAAACCAAGAATCAAGGATCTATGTCAAATGATGACTAGGATCTTTTGGATAGAAAGGCACTTGAAAGCATTTGATTATGCCTCACACAATTGGTGGCATTTAATATTACAAAAGTGAAGACAATAGAAGAGTTGATGTAAACCCTATCAAAATTGTATGAAAAGTGCTATGCTTGAAACAAGGTATTTCTTATGAAGCATTTATTTAATATGAAATTGACAAAAAGGTGGATCTATTGTAGATCATTTAAATGAGTTTAATAGTATTACTAGTTAGTGTTAGGAATAAGGTGTCTCAACCTTGTATAATTCCTATTCTTATTATTTGTTTTGTAAAATGTATTTCTTGCAAATAATGTTGATATGTCGACATCTTGAATTGTGGGTAAGGAGATCATGACTAAAATGACTATGACGGATTCCTATGACACATAAGAGCTATGTTAGGAAGATTCAATGACAGGTGAAGACATGTGGCAACCAACATATTTGAGTACTATACACTCTACCCCAATAGTGGGGTTCCTATTTTCTCGGAGAATGGTAAAACCCTAATACGGTTTACCTTTGGGAGTAGCCCTAAAGTGAAGCACATGTTATAAAAATTTTTAGGGTTGCAAAGAGATGCATGTGAAAAAGGTGTATTGTTGGTACTACGAGTAGCTGCTGGAGTCTTCTGTTGTTGATGTTGAACTTGCATTGCAAGTGTATTGTAACCTCGTGTTGAAGATAATACATTGTGGAGGTTCTTAAGAGGTGGGGTTGTTTTAGCGAAAGGTTTTTCCCCACCGACAAATCCTTGTGTTATGTGTTCCTTTCTCTGTCTATTTTATGTATGCATGGTTGGCTACAATATTGTTTTTTACGTGATATTGAATCTGTAAGTGAAGAAGATTTTAATAGGATTCGCATCATACTTTCCTTATGAGATTAGTGTAGGAAGCTATTTCCACACCTGAGTTTCCTTACAAGTGGTATCAGAGCTTGATCAACTTTTGATCCTAGTTGTTGGGTAGGGTTTTTTGAGCTAATCTCAAGTTGAGTGGGAGTCTTGTGTAGAGCATCCTGAATCTTATTTGCAGATTGAGATGGCGAGTCCATCATATGGAAGAATGGAGGTGGAGACATTTAATGGCACTAATTTTGAGTTGTGGAAACTCAAGATGGAAGACATGTTGGAAGATCGTGATCTATGGGAAGAAACTAAAAGTGATACAAGACCAAAAACTATAGCTAAAGTAGATTGGGATATCAAAGACCGTAAAGCTAAGGGTCTCATAAGACTCTGTTTAATCGATGCAGTTCTTTTGAATGTTCTAGATGAGAAAATCGCATATAGTTTGTGGGAGAGACTTGGGGCCGTGTATCAGGCCAAATCTTTGGTGAACAAGTTGTTCATGAGGAAGAAGTTGTATTCTCTATGAATGGAGGAAGGTGGACCCTTAATGGATCATTTAAATGCATTTAATCTGCTGGCTACATAGTTGACATCAACTGGTGTCAAGTTAGAGGAGGAGGATCGTTGCTACACACTGTTGTGTTCTTTATCGGATTCATGGGACCATCTTGTGATGGCTCTCGAAAGCACATTAATCACCTTCAAAATGGATGATGTGGTGTCTTCACTGCTATCAGAGGAGATGTAGAGAAAGGCTTCTATTTCAGAAAAAGAAGCCCTTTCTATTCGTGGGAGATCCACGAAAAAAGGGAAGAAAAATGACAATAAGTCTAACAATAAGGGTAGATCCAAATCATGTGGGAAGTCAAAGACTTCCAATAAGTCCAAGGAAAAATGTTAGAACCGTGATAAGATTGGGCACTTCTGTAAAGACTGTAAAGAGACTAAGAAGAAGAAGAAAGCCTCAAATTCTGGTTCTAAAAAATCTCAAGAAGATGGTGATGCATTCATCGTAGCTTTGGCAGCCCATGCATCTGATGATGTGTGGTTGGTTGACTCGGGTGCATCTTTCACATGACCTCTCATCAAAACTGGTTCTCAAGATATGAAGATTTTGATGGTGAAAAGGTGTACTTGGGTGATGATTCTCACCTAAAGATAGTTGGACACAGAAGGGTCACTATCAAATTTCTTGATGGACGAGTAAAGGGAATCAATTGAGTTATGCACATTCCAGGTTTGGCACGAAACCTATTATCTATAAGTATGCTAAACGATGTAGGCGTGCAAGTTGTTTTTTCTAAAGATGGATGTAATATGATGAGAGGAGCTATGGTGCTTGCTAAGGGTACTAGGAGAGGTACTTTGTTTCAACTTGATGCATACATTTCTCAGTGTAATAGTTCTTCTGTTTCAAAGAAGAGAGAAACTATCACTTCATCCCCACCATCTGAATGAGCAGTAAAGAAGACTGTGGTTAGTGGTTCTGATGGTAGTGCAACAAGTGTACCTAAGGGTGCAAACACTTTGGAAGGAAAGCTTCCTATAGAAAAGACAATTTTGTGGCATATGAGATTTTGCCACATTGGTGAGAAGGGTCTCAAAACCCTGAAAAATAAAAATCTTGTTGAGGGGTTAAATGATTGCAATCTCGAGTTTGACTTCTGTGAACACTATGTATATGGTAAACAAAATCGTGTTTAGTTTTACTCTAGTTCTCATAAATCTTTTGATGTTTTGGATCTTATTCATTCTGATGTATTTGGTCTTGTAAAAGTTCCTTAAATCTCCAAGTCTGTATTTTTTTGTATCTTTCATAGATGATTACAGTAGAAGGACATGGATTTATTTCCTTAAAAGTAAGACATAAGTCTTTAGTCGATTCAAGGAATTTAAAGCCCTTGCAAAGAATCAGACTAGTAAGAAGATTAAGTGTGTGAGAACTGACAATGGTGTTGAGTTTTGCTCAGTAGAGTTTGAATAGTTCTGTAAAGAACAAGGTATCGAGAGGCATAAGACAACTTCATATACCCCACAAAAAAATGGAGTTGTAGAGAGAATGAACATGACACTAATGGAGAAGGCTAGGAGTATGCTTAGTGGAGCTAGTTTAGAACAAAGGTTTTGGGCCGAAGCTATGGCCACTGCTTGCTATCTAGTTAATAGATCTCCTACATTAGTCCTTGTTGGTAAGACACCCATGGAGGTGTGGTCTAGTAAGACACCTTCAATTAGACATATTTGTGTTTTTGGTTGTGAAGCTTATGCACATGTTCCAATGGAGAAAAGATCTAAGCTAGAAACCAAAGCTGTTAAATGTATTTTCATCGCGTATAGTGCTGGTGTGAAAGGATGCAAGCTTTGGGATCCTGTGACTAGTAAGGTGTTGTATAGAAAAAATGTTATTTTTAGAGAGCTAACATCTTCTCCTATTGTGCTACAACCAGATGAAAAAGAAAAGGAAAAAGATGTTGTTCAGTTGCCTCCTACCGCTGAGAAGACTGAACAGAGAGACCATGTTGGATTTAATGATGAGGAGAGCTCTTGCAGCTCTGATAGTTTAGAAGAAGAGGAAGAACAACCTCAACCTCAGCCCTTGAGGAGATCCACAAGAGAAAGAAAGAAACCAGAAAGGTTTGGTTATTCTATGTTAGATTCCAGTTGTGCTTTTTCTTTGATTACTAACACTAATGAGCCTAGATCTGTGAAAGAGGCTTTGGGCATGGAAGATGTAGGTTCCTAGATTGAGGCTATGGATGATGAGATGGCTTCATTAGAGAAACAAAAAACATGGGACCTTATACCTTTTCCTAAAGGGAGAAAATTTGTTGGCTATAAATGGGTGTTCAAGAAGAAATTCTGTGCAGATTGTAGTGTTGAAAGGTACAAAGCTAGATTGGTTGCAAAGGGGTATTCATAGGTAGAGGAAATAGATTATAGTGAAATATTCTCTCTTGTTGCAAAGTTGACATCCATTAAATTTCTATTATCTCTTGCTGCATCATATGATATAGAGATAGAACAGATGGATGTGAAGATAGCTTTCCTTCATGGCAATTTGGAGGAAGAGATTTATATGTCACAACCTGAGCACTACATTGTTAAAGGTAAAGAATCCTTTGTTTTTAGATTAAATAAATCTCTATATGGTTTGAAGCAATCTCCTAGGATGTGGTACCTTAAGTTTGATGCCTTTGTGTTGTCAATTAGATTTGTAAGATCGAAATCAGATCATTGTGTTTATTTCAGAGTTGAAAATGATCACCTTCTTATTGTTGCATTATATGTTGATGATATGTTGCTGTTTGGGAAGGGTAAGGGTATGATTTTTGATTTCAAATATTAGTTGTCAGCATAGTTTGAGATGAAAGATCTTGGGGTAGTTAGGTACATCTTGGGTATGGAAATCAATAGAGATAGGTCTAACAGAAAACTTTGGTTGAGTCAAAGTAAGTATGTGAAGTCTGTGTTGAATAGGTTCAGCATGGTAGATTGTAGACCACTATGTGTTCCTATTCCCGTGGGAACAAAGTTATCTGTAGATGATTGTCCAAAATCTCCTACTGAGGTGGAGGACATGAGTAGAGTACCTTATGCTAGTGCAGTTGGCAGTCTTATGTATGCTATGGTCTGTACTAGACCAAACATTGCCCAAGCAGTGGGAGTCCTGAGTCGATTTATGGCTATTCCTGGATGGGTACATTGGGATGCAGTTAAGTGAGTATTCATATATTTGAGGGGTACATCAGATTACTCCATATTTTATCATGGTAACTCTTCTGGATCTCTACATTCAATTTGTATTCATGGGTTTGTGGATTTAGATTGGGCAGGTGATATTGATCATAGGAGATCCACCAGTGGTTATGTGTTCACTATGATTGGTGGTGTCATCAGTTGGATGAGCAAGCGACAACCTGTGGTTGCTTTGTCCACTATAGAAGTTGAGTACATGGCTGCTACTCATGCTTGTAAGGAAGCCATTTGGCTTAAGAGATTGTGTTCTGATGTTGGTGTTGATGCAGAACAGATTACTATTTGGTGTGACAGTCAAAGTTCTATTTGCCTTGCAAAGAATCCAAATTTCCATGCCAGAACGAAGCACATTGATGTGCAGTATCACTTTGTGAGAGATATGGTGGAAGATGGAAAGGTAAATTTGGAAAAAGTAGATACTGTGAAGAATGTTGTAGATGCATTAATGAGACCAGTGGGCACTGAGAAGTTCAGATGGTGTTCAAAGTCTATGGGCCTTTCAGCCTATAGTGGTTAGTTCTTGTTATGTTCTTGTTGCTCTTACAAGGTGTTTGACAAGTGGGAGAATTTTAGGAATAAGGTGTCTCAACCTTGTATAATTCCTATTCTTATTTTTTTTTTTGTAAAATGTATTTCTTGCAAATAATGTTGATGTGTCGACATTTTGAATTGTGTGTAAGGAGATCATGACTAAAAAGGCTATGACGGATTCCTATGACATGTAAGAGCTATGTTAGGAAGATTTAATGATAGGTGAAGGCATGTGGCAACCAAGATATTTGAGTACTATACACTCTACCCCAATAGTGGGGTTCCTATTTTGTCAGAGAATGGTTAAACCCTAATACAGTTTACCTTTGGGAGTAGCCCTAAAGTGAAGCACATGTTATAAGCATTTTTAGGGTTGTGAAGAGATGCGATGTGAAAAAGGTGTATTGTTGGTACTACGAGTAGCTACTGGAGTCTTCTGTTGTTGATGTTGAACTTGCATTGCAAGTGTATTGTAACCTTGTGTTGAAGATAATACATTGTGTAGGTTCTTAAGGGGTGGGGTTGTTTTACCGAAAAGTTTTTCCCCACCGGCAAATCCTTGTGTTATGTGTTCCTTTCTCTGTCTATTTTCTGTATGCATGGTTGGCTGCAATATTGTTGTTTACATGATATTGAATCTGTAAGCGAAGAATATTTTAATAGGATTTGCATCATACTTTCCTTATGAGATTAGCGTAGGAATTTGTTTCCGCACTTGAGTTTCCTTACAGTTAGCTATCTTCTATGGGTATCAATTTTGATGAAGAAATTAGGGCTCTCATGATTTTGTGTTCTTTGCCTAAAACCTGGAATGGCTTGGTAATGGCTATGAGTAATTTTTTTCCTGGATCTAGTACCCTAAAATATGATGATGTGATCGGTATTATTTTGAGTGAGGAAACTCATAAGAAATCTTTAGGTGGATCTACATTAGGAAGTGGTTTGAATTCACCAAGCCAAGGTAGAATTACTAAGAGAGGAAGTAATTTTGGAAATTGAGTGAAATGAAGAGGAAAGTCAAAGGGGAGGAGGTCTTAATTGAGAGGACCAAATGACTACTAGTACTGTGGAGAACTAGGGCATAAAAGGAAAGACTGTTAGACTCAAAAGAAAAATGAAAGAGATAAACCAGATGGAGACAAGGAGGAAAATGTGGTAAGTAAAAAATCTGAAGAGTATGCTTTGCTCCTATCTTTAGAAAGTCTTGATGATTCATTAGTTTTAGATTTTGGTGCTTCATTTCATGCTACACCTCATGGAGGTTATTTAATTGATTATGTCCAAGGAGATTTTGGACTTGTTTATTTGGGGGATAATGAACTTTGTCAAATTGTTGGAAAGGGAAAAGTTAAGATAAAGTTGTAGAATGAGAATCATTGGCTACTACATGAGGTAATACATGTTCTAAGGCTGAATAGGAATTCAATTTCAGTAGGGCAACTCAATGATGAGGGTTGTGTAGCTACTTTTAATGATAAAAATTGGAAGGTTTCAAGAGGTTCCCATGTAGTAGAAAAGGTGTAAAAGTAGGCACCTTATATCTTTGTATAGGTCATATTGTTCCTTCTACTTTAATTGTTTGAGAGAAAAATGAATGTTTAGGAATAGTTGTTGTAGTTGAGTAGGGAGAACAAATAGATACTATAGATTCTAATACAACATTGTGGTACAATAGACTCAGGCACATGAGTGAGAAAGGTATGAAAGTACTTCATTCAAAGAATATTTTACCAAGTCTAAAATGTGTTAATATGGATTTATGTGAAAGTTGTGTATATGGAAAATAAAAGAGAGTGAGTTTTGTGAAGATTGTGAAGGAAAATAAAAGTGAGAAATTAGAGCTTGTCTATATAGATGTATGGGGATCGGCTCAAGTATCTTCATTTGGTGGCTCTCATTATTATGTTATATTCATTGATGATGCAACTAGAAAAGTATGGGTTTATTTCCTTCGACAAAAAACTAATGTATTTAAAATTTTTAAGAAATGAAAATACTTGGTTGAGAATGAGACTGGTAAGAAATTAAAATATCTATGATTTGATAGTGGTGGTGAGTATTGTAGTCATGAATTTGAAGATTATTTCTCCACTAATGGTATTCATTGATAGAAAACTATTCAAAAGACTCCATAGGAAAATGGAGTGGCTAAACACATGAATAGGACTATAATGGAGCATGCAAGGAGCATGAGGTTGCATGTTGGGTTGCCCTTACACATGTAGGCAGAGGTAATCAATATTGTTGTATGTTTGATTAATAGAAGTCCCTCTACTCCTTTGGGTTGTGGTATTCTAGAGTAATCATGGATTGGTAAGAAGGTGAGTTATTCTTTTCTCAAAACCTTCAGCTACGAAGCATTTGCTCATATAGATTTTGAAAATAGAACCATGCTGGAAGCTATGTCAAAGAAATGTGTATTTTTTGGATATGACATTAATAAATTTGGTTATAGGCTTTGCAATTTTGAAAATTGTAAAATTTTAAGAAGTAGGGATGTCATATTCAATGAGAAAGTGTTTTATAATGATCTGTTGCAACAACATGAGAAGAAAGAAGATGATTATGTAGTGCTAGATGATACTCCAAAATATTATGTTCTAGCCATTCCTCATTATGTGCAACAACTACAACAACAAATACAACACACACAAGTGAATGTTACATGGTCAACAAGGCTAATTAGACCTCCAAAAATATTTTCTCCCTCTTTATATTCTACTCTACTTACTAATGCTGGTGAACCTGAATGTTATGATGAAGTTGTGCAGGTGGATACTAAGATTCAATGGGAGTCTATAGTGAAAGACAAAATAGACCCTTTTCTAAAAAATAAGACATGGGATTTATGTAGGTTGCCTATAGATAAAATGCATTTACATAATAAATCAATTTACATGTTAAAAGAAGAGGATGGAGGTAAGGAAAGATTTAGAGCTAGGTTAGTTGTAAAAGGATTTGCATAGAAAAAGGGCATTGCTTTTGATGAGATATTTACTCCTATTGTTAAAATGACTTCTATCCATACTATTTTAAGTATTGTGGCTATTGATGTTTTTCATTTAGAGTATCTTGATGTTAAAAAAACCATCCTTCATGGTGATTTGGATGAAGAGATATATATGGCTTAGCCATAGGGATTTGTAGTAAAAGGTAAGGAGAACTTAATGTGAAAATTAAAGAAAGTTTATATGGCTTAAAGCTAGCACCTTGGTAATGGCATCCAAAATTTGATAGTTTTCTGCATGAGCATGGATATCATAGGTGTCATTTAGATCATTGTGTTTATTTTAAGAGGTTGGGTTATGAAAACTACATTATTTTATGTTAATATGTTGATGATATGCTTGTAGATGGGTCTAACATGGATCACATTAAAGGGTTGAAATGCTAGTTAGCACATGCATTTTCTATGAAGGATTTGGGGACAGAAAAAAAAAATCCTTGGTATGAAGATTTGCAAAGATAGTAAGAACAAGAAATTGACACTATCTCAGATTGATTATGTTGATAAGGTGTTACAATATTTCTTTTTGGAGAATGCTAAAGCTGTCAACACACCTTTAGCTAGTCATTTGAAGTTAACTAAGGAGATGTGTTCCAAGACACAAGAAGAGGAGAATAAGATGTCAAAGGTGCCTTATGCTTCCACGGTAAAAAGCTTGATACATGCTATGGTATGTACAAGGCGAGATATTGCACATGCAATGGAAGTCATTAGCAGGTATATGATTCATCTAAGAATTGAGCATTGGAATGCAGTTAAATGGATTCTCAGATATCTAAGAGGAAAATCTAGTAAGTGTTTACACTTTGGGGGCTCTACTATTGATTTATAGGGCTATGTTAACTCAAATTTGGTAGGAGATATTTATACCAGGTGAAGTACTATAAGTTATGTCTTTACTATTGGTGGGGCAGCCATGAGCTAGGTTTCTATGTTACAGAAGGTTAATTCTTTATCCACTATAGAGGCAGAGTACGTTGTTACTACCAAAGCAACCAAGTACATGATATGGATTCAATTCTTCTTGGAAGAATTAGGACACCCTCAAAGGGATAATTATTTGTTTATAGAAAGTTATAGTGTTATTCATCTTGCAAAGAATTTAGCTTTGCATTCAAAGACCAAATGCATACAATTGTGGTACCATTTCATTCAATAAATTTTGGATGATGGATAGTTAAAGCTGGACAAGATACATATAGATGACAATCCAATAGATATTTTTACAAAGGTAGTAACAAGTGAGAAGTTGAACTCCTCTTCAGCTTTGGTTGGCCTTCTAGACTAAACATGAATAAAAGAACAATAGAGTCCAGGGTGGTTTGATCTAGTGGGAGCCTCATGGATTATTGATATATAAGGGATTATAGATTGTAATTAGGTTGTAATCACTAGATCGTAATAATATCAAACTTTCTATTTGGTGGACATAGCCCATGGATTGGGTGGACCACATTAAATCTTGGTATCTTGTGTTCTTTTCTGTGTGATCTATTATTTTCTAATATTGTTTATATGTGCATGCAATTTTTATTTTTGTTTGTGGTTTAATCCTAAAAAAAACTTCTACTAAACAATAAAAAACTAGGATCAAGTGCCACAAGAACACATTTGCAAATATCATTGCCAAGTGTCAGCACCCTATAGTCTCAAATTATGGAGAAGAAGATTGAGTCACCAAAGACTCTAGTGAGTTTAGATAAGTCATTACACTACCCAAGTATTACCCTAATAATATGAAACTAGAATAAATGTAGATTCTACAAGTATTGCTGAATCCTAAGACAAAGCAAGAACAACATAGAAGGGAGTTAAAGAAGAAACATGAACTCCATGATATCAAAGAAATTTCATGATGTGAATGAGAAACAATCAATTTTAGAAAAATTAGTTCAAATAATTGAGAAGGTAAATGATGAGTACATAGAGACCAATAAGAACTTGATCAAATGGTCTAAGAAAAACTTTGAGCACAAATTTATGTAGAAAGTCTAAACATAGATTGACATAAAATAGGTTGAGCTTTCAAACCTTGCAAATAGTTTGGAAATATTTTTGCAAATTATTCATTCTTTATATATATAACTTTGTGATGTTGAATTTTTCACTATGAATAACCAACTATAAGACCCCTCCCCTAGTACTGTAATATAAATCTTAACAACACGAATATGACCAAAGCTAGGAAGCATAAGGAGATAAGGTGTCATGATTGGAATTTTCCTTAGCAATACTAAACTTTTGATCTTATTGAGGCTGATATATATTTTAGTTATTGTTGTGCTAAGTATCCTATAAGAATTTCATTAGGTTGATAAGCTAAGAATCTATGGAATAAAGGCTTGAGATGTGAGAACTTAGAAATTATGTCAATGGGTTCATGATATTTTATGATGTATTAGGATAATTAATTTAGGTGGTCATTGTGGAAAGATGAATCAAAATCTACTCTTGTGAGTACTATTAATAATTATAGCCATGAAATTGTTATCAATTTGGATTAGGGCCTACTTGGTAGAGCTTAGTATGATGTAAATATGATAAGATGATTATCGTGCAAGTATTATTAGATGAATATTTTGTGGAGGATGATAATTAAGATGAGGATATTGTTGGAATTAAAAGTAGAAAGAGCAAACTTCTACCAGGGGTGTGAACCAGTAGTTTAAGCTTCGATCCATTAAACTGTAGTTATTAATTGTATCCAATTAAGGTTACAATATTTTGACCATGAATCATGGTCTACCTTGTGAAAGGTCTACCCTATTAAAGGCTTACAAAAATTGTTAAGTGTCACCTTGTTAGAGGATTTCAACACTCTGTTAGAAGTGTACCTTGTTAGAGGACTTCAACTTACAATTAAGAAAGCACCCTGCGAAAGGATTTCATATAGCCTATTAGGACTACTCTGCTTAAAAGATTTGACTAAAATCACCTGTTCAAATGTCTCAACATAGATCCTATAATTGACACTTGCTTGCTTCATGAAAGATCACCTATAAACACTTATCTTTTGATCCTTCTCAATTAGATGTCTCAATTTTGTATCCTTCCCTCTATCCTCTATTCTTCTCTAACTAATTCTGCAATTCACTCTTACTTCTAAGTCACCTTGAATGCTCTGCAAACTATCTTGTTTTCTTCTCCAATTCAATCACTCGCCCATAAAGAGTTTAGGGCTTCTTCCTCCTTAAGAAGACTTAAGTGTCTTAGGGTTAGGTATGAATCTACGGCTAAGATTCATCCATTTTCTACTTTTACCTTGCCATTTTCTGATTGGTTGCATGTAATTGCATATGGAATCCAAATACAGATTCATCCTTATCTCCAAAAGATCATAATATATCCTTATGTTGGCTCAAAAATGGTTCACATAGTTATTTGTTCCATTACAAAAAAAATGTCAAAACTGTGTCACTTAGCATATGAAGTCTCTAATGCTCGACATGCACTATTTTACATATTGTGACTTGGCACCAACATTACTCAGTATCCACTATTTACTTGGCTCTCGAACCACTCAGCATGGTCTATCTGCTTGGCACTTGAGTGTCTCGGCACATGAGTGAATCACCACTCATTGCAACTCAACATGGTCTAATATTTACATGTTGTGCATGACATGTATTACTAGTTTGGCATGAACTGAGTAAATAGTTTAAGTGTGTTGACACTCACTTGTCAAAACCAATTTGAGATCAACAATCTCTCCATTTGACATGAGTATCAAAAACACTTAAATATAGATAATCACCTTCAACCTTCTCTTGCATAACATATTGAGATCAACAATATCTCCATTTGACATGAGTATCAAAAACACTTAAATATACATAATCACCTTCAACCTTTTCTTGCATAACATATCCATGACTCAGCTTATATAAAAATCTTCAAAATTTCAAAATTCTACAATAACCCATATACCTTAAAATTAATAAATCCCCCTAAGTTAATGTGTTTATTTTGTATCCAAACTTTGTTCTCCTCTTTGACTTCAATGCACTATATCTGATACTCTTTCATCTGATATACTCTTTCTTATTTGATATATGTATCTATTTGTTTCTTTCTCTTCCAAAATACGTATCACCTCAATGATATAACTCTACTAGCATACTCCCTCTTTGTTATTTCTCTCCCTTTTATTCATACTCCCCAAATATGTTTATCATATTATATCTCTCCTTTATATTTTCTATCTTCATATTCTCTATCTACTCTTTGTTTGTATTTTCTTTATCTCCCCCTTACTATATCTCCTCCTGTTGCCTTTATTTATCTCCCCCTTTTGACACTTATGTAAAATGGGCTATACACCTATGGTGTGTTTGTCCAAAAAGGATTTGTGGACATCCATTATTATCCTTAGAACTACATCCTAGTTATCACATGAAACATCCAATGACTTGACTTGGATTGCAAGCTTGACAGCAAGGTGCACTAGGCCATCTAATGTAGAGAGACTGGGGTCTTTCTTTAGTAAAACCTTGGCATAGCCTAGCTCCTTATGCAGTATCTCCATATGAGGGGTAAGGGTAGCCTGAATACTTGCTAGTCTAATATTAGCCTCATCTACTGTTAAGACAATTAATTGACTTTGTGTCTGAAGCAATGTTCTGAAATGCTTCTCACTTTGTGTTGGATTTGATGGTAGTCTTGCACCTGATGTAGATTGACTTTTCAGACTCAGAATGTGACTTCTAGTCTCTTAGGTGAAAAGTATAGTATTACATAGTTTTGTGTATAATGAGAATATATTCTTAAGTACCTTCTTCACTTCCTCAACCTTTTTTGCCAATGCAACTTGTTGTAGTGCTATCTCACTAGATATTTTCTCATTTACCTTTCCTTGGAACTTCTTCTTAGACCATTCTAAAAGGTTTTCATTTGTATCAAGGTCTTTATTCGTGACCATTTCCACTATATTAGTCAATTTTTTTGTAAGTGGCTTGGTCTCTTCAGGAGTTGGCAAGCTAAATGCATCTAAAAAGATGTCCTTAATATCTTGGAGTGCTTGCTTCTACCTATGTTCTCTCCAAAACATTTCTTGATGCTTTTTCCTCTCTAAGGCTTGTTGTAAAATACCTATTTGCTCCAATATCATAGTGTCATATTCATATTTTGGAGTCACAATTTTTTCATCAAGGCTTATGTCTCCATAATGAATTTCCTTTTCTACCTTTAATGAGGTAGGAATTGGTATTGAGATTTGTAATGGAATGGCTTCTATGCCCAACTTCTAAAGAGCTTGTGTTGAAGGAGTGCCATAGGCTAGTAGGGATTATGGTGCTTGGATGGCCACTTGTTCCTTCACCATTTTTGTTTTCTCACTTTCTTTAAGCATGCCCTAGTCTATTACTATGACTTGGTTAGCACCTTGTTCCTATGTTGTAGGTACAAATAAATCTATGTGTCTTGTTTCCTACTATTGACCTATAATTGTATCTTTTTCTTCTTCTCGCTTTTCAATTACAACACTTATATCAACCTTAGTAGATGTATCTACTATTATTTGAACTAAAGGTTGTACACTAGTAACTAAAGGTATGATTGAAGGTGGTTCTTGGAGATTCACCTTTTCCCTTGTGACCTTAGTTACTACCTTTTGCAATTATTCTACACTAACCAAAATTGGATTTTCATAGAGTTTAGCTTGGAGTCTAGATTGGTCTAGAATCTTCTTCAAGTCTTCTATAGTAAGTGGATTGATGTTTTGAGCTAAATAATTAGAAAAATCCTTTATACTTATAGTATTAGTTGTTACACTTGTGTCATGATGAGGATTGACACTCGGCACTTGTGTGTCCTACACACTTTTTTAATCTTTTTGCTTCCTAGGTGTTTCCTTGTCATCATTTTGCTCTTTTATCTCTCTCCCAACTATATTATCTTCCTTGTCATCATTTTTATCATCATTTTTACCCTCTGAAGGGTCAGCTTCTCCTTGCTTCACAGTGGTCATCCCATAGATAAGTTTCCATATTTGGGTTGATTTCTTGACCACATCTTCAACGTTATTTTTAAGAATGTTGAAGGCTCTATATTTAGGTGTAAATCTAACTGCATATCTCTTAACATCCTTAGAAATTTGTCCCTTTGAAAACTCTAGCATCACTTGAGCTAATGTTGTTTCCCTAATCCATTTTTAAAAATTTAGACAATAATGTCATTTTTTCTCAACAATATCATATAAACCTTTTGGTATTGAATTGGAAAATTCTAGTGGAGTGTTCTTAAACTTTGACATCATAGCATATAATGCTTCTTCCACTTGGTTTTTCTCTTCTTTTCCCAATTTATCAAAATCAATATGTTTCAAACTAGATAAATTTGCATTGCTTTTGATATCTTCACTTATGTTTTCAATATTAGATAAAGGATTGTGACTTACTATTTTAAATTAGTTATTTTCATCTAATTTTGTCCTTTCTTCTTCAGAATCTGGTTGTGCCACATACTTTCTACTTTTTTTCTTTTTTACTTGGCCTACTTGATCTATTATCTTTGTCTTTTCTTTGGCCTTCTAAGTTGTAGGACATGTGTTGGCTCTAGTGATAGGAGTCATGGGCTTGGCTGGGCTAGGTTTGACAATCTTCTTTGCCCTTGCCACTGGCTTTGCCTTAGCCTTCCTCTTCTTTGGCTTGGTAGTGGTAGGTGCTTCCTTGGCTTCTTCTCCCTTGGCACTTTCAAGTTCCTCCTCAGCCTTGTCTTCTCCCATGCCTTGGGTCAATGCAAGAGGTTCTTGTGCATGTGCTTGTTCTTCCTCTTCATCCTCTTCTTCTTCTTCTTCTTCTTCCTTGACACCTTCTCCAAATTTTTCTTTAAGATTCTTAGCAAGCTTATCTTTCTTCTTAAGTGTGGAATTAGTCTTTAATTCCATGGAAATATTTGACTTTACCATCTCATAGTTTCCAAATATCTTTTCAATTTTATCTATTTCATTTGAAAGTAGGGTTGTTATGGTTGCTAAGGTTTCATCTATATTTACCTCATAACTAGAAGGGTCTTAACCATCTTACCCTTAGTGTGGCAGCTTGCAAAAAAGTGTTATCAGCATCAACAAGAAAGCATATGTCATTATAATGTTGTTCAACCAAAGAAATTGGTATCCTTATTCTTTCCTTCATTGATTTCTTAAAATATTCAAAGTAACTTGTCATCAAGGTTTCAAAGTTTTCTCCCATCTACTCAATGTACTCATTGATCTATACCACAACTTATCTATTTGTTTTCCACCCTACATTACCAAAAGAGGGAAATTTATTTTGTACATAAAAGAATATAAAAATTAGTATTGAATCTACCTTGCATTGTGCACTCTTGGTTTTCCTAATAGCTCCAATATTCTCCATCAGTTTTTGTAATTGTCACTTTGCTAGATCATATGTATGATCTTTCTTTACAATCATGTAGCCAACATCCACAACTATACAAGGTAAACTATTCAATCTACTGGATTGATATATTTTATGTGAGATTACCCTTACAACAAAGTTCAACAATAGATCAGCAATAGTATCTATTGTCATCCCTCTCTTATTTCATTTTTCTCCAATGTTCTTCTCAATTACTTCCTTGGAATCACTTCTGAGAGCCTTTGGCCAATCTAGAGTTGGGTAGCTAGTAACCCTATGAATTATTCTCTTGGTAATCTTGATAGGTCCTCTCTCTATCCTTAAAGAACCATCATGAATTTGGCTTAGCACAATTCGTATCCACTCAGTTTTAAACACATTAGGAAAATCTAAGGCTTGTGTTAAACTCTTTTTCTCAATGATTATGAATTCCACCTTCAAAACACCACTTTCACACAATCTATTATATGCATCTCTAATCTCCATGTCTCCTATACTTCCTATTTTTCAATTGTAGCACTTCCTTAAATCTTGCACCATAATTACGCTTGGTGGGATCATTGACAATGTGCTAGAAGGATCTTGTTTATAGGCAATGTCAAGAATGGCCTTAAATATGGTTTGCTTAAATTCATTACTGAAAAGCTAAACATTTAAAACCTCCTTCCCTTCAACATTTTTTGAACTAGATGTTATTTTCTCAAACTAGGGTTTATGCAAAATTAAACTATGTAGCTCGGCTTGTGATAAATACCTTGTGAAATTTGATAAACTAGTGTGAGATCATTTCTAAAATCTCTACAAATTCTTTGAATAGGTTTTTGAATTTACTTTTTCTCTACTTTCCATTTCTTAAATTTGAAATGATGAATAATGAGAAAATTTGATCATATACCCTTCAAACACCTTGCTTTTAATGTTGAGTGCTTACACAACTATAAGCTTGGCATCAACCAATTTTAGGATCACTTGGCATCCAATTTTATTTTTATCACTTAGTAGCTACTACAAGCTTGAAATCAACTAGATAGTTTGGTAGCTTGGCATCAACATAACATTCTATTTGGCACATAGGACACATTTCATGCTCGGCAACAACATGAAAAACTTAAAGATTTAACTTGAATTTTTAACAACATCTTGCATCTTTATTCATGCTAATGTAGTCTTTTCAGTACTATCTCCTTTGGAATTGATGTATGATATAACACTTGAATATCAATTCTACATACCTCTTGATTGCCTAGTTTGATGAGGTTTGATCACTTGACCCATTGGGTAAAGTGATCCCATCTCCATTTGATGTGTTGCAATCATCTTTCTTTTTCCATGTCTTGTTCATCTCATCTTTGATGTGTTCAACATCTACCTTGCCTTTTGTAATGAACCTTCTTGGGGTCCATTGTTTATTGATGACTTTTCATTATTTGTCTCCCTTTTTATCATGATTCCCAGAACTATCATTGACATTATAAGCTGTCTCATAATCACTGTCATCTGTGACTTATGTGTTGTAACTACTATGACTATCATCACTAACTGTAGGCACACAAATCTCCTTTTGACCAGCTAAAGCTGACTCAGTTGTGGCTAAAGCTTCTGGAGTATGAAGATTAGCAACACCCAGAGCCAAGTCCATCTCAATGTAGTGTTTTCCCCATTCATATATATTCTTATCCTTCTCTAGTATAGTCAGAATATATAGGTTTTGAGGGAAAGGCCACAACCTTTCTTTGGGTCACTTGGTATTGGTTATCATTAATAAATGCTAATATGTTATTCTTTGAAATAATATTTAGTATGTTAATATTTTATTATATAATAGGTCATTAATATTATATTTCAAAATTCTCATTTATCATTTGATATATATTGCATTGTAAATTTTGAACGAAGTTATTATTTTAATATATCAATGGTATTCGATATATGATTATATATTTTATTGACCGTTGATATTATTATGATCATATCTTACTTATTATATATTATTTATTAATTATAGATCTACTAAATTATTATGTACTATTTATAGTGATTATTTTCTTATTACTTATTTTCAATTTAATATGATTTTTTATCTATACTATAATTATACTATATATTTGAAATAGTACTTCTTGTGTTTTCTTCATTTCTTCACCATTCTTTCCATGTAATTGTAATTATATTAATAACGACATTATAATATACCATATATTATATTAATAATAATAATATTAGTAATATCATTTTTCTTAATACTATTACATAGTATATTTCTTTATATATTATTTATAATAATATTTAATTCTTAATTATTATCATTATATAATATGTTATTGAATATTTATATATCTTTTTAATTTGGGGTCATTACTGTATATGAGCAATGTTAGTATGCTAATAGAAACCAAATTTAAATAAAGCTTCTACAAACTAAACAAAATTCATAAACTTCAAGATAGACTAAGATGAGCTCTCAATTGAGAATATGAGCCATTAATGGACTCTCTCAATAAGAAGCTCTCTTGTTGAGTGGCTTTATCTAAATGGATAGGATGTATGCTCAATATGCTTCCAAAGGATTCAATGGATGATTGTGGATTTTTGGTGTGGATAGAAGGCTTTAGTATGGATTTGGCTCTCAAAATAGCATTATAACTTTACTTCATGGATTGTGTTGTTTTGCAAAAGGGAAGGATCCAATTTATAGGCAAGAGGCTTGAGGGATTGAGGGCTAAGATGCAAGGATGGGAAAAAGCTCATGGAGGGCTTAGATTGCATGAGAAGAGAACACATGGATTGTGCTTCCTTATAGCCAATCAACGAGTGACACATGTCACATGGTGAGAGGATGGAGGAAAGGGAAAGGATGAGTCAACAAAGGAGGCTCAAGGGATAAAATCTACATAAAGACCCTCATAATGAATTGTAAGAGCAATAAAAGGGCTTGGAAGAGTCATTTATGACCTAGTGGACTTCATAAAGTTTTATGGTTGAGATATTTTGAGGGTGATGAGAGAAATTTCAACTTGGACTTGATTAGGAAGGTTTTAAGCTTTCTTAGGCTTGTGCAAATGATTAGAGGATGGATTAGGATGGTTTAGGATTAGCTTAGGGATAGGCAAGTGGATGGCATTTAATGAGGGTGGGTGAAGGAGGAGATATTTGTTAACTTTGGCTTGGGTTAGTAATTCTTAACCCATGTTTAGGGAATGTGACAAGGTTAGGAGGGGATTAGGATTAGGTTTAAAGACATCTTCTAGAAGAGTCTAGACTTTGGATGAGGATAAAGACTTTCTAGAATAGTCTAGAATTTCCTAGGATGAGGATGAAGACTTTATAGAAGAGTCTAGAACTTCTTAGGATGAGGATAAATTAGATTTTTAAGAAATAAATAAAGTTTTACTTATTTCAAGGGTTTGGGTTGAGGAGATATTTATTAAAACTTTTTTAATAAACATGAGGATTAATATTTAATCTTAATTAAATATTTTGAGTTGGGATTAGGGGTAGGAAATGATGGGATTAGCCTTTAATTAAAATTAAAGAAGGATTAGAAGATTTTGGAAGAGGTTAGTGGTCTTAAGGAAATTGGCCAAGTTTTGGGAAAAAAATAAATAAATTATTTATTTTGGGTTTTTTGGTCAATTTATTAATTAAATAATTAATAAATAAGGAAATAATGTTTAAATGAGATTTAAACATTTTTGGGAGGGATTTTTTAATTAAATATTTTTAATTAAGATAAAGGGATTTAATGGCATAAAAATTAATTAATTAATTAATTAATTAATTAATTAACTAATTAATTAATAAATGATGATGTCATCAGGACTTTTTCAGAAAATAAAAATACTTTATTTTCTAAAGGTTTTTAGGTGTCTACAATTACAAGTCTGCCCTTCCTCAAATTGCTTGCCCTCAGGCAATTCCTAATTTCCACTCGACCTATAATCTTAAAATTAATTACCTATTCCTTGATAACTTTACTTTAGATTATTAAAATAATGGTTATGCTAACAAAATTATGAAATATAAAATATCTAAATATTAATGCATGAGGACACAAAGTATACACAGTAATGGAAGAAGACACGAAGCAACCACGAAGTAGACACATGAATGCATGAAAAAACAAAGCATACACGATGCAGACACATCATTCATAGCCTTGATTACATCCTAAAATTAACAATGCACAATGACTATACTTCTTCATTAGGCTTATGAACCCTGCAACCACAAAATAAGCATCAGTACATGCATGTAAATATATATAAACTTCAAAAAAAATTGAATGATAATAAGTTAATCCAAACCAGTTCCATACTAAGCCCAAGAGCAGAACTTTGGCCCCCTTGGCCCTAGTGGTAAGTGTTAGGCATCCACGTGGGGTGGTCTACTTAGTGGATTTATTGTTTGATTAGAAAGGTTCTTGTGAAAAGGAGCCATTACTATCTTTCCCTTAACTAGCACTACAATAGGGTGTCGTAACTGCTCTCCCTTGATTGCAGACTCCATAGGAAAGTTGGTAGGGTGCCCTTACTATATTCCCCTTAACTAGTACTACAATAGGGTGTTCTCCCCTAATTGTAGACTCCATAGGAAAGTGGTAGGGTTCCTGTTGTCACTGAAGTCTGCACCCTTTTCCAAAGTTTCTATGTAAGGAAAACCTCGTAAAACATGGAAACAACCTCCAAGCTATGAAACTTGAACTATGAGGTTGAGTCTTTGGAGAAGGTTGGCTTCCTCTTACTATCAGGGTGCACCTAACTATTCTTGGAGAGTAAAAGGGAGAAGGAGAGCATGAAAGAAAATCTACCTTATCTAATTGAAAGAGGTGATGCACCAAAATAGAGTGTTCGGACCAAACTTTGCCCATATATGCACTATTGAACCAGAATGAAGCTAAGGATATACACATTCAGACTTGCTTTAATCTAATAATCACATGCAGATCATAAGACCAAGATGAATGACACAAGGAAAGAGAGATTCACTTATATTATCATTCATAGGCCAAGGAGATATGATCATGCAGATCATAGATCTCTACAAAACACTAGTAAGAGGCAAAGAGTTCTTGCAATTTCATACCAATGGCTAAAAGAGATAAGACAGAAAATCATGTAGTTCAGAGGCACAAGGGAATTTACATTGAGAATCTACAAAGTAGTAATAGAGAAAATAGAGAAAGGTTGACCTTCAAAATTTTTAGAAGTTGCCTTTATAGCTCAGGCATAACTGAGATGTCCTCCAACTGAAGTTACTTCCCAACCACTATATTGAAGTCCTACAGAGAACAATCATGGGGATCTAGAAGAAAACCCGATTTGAATATAGCTTTTTGGTACCACAAAATCTAATTTTTAACTAAAATAGGGCCTTGAAAAGTTAGAAACAACACCATAAATGTGCCCTGACTAGGTAGATAGGTTGGATCGGGGGGTAGAGTGTTCCTTTTTGTTTCGTATTTACTCCAGGGTGGTTGGAATCGATCATAAGATTAGATTTATGCAAAAAACCTTGGTATCTCCTATTCCCAGTTCACAAACTAGCATGGTCAGTAGGTTAGCATAACCCTGGCACTGAAATGAGCCACGTGGACCAATGATCTCTTCTCACTTTTCCACCCCATAAGGTCTTCCCAAGGTTGACCAATCTTTCTTTACTAACTGCACTAGTTCCTCAAACTCCAACGGCAACGGTCACGTAACTGCCAATGCATCTAACCATTACTACCTCCATCGAGCCCACTAGGACACATGTTACCCAGGTGCTATGTTGCTATGTGTATTCTCTGAGAAATTCCCATAGCGAGATAGCACCCACCGTGGATTTTCCTTAGATCTATGGTGATCAATAAAACTGCACGACTGCACACCAAGTTGGCTAAGTGGACCAATGAAACATTGCCACTGTATTATGACCCACTTGACAATTGCCACTAAGGATGAGCCATAATATTATTTTGGAGAAGGCCGAGCCCATGATGTCATTTGTGCCACGCGTTGTCGAGGCGCTGTGTCGCTATCGGTAATATCCATGTAGCTTTCCATAGCGAGATAGCACCCACTGTTGATTTTCTTCATATCTATTGGCAAGAAAGATAGATCTGACCTATCACTATACCAACCAATAAGAAATTGGCCACGTGCCAACCTTTTTGAAAAATCCTCGTTTGCAGCCTGCCAAGTGAACCAGGTTCCACATTCTACACAGTCATACCTTAGCTAATGAGAAAAATTGACCAACAGCCAATGTGTGGAAAATTTCATCACTGATATCCGATGGGGCACACTTGGGACCCACCTTCCTTTTGATGTCACCGCAGTATCATTTTTCATCTAGGCACTATGTTGCTAATGGCAAAGAACACAAATTTTCTTATAGCACCATAGCGCCCTCCAAGGATCTATCAAAATTTGGTGCCAAAAAAACAACAAGGAAAAGGAGGACCCACCGGCCACATGGCCAAAAGGTGCTATGTTGCTATGGAAAAAAAACATGAAACTTCCCATAGTGAGATAGTGTTGACCATGGATGTTTCGAGATCTGATGATGGGTACTTGCGAGCCTGCATAAACATTAAAATGCGTAGGGAAGAAATATCATAAGGTTAGCATAAGGTATTTTGTGCCCTTTTTGAATATTTGGATATTTAAAACTTGTGAACGTTACTATGTTGAATTCAAATGTGGTGATTCTAGCGGGAAGGCAAAAATGACCAACAGTTCCCTTACTATCTTCCCCTTAACTAGTACTGCAATAGGGTATCATAGCAGCTCTTTCCTGATTGTAGACTCCATAGGAAGGATAGATTCCCTTATAGTCTTTCCCTTAACTAGTACTACAATAAGGTGTCTTAACAAACCTCCCTTAATTGCAGACTCCATAGCAAAGTTAAATATGGCCTTTCCCTTAACTAGTACTACAATAGGGTGTCTTAATAGACCTCCCTTAATTGCAAACTTTATAAGAAAGTTAAATATGGCCTTTCCCTTAACTATTACTACAATAAGTTGTCTTAACAGACCTCCTTTAATTGTAGACTCCATAGGAAAGTTAAATATGGCCTTTCCCTTAACTAGTACTACAATAAGTTGTCTTAACAGACCTCTCTTAATTATAGACTTCATAGGAAAGTTATATACGATAGGGTTTCTATATAGTCTTTCCCTTAACTAGTACTACAATAAGGTGTCTTATAGACCTTCCTTGATTGTAGACTCCATAGGAAAGCTACTTGAAATCCCTAAATCATTTCTCAAATAATCAATTTTACACCTTTATGATTACATTAATTAAGAAACTTACAATTTCATATTTTTAACTATGGTCGAACTTCCTCAAAGCTCCATCTATTCTCTTATATTTTATTTATAATAATATTTAATTCTTAATTATTATCATTATATAATATGTTATTGAATATTCATATATCTTTTTAATTTGGGCTCATTACACCTTTTCTTTTATCAAATTCACAACTTGGTGCCTTTGACCTAGTTGGATAGTGCTTACTGATGTGACTAGTCTTCAAACAACTAAAACATGTGGTTTGACTCAACCACCTTTTGACATTACCACTGAAGTGTGTCCTAATACAGTTCTTAGGAACATATCAATATTCTTGACAATAACAAAAGTTATATCTTGTATTATAATCCCAATTATAAAAGTTCCCACTATTTCTTACCTTTCTTGGCTTGTTTGATGACCACATGGATTTGGATCTACATTCAAAAGATCTATGTCCATACTTCTGATAGTTGTAGCAATATCCTTCAAATCTTTGTTTATGCATGGTCCTGGTTTTGCATTCATGTGCTTGCACTTATGACAATGAGTCATGTTCTTAGGTTTGACATTTTGATTTATATTCTTGATCCTACACATATTAGCAATATGCCCTTTCTTACCACAATTATGACAAGTAGGCTTGGAGTTCCTACCTTTGATGTTCTATTCTTTAGAAACTTTAGATGATTCTCCTTCTTTAGTACTTGTGTAACCCAATCCTGATGTATCATTGTTGGATCTAGATGATCTCAATAATTTCTCAAAGTATTTAATGGCTTCATTTGGCTTATTAAATTTTTTAGGAAATTCTTTATCTCTCCTTAGGTCGCTTTGCAATTTTTTATTATGCAACTTTGATTTAGTTATCTCAATGTTGTTGATATTAAGTTCATAGTTGACATTTATCATTTGACTTAGAGTATCCAACTGCATGTTGGAAATCTTGGTTAGTTCTATTGACTTCTCTTCTAGTCTATTAGCCAAAACTCTTGTCTTCTTCAATCATGGTTTTTTCTTCCATGGCTTTCTTCATCTATTCAACCACTTCACATATTAGTATGGCTTGTGAATATTGTTCTAACTTGAGATTTCTAATTTCCTCAGCTTGGATTATGTTCTTTTCCATTAGATCTACAACTGCTACATCAAATTCATTTTACTCTCCATCTACAAATAACTTGATAGTGTCTATCTCTTTGTATTGTGTGTCATTCTTTGCAATAGAAATTTCTTTCCTTCTGTTCAAGGATTTCTTTAGTTCCTCTCTTGTCTCATTTAGTTGATGTAGTATGAGATGTATTTCAATCTCCAAGTTTTCATGTCTTTCCCAACTTGCAGATATCCCTTTCAAGATCTTTTCTCAAACCTGAAAAACTTCTCTTTTAGAGAACAATGCTCTGATACCAATTGTTGGAATTACAAGTAGAAAGAGTAAACTTGGAGGGGGTTGGGGGGCGGGGGGGTGGGGGTGAATCAGTAGTTTAAACTTGCATCGACAAAAATTTCAACATTCATTCATCATATGCATTCAATATGTAAACTGAAATAACATGTAAAGTATATGCACCTAAATCATGTAAACATGTAATAAATCACACACATAACACCAGATATGATTGCCCATAAACCCTCCAAGTGAGAAGGTAAAACTAGGGTGGGGATGACACCCACAAATATTTGCTACAACAGTTGTAAAGTGTATCCAATTAAGGTTACATTTTTTTGACCACGAATCATGGCCTGCCCTATAAAAGATCTGCTCTGTTAAAGACTTACAAAGACTATTAGGTCTCACCTTGTTAGAGGATTTCAACACCCTATTAGAAGTGTGTCTTGTTAGAGGACATCAACTTACAACTAAGTAAGTACCCTACTAAAGGATTTCATATAGTCTATTAGGATTACTCTGCTTAAGAGATTTGACTGAAATCACCTATTAAAATATCTTAGCATAGATCCTACAATTGACACTTGCTTGCCTAGTGATAGATCACATCTAAACACTTATCTTTTGATCTTTCTTGATCATATGTCTCAATGTTGTATCCTTCTCTCTATCCTCTATTATTCTTTAACTGATTCTATGATTCAATCTTACTTCTAAGTCACCTTGAATGCTCTGCAAACTATTTTGTTCACTTCTCCAATTCAATCACTCACCCATAAAGAGTTTAGGGCTTTGTCCTCCTTAAGAAGAATTATGTGGCTTAGGGTTAGGTATGAATCTATGGCTAAGGTTCATCCTTTTTGCTGCTTAAACCTTCCCATTTTCTAATTGGCTACATGTAATTTCATAGGGAATCCAAATATAGATTCATCCTTATCTCCAAAAGATTGCAATCTATCCTTAAGTTGGCTCAAAAATGGTTTACATAGTTGTTTGTGCCATTACAAACAAATATGTCAAAACTGTGTCACTCAACATATGAAGTCTCTAATGCTTGACATGCATTATTCTATATATTGTGACTTAGCACCTATATTACTTGGCATCCACTTTTTAATCGGCTCCAGAATCACTTGACATGGTCTATCTACTTGACACATGATTGACTTGACACTCATTACATTTGGCATGGTCTAATATTTACATGTTGTGCTTGCCATGTATTACTAGTTCAACATAAACTAAGTAAATGGCTTAAGCGTGTTGACACTCACTTGTCAAAACCAATCTAAGATCAATAGATATAATATATATTGGCTAACAAGATGTAATGTATTTATCTAATGACTAATTTTGAACCTATGAAGACATGATTTTATAAGCACCCTCATTACCTAACATAAGTGATTTTAAAGATATATGCGTTATGATGTGTTATCTCATAATGACATTATGATAATCTTAGAAATATCATCATGTTTAATTGAATAAAACATACCACTTGGCATGTTTACATTTGGGTGGATTTTTCTTATGATATGTACTATGACCTAACTCATATGCCTAATGATCTAATCATTATGGATTCAATATTGCATCACCATGGTAGAAAATGTAATATAATGTGATTTAAAATATTAATTTGATCATGTTAGGGAAAGATTAATGTTGATATGCAGATTTTGGTATCTTAATTTTTTTGAATACCTTTTATATGAAAATGATTAGAAAAATCAATTAAGAAATATTAAAATTTTCATGCATCTATATACATGTATTTTTATATGATTTTCATTGGACTACTGATCCTCGAGTTTAGTGTGTAGGAAATTGAACCATGGAAATTAATTAGGGAAACAAGGTCCAAACCTATGTGGATAGAGTATAGCCAAGGAAAATATTTGGAAGGATTCAAAGCTTCATTGTGATGTTTTAATTTCGTAAATGTAAGCTTGCATGTGTGTAATACATATATATTCATGAATGAATTAGGGACATATCATTGTGATATGTAATGTGTTTCAATGTTTCACATTAAAAATTTTCCATGTGTTGATGACATGTCACCTAGGGTTTTGGTCACATGAGGTCACTTAATCTAAGTCTAATTTCCATTGAATTTTTAAGTACACCCACTTGGGAGAGAGTCTTAGGATGGGTCACCATCATATTGAATTTCGAATTCAAACTTGTCAAGGATTTTAGGGGGCCTAAATGTGGTCCTAAAGTGCCATTCTTTTTTAAATTAGCCACCCATATGGTAGTATAACATGTTAGATGTCTAAATTTAACCATTTTAGTGTTTAGCTAGACTAGGGGAACCCTTAACAATTGCATTCTTCTACCAATTCAAAATTTGGGGTTTTCCCATGAGTATACCCTCACACTCTTGTTGAAATCTAATTGAAAAGATCATTGACTAGAAAGATTGTTATGAGGGAGATTGTTATGTGTTTCAATATTTATATTATCACAGATGTCAAACCTTCTATTTGCTGGTAAGATAATTGCTTACATATTCAAGTACTATCACTTAGTTGATTGATGAGGAGGTTTTGATCAATAAGAGGTAACAATAGTACCTAGAGGAAAGGTTGAGTTATGACTATGTAATGAAGTACAAGGATCAATTAAGATAGTGATGACATGATTTATTGATGATCTACTTGAGATTAAAAATGTTGGATACACTAAGAAAGTTTAGAAGAACTAGTTAAACAAAGTTTGTCTACCAAGCGTCACCAAGTGGATAGTAGGTGCTGAGAAAAGTTAGTACAAGCCGAGGCAAAAGTCAGTTGGAGTTGAGTAAAATAAAATTCTAGTGGATTTCCAGTAAGATAGTTGATGCCGAGTAAAGTTTAGTTGATGCTGAGCATCAATAAACTTTAGTTGATGTCAAATTATTTTGTAGAGGATGTTGAGTAACACAATGTATCCCGAGCATTAGAAGAATTATAATGCCAAGCTACTGTATTATTAAAAAGATCAAAGATTTTCCAAATATATGCTGACAAGTCTATTTTCTTGAAACTTGTAAATTAGAAGGAATATAAGGTTAATGAGTTGGTGGAACAGAACTTGATGTAAGCCATTTTTGAGGTGAATTCAAAGTGGATTCTTGAGAAAGTTTCTAGAATAGATATGGAATATGGGGTAGATACATTGTATCCTACCTAACCTATCTAAACCTTGATTTGGATGATGGAGAATGAGTAGAAAAGTATCTTAATTTCCTATATATAGGAATATTTGGTCATGAAGCAAGGTTGTTGTGCAAGAAACCAAGGAGAAGAAGGAGTTAAGGGTTTTGCTCCATCAAGTGATCCAAGAGAAGAGTCTATAATGAGATGTTAAGCAAGAAGGATTAAGGAGATATATGCTTGAAGAATGAATAAGCTATCAGAGCTAAAAATTATGAAGGCCAAGGATAATGGAGGGCTGAATAGAGATTTGTAATCTATAAGAGAAGTTGGTCATCCCTTCACAAGGAATCACTTTGGAAAAGTGAAAAAGGAGTAGCATGTTACTGATGGTTTTTTTTCCAATTTGGGTTTCCACATTAAATTAGTGTGTTAAGTGTGTTGATGAATGTGTTGTGTCTTATGCTTTACATTTCTGCAAGTTGATTAAACAATAACCTACAAGTTTGAGTAAATACACAATGGTTGCATGCATGGGTATGAATATTTTATGGGTTCACTGAATTGTGAAAAGTTTTATTTTTACATCTAGACCTTGGATAAATGATTCACCCCATCTCAATTATTCTAAAGAATTCCAACAATTGGTATCAAAGCCATTTTCTTAAGAGGATTATTTTGAAGGTACTAGAAGCACAAAGATCAAGATGTCAAAAAGAGATGTGTCAAAGCTCAATAGAGATAATTTTCATGCATGGAAAAGTTTGATGAAGCTACACCTTGGAGGACTTTGAGATCATGCACAATCTACCATTACAATAGAACACGTTGATCCAACAAGAACCCTAACTACTGAAGATATGAAGAAAAAGAAAGAACATAATCAGATGATGTTGGAGATTGCCTTTTCCCTAAGCTATGTTGAATTTGATGATATCAAAGGATGTGATACTACAAAGAAAATGTGAGATATCCCACATACCATCTATGGAGGAAACAAAAATGTACAAAAAGCCAAATTTGAGAGTCTTAGAGGTAAGTTTGATGACATGAGAATGGAAGAAGGTGAGAATATTGCTAAACATGTTGCTAGGATAAAAGAAGTTGTTAGTGCAATAAAAGGTGCTACTAGTCATATAGATGATGAAACTGTGTTAAGTAAAGTCTTGAGGACATTACTAACGATTTATGCTATTAGATTTTCTACAATTCAAAAATTGAGATTTATTCCAAGAAATAATCAAACCCTTGAAGGTTTGGTAGGTAGAATCACTACTTTTGAGATATCAAATTTTTACAATTAAAAACTAGAGAGTCTAGAATCTACTTTCAAAGCTAATTTGTTATTAAAAGATTCTGATGAGGTAAAGTAGAAGAAGAAGAAGAAGAAGAAGAGAAAGATAAAGTATGCATGCAGTGATAGTGATAGAGATGAGGAAGGTATTGAACAACTAGAAGAACTACTAGCAAGAAGATTTCACAAAGGTAATGACAAGTTCAAAGGTAAGTTACCCATGATTTGTTTCAATTGTAATGAGGTTGGTCATATTGTTGCAAGATGTACACAGAAGAAGAACTATAGAGAAGGAAATAAGTACAAGAATAGAAGAGAAGATGACATTAGAGATTACAAAGAGAAAGGCAAGAAGTCATGCTACATTGTTGAAGAAGAAGGCAAGGATGATTATGATGAAAATGATGATGAAGTGGTATATGTTGCAATGAAGAACAAATCTAATGAAGATGAGGCAACTGCACTTGTGACTTGTGTGAACAAAAATGATAGATGGATCATTGGCATTGGATTCACATATCACATGACTGGAGACAAAAGTAAGTTCATTACCTTAAACTATTATGAAGGAAATAGTGTAAAGATTTGGTAGTGATGCACCATGTTTGATAAAAGGAAAAAGTTCTATCAAACTCATAGACACAATTTAATTTGACAATGCTTAGTATGTTGAAGGATTAAATTATAACTTGTGGAGTATGTCACAATTGAACAATTTGGGATGTAAGGTTGAATTTGAAAATAAGATTGCTAAGATATATAATACTAATGGAAAGTTGATTGGAAAAGGTGATCAAACTAGAAGTAATCTATTCTATCTAGATATAGAGGATCATACTACTTGTCTTGTTGTAAGATTTGATGATGTATGGGTATGGCACAAGAGGTTATGTTATGTTAATTTTGATAACTTGGTTAGTATCAGTAACATGAGGAAAGTTAGAGGTTTTCCTAAGTTGAAGAAACCTAACAACACAATATACAAGCAATGTCAGCTAGGCAAAATGACAAAGTCAAGCTTTAAGAGTAAAGCTTATACCTCTAAAGAAATTCTAGAGATTATTCATATTGACCTGTGTGGACCAATTGAAGTGCAAAGTTACAAAGGAGATAAGTAAATTATGCTATTTGTCGATGATTACTCTAGAATGATGACTGTCATGTTTCTAAAATAGAAATCTGATGCTTTTGAAATGTTTAAGTGGTAATTAGAAAGAGTTGAGAAAGAGCTAGGTAAAACTCTAAAATGTTTAAGATTAGATAGAGGAGGAGAATTCACATCAAATGAGTTTGAGATGTTCTATAATGACAAAGGAATTAAAAGATAGACATCTACACTAAGAACCCCTCCACAAAATGTAATAGCTGAAAGAAGAAATAGGTCTATAATGGACTATGTTAGAACACTCATGATGGAGAAGAATGTTGCTCTGAAATACTGGAGAGAAGATATAAGTACATCTATTTATACTTTGAATCATTTGCAAGTGAAGAAAGGTACTCATTCTACACCTTTTGAACTATGGTATGGATATCCACCCAAAGTGAAATATTCTGAGATATTTGGAAGTAAATGCTACATTCTTAAAGATGTTAGGAATGAAAATCTTGATGCAAAAAGTGAAGAAGGTATATTCTTTGGTTATTCCACAAGAAGTAAAGCTTATAAGTGTTTGAATACTAACACTAACAAAGTTGTGAAAAGTGCAAATGTGAACTTTGATGAATATACAAAAGTACATGAGGCTAAACCAATGAAAGAACTAGAAGGATACAAATCATTTGTATACTTTTATGAAGGCATGCCTACTAAATAAGATGTTGCAAATCAAGTTGGAAACCAATAGCAAGTTTTAGTGACTATCGAGTCACACCCTATGAATGCTAAGTTGCATTCAGGAACTGAGGTAGATTTAGATGCTGAGTTATAGAATGAAGAAAATGTACTTTCTAATTCTGAGATAAACACACATGAAAGAGATGCTAAGATACCTAATAGAAATGTACATAGTGATTCTAAAACTAAAGGATAACATGAAGAAACAAGGACTAGGCCAAGATTGTCTAAATATGTCAAAAAACATCATCCTATTGATCTGATCTTCGAAAAAAAAGATATTAGGCCAATGAAAAGAAATAGATTGAGAAGTGAATCATGTTTTCTAAGCATGAAGGAACCTAAAATAGTAAAAGATGCATTAGAAGATGATGACTATTACAAGGCCATGGAAGAAGAGATTGAATAGATAGAGAAGAACAAAACTTGGAGTCTAGTTCCTAGGCCAAAAGACAAAAATTTGATTGGTACCAAGTGGGTATTTAAAACCAAGCTAGATGAGAATGGTGAAGTCACAAGGAACAAAGAAAGATTAGTTTGCAAGGGATATGAACAAGAAGAAGGAATTGAATATGGGGAAACAATCACCCTTGTTGCAAGAATGGAAGAGTAAGAAATCTGCTTGCTTACTCTATATACAAAGGTTTCAAAGTTTATTAGATGGATGTTAAATTTGGATTTCTAAATGGCATATTAGAAGAAGAAGTTTACATAGAACAACCTAAAGGATTTGTTGATGCTAACAATAAGAACACGGTATGCAGAATGCACAAAGCTCTATATGGTTTGAAACAAGCACCAAGAGCATGGTATGAGAGACTTCATACTTATCTTGTGAAGATTGGATTTGAAAGGACTGATGATCTAACAACAATCTATACATGAAGATAGAGAAAGACAAAGGTATTTTTTTATTTAAAATATTTGTCAATGATATGATATTTGGAGGATAAGATGATTTATGTAAAGACTTTGCAAATCAGATGAAGCAAGAATTTGAAATGTCTATGTTTGGAGAGATCAAATTCTTTGTGGGATTACAAGTATACAAGATGAAGTATTGTATATACATCACTCAATCAAAGTATGTCAAAGAGATATGGAAGACATTTGGACTAGAGGATTCCAACCCACTAAGTACACCTATGGTGACAAGACTCAAGTTGTCAAAGAATGACGATTTAACTGAGGTGAATCAAACATTATATAACTATGATTGGAAAATTGCAATATGTAATACATAGTAGACCTAATATTGCATTAGCTATAAGGATAGTTGCAGAATGAAAAGTTTGGAATGAGAGCCTACACTGATGCTAACTAGGTTGGAAATATTGATGATAGAAAGAGCACTAGTGGAGGAGCATTTTTCTTAGGCAAAAGACTAGTTACATGGACTAGAAAGAAATAGAGTTGTACTTCCTGATCTAGTATTGAAGCTAAACATATTGTTGGTGCTATCAATTGCATAGATATTGTATGGATCAAATAGTTACATAAGGGAATGAAGGAAGAGATCAAGGAACCAATGATACTTTATTGTGATAATATAAGTGCTATTAATATATGACAGAACCTAGTAATGCACTCAAAGACAAAGCACATTGCAATCAAGTATCATTATGTAAGAGAGTTAGTTCAAGACAAAGAGGTGAAAATGGAATATGTTAACACAAAGGAGAAAATTGTTGTTATCTTCACAAAAGCATTACCTAAGGATGCTTATGAGTATCTAAGAGGTAAACTAGGGATAATATCCCTATCAAAGGCTATCTAAGAAATCAAAGAACTACCCTAAATCAACCAAGCTGATTGTCAAATATTACAAGTTGATGTAGAAGGTCTTACTTTAGGAAATGTCTAAAGTAATCATAGAGCTAAAACTTTGAATTAGTCACAAGCAAGGTGACAGAGGAAGAGAATGAGGAATCTAAAAAAGCTTATATCTACATGTATTAAAAGATGCCAAGTGTTTGGTGTATGTCTTTGGCACTGTTGTTAAAGAGGGATAAATAGCAAAAATTGATGAAAAGCTAAGAGGGGGGAAATTGAGCATGAGGGAGAAAGAAGAGTTTTACTAATCAAGCTAGAAAGAAAGAAGGAGAAATTCTAATCTACCTAGTAAGAGGGAGATACAAGAAGGAACTTAGGGGGAGTTTTAAGGAACAATTTTTGTAACCTAATTAGAAGATTGAAGTTGTTGATAGAGGGAGGAATACAAGTTATTTCTTTGGTATTGCCTTACTATCTTAACCTAGTCAAATTGGTTGAACAAGATGTTCACGAATTGATTGACTTGGTTGATAAGTTTGGTTTGCCATCAATGGCAAAGAGGGAGATTGTTAAAATCTTATTGAAAATATCATTGACTAGAAAGATTGTTATGAGGGAGATTTTTATGTGTTTCAATCATTGTTTTGTCATTGATGTCAAACCTACTATTTGCTGGTATGATAATTTCTTACAAATTCAAGTACTATCACTTATTTGATTGATGACAAGGTTTTAATCAATAAGAGGTAACAATAGTACCTAGAGGAAAGGTTGAGTTATGACTATATAATAAAGTACAAGGATTAGTTAATATAGTGATGACATGATGTATTGATGATCTACTTAAGGTTACAAATGTTGGCTACACTAAGAAAGTTTAGAAGAACAAGTTAAACAAAGTTCATCCACCAAGCTTGATCGAGTGGATAGTAGGTGTCGAGCAAAATTAATACAACCCAAGCAAAAAGCTAGTTGGAGCCAAGTAAAAGAAAATTCTAGTGGATGGTGAGAAAAAAATTGATGTTGAGTAAATTTTAGTGGATGCTAAGCATTAGTAAACTTTAGTTGATGTCGAGTGATTTTGTAGAGGATGTCAACTAACATAGTGTGTGCTGAGCATCAGAAGATTGATAATGTCAAGTTACTACATTAGGATAAAGATCAAAGATTTGCCAAATATAACTTGACAAGTTTGTTTTCTTGAAACTTGTGAACTAGGAGGAAGATAAGGTTGATGAGTTGGTGACATAGAATTTGATGTAAGCTATTTTTTAGGCAAATTCAAAGTGGATTCTAGAGGAAGTTTCTAGAATAGATATGGAATATGGGGTAGATACATTATAACCTACCTAACCCATCTAAACCCTAATTTGGATGATGGAGAATGAGTGGCAAAGTATCATAATTTCCTATATATAGGAATGTCTGATCATGAAGCAAGGTTGTCATGTGCGAGAGCCCAAGGAGAAGGAGTTAAGGGTTTTGCTTCGTGAAGTGACCAGAGAGAAGAGTCTGCAATGACATGTTAAGCCAAAAGGCTTAAGGAGATATATGCTTGAAGGTTGAACAAGCTATCAGAGCTGCAAAGTATGAAGGCCAAGTAGGATGGAGGACTAAACAAAGATCTATAATTTGCAAGAGAATTTGGTTGGCCTTTCATAGGGCATCACTTAAGAAGAGTGAAAAAGGAGTAGCATGTTATTCGTGGTTTTTCTCAAATTGGGTTTCCGCATTAAATAATTATGTCAAGTGTGCTAATGAATGTGTTGTTCCTAATGCTTTACATTTCAACAAGTTGATTTGAAAGTAACCTAAAAGTTTGAGTAAATACACAATGGTTGCATGCATGGGTATGAATATTTTATGGGTTCACTGAATTATGGAATTTTTTATTTATATATCTAGACCTTGGATAACTGATTCACCAACCCCTCGCCCCTCTCAGTTATTCTAAAGAATTCCAAGTTTCTTTTCTTGAAGGGACAACAATGTAAGTAATAGTGGTCTTGATGTTTCTACCAAAAAGGGGGTAGTGGAGAATTTTTTAGATGAGTGGTGACAAACTAGTGGGGTGTTCATGCACTCTCTAAGTTTAGAGAGAATTAGGATTGGAAGGAGGAAGGACTAAGGAGAAGGGAGCTTTGCAACAACTTTCATTTTTGCCTTTATCTTGGACCAACTCTCATTGTATTTTCTCAATGATGTTGTTCTTGTTCATACTGTGTTAGAATTCATGTCATGTGTTTGTGTTGAAATTTTTGGTATGTGCCATTGTTGTCATGGATTTCTCTTGCAAATTTTTCGTTGTTGTTTTTGTGTCTATGAATGTTGATGGTGTGAAAGCTTCACTCACCCTTGGGAGGGAAGAGATTCCTTGGGTGAAGCAGTTAGTTGGGCTCAACATTGAAGTTAAGAGATTTTCCTCTTGGAGAGGGTTTTTTTTGTTCGTGGAGTATGGGCTCCATTGAAGCCATATGCCTTGTTTGTTATTATGGGAGGTATAAGGGTATTGATGTGATAAGAAGGATGTATTTTGATAGTGATGCATGATGCTCTGATGTAGGCGCATCTTGCATGGGAAAATTATTTATTTAAAAAAAAAGAAAAAGAAGAAAAAAAAACTTGTGGAGGAGAGAGAAAGTGACAAAAATAGGAAGAAAAAATAAATTAAAAATAGAAAATAGGAAAAAAATAAGAAAAAGAGAAATTCCTATTTTCAATGTGCATAGGTGGCATGAATAAAAAGAAAAAAAAAAGAAAAAAAGTTGTCATTCCATTAATCAAGGTGTGTAGGTGGAATTCTAGAAGGTTGTGGATAAAAATGTATTTAATATTTGAAGGTGTATTTAATATTTGTTGGGTGCTTAGTTGTATTTGGGTGGGAATTTAATATTTATTTAAAGGTAGTTGTATTTACCTTTTATCCCACATTGGTTGTGTTTGTAATATCTTGGGTTAGAAGTGCCTATTTAAGCAAGGTTTATTATCATTTGTAATCAAGTTCGGGAAATAGAAGCTCTTCAAATGTAATCTCTTGTAAGGAAGCTCTCAAGGTGTAGCAAAAAAGCTCTTTTTTTGTAAGCTCTTCTAGTTGGAAGCCCTTAGTGAGGAAGTTCTCTTATATTATAAGAGTTTGGAGTTTTTTCCATTTGGAGAATATTGTAATGAATTTCAAGTATTAATGAATGTTTTGAAGCATTTTTGCCATCTCTTTGTCTCCATCTTGTTGCATTTTTGTTTGTGAGTTGGTATGGATGGTTTGCCCCCATCATCAGATAGCCTTGAAGAGGCATAATACATTTGCAACTTGATATATGCTATATGGATATGGAATTCTCCTCTTTAGAGAGCCCACCTTCACCCACTATTTTTGTGATTCCAATGGTGAATCATTGTGCAAGCCTTGGGAGGGATTGTAATGTGTTGTGTTTTCATGTTGCATGCATTAGATGTGGCTTGAGTGTAACCCGTTTGAGTCTTGTTTCCCCAGCTCAATAGGTGGCTTATTAGAAGCCTAGAATGAGAGGTGAGCCTCCATGGTTCTTGGTTTTATGTTTTTTTTGTAGGTTTGTGAGAATGGGATCTATGAAGAAGTTAGGCTTTTTCCCTTGGCATTGTTGAAGAATCAAGTGTTGTGAAGAAATAAATCCTTTCCATGTCATTTTGTAATGTGTTGTGATAGAAAAATCTCCATTATTTTTCTCTATAATGTGAGAGAGATTTACCCCCTATTGTACACTATTGTGAATGTGTCAAGTGAGATTTGATGCTATGCATATAGTTGGGATTGTAAGAGAAAGATTGTAACATTTTCATTTTTGTATAGGAAAAAAAGAAATAGTTCCATGTAAAGGAAGTTTCTGCTTAGAAGCACATTAGTAGATGAAACATCAGCAGCACTACTATTATTAGGGAAGCAACAGCCCTACTATTCTAAAGGGAAACAATATTATTGGTAGACGTTGCTGATCAGCAGCAGCCCTACTATTCTAAAGGGAAGCACCCCTATAGAATTGTAGGCAGCAAAGGCAGCAACCCTACTATTCTAAAGGGGACCCCTACTATTCTAAAGGGTGGGGGGTAGGGTCGATGGGTCAAAAAAGTTACCTATTGTGGAGTCCATGTTGAAGTTATGTGATTAAGTTACATGTCCTTATGAAGATTTGTGTATTAAATCAATAGTTAAACCTTATGGTATTTTCATGTGAGAGAATAATTGTAACAATTATTCAATGTAGACTTAAGTGTTTTCATTGTAAGGTTCCATGTTATGTATTTTGATGCAATGGAAATAAAAAGTTCTTGTACTGCAATAGTTTGAATATGTATGTATGGAAAAGGATTCAATATGCTTCAATAATAAGCAATGTCATATAGAGTTTTATCATCATTTGGAAACATACAATCTTGTGAAAACTACATCTTGTGTACTAAACTTTTGTTTTTTGCAAATCTTAATGATAATATAGATTAGGTGTGTGCAATAGAGGAACATCAAATATACCATTTAAAAGGAATAAGGAAGTCAAATCAGACATCATCAAACCCACAATCATGAATCTCCTAAAATAAGAAGAAAGAAAGAAAGCATAAAACTCATAGAGAAACATGCCTGTACATGCTCATTTACTCTCTGGATTCTATATGAGAGCCAATTAAATCCCCTCTGTGCAATTATAGATCAATATTTTACTCCTAAGGATATTCCTTGGAATCTTCCCTATATAATGCTTATAATATAAACCTCTAAAAACTAAGCCAAATCAATAAAACAAGGACATAATAATCATATTGATAAGTAATGGTGGAGACCCTAATATCATGTGACACTCCCTTACTTGTTTTAGAATTAATTATTCCTAATATCTAGTAAAATTTCTTAGGAAGTGCAGACCTATGTGAAAAAGGGAAATAAAATAATATGAATAATAATAATAATAACACCTGTTATAGGTGCTAGTCTGCAGAACACAAGATCAGGGATTTCCCTTTGGCTACGCCTAGGGTCAAACCCAAGCCTAAAGTGGCGCCTTTCAAATAGGTCAAAGGAAAAAAAGAAGAATGGATTACTGTTGGGTGCAAGGGCAAGCCGGCCTTGAATCCCTTGGACCCTAAGCCATCCTATGCGGTGGTTACCATGATTCCTCCTACTTCCATAGAAGTATCAATGCCTCCTAGCGTGGAGCCACCAGCAGCTTCCATTGCACTTGTTCCGGGGGTTTCACAAGTTTCAAACCCTACTAGTTCGCAGGGGATCAAGGCGGCTGCTAGGGCCTTGCCCTTGGCTAGGGATCGTACTCCTCTTGCAGTTTCTTCCATAGTACCACCAGCAACAAGGAATTTTCACAGTCCTCTCGGAGGTGCGAAGATATCAGGGGTAAAACGATAGGCTATAAGTCTAGAGGATTTTCTGTCTGACTTCCACCCGGTTTCTACCTTTTTGTAGAATAGCTACAACTCTCTGGAGGATGAGGATGATATGGAAGAATTCTCATGAACTTCCTCTCATGGACTATTTGAGGTCTTACAGACCTCCCCAGAAAGTTCTATGTCCGGGATACCCATCATAGACTTGGGAATTTAGATTTTCTTTGCCTGCAAGAAGTTAAGATTTCTAGTTTCATGCTTTCTGTTGCATGCCGCATCATTTGGCAGGATAACATTATGTTTTCTTCTCAGCATGAAGTTGGCTGATGTGGTGTAGTTACTCTCCTGTCACCATGCCTTCATTCTGCTATTATGTCGCACGGTTTTGACCCCACACACTGTATTATTTGGCTTTTTCTCTCCATTAACAATCATTCTTTTGGAGTCATTAATGTTTATACCTCCAATTATGTTGTGGAAAGGGCACAAATGTGAGTTTGGCTTGCTGACAACTTGCTGCTAGGTACTTGGGTCCTGTGTGGGGACTTCAATATGGTTGAAGTGGCCTTTGACAAAGATGGCATTCTGCCTTTCTATTGGACAGCTAGGGAAAGAGAAGCCTAGTTTTACATGTGACATAAATTGGGCCTTTTTGATCCCAGTACAAACTGCCGCCATGGTAGTGGGGCCTGGCACACTTGGTCCAATTTTTGAGCTGGCCTTGACTGCATTTTGAAACGTCTTGATCGTGCTATGATCTCGGTGCAATCTTTTTTCTCCTTTTTTGAAGATCGTGATTTTCTTGTCATTCCCCTGACAGATGTGACGCTGTCAGACCACTATCCCATTTATTTTGGCATTTCTTTGTAAAAAGCTATCCCCAAGGTGGCCAAGTCTTAATTCTTCCTCAACATGTCTGTGTTGTTGCATGCTTCCACCATCTCCCACATCCAATGTGTCTAGAATTTGGAGCCACGTTTGCATTCCCATCGAGGTTGGATTCAATGGTGGAATGATGCCATTACCAGAACTGCTCAATTTTTGTGCATCTACAGGTGTCAGCTGGCAATCTTCAAAAAATGGTCTTATGAATCCAACACCCTTGCCCTCAAAAAAGCCTTTGAAGCTCTCACCTTCAACCCCTTTGATGTGGAGTTACAAATTCAGCTTGCCAAGCTTTTCCATGATAAGAAAATTGCTGATAACTATGCTGCTCGAGGAGCCCAAATCAAAGCTCGTCTCCACTGGTTGGAGGTTGGCGACAAAGCCTCGAAGGAGTTCTTCTAGGCTCTCCCAGACCATCATACCAATGTTGGGATTAAAATGATAAAATAGGGAACTGATGTTCTTTCCAATCTATCCGACATCCTGCAAGCATTTTTTCTTCACTATGAGAACGTCTTTGCTTCATAGGGCAATTCTGTTGCTTAGGAGGAGGCTCTCAGAAAGTGTATTGCTGTTACTCCAAACTGCCTCACGGTTGAGTAATGCAATTTTTGTGAGCATCTTCTTTCCCTCCGAGACCTTAAAGATGCAGTTTACTCCATGGTAGATGACAAATCCCATGGGTGTGGTGGATTTCCCTGTGAATTTTACAAACATCTTTGGGAGCAAATTGGTCCTGATCTGCACAAAGTCTATCTTGAAGCATATCATTCTAAAAGCCTAGGAGCGATCATAAATAAAGGAAATATTAAATTCATACCTAAAGCTAGTGATCTTGAGGATATATGCAACTGGAGGCCCATCACCCTCCTGAATGTGTCTTATAAGATCATTGCCAAGGCGCTCTCTCTCAAAATCTGCCATATGCTACCTTTAATTGTGCGGCCTAAACAAACTGGCTTCATCAAATCCAGATATATTATTGACAACATCATTGCTATCTGGGAAGGTATGGAATGGGCCCGTAAGTCCAAGTAGCAGGCTATCTTTTTAAAGATAGATTTTTCTAAAGCCTATGATCGCATTGAATGGCCTTTCATTTTGGCTATGCTTCAGGATCTGGGTTTTGGTCCCAATTTCCTTTTGGTCCCAATTTCCTTCAGTTTGTGGAGACGCTCTTTGGTGACGCTAATGCTTGCATCACCATCAATAATTTGCAATCTAAAGCTTTTGGGATTTTTCGCTCCATCAGGAAAGGTTATCCACTAGCTCCAGTGCTTGAAGTCCTTGCTGCTGAAGTTTTTGGTTATTTACTTGCTCACTTTATGTCTTTAGGATTGGTCCATGGCATTTCCTTGCCTGATTCTTCCTCCCAATTAGTCAATGGTCATTTTCCTGATGATTCTTTTCTTACTCTTCTTGAAGATGAAGAAAACATTAAAAATGCTTTAAATTGTCTGGAAACTTTTTGTCAAGCCTTTGGCTCTGCCATTCAATGGCATAAAATGCTCTGTTACCGCCAGTCTTTCTTGCTAGCTCCACCTTGGCTCAGCCAATTTCAATGGAAATGGGTTACTCATGGAGAAATCTTTCACTTTCTTGGCATTACCTTTTCTTTTCAGGCTTCCCCTGTGGAACTTTGGAATGTTGTGCTTGCAAAGATTAACAAAAAGCTTGATTATTGGATCACTAAGCCGCTTTATCTTGCTAGTAAATTCTAGATTTGTTCTAAGATTTTGGCTGCCACCCATGTGTACTATTCTTCCTATTGGGCTCCCTCCAAAGCTTCTGATCTCAAGCTAGAACGTTTTCTCAGAGATTTTCTTTGGGCCTCTGGTTCCGACCATCATGGTTTTCACAGAGTTGCTTGGGATTTTTGTTGTCTCCCAAGGGAATCTGGGGGTCTCGGTTTGCTTTCCACTCGGAAGCAGGGCCTTGCCCTCTGTGCTAAATGGATTATCAGAGTTATTTCTGGAGATGAAACTTGGAAGATACTAGTAAGGCATTGCATTTGTTTCGGCTTCCCTATTAATAGATTGGCATGGAAAGGGATTGGTTTTCAGACCCTTCGCACTATCCGTGAACCGGTGGTCTTATAGGGCTCTTTTGTTAGAAAGAGCATCTGGAAAGCTTGGGAAGTTGTTAAACCTTGGCTTCGTTGGGTTGGTGATGAGTTTCACAATGGGCCATCCTTAAATCAATAGAACATTTGGTGGTCTCCCCTGTTTGCCATCCAGGGCACTCCTCTTGCCAAGACTCAAGGTGCCAGTGCTCTGCGTTTCTTTAAACGTGGCATTCGCACTACCAAGGATATTTTTTCAAGATTCACCATGAATTTTAGGTCATGGGAGGATATGCAAGTTCAATACCACCTTGTTAGTTTCGATCATCAGACTTTTGACATTTTGTTGTCTTCCATCCCTGTGCACTTAGTTCATAAAGTGGGGATTTAGTCTTTTCGTCCTTGGTGACATGATTGGAAGTGGTATCCTTCCACTCCATTTAGCAATTATAAGCCCAACATGAGGTACATATGGCTTTGCCCCACCTTCTAATGGTGGACACAATTAATCAATGGTGGCATTTGCAATCTTCGCTTTCTCAATGGAGAAAACGTTTCGACACCATTTGGAGTGCCATTACTGAACCTAAGATTGCCCACTTTGCTTGGTGCCTTGCCTTCCAAGGTCTTCCCCTGGGGCCTTGGCTCAAGCACATTGGGGTTCCTGATCCCAGATGCCCCTTCTATGGTCAACTTGAGTCCTTTTTGTATATTTTTTAGTTTTGCAAGCGTGCTCAAAATTATTGGCACTGGATTCATGATTTTTTCAAGCCTTTCAGTCCCGAACTTTTTTCATGGCACATGATCCTGCTGGGTGATTCCCCTAGAATTCCTCAGAAGTTCTCCCAAATTTGGCATACCTTCAGGATGGAAATTTTGTTTTCTCTATGGAAAGATAGGAATGCAGTTTTATTCACTCACATTTTTTTGGATGCTAACATTGCAATGTACACTAAGGCATGCATTTGTAACAATGTCATTATGCAGATACAGGTGCAAGCTAATAAAGTTTCCCTGGAAGTTGTGCACTTACAAGAATTGTTAAATCATTGGGGCAATGCTCCATGCACCATTGCCAGAGTGCCTCTGGATGCCTCGGTTGATGCCTCTTCGTCCTGTGATTTTCATTCCCGATGCCAGTCCTCTGGCCGCCATTCACACACACTGCGCCCCTCGGGTCCTCGCCACCGCTCTCCTAGTGGTGGACATGGCGGTTGGAGGCACTGCTCCACTTCCCCACCACGTGGTGGTTTTGGCTGGTCCCCGGCTCCTCCCCTTGGGTGGGCTTCTGGCCGGTCCTCGGCTCCTCCCCCTAGACGGGCGCACTTTGGCAAGTTTCCTTGGCTAGCCTTGGCAATTTCTCCTTCGCGGCCAGACAAGAAGGATGCAGAGACTACGACTACCCCAGATCTTGTTGATGCTGTTGACGGCTAGACTGTTCCCAATCCACTCCACAATCCCACTAATGCATGGGGATTTCATGATAAAGATGATCCTCCCTTTGTTGGTACTACCTTGGCAGCTTAAAAGTTTTTTTTTTATGAATAGTTAATAGTTTCTGACTGAGGCCATGTTTTTTTTTTTGGCTTCAGCCGTCTAAACTCATTCGTGGGGTGATCTTGTATCCCCGGCCCCTTTTTTGTGAATTGTAATCTTAGTAAATTTTATTAATTGAAAAGGACTATTCATCAAATAATAATAATAATGAGGATCTTATATTCTAAATCCATGCTATTGTACACCATAACAAAAGCAAAGGAGGCCTTAAAAGAAATTAAGGTGGCAAATTGGGCCTCCCTAGGAAGGAGGCACCTTTTCACCTTTTAAAATGATTAGAGGGTGGAAGGGGGGACGTGGCCCCTACCATTCCCATCCCCCTCCACATCATACAACACCTTGCTTAAACAAGTGCTGCACACTTTGATTTTGATTAGAGTACCCCGACGACAACTATCCAACCCCATCACTTGATGGCATTCAATACGGCTAGATGTATGCCATCACATGGATTCTGCAAACAATGATAGTGCATTTGCATGGATTTATTATTTCCATAAAAAGATTAAAAAACATTTTAATATAAAATCTAGCAAAGGTGAAAAAAAGCCAAGTGTCCTATTTGAGTTATTTGTTTAAAAGTTGTGTTGAAAATTTAATTAATAGAATGACTGTAAACTATTATACTTTGTATTATATATTGATTTTTAAATGTTTTCATTTGTTAAATTATAATGATAAAAAATTATTAAATAAAATATATTTAATATTTATTTATAGTAATTTTTTTTTTTCAAAATTTAAATTCTATTTCAAAAATCTTAAAGAATCTTTTCAATTAAGCAATACCTATGCACTCAACAATGAATGATAAATGAGTATTTTTTCATTATGATTCGCTCTATAATTTGGTCTTTATAAAAACCCTTAAAAATGACTTTAAGATTAGTTAAAAAAATAGTTAAAATTTAACAACTTTAAATGTATTTGTATACATAAACTTAATTTATTGTTGATTCTAATATAATTTAACTCATTTTTTAACTTGGTTAAAAAATTACATTGCAATTAAATTATTTTTATATGATAGCTTATAGTTTCTTTTCTATAAACTTTTAATGAAAGTAAAGTGCATCTTACATACATTAATTTGATTTTGAAATATGTCTTTATTTAACAATCAAATATTTTTTCTGAGTGAATATATTACATATAATAATAACAAATTTATAATACATTTATTTCTAAATCTTTGATTGCTATATGTATTAATTATTATAATAATATTCAATAACTATTAATAATAATAAATAGATAGAAAAATAAAAATAAAGAAATTAAAAGAAAAAATATATTTATTAAAAAATCTTCATGTTGGATGACACGAGTTGATCAGCCACAACACTCAGTTTTTTAATTTTTACAGCACAGGGATGCAATATTATGGAAATAATAAATCCAGTCAATGTACTTCAATACAATCCATGATATGGCATACATCCAACCATATTGAACGAGGCACTGGCTAAGTAGTCAAATATATGCACCGGCTCTTAACTAGCGCCTTACTCCGTCAATGTTATTCTGTTAGTTTTATTTCATCGGTTATGTATTTAGAGATGTATTTCGTACATTTGAGAGTCCCCTCCCCATCCTATTTTAAGATATCTTTTAGTTTTACGAGTTATTTTTAAGGTTCAGTGCATTTATTTAATAAAATTTAACAGAAGTATATTAAAAGTAAGATTATAAAAGTCAAATTAATTATAAATATTTTTGAAAAATAATTACATATAATAAATAATAAGATTTTTTATTCAATTATTTCTATTGTATTAACATTTTAACTTAATAATTGAAATGTAAAATAATATCAAGTTTTTAAAATAATGAATTTACATAGTGTGTCAATTGAATTTTAAAAGTAAAAAGTAAGTAGATATTTTTTAGTAATAAAATTGGTAAGAAAAAATTAATAAATATTTTTGAAAAATATATTTGTAGATGATAAATAAGTTTTAAAAACTATTTCATCATCATTTCTATTTACTAACATTTTAATATTACAATTAAAATGTAAAATAATATTTAAACTTAAGTTTTAAAATAGATATATATTTATTTTTTCAAATATTTATCTATAAAATAGTTTAAATATAAAGTTTATTATTTGAATAATATTTTTTTGGAAAAAGAGGGGTAAATTTTTTATTGAACTTTAGAACAAAAAATTACAAAACAACAAAGGGCCAAAGCCCCAGGAACCACCAGAGACCACAAAAAACAAGAACTAGATCATTCCTCCCTAATTCCACTCACATCCTCAGTAAGAGTCCTCTCCAAGTCTTGACATAACTCGTAGGGCATCTGCTCCCATTCATCAATCTTCCCACCATCTATATTTTTAGACGCTCATTTTGCCATCTATATTTTCAGACGCCCATTTTTCCATACTATCAACTGCCCTATCCACTCCCTTTTAATATGGGCATAAGACATTGAATCCATCAAAGAGCTAACCTGTAATATTTGTTGCATTATCATAGACAATTGACAGCTAACATCCAAGATCTTCCTCTCAAGGAGAAGATTAACTAGAACCTAAGAATCATATTCACAAATCACCTTATGCCACCCAAGAGCATAAGCTAGCTTCGAAGCATATAAGATAGCCAAACCTTCCATCCTATTAATAGTATGCACCCCTTTATTAGCTAAGAAAATAAAAATCACTGATCCAAAAGAATCCCTACGAATCCCACCAATCCTAGCCGGACTTGGATTGCCCCTAGAAGAGCCATCCATATTAATTTTGAAAAAACCAATCAAAAGGGGCAACCATCTCCCCATCCTTCAAACTTTTTTCTTTGCACTTTTCCCTCTCCTAACACAAGCTGATGTTGGAAATATCCCTTGTATTCCAAACCTATCAACCATCTCAACATTACTTTTCTCAAATGGCAACACAATCTCACTCTTGGCTTTGACACTATCTTGGACCATTCCCATAATTCTAAGCCAAATCTATTGAATCCTCAAATTTTCACCCCATAAGATTCTTCAAGTTCTTTCCAACCAGACTTACCATAGTAGAAAGATAGGTCCAACATATAAAAACATCCTACAAGAAGGGAGCCAAGGAGGGGGGCCTCCCTAGACTCATTCAAAACTCCACTAGGGAGGAGGCATGAATGCATGGGCGTTTCCAAACACTCCACCAGAAATGCCAGAGCTATAGGGTGAAAGAGAAATGGAAGAATAAATGCATAGAGTCTTCCTCCCCACAACTACATAGAACACACCTTGAAGGGCCAGAAAAACCCCTCTTCTAGATATTGTCCAAAGTTAACCATCTATTCCATACCAAAGTCAAAATAAAGCAATTACACTTTGGTCAAGAAAACTTATTCCAAACTTTCTTCCACCACTAAACCTACCCCCCCCCCCCCCCCCCCCCACAAGTTGCTAGGAGAGCAACTCCTTATACCCAAAAGAAATAGTTTAAGCACCCTTTGGATTAGGGAACCGGGCCAGTACATCATCATCCATAAGGGTGCTATAGTTTTGGCCAAAAAGAATGTAATGGAGCTTATTGCACTCCATTTCCAAACCAAAAATTGGCCATTCCTCGAGACTCTTCCATTTTGCCTCCACCATCTGCCCCTGAAGGGAAAAGGACTTAAAGTCACTCGCCCTTGACCATCTAGCTTCACAAAACCTCTAGGACAATATGTGCAAATAATGATATTAAACAACCATGGGAGGGTAGCCATCCCAAACATCATGCCAGAAATGTGCCTCTGACCCACTCTTGCATATACAAAAAAGGCCACCTTTAATGAGTGCGGCCCCTATCTTAAGGGTATTCCAAATCAATGAACCCTTCTTAGACAAGCTATGCCAAGGGATATATTTTTGGGAGATCCTAAGAAAGTACTTCTAAGTTAAAATTTTGGCCTAGAGCTAGTCCTATTCCACACACCATTGCCAATACAATTTGGTTGCCAGAGCAGTACCAATTAGCACTGATTGCCATAATCCAAGACCACCAAACTATTTTGGGCTACATACAATCTACCACTTAATAAGGCTCCAAGTAGTTGAAGATAAACTACCAGCTCATAAAAACTATCTTGCTAAGGAATCTAGGTCCCTAACAAAGCTCATCTGCGCCACCTAAATCATACACCTATAGAGAGGAAGAGCCTAAACCATAGATTGGAGTAGTTAGACCTAACCTACAAAGGATAGCCATTGGTAGCTCCAAAGAGTGACTTTGACACAAAACTTATCTAGGATGACCTGCCAAGAATCCCTAGACTGTCTACCCACTGAGATAAGAATCCCAAGGTAGAGCAATGGAAGACTCCCAATTTAGAATTTGAGAATATGAGCAACTCTCCTTTGAATAGATGGTGGAGTGTTGAAGAAAAAAATGGAAGACTTGCCCTCATTAATTAACTGGCCTAAAGTAGCAAGATAGACATCCAACACCTTGTGCATATTAGAAGCCTCTTGAATGGTAGCCATGCCCATCAAAGCCATATCATCCACAAACTGTAGGTGTGATTGAGCAGGAAGGCCCCCTCCCCATAGCTAGCCCTGAATGAAGCCCCCTTCTACATCCCTTTTTATCAGTCGTCCCAAACCTTCTAATAAAAGAAGAAATAAGTAAGAAGAGAGGGGATCACCTTGTTGTAGACCCCAAGAGGCACAAAAAATATTAGAATGATCTCCATTAATCAAAACTAAGAAAGAAGTCAAAGTCATACAACTCATAACCCAACAGATCCATTCCTCGTCAAAACTAAAGGCTCCCAAAACCTTTTGGAGGAATGACCAATGAACTCTGTCATAAGCCTTAGCCATGTCCAGCTTGATGAACATAGCCTTGTCTTTAGAGTTGGCCATGGAAAAAATAGTCTCAGTAGCCACCACCACTTCTTTAACCTATTAGCAATCAACTTAGATATAATTTTCGAAATAACATTGCAAAGAGAGATAGGGAAAAAATGACATAATTGATCAGTCCCTTCCACCTTGTGAATGAGAGCAAGGAAGGTAGAGTTTAGGGCCTAAAGCATCTGCTTATTCTTTTGGGATTCTTGAATAGCTACTAGTAAATCTATCTTGATAATGTCCCAAATTTCCTTGAAGAACTCAATCAGAAAGCCATCTGGACCAAGAGCTTTTCCTTTTTTCATTTGGAAAATAGTCTTCTCTAGCTCCTCCAAAGATATGGCACTCATACTTGATGCTCTTTCATTTCCAAAGAAACCAAAGAAGGAATACAAGAAAGGATATGCACATCTTCAACTAAGTCCCCCTTCAAATTCTCCCTAAACAAAGAAGCAAAATATTGCAAAGCTTCATTAGAGATATCCTAAAAAGAAGAGAGAACCTCCCCCCTATCAGTCACCAAAGTTGATATAGAATTACTATGTCATCTGGCCTTCACTGAATTGAAGAAGAAAGTAGTATTCTTATCACCCTCTTTAAGCCACTCAATCTAAGCTTTTTGATTCCAAAAGATTTCCTTCGTCAGCTCCCATTCCTCCAAGGTTTTTGAAGCCCTAGCTTCCTCTAGCAACAAATACTCTGACACCCAATCATCCCTAATCATCCGGGTAATATCATTCAACTCAGCTTGAGTCTTTTTTTTTGCATAGAAAATATTTCCAAAGAATTTTTGGTTCCACTATTTGAGTTGATAGTTAACATATTGGAGGAGTTTAACAAAAATATACATTGTTGTACCAAAGGTAGGTCTACCATTCTTCCACCAATCAGCCACACATCTATAAAGGTTCTGGTCCCTCAACCACATCAGCTAGAATTTGAAAGGTGGCTTATGAGGCAATTGAGCAAAAGAAATAACTAGATTAATGGGCCAATGATCTAAACCTCTCCAATCTAATATCTCAGAATTGGAAGACCACAATCTGCCCACCCAAAAATAGGAAACCATGAACTGATCTAGACATTCAATAGTTCAACTATCTCCCACCCTTCTATTATTCTAAGTGAATTGACCATTACTAGGCTTGACATCCACAAGATTGAGTGTCCATATATTATCCCAGAATAACACACAAGAGAGTTCAAGTCTTGCATTACCCCCCTATTGTTTAGATAAATCATGAATAACATTAAAGTCTCCAGCAATAATCAGTGGCAAGTGAGGAAATCAGCTACGAACAAAATGAATATTATTCCATACAAGTAGTTTACCTTAGAACTCCATGGGAGCATAGACATTGGAAGAAAGAATAGATTCTCTCAACTCAGGGCATAGAGAGACCATGGATAAGGAGGACCTAAAGGATATCCACCACAATGGTTGAATCTTTCATGGGTTCTAGAGACATTCCACACCCCTCAAAGATCCTTGAGCTCCAAAGCACTAACATTGACCATTCTTCCACAATTTAGGTGCTATACTCATCATGCTTTCAATAGAAACCTTGGTCTTCTGAAGAAAAAGAACATCAAGAGAGTGACTGCTAACTAATTCTCAAATAACTTTTTGTATAGGGTCGTTGTTCAAGCCCATTACATTCCATGAAATAATGATCATTTTGGGGGAGTTGAAAAATGGGAATCCAAGGTCTTAATAGAACCTGACTCCACCAAAGTCTCCCCTATCATCTTAATCTTCTCCAAGTCCTTCTTACGTCCACTTTTACCACTTTTCTTTGAAACCCTCTTCTTTCCATCCTTTTGAAGAATATCTAGATGAGGAGAAGACTTTCAACACTTATCCATATCTGAAACATTAGTTTGTGCAGGAGGAGCAGTGCCCTCTTCTCCCTATCCGAAATCAACATTTGATTCTAGAATCATCTAAGCACCTGCTTGCCCCTCAGTGACCATAGGCATGGTAGATTCCACCTATGGAGCAAGAAAAGGAATGGAAGAGGCAATCACTAGGTTAGAATCCACCACAAATTGATCTACACTAATAAATCCTGGATTAACTTCTTGCTGACCCAATTCATCCAAGACTTCAAATCTATTAAAAGTATCCTCATCTTATCTCTCCATTCGAGTCCTCTTCTGACCTCTATTGTGGTTACAACCCTTAACCTAAACAAAACCCTCAACATCCTTACCCTCGCTAGAAATAGGCTTCTTCCCTATATTAGTACTAGGAGTGTTACAAGGAGGAGGTGGAGGCTACTGCTCCACTATCTTGGCCTTCGAGCATCTTCACATCAGGTGGCCATATTCATGACAAAGGCAACATCAGAAAGGGAGGGTTTCATAATCTAGTTGCTGCACCCAAGAACGTGAGCCTACACACATTTCCACCACATCTAGTAATGGTCTACCCAAATCAAGTTCCACACAGATTCAAGAAAAAGTCATTACTTTCGTACCAAGGGTTTGTGTTAAAAGCTCCATTGGCTTCCCAAGCATTGAAGTAAGCATATGAAGAACATCCTCCCAACAACATTCTATTGGAGATTTGGGTAACTAAACACAAACTAAAACCCAATTTGGAAGCTCCTCATAGGGATAAAATCCTGCATGCCATGGTTTGACAAATAACCCAACCTAGTTGTAAAAATAGGGCCCACCCTCAAATATCCTATTACAATTAGCTAGGTAGATGAATGTGACCATGAAAAAGTTATTTGCAAGCAGTGTGACCTCCATTTTGCCCTCTGGTTCCCAAATTCTCCAAGCTCAATTTTCTAGAAATTGAAGAGATATTCTTAATCCCAAAAATTTATAATACGAGTGCCTAGACTAGTATTCAAAATCTTCAGCAATCATTTCAAAAGGGATTGCTAGTTTGGAAATTTCTTTGCATTACTCAAGGCAACCGTTAATCTTCATGATTCGAGATCCACTAGGTGAGCTCGATTCCGTAGCTCATGAAATTTGAGAAAAGTAGGCATTTTCAAAATCCCTTGCCCCTTATCCCGATGGATGCACTTCCATTGCATCATGCAAATCCATACTGAGCGCTGCCCTAGAAGGCTCACCCCAGACATAGACATGCTCTAGGCTAGACTGTCCACCGCAAGAGAACTTCATCCAGGCACCTCTTAAAAGGAATGAAAATGTTGCTACCCATAGAAGGTCAACCAAAAAAGGATCAGACCAGCATCTATGCCAACATTTGCTGCCGAATTTCCTCTCCCCGACATGACTAGACACTTCCCCCCACCTAAGCATTCATAGAGAGAACAAATAAGAGCTAAGGAATGACTACCTTAGCTTGGTGTTGAGTTATAGAGCACCGCCATTGCTAGTTCATCTTCTTAGTCTTGAATGATATTTTAAATGTTAGTTTTATCTTTAATTATTTATTATTTATTTTCTATATAAATATATAATTTACACTTTTAATTATACACACACACATGTATGTATATAAGTATACATATATACATATATGTATTACATACATACATACATACATACATACATATATATTCATACACCAATAAATATAATTATTTATTATTTGTGGTATTCAAATATTTTCTATTTTTCTAATATGAAAATAGTTAAATATTTTTATTTAATTTTTTTAAAAAAATTATAATTAAATGATTATAATTTTGATTAAGTTATGATGATCTATCTCTAAGTGTTTGTATTTATTAATGTTAAGAAGTAAAATTTGTAATAAAGGAAGTAATTATAATTGTTAAATGATAATTTCTAATTAGAAATTTGATGAATTAGATGACTTTTAATAAACTTGAAAAGTTTTTTTAAACAATATTCAAATAATACATTTTATTTTAATTTAATTTATAATGTATATTTAAAGATATAAATGTATCTATGTTTAATTCAAAAATTAAATTAACACATTATATTTATAGATTTAACTTAAACATTGGTTACATTTTAATTATAAATATAAATTCAAGGAAAATGAAAATAATAATAATAACAACAACAGAAAATTTTAAAATCCATCCAAATATATTTCTAAAAAATATTTCTTAAACTTTAATGTTTACTTTTATTTTAGAAAAGTTATTTAAATTTCTATAAATTAAATTAATTGCATTTCATTTTAATAAAAAAATCCATTACTATACAATTATAAAATGAATAAATTGTGAGCATTGGGAGAAAAAAATTTACATTTCATTTTAATAAAAATTTTCAATTCTATACAATTATGAAATGATTAAATTGTGAGCATTCCATGACTGTAAGTGTGTGCATTGCGAGAGGGAGACAAACACCACCAGAGGTACTAAGTACATTACATTTCAAACACATAATGATGGATGGAGTAAACTGATGAAGTAAACTAATGCTGGAGTAACAACACTGGCTAAAAGCTAGTGCATATATTCGGCTATTTAGCTAGTGTTGAGTGTAGCACTTCCTCTAGGTAATCGCACATGAAAATGTACATATGAGAATGGGATAATAGATGAGTGCTCAGGTTAGAGTACAGTCTACCTAGGTGGACTTCTGAAATGGTAATGGGAGGAATGCAGATATCTAGGAATTATTGGTATGTGGAAGTGGTAAATTAGTAAGGGTAAGGGAGTAGAACTTAGGATTTAGCTTAGGGATTCAATCTAGGGTTTCTGTAGTTAGTTTAATTAAGAGTTTGGTGTTACTAACTAAGTAGACTAGTTAGGAAAAATAGAGTAAAGTGGGTTAGTAAGTAGCTAGTAATATATTGGATGGAATTTAGAATTGGGGTAATTTAAATTAGTTTTTAAATCTAATAATAATAAAGTTAATAAAAATTAGTAGCTAGTAGTATTGCAATTAGAGGGTGAAGTATAACAGTGTAATTATTTTTAAGTATGTTATGACATATTTAATTACATAATGTCATATATAGTACCTATATTTTATATGTGATTTGTTACATGGATTTAATAATGTAATCATAAAATATATGTGGTTAATATATATACCTTATATCCTGTGATTTAGTATTATATGAATTGAACACCTAAGATGTATAAAAGTAATGTTTGGGGTGTACATTAAATATAAATGTATGTAGCATAGTATTTATTCATTCATTTTGTTCATTTATCTATCTTTATTAATCATCTTGAGTTAGATATATGAACCTATTATCAGAAGAGTGATTAAATATATTATAATTGAAATTGCAATAAAATATTCTAAGGGTATTCACCCACCTAGGCACGACCCATAGATTTTTAGATCATAATATTACCTAGAGCTTAGTTACCAATGTTAATGTAAACATATCAAAAAATAGTAATTTGTAATTGCTTAGCTATCAAAATATGTTTCTGAATACCTAGTCTTACAGAGATTCTTGAGTAGGTGTTTTAATTTATTACTTAAATATGATTTTATTAAATTATCCCATGAGTAAGCTTAAGTTCTATTTCATGAAATGAGGAATCTTGTGAAACCACATATGTATATTTTATTTAATTACATAAATAACATAGTTAGGAAATTTATCAATAGTTTTTTTAAAAGTTCATCAACTATTTTGAAAAGTTCAATCAAATAATTATGCCACCACCACCCTCATAGAAACAAACTAAAATGTTATCAAATTCTCTTGACTATCTAGCCTAGAAATAAGTATGAACCCTCCACCACACAAATAAGGATCAGTTCGACTAGAGGATTGAGATTATGTTGCAACACTATAATCATAACTAATAGGTATCATGGACTTTTAGTCTTCTATAACCTAGAATAACAATGTTCATCTCCCTATGTTATATCCTAAACATTACTATCAAAAAAAAAAAATTGTAATTGTGTTTTGCCTTGTAAATTTTGGGCATGACACCAACATTAAATTGATAAATTACAAGTATATTAGAAGGCTAGTACCAATTCTTTGAGCAAGAACATAAGTTCAAGTTGTCATTTATTTAGCAAGTTAACATTTGGTTAAGGAAGATTACATTAGTTAATGGGTAAAGACAACAACATAAGAACCAAATTGATTTCTATTTAAACCATGTTGCTACCTCATATGGAGGTAATGTAGAAAGAACTATTAGTTTCAAGAGACTTAGTCACAACAGATCCACATCTCTTTATTGTACATAGTTTAGTAAATCTAGCTGCCTAGCTAGAAATCCAAATTCAAGTTATGGAATCAATAAGATCAAGATGCAATCATGGATTAGAGTTGATTTTACAAAATCAGAAAACATTTTGGATAAGTACCAGTTGACCCCACAAACCCAAAGCCATAAGTATAAAAAACAAGGGGAATGGTAATCATGACACAATTACATATCTTAACAAAGGGGGAATAATTCTTATGCCACAACCACAAAGGGGAAATCTAATAATGACACAACCAAAAGGTGGCAATCAAAATCAAAATCAGATATTATGCCACAAAGGGGATTAGAAATATGAAATGAAATATTAGATATTATAGATCACATGTATGAAGAAACATGTGCATATATTGTATATAGTGAAGTCAAGTCTTTTTGGAGACCAAATCATAGTCTAAGGGGGAGTGCTCTTTTTTTTATTTTGTAATTTTGAATGGATTTCTAAGTCATGAAAAAGTGTTTTTGTCACTAATGTCAAATAGGTAGATTGTTGATCTCTAATCCTTCTTTCATATTAGTGTCCAACACATAGTCATTTTCTAAGCAGCATTGGTTGGTCATCACAATGATTGAGCTACGTATTGAAGGTCAAGTTTCATGGACTTTAAAAAAAAATTATTACATGTCGAGCAATTCTAAGGTTGCCGAGTAGCCTAGTATAGACCGAGTAACAATATATGTTGAGTAAAGGATAAGCAAAGCCAAGTAATGTGAAGATAGTTTATGCCAAGTGAGTCAGTAATTGCCAAGCATATAGAAGTCAAGGGACATCATGAATATCAATTATGACCAAGCATCAAGATATTCAAGTGCTGAGTAAACAAGTTTTCGCATATGTTTTGGTAATGATACAAACACTTATGTAAATCATTTTGGCCAACTTATATGTGATATTTAAGGATTGTAAAGATACTTAAGGAGATAATTAAACATTTTTTCAGAGGACTTCAATCCCTAGGAAGGAAGAGTAGCCAAAAAAAAAATTAGAAGGACTATGTAGCAAAAGGGAGAATTTTGGATCACTAATCTTGATCTAGAACATTCTCTAATTGTCTATTTAAGAAGGGTTCAAATCCAAGATCATAGAGAATGTAATGAAGGAATATTGTAAATGTACAAGAAGGTTAAGGATAGAGTGAGGAAGGATACGTTTGATAATAAGATATAGAGATCAAATAGAGAAACCCAGTAGTAAAAGGAAGAATAGAGAAACTTAGATAAGATGATCAATTTAGACAAGAAAATGGAAGATTTTTAATCTAGCATAAAGTGCTAACTAAAGGATCAAGTACTAAGACATTTTAACTAGTGTATCATGGAAAATATCTTAACAGAATGTTCCTAACAGACCTAGTTAAATCTCCTAAGAGAGTCATTAATTATAATTTTGAACTCTTTAATCAAGGTAGACTAAACAACCTTGTAAATCTTTTAACCTAGAAGACTTGTCACAAGGTAGATCATCGAAAGTGATTAACAAGAGAGCCATAACATGTGAACTTCATTGCTAAAATAGTGAAGATTTGTGGGTGTCATCCTCACCCCGATTTTACTTTCACTTTGGAGGGTTTTTGGGTAACCAAACCTTTGTATTATGTGTTTACATTTACTTTTCATGTTGATGGGTATGTTGCATAGTTAGATCTATTTCAGTTTTAGAGTTTATGATTACATGGTATATGATCTAAGATATGAGATGGATTAGAAAATAATGTAGATGATTTGTTATTTTATTTCAAGGAGTTCAAAGTTTTATAGATCTTGATTCACTTTGCCCTCTCAATATCTTGCTTCCCAATAAGACTTCCAACAAGAAATATGTTTATAATTAGGGCTAGTTTGGGATCATTTTTGAATTAGGGTTTACATTTATTTTAGATTTATGGTTGAGGTTACATTTAGGGTATGGTTAGGGTGAATATTAGACTTAAAGTTAGGAATAACACTAGAATTATGAGTCGAGATAGGTTTAGAATTATGATTTGGGCTAGGATTAGTTTTTCCATTATAATTTGATTTGGATTCATACTATTTGATCATGTGGACAAGGTTATGGTTAGGTTGTGGGTTAAGATATAGTATATAATTAAAGTTTACTTCCAATTCATGTTAGCATTAGGTTTAGGTTATGGTTAATTTTACTATTTTGGTTATTGATAGCTTTAGGTAATGGTTAGTGACACTATTATTTTTATGGTTATAGTCATGGTTTAAAGTATCATGGGAAATATGATGAATTTTATAATTAATTCTCACCCTTATCCCCTTTACTATACCGCCCACCTTGATCTTTCTTAGTCCCTCTTTTTCTCCACTTCACTCTCTATCCACTTATCTTCCACCCCCCACCCCCCTCTATCTCTCATACACCCACGCAAACCTTTTAGTACAAAAAAGGATACTATTATTTATTATTATAATGCGTTATAATTTATATCATATTGTTAGCATTATCATTAGGGATAGTGTTTGGTTTATATTTATTATTATAATAAAGACCAAGCTTGACTATTAATCTTGGATTTGTGGTTAGAGCTATGTTTAGGGTTAGGTTTAAAACCAAGGTTTGGATTAAAATTATAATAGGTTTCAAGTTAGGAATAAGATTTTGGTTAGTGTTAATGAGAAGGTTGGAATTACTAGTAAGAGTGGGATTGAAGTTTTTTAATTAAGACGAGGATAAAGATTTGGGTTTGGTCAAGGCTATGGTTTTGGTTGGGGTTAGGATATGATTTAGGTTAATGATTATGGTTAAAGTAGAAATTAATGGATATAAATAATATTAGGGTTGGAGTTTAGTGTTTTAATCTAAATAAATTAGTATAATTAGGCTGAGTTAGCATTTTTATCATCCTTAGGTATAACATGAAGTTTATGGTTTACCATTTATAATTAGGTTTTATCATTTAAAATTATGCCCTAGCATTTAATGAGTATGCTTAGGGTTAGGGTTAAGGCTAGGATTTTAAGTATTGTTGTGGTGAGGGTTTTGATTATAATTTATATCATATAGTTAGGGACAGTGTCAAGGTTATGATTTACAATATGGTTAGAATGGGATTTAGGCTAGGATTTCAAGTATACTTAGGGTAAGGGTTATGATAATGGCCAAGTTTCTTGAGTAAAAAGATGTTCTGATAATTAGTGTTAGTTTGGGAGAATTGTTAGATGTAATGTCCCCATTTTAGCAGTTGACCAAGTGTGTGGCGTTAGCCTTGTTCTACATGGTCCTGAGGGCTAACGAAGGGTTTAATGGGATCTTGGAGTGTTTTGGCCTAGTCATTTCCAGTTTGGGCCAAAACGAAGTTGATTTACTCAGTTTCAGGCATACTTACTATTTTTATTAAGTCGACAGGACACAATGCAGGTCAATTTTGGTGGTTAGATTCGATACTCCTCAGTGAGAGCTTTCCGATGAGCTATCACTCGCATTATTCTGAGTCCGATTGCTAATACATTTTAATGCCTGAAGTTTTTATTAAAGTGTTACTTTAATATTTATTTTATGGTGATGTGTAACCAAGGGAGACATAAGGGGTATTTTAATATATGTTTTATATTACATATCTTTTATCCCACATTGCCCATATGAGTTGAGCAGACCCGTGGGAATAGAATAAAAGGAAGCATTTGTGGCTTCATTATATATGTTGAATATGAGAAGAAATTGGTGTGTGAGTTGCAGCTTTGTTCTTGGCATTTGAGAACATCTATCCTCTCTTGTAACATTCTAGACATCATTCCCGTGGGGTTTGGCCTTTGGAATTCTTTCTTATTGGCTTCATTATCAGGCAGTTTAGTTGCATTTCTGGCTACAGGAAGATTTGGTATTTTGCTCATATCTTCTTCACTACTTGCCTGACGCTTATGCCGCTTTGAGGGAATGATATTACGAAGGTAGTGGGATGATTGAAAGACAAAGTACTATAGCAGCAACTTTGAAAGCATGGGGTGGAGTATTATGTCAATAATGCTAAAATAATTAGTGAGTTGATAAATCTACCATGTATTTGGTTTTATGAATTCTGAAAATAACATTTTATTGGCAGCAGTTCATTTCCACTTTGCATATTATTGTAGTTTCTTTCTTGTTTATGTTGTATGATACCAATTCCATGCACAAAACACAACAAACAAATAAACATTTGATTTCTGGAGTTATAAGTGGTTTAAAACATTAAACGAAGAAATAAGAGGTTGAATGCAAACTGTTTGACATAATTCCTTTCAACAATTTGTTTTAGATTTTGGGACATTCAGGGGTGCCCATTACATTAGAGTCAAGGTTTACCTTACTGTTAAAGTTATGGTTGAGATTGTAGTTTAGGGTATGGTTAGGGTGATAATTGTAATTATAGTTGGGATTAGCATTAGAATTAGTATTTGGGATAGGATTATAAGAGTTTAGACTGGTTAGTATTTAGATTATAGTTTGCTTCTTTGTTTATATTAGAGTATATAACTATGGTTAAGGTTAGAGTGAGGATTAGCATTCACAACATAATTATAATTAAAAAGTTAAATAAAATGATATTTTTCCCTTGTGCAGTGAAATATGATCATACAACCAAGAAATTAAACATGATCATACAACCAAGAAAATAAACATGATCATACAACAAAAGAAATTAATCATGACCATACAACGAAGAAAATAAACATGATCATACAACAGTAACATTGATAGTGAAATAGAAACAAGTTAAGATAATATATCTAAGAATTTTATAGAAAAGACAAATTTAGGCAGCTATTAAGACATTTATTTTTAAGTCCAATGACAAAACCTAATTCTATATAGTTTCAGATATATTCTTTTAAGTTTACCCTCTTCTACCTATTCTCACTCTTAATAAGAAGGGCAACAAACAACTCTATTTGATTAGAAAGATACTCCTCAAACTTAGCAGCTGCTCTACTACCAATTCTGAAGAAGAATTCATTTGCCAAACGGTCACATCCCAAATGAGCTTCAACAATATTCTCAAAGAATGCTTTGTAATGATTGCTTACACTTGTCCCAAATGTGTCCTCCTCCCCTCTCCTCACTTCTGTCATTGGATGCAAAGGGAAGTCTCCCAACACCCTTACACTCCCCATCCTGAATGCCCCTTGCTTCTTAACTATGCTTTCCAACTCTTCTGGATTTGGACCAAACCAAGGTAAATTGAAGGACTCCCACTTCTCTTTCTCAATAAAACCCTGTCCCATGTAAACAACAATATACACCACCACTTAATCATCTAGAAACCCAAATGGGTAAAGCAATTTAGATGTCAACTCAAAGAGCAATTTCTTTGAAAGAAGAAAACAAGAAAAATTCTTTATATATACCTGATTTTCTAGCTCCTCAAATGCATATTCGAAGTGATGAGCGATATCTCCTAGTGTTCCTTGCTCTTCCATTATGTGTGTCCCTCCATTACGACCCACCAGAGATATAAACACACACCCCCCATCAACTATCTCTTCTGCTCGGGCATCTAGAAACCTTTTGAAGTCTGTGTCAAATTGCTGCAGATAAGCAGCTCCCACTGCCTCCTCACAATCACTTGAAACATAAACATGAGGAGAGCTTCTTTGTTGAACACTCCATAGAATTCATGTATAGACAAGTTAGGGTTTATTACCCACCTTTGAAAGCCACTGGAGACTGAGAGAAGAATGGCAGAAATGAAGGCTTTTCCTTGGGAATAGACATCTGAAATGTGATCCACAAATAGCCGCTGCAAAATAAGATCTTGCAGCCATTGGATTGATATCACCATCGTTTACTGGACTGGAAAAGTCTTGTTGGATTGGAGGCATCATTCGAAGCAGTGAATTAAAATCATTTGAGGGAAGATCAACAAAATAAACTTCAAATTCTGGCTGCTCCACTTCTCCAAGTGAAGATTGCACAGCTCTGACAATGGTATCTACCACAAGAAGAGTATTCCCACTTGTGGCACACCCGAAATCTGCTATCCTAAATATGCCTCCTCCATTCACCTCCAATCTCATGTTTTCATGAATTGCATGCTCCAGAATTGGTTTCACAGCCAGAACCATCTTCACCTAAACAAACAACAATCAGACTATGTTTTTTTTTTCTAATAATAGATTACTGAGTGTTAATTATTGTTAGTTGGACAGCTGTTATTTCTGACCCAGAAATAACAGCACTATTTATGGGTAGCTTGGACAGCTGTTCATCCTTATCTATGAATAGCGGTTGTATTTATGGGTGGTTTGGACAGCTGTTTGTCCACTTGCCAAAAATTAGTAAATGATTATTATTTACTAATTTTAGAGATTCCCTTTTGGACACCTTGCAACCAATTCTATTATTGGCTGTTGAGTTGTCTTAATCTCAGCCGTTGGTTTGATTTAATCTTGGTCGTTGGTTTACCAATGAGAGTAGTATAAAAAGGGGTCTAGGGGGCATTTGGAGAGGAAGGCGGCGATGCTTTGGTGAAGCTGTTTGCAGTGTTAGCAAACAGTCTTGCAGTGTTAGCAAGGGCACAGGAAGAAGCGTTTTGGAGAAGCAGTTTGCAGTGTTAGCAAACAGTCTTGCAGTGTTAGCAAGGGCACAAGAAAGAAGTGTTTTGGAGAAGGAGTTTGCAGTGTTAGCAAACAGTCTTGCAGTGTTAGCAAGGGCGCAGTGTTAGCGCAGGGATAGCAGTGAGAAATATCAGCGGGAGAAATTAGGAGGTTGTCGGAGTTCTGCCAGTGTGAGGCAAAGAATTTTGTATCTCTTGATTTGCTAAAGTTTAATATAATTTCTCATCTGTAGAACTGGTTTTCCCTTAGGGGTTTTTCCAGGGACAATTTGTCCGAAAATATTGTGTTGATTCTGTTGCGCATTTCTTTCCGTATTTTAAGTGAAGTTGCAGTTGTGTTATTTTTCGATATTAGCTGGGAATTTATTTTCAGCAGTTTAATAATCATTTGTGATAGGAGATTAATAATCAGTGACTGCAATAGTTTGATTTTTCACATGGTATCAGAGCATTGTTAAGGGTAGAAGAGTTTTGCCCTAGGAAAGAAATTTTGATCTCTTTAGATTTATTATTGCTTTAAACCCTTGAGATGGCTTCAGCTGGTTTGAGAGATCAGGATAGATTGGATGGTGCCTCAAATTTTGGTGTCTGGAAGGCCAGAATTTCTTTATTGTTGGAAGAGAATGGTATCAAGGATTATGGTACCAGTGGTGTACCTGTACCAACGGATGCAACACAGCTTGCAGCATATAGGAAGGACGATGCCAAAGCGAGGAGGATTATCCTTGATGGTGTCAAGGATCATATTGTTCCACATATCTCAGAGCTAGATATAGTAAAGAAGATGTGGGACGCCATTCTAAATCTGTACCAAAATGCTACCACTAACAGGAAGTTGATTCTCAGAGAGAAGCTAAAGAATACCCGGATGAATCAGGGAGAAGACGTCACAAGTTACCTCACCAAGCTCAGACTTGTCAAGGATGAGTTAGCAGCTGTTGGAGATAGCCCTAGTGATGATGAGCTAGTGAGAATAGCCCTAAATGGGTTTACTAAACAATGGAGTGTCTTTTTTCAAGTTGTCAGTGGACGAGATACTTTACGAAGTTGGGATCGACTATGGACTGATTTCACTCAGGAGGAGTTTAGACTAAGTCTTGTCAATGGGGCCAACAAGAGTCAGAAAAATGAGGTGGAACAAGAGAACGTTGCCCTAGCGGGTAAAGGGAAAGCAAAGAAGGGATCTAGCAAAGGATCAAATTCACAAAGTGAAAAGAAGAAGAAGGACCTTTCTAAGGTCAAGTGCTTTGGATGTCACGAGTTTGGCCACTATGTCAGTGATTGCCCAGAGAGGAAAAAGGGTAAGAAGCAGGTGGCAGCTTCAGCAAGTGTAGAAGAACTCTCCAGCAGAATGGAAGATGAGTTTGCACTCATAGCTTGTATGGTTAGCTCAACCTCACAGTGTGTTTGGTATATAGATAGTGGGGCGTCATTTCATATGACAGGAGTTAGAGAGTACTTCTCTAGTTACAAGGAGGAGGACACCAACATCCAGATTTCTATGGGAAACTTGTCCAAACTCAACCCTGTTGGGAAAGGGACTGTTCAGTTTCAGAGGGAGAATGGAAAGATAATTCCTCTTCATGATGTGTTATATGTGCCGGGCTTAGGTATGAATTTGATTTCTGTATCTATTCTTCAGGATAGGGGGTATAATGTACTCTTTAGAGGGACACATGTGTTGATTAAGCACAAGGATTTGAAATCACCCATAACTATTGGAGTTAGGAGTGGTCGCCTTTATAGATAAAGCACGGTGCAGATGGTAGCATCGAGAAATACAAGGCTAGGTTTGTGGCAAAGGGGTTCTCTCAGAAGGAGGGAATAGACTATGAGGAGACATTTGCTCCAGTTGCCAGGTATACTTCTATACGAGCTGTAATCTCACTTGCAGCACAGATGGGATGGCAGATCCATCAAATGGATGTCAAGACAGCATTCCTCAATGGTGAGTTGAAGGAGGAGGTATACATAAAACAACTAGAAGGCTTTGTAGCACACAACAAAGAGACCCACGTGTGCAGATTGAAGAAAGTTGTTCGACTACAATACATACCTACAGATGAGCAGGTAGCAGACATTCTGACGAAGGCTTTGGGAAAGGCCAAATTTATCTTCTTCAGAGATAAGATGGGTGTCATGCAGAACAGCTTCCTCGCTAAGAGGGAGTGATAATTATTGTTAGTTGGACAGCTGTTATTTCTGACCCGGAAATAACAGCACTATTTATGGGTAGCTTGGACAGCTATTCGTCCTTATCTATGAATAGCGGTTGTATTTATGGGTGGTTTGGACAGCTGTTTGTCCACTTGCCAAAAATTAGTAAATGGTTATTATTTACTAATTTTAGAGATTCCCTTTTGGACACCTTGCAACCAATTCTATTATTGGCTGTTGAGTTGTCTTAATCTCAGCCGTTGGTTTGATTTAATCTCTGTCGTTGGTTTACCAACGAGAGTAGTATAAAAAGGGGTCTAGGGGGCATTTGGAGAGGAAGGCGGTGATGCTTTGGTGAAGCTGTTTGCAGTGTTAGCAAACAGTCTTGCACTGTTAGCAAGGGCACAAGAAGAAGTGTTTTGGAGAAGCAGTTTGCAGTGTTAGCAAACAGTCTTACAGTGTTAGCAAGGGCACAAGAAAGAAGCCTTTTGGAGAAGGAGTTTGCAGTGTTAGCAAACAGTCTTGTAGTGTTAGCAAGGGCGCAGTGTTAGCGCAGGGATAGCAGTGAGAAATATCAGCGGGAGAAATTAGGAGGTTGTCGGAGTTCTGCCAGTGTGAGGCAAAGAATTTTGTATCTCTTGATTTGCTGAAGTTTAATATAATTTCTCATCTGTAGAACTGGTTTTCCCTTAGCGGTTTTTCCAGGGACAATTTGTCCGAAAATATTGTGTTGATTCTGTTGCGCATTTCTTTCCGTATTTTAAGTGAAGTTGCAGTTGTGTTATTTTTTGATATTAGCTGGGAATTTATTTTCAGCAGTTTAATAATCATTTGTGATAGGAGATTAATAATCAGTGACTGCAATAGTTTGATTTTTCACACTGAGAGCTTTGAATCAGGGAATGAAAGCCCATACACAATTATCTAAGCTGAAACTTAATTCTTATATTCCAAAACATTGAAACAAACTAATAACAAGTAATGAGCCCTTTCTCTTGCAGCTGAGTCGGGTAATAACCATTTGAATAACAAAGAAGCGGGTCTGAAACCTTTTCGATCACAGTTTCTTTCACTCCTTGATCATGATTGGGTCTCATAGTTTTCTTCTGTTCTAGCTATATTGTTTCTCTTTCCTTTGAAAGTCGGTGTGTATCTGTGACAAACTTCCTTTGTTTCTCTTTCCTTTGAAAGTCGGTTGTCTCATATTTCTTCATCATGTATAGACCCAAACATGTAACTAGTATCAACTAGTATCAACTAGTATCTAGATAATAAAAGAACTTTTCTTTTTCTTCATCCCCTCTGATCTTAGAATTTCCTTTGAAAGTCGGTTGTCTCATATTTCTTCATCATGTATAGACCCAAACATGTAACTAGTATCTAGATAATAAAAAAACTTTTCTTTTTCTTCATCCCCTCTGATCTTAGAAAGAAAATGTATAGACACAAAAGCATGTAACTAGTATGGTAGATAGTAAAGGAACTTTTCTTTTTCTTCACTCCCTCTGACTTTAGAAAGAAAATGTATAGACCCAAAAGCATTTAACTAATATTGTAGATAACAAAATAACTTTTCTTTTTCTTCATCCTCTCTGACCTTAGAAAGAAAAATGAATAGACCCAAAAGCATGTAACTAATATCATAGATAATAAAAATATTTTTTATTTTCTTTCATCCCCTCTTGACCTTAGAAAGAAGGTTTAACACAGAAAAGCAAGGTACCTGAACTGAGAGAGAATTAACCACATAACTAGAATCCTTATGGCCGCCCTTCATTGCCAGCACATTTTCCACTACCCATTTGGATTGAGATTTCAGCACTTCCATTTCTACTGCTAATTTAAATTGCCAGCTGAGCTGGTCAATGACCACCAGTAGAGTAGACTAAGATGTAAGAGAAGATTTTAAACCTCTACCATAGAACAATGCAAAAATAGTAAGAAGTTTGATAGTATGTTATTAACACTCCCTAAATACTATAATTCTATACTTATCAAAAGTAAGTAATGATGCTAACAAAGCTTGATAAGAAGCTAGGAACCTTGATAATATACTCTTTTCCAAGATGCTATAATTCAGCTTTCTCAAACTAAAGATGCTGTAAATCTTGATAACAAGCTCTATAATTTCAGCATTATCAGAACTAAAGACATTTATAAGAAGACTGAAGACTCTCTAAACTTGCCAGGAATTTATTTTTCAACACACCTCTGCACATTGGAGACTCCTATAACCACATTTATAGCCATTAATATCTAAGGTGACGTGATCATGCTGATGTCAGATGTGACTCAATCCATATTATTGCACGGCATGTAAATCAATTTAGATGGAAATTTATAAGTCACTATCTAAGGTGACGTTATCATGCTGATGTCAGATGTCACTCGAGCAGTTTTGTATTGCATGGCATCTCAATCAATTTTGCGTTTGGAATACCATGTTGTAAAGGGCAATTTCTAATTCGCTTTAAAGAAAAGTAACAATCATCTATCAATATTTTCTTCAGACAGGATGACACGAATGGTAAGTATCCATAATTTTTTTGGTAAAGCGAAAGCGAAGTGAATGGAGCGTTTCATACCTGCAAACTGGCTCGCGGTAGTTTGTAATTATTTACTCCCTAAATTTTCGCACTATAATAAGTCAAACCTAACAGGAAAATCATTTGGCTTATTCAGGGCAGATATTTGTCACTCCGTATGTGGAGATATCCTAGTGCACACAACACCATTATCATTATCATTATTAGTTGCTGTTTTTGACTAAAGTATTGTAATCATTCAATTTAATTTTTCAATTCAATTCACCAATCAATTCATAGAATTTAAAATATTAAAAGAAATTTCAAATGTTTATATTTTTAAAAATTTTTTATTATTTTATAAATCACATTTTTCATTCATTCTATTGAACTACACTATTTTTATTCCACATTTGTGACAAGAAGATTAACTTTTGAAAAAATAATCATTTTAATCTTCCACCTCACCAATGAATGTCTAATCAATATTAATTATCACTATTTATTTTTCTTACCAAGTTCAAATATAAAGTTAAATGTTTTATATTTCTTATTTTAAATATATTTATTATTAGTTTTACATTGATCTTTATTTTTTTCATTTTATTTCTTTAAGTTTACACTATATTTTACTAGCTACTCTCATACTAATTAGATATTTTGGTAGTTTGAATTAAGTCATCAACATTTTTTTTTAAATCAAATATTTCAACTTATAACTTAATTGGTAGAAATGATTAGTTCATTCATATAATATAATTTCTATTGTTATTTATATATTTCATAAAATAATATAATTATTAATATTTTTAAAATTCCCTTCAACTCTCTCTATCATTCTACCTTTACTTGTCCTTATAATAACATATCATTCTCTTTTTTAGCTCTCTTTTCATATCCTTCCTTTCTACCTATAAATTTCTATTTTTCTTATTTTCCAATTATTGGTAGGAACTTTGACGCATTGCGTCTTATATGGTGTTTGATTAATTTGTTGAAAACATATTTCACTACAATATAAAAGTTATTTCACTTAGGTAATTCTATTATAATAATTTTTATCATTTTATTATATGTTTAAAAAAAAAGAATTTTTGTATGGAATTTAAATTTCTAACTTCGAACAATAAAGAGAAAAATGAAAGTATTAAGATAAAAAAATAGAATGTACTATTATATAGAAATTAGTGTTTAACATTATATTCTAGTTTAGTCAATTTTGAATCTAAATTATTCATTTTATCTTAGGTAGTTGTAGTTATACTTTTTAATAGATCATGGATGGTTCTCTAATTTGCAAATGATAATAATCAAGAAAAAATTAAAATAATGAAATCAAACTTAATATGTGCTACCTCCCTATATTTATAATTAGAGAAAATTATGTAATTGAATCAAATTGAAGAAATATTTGGACCCTTTCTCCCTCATGTGGCCAACTCAACTTGAAATCTATAATTAAAAAGTTTTCTTAAGACAGATTTGTTTTTAGTAACTTTGTCTCACTGTTAGGTCACTTTAATAAGAATACAACACCTCAAAAATTAGTTTTTTTTTTTTTTTTAAATGCAAAACACAATCAAGTTTATTTGTATCAATAACTTATCTCTTGTCAAAATTTAAAAAATATTTTCAACTTAAAGCTACTAAGCAGTGCCATTCCTATATAGAATGAAGAGTTTTGTTCACTTTTTAAGATTATTCAATAGAAACTCTATGTCCCCTAAGGTACTATTTAATTTAAAAGAGATGAACCATTATTTGTTCTTCACAAGAGCTTGATGTTACAATGTACAATTCAATTAAACAATGGCCAGACATCATGGAAGGAACCAATACAATAAAATTTCCCTTATGATTTCTCTGAAAGGAGAAAAGTTCTTTGTATTCATAGATTCTATCTAGTATAGAGTAGATTTTTTCATTTAGAGACAAGAGCTTATTTTATCAGCAAAACACTAGTGCCAGATTTTATTAATATTAAAGATTATTACATAATTTTTCCCCATTCAAAGTGTAGGCACTAGGGGGAAAGAATGGAGATTAAAACACCTAGTCTAGACTGGGACCAAATTCTTAATATAGGAGGAAAAAGTTCCTTTATTACAAAATGAAATGGTATACCCTGCATTTACATTGGCAAAAAATAGATGGAAAAGTTGACATACCACCCTTTATAAGTGCCTCCAAGTGAGGGCTTAGTTTGATAAAAAGGTTTGAAGACATATAATAAAAAATTATATAGAAAATAATTTGAGAGTATTGAATGAAGGGTGCCTATTTGAAGGCTTCTTTCCTCTACATCCTTGCACAAAATGGTGAGGGAATACCCTATGACTACATAGGCCATTTAAAAAAAATGGAAAATGTGACATACCAATAATTAAAAAGCCATCCTAATAAGGGCTTGGAGTTTGCAAAACAACCCTTACCAATTGGTTAAAGTTGAGTTGGAAATCCCAAGGAAATCTTTGAAACCCATAAGAAGGAAATACACTATTTGGAATCAAAGTGTCCTAGTGTCTTGGCAAGAGAAGTGACAAACAACCAAAGAAAGACATGATGGAGGGGAGGGTTAGAAGTCCCTGTAGCAATAAATTCAAAATATCAATTTTCAATCAAGAAAAAATAGAAATCTTTGAGTATACTACCCAAGAAGGATAATGAATATATCCAACATTGATATAAAACCTTAATAGCTTATCCATGTGATTATACAAAAGGCCATGAACAACCAATAACACAAAAGGTCCATATATACTAGCTACATAAAAGCCAAGTGAAAAAAAAACTAGTGACACCTTCCCGATAGCCTTAGGCCACAAGGGTGAGTAAGAAAGAGGCAGTCAACCTTATAAATAAATAATCAAGAAAAAGATGATCATTATAGATAATCCACAATTCTAGGAAATCCTCATCCAAAAGAGGACATGGCCCAAAGATATAGCTTGAAATGAAATAATATCAACAATTTGGCCTTCTAACATCCCAAATGTACATCATGAAACTTTCGAAAAGGGGAGAAATTCATTAGGAGATAAATAGAGCCAAATACACTTTTTTGAAAATTGGGCCCCTAAATGTCTCAAATCTACCTCAAAGGCCAAGAAGGGCCACATCCTAGATAGTCTAAGTTAATTTAGGCTTTCACTAGGACCAACATGGTGTAACAAAAATATATCATATCAACTAGCCTTAAGGGAAACACACAAACCAAAGGATTCATTATTGATGCTTGAAATCCTTGCCATGAGAAAGGGAGTCCCTCAAAGTTATTAAATATGGTTTGGGGAGAATCCTTAAGAAAGAAAACCTTCTAAAGGAAAATTTAGGAATTAAATAGCCTAGAAACCTCTAGTCTATAACTAGGAGACCAAAGGAGGAGATACTTAATATAAAAAAACTCCAATTGAAAGTTCAACTGGGTCCTAAGTTAAGGAATGAGATGGATGTGATATAAGGGGAGCAAGGAGCTTATGCATTACCAAGGAATCAAATATCATGGAAAAGGGAGAAAAACTTCTCCAGTAATTCCAAATTCTTGCATCAATTAAAAAACTTTCCTAGTTAGCCACATATAGCCTCATCCACAATGAGAGAGACCATATTGGCACATTCACTTCTTTGAGAGAAAAGAGTGGAATATACTACTTACTACAAAGAATTCAAACAAAATATTATTAGTTGAGTAAATAAATCTAATTTAAATAATTCATTTTTCCATAAATGAAATTTCTAGGCACTGTAAAGCACATTAAGTGACATAAACGTACTTCAAAAAGTAAACAGGGAAACTATCACACCTTAAAAGTGGGAGAATACCACAAAATAATGGGCTTGTTAAAATTCATCATAAATAGAGTTATTGATGTTAGGAAATCACAAATAAACACCATCTCCATAATGAAACATCATAGCACGATAAGACAGTGTAATAAATTTTAAAACTTGTTGTATATATGCTATCAAGGTCCATAACATTAGAAATTTAAGCTATCATCAAGTAGTCTAGATGAGTTTCTTAGATAGTTCATAGAATGAAATTGTCTTAATAGAATTAACATTATAAAAATTTAAGAAAAAAATCCATTATTCGTCATCCAAGGATGTTTCTATTTTCACCTCACTATTTTCCACATGATTTGCAAGGATAAATCACACAATTCTATGTCATTCTAGTGGAGTACAAATGTTCATAACATCTAGTAGAAACTACCATTCTAAGTTGATACATTGGATTCTTGAGTTAAGTTCCACCTTATTCTTGATAATGAGGATGGGCTTGACTTTAAAAATCTTATTTACCACCCTGAAATAACTCTAGTTTTGAATGAAAATATTGGTGTTGATGTTATTGAGGATAACATCCAGTTGAACCACTAGATGTGCCCTGAAGAGCTTATTGTAGACCTCCAAGACTCACCCTTTATCCCCATTTCCATAAAGTATGAGGGAGACAAAGATTACAACTATTTTTACATTATATTTGAGTCATTCATTCAATAGAGAAAAAAATTTGCCCATAATTTTCCTCACAACCCTCACAATCAACTATGAGCAGAATAATTGTACAATACCAACTTAAGTCTCCTCTCCAAGATTCTTCCCAAGAATTGCAAAAGTCTCTTCCCATATTTTATCCTAATCTTTGTGTCCATTTTGAAATGTGAGAGAAGAAGGGTTGCAAGATCCCATTTCAATAAATAATACCCATAAAATGTGTGACTTATCTAAATCAACTCAAATACCAAGGGATATGACATCTAGTGAGATGGAGGAATAATGTTGAAAATGTTGTCAAGGTGAGGGAACACACAAATATTTGTACCACTTGGGAGGGGGTAACATATTATGATTCCCAAAGTATTGATAGCTTCTCATGCTCATGATTAAGAGTAATGATGAGGATGGGTTGAGAAAAATGGGGAAAATATAATTAATTTCTAGAGAGATGAAAATTTTAAAAATTCAAGTAAGTAGGTGCCATCAACCCCTAAATTGGCTAAAGAGTTTGCAAGGGTATTAACTTCTTGGTAAATATGGACAATTTTTTGAGAATTGAGAAGGTCTAAATAAATAAAATCTCTTTCTATGCTAGAGTTAAGGGATCAATTAAGGGTGGAATGTTTGCAAATGGAATTTAAAATGATCTTAGTGTCTCCTTTAATAGATAAGATGAAAAATTTAGAGGCCTACAAGATTTTAATCCTTACATAAGGGCCTCTATTTTAGCTACATTGTTGGTGGTGAGAGATATGGATCTATCCTCATGACCATAAAATTTACCATTCCAAGCACGGATGACAAAGCCAATTCTAGTAGGCCCAAGGTTAATCTTAGATGCTCCATCGAAATTAAGTTTAAACCAAAATGGATGGTGCGAGGGGTATGATAGCATGAATGATGATGTTACTCCTATAGGTGAGTATCATAGAAATTTTAGAGACACAATTCAAAGCTTATGTGTTGTATTCATGACAAAGTTTGTTATTGATGTCAACATAGTGGTTATTTTGTGAAGACTAACATATGGATATGAAGACTCATCTAGATTCTTGAGTTAAGAGTGCATATGGAGATATAAAGACTGGATAGAGTTGTGATGAATTTGGTTAGGAAAGCTTTCAGATGTTTCCTAAAAGAGGGTACTGCTATTTTGATTGTATCTTCTAACAAAGGTGGAATATAGTTAAGAGGATTTGGACTAAGGTTGAAGACATAGTGGAGACTCTTTTATTAATCACACACATTCAATTGATCAGTAAAATTGAAAATTATGAAGACTACAAGCCTACATATTGCTTGTAATTATGAAATGATGCATATTGTAATGTAATGTGTAAGGTAATCTCTTAAGTTGGTCCTTTACTATTATTTTAAATTGGTAAAGCCTCAAGGCCAACTCAATAATTTGTTCTAGGACTTTGTATAAAGGAAAGATCATCTCCTTATTGATGCAAGGAGGAATGAAATAGCTGGGGCTAGAGGCACACCTAACTTTCCAACCACCACACTACTAAAATGCAATGGAAGCAAATGACACAGAGAATAAAACAAAGGAGAGAAGAAATAGAAACACTTTTATTGATTCATTCAATTAGTAGCATACATGTCCAACTATAAGGCCTTCTAGGTTACAACCAACAAGATTTACAAATTTCTAGACTTAATTCAAACTTTTGCCTTCCTTAGTCTCGATCTTCCATCTAGACTCTCTAACTAATTTCTAACCCAAAACTAAACATCCCTATTTATACATTCCAAAATATCTTATAGAAGATTCTAGATCATTACATAATAGAAAGTTGACCTCAAAATGGTTTGCACACATCCCAAGATAAGATCTTACATTAAATTCACAATCGAAATTAAATATATAAGTCAGCTCAAACTAAGAACCAATCATAGAAAAACTCAGTCAAAGAAAGAATGGAACACTGGTAGACATCAGGTTCACTCAGCACACAAAGGAATGCTTGACCAACATTAGACAACTTGACACATATTGAAATTCTCAGCCAATACTAGATAGCTCAACATATACAAGAACTCAAAAATAATAGGTAGAAAAAACAAAAAATGAGCAGGATAACAAGGCAACTGAAGATTATCCTACATTAGACAAACAAGGTTAAAAGAAATGATTCTCCTAAGTCATGCAAGTGTCACAACTTGAGCTGAATCTAACTCAGATTGAGAAATCCATGTAGCATCTTCATCTAGTCTATTCTTCCACATCACCAAATATTCATTGTAATCTTTTCCTCTTGTACTTTTACCAACTCTTTAGTCCAATATTTGTTCAATGTCTTCAATCTACTTCTTAGGATAATCATATGATACAACAACTTTGTCATTTGACTCATGATACTTGGGTAAATAAGAAACATTGAATATGGGGAATATATCCATGTCATTAGTTAACTCAACTTCATAAGAATTACCACTATCAAAATTCCTCAACATCTTACAAGGACCAAACTTCTTCATCCTTAGCTTATTGAATGTTCCAATAGGAAATCTTCCTTTCTTCAAATGAACCATCAACTCATTACCAACTTCAAACACATGATGTCTGCTAGACTTATCAACATTCCCCTTATACTTCTGATTATTGTGTTTCAACTTCAACTTCACTTCCTCATGCAAAGACTTCATAAAATCAGAAAATACTACCCCTTCCATAATTCTCTTTTCTTCACCAACAATATCCCTCAAATCTATTACTCCTTTAGGCTGCATTTTAGTAACAATCTCAAAAGGTACTTTTCCAATACTCCTATCCATTGAATTATTGTATGAAAACTTAGCTTGTGTTAATTCCATATCCCAGTTACTCATCTTATCTCCAACCAAGCATCTCCCCGAATTTCCCAAGCTTCTATTCACAACCTTTATCTGTCCATCTATCTATGGATAGAATGTAGAGCTAAAATTCAACTCAGTATCCATCTTCTTCCACAAAGTTATCCAAAAATAACCAACAAACTTGTTGTCTCTATTAGAAATAATACTTCTTGGTAATCCATGCAATCTAACAATCTTTTTGAAGAAAATCTCAGCAACATGCACACCATATGATGTCTTCTTACATGGTATGAAATGTTCCATTTTAGAAAATCTATGAATATGAAATCATACTATCTAGTTGTCTTAGGTAATCCAAGAAAAAAATCCATATTGATTTCACTAAAAGGATTCTTAGGAATAGAAATAGGTGTATACAATCCAGTATTTTGACTTAGTCTTTTTGCAACTTGACAAATTCTACAACTCCTAAGAAACTTTTGAACATCCTTATATATGTATGGCCAATAGTATTTATCCTTCAACAAACTCAATGTCTTATCAATTCCAAATTGTCCAACCAATCCTCAACAATGTTTTTCCTTAATGAAATTAACTCTCATAGAACTTATTGGTATACACAACTAAAATCCTTTGAACAACATACCTTCTTGAATGAAATACTCATTTGACTTCATAGATTTGGTGCTCTGCACTCTCTCCACACCTCAAAAAAATTAGGGTCAATATAATAAAACTCCTTCATCTAATCAAAACCAAGAACTTCAATGTTCATCTTGGTCAACAAAGAACATCTTCTTCTTAATGCATCAACAACTTAGTAACTCCACTCTTATGCTTGATCACAAATGTGAAACTCTACAAGTACTCAACCCACTTCATATGTCTCCAATTTAACTTATGTTGACTTATCAAATATTGTAATGCTTTATGATCACTATACAACACAAATTCCTTAGTAATCAATTAATTTTCCCACTTCCTCAAGGCTTCAACAATAGTGTAAAAATCTTGATCATACACATAATACTTCCTTTTAGCATCATTCAACTTCTCACTAAAGAAAGAAACAGGTTTACCTTCTTGATTCAACACAACTTCTATTGCACTTCCACTTGCATCACACTGAACTTGAAATACCTTGTTGAAACCATGCAAAGCCAATATAGGTAACTCAAAAAATCTTTGTTTCAAACTCTCAAAATTCTTATCAACCCCATGTGTCCACTTAAAATCCTTTTCATCTCCTCTCATAGTTGTAGTCATGGCACTAAAAATAGAGCTAAAGTTCTTTATATGTTTTTTAAAATACTAGCCAAACCATGAAATAATCTTACCTCACCCACATTCTCAGGTATAGGTCATTCCATAGTTTCTTTAATCTTCCAAGGATTGATTCTTAAACCATCAAATAAAATATCAAATCCCAAATACACAATTTCTTCTTGCCTAAAGGAACACATTTTCAAATTAATCAACAGCTTCTCCTATTTGAATCTCTGCAATACTTGTCTAGCATGATTGATATGTTCTTCCTTTGTCTTATTGATTATCAAAATATCATCCAAATAAAAAATCACAAACTTACCCAAAAATCTCTTGAGAATTTCATTCATCAACCTCATGAAAGTACTAGGTGTATTAGTCAAACCAAAAGGAAAAACCAACCATTCATACAAACCATCTTATGTCTTGAAATCATTTCTCCATTCATCACCATCTTTGATTCTAATTGATGATAATCACTCTTCAAATCAATCTTGGTAAGATACTTTTCTCCACTCAAACTATCCATTATGTTGTCCATCCTTGGCATAGGAAACCTATATTTTATTGTGATCTTGTTAATAGCTCTAGAATCAATACACATTCTCCATTCTCTATTCTAGTTTTTATGTGCTAATACAACAAGTAAAACATAATGAATTAAAATTTCTCTAATAAAACCTTTTTGAAGCAACTCTTGCACTTGTCTGTTAAGTTATTCATTCTCTGTTGGTGTCAATCTATATCATGTTTATTTATTCCAAAAACTATTTCTAGGAATTGGATCCATACAATGACTTATACTCCTTACTAGTGATAAACCATTAATAATATCTTTGGAAACAATCTCCTTATACTCATCCAACAAGTCTTCAATTTATGCTAAAACTTGACTTACACTATCTTCTTCTATTGCTCAATTTCTATCTGTCACTTGATCATCACTATATTCTATCACTAGCTCATTGTTACCAAAACTTGACCCTCTAGAGATTATAGCAAAGAAAACATGGGTCTTTTTCATTTTTTTTTCAAATTGTTTTCCACTAACCATGCAAATTCCCACAGTAGTTCAACTTAGCTCATCATGACACTCAATCAAAGGTAATGATATTTTATTTTTTTCTTTCATCCAAATATTATATTTATTTAATCTACCATCATGCATAACATGTCTATAATACTACCAAGGTCTACCTAAAAAAATATGGGAGCAATTCATAGGCATAATAATATCACACATAACTTCATCAAAATAGTTTCTAATCTTGAATTTTAAAATACATTTTTCACTTAACAATAGTTTATGCTCATCCTTGATCCATGAAACATGATAGGCTTTAGGATATCTCAATCTCTAAAACTACAACTTTGTATCCACTTCCTTTCACTAAAAATTCACTTAACTCCTATTGTTAATGATCACTTTGTATCATTTTTCTGCTATCTTACATCTAGTTTAAAAAAACTTCTCCTTAGGATAGGTTCCTTATCAATTTCCTTATTACATAAGGTTCTCTTTACCATCAAGTTTTCTCTTACCCCAAGTTCACAAGATTATCCCTCAAGATCTTCTTGAATCACAACATTTCTATTACCTTATTCATTTTCACCAGAGTACCTACATTGAAAGGATCTATGCCTTTCTTTGCCACATCTAAAACAATAACCACAAAATCACCTCTAGAAAAATAATTACCTCTTCCTCTCTATGAAATAGTATTTCCTTGGTAAGAATTACCACCTTTGTATTTGATCTTTCCTTTGTCATCACTTTTCCACTTAGATTTTCCCTTATCTTGCACATAATTGTTAGATATACCACTTTCTCCATAATATTTGTACCTCTTCCTCTCTAGAATCTACCACCTCTACCTCTATGTCTTTTTTCATGCTTCTTTTTCAACATATCCTTAGCTTTCAATTCATATTGATATTCTTCTTTCATGCTTTCCAATTTCACAAAACTTATTTCATCTTGAAATCCAAATCTCAATCTATTTAGGTACCTTGCAACTTTTCCAATCTCCTCATCTGCATGTCCAGATCTAATATCCAATCTATAGAATTCCTTAGTATACTCTTTCATAGTCATGTCATTTTGTCACAAATCTTGTATCTTCTTAAGAAAGATAATTTGGTAATCAGCAAGAAAGAACTTATTCTTCACTTTGTTCACCACTTTCAGCCAATTTTTTATCTTCTCTTTTCCTCTTCTCTTTCTATTAGTTTGCAAATGCTCCTAACAAATTTAGGCATGACCTTTCAACTTGGTGAATGCAATCTTCACCTTCCTCTTATCAAGAGTTCCTATAGACTCAAAGAACTTCTCCATATCAGAGATCCAATCCAACATAGTGTTTGTGTCTAATTTTCCATCATAAGGAACAACTTCAGCAATAGGCTTTGAATGTTCCCTAGACAACACTCTCAATAGTCTTTTCTCATCCTAATCTTCCTCAAGTTGTGGATTAGAGTATGGTGTCATTTCTTCATCATCACTCACATCATAAATATTTTTTCCTCTCCTTTGAGATATTTCCACAACATCTAATCTGGCTACAATTTGTCTCAACATATCCATAATAGAAGTATAGAAATTTCCTCTACCTCAAACCATCTTTACAAATAGGTTCGTGCAATATCATAACCCTTTCCAAGTTATAGGTGAAATTTGCAAATCTTCCACCACTCAAATAAATTCAACTTAGGGTTCTACATGATCTGATTTCCTCAAGGATGAACCTCAAGCTCTGGTACCACTTAATGCAAGGAGGAATAGAATAGGTAGGGCCAGAGGCAGACCTAACTATCCAACCACCTCATTGAATAAATACAATGAAAGAAAACAAAAAAGAGAAAATCACCAAGGGGATAGTAAATAGAAACACTTTTATTGATTCATCCAATTGTTAGTATACATGCCCATCTATAAGGCCTTTTGGGTTACAACCAACAAGACTTACAAATTTCTAGACTTAATTCATATTTCCAGCTTCTTTAGTTTTGATCTTTCATCCAAATTCTCTAAGTGATTGCTAATCTAAACCTAAACACCCCTATTTATACTTGCCAAAATGGATTAAAGAAGATTATAGAGCATTATATAATAGAAATTTGAGCTCAAAATAGTTTGCACACATCCCAAGATAGGATTCTCAAATTAAATTCATGATCCAAATTAAATAAATAATTTGGGTCAAACTAAGAACCAATCATAGAAAAACTTAGTTAAAGACGAAATTAAACATCAACAAACTTTAGGTTCACTTGAAACAAAAAGGAATGATCAACCAACAATGGATAGCTTGGCACATACAAAAATGCTCAGTCAACACTAGACAACTCAACACATACAAGAATTCCACAATTGCTATCAAAATGAATTAAAATGAGTAGGATAGCAAGACAACCTAGAATGCTCCTATATCACTTATGGAATAAGAGTGTGATATGGAGTTATGTTATATATTGTGTGATGTTACATGTAATATCACTTCGATTGGAGAAGTTATTGGTATAGTTTGAGCCATGGCAAGTTGACATGAAAGTTTGTTTAGAAAAAGAAGTTATTATTGGATAGTTTATGATGTATAATTGCATAAGTTAGTGCTGATAGTATTCAAGCTATTTTGACACTAAGTCCAGTTGTCTTCTTTTCAACTCCTATAAAAGTTGGCACAACTCCTAATAGGGATTCAAAGTCTCCTAATAAGGACTCATATGTATTGATTATATTTCATTGACTCCTAATAGGGTCCATCCTTTTAGAGAGAATGTTCATATTAGGACATCATCTTTTGGGTGTTATCCTAGTTAGGTTTTCCCTCTTACCAAGGGTTTCCCTAATTAACAAAACTAGTGTAATTATTTATGGTTAGGTTTCTTTGGTTGTTGCATCATGTTTTAGAATTAGTAAGGATATCGAGAGTTGTTTTGATTTCATAAATGTTCCATTCCCCTCCTCTCAGTTATCTTGGTGTAATTTTCTTTCTTAAAATTTTTATTAGAGCATTAGGTCCTTGAAGGAAAAGATTAACAAATTAAGTAGATTTATGGCATAGTTTAGAAGAGAAATTCCAAAGTTTGTTGGAGTTATCTATGATAGTTGGAAGGAAAAGAGGAAGACACATTTGCTATACATTGGTATGAATTATTGGTTGATTACTAAAATTAAAAATGATGTGATTGAATAAGACAATATTGAAGGTTGTGGTGAAATAGAGAAAGGCACATTCATACTCAATATGCTTGCTAAAGAAGCACTATTATTAACTCTTATCAAAACTGAATTTTCTTAGGAAAAAACTTTATGACTTGCACCTACAATTTGGAAAGCATTGTAAAGTACATTTGAAGGTGATAACATGCTCAGAAGGTTAGATTACAAAAATTGGATATGCTTACTTCAAGATGCTAAAATGATGGAAGATGAATTTGTAAGAAGTTAGTTTGGTAGAATCGTAGAGATTATTAAAAAAATTAAGATTGTGGAGGAGAGAGATTAGAAGATAAATTTGTATGGAAGACATTGAAGACTTCCATATCTACACATATAGACAAATAACTCAAATGATAGAAAAAGTTATTCCCCTAACATGTGATTTTATAGAGAGATAATTCTTGGGATATTATGTAATCAATAGAAAGAGTGGAGAATTTCCTAGAGTTAAAACTCCTTTCAATGTATTAAGTCTTCAACCTATGTTGATAATGAGGACAACTAAACAAAAGTGGATGAAGACAAGAAGACTGAGGAAGGAATTTCCTTGCTTATGAAAACAAAACCTAAATGTAACAAACTATATAAGTGTTGGAGTTGTAATGAACTTGGTCATTATTCCTCTAAATGTCCTAAAAGAGTAAAAAAGTTCAAAAATCCCAATGAATCAAGAATGCATAAGGATTGCCATTTTATCTAATGAAAAGGAATTTAATGTTGAACAAGGATAATTCTTGAGTGAAAGTAATGATCAGAATTAAGAAATTGGATTTGTTTCTATTAAGGAAGAAAACCTTCAAAAAGAAGAAGCTAGAGAAGAAAAAACATTAGTATCACAAGGTGAAAAGAAGAATTTTGATAGGATTATTGATGGTGGCTGGTCCTATCACATGACTAGAGATATTAATAAGTTTTTAAATTCAACAGCTATGATGGAAGAGTAGTTAGAGTTGGAAATAATGTAACATGTCATATATAAAAGAAAAATGATCTATTACACTTGATCAAAAGTATAAAAATTATGATGTTTACTTTCTGGATGGTTTGGAAAATAATCTTTTTGAGTGATGGATAACTAGTGGACAAGAGATATCGATTGTAGTTTATAGAGAAGACTTGCATTATCATAGACAAAAATTGGCACATTGATTAGTACTAGTACAAGAATAAGAGGTAATGTATTTTAGTTGAATCCTACTAAGGTGACATGTTTAGCTACTAAGGTGGATGATAGTTGGTTATGGCATAAGATATTTCCTCATATAAAATTTGATAAGATTGTGTAGGTTAGTACTAGATCTGCAGTTGTATATTTACATAATATTGTAAAACCTACTAACATGATGTGTAAGGAATGTGTAATGCAAAATAGAATAAAATTTCATCTCTAAGAAAATAATTTACTACTTCAACAAAGTTTAAGAGTGTGCACAGATACTTGAGTGGTCCTACAAAGACAAGATCATTCTATGGTGAAAGATATTTTATGATTCTTGATTGTCATTTCACTAGAACTATGTGGACAAAATTTCTTAGATAAAATATTGAATATTTTGAGAAGTTCAAGATATTTAAGAGTACAGTTGAGAATGAATCTAGTTTTAAGATTTGATGATTGAGATCTAATAGAGGATGAGAGTTTAATTCAAATGATTTTAACAATTTTTGTAAAGATAATGGTAAATAGAGATAACTTTCAGCTGCAAAACACCTAAACAAAATTGAATAGAAGAAAGGATGAATTATGAAAGGGGCAATAAGAAAAATAATTTTTTAATTTTTTTTTATATCAAAGATCTGTTGGAGAGAAGTAATAAATATAATAGTATACACTATAAACATAGTAAAAATTAAAAAAGGCACTGGTAAGACACCTTATCAACTTTAATTTGGACATACATCTTCTATGAAGTATTTTAAAATCTTTGAAAGTAAATATTATATTAAAATAGATGATGATGTTGGAAAGTTTGATTCAAGAAGTGATGAAATTATATTTTTTGGATAATCATTGGAAACTAAGGCATATAGATGTTTTAATCAAAGAAATGAGACTATTGTTGAGAGAAATAACATGAAATTTGATGAAAATTTTAGCATTCAAGAAAGTATACTTGATTATAGTTTTGATGAAGAAATTAATCCAAGGCTTAACAAAGAAAACCTTGAGAAAGAATTAGTTTATGAGACTGACACTGATTGGTAGAATGAAACTCAGATAGAAGTACAAAGAGAAGAACAAAGAAAAGAACCTAGAGCTGAGCTACACTTTAAGTAGTGACACCTAAGAAATATTTGATAAAGAACAGACCTTTTGAATATATTATTGGAAGCATAGAAAAAGGAGTGATGATAAGGGAGAAAAGGCACATGAAGATTCATGCTTAGTTTCTCAAGTTGAATCTCAGTTTTCTAATGAATCTTGCAAGGATGACCATTGAATTAATGCTATGAATGAAGAACTAGAGTAGATTGAGAAGAAAAAAACATGGGAATTAGTTCTTAGACCTAAAGATAACAATGCTATTAGAACTAAATCAGTATTTAGATATTTGAAGGGTACACTAAACTATGGTTTATGGTATGATAGATCAAATGATTTTACTTAATGTGCATGCAATAATGTGGATTAGGAATGAAGGGGTAGCTGATAGAAAAAGTACTAGTGACCTACAACATTTTTCTTGGGAGGAAGATTGGTTTCTTGGCTGAGAAAGAATTAGGAGTGTATTTCAAAAGAGTATGAAAGAAGAATAATATTTAGTTACAATAGACAATTGTAGTCAGATTATATGGAAGTGAATGTTGAAAGACATTGAGATTGATTTTATAGAGCTTATCATCATACATTATGATAATACAAGTATAGCAAGTGTGTCAAAGAATCTAGTATTACATTCAAAGAAAAAACATATATCTATTAAGCAACAATTTTTGAGAGATAAAGTTGCAAAGAAAGAGATTAGGATGTAGTATGTTAACACAAAGGAGCAGATAGAGGACACATTTGAGTACTTGAGAGGTATGCTTGGGGTTATGGCACAACCTACTTTTGAGTAGTTGATGTAGATATTGAATTAGTCCAGTGGTAACAAAGAATTACTTCTTTTCTGGACTAGATGCTTGATTATTTCTCTATAGGGGAGTATCTATGTTTCAGCTAAGTCATGAAGGATTCTTGGTAACTATTACTAAACACTGGTTTCTTTGAATACTTGAGCTTATTCCAAATCTTACTTGGAGAATTGATTTTATGATACCTTTTACACTGATGATAATGGGGCAGATTCACACATGAAAAACATCTTTTGAATATGTCTTAGAGAGATAGAACATGCAAAAATATCCTTTGAGAAATGGGGGAGTGTAATTTATGAAAAATATTCTTGTATATTCATTGATGAAGAGGGTTTTAAAATTTGATTAATGAAGTGGATTCAAAAAGATGCTGATGTATGGCAGAGATTAACACCTTCCTTGTTCATGATAGTTACAAAATAAATAACATTCATGGTCAACATGAATGTGGGAGAAGTTGTAGTAAAGTGACATTTACTATTCATGAAACTTTGATATTTTTCATCTATGTTTCTATCAAAGCCAAAGAGGGAGATTATTTAGCATGAATACTAATGGTATTTCTAAGGGGGAGTATTCTACAAGTGTTGGATACATGATTTAGAAGTCATGTGTTGCATTCATGATAGATTTTGTAATTTATATCAATATGCTACATGTTTTGTGAAGATTCACATAGAAAATAATAGAGTTTAGCTTCACACAGTTCAAGGATTGACAATCATTTCATGCACATGTCGGATTATGTTATAAAATATGTCTAGATACTTCAGCTAACAGCGTGTATAGAAATTTGAAGACTTGACAAATTTATGAAGAACTTAGAGAAAACAACATTCTAGTAGAATTTATGGAAAAAAAATATTGATGTTTTGACTGTATCTCCTAATACATATTGAATTTGGTTGAGTGGACTTGGGTAGATGTTGAAGACATACTAATATTTTTTTGTTAATCGTGCTTATTCAATTGATTGGTGAGTGGAAATTAATGGAAACTATGGGATGACCAATTTTATGTAAGTATTAAAAGATGTAATATTGCAATGTGACGTATAATATAACATCTAAAGTTGGTCCTATATTATTATTATAAATCAAGAAATCCTCAAGGACAACTCAATAATTTATTCTAGGACTTGGTATAAAGGATAGGTAATTTTCTTGTAGAATAAGAGAATGATATTCGGTTGTAGCTATGGTATTCATCATGTGAGCTTACATAAAAATAGATTTTGTATCCAAAAATGGATTAATGCACTTGAGGCATGATGGTCTTATAGGGAACTATATTTGACAAAAGAAGTTATTGCTAGAAAATTGTTAATGTAAACTTATATTATGTAGTGAGGATAGTAATGAAGCTATTTGGATAGTGGGTCCATATATCTTCCTTTCAACTCCTAAAAGGGACACATAAGTATTGATTTTATTTCATTGACTCCTAACAGTGTCCATTCTTTGACAAGCACATTTCATTTTATTACATAATTTTGTGGGTACCATCCCTACATGGTTGTCCCCTCTGATGAAGGGTTTCCCTAGTTTATAGATATTGTGTTATTTTTTATAAATATCCTTTTGTTATTGTTTCATCTAATATTTACATGTTTCAAAATTAATAAGGATATAGAGAATTTTTTAAATTACATAACTAATTCATGCTTGCCCCCCTTTACTTTCCACCTTTACTAACATAGATTAGGGTAATGAGACCATATCATTCCTCTGTTATAGGAGTATCCCATTTTGAAAAAAAAATTGCTTGAATGGTAGAAGAGTGTAATCTATTATTTATGTTTTCCACAATGTTGACATTAATTTTGTTACAAAGGGAGAAAATGCCTATTGTAGATTGTTGACAAATTCTTTGGTAATGTTCCTTTGATCTTTCCAATAATAGGATTGATAGTTCCAATTTCCTAGGGGTACCTAGGAGTTGAAGATGATCTTAGAGGACTAGGCCTTGAAATGGCTTAAAAGGTCATCTGGAAAAGTTGATTGACAATGAAACTTGTTACAAAGCCAGGTCCAAAATTATTGGATGAAATGGAAATGATTAAGAAATTTATCTACTAGTTCCTCATTGTTTTTACAAATAACATATAGAGAGGGCCCTTCAAAGCCAATTTTTCTAAAGCAATACGTAGTCAAGATTCTATTTTGAGTTGCAAGCTAGATGAAGATTCTAGGTTCTAGGAGACATGCTTTATTCCAAGAGAGATCTAGGGGAAGCTCACCTGAAGTCCAACAATTTGGTTGGATATGGTTTTATATCCATCTCTGACATAATATAATCCATAATTTGCTACACCCCGAAGTAGTGAGTACTCTATGGATTTAGAGAAGACTTCTTTATCTTCTAGAGTGGAGATGAGGAGATCTCTATCACCTGGGGAGTGTTGACACCTAAAATTATGGGTATCAAATTTGAAAGGGAAGTGTTTTCTTGTGCTATAAAGTTTAATTATTTCATTGAAAATTATATTTTTACATTATAAATTTAAAAAATAAGAAATTATATTTACCCTTGTCATGCATGTGATATCTCTTATAGGGTAAGATTTATTAAAGGTGAGAAATGAAAGTGTCAAATATTATTTGAATGTATGTTAGCTTAATTAATTACTCCCTTTTTAAAATAATAAGTGTTTTTTTGTGAAAAAGGATGGGGAGAGGGAGTTGAAAACTCAACTTCTTGACCCTATCCTCTTTCCTATCCTAACTACCCCACCTACCTTAACCAACTGTTATTTTTTATTCTTCAAGAATGGTAGTTAGATAGGATATTTATAATTGAATTTTTTTAAAGGGATAATTAATATTTTATTATGTTTCATTTTGCATACTTTTTATTTAATTCTTTTTCTAGGGAAATATATTAATAAAGTAATTATGTTTAAAATTTATCCCTAGATCTCTAATATGAAATATTTCCATTTCATGTTTCATGTTAAGGAAAAGTTTTAAAGTAAAATATGTTTCTTAAAATAAAATATTTATAAACTATCTTATTGGCATATTATTTTACCCTTATATAAATATATTAGGGTTTTCATTAAAATGGTTCATTACTTTGTCAATTTTTGAAACCATTTTATATGTTGTTATAATCTTTGAATATAATTTCTTTAACTTAATATTGATGGATGAAGAAAATCTTTTGGAAAGACTAAATTAGATATAAAGCCCCTAATTTATTTTATTAAAGTCTCTCATTAAGTTATTTTATGTGCAAGCTTTACTCATTAGAAATATTAAAATATTTGTTAAAGAATCAAAAGAAGCTGATGGAGTTGATGAGTTTTGGAGATTACAATGTAGGAAGAAATATTAAATACATGAGGAAGAATTTCAAGGAGTAACCTATTTCATTTGGAGAGTCTAATGAAAATTTATTTTATTAAGGACTCGCATCATTTCAAAATTGTAATTGTTTCGGTGTCTACTTATATGTGACCCAAAATTAGAGAAAACATACATTCATGATTATTAAGTTCTATAAACCATAAATTTTGTTAATTGAGAGGAGATTCTTTTGATAATTATGGATCCTATTGTTATCTGTATGCATCAACAACACAAAGTTTTATGGTGAATAATTTCAAAAGGAAATAGAGAGATTTGACATGTTTGTTTGAATTTTTTGTGATATCATTCTTCTCTCATTTATTTTCTCCCTTTGATTAAAATTAAAAGTTTACTTTGATTGATAGTCCCATTTATTAAATATTAGAGAGTTATACTTCAATACTTGTTAAATAGTAATGTTGTATTGATTGTTCAATATGAATTGCTATCTTATTGATCTCATAAGAGGAGTTAAATTCAATAGGATAGAGTATTGAAATTAACCTAATATTTAGTGATACATACTTCATCAAAGTGATGATAGTTCATCTTTGAGGAATTTTACAATTGTCTCTTAGGGTTATATTAACATTGTGAGTGATTAATAGAAAATTGATAAAGACTTCATTGGTCAAGGCACATATCTCTTTCTTATTTTTTGGTCCAAGTGATGAAGATCTCTGATCATTGCACATCATATACATTTATATACATTATTACAACCAAAAAATTTTATTAACTATTTAGTCTTAAAAGACACCCAAAATCCTGCAAGGTTATTTGCTCAAAACCTCTAGGTTGTGAGGTATAGGCCTACTAGCCTTGGTTTTGCAAAGAAAGCTTTGTATTCATTTGTGTGGAACCTGTTAATTGTCAAATTGCTATTAGGGGTTCTCAAAATTGGATCATCATTCCATAAGAAACATAATCTATCAATTTGGACACTCTATTGGGGAGTTGTCTACATAATCAAGGATTGTGTATCAACCCAAAATTTGTTGGTATTGCTAAGATCATAAATATAAAGAGAGAAGTATGTTTACTGTAATGGAGGTAGATCTTAGAAGATTAGGAAACTAATATATTCCTCTATAAAAGAGGTGGCGACTCTACTTAAAAAGATTCTAGTCGGCAGCTGTATTGAGGGACAAGAAGAATTAAATGGGTTATATTGTATTGTGATCTAAAATAAATTATGTATTAAATCATCAAGAAAGCATACAAACACATTTGGGATGCATTTTCAATTTGAACAGATATGAAGGATAATCCTCAACACATTTTTTTATAAGGATGGCCAATATATTTTGGGATTGTAAGGCCCACACTAGCATCCTGTTATAGATCTTGAAGGAATGAATATGTTTAGGAGTTAATTAGGTGATGATCGACATTTTCATTACTAACAATGATTTATGAGATCCTATTAGAGACTGATGTAGATTTTGATTATTATAAGGTTGATATCATATCCAATAACATTAGGTCAATAAGATAAGACCCCATGAAAATGAGAGTCAATATGTTAAAGCTAAGAACTTGGTCATGACATTCAAGGTGTGATTTACAAGGCAACTAGGAAAGATAAATTAACATTCACTCTCGTAAGAAATGACAATGAATATAGATCAAAGGATAACAAAACATAATGGCTGCTCTCATAGATTAATTTTGAAATTGATGACATAATTTAGAAACATTTAATGGCATGTGAGATTAACCCCAGGGGCACACACACCTCATAATGAGATAAAAACGACATTGTTAGAAATATTACTTGGTCAATTTATTTGAAAGGATACTAGTTAACAAGTCTGCTCAATAGTGATTTTCACTTATGACATATATACTAAGATCCATTTTACATGTTTTAATGATTTATTAGATATGACTTTAGTGTTTCATTGTTATGATAGACAAGGATAGTGATGGTATTTAGAACAATAGTTTTTTTATGATTTGAAAGATTAATGTTATGCATATCTTGATATTTCAATGTTCTAAATATTTCATGGAAATGATTAGATGGAAGTTAACTAAATATGTTAATGCAATTAAGTGATATTAGATTATTTTGTACTTATCTACATGTATTTCTATATTATTTCACTAGGCTACTAACATTAAGTTGAGTGTGTAGGAAAGTTGAACCATGGAGATTATTTGGGGAAACAAGGTTCAAACCTATGTGAACATGGTAAAGCCAAGGTGAATCTTTGGAAGATTCAAAACCTCATTGTATTTTGTTTGTTTCCTAATGTGATTGTGTATGGGTGTTATAAGTTTAAAGACCATGATTATTTGGAGACATGTCATCGTGATGTGTAAGTGTTTTAATGCGTGTGTCATTTGATACTTGTGTTGTCTATGAGTAAATGACAAGTCATATAGGGTTTTGGGCATGAAGTCATTTAACTTGAATTTAATCCCCATTATGAAATTAAGTTAGCCCACCTTGGAGAGTGTTAGGATGAGTCACCTTCATGATGGTTTTCAAATTTAAAATTTGGTAGGAACTTTAGAGAGCCTAAAAGTGGTTCTCAAGTGTTATTTTGGTGAAAATTAGTCTCCCACATGGTAGTAGTATAGGGTGGGGGTCTAAATATACCCATAAGTTGGCCTAGGGGACTTAAGAGAACCTCTAAACTAGTCATTTTCAAGCCAATTCGAAAATCAGAGTGTCACATGACTTCTTTCCTCAACCCTCCACTTGGTTAAGTTCTTATTGGTTGAAAGGTACAAGGGTGTAAGGGGGGTCGGTGGGGTTGGAAGTAAAGGTCTTTTTAGGGAGCTTGTGCCAAACTCTGGGATTGTTCACCCACTCTCTAATTGTAGAGACACTTAGGGTTTGTAGGAGGAAACTTGGAAGAAAAGAAGGAAGCTCTTCATCACCACTTCATAGCCATTAGCTTGGAAAGAGGTTAGTGCTTCATGCCATGAAATTTCTTATCTCTTGAGAGTTGAATAATGGAGATTTGCAAAAGTGTTCTTGTACGGTTTATGTGTTTCATGTAGTGTATGTAGTAGTTATTGTGTATGTAAATTAGCATGTTGGATTTACTTGCATTTGATCTTGTTTCTTGAATTTGTTGTGGTGGTTTGAATGTTATGTTGGGTGTGAAGACTTCACTCACCCTTGGGAGGGAAGAGAAGCCTTGGAGTGAAGGGGTTAGTTGGGCTTGACACTGGAGTTGAGAAATCCTTCTCTTGGAGAGGGGATAGATTTCATGTAGTATGGGCTCGATTGAAGCCGTATGTCTTTCTATTTCTCTATGGGAGGTATAAGTGAGATATGTGAAGAGGAGTAAGTGTTGATAGCCTTGTTGAGGCATGTGTTATTGATAGCCTTGTTGTGGCATGTTTCTTGGAAGCCTTATTGAAATATTGTAATTTTTTCTATGGGAGGTATAAGTGAGGATATGTGAAGAGGAATAAGTGTTGATAGCCCTGTTGTGGCATGTTTTTTGAAAGCCTTATTTAAATATTGCAATTGCAAGATTTGTTGTTTTACAAGGATATGGCGTTCTCCTCCTTGAAGAGCCCACTTAAACCCAATGTTGATGATTCCAATTGTGAATTGTAGTGCCTGCCCCTAGTTTACATTTTTCGAGCTACATTTATGATATGATTGCCAAACTCTTTTAGGCCAATTTATGTTTGATGAGTAGTATCATTATTTTAGAGATTATCAGAGGATGTTTACATTCAGTTTATTATATGATGAGATTATTTGGTACTCTATATTTCGTGCATGTATGATGATTATTCAATGGTTTTAGTTATCAATGATGATTAGTTAGATGGCTTATTATTTCATGTGCCTCTTATGGATACTTACCCCATACTGCATGTGTATGGTGTGCGTGTTGTTTTATTTATGTATGGTGTTTCTGATATGGTTAAGGAAGGGAGTCGTAGTCACCTGCTAGTCGGGATCTACACAATGCACCACTTCCTGCCATTGCCTGTTTCGCTTAGAATATTGTGTTTGTACATGCGTGGATTTTATGCAGGTTGCAGGTACCGAGTATCAACTTCCCTGAATTGTCAGGATGAGCGTACCCTATCGCACTGTCTCAATGGTAAGAGGGGGGAGATAAACTCTTAAGTAAAAATCCTAAACCCTTTAGCCAATTGTCCTAATTAATAATTAGGACAAGTATCTGAGTTAAGTACCCTCCGAATGCATCAAATGATGTAATTTGGTGATTATAACCCTTTTGTTTGATTTGGTATGTATTTTTCTTTGATGGGTTTTTGTATGTTGCTTTATGATTCCTTGGTGTATTTTCTATTAATTAAGTCTAATTAAAAAGACTAATTAATGATTTAATTTAATAAGGAATTATTATGATATCTTTATAGTTAATTAATTAATTAATTAATTAAATAAAAGAATTAAAGTTGGAAATTAAAGTTCAAGATATATTTAGAACAGGATAATATTTATTTAATTTAATAATAATATATTTGGAGTTCATTTTTAAATAAATGCTAAATATTATTGTTATTTAAATTAATTAAATATGTTATCAATTAAGTTCTAAAATAAATTAAAAAGTTGAAAGATATTAATTTATTAAGAATTCTAGATCGCATGATCTAAACATGAGTTAAATATAAGAATTAAATTAAAAGATTAAATTATAAAAATTAATAATGTTATTTTAATTTCTTAAAAGTGCACATAAGATTTAAAGTAATAAATTAATTAAGAATTGAAGTCAAGTGAAATTTTAAATAAAGTTATTTAATAATTCAACTTAATGTGCATGGAAGTTGAATGCAAAAGAATTAGAAAAGATAATAAAAGTTAATTTGGAGTTAACTGAGTGGTGCAAAGAGTCTTCTCAGGTAAACGCACAATTAGTGCCCTGAATTGAGGAGAATTTGCTTATCACAACTTTGGGGGTTCATTTTGGTGATATACGAAGTTGGACGAGAATTTTTGAAAAGACAATTTTTGGAAGCAAATTTCAGAAGGCTGATACGAAGAAAGTCTTGAAGGGGAAGGTTATTGAGAGGAGCGAATTCGCATACAGTTCCTGGAGATTGCATAATAGCATCAGGATCAGGTAGGGTCTTGTGTTTTTTATCCATTAAATATGCAATTATCCCTTCCTGCCTTCTTCGTGTTTGGGGTTTGTAGATCTGAATTCTCTGTGATGAAAGTTTTAAGCTTTCAATATTGTGAATTTATTAATTATTCATCAATAATTTCTGTATCCATGGAGACTGGATGAATTAATTAGAACCATTGTTTTCTTGATTTAGAAATTTAGATCTAATTTGATAAGGGTTTTGTTTTAATGAAATTGAAAAGTTCTAGATAAATAAATAAAATAAAATAAAATAAATATATATATATAAATATATATATTTATATATTACATAATTATCCTTTGGAAGAAATTATTTTTATTAAAAAATTAAACAAAATTAATTTTTAAAATAAAACTTATTTTATTTGTATTAGAATAAAATAAAATCAAATATAAAAAATATATATATATATATAAAATATATTATCATATTTGGTGGGGGGGGAGGGAATCACCCCGTACCCGCCCCCCACTGTCGACAGGCGATAGTACCTACGTCGCAGGTACTGCGACGACAGGTACAGAGTACCTGCCGCCGCAGGCCCTACGACCGCAGGCCTGCGGCCGAAGCCGACGGGCTATAAACGTGGTGGGTTAGAAATAAAACATAAAATTTTGTTTTTCGTTTTTTTATTTTTTATTTTTATAATTTTTTTTTTAAATTATTAAAAACGAATTTTTATTTATTTAAAAATTTTAAATAATAAAATTATAATATATTCAATTTTTATAATAGATTAAACTTTTTAAATATTTAATAAATAAATATTAATTGTATAGATATAGTTGTAAATTTCAATTTATTAATAATTTTGCTTAAATATTAATAAATTAACAATTATTAGTGGGATTAAAATAAGTAATTAGATCTAATGAATATTGATTAATTTAATTAAAATTAGTTTAATTAAGTTAATTAATAATGAATGTTATTTGACTAAATTATAAATTTGGATATTGATTTAATGAAAGTTATTATAGAAATGGGTTATTCGAAAAAGGGTAGTTGTGAAAACTTTGTTACTTGAATTTGACATTAAACTAAAACACAAACCTTACCTTAACTTAAATAATATACTTTCAGATTCAATCTCTGAGACTTTGATGTTGTCTTTGTACTTTGAATGTTTTGGGGTTGGTTTAGCGTTGACCAGTTCAGGTTGTTACCAGAGGCTCGGGGTTGTGAATGTGATGTCTTGGTGATTTGGTCTCGATCTTTCTTAACCTGACCATGGTAATGTGATGAAGTGCTCTATGACATGATTGTGTTTACTATTTGTGATTGCTTTCCAGTTTCCTTGTGTGAAGCTGAGATGTATGTATTTGAGAATACCTAACTTAACCATTTTTGAGTCTCGATCAGTTATATTTGATAACCATTTCTGAGTCTCGATCAGTTATACTTGTATTACTTTCTGGTTGCTCATTAGAGAACCATTGGATTTTGTGACTTATCATTGATGCCTTCAGTTGCTGATAGAGAACTGTCGTGATTACATGATTACTATTTGATGTTATCTGTTGCTCATGAAGAACTGATATATTTTGTGGATTATCTTTTTATGATATTTTCAGTTGCTCGTATAGGACTGAGATGGTTTTATTATGATTCTTTGATTTATGAGTTCATGAGCTAGGGTAGGTTATCTATGTGTAGAGTCGGGAAGTGGCTTGCAATGGGGGTCGGAGCCCTAAGAGGCTGCCTTGAGAAACCCATTGTAAGTCGTTTTTAATAAGTGAAAACATTTACACTAAATGAGAGAAAATGAACCTAACAAGACAATTGTATGTTCTCTCCCATGCCATGAGTGCTAGTACAGACTAGGATGGTGTAGAGAGGATGCTTGGTTACGACCTTGCATTCCATAGTATGCCTCGTCAGTACGAGAGGATACTAGTGGCCGCAGGATCAGTAGGGACCCGGGATTCCTAAGGGATTGCTTGGGTAACTTCTACATGACTTTTGCGATGACACTTTTCCGCTTGCATATTTGGTTTCCTACGTGTCTTGTGGTACCTCTGGGATTTAGATATCGATCTTTTTAGGAACCCTTGAGTTAGCATACTTATAGGATTTCCTGGACTTAGAGAGTATTTATGATTATAGGTTTTGTTATCCTATTTGGGACTTGAGACTATCTCCTCAGCGCGGTGGGAGTGGACCATTTAGGTTCCACGCGATCGGGTGGTAGTGCTTTTACTCTTACCATTGAGATCCGTTCCGTGATCACCGTGGCTGGAGTTTTCGTGATTGGCATTTACCTTCACTATGCTCTTGGATTATTATGATGGATGGTTAGATTTTATGAGAGATGTTTTATCATGATGGATGTATGGATGTATCATGTATGGTGAATAGTTTCATATATTTTTACTGTACTTTGTATCATGGATTTGAGGATGTTGTATCTTGATCTTTACATATGTATATTCTTTTAAGCCTTTCATACCCTGTGACATGTACAGTGGATGAATGAGCATTCCGAATTAATTTGCCAAGGAGCATTCAGAACAAATGTATATTATGGACATTGGAGTTTCTGATTATTCTTTTCTATGTATGTAATAGTTGTTAGACTTAGAATTAATTAAATTTAAACGTGACTCAACGTCTTGGGATCTTTAAGAAATGTAACTTGCAATGTATGTTTGTCGATGATTACATGTTAGTGCTTCCGCTACTATTTGTTTGATGTGTATGTCATACTTTCTTACTTTAAAAAAAAAAAAAAAAAAATGTTTAGCAAACTTAGTGAAACTTTAGGTTAATTCTTTTGGATCCCTTGGCGGGGCGTTACATGAATCATTGTGTAAGCCTTGGTTGGGAATTGTAAATGTGTTGTTAAACAGTGGTATTCATGTTGGTTCTTGTTATTGTGGTATTGTTTAAATGTATCCCGGTTGAGCCTTGTTTCCCCTAGCATGGGGGTGGTCTCCTTAAGGCCTAGGTTGGGAGGTGAGCCTCCATGGTTCTATAATTTTGATCCTTGTAGGTTTTTGATGCACTTTGATATTTGGGAGTCATGAAGATTTCTCTGCATAAGAGGAGAAGCACTATTGTAGTTGGTTAAAAATGGAGCAACAAACTCCATCTTTATATGTGTTTCTATTTATGATTGTAAGAGTGTTGATATTTCTCCTATTCATTGTTATTAGAAGGATTGTGCATAATCTTGTGTAGAGATCTTACATTATGTAGTGTTGACAAGAAGAGTCTACCACCTTGTGTTAAATAGTGATAAGCTTGTTGCATGTTATAAGAGGAATCAGAAAGAGAATTCCATTATATTGTTGTTGAAGATCTATTATCATGTATATGAATGTATCAGGAAAATGGATTTAGTATCATAGTAGACAATAGCAAAATGTAAATGAAACTAGTACCTTGTTATCTTATTGTTCTCCATTCTCATAGCAATAACTGGATGCATTATATGTTCAATCTTAAATCATATGTAGGTGTAGAATGTGCATTCAAAAGATTGATATAAAAGATATCAATAATAAACTAATAGTTAGATGTTGATGTTCCATGTATTTGAAATTTTGACTTCCAACATCAATATTTAGTAATGAAATTGTTAGATTTAGATAGTATGGGGCCTGGAATCAAACAATGTATGTAATGAGATGTTAATTTCATGTCAACCATTAAGATACACGAGTAAGACTATGAGTTAGAAAAGAAATAGATAGCGTAAAGAGGAAAAAAAAAAATTTATTATAAACACAATCCAATATATTCAATTGTGAAAGTAGAAGAAGAAGAAAACAAAAAGCTCAAGGACTCCAAAGTAAGGCTTGTAGGTGCAAATTATGTTCTAGAAAATGTATGGCAAAAACTGATATAAAATCCCTCCCAATACAGTTCAATATTATATTCACTCCATAGTAAAATAATATAAATTTAGATTATAAAATAACATAAATACTAATATTAAATCACTTCTATAATAATAGATGTCAGATTGAGAAATGACATGTATAAGACGTTACTAATATGTGTGTGTGTGTGTGTGTGTGTGTGTTTTAAATGAGCAAAATCTCGATTAAGGAACAACCAAGCTGTTGAAAAGGACCTAAGGGCAATAAAATATTAAACAAAATATAAATAATAACAAATTAAATAGGGCTGGCTGATCTATTTAGATAGGCGAGCATCATTGTGCTCAGGAAAAATGAAAAAAAAAAATATTGGAAAGAGGGAGAAAAGGGGTCCCACATCCCCATCTTTCCCCACCTTTCACGCATCTCAAGTTCATAAGCACTTATAGCACTGACTCTCGACCAAAGTCATTTAAGACTTATCTCCTTTTACTAAAAAGGCTGCCCACCCTAGTAATGGCCTTGGATAGCTGAAAATAAGGGAGCCCATGTCTTGTAGAGGTGGGGAAGCATGTCCCTAAAGGTAGAAGTGTTTTTTTTCATTATTCTTAAAAAGTCAAGTCAGGGGGGGCACGTACATAAAGGTAGCTATAGCATTTAGAAGGGTCATGTCAAGGATAGAGTCAAGCGGTAAATTCACATGGGATAAGGTGTTTGGGAAAAAGGTAGTATTAAGTGCAATGTGTAGGGTAGTTGGAATAGTTGGTACTAGTGATTGGTTAAAGGTAGTAATTTAGAGGTTAGAACTATATATTATGTAAAATTAATGTAGATAGTTTTTGATATTTAGTAATAGTGTTAAAATAAATAAGTTAGTTTTAATATTTAATAATAGTGTTAAATTAAGTAGGCATGGTAAATATTACAAGTTATGGAATGATATGGTTAGATAACATAAATTGGTAGTTGGTGTAATTAGAGTTAAATTAATTAGAAAATTATGTGTTTAGTAGTGGAATCATTGAATAACAAATTAAATGTTATACTTATAATTGTCTTAAATGTTTGGGTGTAAGGATTTAAGTATCACATTATATCATCGACACACATTTTCATACATGAAAGATATGTGAATCATGATGAAGATCCAATATTAAACATGTATCCTGAAAACATTATTCTAAGAGATGCAATCTTGAAGTGTATGTTGAACATTATAAATACATGCATAGTCTTATATGTATAATAGGATAAGATAAATTGTCTTATTACCAAATATAGTAGAGGGTAGATGGAGTTAAAAGAAATGGCTCAACTTCTTCTCAATCAACCATGATGAACAGGTTGATGGATCAACATATACTTAGAATATTCTAGATGATGACAATGAATTCAAAGGATCAAGTTGTGAAGATGAAATAGAACTAAGTTTAGCATATGAACAAGGGAAAATTTTAGAAGAGGGTGCTACTCTTGTTGATGAAACATTTTATGATCTTGATGAAAGCTCACATGATAGTATACTTCAATTTTCTATATTCTTGAACCCATTGTCGAAGAAGAAGTGATTGAAGATACATCTGAATTCATTACATTCTCAAATCAATTGTTTGAAGAGGAGTCCTAATACAATCAATTCAACCATTTTCATGATGAGGATAACATGCCAGATGATAGTTTTAAAGATGATGTAACTCAAAGTGTGTATGGAGAGATGTACTCCAAAAATGAATCATGCTGTAATGCCCTGCCAAGAGATCCAAAGAATATCACTAGGTTTGCCAAAACAAATTTTTTTTTTTTAAACATGAAATATGAACCATTCACAACTTATACATTGTAATAGAAGCAATAATGATAGTACAAGTGAAAGTAAAACTATTCATAACATTCACAGAAGCAATAGTAACATCCAACTGAAAGTAAACATACATAACAAGTTTCATTCTTTAAGAATCCTTTAACGTTGTATCACATCTAAATTAACTATTCATCTAACATCACATTGTTATCAATAATACATTCAACGTTCTTAAACAATATACAAGTGTCCTTTTTGCAATTACATTTTAGATTGCTCAATCATCCATTGCACATGTCACAAGGTATGAAAGGCTTGAAAGAATATACATCCATATAAATAAAGTACATCATCATTCAATATTAATCCATGATGAAACCATAAACCATACATGATACATCATCATCATAAAGATATAAACATCCATCATAAAAGATAGCCATGATCATAAAACACATCTAATCTAAATGCATAGTTCCTCCCAACCATAAATAGCATCATTAGACCATCGTGGATCCTAGCCATCCCTCCATGCATAACATTCCAAAGCACCGAAGAGATCATCAGTATTATCATAGTAGGAATGTCACTCCTAAATCATCCTACTAACATGCAAAGTAAAGCATAAGATAACATCATCTAACATATGTAAATCATCAGTATAAGAAACATACCAGCAAATACATCCATCATAAGGTATATCATCTATAATAATGATCCAAGAACATAATGAAGATAAATACCAACCAAGAATACTCCAGCCACAGTGTCTCAAATGGATCTCAAATAATAAGAGTGGAAATACACTACCACCTGATGGCGTGGAAGCTAAGTGGTCCACTCCCACTATGCTAAGGAGATAATCTCAAGTCCCAAATAGGCTATCCAAAACACATAGCATAAATCTCTATAAGTCCAAGAATCCTAAAAGTATACTAACTCAAAGGTTCCATCACACAAAACCGACATCTAATTCCTAGAGGAACAACAATGACATGTAGGAAACCTACTCTACAAGCGGGAAAGTGTCATTGCATTTATCATGTACAATTTACCCTGGTAGTTAGCTAAACTCCATGGGTCCATACTAATCTCATGCGGCCACTAGTACCCTCTCATACTAACGAGGCATACTATGGAATGCAAGGTCACAACCATGTGTTCTCTCTACTCCCATCCTAGTTTGTACAAGCACTCAAAGCATGGGCAAGAACATCAAAACAATTATCTTTTTAGGTTCATTTAATCCCAATTTAGTGTCTAAATGTTATCACTTATTAACCAAATTTACAATGAGTTACCCTGGCAGCAACTTAGGGCCCCAGCCCCCATCGCAAGCCACTTCCCGACACTATAAATAGATAACCTACTCTAAGTTCATGGAATCATAAAATCACCACAGTCTTGTACAAGCAATTGGAAAGAAAATCCAAAAGATAATCCATAAAAAAGAATCATCAAATATCCATGATAAAAGCATCAAATATCCACAATAAGAATCATCAAATCTCCATGAGCACCTTATAAGCATCCATAAAATATCATGACCACAACAGTTCTCTATTGGCAATTGAAGGCATCACTGATAATCATAAGTATCCATTGGTTCTCAATAATCAAAATATATCTCAAAATAAATCACCATATCCATTGGTTCTCAACAAAGCAACCAAGAATATCTAAAACTTGTACTGATCGAAGACTCCAAAAATGGTTGAGTCAAACATGTCACAACATGACATCATCAAGAAATAAATCAACATTTCAGTCCCATCATGGCAACTAGAAAATAATCCAAGGGTAACTAATCGATGACTCAAAAATAATTAGCTCAAGTGTCTCATACACATACATCTCAGCTTCACACATGAAGACTGATGAACAATAACAATTAATAAATACAACATTTTATAGAGCATACGATCACATTACCATGGTTGGGCTTATAAAGATCGAGACCAAATAAAATCAAGATGTCATCACATCTCATAACCCTCGAGCCTCTGGTAACAACCTAGGACTGGTCAACACTAGTCAACCCAAAACAAGAAGCATAGAGAATACACGATGCAAACACATGTTTTGGTTTACTACTAACACATGGATGAGTTAAGTGTAGAGGTTACCAGTTTTCGTTTCAAGTATACTTCAAGTGTCTAAGTTTCATCATTTGACCTACAAGTCAACCCATTTGTTCCTTGATAGCATTATCCTTAAAATAATATTCTAAGAATAACTTAAGGTTAAATAATTTACTCATTAAACTGATCATCATTGACCCTTAATTAACTTGTTCTCTTTATATAACTACGATCCATATTCTAATTGATTAACTCTTCTTTAATATTACTTCAACTTTTCAACATAATCAAAGAATCGGTATTCGTTATATTATAAGAGGACCAATTATCAATCTTTGAATAGGAAGATTATAACTTTATTAAAATGATCAATCAAGTCAATCAACTAACATAGGTACACCATCCATGACCTACTAACATTCTAATAGTTTTCAATTAGAAATTTAATTAAGTATTACTAAAGTTTGAGTCTTCTAATTTAATCACTATCATCGTCGACAACCATATAATATCTAAAGTCATTAGTCAAGTCATAAGACTTATCAACTTTGATATAGATAATCTACAATCTTGTTAAAAGACTTATATCAATTAAATCTCTATTACATAACTTTATTATTAATTAAATATAATTAACTCTAATTAATTTAATTAATAATTATATATCCATGGCAACATTCCAATTAATATCAATTGACTAATAACTAACTATAATTTTATAAGTTAAAAGTCAACTAAAATCTAGTACACAAATATTCATATTCATAGTTCAATAATAATAGTTTGTTAATATTTAATAACAAGCTATATTGGGAATCTTACTAATAATTCTATAATGACCACATTCGTCATTCTTTCAATGAATACTAATATTCCCTTGATAAAACAATTAAAACTCTATTATCAATTAAATCTAATTAATTCTACAATTAAATTAACTAGTAGCTATGTCAATAACTACATGATTATTATCTAATAATAGTTTCGTTCATTAAGAGTCAACTATGTATCATTCTATCAATGTTCAAATTATTACTTTACTAATAAAAAATTCTAATAAATCTCCAATATTAATATTTCAACTAAATACCTCCTATGTTGGTTGATAAATAGATTAATTATACTTCTACTATTAAGTAATCTTAATTAAATTATATTAGTTAATAAATCATATAAAACGAATGCATAAAAATAAGATTCTACTAAGGGAAGATTGCAATAATATCTTTAATTCATTCCATGCTTTGATATATTATTTTTGTGAAGTTTAAGCATAAAGACTCTTGGTTATTAGAAATGGAGAAATATTTGTCCCTGAATAAAAAAGTTCCAGTACGAGGGCCATATCTCCCTAATGAACCATTGGATCAGACTGAAATTGAAATATGTTGGAGAGGACCAAGTTGCACCAATTCTGACTGGAGCGATCGAATAAATTTAATCACGCTAAAAGGTTATAGATGACTGAGTTCGGGTCTATCCAAGGGGCAGTGACATGGCAGTTTGTGATGAATTAAGAATTCCTCCTAAAAGGTAATTGTTCTCTAAATTTACCCATTCATCCATCTAATCGGTTTGTCCGTATGCATTTGAATATATAATTGATAGAAAGATTACATCTAACCATTCAAATTTTCAACTTAGAATTTCTATTTTAATTTCAAATCTTGTCTATCTAATTGCACAATATAAATTCGAACCCAAACCCAATTTAAGACTAATTTCTTCCTTAATTGGATCTAGGGTTTTTCTATTGTTTTCTTCTCAACCAACTAAATACATATCTAGATTCCAATTTTAAATTATAGATTTAATCATAGAGAAGATTCAGACACATACAACAGATACAATGAAGATAAGAAGAGAAAGAGTGCAAAAGAAATATGTGAATATCACGAGTGCACCTTGACACTGATGCTAATTTTCCATGCCTCAGAAGTCCACACAAAATTCCTTCCTTCTCCATCATTCACAACTCCTCCAAGATCCAAGCCAACCGAAAACCTCCAAGTGACTAGAAGTGCTAGAAGAAGCATAGAAGCAAGTAGAAAACTAATAAGCATGTAGAAGCATATGAGCTTCTCAAATGCATGTAAGCTTTGAAGCTTGTAGCTTTCATTTAAGCTAGCCCAAACACACTAGGAGAGTCTCTATTTAAAGGCCTCTAAGATGCATCTAGAGTGTCTCTAGAAACAACTAGAAGATAAGCATGACAACTAAACATGATCTTCTCCAACCTTCTAGATAAGTCATAAGGTTGTAGACACCATGTGCTCAAATAAAATGCTAACTCCTAAGTGTAGACAACTAGTGCATACTTAGAGTGCAAACCCCTATGTTGTCTACATGACAACTTTAGAGAATTTGCCAACTCCTATGTGAGCAAATATTAAAATAATGCCCAATCATTAATATAATAATTAATTTACTCTTTCCAATTTAATTAATTTATTTATTAAATCTCATGCACTAACTTTAATTATTTCACTTTTTAATCTTAATATATTTATATTTTAATCACATGAAATCTAGAATCTTTTAATAATTTTAATATATTTTTCACTTCTAAATTTCATTTTTCAAAACTTAATTGCTAAAATATTTATTAGCTTTAATAATATTATTATTTAGTCATTTATTTAAAAATGAACTCCAAATATATTATTATTAAAATAAATATTGTCACATTCCAAATTTAAACTTATAACTTTTATCTTCAAATTTAATTATTTTATTTAATTAATTTTTCATTTAATTAAACAAAATAAATATTAAAATATCATATGAATTTTCCATTAAATTAATCCATTAATTAAATTTTTTTAATTAGGTTTAATTAATGGAAAATACCTCGAAGACTCATAAGGTAGAAATACGAAAACCCATCATAACAAAAATACATACAAAATCAAACCAAGGGTTAATATCACGAATTACGTTATCCAACATATTCGGAGGGTACTCAATTCAGATACTTGTAGGGAAAATGGCTTAAAGGGTTAGGATTTGGACTTGAGAATTTATCTCCCCTCTCTTATCATTGAGATAGTGTGATAGGGTACGCTCATCCTGACAATTCAGGGAAGTCGATACTAGGTACCTACAACCTACATAAAAACCATGCATGTACAAGTACAATATATACTAAACTAAATAGGCAATGGCAGGAAGTGGTGCATCGTGTAGATCCTGACTAAAAGGTGACTATGACTGCATTCTTTAACTACATCAGACACGCCAAACATAAGGGCAAACACGCACACCATACACATACAAGTATGGGGTAAGTATCCATAAGAAAACACATGTGATAATAAACCATCTAACTAATTATTTTCAATAACTAAAATCACTAAATAATCAGCATGTAACCATGAAATATAAAGTACCAAGTGATCTCATCACATATCAACTGAATCCATAACACAATATCTGATAATCTCAAAACAATGTTGCTAACCATCAACATAAAACTAGCCCTAAAAGAGTTTGACAATGATAGCAAAAATGCGACCTAGGGGCAAGCACTACATGCACCCCCCCTGGGATTAGGCTTACTCCTTGAAGCCTACAAGAATGAAAAACTAAGATACTCACTATGTAGGTCTCATCAAACCCTTTTCCCCCATAAGAGGACATGATTTCACTAGTGGCACTACAACACACTAAGAGGAATATGATTCTGGTTTAATGATAAACTAAAAATCATATCAATCCAACATTTATTCTTTTAACAACTACTAAATTAGATCCCTAATATATTCTAAACAAGGGGAACTTAATGCTTGCAAACAAAATCAAAAGCATGCTACCTTAAAACATAGATAAAAGATACATGTTTTGTAACTAGAATGAGTTTCAATTTTTAGTTTTGCCCATGTTTAGGTTTAGCTAGAATTTCAGGTTTAAAACCTAAGTGTTGAAGTATGAAAAATATGCAAGTAATAGTTTTAAGTTCTGTTTCAGTTCACTTAGTTTCAAGTTTTCAGTTTGAATGAGATACACATGATAGTTCAAAGTTTTTGTTTTGTTCAACTAGTTAATAACTAGTGGCACTCAAATATACTCAAAAATCCCAATGTTGAAACTCGAGCTCTGATACCAAATGTAATGCCTCACCAAGGGATCCAAATAATTTCACTAAGTTTTCCAAAGCAATTTAAAAAAAAAAAAAAATGAAATATAAACCATTCACAACTTATACATAGTAATGGAAGCAATAATGATAGTACAAGTGAAAGTAAAACTATTCATAACATTCACAGAAGCAATAGTAACATCCAACTGAAAGTAAACATACATAACAAGTTTTATTATTTAAGAATCCCTTAACATTGTATCACATCTAAATTAACTATTCATCTAACATCACATCCTTAGCAATGATACATCCAATGTTCTTAAACAATATACAAGTGTCCTTTTTGCAATTACATTTTAGATTGCTCAATCATCCATTGCACATGTCACAAGGTATGAAAGGCTTGAAAGAATATACATCCATATAAATAAATTAGATCATCATCCAATATTAATCCATGATGAAACCATAAACCATATATGATACATCATCATCATAAAGATATAAACATCCATCATAAAAGATAGCCATGATCATAAAACAAATCTAATCTAAATGCACGGTTCCTCCCAACCATAAATAGCATCATTAGACCATCGTGGATCCTAGCCATCCCTCTCTGCGTAACATTCCAAATCACCAAAGAGATCATCGGTATTATCATAGTAGGAATGTCACTCCTAAAACATCCTACTAACATGCAAAGTAAAGCATAAGATAACATCATCTAACATATGCAAATCATCATTATAAGAAACATACTAGAAAATACATCCATCATAAGGTATATCATCTATCATAATGATCCAAGAACATAATGAATATAAATACCAACCAAGAACACTCTAGCCACAGTGTCTCAAATGGATCTCAAATGATAAGAGTGGAAATACACTACCACCCGACCACGTGGAACCTAAGTGGTCCACTCCCACCATGCTGAGGAGATAATCTCAAATCTCAAATAGGCTATCCAAAACACATAGCATAAATCTCTATAAGTCAAGAATTCCTAAAAGTATACTAACTCAAACGTTCCATCACACAAAACTGACATCTAATTCCCAGAGGCACAACAATGACATGTAGGAAACCTACTCTGCAAGCGAGAAAGTGTCATCACATTTATCACGTACAAGTTACCCTGGTAGTTAGCTAAACTCCATGGGTCCATAGTGATCTCATGAGGCCACTAGTATCCTCTCATAATGATGAGCCATACTATGGAATGCAAGGTCACAACCATGCGTTCTCTCTACTCCCATCCTAGTCTGTACAAGCACTCAAGGCATGGGTGAGAACATCAATACAATTATCTTTTTAGGTTCATTTAATCTCCATTTAGTGTGTAAATGTTATCACTTATTAACCAAACTTACAATGAGTTACCCTAGCAGTGACTTAGGGCCCTGGCCCCCATTGCAAGCCACTTCCCAACACTACAAGTAGATAACCTACACTAAGCTCATGGAATCATAAAATCACCACAATCTTGTACACGCGACTGGAAAGAAAATTCAAAAGATAATCCATAAAAATAATCATCAAATATCTATGATAAAAGCATCAAATATCCACAATAATAATCATCAAATCTCCATGAGCATCTGATAAGCATCCATAAAAAATCATGATCGCAATAGTTCTCTATTGGCAGCTAAAGGTATCATTGATAATCATAAGTATCCACTAGTTCTCAATAACCAAAATATATCTTAAAATAAATTACCATATCCATTGGTTCTCAACAAGCAACTAAGAATATCTCAAAATCATACTGATTGAAGACTCCAAAAATGGTTGAGTCAACCATGTCACAACATGACATCATCAAGAAATAAATCAATATTTCCGTCCCATCATGATGACTAGAAAATAATCCAAGGATAACTAATCGATGACTCAAAAATGATTTGCTCAAATGTCTCATACACATACATTTCAACTTCACACATGAAGACTGATGAACAATAACAATCAATAAATACAACATTTCATAGAGCATACAATCAAATTACCATGGTTGGGCTTATAAAGATCGAGACCAAATAAAACCAACATGCCATCACATCTCATAACCTCGAGCCTCTGGTAACAACCTAAGACTGGTCAACACTAGTCAACCCAAAAATTGAAAACAAGAAGCATAGAGAATACACGATGCAAACACATGTTTTGGTTTACTAATAACACATGGATGAGTTAAGTGTAGAGGTTTCCAATTTTCATTTCAAGTATACCTCAAGTGTCTAAGTTTCATCATTTGACCTACAAGTCAACCCATTTGTTCCCCGATAGCATTATCCTTAAAATAATATTCTAAGAATAACTTAAGGGTAAATACTTTACTCATTAAACTGATTATCATTGACCCTTAATTAACTTGTTCTCTTTATATAACTATGATCCATATTCTAATTGATTAACTCTTCTTTAATATTACTTCAACTTTTCAACATAATCAAAGAATCATTATTCGTTATATTATAAGAAGACCAATTATCAATCTTTGAATATGAAGATTATAACTTTATTAAAATGATCAATCAAATCAATCAATTAACATGGGTACACCATCCATGACCTATTAACATTCTAATAGTTTTCAGTTAGAAACTTAATGAAATATTACTAAAGTTTGAGTCTTTTAATTTAATCGTTATCATCATCGACAACCATATAATATCTAAAGTCATTATTCAAGTCATAAGACTTATCAACTTCAATATAGATAATCTACAATCTTGTTAAAAGAATTATATCAATTAAATCTCTATTACATAACTTAATTATTAATTAAATCTAATTGACTCTAATTAATTTAATTAATAATTACATATCCATGGAAACATTCCAATTAATATCAGTTGACTAATAACTAACTATAATTTTATAAGTTAAAAGTCAGCTAAAATCTAGTACACAAATATTCATATTCATAGTTCAATAATAATAGTTTGTTAATATTTAATAACAAGCTATATTGGGAATCTTACTAATAATTCTATAATGACCACATTCGTCATTTTTCAATGAATACTAATATTCCATTGATAAAATAATTAAAACTCTATTATCAATTAAATCTAATTAATTCTATAATTAAATTAACGAGTAGCTATGTCAATAACTACATGATTATCAGCTAATAATAGTTTTGTTCATTAAGAGTGAACTATGTATCATTCCATCAATGTTCAAATTATTACTTGACTAATAAAAAATATAATAAATCCTCAATATTAATATCTCAACTAAATACCTCCTATGTTGGTTGATAAATAGATTAATTATACTTCTTCTACTATTAACTAATCTTAATTAAATTAGATTAGTTAATAAATCATATAAAACTAATGCATAAAAATAAGATTCTACTAAGGGAAGATTGCAATAATATCTTTAATTCATTCCATGCTTTGATATATTATTTTTGTGAAGTTTAAGCATAAAGACTCTTGGTTATGGGAAATGGAGAAATATCTGTCCCTAAATAAAATAGTCCCAGTACGAGGGCCATATCTCCCTAATGAACTATTAGATCAGACTGAAATTGAAATATGTTGGAGAGAGCCAAGTTGCGCCAATTTTGATTGGAGCGATCGAATAAATTCGATCACGATAAAAAGTTATGGATGATTGAGTTCAGGTCTATCCAAGGGGCAGCGACAAGGTAGTTTGTGATGAATTAAGAATTCCTCCTAAAAGTTAATTGTTCTCTAAATTTACCCATTCATCCATCTAATAGGTTTGTCCGTACACATCTGAAAATATAATTGATAGAAAGATTACATCTAACCATTCAAATTTTCAACTTAGAATTTCTATTTTAATTTCAAATCTTGTCTGTTTAATTTCACAATATAAATTTGAAACCAAACCCGATTTAAGACTATTTTTTTCCTTAATTGGATCTAGGGATTTTCGATTTTTTTCTTCTCAACCAACTAAATACATATCTAGATTCTAATTTTAAATTACAGATTGAATCATAGAGAAGATTCAGACACATACAACAGACACAGTGAAGATAGGAAGAGAAAGAGTGCAAAGGAAATATGTGAATATCACGAGTGCACCTGGACACTGATGCTAATTTTCTATGCCTCAAAAGTCCATAGAAAATCCTTTTCTTCTCCATCATTCGCAATTCCTCCAAGAACCAAGCCAACTGAAAACCTCCAAGTGACTAGAAGTGCTAGAAGAAGCATAGAAGCAAGTAGAAAGCCAATGAGCATGTAGAAACATACGAGCATGTAGAAGCATATGAGCTTCTCAAATGCATGTAAGCTTTGAAATTTGTAGCTTTCATTTAAGCTTGCGCAAACACACTAGGAGAGCCTTTATTTAAAGGCATCTAAGATGCATCTAGATTGTCTCTAGAAACAACTAGAAGATAAGCGTGACAACTAAACATGAGTCTTCTCCAACCTTCTAGATAATTCATAAGGTTGTAGACACCATGTGCTCAAATAAAATGCTAACTCCTAAGTGTAGACAACTAGTGCATATTTAGAGTGCAAACTCCTGTGTTGTCTACATGACAACTTTTGAGAATTTTTCAACTCCTATGTGAGCAAATATTAAAATAATGCTCAATCATTAATATAATAATTAATTTACTCTTTTCAATTTTATTTATTTATTTATTAAATCTCATGCACTAACTTTAATAATTCCACTTTTTAATCTTAATATATTTATATTTTAATCACATGAAATCTAGAATCTTTTAATAATTTTAATATATTTTTCACTTTAAAATTTCATTGTCCAAAACTTAATTGCTAAAATATTTATTAGCTTTAATAATAATATTATTTAGTCATTTATTTAAAAATGAACTCCAAATATATTATTATTAAAATAAATATTGTCACATTCCAAATTTAAACTTATAACTTTTATCTTCAAATTTAATTATTTTATTTAATTAATTTCTCAATTAATTAAATAAAATAAATATTAAAATATCATATTAATTTTCCATTAAATTAATCCATTAATTAAATCTTTTTAATTAGGCTTAATTAAGAGAAAATACCTCAAAGACTCATAAGGTAGAAATACAAAAACCCATCATAACAAAAAATACATACAAAATCAAACCAAGGGTTGATATCACAAATTACGTTATCCAACGTATTCGGAGGGTACTCAACTCAGATACTTGTCCTAATTTTTTAATTAGGGAAAATGGCTTAAAGGGTTGGAATTTGGACTTGAGAATTTATCTCCCCTCTCCTATCATTAAGATAATGTGATAGTGTACACTCATCCTGGCAATTCAGGGAAGTTGATACCTGGTACTTGCAACCTGCATAAAAACTATGCATGTACAAGCACAATATATACTAAACTAAATAGGCAATGGCAAGAAGTGGTGCATCGTGTAGATCCTGACTAGCAGGTGACTACGACTCCCTTCCTTAACCACATCAGACACGCCAAAGATAAGGGAAAACATGCACACCATACACATACAAGTATGGGGTAAGTATCCATAAGAAAACACATGTGATAATAAACCATCTAACTAATCATCTTGAATGACTAAAATCACTAAATAATCATCATGCAACCATAAAATATAAAGTACCAAGTGATCTCATCACATATCAACTGAATCCATAGCACAATATTTGATAATCTCAAAACAATGTTGCTAACTATCAACATAAAACTAGTCCTAAAAGTGTTCGACAATGATAGCAAAAATGTGACCTAGGGGCAGGTACTACACATGCATTACTTCTTTTATGAGCAAGATTTGCATGAAGCTAAAAGGAAGTTAGACATGTGCAATGAGAAGAATTCTATGGAGATCTATTTTGAAAATACATTTTAAGAAATTCCTTATACAACATCTCTATGGGAAGAAAAATCAACAATAGAGTATTCTCTTGACAATGAAAATCATGGGAAAATATATTTGCACTTTGACACATAGGATGAATTCTATCAAGGTAAAAGAGTTGAATACTCTGACACCATTTTCAAGCGAGGTGTGCCAGATACAGGTATGCATCTCCAACAATGATTCTAGGTAAGTATCCCTAAATATATGTCACATAAGTTTTTGATTAAGGAGTAAGAGAGAAAATTTAATAATTTGAATGTCCTTAATTTTCCAAATTTAACATAGGCTAAGAAAGAGAAATTTTTATATCTTAATTCTTAGGAAATTGGGATTGAATATCTTTGTGAATCTTATTTAATAAAGATATAGCTTTTTATATAACTCAAGGTGTGTTCATTTTTTTGAATGAGTTATTAAGAGACCTTAAAATTTTAAAGCTTTGTGACATAAAATGGATGCTTGAATTTTTTTGATATTAAATATTTTCATAATGTTTTCTTTGTTATATGTTGAAAATAAAGTTTTTGACAAAAGAAATATTTAACATTTCTCTTTTGGGGGGCCTAGGGGCCCTCCCAATTTCGTTCTTTAGATCATGTTTGAAGGGCTAGGTATGAATATGGAGAAATACAAATATCTTAGGAATTTTGATTCTTGCGTTAAATTATTTTTTATTTATGGAATCCTCACAATTAAGACATGATGTTTCTCTAAGATAAGTATAATGTCTCAATACCTATTTTTTAAGTAAAATTAAATATAGACATCTTATTTCTTATAAGAAAAAGTGTGAGATGTTTTATTTGAATAAGTTTTTCTTGATTATTTCAACCCTTAAATGATATCAGAGTTGTATTAAAAATCAAAGATATTATTTTTTTCCTTAATGTTAAGAGCATAAATTTTTTACTGCAATATTCTTTTGTAATTAATCAATAGCAACTATGTTAAAATAATGTATTTGATTTTTTGTATGTTCAATGTCCTAGCATGAAAGATGCAGATTTAAATTTTAAAATAGTATAATGGCTTGCATATTATTTATATTTTTTTGACAGGCACGAGTATTAGTAAGAAATTAAGATATTCAAACCCTAGTGCACCTATTATTACGTGATCATATTTGAGATTAGTTATGTGGACTAGCAAGAAACAAAGTTGTACTTCACAAGTTATTGCTAAAGCTGAATATGTTGCTGCTATTGTAAGTTGCACAAACATTGTATGGATCAAATAGCTACTCAAAGGAATGATGGAAGAGATCACAAAACTAGTGATACTTTATTGTGATAATACAAGTGCTATCAATATATCAAAGAATCTAGTGATGCACACAAAGACTAAGCACATTACAATTAAGTATCATTACTTGAGATAGTTAGTTCAAGATAAGGAGGTGAAGATGGAATATGTTAGCTTAAAGGAACAAATTGCTAACATCTTCACAAAACCATTACCTAAGGATGCTCATGAGTATCTAAGAGGTAGATTAGGAGTGATACCCCTATCAAAGGATACCTAAGTAACAAGGGGAGTTCCTTGCATCAAATGAGTTGATCTTTATATGTTACACATTGATGCAAAGGATCTTACTTTATGAATTGCCTAAAGTAATCACAGAGCCAAAATTTCAAATCAATCACAAGCAAGGTGACAGGGGGAGAAACTAAAGAAACTACAAAAACTTATATCTGCATATTTTAAGATGACAAGTTTTTGGTATATGTATTTGGTATTGTTGTTAAATAGGGAGATATTTTACCAATCAAGATCTAGAACAGAGAAAGGAGATATTGATCAAGAGCCAGAAAAGATAGATCAAAGCAATGCATAATCACAGAGGGAGATATTCCTTATAAATGCTAAGGTAGATATCAAAATTTTTTTGTCAAAGAGCTAGAGAATGTTACTAATCTTTGAGGGAGATTAGATAATTGTTGATGTTGTTGATTAGAAGAGGACACATGTTGTATGATGAGAGAGATAGAGAAGAATGTAAGAAAGAGGGAGAAATCCTAATCTATCTAGTAAGAGGGAGATAGAAGAAGGAACTCATAGGGAGTCATAATTTTTTTTTTTATAACCTAATCATAAGATGGAAGTTGCTAATAGAGGAAGAACATTTTGGTACAAGTTTTCTTTTTGGTATTTTCTTACTATTTTAACCTAATCAGTTTGGTTGAATAAGATGTTCATCATTTTATTGAGTTGGTTGATTAGTTTGGTTTTCCATCAATGCCAAAGAGGGATATTGTTGAAATTTGATTGAAAGATCATTGTTAAGAGAGATTATTGAAAGAGGGAGATTGTTGAAGAAGACTATGTGTTTCAATCATTGTTTTGTCACTGATATCAAACCTGCTATTTTTATGTAAGACAATTGCTTATAAGATTCAAGTACCATCACTTAATTGATTGATGAAAAAGATTTGATCAATAAGATGCAACAAAAGAACCTAGAGGAAAGGTTGAGTTATGATTATGCAATGAAGTACAAGGATCAATTAAGATAGTGATGAAATGATGTATTGATAATCTACTTAAGGTTACAAATGTTAGCCACACTAAGAAAGCTTACAAGAACAAGTTACACAAAATTTGTTTGCCAAGCTTGATCGAGTGGATAGTAGGTGTTGAGCAAAGTCAGTGCAAGTGAACTAGAAAGTCAATTGAAGCTGAGTGAGTAAATTCTAGTTGATACCAAGAAACATAGTTGATGCCGAGTAACATTTAGTTGATGCCAAGCATTAGTAAACTTTAGTTGATATCGAGTGATTCTACAATTGATGCTAAGTAATGTAGTATGTGTTGAGCATCAAAAGGTTGATAATGTTGAGTTGTTGCATTATGTTAAAGATCAAAGATTCATTGAATCTAAGCTGAAATTTTTTTTTTTCTTAAAACTTGTGAACTAGGAGAAAGATAAGGTTGATGAGTTGCTGGCACAGAATTTGAGGCAAACCATTTTGAGGTGAATTCAAATGGAATCTAGTAGAAGTTTCTAAAAGAGATTCAAGATATAGGGTAGATACATTGTATCCTACCTAATCCATCCAAAACACTAAATTGGATGATGGAAAATGAGCAAGAAAATATCCTAATTTCCTATTTATAGGAATGTCTAGTCTTGAAGCAAAGTTATCATGTGCAAGAACCTAAGGAAGAGAAGGAGTTAAGGGTTTCACTTCATCAAGTGACCCGAGAGAAGAGTTTGCAATGGCATGTTAAGTAAGAAGGCTTAAGGAGATGAATTCTTGAAGGGTAAACAAGTTGTTAGAGCTACAAAGTATGAAGGCCAGGGAGAATGGAGGACTGAATAGAGATCTATGATATGCAAGAGAAGTTGTAAGTTGTATCAGATCAAAGCTCTACTCTTACTCTCTAACAATTGTATCAGTCTAGGGTAAATCCTTTGGATTAAGGTTGACCTAATAGTCATTTGTAAATCCTTTAATAGGGTAGCATTCCAAGTGAGTGGCCTAAAGTCATCTAACAAGGATCACTTCTAATAGGGTGATTGAAATCCCTTAACTGGGTCACATTTAACAGTGTGTATTGTATCCTTTAATAGGGTTGGCCTTTCACAGGGCATCACTTTAGAAGAGTGAAAAGGAATACCATGTTACTAGTGGTTTTTCCAAAATTGGGTTTCTACTTAAATCATTGTATCAAGTGTGTTGATGAATCTATTATGTTTCATGCTTTACATTTCTACAAGATGATTTGATAGTAACCTAAAAGTTTTAGTGATTGCATAATATTATGGATGCATGCATGGATATGAATGTTTTATGGGTTCACTAAGTTGTGAAAAAGTTTTATTTATACATCTAGACCTTGGATAGTTGATTCACCCCCCAAGTTTATCTAAAGTATTTCAACACCATCAAAGCCAAAGGGGGAGATTATTTGCATGAATTCTGATGATATTTATAATGGGGTGTATTCTAGAAGTGTTGGAGACATGATTTAGAGGTTATGTGTTGCATTCATGATAGAGTTTGTAATTTATGTCAACATATTGGTTAATTTGCAAAGATTCACATAGCAAAAAATAGAGTTTGCCTTCACACAGTTTGAGGAGTGACAATCATCTCATGCACATGTGGGATTATGTTATACAATATGTCATGATACTTCAGTTAAGATTGTGTATAGCAATATGAAGACTTGAAAAATTTATGAGGAGCTTATTGAAGACAACGTTTAGGTAGAATTTATGGAAAACAAATTCTATTATTTTGATTGTATCTCCTAATACATATTGAATTTGGTTGAGTGGACTTGGGCAGATGTTGAAGATATACAAAAGTTGTTTTTGTTAATCATGCTTATTTAGTTGATTGGTGAGTGGAAATTAATGGAGATTGTGAGATGAAAAATTTCATGTAAGTATTAGAAGATGTAATATTTTAATGTAACATATAATATAACATGTAAAGTTGGTCCTATATTATTATTAATCAAGGAATCCTCAAGGACAACTGAATAATTTATTTTAGGACTTGGTATAGAGGACAGGTCATTTTCTTGTGGAATAAGAGTTCGATATTTAGTCATAGCTATGTTATTCATGATTTGAGCTTACATGCAAATAGAGTTTGTATCCGAAAAAGGATTTGTGTACTTGAGGCATGATGGGCTTATAGGGAACTATATTTGACAAAAGAAGTTTTTGTTAGAAAATTGTTAATGTAAACTTATATGATTTAGTGAGGATAGTAATGAAGCTATTTGAATAGTGGGTCCATCTATCTTCCTTTCAACTCCTAACATGGTTTTCCAAACTCCTAATAGGGACCCATAAGTACTGATTTTATTTCATTGACTCCTAATAGTGTCCATTCTTTGATAGACACATTTCATTTTATTACATAATCTTGTGGGTACCATCCCTATATTATTTTTCCCTCTAATGAAGGGTTTCCCTAGTTTATAGATATTGTGTTGTTTTTTATAAATATCTTTTTGTGGTTGTTTCATCTAGTATTTACATGTTTTAGAATTAATAATGATATAGAGAGTTTTTTAAATTACATAACTAATTCATGCCCACTGCCCCTCTTTACTTCCCACCTTTACTAACATAGATCAGAGTAATGAGACAATATCATTCTTTTTTTTATAAGAGTATCCCACTTTGAAAAAAAATCTTCCTAAATGGTAGAAGAGTGTAATCTATTATTTATGTTTTCCACAATGTTGACATTAATTTTGTTACAAAGGGAGGAAATACCCATTGTAGATTGTTGAAAGATTATTTGCTAATGTTCCTTTGATATTTCCCATAATAGGATTGATAGTGTTGATTTCTTGAGGGAACCTAAGAGCTGAAGATGTTCTTAGAGGGCTAGGCTTTGAAATGGCTTACGAGGTCATCTGGAAAGGTTGATTGATAATGAAAATTTTTACAAAGCCAGGTCCATAATTATTGGGTGAAATGGAAATGAGTAAGAAATTTATCTGCTAGTTGCTCATTGTTTTTACAAATAAAATATAGAGAGGGCCCTTCAAAGCCAATTTTTCTAAAGCAATATGTAGTCAAGATTCTATTTTGAGTTGCAAGCTAGATGAACATTCTAGGTTCTGGGAGACACACTTTATCCCAAGAGAGGTCCATGGGAAGTTCACATAAAGTCCAACACATTTGGTTGGATATGGTTTTATATCCATCTTTGACATAATATAATCCATACTTTGCTACACCCATAGTGAGTACTCTGAGGATTTAGAGAAGACTTGTCTATCTTCTAGAGTGGAGATGAGGAGATCTCTATCCCTTAGGGAGTATTGATACGTAAAATTATGGGTATTGAATTTGAAAGGGAACTATTTTTTTGTGCTATAAAGTTTGATTATTTCATTGAAAATTATATTTCTATATTAAAAATTTTAAAAATAAAAAATTACATTTGCCCTTGTCATGCATGTGGTATCTCTTATAGGGTAAAATTTATTAAAGGTGAGAAATGAAAGTGTCAAATATTATTTGAATGTATGTTAGATTAATTAATTATTTCCTTTTTAAAATTAAATTTATGTTTTTTTGTGAAAAAGGATGGGGAGAGGGAGTTGAACACTCAACTTCTTGACCCTATCCTCTTTCCTATCCCAACTACCCCACCTACCCTACCTAACTGTTATTTTTTATTCTTCAAGAATGGTAGTTAAATAGGAAATTTATAATTGACTTTTTTTTTGAAGGGATAATTTATATTTTATTATGTTGCATTTTTCTTACCTTTTATTTAATTATTTTTTCTAGGGAAATATATTGATAAAGAAATAATGTTTAAAATTTATCCCTAGATCTTTAGTATGAAATATTTCCATTTCATGCTTCATGTTAAGGAAAAGTTTTTAATGTAAAATTATATGTTCCTTAAAATAAAATATTTATAAACTATCTTATTGGCATATTATTTTACCCTTATGTAAATATATTAGGGTTTTCATTAAAATGGTTGATTACTTTGTCAAAATTTTAAACCATTTTATTTTGTTTTATAATCTTTGAATATAATTCCTTTGACTTGATGTTTATGGATGAAGAAAATCTTTTTGGAAAGCCTAAATTGAATATAAAACCCAATTTATTTTATTAAAGTCTCTCATAAGGTTATTTTATGTCTAGGCTTTATTCATTAGAAATATTAAAGTAATTGTTAAAGAATCAAAAGAAGTTGATGGAGTTGATGAGTTTTGGAGATTACAATGCAAGAAGAAATACTAGATACATGAGGAAGAATTTCAAGGGCTAACCTATTTCATTTGGAGAGTCTAATGAAAAATTATATTATTGAGGACTTACATCATTTCAGTGTCTACTTATATGTGACCTGAAATTAGAGAAAATATACATTCATTATTGTTATATTTTATAAACCATAGATTTTGTTACTTGAGAGGAGATTCTTTTGATCATTATGGATCCTATTGTTATCTGTATGCATCAACAACACAAAATTTTGCGGTGAACAATTTGAAAAGGAAATAGAGAGATTTGACATGATAATTTAATTTTTTGGTGATACCATTCTTCTCTCATTTATTTTCTCACTTTCATTAAAAATAAAGTTTACTTTAATTGATAGTCTCATTTATTGAATATTACTTTTTAAATAGTAATGTTGTATTGATTTTTCAATATGAATTTCTATCTTATTGGTCTCCTAAGGGGAGTTAAATTCAATAGGACTTAGTATTGAAATTAACCTAATATTGCGTGATACATGCTTCATCAAAGTGATGCCAGTTCATCTTAGAGGGATTTTTTGATTTTCTCTTAGGGTTATATTAACATTGTAAGTGATTGATAGAAAATTCATAAGGGCTCCATTATTCAAGGCACATATCTCTTGCTTATTATTTTTTAAATTTTCATGTTGATTGTAGAAAGGACATAGGTCTAGGTGACGAAGATCTCAGGTCTAGGTGATGAAGATCTATAATCATTGCACATCATATACATTTATATGCATTATTACAACCAAAAAATTTTATCAACTATTTAATCTTTCAATACACCCAAAATCCTACAAGTTATCTGCTCAAAACCTCTAGGGTGTGAGGTATAGGCCTACTAGCCTTGGTTTTGCAAAGCCAAAATTACAGTGCTTTGCATTAATTTGTATGGAACTTGTCAATTGTCAAATTGCTATTTGGGATTCCCCGAATTGGATCATCATTCCATAGGAAATCTAATCTATCAATTTGGACACTCTGTTGGTGAGTTGTCTACAAAATCAGGGATTGTGTATCAACCTAGAAATCATTGGTATTTCAAAGTTCATAAATATAGAGAGAAGTTTGTGTACTCTAATGGAGGTAGAACTTAGAAGATTAGGAAACTAATATATTTCTCTATAAAAGAGGTGGCGACTTTACTTAAAAAGAGTCTAGTTGGTAGCTCTATTGGGGAGAATATGTAAAAGGAAATGGGTTATATTGTATTGTGATTAGAAAGAAATTTTTTATTACATCATGAAGAAAGCATACAAATACCTTTGACATGCATTTTCAATTTGAAAACATATGAAGCAGAATCCTTAGCACATTTGTTTGTAAGGATGGCCAATATGTTTAGGGATGCACATGTAGACATGATTCCTCCCTCCAAGGAATTCACAAAAAAGGTTTCGTGAATTGGGAATCTTAGTAGATGATCCTAAGATGAATCTTCTTTTTCAAATATTGCATAAATATAATGAGGAGTTCATCCATGAAGACATTTGTATGAAAACAAATAATAGTGAATGTGAAAATGATGAAGATGATTCTCTTAGCATAGAAGAAATTTCAGCATTATTAGATATGAGATAAAAAAAATATGTTGAAAGAAATGGCTCAAGTTTTTTGTTAATCCAGCATGACGAATAGGTTGATGGATCAACATATACTTAGAATATTCTAGATGACGACAATGAATTCCAACGATCAAGTTGTGAAGATGAAATAGCACTACATTCAACATATGAACAAGGGAAAATTTCAAAAGAGGGTGCTAGTCTTGTTGATGAGACATTTATGATCTAGATGAAAGCTCACATGATAGTATGCTTGAATTTTCTATATTCTCGAACCCATTGTTCGAAGAAGAAGTGACTGAAGAAACATCTAAATTCATTACATTTTCAAATCAATTGTTTCAAGAGGAGTCCCAATACAATCAAATCAACCATTTTCATGATGAGGATAACATGTCAGATGATAGTTTTGAAGATGATGAAACTCAAAGTGTGTATGAAGAGATGTACTCTAAAAATAAATCATGCATTACTTCATTTTATGACAAGATTTACATGAAGCTAAAAGGGAGTTAGACATTGGTAATGAGAAGAATTTCATGGAGATCTATTTTGAAAATAAATTTTAAGAAATTCCTTATACAACATCTCTATGTGAAGAGAGATCAACAACAGAGTATTCTCTTGACGATGAAAATCATGGAAAAACATATTTGAACTTTGACACACAGGATGAATTCTATCAAGGTAAAAGTGTTCAATACTCTAACACCATTTTGAAGTGAGGTGTGCCAGATATATGCATCTCCAACAATGATTCTAGATAAGTATCCCTGAATATATTTCATTTAAGTTTTTGATTAAGTAGTAAGAGTGAAAATTTTATAATTTGAATGTCCATAATTTTCCAAATTTAACATAGGCTGAGAAAGAGAAAATTTCATATCTTAATTCTTAGGAAATAGGGTTTGAATACCTATGTGAATCTTATTTTATAAAGATATAGCTTTTGATGTAATTCAAGGGGTGATCATTTCTTCAAATGAATTATTAAGAAACCTTAAAATTTTAAAGCTTTGTGACATAAAATGGATACTTGAATTTTTTTTTCTTATAATTAAATATTTTTATAATGCTTTCTTTGTTATATGATGAAAACACATTTTTTGACTAAGGAAATATTTAACATTTCTCTTTTGGGGGAAGGAGGGGTGGGGGGGATGGGCTAGGGGGCCTCCCAATTTCATTCTTCAGATCATGTTTGAAGGACTGGGTATGAATATGGAGGAAGAAAGATATCTCAAGCATTTTGATTGTTGCATTAACTTGTTTTTTATTCATGAAATTCTCACAATTATACATCACATTTCTCTAAGATAAGTATAATATTTCAATAGCTATTTTTTAAGTAAAATTAAATATGGACATCTTATTTCTTATAAGAAAAAGTGTGTAATGTTTTATTTGAATATGTTTTTCTTGATTATTTCAAGCCTTAAATGATATTAGGATTGTACTAAAAATCAAATATATATATTTTTTTCCTTAGATTAAGAACATAAATTTTTTACTACAATATTCTTTTGTAAAGAATCAATAGCAACTATGTTAAAATAATGTATTTGATTCTTTGCATGTTAAATGTCCTATGAAAGATGCAGATTTAAATTTTAAAAGAATATAGTGAGTTGCATCTTATTTATATGATTTTGACAGGCATGAGTATCAGTAAGACATTGAGATATTTAGACCCCAGTGAACCCATTAAATGATCATATTTGAGCAGCACGGGTACTGAAATAAAAACATTTCCGTGAATAGTCCATTTCTATTATAGATGAGGATGCGAAGGATCTACTAAATGTTTTTCTATCTAGATTGTGATTATTTTACAAATGAATTATTGTAAATTGGTGAACTTGTATCTCTGACGACAAAGAATGGATGAGCTGCTCCTGCTTTGATTGCAGAGATGAATTCGGCTTGCCATTGGTTTTTCTTTTTAAATGTGTGTAAAAAATCCATCGTTGTTCAATGCTTCTTTGTCTCATTTCTATGTTGATATCAATACTTCAGGACGTGGGCTTAGTGTCAACTGTTGGAAACTGGTTTACATCTGGGGGTATAGAAACAATGAGGTCCGTGGTGCAGCTGCATATCAATACCCAAGAGCCTGTGAAAGTGATGATATTGAGAATCATGCAAATAGCCGCATAATGAAACTTTCGAAGTTATGTTGGGATGGGCTTGGAAATATGGCTTCCACGGAAGCAATGAGGTTGTTTGTTAAGAGATTCGAGGAGGGAAACCCTACATGGTATTCAAAGGAAACTGCAACTGAGAATGGAGGTATCTTAGATACACAAAACAAGGATGTGGTTGGGATCAGTTGATGTTTATGACGAGTGGTTTGCACCATCTGTATATCTATGGTGGAAATGAGATATTGATATTGTAAGGACCGCCATGTACTATAGCGATGGAATGAGAATGCTATCGTTGAATCACAATTGGAGAGGTGCAGGGATAACATTAAGAAACCTTTCTCAAAATTTATAAAATTGTGGGAAATCACATGGCATTTGGATGAAAAAAAATTAATAGTGTTGGTGAATTATGCGTATCATGGATATTTGGTGGCGAATTTTTTAATAGTTTAGACAATTTTTATAAAATAATGGCGATTATAATTTTTTGTTTTAAATAAAATATTAATATTGATGGTGAATTATGTTTTGAAATGTAATTATGTTAAATGTATTATTTGAGAACTCAAACCATCTGATGATCCAAGATCAATGGCTTAGGTTTAATTTCGGCCAACATTTCTTGAAGGAAGAAGAATTGTCGACGTAGTCACAGAATGTTGACACGTATCAAGGTAAGTTGTCTGTGGAGTACAGTGTCACTCATAAAAAAAAATTCACATAGGAAAATGGGAATTTGGTGAATGATGATCGTCGAAAGAGACACTCAATTAATTTTGTGGCAAATAAGAGTAAACATTAAAGAGAAATATGGGTGAAGAACCCAACTACCAAACTGAAATTACATAATAATAGTGGCAAACATTCCAACCAGTATATGAGTATTTTATAAAATCTGGATGAACCGGTCAACTAGTATACGGTGTTTTTTTAGCCAATTTCTATAGCCCAATCCGGACATATTAGCCAATTGGCGAATAATAGCCACTAAAAAAATCCCCGGAGAGGTAGAGAGGTGGAGATATAGCGATCAAAGATGAGTTAAAATAATTTTTAAATGTTGGATGGATATAGCTATATTGATGAGTAAGGTAAACGGTAAAGTTTACTTTTAATGCTTGTTTTATTTTTTTTTAAAGGAATGTTATTGAAATTAAATTTTATGTCAAATATTAAGAAGTAACAAGTGCCACGTAATGGCATGCACTTTCCGTTAGTTATAATTATAGTAAAAAAATTATGTATAATAAATACATTATAATATAATTTTGGTTTTATTTTATATTACTTCACTAGTTAAAATAATAATATAATAATATAAGTTAATGATTCATTGACAAAATGAGGTTTTGCATTTGATTTCCTTATTTGAATTTTTTGAATTTTTAAATATAATTGGAGTTTCTATTTAAAATTTATAATAGTACAATATAGGAGTAAAAGGTGTTTCAGAATTTAGGATGAGTGTGTTAAAAAAAGTGAAGTGTAGTGTAATATTTATTTAAAAATATTGAATAGAGATTAAATGTGGAGAAAAACTAATAATCATATTAATTCAATATACTATTTGATTTTGTGCAAAATAACTTCACAATTTATACTAACCATGTTTTCTATTATAAATTTTAGCCAAAAATATTGCAATATGGAGAACCTCTGAAAAAGGGCTCTTATAACACAAAATCTATTCAACCAATAATAATTTTTTTATAAAATATAAAATTTATAAATTAATAGCAAAGCTTTAGAAATATTTTAATGATTAGAAAATAATTGTTTGTGATTGGTGGATTGTTGTTAAACTAATTGAGTAATCTTGCAAACTGAATGCAATAGTACTAGCCTATGGCAAGTACAATAAGGTTTTTTTAAAAATGGATATTCTATATGTTTTAATTGAAAATATTATTTTAACGAAATATTTGATCCAAATATTTAAAAAACAACTATATTTTCTCTTTAATGAGAAACCCTAAATCTATGGGGGATCACTATATGATAGTTATTGCCTCCTCAGTAATGGTTGTTATACCAATGGGAAGTCGAGTGGAGCCCAAGCATCAAAAATATAGAAATATGAGGAGGATAAAAGATTATTTTAGGGAAGTATATTTTTCTCCATACATTATGGTTCTTATTTATTTTCTTTAATTGATTAACCTTCTTTTCATTTTTACTCTATTTTATACTTCTTATGTGGTTCTCTTCCTCCAAAGACTGTTATGCCTAGGCATGGATACACGTCCCCAATTAGAGCCACTATTGACACCTAAAATTAGAGGTGTTAAATTTGAAAGGAAAGTATTTTTGTGCTAGAAAGTTTAATTATTTCATTGGAAATTATATTTTTATATTAAAAAATTAAAACATTAAAAATTACGTTTACCTTTTCCATACATGTGATATCTCTTATTAGGGTAAAATTTATTAAAGGTGAGAAATGAAAGTGTCAAATATTATTTGAATGCATGTTAGACTAGCTATGTATGTATGTATGTATGTATGTATGTATGTATGTATGTATGTATGTATGTATATATATATATATATATATATATATATATATATATATATATATATATATATATATATATAGTAGTATCGAGAGGGAAAGTTGTGTAAATAAAATTCTAATATTTATTATTTATTATTTATTATTTACTGTTATATTAGTACATTAATTCTCTAATATAGATTTGTATAAAATTTAATTATATATTTACTTTTCTAGTACAATTAATTTTTAATTGGAAAAATGGGTCTTAGGGTTGGAGATGGGGTTGTTTTGTTCAATATTAAAATGGCCAATTTGAGTAGGATTGAGGTTCTATTTGGTTTAGGGACAAGGTTTACTTAATTTTTCTTTTTAGTTTGGTTTATATGGTTAGGTTGAAATAAGATTTTATCTTTAATATTAAGATTATATTTTAGTTAAATGTTGGGTTATGGCTCATTTTGATTTAGTGTTAGGGTTAGGGTTATATAGAATTGGATTTTTATGGGATTATATATAGAATAAAAATTAGGTTTTAGATTAGAAATTTAACCTAATTGAAGGTATGGGTTAGCACTCAATATCTCTTTTTATTCAATTGGGGTTAGGGTTATAGAAAATGTATTGTTCAATTATGTTCAGTAATGTAGGTTGAATTAAAATAAAGACCACAATACATTTAGTTTATGATTATAATTTGATTTCATTTTGTGTATGTTTGAGTTTATTTAGCATTAGAGATAGAGTCCAAATTAATCCAAATTAATTTAATGTTAAGGCTAGGGTTCAATTTAATTCAGTCTTAGGTTAGGGCTCATTATTATTTAGCGATTTATTAAATTTAAAGTTATGATCAGTCAATTTGGGTGGGCATTTAGTCACTAATAGGGTTCACTTCCGTAGGTTTTTTAAACGCTATAATTTGAATGATGATTTTACTTTCTATGAAGATTATGTATTGGGTACATTTAATGTCTAATTTTACAAAGGTTTTTACTTCTTTTGTGTATAATAATAAAATTCAATTAATATGGTATTATATTTAATTTAGGCTTGCATTTACCATTTAGTTAGTTGTGGAGCTCAAATTAGCTTCGAATAGAATTCAGGTTTCAATATCTCATTAAAAATTAGATTTTTAATTTAGTATTAGTGTATCATATGTAGAGTTGAGGGAAAAAATTATCATGATACAATTTCTTAAAAGTAAGTCTTCAACTTAATGTACTATTTGATATTAGATTAATCATTTGGTGGACAATAATGTTTAATTTTATTTTATTGGTGTATCATATCTAGATTTATTTTTTTAACTTGGCTTAATATTATAGGTAGTTAAAAAATATCTCTCATCATTCTCCTTTGTTTGCACTTTATCTTTTTCTCTCCCCTTATAACCACAACTTCCTCTTCATTAACAAATATCTTCATTATGAAAGTTAATTCTAAATACTATAGATATTTATTATCAACAATAATATGATTATTTTTGAGTTGTATAAAAAAATTATATATCTTCAATACACTATTATCAACTATTAAAATTAGTACTTTAGGGTCAATCCCCGATTTTGTTGGTTGCTATCAATTACTTCAAAAACTATTAAAATTAGTAATCATGAAATATAGAAAAACAAAAACATGTTTCAAGTTGGAGCCATATGATAGTCTAAGAAAAAATAATAATAATAGAGATAAAACATAGATGCAATCATTAACAATAAATATGATGGGTACATATAGCTTTGACCCTCAAAACATAGTCACTAAAAAAATATTTATTGATCAAAATACTATAGTGTAAAATGAGAATAATAAACATCAATAGGATTCAATTATTTCTTTCAGAGAAAATTTTAGATTTTAACTTTTAGTCACTTAACATAATAATCTAAAGAAAACTTATGGAAAAATTTATACAATTTTAAATGAGAATGATGGACATCCACAAGGTAAACTAAATATATTTATTTACAATCAGGTGAATTGAAAATATTTTTTCGTATGCATTTGATAACATATTAACTACTGTAAATTTACTTCTAATAATTGAAGTCTTCTTTCTTCAGTTTTTCTTTTTTTCTAGTTGTTTCCCCTTTTTCATTTTCACATAACGGTCATAAGAAAATGGTAGCATTATCCTCAAACCTTGTAGTGACTTTAAACGAGATATTGCCACAAATGTCAAACCTATTCTTTCAGTTGGTCCTATATCAATTGTTGCATTTTCAAGTGTCAATCCTTGAAATTTTTGTCTTGTTAATGCCCAAGTTGATCTTGCATAATAATGGATGCAAATTTTAATAATGAAATGTGGTAGACATTCACGGTGCTACATTAACAAATTAATAAATTATGATTAAAGGTCATATTTCTTATGGGACTCCTGAATCTCTTTAAATGGAAACAAAGTGTGATATTACAGGAGCTTCAATGGATAGACATACGGTAGAAATAAGGTTTCAGATTATGTTTGTCTTTCAATTTTGCTGCCACCATTAAAATCATCAAGCTTCATTATTATATCGGTGGTTTAGTCTCCTTTGGTTGCAGCAAATAATCTTGGATGGAACATCCTTCAATGGAATCGGCTATTACTTCACACATTATTTTGATACACACTTCACCATATTTTTCTATTTCTTTCTAAATTCTTAGATCATGAACCATTGGCTCTAATATCAAGTTGAAAAATAAGACACAATGGAGAAATGATAATAAGATACCAACAACAAATGAGAGGAGAAATCTAAATATAGGCTCTGCTGATCACAAGCCTAGTCTATTAATTTATAAAAGAATAAAGAATAAATTCATTGTCTATTGTAGATCATAGTTAAGTGCAAAATTGGTAGAAGACAGGTGAAATAGCAAAGTAAAAGGTTGTAGAAATGGCATGTATAGTTCTCAATAGTTTTAGTTTGTTGTTGGCAATTTGATGTTTTGATAGTGCCAAACAGGAAATAACTGATTTATAGTTGTAAGAAATTGCATCAGAAAGAACATTTACTTCAATTGGGTACTATCAAATTGATGACAACAAAGAAATAGTAACCATTACATTGATGAACATAGAGCTGCATCAATTCTAACAATTGTGCAATACATTTTAAACAAATTCTGAGGCATTCATTAATGTAAATTAAAGTAAGGTATTTATAGCATACGCAGAGAATACAACAAACAGAAGAAGGAACCTGGTAAAATTTATTTGTGTTCCTCCTCCAGCCATCATTGCTGCTACTCTGAACAACTCTACCATTTTCTATTCTCACCCAACTCCGCCATTTGCTATCTTCTGCCGTAGTTCCAAACAAACCCCCTCACGTTTCTTCTCCTTCCAACCATCACTATAACCACTTGATTGGTTTGTTTTATAACTCCTCCTTGTTTTCGTAACTGACCCAACTTAGGTGTATTATTTTCGGTCCCTTTTCTTTTCATATGAAATTTTTATTTTTCAAAATTTATGTAATTCATGTAAATTCATGTAATTTAAATGGTTTTGGGGGGTCTCTTATGAGACTGAAGAGCCTTTCGGCTAATAATAATTAATTAATTATTCTCTTTTTAAAATAACAAATGGTTTTTTTTATGCTAGAAAGTTTAATTATTTCATTGGAAATTATATTTTTAGATTAAAAAATTAAAACATTAAAAATTACATTTACCCTTGTCATACATTTGATATCTCTTATTAAGGTAGAATTTATTAAAGGTGAGAAATCAAAGTGTCAAATGTTATTTGAATGCATGTTAGATTAATTAATCATTCCCCTTTTAAAATAACAAATGGTTTGTTGTGAAAAAGGATGGACACTCAAACTCTCAACCCTATCCTCTTTCCTATCCTAACTACCCCATCTACCATAAGCGATTGTTGTATTTTATTCTTTGAGAATGGTATTTGGATAGGAAAGTTATAATTGAAAATATTTTTAAAGGGATGATTAATATTTTATTATGCTGCATTTTTCTTACTTTTTATTTAATTATTTTTTCTAGGGAAATTTACTGATAAAGTAATAATGTTTAACATTTATCCATGGATCTCTGATATAAAATATTTCCATTTCATGCTTCATAGTAAGGAAAAGTTTTAAAAGTAAAATTATAAGATGAAATATTTATTAAATATCTTATTGACAGATTATTTTACCCTTATGTGAATATATTAGGGTTTTCATTAAAATGGTTGATTACTTTGTCAATTTTTGAAACCATTTTATATGCTTTTATATTCTTTGAATATAATTTCCTTGACTTAATATTTATGCATGAAGAAAATCTTTTGGAAAACCTAAATTGAATATAAAACCCTAATTTATTTTATTAAAGTCTCTCATTAGGTTATTTTATGTGCAAGCTTTATTCATTGGAAATATTATCAGTCGAGGTATGCACAAGGGTGAGTAGTAGTCGAAGTCATGGGTGGGGGGTTAAGGGCCTAAGGGTTCTAGCCACTTAGTTGTAGGGGGGCCTTTACAATAATATAAAAGGGGGCACAATAAAATAATAGGCCCTTCTCTTACCTTCCCTTAAATAGTGGGATGGGGTGGGTTGGGGTGGGGCCTCTACAATAATTGCTAGTCTTGAGCACAATGGGAGCAAGTCAACGAAATGGAGTGGGTGGGGAGCTGGTGAAAGGGAGGACTATGGGGTAGGACTAAAACCAATATTTGATCTATTGGGTTGGCATACCATAAATAGCAATAATAATCTAGTTTCAAGCTTGAACTCCATGTGAATGAACTTGAATTACCAACCGATATGAGTGAACCTGAAGTTATTTGTCAAATAATCAAAAGAAGGTGATGGTGTTGATTATTTTTGGAGATTACAATACAGGAAGAAATATAAAATACATGAGGAAGAATGTCAAGGACTAACCTATTTCATTTGGAGAGTCTAATGAAAAGTAATATCATTGAGGAGTCACATCCTTTCAAAATTGTAACTATTTTAATATCTATTTATATGTGACTCGAAATTAGAGAAAAAATACATTTACGATCATATTTTATAAACTATATATTTTGTCAATTGAGAAAAGATTCTTCTAATCATTATGGATCTTTTTCTTATGATGCACAACCAATAATTTTTTTCGTGGTGATCAATGTTAAAAGGAAATATAGAGATTTGACATGCTCATTTGATTTTTTGGTGATATCATTTTTCTCTCATTTATTTTTTGTCCTTTGATTAAACTTAAAAATTTACTTTGATTGATAGTCTCATTTATTGAATATGAGAGAGTTATACTTAATACTTTTTAAATAGTAATGTTGTATTGATTGTTCAATTTGAATTTCTTTCTTATTGGTTCCATAAGGGGAGTTAAACTCAATAGGACTTAGTATTCCATGATGGATACTTCATTAAAGTGATGGTAGTTCCTCTCAGAGGGATTTTCTGATTTTATCTTAGGATTACATTAAAATTTTATGCAATTTATAGAAAATTGATAAGACTCTATTGGCCAAGGAACTAGTCTCTTTCGTATTGTTTTTTGAGTGTTCATGCTGATTGAATAAAGAAAATAGGTCTAGATGACAAAGATCTCTGATCATTTCACATCATATACATTTAAATACATTATTACAACCAGAAACCTTTACCAACTATTTAATCGTTCAAGGCACATAAAATTCCACAACTTATATGCTCAAAGCCTCTAGGGTGCAAGGTATGGGCCTACTAGCCTTAGTTATGTAGGGCTAGAATTGCAAAGGTTCGCATTCAATTGAGTAGAACATGTTAATTGGCAAATTACTATTAGGAATTCTCAAAATTGGATCATCATTCCATAAGAAACCTAATGTGTTAATTTGTGCACCAACAGGGAGATAGGAGCATTATCCAATAAATTCTAGATCAAATCAAAAACTTGATTATTGATACTTATATTGATATAATCACTAAAGTGAGGTCCTGAAGTTGTAATCATGTGGTTGATAGTATTGGTTAGGAATAAAGAGTTGATGGGAGGGTATCCTCCTCAAATGTCTCCACAAAATAGATTTATTTGACCATTCCCAATATTCTAGATGAGATATAGGCTAATGATGGATCTATTATCTAGCATAAAATTCTAAACTCTTGATCTTTCACAAGAGGCATTTTGTTAATCCCTAATTCATGATCTCTATTAGTGTCAAACACTTAGTCATTCACAAGGAATGATTATTTGGTCACCACTATGACTAAGTCATCCTATATAGGTTGAGTGAAGTAATGAAGACTTGTAAATTTTCTAAGTCACATCTCGAGTGGTAGTTACTGCTAAGTGTGCTAATGGCCATTGAGTATTCACATGATTGTTAAGAAGATCAAAGATCACAATAGATATCAAGTTAGTCAAAGTTTAGTAGAAGATGAGTGTTATATAGACTGAGTCATTGACTTTGTGTTGATCTAGTGATGACTAAGGATTAGCAAGAAGAAACTATTTATGTCAAGCACTAATATGTTAAATAGCACAGTTTTACATTCTTGTTTGGAATGACACATAAATCTAGGTTAACAAATTTTGTCAAGCTAGAAGTGTATTTTGGAGATCAAGGAGTTAATCAAGGAGGTGATTACACATTTTGTTGAGGAATATTAATCCATAGGTAAGTAATTCCACCAATTAGAATATTGGAAGGTTTAAGTGTCAAAATGATTCATTTTAGATTGTTGATTTGGATATATAAGGTTCACCAAATAATCCATTTAAGGAGGGTCTATGAGCCAATTTAAGATATGGATAAAAATACGGTTTTTGCATGTGTACAAAGTGTGAGAGATTGGTTGCATGAAATATTGAAGGTGGATTAGATAGAGAATAGAGATTGAGTAGAGTAGTGAAGTGTAGAGATAGAGATATATCAAATCAAAGAGGTGAGTAGTAAATGTACATAGAAGATCTATTAAATCTATGTATTAGTGTAAACTAAAGGATTAGGTACTGATACATTTTAACATGTGTGATTAGTGTTTAAATCTCTTAACAGAGTGGTCCTAATAGACCTTTGTAAATATCTTTATGTACTTACAATAGTGAAAACTTTTGGGTGTCATCCCCATTGCAATTTTACCTTCGCATTGTAGGGTTTCTATGTAACAAAATGTTTTTGTTTATGTGTTCTGAATCTTTACTTTACATATTTGTGAGTTATTCATGATATTTGATGCTACATATGATTATGTATTGTAGTGACTGTTCATTTAATTTATGATATTGTTGAGATAAAAATTTATGGGTAAGCTATCAGATTTAATAATTGTTTGAAGTGTTAATGTTAATAGATCCTGAATCACTCACCCCCAATCTTAGTATCTTTCTTTCCTTATTAGATTTCAAATTATTGGTATCAAAGTACTAGTTTTCTTATTAAAAGTTTAATCACTTGAGAGAGAAGATCTTGGAGATGGAAGCCTATAAGATGGGAAATACTATAGAGAGCAAAAATCTTGATTTATAAATTGCCTTGGAACAAGTAAGGTTGCTAAAGAGGAATTGAGGGAGTTCTTGGATCAAACAAAGGAGATGGAACTCAAGCATAATGATACACATTAATTGATGGAAGAAATCATTCAGGAAATATGAAATGAAGGTAGATCTAGTGATAATGATGCAAAAATAGAAAATTTATTGGAAATAAAAAACAATCTCAACAAAGAAGTAAAATAACACTCCACTGAGACCCTCTAAGCTAGTTAGTGAAGGGATGCATTCTACACTATACAAGTCTCTTGAAGATGAAGCACTATATAGTGATCTTGAATGCCAATGAAATATCAAATACTTGCCAACCTTGTCACTCAAAATAGATCTGATAGCTATGGAAATATCTTCAACTCCCTAAATAATTGCCCAGAACTAGGTGCTATGCATGGCCTCATCAACTAACAAACCTAATATTGGGGAAATAATAGGTGCCCTCTCTTCGACAATTGATCTATGTGTTTGTGATGGACAACCCGCTACCTATCAATAAGTCTACCACACACCTATCCTAAATGTGATGGTAAATCAATGTAGTTCACCACCCTACCTAAGTGAACCTCAACATGATGTTGTGCAAAATAGAGTGCAATTTGGTCATTATTTGGATAACGATCATGAGCAACAAGGAAGCATAGGTATTAAGTGCATCCATCTATGGGGCTGTACACTTAAGAGGATAATACCCCTTCACATACTTTTGTAGAACATAATGTGGTAAAAATTCCCTCTTTAGTGCCTCTTTGGGTATTAAGCCTTGTACTTGCTATAGTGAAAGACTTAAAGAGATCTCTCATCTCTTGCTATCAAGGACAATCTATATAGTATATGGAGGATATGGAGTAGAACCATGAATCTCATCTCTAATATATGTGAGGTTGCGTAAGGTTCTCTAACATGTACTAATATATACACTAGAGCATATCCCACTAGCCAAAGATTCATGAAGTCTTTGAATCTATTGGTTAGTGTAATCATATAGCATGTTGGGTGGGATATACTATTGATTTGGGGGAATAGGCTACTGCTGGGTGGGGGAGACAGGTTGCTTCTAGGAGGGACAAGTTGCTACTATTGGAGGGTGGGATAGGAGTTTGTTGCTCGGGAGGTAGGAGGCTACTTCTTAGTGGAGATCAGAGGTTGTTTCTCACGGGGGATAAGAGGTTGTTGATCTACCATGTGGAGGTCAATGTATGTAGTATTCACTTGTATATAATGTGTAAACTTGAAATAAAAATAAAAATATGATAGTTAATAAAATTGAAATTTATTGTAGAATGGCATTTAAGAAACTAGAATTTCCTAAACATGAAATTAAACTCATAATACATGTAAAAATGTAAAAAAAACATAACATACATACTACATGTGATTTTTACATCCTAAATCAAAATATGACATTAAATAAACTTGAAATTTAATGTACAATGATATTTCAGAAACTAGAATTTCATAAACATTAAATTGAATAATAGATGTAAACATGAAACAAACATATGTTATGTACATGTACATAGAATTTCATAAACATGAAAAAAACATAACATACATGTGTACATGTGTGTTTTACTTCCTAGCAGTTACAAATTTGAATGTTGTATGTGTGCATATATATGTTCACCCTAATATTTACCCAATAAAAGCCTAATAAAAGCCTAATCTAAACTACATGAAAAGTGTAATCAAATCCCTAACCTTAGAATTTTAATTATTGTTCGAATGTAATTCTAATCAGGTAACCTAAACAGTCACTCTAGAACCCTAACCATTATTTTAATTCTTTATTAGTTTTTACATCATGTGTGTGCAACAACTTCATAAAATTATTTCAATTAAGTCTAGATAGAGTCTAGATGACATGGGTAGACTACCCAACAGATAACTACGTTAAATATAGAACTAGATTCACTATATAATTTAATAGGTATATTGTCATGATCATGGCTAAGGTTAGGAAAATCAGTAGGACTATGGTTAGAATTAGAATTAATGTTAGGTCTTGAGTTAATTTTAGGGTTAGGGTTAAATTTAAAACATTAGGGTTAGGTTAAGACTTTTTTTAGGGTTACAGTTAGGTTTAGAGTTATAATTAGTAGTAATTATTGTACTTGTTGTATGTGCCTCATAGCATATAAATTAATTTTATTAGGCTTCACATTCATGGTTAATGTTCTATCATGATTATGGTTTATATTATGGTTAGGATTAATTTTAGGGTTAGGTTTTAGTATTAAGATTGAGATTAGGGTCATTATTAGGGTTTAATCATGGTATTTTCATTAAGTTGGGGTTAGGAAAATATGCAGGGATAGGATTAGGAGGGTGTGCTCAGATATAGTGTTTTATGTTGAGTAAGCTATTATGGATAGAGTTAGGGTTAGTGTTATAATTGTATTTATAGTCATCATTAGTGTTTAATATCAATGTGAGACTTACATTGGAGTTATGAGTAAAATTATGATTAGGTCTAGGATTTAGTCTTAAATGTTGAGTAAGTTAATATAATTAGGGTTAGGGTTTCGTATTAGAACTAAGGTTTATGTTATGTTTATAGTTATGGTTAGGCTTAGAGTTCAAATTATGGTTAGGATTTAGAGCTACATCATTAGGGTTAATATAATGTTTAGAGATCTTTAGGATTATGTTTAGGGTTAGTGTAAATAGATTAAAGATTTTAGTTAGGATTCATATTAGGGTTTTTTAGAGTTAAGAAGTGAGGATCACTATAAACATTTATAGTTAGCCTTCACATCGTGGTTAGGTTTAGGGATTACTTTTGGGTTAACGATATAACTTTAGGTTTAGGGTCATACTAAAGTTAGAGAAATAGTTACAATTATGGCTATGATATAGCCTACATGACTAAGATTAAACAAGTACGAATATGGCTACGATTTAGATTTTATGGTTATGGTTAGAATCAAGGTCAATTATAGTGTTTATATATTGTTCGAAGTTAAGATTAGAATTAAATGTACATGAGGGTTAGAATTGTGTTGCATGAAATTTAGGGTTAGGATTGTGATTATATTTATTTTTAAAATTAGGTTTTAGGGTATGTGTAGGATCATGGTTTCCAAAAAGTGGCAATCTGAAAAATATGTAGTCTTGAAATGCCTTGAAGCATTTCAAAATCTATTCCAACCTTTTGCCCACCCATCCTCATACTAAACAGAAACAATAAACACCTTTATAAGGTCTACCATATCTTTTGATACCAACCCTATATGTTCAACTTTAAAAACATCTGGAAATTTTTTTTTTGGTCTATTCTTGTGTTTTTTTACTTCAAACATGTAGTTGAAAACTTTTCTTCTTCACCACACCTTGATGAAATGAAAATGATTTCTTAAGAATGTTCTTATCTTTCCATAAATGTAAGGTTTGTCAAATTATGAGTTTATTACAAATAAATATTACTTATTTTCTGATGAAGTTACTTATAAAGTGTTGATTGATACACTGCTTGAAAAATAACTATAACTTTCAAATGGTACAACATTTTTGAAATCTAAAAGATGCATCACATTCTATGCTTCTTATACTATAAGGGAAAAAAATTTAAATTAAACTATTGTAGACTTTTGAATTAGTTAAGGTGGTCAAATATGAGAGTTTTTTAATTTTACAAATACTAAAGTAGAAAATTAATAATTATTCATTTATTTAGAATAAAAATACACAAAAATATGTGTCACATCAAATCATGAGTCTCCTTCTTCTATCTAGAAAATTAATTAAAAATATTACCATTTGATTTTGATTAGGCATGACACTACTTCTTCTATCTACTTATTTTTATTCTAAAATTTTTGTACTACTGCATTAAAATTCTAGGTTTTGACCAATCAATTTTTTTAATTTTAATTTTAAATTTTTTTTGTAAGATAAGGCCTAGTAGTTAAGAAATTAAATTCAATTTCCTTGAGATTATTTTCTCTCAAATATTTTATAACAAGTAGAAAATTGCATGTGAAGTTGACATAACCCTAATTTGTTATTTCTTTATTGCCACTTAGAGCATAGTTTGGTTGACCATAATCTTGTACATACCCTTTAGTCAAGGTTTAATTAGACTTAAGATTAGGGTGAAGACCAAGGTGAAGTTTATATCAGGGTTCATATCATGACCTAGGGTTGGAACTAATGTAAGGGTTAGTTCATTGAAATTATTATTAGGGGTAAGGTAAAGATTTAAACACACAAACACACACATGTATATATATGAAATTAAAATTTAATATATTACAATTTCACATGTGTACATTAAAAATTTAAATGTATGTGTCTATCCACAATATGTATGTATACATAGATACATACATATATATGTATGTATATATGCATATAAATATGTATATATACATAGCATATAAATGTATATGCATATATATACATATCCATGTATTTGTATATATATATAAATATACATATACATATATATATAAATATACATATACATATATATATATATATGTACATATATATGTATATGTATATCTATATAGATATACATGTACATATATATACATATACATATATATGTATATATGTATATGTATATCTATATAGATATACATATACATATACATACACACACACACACACACACACACACACACACACACACACACACACACACACACACACACACACACACAATTTGAATATACATATAAAAAATTGTATATAAAATAAAACTAGAAACATATAAAATGAAACTAAAATCATATAAAATTAAAAAAAAATCATTTAAAATGGGTAAAATATGTAGAAATTCAAACCTTTTTCAAAGTCTTATAGTTTTGGATGTCTCTCTTTAGACTTTTGGGTGAAATTGTAGCCCCAGTATCAAAAATGACATGTGGAGTCATAGTGACTATTTGAGTTTTCTATTGTTTTAATAGTTTTGGTTGAAACTTTCATAACTAGCTTTGATAGAATCTAGAAACTTTGAGGCTGGGTTAACAAACCCAGCTGGGCTTGGTAATTTTGATAGAAGCTACATAGATAGTTTCGATTGAAACTATCAATGTTGTTTCTATCGAAACTAGGTGGCCCAAAAAGTTTCTATCAAAACTTGAAGAAATTTTTTTTTTGATAGAAACTAAATAGTTTTTATGGAAAATTTAATAAAATTTTCTATTGAAACTAAGAAATGGAAAATTGGTTGTTGCACGATTTTGGAGGAATTTCTTGCTCTGAAAAAGTGTAACCCACTTTATGATTTCACCCCTCTAGATTCAGGGATAAATTTTTATATTTTCTATATTTATTTATGGTCCTAGGGAGCCATGTTGAAAACACTCAAGATAAACATGACTTGGGTCTGAACAAAAAGAAATTCAAAGGGCCTTGTAAAATTCATATGAGAAGCAATTATAGCTAGGGTATTTTTCATTTTCCATGGAAAAAGAAGCTTCCTTCAAATATTATAGAAATAAAGACATATCATAAACATCTTATTGAGTGGGTGTAAGATGAGAGAAAACAGGTCTTAAGAAATCCTCAAGTGGTAGTCATAGCTACTTGAGAAATAAAACCATATTGGTAATGACTAACAAAGGCTTGAAGGATGTGTAGAAGTTCTGTAAGAATTGAATTTCCCTAAAATATTTTTAATACAGGGAGAGAATCTTTGAGGATTATACAAAAGAATAATTATTTTCTAGGTTGATTTTAAACTTTTATGAGTGGATATGTCCCTTAATCTGTGTACCTCTTACCATATACCAATTAAAAACTTACTTATGATGATGAAGAGAATTGACCTTTCACTACAATTCAATTGAAAATGGGTGATGTTTCAAATTCTCTCTTGTAGCAAGTAATTTTGTGGTGGTTCAAGAATAAGGCTCACAATGGAATCAAGATAGCTATCTTCCATGAAAGTAGATGATTTTAGTTGTATGGTGAATTACATTATTACACCATAAAATCACATCTATAAGTTAAGTGGGCCTGAGTTGTACTCTAGATCCTCTGTATGTCGGCTCGAGCGGGAGAATGATTCAACAATAATATGGTGACAAAAAAATGAGAGATAATACATGTGGCAGCTAAAATCCATTCATTTTAAAATTAGATGGGAAAGTGAAATAATAGGATGACATCAACTAAAGAAAAGAGTAGAAAAGATTGATCTTTTGTAAAATAAAAGTAAGATTTGGAGGAGATCATGATACAATCAAGGCATTAAATAATTTGTTAGAATTAGTTTAGAAATATCTTTAATTAAGCTTAACTGCATGTAGAAGGAGATGATTCGTATTAGGATAGAAAGACATAGTTTATTACACATTAAAAATAAAGCCTTATATTGTAACCTATTGTATATTTAAATAGTGAAATTCCAGCTACTGATTCCTTGGAGAAACACTATGTTGATATATATATATATATATATATATATATATATATATATATATATATATTCTAAACCTTATACAAATTTTAAAATTATACTAAAGAAAAATAAAAACCTTAGAAAATATAAATATAAATATAAATGAATATTGCTTTATCTTATTTTTGAAAACTATCCACAATCTATTTTACATACCAATAATTTATGAGAAAACAAATTGGAATCTTCATTTTTTTTCATACTAGAATGAAAAACATTTAAACATATAAATATAAACACATCACTTTATCACTTTATGTCAATTCAAATAAAAGGTAGTTAAATTGAAGAAATATGTTTGCATAAGATCTTCTAATTTCAGTTTTACGAATGATGAGTTTTCCCTGAATAAATTAAACGCTTTAAATCAGGCAAACAAATTACCTATCCTGCGTTTCACTAATTGCAAAGCGAAATACTAGGGAGCATAATTACATGAAGGGTGAGCAAATCTTTCGGTGGAGATAAGACATGCTTCCTGGCATTGTACTGCTCTGAACCAAAGCATATTCCAATCCAACACAGAGAATATTTTCTAGGTATATGATGTTGGCTATACGATGTAAGCTTGTGAGTGACGAGTGGTTTTATTTAGTGCCATTCAATTTTATTGGTAAAGAACTTAATAACATACATTATAGCTTGAAAATTAAAAAGTGGGCAACAAATGTATTCAGATTATTCAATTTTAGATCAAGGATGAATGATTGATTCATATAGACCAATCAATATCACTAGTATATCAAGCTCCACTATTATCATTCAATTTCACTAAATAGATCAAGAATATAAAGTTGATTCATTTAGATCAATCAATATCACTAGTTTATCAAGTCCCACTATTATCTTATAGGACGAATCAAGAACTCAAGTACTGAATAATTTAGGCCATTCAATATGACTGGCAGACAAAGCTTTCCTATTAGGACTGGTTGTCATGAATGAGGTGTCTCATTTAGCATCGTTGAATTTTACTAATAGATCAAGACTAAAAATGTGATAGCAAAGTAGAGGCTTAGACTGAAATCTCTACCTGCATTACTATTTGCTTATAAAAAAGGGTTATTGCACTGGTCTCAATGTAAAGTTACCAGAGTCTAATGGACACTCTTAATTATCAATGTCGGTGTCAATAGGTAGTGGAGAAAGTTAGGCATGAAGGTGGCCATGGGGATTCTAGTTATGCTCTCAATTCTCTCAGTTCAGGTACATTGTCTCGTTTTGTCACATTTCACTTTCACTTTAGAACCCTTTTTTTTCTTGCTTATGTGGTCATGTTGACTTGGTCAAATGAATTAGATTTAAATGAAAGATAAATGAAAGATTAATGTTTTAGAATGTTGAACTGAAATGATTATTGCAATGGATATGTATGAGGTAATTGCATTCGATGATGATGTTATTTGATGTAATCATGATGTCATGCTTATAGTTCTGATTTAGTTAATGTTATTTCTTAATGATGATGTAATTAAGTTGTTAATAACGATCGATACTGACTCCTTGTTATGGTTGTGAGTGTTTGAGTAGATGTAGGGATCATTATGACAGAAGTGCAGTTGAGGTAGAGAAGGCTAGCCTCCTGGAAGGGGATGTGTTGGATGTTCGTGCGACCACACACACATTACACAACATTTATGTTGTTGTTTGTTATATTTCTAAAACTAACCTTGAAAGATTGAAATGAATTAGATGTTTAATTTGGTTTAGAGATGGTATATTTAAGATGTTAGATAGAACTTAAAAGTAAATGACCTGCTAATAGAAGAACTTCGTTGTTTAATTTTTAATATATACATATATTTATAAAAGTTAAATTGGTTATTGGAAAGGTTTTTTAAAAAAAAGTTCTTTTATAACTATATGTTTGTGTTTTTATTTAGATATTCATTGTCCTTTAAAACCTTCAAAATAATAAATACATAATTTAAAAGAATGTTATGGTTTCAAAGTATTTTGTGTTCACAAGTGGGAAGCCAAAAAAGATTAGGTCAGTTATTATTTGATTCGGGAATGGATCATTTTTATGAGGAGGCCGAGGGTTTTTAGAGGGGATACACAAAAGAAAAAGAGGGTCATCAGTAGCAGACAAGGAAAAAAGAGGGCAACGACAGTAGAAGTTTGAGAAGAGCAACAGGAGACAACACAAGGAGAAGAGAGTCGGTAGGCAACATAACGTGCAGGTTCTCTTCCATTTTTAATACTGTTTACCTTAGTTCGTGTCAAACGCTCTGTTGGAAATAAAGAACTGATTGTACTATGTGTTAAACAAGATTGGGTTTTTGTTTTGTTTTGTTTTCCTAGTAGGGTGTTATTTGAAGAATTGATGCCGTTAACAACTTCAGCTCTACCGTTCAACTCCAACTCCATTGCATATCACAATGAGTAGATTTGGCATGAGATCAAGACTTCATTCTCACCATCAAAGCTTTCAGTTCTAATTTCCATTTCTTTTTTTCTTTCTTAATAAAGAGCATGTTGACTGGTAGTCCATGCATTAGAATCTAGTCATCAGTAGTTTAAGTTCAGTTCAATTAATAACTCTTAAGTTGCATCATATCTTCAATATGGTGAACTTTGCATCATTACATGTTCAATGCACTATATTATTGCCTTGATTGTAGCCTTCAATAATGTCTATGCTGCCATTATGAGTTGGGCTATAAGCTATTTCTTTTTACACACAGAAAGAAGGTGTCAATTACATTGTGGTTGTCTACGGTTCATATATTGTGATCCTTCAAGTTTCTACATTTGGTATTAGAGCTGAAGGTGTTTGGAAGATAAGAGCATGGCAAACAATTTGCAAATCTTAGAGTTTGATGGAGTTGATTACCAATATTGGTCAATCAATATGAAGACTTTTTTGATTGGGAAAGATTATTGGGAGATCGTTGAGTCTGGATATGAAGAGCTTGCAGATTGGAATACTCTCCAACCTAATGATAGGAGATTGAAGAAAGAAGCTAAGAAGAAGAATGCAATGGCATTGTTTCACAACTAGATGGCTCTTGATAAGAGCTTGTTTCCCCGAATTGCTGATCCACAAATAGCAAAAGAGGCTTGGAAGACTCTAAAAGATGCTTACTATGGAAATGATCAGATCAAGGTTGTGAAGCTACAAACCTTGAAAAGAGAATATGAGAACTTGAAGATGAAGGAGACAGAGAATGTAGGTGATTTCTATGTAAGAATGAAAGATGTGACTCATAAAATGGCCACTTTGGGTGAACCTATGACTCAAGAGCATGTAATACAGAAGGTATTAAGATCTCTAACCCCAAGATGAAATATTGTAGCAATTGCCATAGAAAAAAGTAAAAATGTAGCTACCATGGAGTATGATGAATTGATTTGATCTCTTATATCACATGAGAATAGAATAAGGGACACATCTACCAGTGTTAATGAGAAGGCTTTTGCTTCGCAATTGCAAATTTCAAAGAATGATGGTGCTAGCAGCAGTAGTAACAACAAAAAAGGCTCGGGAAGGGGCCAAAATCAAAATTTTTCAAGAGGATCTAGAGGAAGAGGAGGTGCTCAAGGAGGAAGCAGTAGAGGCAGATTTGATAAAAGGAACATCTAATGATATCATTGCAATAAGTATGGACATTTTGAGAGAGAGTGTAGACTAAAATCAAGTAACAATAATGCAAATTATGCCCAACAAGATGAGGATCTTTCCTCGGGTAACTTACTTTTGGGTTATGAGAAAGGTGAAAGTAATGTGAATGATTTTTGGTATTTGGATTCTAGATGTTCTAACCATATGTCTAGTAACAGAGAAATATTTTCAAAGCTTGATGATAGTTACAGCTCCAATATTACCCTTGGTAATAAAAATACTGTAGATATTATGGCCAAAGAAGCCATGGATTTTCAGACAAAGGAAGGTATGAAAAGTGTTCAAGATATTTATTATACTCCCAAGTTGAAGCATAATTTATTGAGTGTTGGGAAACTATGTGAGAAGAATTATAGAGTGGTATTTTAGAACATGCACTGTACTATCTATGATAAAAATTAAAAAAAAGTGATTATAGTTGTTCCTATGACAAATAATAGGATGTTCCCTTTGAAGTTTGGTCAAAATGATAGTCATCTTGTCAATATGGCTTATAAGGATGAAAGTTGGTTGTGGCATCTCAAGTGTTGGGCATGATTAGTTCTTGGATTGCCTAAGGTTGAAGAGCATAAACAGATTTGTGAAGGGTGTGGAAAAGGGAAACATTCAAGGGAATCATTTCCAAAAGGCAATGCATGGAGGGCCCAATACACACTTCCGCTTATTCATTCAGATATTTGTGGTCCAATGCAAATACAAAGCTTGGGTAAGTCATCATATTTCATTATTTTTATTGATGATTACTCACGCATGTGTTGGGTATATTTTTTGAAGAATAAGGATGAAGCCTTTGATACATTCAAGAGGTTTAAAGCTCGTGTAGAGAATGAGAAAGGGAACACAATCAGATGTTTGAGAACAGATCGAGGAGGAGAATTTTGCTCAAACGATCTTCAAATTTGTTGTGAGATGAATGGCATCGAAAGACAACTCAAAATTGTATACACACCCCAACAGAATGGAGTGACTGAAATGAAGAATTGTATTGTGGTAGAAATGGCAAGGAGCATGTTACAAACCAAGGGTTTGAACAATTCTTATTGAGTTGATTCAGTTACTACAGCCGTATATATTCTTAATAGGAGTCCTACAAGTGCCCTACACAAGATGACTCCATATGAAGCATGGTATGAGAAAAAGCCTAACGTAAATCATTTTAAAAATTTTGATTGTTTGGCTTATGTTCGCATCCCTGATCAGAATAAGCAAAAACTAGATGCTAAAAGTGAATCATGTATTTTTGTGGGCTATAGTGAGGAATGCAAAGCTTATAAATTATTCAATCCTATTACTAATAAGATTGTTGTTTCAAGAGATGTGATTTTTGATGAAGGGGGATTTTATGGTCATCAAAAACATGTTGGAAAGCCAAAATCAGTTTTGGATGATGATGATATTGCTGATAATGATAATGAGTAGCTAGCTAATGGTTCTATTTCAAGATCACCATGCCCACCAGAAAACCCCTCACCAATCCCAAGAGCAAGTCCATCCTCAAGTCCTCCAAGGAAGGTAACAAGATTGAGTGATATCTATGAGAGGTGTCAAAATCAAGCACATGAAGAAGATCCAATAGGTGAGACAGTAAATTTTGCATTACTTGCTAAAGCTGATTTTGAGCCATCATGTTTTGAAGATGCATGTGCTAATGAGGTTTGGATGCAAGCAATGAATGAAGAGATGAATTTCATTCATAGGAATGAGACACGGGAGCCTGTAGATCTTCCACATGAGAAGAAAAAGATTGGCACAAAATGGGTCTATAAGACTAAGTATAATAGTGATGGCAGTGTTGAAAGACACAAGGCAAGATTGGTAGCTAAAGGTTTCACTCAAAGGTATGGCATTAATTATGAAGATACTTTTGCACCAGTAGCAAGACAAGAAACTATTAGGATGCTAATCTCTCTTGTAGCTCAAAAGAAATGGAGTATTCATCACATGGATGTGAAGATTGCCTTCTTGAATGGGTACTTAGAAGAAGAGGTATATGTGGGACAGCCATAAGGTTTTGAGATTCAAGGCAAAGAAGATTATGTCTACAAGTTGAAGAAGGCTTTCTATGGCCTCAAGAAAACACCACGTGCATGGTATGCAAGAATAGATGGATATTTTTAGTAGAATGGTTTTCAAAGAAGTAAGAGTGAACCTACCCTTTACTACAAACAAGAAGGTAAAGAAATTCTCATTGTGAGTTTGTATGTTGATGATTTGTTATATATGGGTAGTAGTTCAAAGATGAAAGATGAATTTAAAGTTGCTATGGTGAATGAGTTTGAGATGGAAGATTTAGGTCTCATGAAGTACTTTCTTGGCATGGAGGTTTATCAAGGTAAAGATGAAATTTTTATTTGTCAAGAAAAGTATGAAAAAGATATGTTGAAGAAATTTAATATGGCTGATTGTAAACCTCTTTCCACTCCAGTTGCTCATGGAGTTACATTATGTAGAGATGATGGTGCTAAAATTGTTGATGAGACATCATACAGGAGCATTGTGGGGAGTTTGATATTTTTAACTCACACAAGGCTTGATATTTCTTATTCAGTTTCATTGGTTTCAAGGTATATGACAAATCCATCAGAGGAACATATGAAGAAAGCCAAGAGAATTTTGAGCTATGTGAAAGGCACGATAGATTTTGCCATTCACTATTCTTCGAATAAGTTTAAGCTTGTTGACTTTAGTGATTCAAATTGGGGAGGTTGTTTGGATGACCAAAAATCTACATCTGGTAATTGTTTTTCTTTGGGTTCTGGTTTAATTACATGGAGTTCAAAGAAGCAAAGTATGGTTGCTCTCTCTTCTGCAGAAGTAGAATATGTTGCGGTCACTTCAGCTGGCACACAAGCTTTATGGCTTAAAAAGCTTCTTGAGGAAATTGGAGAGATACAGGTTCATCCTACTGTGTTTTTTTGTGAATACAAAAGTGCTATTAAATTTGCCAAAAATCCGGTTCATCATAGTAGGACCAAACACTTTGATATGAAACAACATTTCATCAGAGATTTGGTACAAAATAAAGTGGTTGAGTTGAAGTACATCTACACAAAGGAACAAATAGCAGAAATCTTCACAGAGGCAGTTGCAAAAGATCAATTTCTCACACTCAGAGATCAGATTGTGAGTCCTCTCAACATCAAGGGGGAGTATGAAGAATTGATGTCGTTAACAACTCCAGCTCTACCGTTCAACTCCAACTCCATTGCATATCACGATGAGTAGATTTGGCATGAGATCAAGACTTCATTCTCACCGTCAAAGCTTTCAGTTCTAATTCCCATTTCTTGTTTGCTTTCTTAATAAAGAGCATGTTGACTAGTAGTCCATGCATTAGAATCTAGTCATCAATAGTTTATGTTCAGTTCAATTAATAACTCTTAAGTTGCACCATATCTTCAATACGATGAACTCTGCATCATTACATGTTCAATACACTATATTATTGCCTTGATTGTAACCTTCAATAACGTCTACGCTGTCATTATGAGTTGGGCTATAAGCTATTTCTTTTTACACACAGAAAGAAGGTGTCAATTACATTGTGGCTGTCTGCGGCTCATATATTGTGATCCTTCAGGTTTCTACATTATTTTCATGCAATGTTCTTCCTTATTAGCTATAAAAGAAAAATGTATGATACATTAAATTGGACATTATAAGATTTAGGAATTGTGCATCTACCACTCGACCATAGCCCTTGTTAGAAAAATCATTTCGTTTTATGTAGAAGGTAGGGTTTCATCCATTGAAATTTGCTTCTTTAACCTATAATAATTTCCTTGTGCCGGCATGTCTCAGAGTAGAAAGTTTGCTGGGTCGGCTATCAGGAAATTTTGCACTGTTTTTCCTATTATATAAAGAGAAATTCATTGCTATAAGTTCTTGGTTGTCAAAAAGAGAAACAGTCCTTCACTCAGCCTGGTGAATGGTTTGTTAGTATGATGGTCTTGGCATTACTACACTCAACGTAAAACCCAGTCATGTATAAATAGCTGAAAAGAATCACAATTGTCTTTGTCACATTATTTAGTTACTTTTATACATTGCAATTCTTGAACAAGAACCTCAGAAATAGCACATGCATTCCTATTCTGAAATTTCTTAAATCTCAGGGCATTCTTAACGATTGAATAAGTATTTAATTTAGGATTTGGAAAGATTTCTATCATAGGTATTAGCTGAAATCTCTTTCTTTACAAAAAAAAAAACTATTGTATGCATAAAACACTTGCCTAGAACACTTTGAAAAGTAGGTTGTTGTTTTGTGGCGATATTATTGGTTGTATCTAATCCACTGGCTGTAACATATGTTCTGACTCTAGTTCTACCGCTGGTAATACTGAAGCTGTTTTATTTTCTGAATGCTCCTAAATTTTAGATTGTATTAAGAGGTTTATTTCATGTGGAGACTCTTCTCGCTTTTAGCACAGAACCCTATCACATTGCAGCTTTTACTCTCACCCTGTTGGCTATAAGAAGGAAACCTTAGTCATGTATTTATATACATTACATCTGTATAATCTTGAACATGAACTCTAGAAACAACGAATGTATCTTCTTGAAAATTATTGAATTCGTAGAGCATTGCTAACTGTCTGATTGGGTAGTATAAAGTAACCTTATAACCATAGTGGAACACAAACCATCAGCCCTGAACTTATTAAAATCAGTTCATTTAGATTTGCTGACAGATGTTAAAACCCAATTGTCTGTAATGTAAAATGAACCTTAATCTAGATTGAAACTCTCTGTCTATATATATATATATATATATATATATATATATATATTGTAAGCTCAGAAGTTAGTTAATCATTGAGCTTTAAACTGTTGGTTTAATCATGTGGCAAGAACTTGGTTAAATTGAGTAGATGTTCCTTAATAGACTATGACGTGGCCTATTTCTTTTAAAATTCTGAACTCATGCTCAGCTGAAAACTTAAATGTGGCGGGTTTCATATAAGCCTCTTATTGGCGATGACAGTTAAAAACTTTACAACTTTTACACATCGCAGTCTGTGATTGATTGAATGATCATATGCATAATCAGTTATGAGATTAATATTGAATGTCTCGATGTTGATAGCATTTAGAATGTATATTCCTTCACGTCGGGTGTAATGTAGCATTAACGAGTTAGATAGGTGGATATCTTCATGTTTTAGATAGGTGGATATCTTCATGTTTTAGTTTCCCTATCTACCAGTACTGTAGAATGGTTACATGCTGTTTTTGCTTCTTCTAAAGGTAATTCTAGATTTTGAAAGTGCTTGGCCAGGCCATTTCATTTTCCAAATATTGCATGTGTGTTCGTGGTTATGCTTATTTGGTTTCTTTTACTACACATGTGTATATGTGTAGTTTATTTTATATTCCTAGCTACATTCCATGTTTAGACTACTAGGCACATGGTTGCAATGTAAAAATGTGACATGGTCACACCAGATACATCCGATCCATCTTGTTTTGCAAAGCTAGGCTTCTCATGCCAGTGTCAGGGAACTCTTCATGTTAGGAAGAATCCCGAGGGAGTACTTTACTCTGTGGTTGGCAAGGTTAAAGTGCTTGGGCCAAACTTCCACCTCGGGAAGCAGGTGGGAGATGTCCTACAGCTTTTGGAGACTGGAACCACTGGAGAACTCATTGAAAAGTCATCTCAGTTTGATTGTCTAGCTTGTCATTTGAGATGTACTTATTTACAACATTGTAACTCCTTGATGAATAGTTGCTAAGCTGATGCTCAAAATGTAATGCAAAGTAAATGATGTATGTTTGATCAAAAAATTGGTAATCATATGTACTATTAAAATACTGTATGTTGATCATCAAATTTTAAACTGTTATGCAACTATTGAATTGTTGTCAATTGGTTCAGCAAGTCTGTAATGATGTATGACATGACACGAATGTATGTAACAGAATTGATGATGATCATTTTAACGATGTATTATTAATCTTTTGTAACAAATAGTTTGACTTTTCCACTTTTATGTTATTGGTTCCTTTCCGCATTTTTCGGTTGATGATGATGTGGCATAGTTAGTCTAGAACTGGTTCTTTACACGTTTGGTTCACAGTTTCACAGAATCCTTTTTATTTCAAGATGGGTTGTAATTGTTTTGCAATTTAGAAGAAAGAGCTATGCAACTCGTGATATTTTTATTTAAAAGTTTCAAATATGTTGTCATAACTGATGAGTTCAGATAAAGATGATCCAAGCTGTGGTAGCAATTCTAGAGAGCGCAATCTATGAAAAGATGAGAGTGAAATAGAATGGAGAAGGTGTATTTAAGATAGCAGATTTCAAGTGTGTCACAAGGGGCAATACACTTCTTGTGGTAGACACAATTGTCAGAGCTATGCCCAAATCTAGAAGAGATGGAGAACATTGTTAAGAGAGAAGGGTTGTTTAGCATGGAGAATGTAAAGGTATTGGGTGAATTTTCTTTGCATCCAATGACAGAGGTGAGGCGAGGAGAGGAGAAGATATTTGAGAGAATTATAGGGAAGCATTACCGAGAAATCTTTGAGAGTATTGTTGGGGCTCATTTGGGTAATGAGCATTTGACGGACAACTTCTTCGATAGAATTGAGAAGAGAGTAGCTGCTAAGTATGAGGACTACATTCCCAATAAAATAGAGATAGTTGTAGCCCTTTTGGTTAAAAATTAATCATAGAGGGTGTTTTCATTTCCTATGAACATTTCCTATGAAAATGCCATGCACATGATTGTCATTCATCACTATGATCAAATGATTGTTGGCCCATCTTTCTCCTATGAAAATGTCATGTGCATCATCTTTTGACTAACACGATCAAGTCCTAATTCTATTTTTTCTCTGGTTTTTTCATTCCACTTATTTTGTTTATTCAAACACTCCTATAGCTATGCTTAATTTTGATGTAATGAATATGTCAGTAGTTATAATGTAACAATTATGTTTTGAAATCTATGGAATTCTGATTTTTCTTTATCCAATAAAATAAGTAATGTTGCCACATTTTTTATTTCTTTCTAAATGTTGCCGAAGTAAGAATGTGGATGAGGTTCTACAACAAAAATACATTTTTACTTTCTATAAACTATTTTACAAAATAATATATTTTCCAAATTTTAATAAAAAGCAATAATAATCAAATACAAGTAAAAAAATAGTGAGTCTATTGTGCTTTTTGTTGGATGTGAGTGTGGGGGCTAAGGTTTCCTATCCTTTGCCCAAATCTATAATTTCTTCTCACATTGGGTTTTCTCAACCATTTAGATGTTGATCCTATGGCAAGACATATTGTCAATTGGTGGCAAACCACTTAAGTTATCTAGGAAGGTCAATAATATTGCAACCGAGCTTTCCATCAGCCAACAAATTTTAGTGTAGCCTGAGGAGATCAAGGATATCTAGTATAAACCAAGCTCTACAGTATAACATGAGTTATTTAGAATTATCAATGGAAACTAAGTTCTCACTATGAACCTAGTTCATAGTTCTAGCTAAGTCCTCAGTATGAATTGAGCTATCAAGTTCAAGATTGAATGCTTCAATATCACCCAAGTGATAAAATGTTACCCAATCATCCAATGCTACCCAAGTGCTAGAGTATCACCCAAGCTTACCGTATTGCTTGAGCATCAATAGAACATCAAATTACACAAAGTTGACAAAGCATCAACATTTGGCCAACTTTAAGATATCAATTGGTTATTATGAAGATATTTCTTTTGTGAGCTAACTTGGTATGAAGTTCTTGATTGACGGGTATAAAAGAAAGAAAAATTCATTTGTCTAAGATGTGTAAGACATGAATATTTGAAGAAAATAAGAAAATATGGAATAGATTGAATAAGAAGGGTACAAAGTAGTATAAAGGGAAAAGAAAAGACTTATCTATCACAACTAGGTGATCATATTATTCAAAAGATCTATATGAACAAACATAGTTGCACAGAAAATATCAACTTATTGATTCATTCTAATAGGTGCATCAATCAAATCATCTAACCAGGTGGACCTAATAGTATTTTGTTGAATCTCTTAACAAAGTACATACTCCATTGTATTTTGAAATCCTTTTGTAAGGTGGACCTAATAGTCCTTCATACTCCTAATAAAGTAGATCACAAAAAGTGATAAATTTTAGCCCTAACATGCCAACTTTAATATTGCAGTAGTGAACCATTATGCATGTCATCCCCACCCCAGTTTTACCTTCTCCTTGGACTATTTCTAGGTTACCATATCTTCTATCAAATTGTAATGGTCTTAATTTCTTTATTGCTTTATGTTCTTGTGTGAAAGGAGATTAGATAATCTAATGTAGTAAAAGCACAAATATTCTAAGTGTGAAAAGATAAAGTGGTTCCCAATTCACCAACCCCCTTTCAACCACTTGTTTTTCATTACATTTCCAAAAATTTCTAGCAAATTAAGGTTCTCCTCTCAAAGCCTAACAATTTGAGAGTAAAGACCCAAGGAAATGGAAGTGTACAAGTTAGACAAAGCTATTGAAAATGATAAACTTGATCTACACATGGCTATGGAGGAAGTCAAGAAACTCAAGGAGGAACTCACTCACTCTCTCAAAATAAGAAAATAATTGGCTATACAAATGAATGAAAATCTATACATAGAAGAAATGATAGAAGATATATGAAGAGAAAGAACTTCAAAAGAAGTAGATGCAGCCATAGAAGATCTACTAGTAAGGATTGCTACTCTACAAGAAGAAGTAAGAAAATTGAAAAAGGAATAGAAAACTCACTCGGTCAGTCTACATGAAGTCATGAAACAAAAGAAAAAAGAGAGTAAATGATAAAGAAATTGTAGATGAAGACAAAAGACTCCTTACTACAAGATTAGAAGAAAAGACCAATGAATTCCAATAACTATTTTAACAATAGACAAACATGGTAGATTGGCTAGATGATGCAAATCAAGGAATCACCAATCCAAGAAAATAATATGATAGACTCCAAAATGAACTAAGTGTTGAAAAGAAGCTCAATGAAAGAAGGTTGAGATCACAAGAAAGTGTAAATCAGTTATATGAGAAAACCCTAAATAAACCCAAAGGCACTACTGGTTTAGGTATACTAATCAAGGAGAATCATCACAACAAGGAGCACAAAAGAAAAAAAAAGAAAAAGGCCTATATACAAAAAGTGTGAAAAGGTAGGTCATACATCAAATGTTCATTGAAGAAATAATATGCAACCCAAGTTCAAAGGTCATCATTATTATTGCAACAAGTATGGTCATAAGGCTAATGTATGAAGAACTAGATCAAAATTTGAAGGAAATAGTTTCACATGTCACAAACATGATCACTAATCTTTACAGTGCACATTAAATCAATATAATCAGTAGAATGGAACCAACAAAAGAGCCTTTATTGGTTAGGACTACAATACATGGGGAATATTTCATCATTGTGGAGAATATGGGAACATTGGTGTAAATTGTGTAAGGACTCACTTTAGAAAAATAAATACTAATGTGAGATGTTATGTATGCAAGAAGATAGGTCATTTGGCAAGAAATTGTATGAGTAGAGCTACAAAAAATTTTGGTGAGAAAACAAAAGGAAATCCAATATTGAAGAGATCAAAACTCAAATGACTAAAAAATGGGTAAGGAAATCAAAGGAAAGCACAAGGAAAGATAATGAAGCTACTATCATCCAATAAAATGAGTTGGATGAAGGATCCACATCGAAATAAGAAATCGAGAAGATGGTTGGAACAAAGAATTCAAGAAGATCTTATATCAGTTCCAAATATGCAAGAAAGAGAAATCAAAATCAACATATTCAGATGCACTGGGTCAAGTAAGAAAGATATGTTTTAACCAAGTTACAACTTATTTGTAACTAAGCTATCTATTATACCATAGCAAAGAAAAGTTAGAATTCAATTCTAACTGAGTCAGTTGATGATCAGTTCATATCGAGCTTATGACTCAAAGACATTGCCAAGCTATTCCACCTACCACTATACAATTCATTCAAGGGGTCCTAAACATTTTAAATTTCTCATAAAAGGTAAAATTAAGGGTTTATCTCTTACCTTGCATTCATAATTCCCAGTGATTTTGAGCTCCTGAACATTTAAGAGAGAAGCATTGAAGAGCAAAGTTTCAAGATAACTTATTAGTTGTTGCAAATTCATCTTTCACTAAGCATTGTGGCTTCCAACTCCAATTATAAAGTGAAGAAGGGTTCCTAAATGTCATTGAAGAACACAATTTGCAAAGCACCTACATTCAAGCTCTACCCAATGATTATAGAATAGAAAGATCCATTGGAAGCACACTCAACTATTCCTCCTAGGATAATGTTAATCAATAATATCATGTCATTTTACCATTGCACAATTTAGGAACTAGGTTTTTTTTAGTTGAATGATGTGTATAATGCACTATGTGAGAATGGAACACTAAAGGCTAAATATAAACATCTAGAAGTCAAGGCTTTGATACCTATAGTAAAATTTACAAGTGAAGTGGATTAGATACATGCTCAATAGGGTTCATGACATGTCCTTCTAGCTAGAGAAAACCATGAAGATCACTAAGAAGATGATTCACCGAGTTATAGGCTACCTAATGTTGGATTGACCCAAAGATAACTAATACCCTATCTCATGGTAATCTTTATAAGAATACCCTAGTAGAATGGGGTGGTTAGGAAATTAAATTGAGCAACATCAGTAACATGGAGATCAAATTTGGGATTCATGTGATAGCCCACAAGATCTACAATTCGAGTAGGCGAAACAATGTTCCCTATGAAGTAGTTGATTTGGCTTATAAAGTGGTGAAGAAAAATCTATCCTCTGACCTTGGGGAGTTCCCACTTAGCCAACAAGGCAAAAACATCAAGAGAATTTAGGAATCAAAGACGAGTGTGTGTAAGTTTGGATCTCTCTCTATTTGTTTATTTTTCTATGTGTAGATGTCCTTTCTGTCTAAGGGTCATGTGGTCTGGAGTAATGATAGACCAATAATTTATAAAATTAATTATTTCATAGATGAGTTGGGACAAAATTTTGATTGTATCATGGATGCATATATTAAGAATTTAAAGGATAAGGTGCATAATAGGTATAGGATATGTCAACAATCGATTGAGCAATATGCTTAAGACATCTATTTCCTAGTTGATTGTGATAACACTCACATTAAACCAGTCATACCTAGGACTACATTGGTGAAACCCTTGGGGTATAAGGTGAACATAGATGACACCAATGATATCATAGAGGCTCTTTTAAATGAGCCTTCTAACCCCAAAGCAACATATTTTAGAACATATCATGAAGCTTGGACCATGATATCTCTAGAGAAAGGGATTCCTCAAGTTTTGAAAAGAGGGAAGAAGAGTATGTAAATCATAAAGAAGAAACTAGAAAAGAAAGATGACCCTGTCATGCTCACTAAGGAAAAAGGTGAAGATGAGGAAGAAGAAGAGGAAGAAGAACCTCTAAAGAAAAGGGGAAATCAATCATAAGTGCACCAAAGAAAGCTACACCTAAGAAGGAAACTACCCTTGTAATCACTACTCCAAGGAAATCAAAAAGGAAATTGAAGCTTCACGATGATGATGTGTTGCCCTACTTTTGATTTTTTAGATTATTAGCAAAAGTTAGTTCTATGTGTTTTAGTGGAAGTTAGTTTCATTCTGATGAATGTTTGAGTCTAAGTCTGGACCCCTAAAGGCGAGGCAGTCTCTATCAGATTTTTCCAAAATACCTTGTCTATTTTCAAAGCTAGGTGAGTTGCTATTATTGTCTTGTAATTTATTGGGTAGGTATAGTATCCAATCCAATAAAGATCCTTTTTCACTCATTATAGATCATTCATACTCACCACTTTGCTCCCATGCTCTTGAAAGTTCTATAAAATTATATGTTTGTACAACACCAGCAATGTAGAAATCCATCGCTATGATTTCAACAAGAATTGGTAGTTTGGTGAAGCAACTTCATGTCATATCAGTGACCAATAAAATAAGACATTGGTAAAAAGCCTCAGTTTTTCTTCTCCTTGGTAAGTTTTCAATCCATGAAGATGACTTTCTGGAGGAACTCAATTGAAGATGCATCTGGCTTAAAGATATTCAAAAGTCACAAATTTCTAAGTAAATTGATGTTTGAATATAAGATCAGACTCCTAGGCATAATCTAGATTCACTAGCACTCAAGTATGAATTCGTGATGGAAAACCTCAAGTTTTCTTCTCCTTGACAGGTTTTCAACCCACGAAGATGATTTTTTGCAAAATAGATATAAGTTAAATAGAAGATGCAAAGTGACATCTAATTGGATTAATATACCTTAAATACACATCCTAAACAATCATAAATTCATGTATCAGAGATTCAACCAATAAGGAAGCATTGGTAGAAATATGGAAAATGCTTTCTCCTCAACATGTTTTCAACCCATGAAGGCAATTTTCTGACTATGCAGAGAAATCAAGTTAATAGGGAAAATTTGGCTCTAATTTTGAATATAGTACATGTTAGGATGGTATTGGAATGAAATGAACTTATTGGAGAAAGAAGATGTGATCAAGATCTCACTTCCTAGATTTTCATCAATGGAGTACTTCAAGGGCAATTCTTTGAAACTAAAAGGAAAATGGGAAACTAAATAATGGGTTAATATAAAGTTACTATTACAATAAAAAAAATGGTGAAAAGACTTTTACATATGCATTGAACCTTTGCATTTACTTTTAATGGATATTTTCATAAATTATCACTCATGTGACATAGGTTATGAAGATTAAAAGATGAATTAGGGTCCTTATATAAACACATAGATAGTTGAATAAGTTACTTTGTTTTATTGATTCCTCATTTTTTTGAAGTGTGCATAGCTTTTGAAAGCCAATGATTTTAGAATTCTTTTGTCTTATTCATATTCTAATTCAAAATCCTATTTTTAAGCTATGGCGACTAAGTTCATGAGTTTTCATGGTTTGACTAGGATGAAGTCTCAACTCCAAGACTTCATCGACACATCCCTTAGTTTCTATGATATGGTAGAATTCCAAAAGAGGTTGAGAGTTGAATGCATTCATCCTATTGCTAAGAAACTATGGGGAAGAGGTTTAGTTGAAACTATTACTACTCTGGTTGTGGTTTAGACCCGAGAGCTCATATATAAATGTGTCCACCATTACAATCAAAAAAACAAAGAAGATTTTTCTATTTGACAACATTGTGTTGATTTTGATTGATAGAAAAATGGTACCAAATTTCCTTCATGTGCAAGAATAGGAGGAGTTTTCTGACTTAATTGTTAGCGGGCCCAGTTCGGAATTCTCAATGAAGAAGATGATTTGGAGGAAGGAGATCATATGGACATGGTTCCAGAAGCCATAGAGTGACAAGAGATAAGTTCCTAAAATCTTGTTTGGATCCAACCTCAAACTAGAGATAATCAACATTCTAGTTCTTCTGCACAGATTAAGAGATGAAACTAAAGTGCTAATTTTTTTTGAACAATACTTCCTTTTGGTTCAAGTTATATGTTTGGATATGCAATATATTGATTGGGCACATGAGGCAAGAAAATTTTTATTCCATGCTCTCTAAGAAGCTAAATTCTATAATTCATTCTATATTTCCTTTCTTAATATGCATGCATCCTTGTAGGTATGGCTCAGTCTCCCATGTCTAAATGATTTTCCAGATGTTGTCAAGTCCTATGAATTTTATTCTTTCCCTTAGATGAAAAACAATTAAGCAAAATATGTAAGAGTAATTGATGCATTAACCATGAGAACTTTTTGGGAATTGAAGGGATGCCCAGAATGGAAATTCCTCCCTAATATCATCGCTACCATCAGCTAATTTGGTTATTATTTTATCTAGTTTTCATCTTTTTCTTACCTATGTCTTGCAGCCTTTGATAGTTTTCCCCTGAATCTACCAAGATATCTGAGTGACATGATAGTGTTGGTCAATATCATCCAACAAGCTTTGTAGGTGACTGTGTTGAGCGGGAGTCTACAAAAGAAAGTGTATGAATTTCCCATGAAGGTTAGAGCATTCATTTGTGACTCTAGATCTAATGCTAAGAACATGATGAGGATTTTTGAGAAGAAATACAAGCTAGATATGTATGACGTCTTAAGACCTATGTTTGGCCCTAACGGGTTTGCCAAAGATGTCTTACAAATTGGGAGTGTGATTAAGCATGTTAGCACAATCAAAGACTATTGGGCTAACTGCAAAAATGAATTTGAAAGCCATGATCATTCTTTTGCAAGGTTGACAGTAGATCAAGTTAAGCTATACTAAGGAAATATATATGTGGAGGGGGTTGAAGATGATGGTCAAAATATATACAATATGACTTACGTGACCAAACTAGGAAATATCCTTATAAGCTCTAAACTGGTCGAAGAGGTCATAAAGGACCTGGACATAACAATGGAAATAATCTACACGAAGACCAAGAAGTGGGTTGAGGGCATCTACTAAACCTTCCCTAGATGTAGCAACAACATCATCTTCCCCTGGTGATGTTGGAGACACAATTCTATCTCTTGCTCAATGACTAGCTACCAACAAGTGGAGGTGATTAGCCTCCTGACAAGAACATCCCATTAGATAAAACTTTTCAAGATGATTTATTACCTATGATTGAGATAGAGGCAGAAGAACCAAAGGATACTATAGTTTTAGTGGCTCTGCAATCCTAACGTAATCTAATGTCATTTACAAGGGTGACACTACTCTTAGTCCTTAGATATAGGTAGTTGATCTTGGAGATGGCAGGAGAAGTGAAAGTGAATCCATGGAGTTTGATGAAGTGGTGAAAAAAAAATCTAAAGTAGAGAAGATTAGTGAGGAGGCAAAATTCATTTCCCTTGTTCCAGCACTAGTACATTTCCCCCTAATTTTTGAGCTAAATTTTTGACCAATGTAAATATTGGCCTATGAATGCCTTTAAATTTTTTTTTGCCTAATTTGGTCAAAATTTCTACCAAATCAGGTTTAATAATAGAAAATCAAAAAACATAGCAAAAAATAAAGTAAACATCATTTCACGGGTGATCACGTTTGTTCAATGAGCTTTGGAACCACCACATCTCTTGTCCTAGCTAGTGTACTTGGTTGAAGCAACAGAAGGGAAATAGTAACTTTTGGGATTTTTATAATTCAAACTCAATGAATTGAACATCTTCTTTCATGTCTTGTCTAATTAAAAACTATTTTCTTAACACCTCTTACAAAATTTGTGGATCTACTATATTTTGGTAGATACACTATGGGGATCTATATATACACTTGATAACTTTCCTTCTTATTATTATATTTATTTTACAAGAAACATAGCTACCATGTCTATTTTAATAGATATGTCAGAGCATAGATCTTTTTTTTGATTCATCGAATACTCCAAAGGACATGTACCATTTTAGATTTAGAAGGTAGACTAGAGCATATTTAAGATTTCTAGTTCTGCAGAAATGCCTAACTAGTTTCTTGGTTTTTATATTTATTTTTTAGAGAAGTGCATCTAACATTTTTTATTTTATAGATACACAATAGCATACTTCCCTTTCAATTTCAGCAGATATACCAACATAAGGTTTGATAGACCTATTTTGGGGGGTCCATTGACTAATCGATAGTAGATACACACTATATTTAGATGGGTTTGCCATAAATCTGGCCGATAAGCTTTTCCATACCTTTTCTAGAATCATATTTTATGCTTCTTTTCACTAACTTTCTAACTCTACCTATTTCTGCAAGATCTATTACAAAAGAAGGCCATGTATGCTTCTTAAAGACCTTGTAAACATTAAATATGTTAAACAATTGAGTTTAATTTTATTGGGTAACATTGAGCATGCTTAAAGAGATTGATCATGTGTTGCTACTATGAAATCCAAACAATATTTAACATGTTGAAATAGTCAATGAAGATTATCATAAGCAATAGTAGTTTTGAGGGTGCATGGTCATGGAAATTATGATTATAGAGATCTATATTGCAGAGTATTATGTGAAGGGTGGTGTAAATAGAATTAAGGATAAAGAGATGTCATTTCAAACCATGAGAAATCAAATGATAAAAGATGGTCATCATTGCTGATGAAATGAATAAGGTACAGTGGGAAAATTAGTGTAGTGAGTCTTAACATATAAAAGATAGTCATCTCAATGATATTACAAGTGAGCATAAAATGTGTTCATTTAAGGCTTCATTATATTTTTCTCACTATCATGAGAATTATTGCTTGTATTGGAGACATGTTGTTATTATTATTCTTCCTTATTATTAAATTATTTATTTATTTTTTGATTATGAATATATGATAAAATAGCAAGAATCAATAATAGTGGGAATAGATTTCTAACCAAAATATTAAGTCATTCCAAGCTGAAGGGGAACCATAAGGCACAAGTAGAAATGTCATACTAACCATTATGTTAATCCCATAAGTTTTTGTGCACACTAATAGGTTATGAAAGGATAACTTAGTTGACTGTACTATCTTCAAGATGTATTGTTCTATTTTCTTATTGTTTTTTCAAGCATGTACTACTTGGTTGGGTTTTCTATCTTTGATATTAAATGTGTATGCAAATAGGAACAATGTTTATGTTTTTGTGTTTATCTGAGCTTGAGTTTTGCCAACAATACAAAACATTTTTCATATTTTATACCAATTGTTAGTATTAGATAACTATTGCTATGATTCTATTTCCTTTAGCAAGAATTTTTTCTAACTCTTGGTTAAAAGTGAAGTTGGTAACTAGTGACTCAACTATTTCTTTTATTGATCTTGTTTGGTATTTATGATTGTTCTTGTCTATTCCTTATAGATCTTAGTGGCTAGAGCGAATCAGAATTTTGATGAATTATCATTGGTTATATATATATATATAACCAATGATAATTCATTGCATTGAGCATAGGTTCCATTTTAGGTAAGAAGGAACCATTTTCCATTGATTTTCCTTTCATGATTTTGTTGTTTATTGTATTTCAAGTTGCCTCAGGTGCCTTTATTGTTTATGTTTGCATTTCTTGTATGGTTTCTAGGTTGATCGAGTTGCCATTGAAGATGTTTGACAAAATTTAGTTCCATTGCAGACATTTGAGAGGTTTCGAGTTACCATTGTAGACGACTGAAGGGTTTTTGAGTTTCCTTCACTAAGTGGTAGAAATCTACAAATTTTCTATATCACATAATGTATTTGGAAAGGGTTTCATCCAATCAATAAGTAATTCGGCAAGGGTTTCATCATATCACTATCCACTCACTTCAAAGATATTCAAGTTACACATTGTTGGATGTTCTTTCATCCGTAGTAATATAGTCATGATCAATTATATATTCTCTATAAAGATAGAGAATACATTTTGGTAGTTATATAATGTTCTTTCCTTGATAGTAATATAAATGCATTCAGTTATATATTTTTTTTTTGGTGCATATCAAGACATGTGGCATCTATTATGTAGGTGTTTTTAAAGGCAAGATTTTCTAGTTGTCTAGAATAGATTGTTAGCTCTTCTTGACCTTGACGAGAATTATCCACTAGTGCTAGTTTCAAAACATGGATCAAACTTCCATTGTGTTTGTATATACCAACCACAGGGACCTAATAGAGATGCATCCATCTTGAGCGGGGTTAACATTGCACTTGCCTCAGACAGCTAATTTATTCCAAGGTGCTAGACATATATTTAATACTTAAGTCTAACAAGAGCTCATCATGAGGTATTAAATCTTCATTTCTATCTTTATTTGATGTCAAACTAATTTGTTCCATGGTGTTAGGCTTATATTAAACACTCAAGTTTAACAAGAGCTCATCATGATCCATTAAATCTTCAATTATATCTTTATTTTACATCCTTTTAAGTGCAACAAATTCTTTTTCATCTTGACAATGGACCTTTTCAACCGACTTAGCTTCCTCATGATCATCATGGTTTTCAATGTAGCAACTCCTAATTCTCAATTCCTTATGGTCATCTTATATGGGTTTGACCTATTTGTTAAGACAACCATATAAACTATCATCATAGTCCTAGAAGTCTACATTAAACTTTTCATTTTCTTAAATCGTTGTTCACTTTCCTTACTTCACTATCACATGTTGTCTACCATGTTAACATCCTTCAAGTGACCTATTCTTAAAATGTTTTCATTCTCATTAGTAATTACATGACCTTCTGAATCACTTCTTTGCACAAGTTACTGATTTCAAATATTAGAGTCACTACCACTGGTTGCACAATCTTTGGCTTTTTAATCCCTTCTTTTCAATTTGATTCTCATCCTTTAGACTTGCAGTCAAGCTCTTTTGTAGCAATAGAAATATTTATTTTCGTAAATATTCCTTTTGAAATTGTTTCCCTTCAATTTTTTTTCATCCTTTAGACTAGTAGAGAAGCTCTCTTGTAGTAGCCAAAACATGTATTTTCTTGAACATGTCTTTATTTCTCTATCTACCAAATGGTTTTCTATTTTACTTTAGTTTCACATTTTGTCCTTTTACGGACTCACAATCACCCTCTTTGTTTATGACCCATAGGTGTGCCATAGCCATGTAGTAAGGAAATTGCTTATCAAACTATTTATAGAAATATGGTCCCTGTCAAATTGACAATGCTACTAGAAAATGTCCCAAAATAATTCCTCTATATCTGATCACATGTGGTCATGCAACTCAATGAGTTTTACAATCCCACTTTACAACCATTTTTATGAGCTTACATGTCCAAGTATACATAAACTCACAATCTATTGGATGTGTATGCAAGTAGCTCACATATGAAACATTCAACAATAGGCTCAAAAATAATATGCATTTCCAATAGCATGGTTCAAAGTGAATTATGAGTGATGAACCAACATGAATGTTTCTTAATCCTTTTTGTATCAATGGTTTCTCCATTGAGTCTAGCCTCAACTAAGAAGTCCTTAAGACTAAGGATTCATGATCTAGATCCCTTGACGAAATTTACGAGCCCATATGGATATAATTGGTTGGGTTGGTACAACCAACAACATTCTTATCTTTCTTGAAATATGATAGGTGTGGGTTTTGGTCTTTTCTCTAATTGTTTTCTTTGTCACGATCATTATAAGGTTTCTTTGGTTCTCCAATAAACTAATTGGTGTTTACAGTCTATTCTTGATCAAAATTTCTTTGAGAATCTACAATTCAATACTTATATTATTGCTAGTCCTATTTAATGATACACAAAAATGTTGTAGCTACTTCTAATATTGTTAGAAGTAGCTTGAACATGTTTGAATAAAAAGATTAGAAATTGAGTCTACATTGAAAATGTTGTTTTTTTCAATGCTCATATGCATTTTTCTTTTTGGTAATTTCAATTTGTTGCCTATTGTTTGTACTTAAAGAAATGACTATGTTGGTTTTGTTTAGAGTCTAGATAAGATAGTGCTACCTGATAAGCATTGGCAAAACCATCATAATTTGAGTAGTCTTTGAAAATATATGCTTAAATAATTTGGGCTCCTATTTTATGGGTAGAAATCCTACAATAGTGTTTCTCAATATTGTCAAGACTCTGACCTATAGAAGCCCCTTCCATAAGAGAGATTAGAGGGTCCATGGTTTCATCAACAACACTAAGACAATGGATGCCACATGTCTTGATATGCACCAAAAACAAATATATAACTGAATGCATTTATACTACTACCAATGAAGGAACATTATATTACTACTAGTAAAAATGTATGCTCCATCATGATAATTATGAGGTTTCTTTGGTCCTAATGTTATTTCATTGGTAGTAAGATTGAATGCATTGATAATGGATGAACTAGGCAGTCTACCAAGAGTTCATACATTATCATAGAGTGGGATTGAAATAGTCCCCCTCCAAACCACACACAACACCCAAATTCCTATAATTGATTGGCATGACTTGGGCTCTCCACATCTTCAACAAGAGACTATTGCAGTAATCTCTAGAGCTACACAAAATTGGGGTTTCTTTCAGATCATTTATCATGGAATCCCATACTTTGACTTCTCAAATGCTAGAAGTGGGAAAAAAATTTCAATGTTTCCATGGAGTAAAAGGAATTGTATTGAAATGAACAAGCTGGGAGCCCTATTGGCTATGGAAGCAAATTAGGATACACCCAAAATGCTAAATTGGACTGAGGAGATTATTATTAGAAAGGATTGAGATTGGGTTGATGTTCAAAGTATCTTAGGTGCCTCAATATTAAAAAAAACTATATTAATTATTATCATTTGTTAAGTTTGAAGAGATTCAAACTTAAAACTTCTTAGATAAGAAGCTCCCAACTTTCTACACAACTTATCATTGTTGAAAGTGCAGTTTATAGGCAATTCATAAGATATTGGCTTATGTTGAAGATATTGAATCATACAAATATACAATGGTTATTTTGGTTGAAAGAATAGGTAATAAGTAGTTGCATATGTATCAAACCTTATACAACTCTATAATCTTCAATGACCATTATTGCCAATTCATAATAATCTCACCAAGATAAGTTTATCAATATCGATAAGTTATGACTTTAATGTTGCTAAGATTTAATTAGTTGAATGACTATATACTTTTTCTTCTCTGTACTTAAAATTATTTGTGTGCTTTTCTAAGTATTGGAATTACTTCAATAAATAAGGTAGCATGGAGCCACATCTCACATATAGACATGTCTCTACGTGAGACAGGTCATTCATGAAGTTATCATTTGTTAGCATTAACAATTGTTTGATTACCCTTACTTAGTAATTTCATTATCACAATCATGATTGATTATATATGCTATAATACACCATAATATATTGATATTAATTATCGGTGCACTTGAGAAAAAATATGATTATTATTTATTTCAATATAATCGTTCATTTATATGTATTTAATTATTAATCATATATATCATAGAGATTAATTATAATAAGGTAAATGATAGAGATCAAATGTTTAAGGCCAACATGCCACTTATATATTTTATTGCATCAATTAGAGTAATCCAACTAAAGTTGCAAATCTCTAACAAATTTAATAACCCACCTCCTTCTTTAAAATACAATAACTACTATGTAATTGAGTCACCTCTCTTCACCTACATCCTTTAGGATCTTAAGTCACTATAAAACTTAACATCCCATTCTCTAACCTTTTAGAAGGTTTATTGGCCAATTGAAAGGTCTAGCCCTTCCCAATATTCCAAATTCAAAAGTTACACTAGGAGGCCTAAAAGGGCCTCATTCCTAGTAGCCCTATTTTTTCCAAATTTATTCTAAACTTCAGAAATTTATTGAAGTGGAAAATTAACCAATTTATATGCTATATTTTTTCTTATGAGCCTTACAATAGATGTACTGAATATCAAATTTAGATAGAATCATCATCCATTTCACTAACTAGCTAGGAAGGGTAGCCTTGCCTAGAAGATACTTCAATGGGTCAATCTTAGCCACAAGATGTGTAGTATGCATAAGCATGTAATATTGAAAATTTTCAGATGCAAACACCATAGTAAGGAATTTGTTTTTGATGTTATTATAGTTGACCTCATAGTATACTAAAGTTTTTTTGATAAAGTACCACCAAAACTAATTATATAATCTTCTATTAGGTGTACAACCATATCTAAATCTCTAATATTGGTTTAAGATCACAAGTTTTCAACTCTTTTCTATCGAGCCCTAGTTCCTAGGCCATTTAGGCTTAAAAATGTTGTTTGGCCTTATCGGTTCATTTCCATGAAACCCATGAAGTAAATTCTTACACAAACATCATTGGCATGGTATTTTCATCCTTTCCAATGAATCTTTTTCCTTCACCAATCCTAGAACACCTTCTATGCTATCATTCCTAGCAATCAACATGTTAAACTTGGAGTCACAATCATAAAATTTAGTACTACATCTCCATCTAATGAAAAATCCCAATCTCCTCACCCTACATACTATCTCCACCTTCCAATACAACTATCCACCAGGTACTAAGAAGTTTGGGTTGTGAGAATGAAATAATTTTTATTTTTTTTACCTCTAAACCCTCAATCCAGACTTAGGGTGAACAACAAGTATGAACAAATATTAAACTTAAAAAGGAATGTTCCTTATTCAAACCAACATCATATTCTCTCCTACACAATACATATATTTAAATTTCTAAAACATTAAAACAATTACATACTAAAACAATACTCCAAGTTTAGAAATAATATTGTTAACTATGCACATAGTTGCTATAAAAAAAAAATCCATTTTCCACTCCAAAATCCGTATAGGGTGTCATTAATGTTTTAAGGTGGGAGATAAAAAAAAATTAAATACGTCCCCTATATTTTCAACTTTAGATACCAAAAATCTTATCAAATAAATTTCTAACTATTGAGCTTCCATATTTTGTAAGAAAAGTTACAAAAAAGTTGCATGACAACTTTTTTTGCAAATTTACATTTTTGCCAAAAACATAACACAAGAATTTTACCAAAGTCATCTAACTATACCCAAAATATGAAAAAAGTTTATGCAACATAAAATTGATGAGTTTTTGTCAACTCCCATGTTTGACATTGACCACCCCTTGACTTTGTTATAAACCTTAGAAATCATGCAATCTAGATGTCAAAAATGTATTTAAAAAAATCTAAACTAACTTATGTCAACTTGGACACTTATTGACCTTCACACTCTTCTCCATGCTATTTAACTACCTTAATTAGGACCTAGGGCCCTTGCAAAATGCTCCCCTCATTTGAGAAACTCAAGTCCCTTGAGTTGCTAACTGCTAAAGGTTTGTGCCATGCTTGATGATGTCTTCTCTAGTCATCCATGTTGCTTCTACCTCAAGAAAACCCTACCATTTCACCAAATACACTTTGTATCTCTTGTTCCTAGTTTTCTTGACTGTCTTGGTAGCTAAAATGCATTCCAACTTTAATTGTTTGTTTGGTGGAAGTTCCTTTATCAAATCTACCTTAGTATCTACCTTGTTGCTGTCACAAGAATCTATGTTCTTGTTGTCCCCTTTGTATAATTTCATATTAGCAACATTGAAAATGGGTAATATGCCAATCCCTTGTGGTGGATTATTAGATAAAGAGTAGCAAATGAAAGTGTTATGTGTTATCTTTATTTGAATCACATGTTTTCTAGATACACATCACTTTATATAAATAGTTGTTGTTTGAGGAACAAAAGGTAAATCACTCTTTTAGGAATTGCAACAGTGAAAGAACCCTTTAGGGTAATTATACCTAACTTCACATTTTGAACCATGTCATGATAATATATCAAATTTTGAAACACGTAGTGGATTACAAGGAGTTGGATGAAGATCAACAAAATTAAGATGCTTTTATCAATAAGGATCTCAATATGGACAATTCATATTTTTAACTAGTTGCATTATCTTTTGCATGATTGAAATCTAGTCTATTTATTGTTATAAATTTGTATTTCTCTTGAATAATAGTCGGTAGATAGAGGAATAATCATAATAATTGTCCATTGGAAATTCTTGCTATAAACATAGAAAATGCTAACAATGCAGGTACAACCAATATAAATAGGTGGTGCAAGAGCACCTAGGTAGGCTGTTTTTTGGCTTGTAGTGATGATTAGCCACATCAATAGTCTAATGAGAGGCCCTATTTGGCACTTAGGTATGTTTAGGAGAGTTGGCAATACCCAAAATGGCCAACTTTCTAGAAAGTGCAAAATATTGTCAACCAGGTGACTTAGGTTCTAGAAAGGGTATAATGGTCTACTAAGGTTCCCATCAACTTGGATATGTTATTTGAGTCCTTTAATGCATACAAAATGCCCACTTGTTCTTTGGAACAAGTTTGGAGTTCTAACTCCAATTTGGGAAAAAGTTGATAAAATGTTGTGATGTTGTCATGACAATATTTTCTTGCTGAGAGCAATTTTTTTTGCAAGATTTTGCAAATTCATGTTTGTAACACTATAAATATTTATAAAAGTTATGAAATTTATGGGGGAAAATTTAAAAGTATGAGGAAAACCTTTTTAGTGGGTTGGAAAAATTGGAGAAAGTACTGTATAGAATGTGCACAGTGTTTTGGTTGCCAGTCTTGGTTGCTCAACAAACTTCTTGACCTTTGGGTTATTCGAAAAAGTTCTTGGAGAGCATGTTAATTTTTAGTAATTTTTAAATTTGGCACTTGTTATCATCCTTTTACTTTAGTTACATCATGGTGATTAATTTTGGATCTTGAAGCCTCGATGCTATTTTTTTGCAACTCAAATGAAGTATTTAAATTATGCTTAAATTTTCATCTAATTTGCCAATTTGGTTTCCAATTTTGGTACATGGATATGGTGGCTCATTAGGGGACAATATAAATAGTAATAATAACAATAATAATGATGGCAATAATGGCCAAGGGGACCAATTCACTAAATAATAGCACTACAAATTAGCACACTAGAATAACTAATAATAGACCTCTCATGCCCATATTTCTTCTAGAGTCTAACCAAAAGCTGAAAATGAACCTACACAAAATGGTTTGCAAGATCACTTCATGAAATACTAAAATAAAATAGTTAAGTTTATGTCCAACCTAAGTCATCTTTAAGAAATTATAAGGACCTATGATTGATTTATAGAGTTGAAGACCATATGAAAATGACTTGCAAAAAAGAGTTGGCAAATTGATCCTCTTCCACTATGATGTGTCTAGCAAGAAAATGACAAGAACATGGGTTCTAAAAATATATACCTATTTGTGGTTTATCCCCATGCTAGAAGATGAGGCCATTTAAATATGTTTCTATTCACTTGGTTGTTATGGCTCATGATTGGTGGCACCACAAAATGATCATAATGGGACATGATTAGAGTACCTCTTATGAAGAGTTCAATAAGAGGCTTATTGACAAATTTTACCCTAAACATCATTTTAAGAAGTTGGCTTAGTTTGAACAATGTTGTTCAGTAGACACCTACATTTCTAATTTTCAAAGTTATCAATATTGGTCACTAATATAACATAAAGGAGGTTGATGATGCTATTTATGGATGGATAAAATTTGTTTGTCCAAGAATAAACTTTAGTCCAAAATATCTATGTTACAAACTATGTCATGTAGAGGAAAGGGTTGAATTTTAATGTGAGCACCAATCCATCAAAACATATGAATAGAAAGTTTACAATTTTTGGACAAGTATGAATAAACTAAGATTTTCATAGAAGAATTCAACTCTTGATGACACCACATTTTTCTTTCAAAACCATATGTGTAAATATAAACATTAAGTACAACACGTCCAATTTTTTTACAGATATACACATTAGTTACACCAAATTTACCAAGTTTTTCTTTCAAAACCATATGTGCAGATATAAACATTAAGTACAACATGTCCAATTTTTTGCAGATATACACAATAGTTACACCAAATTTTTCTTTCAAAACCATATGTGTAGATATAAACATTAAGTAAAAATTATCTAATATTTTTATAGATATATAGATTAGTTACATCAATTTTTTTTTTCAAAACCATATGTGAAAATATAAACATTAAGAAGAACATATCTAATTTTTTTGTAGATATATTTTCCTATGAAGAAAGGCCATGCCTAACAATATGAACCTAGAACAAAATAATGAGACAATGGCTACATTGTGGTCTTAGTTTTGAGTGAAATTTGATAAATGTAATTTTCCTTGCAAAAATTCTAAGGGCTTAAAGAACCAAAGAATTCTAATCACACCAGACCACAATCATTGTAGGCAACATGATCATGTTGAAGGGGTCTACGATTTTTGTCCATTGTTGAATGTGGATTTCTTTTTGGAGGAACATGAAGGTTTGAATATCCAAGCTGAAGATAACACTCCCATGTAAAAAGATGATAATGTGTCAAAGGACATGATTGAAGAAGATGGTATTGGAGCAGGTGATGAAGATGCTCATGATGATGATACTAGTGCATCTAATAATGATGATGAAGATGATCTTGATATACCTTTACTTGTGAAGGCACATGAGCCCCTATACGAAGGCTCCTAAACAACTCTTCTCTCTACTATAGTATTGTTGATGAACTTAAAGGTTATGAATGGTTTATCCAATGTAGCAATGTCACATATGCTAAGGTATGCCATTTTTGTCATCTTCAATGTTAGCATACCATTACTATTCATTATATTAACAATGTTTATTTGTTATTTTAGGTTGATAGGTGAGTTTTTGTCACCACCATCAAATATTTTTCCTCATTTTTACCAAGAATTATCTACCATTATGAATCTGACTGGAATGAAGTATCAGACAATTTATGCATGTCCCAATAATCACATTCTATATCATAAAAAAACATGAATTTGCAACAGAATGCCCTGGTTATCATATTAGTAGATATCAATCATATCAAATAACAAAAAAGGTGCCTCAAAAGGTTCTTCAATACATTCTAATTATTTCACATCTTCAATGATTATTCAAGTGCACTAGTTTGGCACAATTTATTGATTACCACACATGCAATAAAAATCAAGATGACATTGTGAGAATGCCTATGGATGGTTCTGCATTTAAAGAGATAAGAGAAACATGGTCACACTTTAAAGAAGAAACTCATAAACAGAAGCTTTCATTGGTAGTGGATGGTATCAATCCCTTTGGAAATATGAGATCTGTTTACTTAGTGTGACTTGTCTTTGTTATTAACAATAACATTTCTCCGTGGATGTCCATAAAGAGGGAGCACATAATGTTGTCAATGATTGTGCCAAGTTTTTTATATTTAATATTATCTAAATTAATTTATAAATAGTACATGAAAATGGTCATAGTAATTTTGTAATGTTTATGTTCATTCTATTACTATATAACTAACAAGTTAAAGATATGAACATGTATATTGAGCCCCTAATTGATGAGTTGTTGAAGTTATGGACTCGCGTCACTATGTATGACATCTCTAGACCAATAGGACAAAGGCAATTTCAATTCTATGCAATGCTTGTATGGAAAATACATGATACCCCTAGGCTAACTTATTTTTGTAGTATGTTATATTGTTAAGACCACATTTTTTAGTTTGTTATAGTGCTTACACATTATTGTTGTATACTTAAGTTACACATGATAGTTGTACACAATCTTTTAGGTCTTCAGAAAAAAAAAAAATTGCATGTCTAGTTTGTGGACTGAAGATAAAATCTCATCATTCAAGAAGTTTAAAAAAGTAGGGGTTTGATGAGTTTAGGCACTTCATCCACAATAATCATAAGTATCAAATTAGTAAAAACCATCTTTTCAATGGGAAAGAAGAGACAACATCAAGGCTATGAAGAATGAAACCTCATCTATACAAGTTGGAATATGATCAACCAAATCATTGAGGTAATGTCCAATTTGTTGTCCAAAGTTTGAAATTTATATTTTTATATTGTCTTATATTGAGTAATGATGTAATTGATGCTCATGAAATTTGTCAAGGCATCAATGACCAACTTCCTAGAGGAATGAAAAGTTATCCTATTCAATTTAATAGGCTATCGTACTACAAGGATCTCTCAATTGTGCATTTGTTTGATGTTATGCATATTAGAAAAAATGTAATGGAGACACTATAGAAAATATTGGATGGAAAGCGTGATAGAGAAAAATTGCCAAAATTTACACTAGCATTCATGAATGCAATTAGCCATTGAAAGATTTCATTAAATCAAACATCAATGGAGACCACATAAATATGAGTGTCCTTCCTTAGTTATTAATGAAGCAACAAGGTGCTGCATTAAAATAAGTCATAAGAAGAAAAAAAAATTCCACAAGATTTGCTACAAATATAAGAACTCTTGTATCAAAGAAAGGTGATTTTGGGCCAAGGTTGAAAACACATGATTGGCATACCTTCGTCAAGGTAAGTCATTTTTTCTATTTATAATATATTTGTAAAATTGAATGTACTACCTATTGCATTAATTATTAATATATTGAAATGATCATTTTTTAATAATTTCATTACATCCTACCTCTATCCTTCCCACACCAGTTTAACAGTAGTATTAAACAAGTTATATATGATCTTGGAAAATACATGAGGTTAGAAGTATTTTATTTATATAATTTTATCTGAAATCTATTGTATAATTTTTTTTGAAATCTCATTTATATGTTCTTGCATGTTGAATCTCTTTTAGGTGTTTATCATCTAAATAAATTGATAAAAAAAGATATAAAATATTGGAAGAGGAAAACTTCATAGCTTATGTGTGAAATGCAAAAGTTTCTACTTTTAATGTTTTTCAATGCTCAAGAACACTACCTCATACATCAAATTGAGGAGATTCAATTGTGTGGACCTGTACAAACTAGGTCAATGTGGATGGTTAAGAGGCACATGAAATTTATGAAGGGTTTGGTCCGACAAATATCATGTACCTGAAGGTTTTATGGTAGAGGAATATATGGTATACTAGACCACAGTGTACATTAGTGAATATCTTCCAAACTTTGCAACAAATATCCATGTAGATTACAATTTGGGATCCCAATTGTATTGAAAAATTAGAAGAGGAGTACCTAATGGGGAAAGGTAGATTGAGGAGAGTGAAAGGTAATTATAAGTTTTTTTTTTAGTTAATTAATTCATATCCATCATCAATATAAGTTATTTCTAACTAGTCTAATTGTTTTCTTTATAGTTGGTCATGAGTGGGATGCACTACATTTGTATATTGTAAATAATCTTGATTAGATGATAGTATAGATTGACTAGTCTCAAGAAAATGACAACTGATTAACATGGGACAATATTGCATCATTGGTTAAAGAAGCTCATCGTAATGGAGACTTCAATGTTATGCCAATAGTACTTGATCTAGCATATGGCTTAAAAGATGCACAAGTATGTAGAAGATCACTAATCATGGGTCATAAGCTTAATATCAAATCACAAATCAATGTAAATAATCTTGACATATTTGAATAATTCTAGGTCAAACACCAAAAAGTTATGTACTACCATGGCCATAAATTTTTCATAAAAAAGTTAGACGAAACAAAGAAAAGTTGTGATTCTAGGATAAGTGTAGTCTTCGCAGTCACCAATATTTTGTCTGAAAGTGAAATAGATCCTCAAAAAATTTAAAATTTATACTATGGAATTTCGGATGATATACTTGAGGGTGACTTTAATTTATTCAAATTAGTTCTATTTTTCATCAAATAGTATAGGCTATAGGTGAATCAAAATGATTTTGATAGGACTATTATTGATTGTGATAGTAGATTTACAATGATTAATACAAGGTCATTTGAGCTAGTTGGAGATGAGCCCTATGTTATTTCAAGCCAATGTGAGCAAGTGTTTTACTTTGGTATTCTACAAAAACTAGGTTGGGCATTTGTTGTTAGACACGATTCAAGAGGAAAGCTAATAAAGTATTATGTGATGGAAGAAGAATATACTGAAGAATCATAAGACAAAGTAAATGATGATCACAAACAACTATTATTGAATGATGATGATGAAGAAGATGATGATTCTGGTCGTGTTGACGATAATGGTGGCAGTGGTGGTGGTGGTGATGATGATGATGATGATGATGATGATGATGATGATGACAATGATGATGATGATCATGATTATACTGATGAAGATAGTGATGGTCATGGCAATGATGGTCATGATAATGATGGTCATGATAATGGTGATGAGGATGATGATGGTGGCAATGAAGATGGTGGCGGTGACGATGATGATCAACATGACAAGTGTGATGATGGTGATGATGAAGACATGGATGCAGATGATGATGAATGACATGATCAATGAAATGTTTATCGAGGTACGATCAATGTCAAGTATGATGGGGTCATGATTTTTATTTATAGAATTTTTTTTAATTTCAATGAAGGCATCATGTAATTTTTGTCTTCTACATAATTTTTATTTTACAGAGCATTATAAGCAGACAAGTTTTCATTTATTACAATATGGGTGAATTTGATAAGTGAGATGACCAACTTTTTCTTTCAAAACCATATGTGTAGATATAGACATTAAGTAGAACATGTCCAATATTTTTTTAGATGTACACATTAGTTTCACCAAATTTTTGGCTAACTTAAGACAAATGATTTACATATGTAGGTTATTCAATGCCTTTGACTAGGATCTTGCACATCACATGGATCGATAGGTAAATGTCAATAGACCCTATAGATACAATTTCTTATTTGCATATCTTCTCTTTACTATCAACATAAAATTTTGTCCTAGTGTGTCTCTTGTTTTATGGATTTCATGTATCACCAAATAGGTATTTGTTTGATCTATCTTCCTCAAGTAAGGAAAATGCGGTAATAGAAGACAAAAGTGAGACATCTAATAGGTCTAAAATAGGGAGATCAACTAGAGATCAAAAGACTAGAAGTAAATTCAATAAATGAATGCAATTTTTTCTTGCTAAGGGGAGTCATGTTCTTATGATAATGAGAGTGAGGGTGATAGAGAGGTTCTTTTAAGGTACACACATCTTTAGAAAGAATGGGTACCCAAGGAACTTCCTCCAGTTAACATTGATTTTTCTATTAATGAAAGAATATATTGCATGGCTCCATCTTCATTACATGGTTTGGGCCTATTTTCCATGGATGACAGAAAGGTCTATTGCAATAACATTGTTGAATTGGTTGAGTATGTAGGTCCTTGTTACAATTAAAACAATTAGACATGGATCATGTAATATAAAAAAGGTATGCGTAGGTATGCATTGTTACAAAATTATATATAATGCAAAATAAATTATCAAAGTAAAATGTTCACTATGTACATTGATGGAATGCAAAAAGAAACATAGAATATTGTAGGATTTATAAATAGTTCTTGACCTATGTCAACTAATAAGTTGGCGAATTATATATTTGAGGCATGTAAGAGAAATCATGTTTTTGTATGTGTGATCAAATCAATAAGTGCAAGGGAAGAGCTTCTAATAGATTACAATTTGAATTGTTTAGATACAATTTTTTTCCTATCATGGGACTAGTAAGTATAACATTTAAACCAATTGCATCCAATTAATAGACTCCAATATACAATCCACTTTATTATTAATATTTTTTTGGTAAGTCTATTAACTTTTATTTTTTTGTTGATTGCTAAGAATTATTAATCTTTTTCACAAGGCAACATGGATAGACTTCCATGCATAGGTGGGGATGCACCATTACACACACATTCTTTAGTGAAGGTAAACCTTGATTATTGTAATTTTTTAAATTATATAGAAACAAATGTCATATTATTATGTTCTTTTCTTTATGGTTTTGGAGTTATTTTGATGGAATTTTACTGATATTAAATTTTGCAGATATATAGATTACTTACACCAATTTTTTCTTTGAAAACAATATGGGCAAATATAAACATTAAATACTACAACATGTCAATTACTTTCATTCCATTGTTGATTACTAAGAATTACTAATCTTTTTCACAGGGTGACATAGATAGACCACCATGTCACATAGGTGGGGATGCACCTTCTCACACACCTTCTTTAGCAGAGGTAAACCTTAATTATTCTAATTGTTCAAATTATATATAAACAAATGTCATATTATTATGCTCTTTTCTTTATGGATTTGGAGTTATTTTGATGGAATTTTATTGATATTGAATTTTGCAGATATACAAATTAGTTACACCAAATTTTTTTTTGAAAAGCATATGTGCAGATATAAACATTAAGCTCAACATGTCAAATGCTTTATTTTTCTGCTGATTTCTAAGAATTACTAATTTTTCTAGAGGGCAACATGGGTAGACCACCAAGCACAGGCGGGGATGCATGATCTCACACACCTTCAATGGAGGTAAACCTTAATTATTGAAATTGTTAAAATTATATAGAAAAAAATTTTATATTATTATGTTATTCTCTTTATGGCTTTGGAGTTATTTTGATATAATTTTACTGATATTAATGTCACAAATGATAGGAAAAAGCTAGAATGATAGTAGATCAAATGCAATCTAAAATACGGGCATCATTTCTACATGACATCACCCTTAGTGTTGACCTTATGTTCATGGCCCAACAACTCAAAAAAAGATACAATAATGAAATTGTTAACATTATCATCTAGTGTGACACAAGCAAGGAGAAAGAGGCAATAAAAAATGAATTGGGTCGTAGGGTCAATTCTTTGAAGGTAAGTAGTAATTAATCTACGACAATAATAGAAGTTCAATAGATGTTTATATCTTATAGTATCTTATGGATTATGATCTAAAATATTATGTGTTCTTCTATAGAAATATGTGAAATCTATGACACTATGTGGTGAACGTGGTGAGGGTTGTAGTGCACAACCTTCATGTAAGTAACATTTTCTTTGTTTGTTTTTATCAACATTATAACACTTAACTTTTCTTTTGGAGGCTTCTAGCTAGTATCCCATTTTATCTTTATCCATTGTAAATTTATTTCCTAACAATATTATATTCTTCAACTCATGAGGAAGTGTGGATTCTTCCTTCAGTTGGTGGTCTGATATTGCCAAGTGCATTGTCAGCAACAAGGAGGATGCAGACATCCTTGTCTATGTCCACTACAATTGGTAAAACCTTATTTTGCTATATTTTGTAATGTGCTAATCATGCATTTTTTCTTTTTTGGTGAATTATATACTCATGTACCTATTTTGTGCATTAATAGATATACCTTTAGTTGATAGAGCAATAGAGACCAATACTACTAAAGCTGATCCATTTTCTAGAGTAGTTCGTGTGACTAGTATTGGTTCATTTGCAGGGACATTATTGTTGAACAAGAAAACTATCTTTTCATTAAAATTACTAAAGCTTTCAGGTGCTTTAAAATTGTTATTATTTATAGTGTAATTCTAGTTTACTTATACATAACTCATTTTTTACTGATAATCCCTTGATGTTTTTGAATCAAATAATATTTTCTTTAATCATCTTTTTGATATGACATTGAGGCTATTTAATGCACTATACGTAAAAGGTACGTAGTTTAATATCATAGCTACAATATTTTTCTTCTCTTCCATTTGTTGTACTATATTAAAGTTATTGATCTAAAAATTTATTTATTTTTTAAAAAGGTGTGGAATGAATAGGATTTTGAATTAAAAAATTAAATTAACTGATTACATCTTTTGAGGACCTATTTGGAAAAAAATTTTTTTGACAATACCCTACTTCTGAAAAGAGCATCAAGGCATATAAAGACTATGAGGGATCAACATAAAAGGATCTACAGGAGAACCCAAAGTATGATCATCCTCCTATGACTCCACTAATGGAGTGGAATGAAATAATAGATGATGCAAAGGAGAAAAGGCTACACAAAAATAAAGAAAATGAACCAACATAGGGGAAAAAAAAGGTGGGTCATGATAGGATTAAGTATAATGTAATCATGCACTAATTAGTGATCTTTGTAAATATATTAACATGTTTAAAATTATTCATAGACTACAGGACACATCAGTGGCTACAAAAGCGAGAGTAGAAAAGGTTGGCCAACACAAACTTGGCTCTGGTGGCTATAAGAATTTTAAATCTTGATTTGCAAGTAATAACAATGAAATTTAATATAATTTTTTTAATATAATGTTGCAAACAATTTTGTTTAATGAAACCATACATTCAAAACTGATGATATTAAGTGGAGGTCATAGATGAAGATAAAAAAATTGCTTTGAAAGAAGGCAATAAAGTCATGGCTACATGCCTATGCCAAGAATCTAAAAGCATTGCCCAAGAATCTGGGGCAACAAATCAGACATGGATAAACTTGTTAGATAAAAAGTAAATCAAATTGAATAGTTGAGAAATTTCTATTTTTTGGTGTTAGTTTTGAACACAAATTGACTGCATAACAATGCACATAACATTTCATTGTGGCTTGCATATCCTATCACAAAACTTGCTCATGATGAAGGAAATGATGTGCATTATAATGGTGGAGGTATTAATTTTCTATTGAAAATTAATTATACAATTATGAATATAATTTAACATCTTCAATTGCAATTTGATGTGCAACCTTTTTTTGAATATTTTAGAGCATGTTGAATATCATAGTGAAGGAGTGGAGCATGTTCCAAGTGTTCATGATGTTGATGTGGTGGCAGATAAAATGTTAATGCACATGATGTGGCATTTTTAGGTTAAAAAAATGCATGTTATGTTGTACTACTCAATTAAATCATTGCAACAATTAAAAAAAGAAAAATAGTATGCCAATTTAACCCATTTATTTGTTCTTGCAATAGAGCCCCCTTTAGTGTAGTAGTGTCCTACTCCTCTAAACAAGAGCAGGCATCATAATTTGACATTACATGTGCCATAAGAGGAAGAAATGGAGGAAGATATTGATTCTCCTATCAACCTTTTTCTTACATAGCTAAGAAAAATAAAAACAAGAAATGATGCTTTAAAATTGCTCTTTGATAAACTTTGTTGGATAATGAAAGAACTTTGTTTTAAGTAATTATCTATAAATGTTATGTATTAATATTGATTTTTTATTTCATGTTAATGGATATTTTTATGTGTTAATGAAGTCTTGATAATTAGTATTGTGTATTAATGAATTTTGTATCATATTAATGAATGTTATGTGATTGTATTGATTGAATGTTATAGTTCATAAATGGATGAATGAATGAATGAAGTATGTAATTAGATGATAATGAATAATTTAGATTGATGTTAGGGGGAGGGAGGTGAGGCTAGATGAGCTTCCACCTTTATGTGGTTGGCCTTGTTAAGTAGATAATATTAAAGTATTCTCAAAATCAAGAGAATCTCAAAGTAACATACCAAGGAATCTTAAACTCAATCCATCCACCTTTAATCTTCTCATCCTGGTAAGTCATCTTTTCTGCCACTTTTTTCATATTTAATATTCTATTATTCATATTCTTTGATAATGGCACCCTCCATCTTGTCGGTATGTTGTTCCTATCCTATCCTTTTATTTTTGAAAATACATCTCTTTCTCTCCTACCAAAACTCCCATATGACAATAGATGGTGTTGTAGTCCACAAGTCACCATACAAACATTCCTTGTTTTAAATAGATGTTTGTCTTTGGTCTTAGCTATTTTCTAATTAGGTAATAACAACCCTCCTTAGTGTTCTAGTTTCTAGTAGTCATTTGATTGTTTCATTGAACAACTCATGTCCTCCATTAGTGCCATTTCCCTCGACCCCAACAGAAATCCACAAACCATAGTCGATGACGACTATTGGAGCAACCTTCATTACTGCATCTAAACCAAGGTAACCCATTTACTTTGTATTTGTATACCATAGAAAGACTTGTAAACTTGTATCCATATTCCAACTTATTAAACTAATTTCTCCTCTTTGTCTTTTGGTACTCATAATTGGTATTGCTATTCATACATGGTAGTAGAGAAAGCAGTGTGTGAGTATGTGATGTTTAAAGGTAGCCTTTATTTGATAACATTTTCAATTTCTTTTAATTTGAAAAATGAGCATATTAACCCATAACTGGGTGCCAAAATGTTTACTAATGTCGTTCTTAAAACTATATTTATAAGAGGCCACAATACTTTATAAAATCTTCAACATCATCTCTTAAATGAAGGTCATAAATTTTTGCAATTAAAGAGGGCTCCATCAGTACTAACTTGTAATGCCTACCCCTACTTGACTTTTCTGATTTGTTTTGACTAGCTTCTTTTAGACCTATTCTATTATTATGTTTTATAAATAGCGGTGCTAGATTACCAGAGTTGATTAGTTGTATTTCATATTCAGTTGATATATATACATATACATATATATATATACATATATATATATATATACATATATATATATATATACATATATATATATATATACATATATATATATATATATATACACACACACACATATATATATATATATATACATATATATATGTATATATCTATATGTATATATATATACATATATATACATATAGATATATACATATATATATGTATATATATATGTATATATGTATATATATATATACATATATACATATATGTATATATGTATATATATATTTATATGTATATATGTATATATGTATATGTATGTATATATGTATATGTATATATATATATGTGTATATATGTATATGTATATGTATATATATGTATATATGTATATGTGTATATGTATATATCTATGTATATATATATATGTGTATGTACACAAACACACACACACACACACACACACACACACACACACATACATTCTTAATGCAAGTTATTTCAGTTATTGAATAATGTTAGTTAGATGAATGATTTTTATGTGGTTTCTGAGTAGTCTTTCCCCATACTTACATGTGTAGTGTGTGTGTGTATGTTTTCTTTATGTTTGATGTTTCTAATGTGGTTGACGAAGGGAGTCGTAGCCACTTGCTAGTTAGGATTTAAATGATGAACCACTTCCTTCCATTGCCTATTTAGTTTAGAATATTGTGTTTGTACATGCATGGATTTTATGCAGATAGCAGGTACCAAGTATCAACTTTCCTAAATTACCAGGATCAGCATACCCATCACAGTATTTCAATGGTAAAAGTGGGGAGATAACTCTTGAGTCCAAATCCTAACCTAAGCCAATTGTCGTAGAAAATAGGACAAGTATCTAATTTAGTTTAGCCATCCAAATTCATCAAGTGACATGAATTTGTGATTCTAACCCTTGAGTTTGATTATGTTCTTTGTCTTCGGTTAAGTTGTCATTTTTAGTTTTATGAGTATGTGATGATTTTCTATTATAATTAAATCAAAATAAAAGACAATTTAATGATTTAATTTAATAAAAAATTAATAAAAAAATTTTATATTTAATTATATTTAATTAATTGAGAAATTAGATAAATAAAAGAATTAAATTTAAAGATTTTATAAAAGTTCTATTTTTGATGCATTTATATTTATTTAAATTAATAATAATTATTTAGAAATTTTATTTTAACAATAAACTCTAAATAATATTATTCATTTAATTAATATATATATTATTAAAATGTCTCTTAATTAACTTGAGAGAGAAAATATAAAATTTATAAAGTTTATTGTTTATTAAATTGCATAAAAAGAATGCAAGAAATTTAAAGATAAAGTTATAATTCTATTTTTGGTGATAATTATTTAAGAGTTTAATTTTAAATAATAAAATGTAAATAATGTTATTAATTAAGCTAATAAATATATTATTTTTTATGAATTTAATTAAATAAAACAAAAAAATTTAACGATAAATTATAGTTCTAAATTTGGCATATTTATAATTATTCAATTTAATAAAAATTTATTTAGGAGTTTTATTTTAATTAATAAACTCTAAATAATATTATTAGTTAAATTAATAAATATGATATTAAAAACATCTCATGATTAATTAAAGTGAACGAAAATTAATTTAATAAATATATTTTAGTTTAAATTGCATAAAATTGTTGTATGAAAATTGTATATAAAAAATTAAATTTTTAATTAATTAAAAAATTAATTAAATAAAAGAATTAAATTTAAAAGATTAAATTAAAGTTCTAATTTTAGCATATTTAGATTTATTTAATTTAATAATTACTAGTTAAGAGTTTTATTTTAATAATAAACTCTAAATAATATTATTATTTGAGTAATAAATATTATTTGATTAAAAAGAAAATATTAAAAGATGTGAACATTTGATTTAATTAAAAACTAATTAAATTTATGCATTGAATAAAATGTCTAATTTCAGAAGTCTAAATTAGAGGTCTAAATTTAGAAAATTGGTTAAAGAAAGATTAGAATATGATGTTATTTAATTAATTGGAAATTAATTAATTATGTACATGAGTTTAAAATATTCATTTTAAAAGTCCAATTTAAGAATTTGGATAAAAATAGAATTAAAATATTGAAACATTAAAGATTTAATATTGTTTTATTGTGATTATTTAATTAATAATTATTAAATTAGAGTTGCACTGAAATAATGAGCTTTAATTATTCTTATTAATTTAAATAATAAACTATGCTTTAAATAGTGCTTACACTAATTATTAAGTGGAGGAAAAGAAAATATTAAAGAATATTTTAATTAAAAAGTTCTTTAAATGTGCATGAAAGAATTAAATTTAAAATATTTGATTAATATTCTAATTTAGGTGTATTTATATTTATTTAACTTACTATTAATTTATTTAAGAGTTTTATTTTTAGTAAACTCTAAATAATATTATTAGTAAAATTAATAAATATTATCTTAAAAATGTCACATGATTTAATAAGGGAGGGAAAGCTGTAATTTAATAAAGTTTATTTGAATTAAATTGCATAAAGTGTGTGCATGAAAATTAAAATATAGTAATTAAAGACAAAGGGTTTTTGCATGTCTGCATGATCAAAGCCTTGATTTTGGAGAAAAATTCTTTATTAAGGAAATTGGAGCTCATTTTTGAAAAGAAGGTTTTCAAAAGAAAATAGAGATTCTTGTGTGTTTGTGTGTTCATTGTTTTAGCATCAAATCTAGCTAGGATCTTGTTGGTTTGTGCAATAGTTTCTCCTTCTTCAAATTCTTGTCTTCTTTGTGTCTATTGTGTTTCAATTTTCAAAAGTTCTCTAGGTTGAAACTCTTGTTTGAGAAATTTGATTTCCATTATAGAACTGTCTATGATTTAATCTAAAAAAGTTTTCAAAACCTAATGAATTATGAAATTCACTTTTGTATGTGCTTTATGTGACATGTGATTTACTGGTGTTGGGGTTTTTGGATTTGTCTTAGCTTTGGCCAGTCATGATGTTACTAGAGGCTTGGAAGTTTTGTGTTTGTGATGTCATGATGATGTTTGTATACAATCTTTTATACTCAACCATGGTAATGTGTCTTGTATGCTCTATGAGGTGTTTTGATCTATTGATTATTATTACTTTCTATTGTTCTTATGTGAAACTGAGGTGAATGGTGTGACCTATCTGATATAACCTTTGAGTCTTTGATCAGTTGTATTTGGATTGCTTTCTAGTTGCTTTTATAGGACTGAGGTGTTTGTATGATTTTTTCTTGGTGATGTCATGTTATGACATGTTTGACTTAACCTTTTTGAGTCTTCGATCAATATTTTTGAGATGCTTTCTAGTTGCTTGTAAAGAATTGATGGGTTACTGTGAATTACCTTTTTATGCTTTCTAGTCACTTGTATATGACCGAGGTGAAAGACTATGATTCTTTGATTTTTGATTTCTTTTTATGAGCTTATGGTAGGTTATCTATATGTAATGTTGGGAAGTGGCTTGCAATAGAGGTTGGGGCCCAAAGTGGCTATTAAGGTAACCCATTGTAGGTTTTTTAATAAGTGATAATATTTCATTAAATGGGTTTAAAATGAATTAACAAGATATTGGCATCATAGTAAGTCACTAAGGGACTAGAGGATTAAAAGATTAGCCATGTAACCTTTGAGTTGACTCATTAGCATGCCTTGTTAGTACAAAAGGATACTAGTGTTGCATAGAGTCACTAGGGGGCTAGAGGATTAAAAGACTAGCTAGGTAACCCTAGAATTGGTTCATGGAATGACACTTTCCCACTTGTATAGTAGACTTCCTATGTGTCTATGTTGCCTTTAGGATTAGTTGATACTTGTGTCTTGGTACCCTTTGAGATAGTTTTCTTTTAGGTGATTTCTTGAACCTAGATGTTGGTTTTTGACTTTTGAGTTTGTTATCCTATTTGGGACTTGAGACTATCTCCTCAACATGTTAGGAGTGGGCCATTTAGGTTCCACAAGGTTAGGTGGTAGTGCTTTTTCTTATACCATTGAAATATGACCGTTAGATGTTGTTGATGGATGTGGTTGTGCAGATGTTTCTTTTTATCTATTCTTGTATTTCTATGATGGGTGGTTGTACTATTGTATTGTATTTGATTTCATCAGATCTTAAGAGATGATGTAATTTATTTCATCGTGTATATTATTTCAGCCTTTTCATACCTTGTGACCTATACAATGGATGATTGTGCATTCTGTTTATTGCCAAGTGGCATCATATATAATTGTATAATATTTAAATGGATTCATACTAGTATATTATTATTTGATGTGGATTTATTATATATTAGATTTATTATTAATTAAACCTAAATATGATTAAATGTCATGGGACCCTTAAGAATTGTAATCTATTTCATGGTATGTGTTTATGTGAATGTTAATTGCTTTAGCTATGTTATAACTCTTATCATTAAGTTATTATATTTTATATTAAAAATAATGTTTGACAAACTTATTAAAACTTTAGATTAACTTCTTTTGTGTCACATGGTGGGGCATTACATAACTCTTCAATACCCTTCTAAGAGAGATGGCACTATATTATCAGGAAACTAAAATTCCAATCCAAAAAATCATTCTTCTCTACATTTTCCATTCAATGTGTTTGTAAAATGAATGAAAATGAAGAGCACATTGCATTTTAGGGATTTATTCACCTTTTAAATGTTTGGAAGAGTAGAAAAAGGTCATAATATGTGTGGATGGTCTCAATTCAGATCCTCATCGAACTTAAGGTGAATCAATATGCATTCATGTTTCATTGTGTCCAATGTGGAAATGAATAAGTATAGTGGACAAGTATGTTCTAATCACACAAGAAAGATTCAACATAGAAGTTCAACAAGTTTAATAGTATTTGGTAAAAATGTTCATACTTTTCTATTCTTTGCAAAATCTTCTATTCTCTAAAAATTGTATCAACTCATCATAAGTAGATATGATTTTACACCTTTTTCTTTTGTACAATAATGGCATTTGACAGAAACTAGGAATACTTATTTGGTGTAATGATTGGAATGGAAATGCTTATTGTGGTATGAACTATCATTGTTGTTGGTGGAGATCACACAAATGGTATGCAACCCTCTTATTTTGGTTATTACTTTGCTTATTATTATATTTCACATGTTAACAACACTTTACCTTTGACCAAAATTTCTACTAAGTAATTTATTTGCATGTTAGATAATGTTTAACTACTTCTCAAACAAAATCTATATTGCTCTTTGTTTATTTCATGCTTCATTTGAATGCTGAAATCTACGAAGCTCTTAATATATTATGAAAAAATAGAGGTGCTTTGCATCTATGTATTTTCTATTCTTGTCTTTAATATTTAGCCCCATTTAGTAATCTTTCCCCCTTTCTTATTTTATTTTGTAAGAGTTGAAGTACCAAGCATTCCATTAGTGCTATTGACTAGAAAGTGTATTTGGTAAAAAGGCTTTTGATACCATATATAGTAACACAAGTTTTTTCATAGCTTTAAGTCTCTAAAATCATGGTAGCATTTGTACAAATATCGTAAAGAGGATTCTTTTTCTCTCCCTCTATCCAATATGTGAGTGCTCTCTACTAGTCATTCCTAATTATAAAGATTAAATAGATGTACTTTTGCCATGGATTTGCATGATCAATGGTCTAACATATGTGGATGTCTCTGAATTAAAAGTCTCTCTCATCAAATTCATTTAGGAGGCCATAATTAGTCACCAAATAAGAAACCATTAAATCATTGAGGATTAATAACTCTATCAAAAGAAGAGCACAACGAAAAGAAAAATCGACAGCAAAGTCACTAAGAACATGAAATTTGAAAAGAACATGCGAATAGGCAAAAAAGTTCAAGACTTATAGTCTCAAATTTTGTTCACTTTTTACCCAATTGATCTCACTCTACATGTGTAAAGCAGGGTAGCTCAGATGAATTAGAAGCAGGTCATTGACAATTCAAATTCTAACAATACAATTTCAAACAATAGAAGTTGTCCTCCTATTTCTCTTCACACCATCCTCCACTAGTGAGCTATGTTTTGTTTCAAATCCACCATTCAAAATTAAATATATGGTGGATAACTTTTGAATACCATCACATATCAATATATTGCATGAAATATGAACTAGATCACTCGTAATGGCTAGAAGATTGCATGAAATATGAACTAGGCTACTCGTAACTACTCATAAGTTTAAGTTGAGGTTCCAAATTTGAGATCATTCTTATGCCTCCCCATAATTGCGTGAGATCAATCTAAAGTCACATAGAAGTGTTTTGGAGGAGTAAGCAAACAACATAACACAAAGTAGAAACCATACTATATAATACAAATAAATTTAAGATAAATAAGAATCAAACTTAAGGCAATCAACCACCTAATATATATTGTTATTATTTTACAACCATACAATAGAAATATAAATAAATAAGAATCAAACTAAAAAGTGCACACAAAATATACCACTTGTTACAAAAGTTTTAGTATATTAAAAAAATGCATTAAAATAGTCATACCAACACAAATGTACTAATTCCTCCATTACACTTCTATCGTCGTAAGCATCTCCAAGCTCTTCTTATTTACGTGGCCCCATTGTAAATGAGATAAAGTTAAATACCAACCATCCAAAAAATCAGATAAACCCTAAACTGTTATTTACAGTGTAGAAGAAAACACGGTCATAATCCTTGCTTAACCTACAAACAAGTTGAAGAAAAAGAGTTGATGTTACCATGGTTATTAATCAAGCAAAGAAACATAATTATGTTAGAAAACACAAATTTTTGTGGCCTAATTTTTTTTTTTTTTTGCATGTCACCACCAAATTCAACCACAAACATCTATTAAAGACCCACTAGAGTTTCTTGGGCCTCACAAAACCCTCTCTCCTATTTCATTAAAAAAACATCATTTTTGGGTATTTCAACCCCATTTCCTTCAAGTAAAGAGAGTGGATTCAAAAGGAAAGGAGGACCATTTTCTCTTACATGTTTTCAAGTTCATTGTGAGGATTTCAAAAGAATTCTCTCAATACCATTATAGTTACATAGTCAAGAAGAATACTATTTTTTTTATGTCATCTTACTTAACCATATATTTGACAACATGGAGTTAAGTACCTAGATTCCACTACCTCAAACTAATGTGTTAGTGCAAGTGATTTTAAATAGAGAAACAAAGATATCTTATTTTCCTTTGGAGTCCTTTACGTTAAAGTATATCAATGAACTTTCAATTAGTGGTATAGTTGAAATAAAACTTAAAGATGCGGTCTACCAAAAGAATATGAATTGTCAAGCATCAAATCCTTATCATACATTCAACCTCAATAAGAATATTTGAAATCTTATGAAGAGTTTGTTGGAGAAGAATCATTGGGATGAGAAACATAGAGAGCCATATAGGAACTGTTGAATGGTTTGGAGATAAAATCTACAAATGTATCAATAAATTTCCTTATTTTAATGCAAGCACAATGTATGTTTTGTGGAGCATTTATATTTTGAATCTATTCTATTTTTTAAACCCTCTAATCAATTAGGAACCCCTGTATTCAATTGGGTTATATCCAAGTCTCGATGCTCCTAGGAAGTCCTAGTGCTTCACCTCTATGAGCATCACCTATATCCAATGAGTACTAAGTGTTCCATTTATTCTCATGAGAGATGGATTCATGTGGGAATTACTACTCATGAAACATTTTTCAATGATTTTGACTCAAAAACTACACAATTAAATCCTAATAGAAATATACAATAGTGTAGAAGGCTAACTGGTTTGGATAAACCTCTATAGTGGATTGTATAGTGATGCATTGGGTTTATCAAGGTTCTATAAGAGTTCAATCCATGAATTTATATAGCTTATATAAGTTTGATTAGTTATTTTCTTTTCCATTGGCTAGGCATGTGTGAATGTTAGTGTGTTGATGCATAATGTGAGTTTTAACCTAGTTTGCATTGTGTTTTGTTCAACTGATGAACGAATGGATGAAAATTTGATGCCTCTTATAAATAAAGTACTAATAATGAATGTTTTTGTGGTAGTAATGACCAAGCTCAAGTCTTTCTCTTTTTCTTTTCCATTTTTTTAGTTGATACACTAGAAAAGACAAATAGGATGTTTGAAAACCAATGGTAATTGGTTGTAAGTCTATTATTTTCTAAGTGGCTCATTAGGATTTTCTACCACCTAGAGAGTGTTTATTTAGTTTGAATGTATAAATGATGGAATGGAAATTTAATAGATTATATTATATTATGTGACAACACTATTATCTAAATAAATAATTGATCACATTTTCTTGTACATGGTGAAGTCTAGAGTAAATACTGAGGAGGTATACTCTTTATAAACTTATAATTCATCATTGGTGTTTAATTTTAACTAGTAATAAATTTAAATTTATAATTTTTATGTAATAGAAATTTGGTAGGGCTATTTAAGAGAATCATCATCTTTGTACTATCTATTGAGTTATCTACAACTAGTTGGAATATTCTAGTTGTCATTTAAACTCTAAGTGACATTTAGCTTCCATTGTTTGTTCTAGTTATCTACAATTACTTAGGATAACTAGATTTTCACTAAATGGTAAATATTTTTGCCTTCTATTTTTCCTTTCTACAAGGAAGTCTTATCAATATGTCACCTCAAAGACATCCAGAAAGATGTTTAAACTAATCACACTAATTTTTTGTCATATAGATTTTCAACTTTGTCTCATTAGTATTAACATTTTAGTACCAACAATCTCCTTGAAATCTTGTAAATTATGTGAAAATTTAACTTTGGTTAGATTGTGGCTGAGATTTTCTCATTCTGGTGATTACGTAATGTTGAGGAGTTCATGATATTGATGCTTGAAGAATTGCACAACTTGTACAAATTACCAAGAAACTTTCAGTGTTTGGATATGGTGTATTTGCAATGGATTATCTAGGATTTGGCATTTTAGAAGGTGAACATGGTTATATGCCAAGTTTTTATAGAAATTTGGAAGATGTTATCTAATAGTTTTCCAAAACCAAAGGTGTGTAGTTCAACTACTTTCAGAATGTCATAGATTATTACTTTTGTTTTCTGCCCACAATTCCTCTTTCATGTTGATTATTGTGCTCAATCATTCCATAAAAGGCAAAATGAGAAATGCTTCATTATTGATGTGACTAACTGGAATCTTAATAACTCTATTTGATCTAAATGTAAGGAATCTGGAATCCTAATAGCTCCATTTGATCTAAATGTAATGAATGTAGAGTTTGGATAGAATTTGAAAGAGGAGTCTTGGGACATAACCTTTTGAATTTACTATTATTTCAACTCCTCATTATTTTCCATATTGTCATTGTATGAATGAAGATGGATTTATTTCAACCATTTTAAAGTTCTTGATATGATCAATCTTGGGTGGGGTGTCCACAAAAGTAGCTGTATAATGCTAACCTGAATACTGTGAGCTTAGGAAGTAAATGCTAGAGGATTTCAGAGTCAATCATTCCTTGAATTTTACACTTATCCAAAATTGAAATATTCTATAGTATTTTGGAGTCAATAATTCCTTGAATTGTACACTTATCCAAAATTGAAATATGCTAGAGGATTTTGGAGTCTCTCATGGTCTATCCATATGCTGTTATATTTTTTTGTTAATGGTCTTTTATTAATTGTTATATCTTTTGTTAATGGTATTTTGTTAATTGCTATCACAAAATATTATAGCATCAAATAAGTTGTTCATATTATGCATAAGCTATTTATGTAGGTTATGTTCCTCATGTAAATAAAAAATAGTCTCTATAAAATGTTATACTTGGAGTGCAATTTCAATTTTTTATGTTTTCAATATGAGTTGAAATATCCATGTCATTTTTGGCAGTATTTTTGTCCATTGATATATTCCAATTTTTCAGAGTCTTTACAAAAATACATTCTTGTATTATGTAATGTAATTACACTTAATATTTTTATATTAGCTCAGTTGAAAAAAGAGTGAACATGTTTTTACACAAAATAACAACAACCAATTACTTTACTAGATATGTATGCAACATTAACTCTACTATTTGTAAATTTACATTGCTATTTTTTCAAGAAATTGTCTATAATATTATGTAAAAATTATTGAGAATTGTTACCATTTCAAACTAATTTGGATTTAGGTGTTCTAATTTTGCATCAATACTTTACCATCATACTATCATAGACTCTCTCTATCTAAAGATTCTCCAAAATATCTGCATAGGAATTGAAAGACACAGTCAACATTTCTCCATATCCTCTATATCACATGTAAAATGAATCACTAGAAGCATGACTTATACAAACACTAATGCAATAATCTCATGATTGCTGAAAATAGTTGATAGGAAATCAGCTGTTATAAATAACACTTTAGATTTATAAATTAGAAATGAACTATTATAAATCAAGTGCTTTGCTAAAGCGAAGGCAACTTATAAGTCAGGTCATAAAGTGTTCATAGCTACCTTTCCCATTGACAGTAGTCCTTGCAGGATATGAAGAAAATGGAATTGTTGAAAATGGAATTGAAGGTAACATCTTCAACGTTTGAAAATACAACAAATCAAAGTGAGAGAGGGGTGGAGTTAAAATAGTAAAGATGATGCTTCTTCACTTGAAGTGAATATTTGTACTAAATTTGGGATGGCTATGATTTGACAATCTTATTCCACATCTTGCTTCAAAGTAAGCATCTCAATTCACAAATAACTTGTCCTTCATGGAATATCATCTTGACATGCTTCCATTACTCTATATTCTGCATTAGATTTTCTTCTGTCTCTCATTATCTTTGTTAAAATAACATGTTTTCCAAAGCCTAAAAATATTGAGATTAATTTTTGTATCCCATTATTCTTTTTCTTTTCCATTATGATTTGACTCTATTTGTAGGCCAAAGAAAATTGTGGTGGGCAATTGTATCATTTACTTTTGCGTATGGGTCTTCTATATCTTTACACTTAGAATATCATTCATGTCATTCTTACTTAAAAGGGTTATGCTATTCTTAAACTTTTGAATGATTGATTCAAAAATTTAGATGGAAAACAATTGATTTCTAATAGACTCTTTCATAATCATTTAATTTCAACATTAGATCAAAAGTATCATGCCCAAAATATAGGGTCAAAAAACACACATAATTTTTTTTTTTTTTTAATAAAAGATTAATAACACAACTAATTTTGATAAGTTTATTCTCATAAGTTAAAGCGTAGGTACATTGTATGATAGAATAGGTTCTCCTATCAATATCTTAAGTCTACATCTCAGTTTTAACATCAACGTAGGAATAGGTTGTTAAATTTGAACATTCATTAGTTAGTTGATTTCAACATTTGTTCATAAATAAATTTGACCCTAATATAACACTCTCACTAACCATCTCTATTCACTAACTCATCCTTTTAAAGTCAATCTTAAATTTCACCATGTATTAACATTAATAAGATTAATGTTAGCTAGCTTAAACATTACCAAAACTCATTAACATTACTTGATGAAATTTTTTATAAAAAAAAATTGAATTTAATTTCAAACAATATATTATTTTTATTTACTTTTAAAAATTGAAATGAAAATAAAAATCAACCTATTAATAAACATACAATTTCAAGCAATCAAAATATTGATTGAAACACAATTAAATCATTCTAATAACCAATTAAATAACTCCAAAACTAACTAATCAAAACATCAAAATTCTAATAACTAACTACTAATTTAACATCTATCAAAACACAATAACTAAACTTTATTTAAACTTTAAACTAAATATATTTTAAATCTACAATCTATTCTAAATAAAACATTTCTAACAAGAACAATATAATTAAAATTAAATACAACTAAGTGATAATTCTTCAACCAAACTATTTAATTTAACTTTGAACATATTAACTTAACATTGTATTAGCAAATTTTCACTTTATAATTTACTTAAACATTTAAACAAAATAACATACTTACTTAAATTAATACTAAATGTATATTAACTAAACTTTAACATTAATTAAAAATCTAACATTTATTATACTAATTTAAAATTACTATAATAAAATAACACTAAAGTTAACTAACTTAAAAAACTTTCTTCAATAAATAAAACTTACGAATCTAAACACTTCCACATGCTACCTAACCCTAACTAACATTAAACTAACCCTTAATCCTTACTAACATCTAACCTATTACCTAACTCCCTAACCCATCTACCCTACCCCATCTCCCTACTATCATGTCCCTTCCACTAGCACTTCAATGCGCTTACTTGCAGCAAGTCTGCCGTCCACGTGACACATGGCTCAAAGACAAGTGGCCCATCTACCAATAGGGGAGCTACCTTCCTCATGCCACCCCACCAACATGATCTCTCTCTACCCAAGGTGAAATCATAGGTGAAATGTGATTGGATCAGGAGATAAAGAAGCCGCCTAAGCAGGTCAATGCCCATTTATCTCCCTCATTTAATGAGGTGATTGAACTCCTAGAGTGGGAATATTTTAAAAGGAATTAAGTTTTAGAGTTTAGTTCATGGTTTTAATTTGATAGGATAGAATTTAAATTATATCCATTAATAAACTTAATTTTATTTTTATTTATTATTTTTCTTTTCTTTAAGTTGAAATATTTATTATGCGTATAGAGATATTTAGAGAATCTTATAAGATTATCTATTCAAGAGAGGTGATTAACCATTCCCCCATACAAAAGACATAACCATTTTCCTCAAAAGATGAACAAATTTTCTCAAGCTCCCATTTTTTCTGTGTTAATTTTTTAATGAAAATTATTTTTTTTGACAAGGGGGTGTATATATATATATTAATTGGATTTATACATAGGGTTCAATAATTTGTTTTAACAATAATGTAAGATTTTTTTATCTCCTAATAATCATGAAAATAAATTGAAGTCCTAATTATAACCTTAAATTTTCTTTGACATAATTTGAACTTATAATTGCATAATTGTATATCATATTTTTATCTAATTAATCGAAACCAATGAATATGATTTCGAAACATAAGAATTTGGCAAAAAGAGGGAAACATCATTTTATCCATTTCCAAGTAAACATATGCAAAACTGACATAGAAGAATCTCATAAGCAAGAATACTACTCAATTTTTTTCTATTGAACCACCTTATTCAAACGCTCTGCTAGGAAATAACTAGGAAGAAAACTCGACATCGTAGCCATTTCCACAATAAGTTAAAAAATAACATTTTTACATAGGATCAAAATCCTGAGGAGAAATCTCTCAACATATTTGCAGTTTGATAACAATTCTAAATTTTCTTATTGGCTCAACAATAGGGAAACTATTATGAAGTCTACAAGACATCAAGATGATTGTGGAGAGAATGAAAACTAATCGAGAGATAGCTAACCTTAACATAAAGATAAATTCAAACATTCACTCCCATCCAGGTTTACACAATAGGTTTCTCATTGAACCAAACTAGGGAGAAGGTGGATTTTTCCAATAGGAGGTGTTAGCCACAACACCATAACAGGTGCCCTTTTAGGGATATAAACTCAAGAACTTATGTTCTTCCATTTCTTAAATTCCAAAACTTCAAACATGGTTTGTGCTAATGAGTACGGGCCCATAACACCATGCTCTATCTCCCTCTCCTTTTCTTGAGAAGAGACTCTGCACTGTCAAAATCCATCTAAAGACCTCCTCCTGTACATGGCCACTTCTGCCCTATCCAAGGGTGCGTAATACCAATACAACCCATATGATTCCTTCAAAAATAAAATCAAAATACAAAGAAAAAACATTTATCAAAACCTATTTCAATCCCTCCCAAACATATTCAACAAACATACGAACATACATACAAAAACAAAATGACTTAAGCATGAAACATAGCATGAACGAAAACCGCTTGAAGGGTTCCTCCCTTCACAATAAGGTTATAGAAATTAAACAATTTGAGATGAGCTTCTCTTCCTTCTCCTTCTCCTTCAATCCTAAATTGCTCTCTAAAACTAGAGGTTGGGTGAACATTCCTTCTCTCTCAAATTTTCCTCTAAATAAGATGCTAACTCAACCACCTTCCAAATGTAATAATGTCCCCACTTGCCTAAATATTCTAGAGTCTTCTAACTCAACTAGTCATAAGGCTAACGTTAAGATGGAGCTTAACTCATGCAACACATGGAGAAACACTCAATTTTCGCAATAAAGCAAAAATATGATATTTGAGTGACCATAAAAGTCAACAAAAGGGGCTAGAGGGTGGAAAATGCCCCCAAACCATACCCATACCCCTTAGGTACTTAGTTTTCATGATTTTTCTGCTTCTAGGACTAATAAGGGACCTAAAAAAAAGCTTGGAAATTTTTAGACTTTCTAACAACCTTCAAAAATGTAGGTTAATCACTAATCCTAATTAGGGTAACTAATCTTGATTACAAATTGATTAGCAAAAAGGTAACTAGCCTAGTCCAACTTAGATCTTTAGGTTACTCGGTTAATCCTAACTATTATGCTAGAAGGCATATACAATTCACGAGTGTCAAGCGACACTATAAAATTACTATTACAAAACATTAACATTTATTGATTATAGAATGATACATTCATTCAACTCACGATAAAAATAAAATATGAACAATGGGGACACTCTCTAGCAATACGACCCATGCTAGCACAAGTGTACCATGATCCTTGAGTATAAGATTGTACACCCTATGATCTAGACTATTGTGGGCCTCCTAACCTACTCAATCCATTGTAACCACCCCTAGAAGACTACTGAGTCTTCACTGATTGTGACTGTGGGGCCTCTACCTTTTGATTTTATTTGGGACCTTGTGACTACCAATTCTTGGGCTTGGACGTGAGGGTTTCTAGTACTACTATTATGGTTTCTGCTATTGAGATTGTTGGTCCTTTAAGGACCCTACTATATAGTTCTGATTCCTTTTCCAAAGGGGTTTTTGTTGGGTAGAGTTTTGGTTTTGAGACTAATCCTATGACTCCTATCTACCTCAAGTATGCTCAGCAATTAGTGTTATCTCAAATACCTATTTGAAGGTGGTAGGGAAGGCCAAACAGACTACACCCTAGAGTGAGAAATTTAGTCACAATTTCTCATCCTTCATGTATTCAACATAAGGAAGGAGCTTGAGAAACTTGCTCTTATACTAAGCTATTATGAGACCACTCTAATGTAGAGAATGAAATTCCTCTATCTTATTTTGTTTGAAGTGCTCAAACAGGTACCTCTCTCAGAATCTCACCAGGAATGACTCCTATGTGAGGGTATCCATCCTCACTCCTCCTATAATCTCCTCCTAATGCCACCAATTGGAGGCATCTCCCCTTAGCTAATGGATTGGTAGACATGCCTTCAGATTACTCCTATAAGGACATAATCTAAAGAACCATTGTAGATTGAGTAACCAAGCCTCTACTATTGTTCTATCAGTGGAACTAGTATAGTAACGTGCCTAGAGTCGTATCAACTTCCTAATATCATCTCCTACATGTCTAGGAGGTCTATCAAGTGGTGGTCCTCTTTGATGTATCAACTCAACCTCATGCTATACTTGTCCCTCTACCTACCTTGGTGGGGGACTCCTACTCCTCTCTTTGTCACTAGGCATGCCTCCTCCAGGTCCTTGTGCTTCTTCTTCAGGGATTTTTTTCCCTAGCTATACTATGGGAGGTTGTCTCTAGTGAACTACTCTAATCAGTGTTTGAAGGGCATCCAAAATATCCTGATTTTAGTTTGGTGGTGGTGATGGTGGAGGTGATGGTGGAGGTGGTGGTGGTGGTGGAGGTGGTGGTCCATCCTCTTGTTTTGCTCTACCATCTCTTTCCCTATGACCTTTGCCTCATCGATTGCTTCATGTAATGGGAGGCATTCTAAAAAAATCTAAAGTTTAGATTAAGTTGAAGTGTACTGGTTTTAGGTTCTTAGTGTTGAAACATAGACTCTAATACCAAAATCTCATGCCCAAAATATAGGGAAAAAGCAAACACACGCAATTTTTTTAATTTAAAAGATTAATAACACCACTAAGTTTGATAAGTTAGTTTCCATAAGTTAAAGTGTAGTTACATTGTACTACATAACAAGTTCTCCTATCAATACCTTAAGACTACATCTTAGTTTTAACATCAACATAGGAATAGGTCCTCGAATTTGAACATTCATTAATTAATTGATTTCAACATTTGTTCGTAATTAAATTCGACCCTAATATAACACTCTCACTAACCATCTCTATTAACTAACTCATCCTTTTAAAGTCAATCTTAAATTTCATTATATATTAACATTAATAAGATTAATGTCGGCTAACTTAAACATTACCAATACTCATTAACATTACTTGATAAATAAATAAAATTTAATTAAATTGAATTTAATTTCAAACAATATATTATTTTTATTTACTTTTAAAAATTCAACCAAAAATAAAAATCAACCTATTAATCAACATAAAATTTCAAGCAATCAAAATATTGATTGACACACAATTAAATCATTCTAATAACCAATTAAATAAATCCAAAACTAACTAATCCAAAATTTGAAATTCTAATAACTAACTACTAATTTAACATTTATCAAAACAAAATAACTAAACTTTATTTAAACTTTACTCTAAACTAAATCTATTTTAAATCTACAATCTATTCTAAATGAAACATTTCTAACAATAACAATATAATTAAAATTAAATAAAACTAAATGATAATTCTTCAACCAAACTATTTAATTTAACTTTGAACATACTAGCATAACATTGTAATAACAAATTTTCACATTATAATTTAATTAAACATTTAAACAAAATAACATACTTACTTAAACTAATACTAAATGTATATTAACTAAACTTTAACATTAATTAAAAATCTAACATTTATTGTACTAATTTCAAATTACTACGATAAAACAACACTAAACTTAACTACTTAAAAAACTTTCTTCAATAAATAAAACTTACGAACATAAACACTTCCATGTACTACCTAACCCTAACTAACATTAAACTAACCCTTAATCCTTACTAACATCTAACCCATAAGCTAACTCCCTAATCCATCTACCCTACCCCATCTCCCTACTCCCATGTCCCTTCCACTATTGCTTCAATGCACGTACTTCCAGCAAGTCTACTACCCACGTGACACGTGGCTCAAAGATAAGTGACCCATCTACCAACAGGTGTGCCACTCTCCTCATGCCACCCCACCCATGTGATATCTCTGCAAAGGTAAAATTGCAACTGGAATGTGGTTGGGTGAGGAGATAAAGAAGTCACCCAAGTAGGTCAATGCCCATTTATCTCCATCATTTTAATGAGATGATTGAACACATGGAGTAGGAAGATTTTGAAAGGAGTTAAGTTTTAAAGTTTAGTTGGTGGTTTTAAGTTGATAGGATAGGATTTATATTGTATGCATTAATAAACTTTATTTTATTTATTATTTATTATTTATTATTTTTCTTTACTTTAAGTTGAATCATTTATTATGCTTAAAGAGATATATAGAGAATCTTGTAAGATTCTCTATTCAAGAGAGGGGATTAATCCATTCCCCATACAAAAGACATAACCATTTTCCTCAAAGGATGAACAAACTTTCTCAAGCCCCCATTTTTTCTAAGTATTAATTTTTTAATGCAAATTATTTTTTTGACAAGGGGGTGTATATTTTTTCTTTTAATTGGATTTATACATAGGGTTCAATAATTTGTTTTAACAATAATTTAAGATTTTGTTAATCTCCTAATAATCACGAAAATAAATTGAAGTCCCAATTATAACCTTAAATTTTCTTTGACATAATTTTAACTTATAATTGCATAATTGTATATCATCATTTTATGTAATTGATCCAAATCAATGAATATGATTTCAAAACATAAGAATGCTGCAAAAAGAGTGAAACATCATTTTATCCATTTTCAAGTAAACATATGCAAAACTGAAATACGAGAATCTCATAAACAAGAATAGCACTCAATTTTTTTCTATTGAACCACCTAATTCAAAGGCTCCATCGAAAAAGAACTAGGAAGAAAACTCAACATCATAGCCATTTCCACAATAAGTTAAAAAATAACATGTTTACATAGGATTGCTATCCAGAGGAGAAATCTCCCAACATATTTGGAGTTCAATAACAATTCTTAATTTCCTTCTTGGCTTCACAATAAGGGAACCATTATGAAGTCTGCAACACATCAAGACGATCATGGAGAGAATGAAAACTCATTGGGAGACAACCAATCTTATGATGAAGACAAATTCAAACATTCACTCCCATCAAGGTTTACACAATAGGTTTGTCATTGAACTAGACTAGGGAGAAGGTGGATTTTTTCAATAGGAGAAGTCAACCACAAACACCATAATAGGTTCCCTTTCAGGGCTATAAACTCAAGAACTTTAGTTCTTCCATTTATTAAATTCCAAAATTTAAAACATGGTTTGTGCTAATGAGTAGGGGCCCATAACACCCTACTCTCTGTCCGTCTTGTCATCTTGAAAAGAGACTCTACACTGTTGGAGTCCAACTAAAGACCTCCTCCCATACATTGCCATTTTTTCCCTATCCGAGGGTGAGTAATGTCAATACAACTCATATGATCCTTTTGAAAATCAAAGCAAAATACAAAAGAAAAAAATTTAAGAAAACCTATTTCAATCCCTCCCAAACATATTCAACAAACATACGAACATACATATGCAAACAAAATGACTTAAGCATGAAACACAATACGAACCAAAAAAACTTGAACGGTTCCTACCTTCACAATAAGGTTGTAGAAATTGAACAATTTGAGATGAGTTTCCCTTCCTTCTCCTTCTCCTTTAATCCTAAATTGCTCTCTAAAACTAGAGGTTGGGTGAACACTCATTCTCTCTCAAATTTGCTTCTAAATAAGATGCTAACTCAAGCACCTTCCAAATGTAATAACTCCCTCACTTGCCTAAATGTTTTAGAATCTTCTAACTCAACTCTTCATAAGGCTAACTTTGAGGTGGAGCTTAACTCATCCAAATCATGGAGAAATATTTAATTTTTGCAATAAAGAAAAAATAGGATATTTTAGTGACCATAAAAGACAACAAAAGGGGCCAGATGGGTGGAATGTGCCCCCAACCCATATCGATACCCCTTAGGTACTTTGTTTTCATGATTTTTGGCTTCTAGGACTAATAATGGACATAACAAAAAGCTTGAAAATTTTTAGATTTTGTAATAACCTTCAAAAAAGTAGATTAATCACTTTTCATGATTAGGGTAATTAATTTTGATTACAAACTAATTAGCAAAAAGGTAACTAACCTACTCCAACTTAGATCTTTAGGTTACTTGGTTAACCCTAACTATCATGTTGGAATGCATATACAATTCATGAGTGTCATGCGATGCTATAAATTTAGTATTACAAAAGATTAACACTTATTGATTACAGAATGATACATTCATTCAACTCATGATGCAAATAAAATATGAACAACGGGGTTTGCATCTTTTGTTAGACTGAACCCTATTTCCAAAAATGGTACATAGGGTTCAGTTTTGTTTCTCCATTAGATTTTTTGGCTAAAATATTTTGCACAATCATTGCACACATTAGTAGCTCAAGAAGATCACATGTATATATATATATAACCTATCACAAAAATCACATAAATTAAAACATCCATCTTTCAAATAACTAGTTGCTTATCTTTTTTCTTCGCATATTCTTAACCATTAAAATTGCATAACCAAAGTGTTAATCCTACATTCACTTTCTACACTACTTCATCAGTATACATATTCATAAAACATTAAATAACATAATTAAATATCTAAAAGTAAAACATCACACAACATAATAATGTAATAATGTTTAGTGTATCTAATAGTGTCTCGACATATCAAGTCATGAGTATCAAAATAATAATGTATCAACTATGCTAAGATGGGTTGGGGCGAGGCCTCACAAAAAGTCTATTGAAAAATATACAATATATTTTTAAAATTCTAATTTTTTGTTTACTTATTATTTTAATTTTTAACATTGTATTCTTCTTTTAGATGATTAATTTGAACTTGAATTAATCTATCAAATACATACCCCTATTCTCACTTTATTCATATTAAACTTAAAAATGATAAAGATTTATAATTTTTTATTTTTTTTTTAAATTAAATTTTTTAATTCAAGTTTACTAGTGCAAAAGTCTTTTCAATCAATTTTATTGGATAATTGATAATACTAAGATAAAACATAATTGATAATACAATTACTATTATAGGGTCTTTTGTTAATTCTTATAGGTACTTATGTTATAAGATATAGCAATATGTTATATCTTAAATTTGTAATAACATGAACAACTTATTTGATGTTGTAATGTTCTATGATAACAATTAACAAAAGGCACATAAGGCATACACCTAATAAATTTGAGTTGGACTAGGAACTAAACATTTAGCATTGTCTATCTGAATTTTTTAGGGGTTGGCATGATATATGCAAGTTATGACTAAGCCATATTGATGGAAACTCATGCCAATAGAATTCTAAGCATATGGATCCCACAACTCTGAATTTTTCTCTACTATTGTTGCATATTATTACTATTAGCATGCTTTTGCATTTGACAGAGACTAGCTACAAGGTTGCCTTGGTTCACTTATATTTATGGGTTAGATTATAACATGGATGCAATAAAAAATAGTACTACACAGGTCTCCTTTTGTGTTTATTTCAACATACAACCATTCCAGAGTTTGAATTTAAGAGATTTAAATAAGATCTCATACCATCAACCTAATTGTACCACTTCGTGTGTGTAGCATGAATTACTTAAGTTGAGATATGCAACTTATGTTGGGTTTCAACACTGCTACAAGGTTTTTATTTGTATAATAAAAGAAACCTTTGGTTTCATGTAATCCAAAGAAATGACCATCATTTCTAATTTTATCAAGAACTTATAATAGTTCTCAGGTTGCGCTTTACTATAAATCTTCTTTCTATAAATGACACACAGTTTGTTAGCTTATGCAACTATGACTGTAATAATTTTAAAATATAGATATTAATCCAAAATGTTTACAATTGAAGGATTCCTTTTTGGCAATAGGACTATTGATCCTTCATATTTCTTGAATTTTCCATCTTGCTACTAGAAGCCCTTTTCATTTCTCTTTTGCTAACCAACTTGTCCACCAAAATGATGAGATCCTTGCTGTACTCACTCATTTGTATGCTTTGAGCCAAAACTATTGCACTGCATACATACATTTCTTAGGAATGAAGAATTGTGGTACATGCTTATCTATGATTTTCCTTTGTATTTTCCATTTGGACCATCTTACCTACATCAATGGTAGCATAACCGACCTTATAGCTCAAATGGCTTATCAAAGTCTATTAACTAATAAAAAATTATGCTCTTTTAGATTAATATTCTAACCACAATTTAATCAGTTTGGCAGTTGCTTAAGCTCTTTGATTAAATCTTTTTAATTGTTCCTCCTTAAGGACCAACTTGCATCACTTAATGATTAGTATTAGTCTCTTACAAGTTGATTCTCAATTTTATCATCATGATTTAGACAAAAAATTTTTTTGATATGAACAATTGAAAAGTAGATTAGTTTCCTTAGTGCCTATGCCTATAAAGTGGATCAATTCTCCACATTTTTTTCTTGGGTTATTTTATTTCAATTCAAAAGCTCCATTTCCATGCTAATTAATAGGCATTGAAGGTCGCTAAACCTATTTAGAGTCTATCTCACACTCTTCTTGCTATAATATAGGAGAAGCCACCATTCATTGCATTGCACCTAAGGTACCTAGAACAATTTGATTAAAGAGGATATTTCTTTGGTGTGTGTGTGTGTGTGTGTGTGTGTGTGTGTGTGTGTGTGTAAGCTAGTTTGATTTGTTCTCAACTTATTTGGTTTTAGAAGTTATGTATGGTACTTGGAAACTTCACTTTTTGAGGATTATAGATTGATGCCAGAGAAGAGAGTAATCTTTATATATGTAAAAATAAAATCACAATTTACATTGAATTGTAATCGCATATTCATGGTGTTACAAAATTGTGCATGGTGAGATTTATAACTTGATAGTAATGAAACAAGGCTTTGAATGTGGTTGTAAGAGAGTTAAATAGAGAATTTCATAAATGTTAAGAGTGATAATAAATACTAAAATAGAGTCCTGAACATAGAAGGATTATAGCAATAAGTGAAGAAATAATTAACATTATTTGTCATTTTCATTACAAGTATCTTGTTGCTAGTAGTCAGTTAGGAAAAATATCTCTACTTATTTACACAATTCATTTCTAGAAATGTAAATTTCTTCTTTGAATTCAATATCATGGGTTTCGAAGAGTCTTCCACTTTTATATTATCTTATCATTGATAGATAAATTGGAGGTCATCAATCATTCTTATAAATACTAAATGTTACAAGAAAACAAAGAGTCATGAATATGATGACTGCATGAAGAATATTGTGTAGGTCAAAACAAGAAATTGATGTATGAGTCTATATCATAATTTTGTTTGAACAACTTGGGATAATTATCCTTGTGGTACTAGTGTAATTCTATGGAAGTTGATGTAATGTGCATACAAGTTTTTCAATTTTTTAATTTTTGTAAATGTTAAAATTTTAAAAATTGAATGAACACTATCCTCTCGATTTATCTAAATTTACAAGGAAACACAAGTAATGTATGCATATGTTTCTTAGACTATATTCTATTTATATTTTTTCTTCTTAAATTGATCATGATTTTGAATTTTGTTTTTTCTGTAGAAAGAGCTATGCTATTCCTAATGTATTTCAACTTTGAGGGTCTTTATTTAATGATGTGAAACTTTTGTAGTCCATGGTTTAGATTTTAGTGTCTTGATTTAATAACATAAATCTTATGTTTTGTATGATTTTAGATAATATATTCTTACAATGAAGGGCGGAAAGGGCAAAGGTGAGCCATCAAGTACACTAAAGAAAGTTGAGGAAAACTGAGTGATTTATGTTTTTTATAAAGCTATAAATCTTTTCATGGATTCCTTGTTACTATAAGATTAGTGCTTGGAAATGTTTTGATATTTTATCTTTCACCAAGTCTTAGTATGTTGACATTTAGGCAACACCATTTTCATTGAAAATGCTTTGATTTTTCTTACTTTTAATAGGTAATTGGAAAATGGAAGCCCGTTGCCAAATAAGAAAGATCGATTAAAAAGTAGGATAAGAAAAAGATAGCCAAGGACCCAAACAAGCCAAAGAGGCCCGCTAGTGCTTTTTTTTGTTTTCATGTATGTAAGATTATAATTTATTGACTTTATGATATGCTATATTGATTTTTTTTAGGTACTAGATAATAGTTATTTGAGTTATTCAAATATCCTATCTCATTATCCAAGTCATGAGAGTAATAGCTTTCTATTTGTTTGATCTTTCAATCAATTATAATTTTTAACTGTAACAAACAATATCAATATTTCTAAATGTAGATGTCTTTGGTAAGTAGAAACCATATGTATTAAGGGCTGAAAGGAAATGCATTGAATGGCCTAAAACAGGAAAAAATAATTTGATGTTTACCAAGTGTTGTAGTTTTTAATTTCCCATTAATATTGTCATGCATGTTTTAAAAACTTTTATTAAATATACTAATCACTCAAAAAATGTTCTTGATTAAAGGGATGATTTCAAAAAGACTTACAAGGATAATCACCCCAACATGAAATCTGTATATAATTTTTTGAGGAGGGTATTTTAATGTCAATTGGGACTCTTTCTTTTGAAGAATTTTTTCTTGGTGAAAAAGCATTTGGACTATGGCAATATGGGAAAATAACAGATGTTGATAGTATCATTTTTTTTTTACTACATTTTTGGATTTCATTGGTAGCATTCACTTGATATTAGTTGGGTATATCTAGTTTAGGAAGGTTTCATTTATTCTTGTTCCAAGTTCTATTGATGTGATTCCATATCAATTGTTTCCATGCTTTTCCAATAGGAAAGAGTTAAGGTTCTTTTAGGGCCATTTGCAGTGCCTTAGGAAAATAATTAGGAAGCATCTATGAATAGAAAGAAAATTCTTTATTGTAAATTCTTTTAAAATGAACTTCTTAAATGTTAGCATGATAAATTATTACCATTGTAATGCACCTTTGTCAATAAGATGAGCTTTTATTGCAATCAATTGAAAGCCTACAACCCATAAGCACAATAGTCCCATGAAGACATATGTCTTCCAAATATGTCAGCCCAATGAAGACACCTGACCTATGGATGTAGTGACCCAATGAAAGTTTAAATTTTGGCAATTGTCACAACAAGGATTCCATTTATATTGAAACCTTGTTGTCATGGAAGATCTTCATATGCATCCTCATGGTGGTTGATTATTTGAATGACCTCCCTAGGAATATCAAACTTGATACCCCTAATGGTTCATGGATTCACACTATTCTCTTAACAATTTATCTATGTTTGGTGATGGTGCCAATAACTCTACTCTGTTTGACCAAGGTTGCACAATAGAAGCTCCCCTACTTAGTTGTACAAACATCCCAAGTGCTAGATGCAAGGTCTTCCCTTAGCATCGCTTTCTAGATCACTACAATGAATCACTAGAACAACAACCTCTATCAAACCACACTCCTGAATTTGTGCTAATGTAGTGAGAAGGAAAAACATCTCTAGGGAGTCACACATAGCAAACAGGTTGGTGCTTCATTCCACTCGTATAGATCATTCATCCTTTTCTCGTTCTTGGAAATGGCTCCATTCAATGGCCATGAGGAGCTTCCAATAAAAAAAGCTCCCTTGTCACTTGTGATAAGCAGCCCAATTGCTAGATAATGACTCACCCTTCAAATCACTTTTTAGGCAACCTTAACGACATGTTGGAACAACAATCATTGTCGAACCATTCCACAAATTGTGCCAATGAAGCTGCATTAAGATGACTTTGGGGAGCCCTTTAATAGCAATCAAGATGCTTTATGGCCCTCCAATAGAAAGGATGCTAATGTCAATATTCAAAATATAGAAAACATAACTTGCTTGAAAACTATCATTGATTTTATTGGAGGATTGCTAGAAGCCTTCATTATCAAATATCCCATTACCCACGATATGTTTATAACAAATTGCAAGACTGCCAAGCAGCCACCTAATGCTAGATGAGGGCTCACAATTAGATCAACTTCAAAATCACTAAATAGATATGCTATAGAATGGCAACCATATCCAAGCCTCTTTTGAAATTGTGTTGGTCAAGTGATCAAGGAAGATGTTCTAAGAGAGAGTCCACATGTAGAGATTCATTGGGGGATTCACCTGCTCCATTTGTTTTAATACAACTTTGTTTGGTAAAAAATTTGACCATCTCCTCAAGGTTTTCCACCAATGATTGGTTGAAATTTTGACCAAACTTTTGGTCATGATCATGGCATCCTAGTTGTGGGATGGGCCTGAATTGGTAAAAAATTTGACTAACCCTTTGGTGGTGACAATGGCATCTTGGTTATAGGATGGACCAAAATTTTGAGCAATTCTTAAAAAATTTCTGCCAAGACTTGGTCAAAATTTTGAGCAATTCTTGAAAGTTTTCCAGCAAGAATTGGTCAAAATTTTAACTAATTCTTGAAAGTTTTCCACCAAGAATTGGTTGAAATTTTGACCAATTCTTGGTAAGTTTATACCAATATTTGGTCAAAATTTGAACCAAAAATGACAAATTATGGTCAGCAGAAACATAAACTTATCAATGAATGTGCTCATCAAAATTTTGTCCAACCTGTAATTTGGTCAAAATTTCAATGAGAAAAGTTGTGACAAATTGCTTGGTCCTGTAGGAAATCATTTCTCCTCATCTTTGAAGGTCTTGACTCTCATTAGGAGAAAGATGTTCAGTGTGGATACATTAAAAATTGCATCCAAAGTAATTGGCTCCAAGTCATGGGTTGAAAACGCTTTAGGCAGGAAAAGGAAGAGGATAGATGATGGGGCTTCGAAAAAAGAGGCTCTATCTTTGGCCATCCACTTTGGTTCAACATTAAGCAAAGTGGAGAAGCCAAAGATTTTGTCTATCCTCGGTCGAGATTTGGACATGAGAAACCTCACTATGGAGATCGCCAAGCCCACCAAGGAAGGCATGATTGAGGATCTACTTACAACCTACTTCAAATTATAATCTTGAGATCTACTAAAGGTTAGGCATGAAACCAAAGTGGGCTAATGGAAAGTAACTACTAAGGTCATAAAATAAGAACTTGAAGACCTTAAGGTTTCCAAGGTCAGGTTGAAGGTGAAGATCCTTCATCTCAATTGCTTCATTAGGAAATTATTTATCCTATTAGGAATAATTTTAGGGATACCATCTACTAGTGATCCTATAGCTACAAATATTCAAGCCATCATCTCTCAGCTATAAGAGGACACACATTTTGGGAAAATTGGCAAAATTTGGAGTGAAAATGTCTAGTCTTAAGGACTTGTAGTTATAGAACAACATAGAAATAATGTGTTGAGGCTCAAGATGGAAAAGAATAACATCCTAAATAACCAAGCAAATATGTTAGTAGAAAAAGGGAAAATGTGAAGATTGCATCTCTCTCCTACATATGATCATTCAAATGAAGGCCAAATAAGCAGTTCATGAAAAGATTTTATAGAAAGGAGATGACCCTTTTTTTGAATGGCAACTAATCTTGCAATTCAAAGCCAACATGATCTCTTCAAAAAAATAAGAATTGAAAAAGATGGAAAGAAAAGTTAAAGAGGAGAAAGACAAGAATTATGAGTTGCTAAAATGCCTACACATTGAATCCCAAACAAGTGGACAAGGAAAAGGAGTAGTAGGAGTAGCCATTATGCAAAAGGCTTTCACCAGCTACTTAGATAAATTAACAGAGGGATCTTCTAGCCATCAAGGGGTGAACCCACAATAATTGGTTCCACTTTAGTGGGATGAAGAGAAATGCAAAAAACATTTGGAAATGCAAAATTGGGTGTAACATATGTTCACAACGAACATACTAAATATGTTCACTGCAAACATATATTTATAAAGTGTTCATTGCAAACATATTATTATGTATTACTGTATGTTTGTTACGAACATGCATTATTTATATGTTCATAGTAAACATTCAAATGATGGTTTTTGGCATTTAAAAATGTCGTTTTAACCCCTTTTTTTGTCATTTTATGGCATTCACTATTCACGGGTTGGAGTGAACGTGTGGTCTTCATCATCGTCATCCTATCATTTTCCTTTAGATTCTCCTCTCTAGGTATGTCTATATATTATTATTTTAATGTTTTTTAACATTTTTAATATTTTTAAAGCATTTTTAATGTTTTCAAACCATTTTGAAATGTTTTTAAAGCATATTTTAATGTTCTTTAAAAGTTTTTAATATTTTCAAAGCATTTTAAAATGTTTTTAAAGCTTATTTTAATGTTCTTTACATTTTTAATGTTTTCAAAGCATATTTTTATTGTTTCTTTATATTAAACTTAATTATATTAATTTACAAAACATTAGAAAAATATTAAATAAAAAATATTAGAAAAAAATATTAGAAAAATATTAGAAAATTTATAATAATATAAATTTTAGAAAAAAAATTTAGAAAAACATTAGAAAAAAAATTAGAAAAAACTTTAGAAAAACATTAGAAAATTTATAATAATATAATTTAATTTACAATTTTTTTTTAAAAATATTAGAAAAACATTTAAAAACATTAAAAAATTTATAATAATATAATCTAATAGAAAACAATTTTAGAAAAACATTTGAAAAATATTACATTTAAATATTAGAAAACAATTAGAAAATATATTTTAAAAATAATAATTTAGAATTTTATATTAGAAAACAACTAGAAAATAAATTAGGATTTAAACCTTAGAAAAATATTAGAAAAAACATTAGAAAATATTTTTTTAAACATTAGTCTTTAAAATTAGAAAACATTAAAAAAATATTTTAAAATATTAAAAAAAAATAGTGTAGAAAATAAAATATAGAAAAATATTTTCAATATTCATATAAATTTATTAATGTTAATGTACATGTTTAATCTTTTATGTTCCGGTATATGTTTTATTCATGTTTCTGTATATGTTATTCATTTTAATGCCTTATTCATGTTTATGTGTATGTTATTCACCTTTATGCACCTTAATCTAAACTGTGTAATTAACTATATTTAATGGCATACATCTTAAGGGGAGATCCTAAATTATACCTACGAATGAAGATTAAAATATACTTATTTTATTTCATAGATATATGTATATATGTTAATGTTAAATGTATAGATGTATGTATGTTTTCAATATTCATGTTTATAAATGTATATGTCAAATTCATCTTAATATCTTAATCTTAGAAGTGTAATGAAATGATATGTCTTAAAGGTCGGGATCCTAAATTATACATTTAAGAATGTAGATTAAAATGTATTTTTTATTTTGAACATAGATGTATGCATATTTTTTCATGGTTAAAAGTAGGTCCATGTACATGTTTTCAATAAATTCACATTTTTATATGTACAGATGTTAACTATTGATCTTAATTTGTCTTATAACTAAGTGTAATTAAATATATTTAATGACATGTCTTAAGGGGAGATCCTAAATTATACATAAGAATGTAGATTAATGTATATTTTATTTCATAAATGTACATGTAAACATTTTCATGTTAAATTTAGACACATGTATGTTTTCAATATTCATGTTTATGTATATAAGTTATTATTTTTAATGCCTTTTAATCTCAGTATATAATTAACTATATAATTCAATGACATGTCTTAGCTTCGGAAGATCCTAAATTATACATATATAAGAATGTAGATTAATTTTCATCTAGGTAAGAATATAACATACATATACATACATAAGAACATACAACTTAGAAAGTGTATGACCTAAAGAATACGTGTTACAACATTTAATTAATAAAAGTTAATTATAAAAACATAACTTGATTATAATATACAAACATAAAGAATGTACATCATATAATCTAATGTTCATGTAAAGATTAAATATATTTAACTTAACTTTTAAATCTTAAACCTTAATGCTAAACAATAGTCCTAAATACTAAACCTAGTCATAATCCTAACTGCAAAACCGTAATCATAAATTATAACCCCTAATCTTAGATACACACTTTAAACCATGACTCCTAAATCTCAATTTGAACCGTAGAGGTCTAAATGATAAACCCCAACATTAAATAGTAAATCATATTAATACTTGATCCTAACTTTAATTATAAATATTAAAACTGTGTGTTAAGACCATAATCCAAAATCTTATCTCTAATACAAATCCTAACCATTAGAACCATACTTCTAACAACATGATGTAAACCCATACCCTAACCCTCTAACCATACTTCAAAAAATGATGTAAACCTATAACCTAGAACCCTAATTATAATCATAAATCATAAATCATAAATGTTAAACTATGACCTTAAATTATAGTAAACCCTAATCAAGTTGTATGTACACTAAGATCCTAAAATGTTAAATTTAAATGCTAAACCGTAATTCTAAAAGCTAGCTATATAAACTAATTTTAAGTACCAAACCATAATTCCAACCCTAATCATAAATTATGGTAAATCCTTATACTAGATGATAATCCCCAACCCTTACATGCTAAATTGTAAGCCCTAATCATAATCCTAGATCCATAAATTTAAACCCTCATGTACAAACCATAACCCTAGAAATAATACTAATACCAATGTCAACCCATATCCTAACCCTATTAATAATACTAATAGAAATGTAAACCCAATATACCCTAACCCTAGAATCATAACTATAACCCTAAATCCTAAATGCTAAAGCCTAATTTACTAACCCTAATTGATAGACTATAATTTGTACTCCTAAGGTCTCTGACCACATGATCCTAACCCTAATCGTGGTCTCAATCATAAATCATAGCTCTAACCATAATCCTAACTCTAAGCCTAAAACATAACTAAGATTTAATTATCCAAACCCTAACCCTAACCTAACCAAACCCTAACCCTAACCTCAAGATCTTAAAATTTAATTTCTAAACCCTTATATAATAAAAGATAATTTACCCTAAATCAGAATCTTGAATCAAATCATAAATTTCATGTATGCTAAACCCTTATCCTAAATTATTAACCATATGTGGACCTTAATTTATTAACCCCTAAATAATGCTAAATTATACTTGTATAAACCCTAACAATGTCATAACCTGTCCTAAATCTTACCCTAAAATTGAGCCTAATTATAACCCTTACACTAAAACCCTATTTAAATACCTAATTGAGGCCTAGAACTTACATAAAATTAAAACAAGTTGACCTAGGAATTCTAAATTATAATATTGCATTCAAGAGATAGATGCCATACATAAACACATGTACATGTACATGAAGTATGACACTTGTTTTAAATTATCTATGTAACCCAACTTGAAACATATACCTCAACATTATCTTTTAAGAATTTAATATAAATAATTTATTACCCTAATTTAACTCTCATAATACCCCCCAAAGTATAATAAAATCCCAACAATAAATTAACTCTATAACCATAACCAAACTCTCAACTTTAAAGTTATCTTCAACCCTAACTATAAATCAAAGACTTTCCCTCTAATTTGCACCTTATCCTACTTGCTAACCTTAACTCTAACCTTAATTTTCCTATAATAATAACATTGATTAAACTAATATATCCCTATTTTAACCCTAGTTATAATATAATCTAAACTATAACCATAACCTAAGTTAACCCAACCCTAACATTCATGATAACCATACCCTAATTTAAATCCTAACAAAAGCTCAATTTGAATCATAAAAGCCCAGAGGTTGTTTGAACCTTAGTAGAAACATTAACAAAAAATTATCTAGCCATCATATTAGACCTTGGACAACATATCTTGTGATAAAAGATCAATTGAGATTCTTGTAAATGATTTAAAAACTAGTTTGGATAAAAGCTTGAAAATAATGGATTAAAAATGGTGTCCAAAGTTGACTTTTTCTTTCCTCCAGATAACCTAATCTTGAACATCTATATGAAAATTTGGAGAGGCATGGTTAAAAAATTAGTATGATAAAAAATAGAGTGCACGTGCATTTTTTATTTCATAAATCTAAATTATAATAATTTAAAAAACATCTTTAATCAAATGATACTAAATTTTCACTTATTTGAAAACAATGTACACATTAAAATACATTATTATATATTATGACATTATGTTATTTCTATTTAAGGAAAATATAGAAAATCTAGCTAATTAATTTAACACATTTTTAATAAATAATAAGTAAATATATTATTGAACTTTCTTATTGTATGATTGAAAGTTTATTTTGGATATTTAATTATTTTTAAATGAAATGTAGAAAATCTAAGTTTGCACTTATATTATTTACTTATTATTAATTAAAAATGTGTTAAATTTGCTAGATTTGAACTATATTTTCCTTATAGAAGTAACGTGCAATGTCATAATGTATAATAATGTATTTTAAGTGTACAATAGACTTAGCTAATTTTTAATTAATAATAAGTAAATATATATAGTTAATTTAACACATTTTAATGTTTGAAAGTTTATTTTGAATAAATTATTGTTAAATGAAATATATAGAAAATTTATTCTAACTCTAAAGTTCTCATGTATGTGTACATGTATATGCATTCAATCATATATATTTAAATTTTATCAAATCATATATGTACATGTTACAGATTATCTAGTCACATGGGTGATGTACGATCAATTATGTGTATAATTTTTAATAAAAAATAAAAGTTTGTGTATAGTAGATAGTTCAGCTCTTGATACATTTCTACATCTATATATGGATTCACACAATCAACTTGTTGCGGCTCCTAGTGCAGCACCTGATGCAGTTCCTAGTGCGGCTCCTGTTGTAGCAACTACTGTGGCATGGGTTGATGTAGTTCCTGTTCCAACTCCTTGTGTAGCTCGTCATGGTGCTCATGGTGGGGCTCATGCTGAAGCTCATGGTAGGGCTTGTGGTATACCTCGAGGTAGGGCTCATCATGCAACTCAAGTTTTAGCTCATGGTGTGGCTCCTGGTGCAGCTCCAGGTGGTGTAGGTCCTGTCATGGCTCCTGGTGCAGCTCCTGTTCCTGGTCAGGCTACACCTGCAACTTCTACTAGAGTTCCTGTTGCACCACCTCCATGCATTAATATCAATGCTTTATTTGCATTTTTAGAGCAAGAGGTTGCTAGACTACAACAATCTATATCATCCTTTGATGATGGTTTTTATAGAGACATATGTGCTATGATATGTAGGAGTTTATAGGATTTGATAGCTAGATTTAGAGCTCACCATTCATTTACTCCTAACCTATTAGCTTCCATATCTAGGGATCTTAGGGATGAGATTTTAGGAGATTCATATTTTCATGACATCAAGAGGATGGCCCCCAAAGATGTCATCAAAAGAGAGCTCTTTCCAAGATATACGGGAGCACAAGGTAGGGTGAGAGGATACCAAGTGACACGATGTATAGATCTTGTTATTACTAGCATGATTTATCCTTTATTCTTAGCTACACATGGTCATTATCCTAGTAACAACCAGATAACTCTTTATTTTGTAGAACAATTGTACATTGTGTTCCATGTGGGGCTCAGCATCAACTATTTGGATATTCCTAATTATTGTAGATAGGGGCATGGTTAGATCACAGACCATGACTAGTATCGCAGTGCACATCATTTGCCACCTCAAGATGTCAACCAACTTGTTGGATAGAGACTACCTCCCATGACTCTAGCACATGTGCCTATTGTAGATAGAGTTGTCATTGCTTACTAGAGGGTAGCAATTGACACTATTGGACACATTGCATCTGTGGCTGCTAGTATCACATCTGATTCAATTGGTCATTATATTCATACTCAATGTCCTAATCCACCTAGTCAACCATCTTCAGAGGCATCTAGTAGCACTTCAGGCACCTATGATGATGCATATAGAGCTACTAGGCTACCACTAGCAAGTGATGTTCATGGTCTTTCAAGATATTAGACACAGGATTTGACAACCTCGAACCCTAAAGAATTTATGAAGTATGTACAGTACTTTTTTGATTAGTCACCACAAACTAATAGAGATGAACAATCGCTAGAGTAGAAGAGTGGTGCTACCTCATAAAAACATACTTCTCCTACTCCAACCTAACCTTGGATTCCAAGATTACTAGGAAGATATTATTTCATCCTTAAATACATTTCTTTGGAGATATAAGAGGAACACAAAACACTATAGAAACACTAGTCAAGTGCTTGAGGAGGAAGAAGCCAAAGCTGAAGCACAAGAAAGGGTTATTCATAGGAGAGAGCTTCGAAGAGCACAAAGGTGAGAAGAGTGTAAAGTGTAAAGATGAGATTAATTTGGAACCCTAGACCAATGAAGGTTCTTTAGGAGTACTAAAGATCAAGGTGGATGAGACCCTATTTTTAAAAAGCTTGCAGAACTTGGCTTTCCCATCCTAGAAGCACCTTAACAAAATGGTGACTAGAAGAGTAGGATCAAGCCATCTTCACCCCCATAAATAAAATCTTAACGAACAATATTTCTTAGGTCTTTACTTTACATGGAGTAATTGCTCCTCTATTTATCAACTTTATGCAATACCTTTCTAGGATAATTATGGCTGCTCCCTAGGCTATAGTGACTTGTTTGTTGTAACTCGTAGCATACCATATATTTCCATATGGTTCAAGAAAGAACTTCCCCAATTTTTTAGGTAATGGTAAGGTTACCATTGATAAGCACATTAAATCCTTTTTTGAAACAACCCATATCTTGGGAGTGGCACATGAAGATGTAGCCATTAGACTATTTGTAGAAACACTAATAGAAAGTGCAATAGATTGGTTTTGTCATTTGGATGATGCTTCAATTATGGATTGGGTTATAATGGGAATTAAATTTGAGAAAAGATTAAAATTTTAGAAGATTAACATGTTGTTCTAGCATAGTTGACGTCTATCAAAAAACAAACCTCTATAAGTATGATAGATTTTGTTGTTAACTTTAGCAATATCGCTAGTAGAATCCTTACTACTAACAAACCTACTTTAGGTAATGTAAATACATTCTTTAGAAGTGCAAAGCCATCAAAAATTAACTATGATCTAAGGAGATCTCATCCCATCGATTTGGGAGATGCCCAAAAGAAAGTTGTTGAACTAGAAGATTACATGATCTTAGCTAGAAAGTGGAGACAAAAACTTCAAACTAAGGAAAGTACTAGTAGCATCACTTCATATGATGAAATATTGTAAAAATTAACAAATTAAATTATTTCCATGAAGACACAACTCCCTAGTTTTAATAATTCTTACCAACAGAATTTCCAAAATCAACTTGGGAGAAATACTAATGGGAAAACTCTATAACTTACTAGCCCACAATATAGACTTGCTATAGAAGTTGTACCCAAGAAGGGGAATATGTGTGTCTTCCATTTAAAAATGGATCATGATAATTAAACTTGACTCGAAACAACCTGTATGATGCAGTTGATGTCCACTAATGAGCTAAATACTACAACTTTTTCTCTTGAGTCAGATTTATACTCAAATGCCAACTCTAAAAAATTATTTTTATAGTATGAATTAGGCTCAAAAGGGCAAGGCCAATGTTACACTACTATTGATGGGACCTTATATAAGATGCTGAATTGAAGCAAGAAGAATAAAAACTAGGCTTATAATCATTCTCCAAGTGGTAATGATGCCTTTGCTTCAAGTGTTAGTAAAGTTGATCAAGGAGTTAAGATCCCTTGGTTGGGTGAGGAAAAGAACTCCTTTGGTTTCATTAAATTTTGTAAAGACTCTAAGATTCAAATTTTTCCTATAGACTACTTAATGTCCCATCCCTTTAAATTAAAAACATTGGTAGATAATTGAAAGGGAGATAATATAGACTTGAATCATAATATAGAGCTTTTTACATCTAATCTTTTTTATCAAGAAGAATCTACCATTTTGGTGACTTTCTTGGACCAAAAACTTGATCCAATTTATGTGTTCCTATATATAAATTGTTGTAAATTGAGAAAATGTATAATTGATTTGGGTAGTTTAGATAATATAATGCCCTACACCATGGCTAAGGCTTTAGGTTTTACTCTTACTAAGGTTCATGGTAGGTGTTATTCCATGGATGCCAAACAAGTCCCACTTCTTGGGAAAATTAAAGATGCTCAAGTAGCATTAGCCACTCATCTAGAAAAGAAGTTACTACTAACTATTCAGGTTGTGGACATTCTTGCTAGCTATGGTTTACTTTTGAGCAGAATAGTTTGCAGAGACTTAGGAGGAGAAATAAAACTAGACTAGTCTTAGGTAGTGATCCCTATGGGAAGCAAGAAAATGAAATTGGAACCTCAGGAAAAAGCCAAGTTTATAGTTCTGAAGTCAAACGATCCTAAAGCTCAAATCCTTTACTAAGAATTAGAATTTTGTAGTTATAAGTTATTCACTAAAAATGTCATGGATGATAAAAATGGTGGTGTTGATATCACCTAAGGGAGAACCCAAACCCATGGTGTTCAACATAGAATTTGGAAATACAAACGACACTGCTAAGTATGAGGCTATGCTACTATGGACAATAAACAGAAAAGAAAGAGGCATAAAGATATTGAAGGCTCATGGTGACACAGAGCTGATTGTCCATCAAATTAAAGGTCAATATTCTATAAAGAATCTTAAGGTTAAAAATTACAGGATTAGAGTATGGGATGCAATCAAAGGGATAGACACTTTCTCAATTGAATCTGTATCAAGGGAAATGAACTCCAAAGTAGATTCATTTGTAGTGTCCACCTCCTTACTTCTTCCTCGCCTAGAATTCAATGATAAAAGGTATCAATTGGGAATTGTGTACAGACATTCCATGACTGACAATGTAGAATTTTGGCAAGTATTTGAAGATGATAAAAGTTTGCACCTATTTTTGGAAAATGCTAAAAATGTTCATGAAGATCATTCAAATGAACCCTCTCAAGAAAAATCATCAATAGGAAAAAAGATGGATGGAAACCATGCCGTCCAACTACAAGGTAAATGTTTTCCTCCTTACTTTGTATCTTTGGAGAAATTATTTAATATACATGATACTTCCATCAAGAAGAAGAGGAGGGGAAAAGGGCTTACTACCAACATGTTTGACGGTATGAATATTGGGGATATTCAAAATCCTTAAATGATCAATTGCGGGAGATGTTGCATGCTAGAAGAAAAGGAAGAAGCCCACCAGTTCTTTTTGGAATATCAAGATGTATTCATATGGAGTTCCAAAGATTTAAAAAGTTTCATGGGTGGGAAAGTTGAGCATCAAATTCCCCTAAAATCTAGTGTCACTCCATTCTAGAAACAATAGAGAAATTATAATTCAAAGGTAGTTGATTCCATATTCTAAGAAGTTGATAAGATGCTTAAGGTGAGGATCATCTACCCTATTCATCACTCTACCTAGATAGCAAACATAGTGTGTTGACATATCACTCAAGTTTCTTATTAGTGACACATGCTTATATAGATTTTATATAGCTAATGAGATCATTGAATAGTTTATAGTGTTTATCATGTAATTCAGTAGCCACCGAGCTCTATAGTTGCTATTTAGTCTTTTGGACTGATCCCAGTGGTTATTGAGCAAATTTAGTTAGTGTGAAGTTCAGTAGTTCAAACCATGCATTTCAGTTTATACAAAGTTTATTAGTGGTTATTGATTTCATAGTTCATGTGATGTGAAGCCAATGTTAACTAAGCATTGTAGTATCTATCGAGTTTGCAATTCATGTAATGCAAAGCCAAGTTAACCGAGCTACTTTATGCTAACCAAGTGATTTAGTGTTTGCTGAGTTTTACAATATCTACTGAGTCACTAGTGCAAACCAAGTTCAAGACTACTTAAAAGTGATTAGTATGGACCAATCTTCTATGTCTACCAAGTTTATGACAATGCTAAGTAGTGATAGTGGATGTCGATTATCAAAACCTCACCAAGTCAGTATTTAGAACTTGAGTATCTTTATGTGGGCCAACTTTGTAATATTTGTGGTAACTTGTGTTTTGGTTAACTTTGTAATTTTGTAATTTGGATTGGTATATATATGTAATGTACTTTATCATATCCAACATGTAAGGTTTAGAATGAAAATGTGTGAGCATATGTATTGTAATGTGGATGTGAAAAGTTTAAGTTATGATAGCAGCAAATACAAAATTATAAAGGCCATAATAGTATAAGGAGTAGTAGAGACATATCTATCACAAAAAGGTGATCAGTACACGAAGGAATCTCCATCTAGAAACTTAGTTGCAAATTAGAGATCTATTGCTTCATCCGAACTAGTGAACTAGTAAAAATCCTTTAACAAGATAGACCTAATAGTCTTTTATAAATCTCTTTATCGAGTGCATACTTCATTGTGTGTTTGCAAAGCCTCTCACAAGGAGGACCTACCAATCCTATTTGCTCCTAAAAAGGTAGATCATCAAAAGTGATCAATGTAAGCCTTAATAGGAAAACTTTATGCTACAATACTAATGCTTGTGGGTATCATCCCCACCCCAGTTTTAATTTCTATTTGGAAGGTTTTTGGGTCACCAAATCTTTGTATTCAAGTGTTATGGATGCTTTCATGTTTTCAGTTTCTCATGCATGCAATTAGATTAGATGTGATGAATTAAGTGCTAATTGATTTATTAGATTAAGAATTGAAAATTGTTAAATTTTTAAAAGTTACTAATTCATCGCTCCCCTCTTAGTAACTTAGCATAGTATTGAATATTTCTAACAATTGGTATTAGTGCTTTGTGGTTCTTAGGAAAAAGTTTAATAGCTTGAGCAAAGATCAAGGACATGGACATATTCAGACTTGAAAAAGCTATTGACAATGAAAATTTGGATCTTAAAATGGCCATTGCCCAACTCAAGAAAGCTAAGGACAAATTTCCCAATCCTTGAAAAGAAGAAAGGAACTTGAAAATCAAATGAATGATCATTGTAATAATTATTCAATGTAGACTTAAGTGTTTTCATTGTAAGGTTCCGTGTTATGTATTTTGATGCAATGGATATAAAAAGTTCTTGTATTGCAATAGTTTGAATATGTATGTATGGAAAAGGATTCAATATGCTTCAATAATAAGCAATGTCATATAGAGTTTTATCATCATTTGGAAACATACAATCTTGTGAAAACTACATCTTGTGTACTAAACTTTTGTTTTTTTGCAAATCTTAATGATAATATAGATTAGGTGTGTGCAATAGAGGAACATCAAATATACCATTTAAAAGGAATAAGGAAGTCAAATCAGACATCATCAAACCCACAATCATGAATCTCCTAAAATAAGAAGAAAGAAAGAAAGCATAAAATTCATAGAGAAACATGCTTGTACATGCTCATTTACTCTCTGGATTCTATATGAGAGGCAATTAAATCCCCTCTGTGCAATTATAGATCAATATTTTACTCCTAAGGATATTCCTTGGAATCTTCCCTATATAATGCTTATAATATAAACCTCTAAAAACTAAGCCAAATCAATAAAACAAGGACATAATAATCATATTGATAAGTAATGGTGGAGACCCTAATATCATGTGACACTTCCTTACTTGTTTTAGAATTAATTATTCCTAATATCTAGTAAAATTTCTTAGGAAGTGCAGACCTATGTGAAAAATGGAAATAAAATAATATGAATAATAATAATAATAACACCTGTTATAGGTGCTAGTCTGTAGAACACAAGATCAGGGATTTCCCTTTGGCTACGCCTAGGGTCAAACCCCAGCCTAAAGCGACGCCTTTCAAATAGGTCGAAGGAAAAAAAGAAGAATGGATTACTGTTGGGTGCAAGGGCAAGCCTGCCTTGAATCCCTTGGACCCTAAGCCATCCTATGCAGCGGTTACCACGATTCCTCCTACTTCCACAGAAGTATCAACGCCTGCTAGCGTGGAGCTGCCAGCGGCTTCCATTGCACTTGTTCTGGGGGTTTCACAAGTTTCAAACCCTACTAGTTCACAGGGGATCAAGGCGGCTGCCAGGGCCTCGCCCTTGGCTAGGGCTCGTACTCCTCTTGCAGTTTCTTCCATAGTACCACCAGCAACAAGGCATTTTTGCAATCCTCCTGGACATGCAGAGATATCAAGGGTAAAACGGCAGGCTATAAGTCCAGAGTATTTTCTGTCTGACTTCCACCCGGTTTCTACCTTTTTGTAGAATAGCTGCTCCTCTCTGGAGGATGAGGATGATATGGAAGAATTCTCATGAACTTCCTCTCATGGACTGTTCGAGGTCTTACAGACCTCCCCAGAAAGTTTTATGTTCGGGATACCCATCATAGACTTGGGAATTTAGATTTTCTTTGCGTGCAAGAAGTTAAGATTTCTAGTTTCATGCTTTCTGTTGCATGCTGTGTCATTTGGCAGGATAGCATTATGTTTTCTTCTCAGCATGAAGTTGGCTGAGGTGGTGTAGTTACTCTCCTGTCACCTCGCCTTCATTCTGCTATTATGTCGCATGGTTTTGACCCCACACACTGTATTATTTGGCTTTTTCTCTCCATTAACAATCATTATTTTGGAGTCATTAATTTTTATGCCTCCAATGATGCTTTGGAAAGGGCACAAATGTGGGTTTGGCTTGCTGACAACTTGCTGCTAGGTACTTGGGTCCTATGTGGGGACTTCAATATGGTTGAAGTGGCCTCTGACAAAGATGGCATTCTGCCTTTCCATTGGATAGTTGGGGAAAGAAAAGCCTAGTTTTACATGCGACATAAATTGGGCCTTTTTGATCCCAATACAAACCGTCGCCATGGTAGTGGGGCCTGGCACACTTGGTCCAATTTTTGAGCCAATCTTGACTGCATTTTGAAACATCTTGATCATGCTATAATCTCGACACAATCTTTTTTCTCCTTTTTTGAAGATCGTGATTTTCCTATCATTCCCCTGACAGATGTGATGCTGTCAGACCACTATCCCATTTATTTTGGCATTTCTTTGCAAACAGATGTCCCCAAGGTGGCCAAGTCTTAATTCTTCCTCAACATGTTGGTGTTGTTGCATGCTTCCACCATCTCCCACATCTAATATGTCTCGAATTTGGAGCCACATTCGCATTCCCATCGAGGTTGGATTCAATGGTGGAATGATGCCATTACCAGAACTATTCAATTTTTGCGCATCTACAGGCATCAGCTGGCAATCTTCAAAAAATGGTCTTATGAAGCCAACACCCTTGCCCTCAAAAAAGCCTCTAAAGCTCTCACCTTTAACCCCTTTGATGTGGAGTTACAAATTCAGCTTGCCAAGCTTTTCCATGATAAGAAAATTGCTGATAACGATGCTGCCCGAGGAGCCCAAATCAAAGCCTGTCTCCACTGGTTGGAGGTTGGCAACAAAGCCTCGAAGGAGTTCTTCCAGGCTCTCCTAGCCCATCATACCAATTTTGGGATTAAAAAGATAAAACAAGGAACTAATGTTCTTTCCAATCTGCTCGACATCCTGCAAACATTTGTTCTTCACTATGAGAACGTCTTTGCTTTGCAGGGCAATTCAGTTTCTTAGGAGGAGGCTCTCAGAAAGTGTATTTTTGTTACTCCAAACCACCTCATGGTTGAACAATGCACTTTCTGTGAGCAACTTCTTTCCCTCCGAGACCTTAAAGAGGCAGTTTACTCCATGGAAGATGACAAATCCCCTGGGTGTGATGGATTTCCCTATGAATTTTACAAACATCTTTGGGAGCAAATTGGTCCTGATCTGCACAAAGTCTATCTTGAAGCATATCATTCTAAAAGCCTAGGAGCGATCATAAATAAAGGCAATATTAAATTCATACCTAAAGCTAGTGATCCTAAGGATATATGCAATTGTAGGCTCATCACCCTCCTGAATGTGTCTTATAAGATCATTGCCAAGGCGCTCTCTCTCAAAATCTACCATATGCTACCTTTAATTGTGCGACCTGAACAAACCGGATTCATCAAATTCATATATATTCTTAACAACATCATTGCTATCTAGGAAGGTATGGAATGGGCCCATAAGTCCAAGCAGTAGGCTATCTTTTTAAAGATAGATTTTGCTAAAGCCTATGATCGCATTGAATGGCCTTTCATTTTGGCTATGCTTCAGGGTCTAGGTTTTGGTCCCAATTTCCTTTAGTTTATGGAGATGCTCTTTGGTGATGCTAATGCTTGCATCACCATCAATAATTTGCAATCTAAAGCTTTTGGGCTTTTTCGCTCCATCAGGAAAGGTTATCCGCTAGCTCTAGTGCTTTATGTCCTTGCTGCTAAAGTTTTTGGTTATTTACTTGCTCAATTTGTGTCTTTAGGACTGGTCTGTGGCATTTTCTTGCCTGATTCTTCCTACCAGTTAGTCAATGGTCACTTTGCTGATGATTCTTTTCTTACTCTTCTTGAAGATGAAGAAAACATTAAAAATGCTTTAAATTGTCTGGACACTTTTTGTCAAGCCTCTGGCTCTGCCATTCAATGGCATAAAACACTTTGTTACCGCCAGTCTTTCTTGCTAGCTCCACCTTGGCTCAGCCAATTTCAATGGAAATGGGTTACTCATGGAGAAATCTTTCGCTTTCTTGGCATTCTCTTCGCTTTCTAGGCTTCCCCTGTGGAACTTTGGAATGTTGTGCTTGCAAAAATTAACAAAAAGCTTGATTATTGGATCACTAAGCCGCTTTCTCTTGCTAGTAAATTCTAAATTTTTTCTAAGATTCTGGCTGCCACCCATGTGTACTATTCTTCTTGTTGGGCTCCCTCCAAAGCTTCTTATGTCAAGCTAGAACATTTTCTTAGAGATTTTCTTTGGGCCCCTGGTTCTAACCACCATGGTTTTCACAGAGTTGCTTGGGATTTCTATTGTCTCCCAAGGGAATCTGGGGGTCTCGGCTTGCTTTCCACTCGGAAGTAGGGCCTTGCCCTCTGTGCTAAATGGATTATCAGAGCTATTTCTAGAGATGAAACCTAGAAGATACTAGTAAGGCATTGCATTTGTTTTGGCTTCCCTATTAATAGACCGGCATGGAAGGGGATTGGTTTTCAGACCCTTCTCACTATCCATGAACTAGTGGTCTTACAGGGCTCTCATGTTAGAAAGAGCATCTGGAAATCTTGAGAAGTTGTTAAACCTTGGCTTTGTTGGGTTGGTGATGAGTTTTGCAATGGGCTAACCTTAAATCAACAGAACATTTGGTGGTCTCCCCTATTTGCCATTTAGGGCACTCCTCTTGCCAAGACTCAAGGTGCCAGTGCTCTGTGTTTCTTTAAATGTGGCATCCGCACTACCAAGGATATTTTTTCAAGAGTCACCATGAATTTCAGGTCATGGGAGGATATGCAAGTTTAGTACTACCTTGTTAGTTTCGATCGCCAGACTTTTGACCTTTTGTTGTCTTCCATCCCTGTGCACTTAGTTCATAAAGTGGGGATTCAGTCTGTTCATCCTTGGTGCCATGATTGGAAGTGGTATCCTGCCACTCCATTTCCCAATTATAAGCCCAACATGGGGTACAGATGGCTTTCGCCCCACCTTCTAATGGTGGACATGCTTAATCAACGGTGGCATTTGCAATCTTCGCTTTCTCAATGGAGAAAATGTTTCGACACCATTTGGAGTGCCATTACTGAACCTAAGATTGCACACTTTGCTTGGTGCCTTGCCTTCCAAGGTCTTCCCCTAGGGCCTTGGCTCAAGCACATTGGGGTTCCTGATCCCAGATGCCCCTTATGTGGTCAACTTGAGTCCCTTTTGTATATTTTTTAGTTTTGCAAGCGTGCTCAGAATTATTGGCACTGGATTCATGATTTTTTGAAGCCTTTCAGGCCCGAACCTTTTTCATGGCACATGATCCTGCTAGGTGATTCCCCCAGAATTGCTCAAAAGTTCTCCCAGATTTGGCATACCTTCAGGATGGAAATTTTGTTTTCTCTATGGAAAGATAGGAATGCATTTTTATTCACTCACAGTTTTTTGGATGTTAACATTGCAATGTACACTAAGGCATGCATTTGTAACAATGTCATTATGCAGATACAGGTGCAAGCTAATAAAGTTTCCCTGGACGTTGTGCACTTACAAGAATTGTTAAATCATTGGGGCAATGCTCCATGCACCATTGCTAGAGTGCCTCTGGATGCCTCGATCGATGCCTCTTCGTCCTGCGGTCATCATTCTCGACGCCAGCCCTCTGGCCACCATTCATACACACCACGCCCCCAGGTTCCCTGCCACCGCTCTCCTAGCGGTGGACATGGCGGTTGGAGGCACCGCTCCGCTTCCCCACCGCGTCGTGGTTTTGGCTGGCCCCCGACTTCTCCCCTTGGGTGGGCTTCTGGCTGGTCCCTGACTCCTCCCCCTAGACGGGCGCACTTTAGCAAGTTTCTTTGGCTAGCCTTGGAAATTTCTCCTTTGCAGCCAGACAAGAAGGATGCGGAGACTACGACTACCCCAGATCTTGCTGATGCTGCTGATGGCTAGACTGTTCCCAGTCCGCCCCACAATCCCACTAATGCGTGGGGATTTCATGATAAAGATGATCCTCCCTCTACTGGTACTGCCTTGGCAGCTTAAAAGTTTTTTTTATGAATAGTTAATAGTTTCTGGCTGAGGCCATGTTGTTTTTTCTGGCTTCAGCTGTCTAAACTCATTCATGGGGTGATCTTGTATCCCCCGGCCCCTTTTTTGTGAATTGTAATCTTAGTAAATTTTATTAATTGAAAAGGACTATTCATCAAAAAATAATAATAATGAGGATCTTATATTCTAAACCCATGCTATTGTACACCATAACAAAAGCAAAGGAGGCCTTAAAAGAAATTAAGGTGGCAAATTGGGCCTCCCTAGGAAGGAAGCACCTTTTCACCTTTTAAAATGATTAGAGGGTGGAAGGGGGGAAGTGGCCCCTACCATTCCTAGCCCCCTCCACATCATACAACACCTTGCTTAAACAAGTGTTGCACACTTTGACTTTGATCAGAGTACCCCGACGACAACTATCCAACCCCATCACTTGACGGCATTCAATATGGCTAGATGTATGCCATCACATGGATTTTGCAAACAATGATAGTGCATTTACATGGATTTATTATTTCCATAAAAAGATTAAAAAACATTTTAATATAAAATCTAGCAAAGGTGAAAAAAAGCCAAGTGTCCTATTTGAGTTATTTGTTTAAAAGTTGTGTTGAAAATCTAATTAATAGAATGAATGTAAACTATTATACTTTGTATTATATATTAATTTTTAAATTTTTTCATTTGTTAAATTATAATGATAAAAAATTATTAAATAAAATATATTTAATATTTATTTATAGTAATTATTTTTTTCAAAATTTAAATTCTATTTCAAAAATCTTAAAGAATCTTTTCAATTAAGCAATGCCTATGCACTCAACAATGAATGATGAATGAGTATTTTTTCACTATGATTCGCTCTATAATTTGGTCTTTATAAAAACCCTTAAAAATGACTTTAAGATTAGTTAAAAAAATAGTTAAAATTTAACAACTTTAAATGTATTTGTATACATAAACTTAATTTATTGTTGATTCTAATATAATTTAACTCATTTTTTAACTTGGTTAAAAAATTACATTGCAATGAAATTATTTTTATATGATAGCTTATAGTTTCTTTTCTATAAACTTTTAATGAAAGTAAAGTGCATCTTACATACATTAATTTGATTTTGAAATATGTCTTTATTTAACAATCAAATATTTTTTCTGAGTGAATATATTACATATAATAATAACAAATTTATAATACATTTATTTCTAAATCTTTGATTGCTATATGTATTAATTATTATAATAATATTCAATAACTATTAATAATAATAAATAGATAGAAAAATAAAAATAAAGAAATTAAAAGAAAAAATATATTTATTAAAAAATCTTCATGTTGGATGACACGAGTTGATCAGCCACAACACTCAGTTTTTTAATTTTTACAGCACAGGGATGCAATATTATGGAAATAATAAATCCAGTCAATGTACTTCAATACAATCCATGATATGGCATACATCCAACCATATTGAACGAGGCACTGGCTAAGTAGTCAAATATATGCACCGACTCTTAACTAGCGCCTTACTCCGTCAATGTTATTCTGTTAGTTTTATTTCATCGGTTATGTATTTAGAGATGTATTTCGTACATTTGAGAGTCCCCTCCCCATCCTATTTTAAGATATCTTTTAGTTTTACGAGTTATTTTTAAGGTTCAGTGCATTTATTTAATAAAATTTAACAGAAGTATATTAAAAGTAAGATTATAAAAGTCAAATTAATTATAAATATTTTTGAAAAATATATTTACATATAACAAATAATAAGATTTTTTATTCAATTATTTCTATTGTATTAACATTTTAACTTAATAATTGAAATGTAAAATAATATCAAGTTTTTAAAATAATGAATTTACATAGTGTGTCAATTGAATTTTAAAAGTAAAAAGTAAGTAGATATTTTTAGTAATAAAATTGGTAAGAAAAAATTAATAAATATTTTCGAAAAATATATTTGTAGATGATAAATAATTTTTAAAAACTATTTCATCATCATTTCTATTTACTAACATTTTAATATTACAATTAAAATGTAAAATAATATTTAAACTTAAGTTTTAAAATAGATATATATTTGTTTTTTCAAATATTTATCTATAAAATAGTTTAAATATAAAGTTTATTATTTGAATAATATTTTTTTGGAAAAAGAGGGGTAAATTTTTTATTGAACTTTAGAACAAAAAATTACAAAACAACAAAGGGCCAAAGCCCCAGGAACCACCAAAGACCACAAAAAACAAGAACTAGATTATTCCTCCCTAATTTCACTCACATCCTCAGTAAGAGTCCTCTCCAAGTCTTGACATAACTCATAGGGCATCTACTCCCATTCATCAATCTTCCCACCATCTATATTTTCATACGCTCATTTTGCCATCTATATTTTCAGACGCCCATTTTTCCATACTATCAACTGCCCTATCCACTCCTTGGACAATTGACAATTGACAGCTAACATCCAAGATCTTCCTCTCAAGGAGAAGATTAACCAGAACCTAAGAATCAGATTCATAAATCACCTTATGCCACCCAAGAGCATAAGCTAGCTTCAAAGCATATAAGATAGCCAAACCTTCCATCCTATTAATAGTTTGCACCCTTTTATTAGCTAAGAAAATAAAAATAACTGATCCAGAAGAATCCCTACGAATCCCACCAATCCTAGCCGGACTTGGATTGCCCCTGGAAGAGCCATCCATATTAATATTGAAAAAACCAGTCGAAAGGGGCAACCATCTCCCCATCTTTTGAACTTTTTGCTTCGCACTTTTCCCTCTCCTAACACAAGCTGATGTTGGAAATATCCCTCGTATTCCAAACCTATCAACCATCTCAACATCACTTTTATCAAATGGCAACACAATCTCACTCTTGGCTTTGACACTATCTTGGACCATTCCCATAATTCTAAGCCAAATCTATTGAATCCTCAATTTTTCACCCCATAAGATTCTTCGATTTCATTCCAACCAGACTTACCATAGCAGAAAGATAGGTCCAACATATAAAACATCCTACAAGAAGGGAGCCAAGGAGGGGGGCCTCCCTAGACTCATTCAAAACTCCACTAGGGAGGAGGCATGAATGCATGGGCGTTTCCAAACACTCCACTAGAAATGCCAGAGCTATAGGGTGAAAGAGAAATGGAAGAATAAATGCATAGAGTCTTCCTCCCCACAACTACATAGAACACACCTCGAAGGGACAGAAAAACCCCTCTTCTAGATATTGTCCCAAGTTAACCATCTATTCCATACCAAAGTCAAAATAAAGCAATTACACTTTGGTCAAGAAAACTTATTCCAAACTTTCTTCCACCACTAAACCTACCCCCCCACAAGTTGCTAGGAGAGCAATTCCTTATACCCAAAAGAAATAGTTTAAGTACCCTTTGGATTAGGGAACCGGGCCAGTACATCATCATCCATAAGGGTGCTATAGTTTCGGCCAAAAAGAATGTAATGGAGCTTAGTGCACTCCATTTCCAAACCAAAAATTGGCCATTCCTCGAGACTCTTCCATCTTGCCTCCACCATCTACCCCTGAAGGGAAAAGGACTTAAAGTCACTCACTCTTGACCATCTAGCTTCACAAAACCTCTGGGACAATATGTGCAAATAAGAATATTAAACAACCATGGGAGGGTAGCCATCCCAAACATCATACTAGAAATGTGCCTCTGACCCACTCTTGCATATACAAAAAAGGCCACCTTTAATGAGTGTGGCCCCTATCTTAAGGGTATTGAAAATTACTGAACCCTTCTTAGACAAGCTATGCCAAGGGACATCTTTTTGGGAGATCCTGAGAAAGTACTTCTAAGTCAAAATTTTGGCCCATAGCTAGTCCTATTCCACACACCATTGCAAATACAATTTGGTTGCCAGAGCAGTACCAATTAGTACTGATTGCCATAATCCAAGACCACCAAACTATTTTGGGCTACATACAATCTCCCATTTAATAAGGCTCTAGGTAGTTGAAGATAAACTACCAGCCCATAAAAACTATCTTCCTAAGGAATCTAGGTCCCTAACAAAGCTCATCTATGCCACCTAAATCATACACCTATAGAGAGGAAGAGCCTAAATCATAGATTGGAGTAGTTAGACCCGACCTACAAAGGATAGCCATTGGTGGGTCCAAAGAGTGACTTTGACACAAAACTTATCTAGGATGACCTGCCAAGAATCCCTAGACTGTTTGCCCACTGAGATAAGAATCCCAAGGTAGAGCAATGGAAGACTCCCAATTTAGAATATGAGAATATGAGCAACTCTCCTTTGAATAGATGGTGGAGTGTTGAAGAAAAAAATGGAAGACTTGCCCTCATTAATTAACTAGCCTAAAGTAGCAAGATAGACATCCAACACCTTGTGCATATTAGAAGCCTCATGAATGGTAGCCATGCCCATCAAAGCCATATCATCCACAAACTGTAGGTGTGATTGAGCAGGAAGGCCCCCTTCCCATAGCTAGCCCTGAATGAAGCCCCCTTCTACATTCCTTTTTATCAGTCATCCCAAACCTTCTACCAAAAGAAGAAACAAGTAAGAAGAGAGGGGATCACCTTGTTGTAGACCCCAAGAGGCACAAAAAAGATTAGAATGCTCTCCATTAATCAAAACTAAGAAAGAAGTCAAAGTCACACAACTCATAAGCCAACAAATCCATTCCTCATCAAAACTAAAGGCTCCCAAAACCTTTTGGAGGAATGACCAATGAACTCTGTCATAAGCCTTAGCCATGTCTAGCTTGATGAACATAGCCTTGTCTTTAGAGTTGGCCATGGAAAAAATAGTCTCAGTAGCCACCACCACCCCATCTAAGATCTAGTGTCCCACCACAAAGCCACTTTTTTCTTTAGAAATTAGTAGTGGAAGCCACTTCTTTAACCTATCAGCAATCAACTTAGATATAATTTTCTAAATAACATTGCAAAGAGAGATAGGGAAAAAATGACATAATTGATCAACCCCTTCCACCTTGTGAATGAGAGCATGGAAGGTAGAGTTTAGGGCCTAAAGCATCTGCTTATTCTTCTAGGATTCTTGAATAGCTACTAGTAAATCTATCTTGATAATGTCCCAAATTTCCTAGAAGAACTCAATCAGAAAGCCATCTGGACCAAGAGCTTTTCCTTTTTTCATTTGGAAAATAGTCTTCTCTAGCTCCTCCAAAGATATGGCACTCATACTTGATGCTCTTTCATTTCCAAAGAAACCAAAGAAGGAATACAAGAAAGGATATGCACATCTTCAACTAAGTCCCCCTTCAAATTCTCCCTAAACAAAGAAGTAAAATATTGCAAAGCTTCATTAGAGATATCCTAAGAAGAAGAGAGAACCTCCCCCCTATCAATCACCAAAGTTGATATAGAATTGCTATGTCATCTGGCCTTCACTGAATTGAAGAAGAAAGTAGTATTCTTATCACCCTCTTTAAGCCACTCAATCTAAGTTTTTTGTTTCCAAAAGATTTCCTCCATCAGCTCCCATTCCTCCAAGGTTTTTGAAGCCCTAGCTTCCTCTAGCAACAAATACTCTGACACCCAATCCTCCCTAATCATCCTGGTAATATCATTCAACTCAGCTTGAGTCTTTTTTTTTGAATGGAAAATATTTCCAAAGCATTTCTGGTTCCACTATTTGAGTTGATAGTTAACATATTGGAGGAGTTTAGCAAAAATATACATTGTTGTAGCAAAGGTAGGTCTACCATTCTTCCACCAATCAGCCACACATCCATAAAGGTTCTGGTCCCTCAACCACATGAGCTAGAATTTGAAAGGTAGCTTATGAGACAATTGAGCAAAAGAAATAACTAGCTTAATGGGCCAATGATCTAAACCTCTCCAATCTAATATCTTAGAATTGGAAGACCACAATCTGCCCACCCAAAAATAGGAAACCATGAACTGATCTAGACATTCAATAGTGCAACTGTCTCCCACCCTTCTATTATTCTAAGTGAATTGACCATTGCTAGGCTTGACATCCACAAGATTGAGTGCCCATATATTGTCCCAGAATAACACACAAGAGGGTTCAAGTCTTGCATTACCCCCCTATTTTTAAGATAAATCAAGAATAACATTAAAGTCTCCAGCAATAATCAGTGGCAAGTGAGGAAATCAGCTACGAACAAAATGAATATTATTCCATACAAGAAGTTTACCTTAGAACTCCATGGGAGCATAGACATTGGAAGAAAGAATAAATTCTCTCAACTCAGGGCATAGAGAGACCATGGATAAGGAGGATCTAAAGGATATCCACCACAATGGTTAAATCTTTCATGGGTTCTAGAGACATGCCACACCCCTCAGAGATCCCTGAGCTCCAAAGCACTAACATTGACCATTCTTCCACAATTTAGGTGCTATACTCATCATGCTTTCAATAGAAACCTTGGTCTCCTGAAGAAAAAGAACATCAAGAGAGTGACTTCTAACCAATTCTCAAATAACTTTTTGTATAGGGTCATTGTTCAAGCCCATTACATTCCATGAAATAATGATCATTTTGGGGGAGTTGAAAAATGGGAATCCAAGGTCTTAACAGAACCTGACTCCACCAAAGTCTCCCCTATCATCTTAATCTTGTCCAAGTCCTTCTTACATCCACTTTTACCACTTTTCTTCGAAACCCCCTTCTTTTCATCCTTTTGAAGAATACCTAGATGAGGAGAAGACTTTCAACTCTTATCCATATCTGAAACAATAGTTTGTGCAGGAGGAGCAGTGCCCTCTTCTCCCTATCCCAAATCAACATTTTATTCTAGAATCATCTAAGCACCTGCTTGCCCCTTATTGACCATAGGCATGGTAGATTCCACCTATGGAGCAAGAACAAGAATGGAAGAGGCAATCTCTAGGCTAGAATCCACCACCTATTGATCTACACTAATAAATCCTAGATTAACTTCTTGCTGACCCAATTCATCCAAGACTTCAAATCTATTAAAAGTATCCTCATCTTATCTCTCCATTAGAGTCCTCTTCTGACCTCTATTGTGGTTACGAGCCTTAACCTAAACAAAACCCTCAACATCCTTACCCTCACTAGAAATAGGCTTCTTCTCTTTATTAGTACTAGGAGTGTTACGAGGAGGAGGTGGAGGCTACTGATCCACTATCTTGGCCTTCGAGCATCTTCACATCAGGTGGCCATATTCATGACAAAGGCAACATCAGAAAGGGAGGGTTTCATAATCCAATTGTTGTACCCAAGAATGTGAGCCTACACACATTTCCACCACATCTAGCAATGGTCTACCCAAATCAAGTTCCACACAGATTCAAGAAAAAGTCATTGTTTTCTTACCAAGGGTTTGTGTTAAAAGCTTCATTGGCTTCCCAAGCATCGAAGTAAGCATATGAAGAACATCCTCCCAACAACATTCTATTGGAGATTTGGGTAACTGAATGCACACTAAAACCCAATTTGGAAGCTCCTCATAGGGATAAAATCCTGCATGCCATGGCTTGACAAATAACCCAACCTAGTTGTAAAAGTAGGGCCCACCCTCAAATATCCTATTACAATTAGCTAGGCAGATGAATGTGACCATGAAATAGTTATTTGCAAGCAGTGTGACCTCCATTTTGCCCTCTGGTTCCCAAATTTTCCAAGCTCAATTTTCTAGAAATTGAAGAGATATTCTTAATCCCAAAAATTGATAATACGAGTGCCTAGACTAGTATTCAAAATCTTCAGCAATAATTTCAAAAGGGATTACTAGTTTGGGAATTTCTTTGCATTACTCAAGGCAACCATTAATCTTCATGATTCGAGATCCACTAGGTGAGCTTGGTTCCATAGCTCATGAAATCTGAGAAAAGTAGGCATTTTCAAACACCCTCACCCCCTATCCCGATGGATGCACTTCCATTGCATCATGCAAATCCATACTGAGCGCAGCCCTAGAAGGCTCACCCCAAGACATAGACATGCTCTAGCCTAGACTATCCACGGCAAGAGAACTCCATCCAGGAACCTCTTAAAAGGAATGAAAATGTTGCTACCCATAGACGGTCAACCAAAAAAGGATTAGACCAGCATCTATGCCAAAATTTGCTGCAGAATTTCTTCTCCCCCACATGACTAGACACTCCTTCCCACCTAAGCATTCTTAGAGAGAACAAAAATGAGCTAAGGAATGACTACCTTAGCTTGGCGTTGAGTTATAGAGCACCACCTTTGCTAATTCATCTTCTTACTCTTGAATGATATTTTGAATGTTAGTTTTATCTTTAATTATTTATTAATTATTTTCTATATAAATATATAATTTACACTTTTAATTATACACACACACATGTATGTATATAAGTATACATATATGTATATGTATACATATATACATATATGTATTACATACATACATACATATTCATACACCAATAAATATAATTATTTATTATTTGTGGTATTCAAATATTTTCTATTTTTCTAATATGAAAATAGTTAAATATTTTTATTTTTTATTTTTAAAAAAAATTATAATTAAATGATTATAATTTGTATTAAGTTATGATGATCTATCTCTAAGTGTTTGTATTTATTAATGTTAAGAAGTAAAATTTGTAATAAAGGAAGTAATTATAATTGTTAAATGATAATTTCTAATTAGAAATTTGATGAATTAGATGACTTTTAATAAACTTGAAAAGTTTTTTTAAACAATATTCAAAATAATACATTTTATTTTAATTTAATTTATAATGTATATTTAAAGATATAAATTTATCTATGTTTGATTCAAAAATTCAATTAACACATTATATTTATAGATTTAACTTAAACATTGGTTACATTTTAATTATAAATATAAATTCAAGGAAAATGAAAATAATAATAATAACAACAACAAAAATTTTAAAAATCCATCCAAATATATTTCTAAAAAATATTTCTTAAACTTTAGTGTTTACTTTTATTTTAGAAAAGTTATTTAAATTTTTGTAAATTAAATTAATTGCATTTCATTTTAATAAAAGAATTAATTATTATACAATTATAAAATGAATAAATTGTGAGCATTGGGAGAAAAAAATTTACATTTCATTTTAATAAAAATTTGCAATTCTATACAATTATTAAATGATTAAATCGTGAGCATTCCATGACTATAAGTGTGTGCATTGCAAGAGGGAGACAAAGACCACCAGAGGTACAAAGTACATTATATTTCAAACATATAATGATGGATGGAGTAAACTGATGAAGTAAACTAATGCCAGAGTAACAACACTGGCTAAAAGCTGGTGCATATATTCGGCTATTTAGCTAGTGTTGAGTGTAGCACTTCCTCTAGGTAATCGCACATGAAAATGTGCATATGACAAAGGGATAATAGATGAGTGCTCAGGTTAGAGTACAGTCTACCTAGGTGCACTTCTGAAATGGTAATAGGAGGAATGCAGATATTTAGGAATTATTGGTATGTGGAAGTGGTAAATTAGTAAGGGTAAATAAGGGAGTAGAACTTAGGATTTAGCTTAGGGATTCCATCTAGGGTTTGTGTAGTTAGTTTAATTAAGAGTTTGGTGTTACTAACTAAGTAGATTAGTTAGGAAAAATAGAGTAAAGTGGGTTAGTAAGTAGCTAGTAATATATTAGATAGAATTTAGAATTGGGGTAAGTTAAATTAGTTTTTTAATCTAATAATAATAAAGTTAATAAAAATTAGTAGCTAGTAGTATTGCAATTAGAGGGTGAAGTATAATAGTGTAATTATTTTTAAGTATGTTATGATATATTTAATTACATAATGTCATATATAGTACCTATATTTTATATGTGATTTGTTACATGGATTTAATAACGTAATCATAAAATATATGTGGTTAATATATATACCTTATATCCTGTGATTTAGTATTATATGAATTGAACACCTAAGATGTATAAAAGTAATGTTTGGGGTGTACATTAAATATAAATGTATGTAGCATAGTATTTATTCATTCATTTTGTTCATTTATCTATCTTTATTAATCATCTTAAGTTAGATATATGAACCTATTATCAGAAGAGTGATTAACTATATTATAATTGAAATTGCAATAAAATATTCTAAGGGTATTCACCCACCTAGGCATGACCCAGAGCTTTTTAGATCATAATATTACCTAGAGCTTAGTTACCAATGTTAATGTAAACATATCAAAAAATAGTAATTTGTAATTGCTCAGCTATCAAAATATGTTTGTGAATACCTAGTCTTACAGATATTCTTGAGTAGGTGTTTTTATTTATTACTTAAATATGATTTTATTAAATTATCCCATGAGTAACCTTAAGTTCTATTTCATGAAATGAGGAATCTTGTGAAAACACATATGCATATTTTGTTTAATTACATAAATAAGATAGTTAGGAAATTTATCAATAGTTGTTTTAAAAGTTCATCAACTATTTTAAAAAGTTCAATCAAATAATTATGCCACCACCACCCTCATAGAAACAAACTAAAATGATATCAAATTCTCTTGTCTATCTAACCTAGAAGTAAGTATGAACCCTCCACCACACAAATAAGGATCAGTTCGACTAAAGGATTAAGATTATGTTGCAACACTATAATCATAACTAATAGGTATCATGGACTTTTAGTCTTCTATAACGTAGAATAACAATGTTCAGCTCCCTATGTTATATCCTAAACATTACCATCAAAAAAAAAAATTGTAGTTGTGTTTTGCCCTGTAAATTTTGGGCATGACACCAACATTCAATTGATAAATTACAAGTATATTAGAAGGCTAGTACCAATTCTTTGAGCAAGAACATAAGTTCAAGCTGTCATTTATTTAGCAAATTAACATTTGGTTAAGGAAGATTACATTAGTTAATGGCTAAAGACAACAACATAAGAACCAAATTGATTTCTATTTAAACCATGTTGCTACCTCATATGGAGGTAATGTAGAAGGAACTATTAGTTTCAAGAGACTTAGTCACAAGAGATCCACATCTCTCTATTGTACATAGTTTAGTAAATCTAGCTGCCTAGCTAGAAATCCAAATTCAAGTTATGGAATCAATAAGATCAAGATGCAATCATGGATTAGAGTTGATTTTACAAAATCAGAAAACATTTTGGATAAGTACCAGTTGAGCCCACAAACCCCAAGCCATAAGTATAAAAAACAAGGGGAATGGTAATCATGACACAATTACATATCATAACAAAGGGGGTATAATGCTTATGACACAACCACAAGGGGGAAATCTAATAATGACACAACCAAAAGGTCGCAGTCAAAATCAAAATCAAATATTATACCACAAAGGGGATTAGAAATATGAAATGAAATATTAGATATTATAGATCACATGTATGAAGAAACATGTACATATATTGTATATAGTGAAGTCAAGTCTTTTTGGAGACCAAATCATAGTCTAAGGGGGAGTGCTCTTTTTTTATTTTGTAATTTTGAATGGATTTCTAAGTCATGAAAAAGTGTTTTTGTCACTAATGTCAAATAGTTAGATTGTTGATCTCTAATCCTTCTTTCATATTAGTGTCCAACACATAGTCATTTTCTAAGCAGCATTGGTTGGTCATCACAATGATTGAGCTACGTATTGAAGGTCAAGTGTCATGGACTTTAAAAAAAATTTATTACATGTCGAGCAATTCTAAGGTTGCCGAGTAGCCTAGTATAGACTGAGTAACAATATATGTTGAGTAAAGGATAAGCAAAGTCAAGTATTGTGAAGATAGTTTATGCCAAGTGAGTCAGTAATTGCCAAGCATATAGAAGTCAAGCGACATCATGAATATCAATTATGACCAAGCGTCAAGATATTCAAGTGCTGAGTAAACAAGTTTTTGCATATGTTTTGGTAATGATACAAACACCTATGTAAATCATTTTGGCCAACTTCTATGTGATATTTAAGGATTGTAAAGATACTTAAGGAGATAATTAAACATTTTTCAAAGGACTTCAATCCCTAGGAAGGAAGAGTAGCCAACCAAAAAATTAGAAGGACTATGCAACAAAAGGGAGAATTTTGGATCACTGATCTTGATCTAGAACATTCTCTAATTGTCTATTTAAGAAGGTTTCAAATCCAAGATCATAGAGAATGTAATGAAGGAATATTGTAAATGTACAAGAAGGTTAAGGATAGAGCGAGGAAGGATAAGTTTGATAATAAGATATAGAGATCAAATAGAGAAACCCAGTAGTAAAATGAAGACTAGAGAAACTTAGATAAGAAGATCAATTTAGACAAGAAAATGGAAGATTTTTAATCTAGCATAAAGTGCTAACTAAAGGATCAAGTACTGAGACATTTTAACTAGTGTATCATGGAAAATATCTTAACAGAATGTTCCTAACAGACCTAGTTAAATCTCCTAAGAGAGTCCTTAATTATAATTTTGAACTCTTTAATCAAGGTAGACTTAACAACCTTCTAAATATTTTAATCTAGAAGACTTGTCACAAGGTAGATCATCTAAAGTGATTAAAAAGAGAGACATAACATGTGATCTTCATTGCTCCAACAAGGAAGATTTGTGGGTGTCATCCTCACCCCAATTTTACTTTCACTTTGGAGGGTTTTTGGGTAACCAAACCTTTGTGTTATGTGTTTACATTTACTTTTCATGTTGATGGGTATGTTGCATAGTTAGATCTATTTCAGTTTTAGAGTTTATGATTACATGGTATATGATCTAGGATATGAGATGGATTAGGAAAGAATGTAGATGATTTGTTATTTTATTTCAAGGAGTTCAAATTTTTATAGATCTTGATTCACTTTGCCCTCTCAATATCTTGCTTCCCAATAAGACTTCCAACAAGAAATATGTTTAAATTAGGGTTAGTTTGGGATCATTTTTTGAATTAGGGTTTACATTAATTTTAGATTTATGGTTGAGGTTACATTTATGGTATGGTTAGGGAGAATATTAGACTTAAAGTTAGGAATAATACTAGAATTATGAGTCGAGATAGGTTTAGAATTATGATTTGGGCTAGGATTAGTTTTTCCATTATAATTTGATTTGGATTCATACTATTTGATCATGTGGACAAGGTTATGGTTAGGGTGTGGGTTAAGATATAGTATATAATTAAATTTTACTTCCAATTCATGTTAGCATTAGGTTTAGGTTATGGTAAATTTTACTATTTTGGTTATTGAAAGCTTTAGGTAATGGTTAGTGACACTATTATTTTTATGGTTATAGTTATGGTTTAAAGTATCATGGGAAATATGATGAATTTTATAATTAATTCTCACCCTTATCCCCTTTACTATACCACCCACCTTGATCTCTCTTAGTCCCTCTTTTTCTCCACTTCACTCTCTATCCACTTATCTTCCACCCCCCACCCCCCTCTATCTCTCATACACCCACGCAAACCTTTTAGTGAAAAAAAAAGGATACTATTATTTATTATTATAATGCATTATAATTTATATCATATTTTTAGCATTATCATTAGGGATAGTGTTTGGTTTAGATTTATTATTATAATAAAGACCAAGCTTGACTATTAATCTTGGGTTTGTGGTTAGAGCTATGTTTAGGGTTAGGTTTAAAACCAAGGTTTGGATTAAAATTATAATAGGTTTCAAGTTAGGAATAAGATTTTGGTTAGTGTTAATGAGAAGGTTGGAATTACTAGTAGGAGTGGGATTGAATTTTTTTAATTAAGACGAGGATAAAGATTTGGGTTTGGTCAAGGCTATGGTTTTGGTTGGGGTTAGGATCTAATTTAGGTTAATGATTATGGTTAAAGTAGAAATTAATGGATATAAATAATATTAGGGTTGGAGTTTAGTGTTTTAATCTAAATAAATTAGTATAATTAGGCCGAGTTAGCATTTTTATCATCCTTGGTATAACATGAAGTTTATGGTTTACCATTTATAATTAGGTTTTATCATTTAAAATTATGCCCTAGCATTTACTGAGTATGCTTAGGGTTAGGGTTAAGGCTAGGATTTTAAGTATTGTTGTGGTGAGGGTTTTGATTATAATTTATATCATATAGTTAGGGACGGTGTCAAGGTTAGGATTTACAATATGGTTAGAATGGGATTTAGGCTAGGATTTCAAGTATACTTAGGGTAAGGGTTATGATAATGGCCAAGTTTCTAGAGTAAAAAGATGTTCTTATAATTAGTGTTAGTTTGGGAGAATTGTTAGAGTCAAGGTTTACCTCACTGTTAAAGTTATGGTTGAGATTGTAGTTTAGGGTATGATTAGGGTGATAATTGTAATTATAGTTGGGATTAGCATTAAAATTAGTATTTGGGATAGGATTATAAGAGTTTAGACTGGTTAGTATTTAGATTATAGTTTGCTTCTTTGTTTATATTAGAGTATATAACTATGGTTAAGGTTAGAGTGAGCGTTAGCATTCACAACATAATTATAATTAAAAAGTTAAATAAAATGATATTTTTCCCTTGTGCAGTGAAATATGATCATACAACCAAGAAATTAAACATGATCATACAACCAAGAAAATAAACATGATCATACAGCAAAAGAAATTAATCATGACCATACAACGAAGAAAATAAACATGATCATACAACAGTAACATTGATAGTGAAATGGAAACAAGTTAAGATAATATATCTAAGAATTTTATAGAAAAGACAAATATAGGCAGCTATGAAGACATTTATTTTTAAGTCCAATGACAAAACCTAATTCTATATAGTTGGAGATATATTCTTTTAAGTTTACCCTCTTCTACCTGTTCTCGCTCTTAATAAGAAGGGCAACAACCAACTCTATTTGATTAGAAAGATACTCCTCAAACTTAGCAGCTGCTCTACTCCCAATTCTGAAGAAGAATTCATTTGCCAAACGGTCACATCCCAAATGAGCTTCAACAATATTCTCAAAGAGTGCTCTGTAATGATTGCTTACACTTGTCCCAAATGTGTCCTCCTCCCCTCTCCTCACTTCTGTCATTGGATGCAAAGGGAAGTCTCCCAACACCATTACACTCCCCATCCTGAACGCCCCTTGCTTCTTAACTATGCTTTCCAACTCTTCTGGATTTGGACCAAACCAGGGTAAATTGAAGGACTCCCACTTCTCTTTCTCAATAAAACCCTGTCCCATGTAAACAACAATATACACCACCACTTAATCATCTAGAAACCCAAATGGGTAAAGCAATTTAGATGTCAACTCAAAGAGCAATTTCTTTGAAAGAAGAAAACAAGAAAAATTCTTTATATATACCTGATTTTCTAGCTCCTCAAATCCATATTCAAAGTGACGAGCGATATCTCCTAGTGTTCCTTGCTCTTCCGTTATGTGTGTCCCTCCATTACGACCCACCAGAGATATAAACACACACCCCCCATCAACTATCTCTTCTGCTCGGGCATCTAGAAACCTTTTGAAGTCCGTGTCAAACTGCTGCAGATAAGCAGCTCCCACTGCCTCCTCACAATCACTTGAAACATAAACATGAGGAGAGCTTCTTTGTTGAACACTCTCTGGCACCTGGATTTGCATTATATCATAAGACGACTCCATAGGATTCATGTATAGACAAGTTAGGGTTTATTACCCACCTTTGAAAGCCACTGGAGACTGAGAGAAGAATGGCAGAAATGAAGGCTTTTCCTTGGGAACAGACGTCTGAAATGTGATCCACAAACAGCCGCTGCAAAATAAGATCTTGCAGCCATTGGATTGATATCACCATCGTTTACTGGACTGGAAAAGTCTTGTTGGATTGGAGGCATCATTCGAAGCAGTGAATTAAAATCATTTGAGGGAAGATCAACAAAATAAACTTCAAATTCTGGCTGCTCCACTTCTCCAAGTGAAGATTGCACAGCTCTGACAATGGTATCTGCCACAAGAAGAGTATTCCCACCTGTGGCACACCCGAAATCTGCTATCCTAAATCTGCCTCCTCCATTCACCTCCAATCTCATGTTTTCATGAATTGCATGCTCCAGAATTGGTTTCACAGCCCGAACCATCTTCACCTAAACAAACAACAATCAGACTATGTTTTTTTTTCTGATAATAGATTACTGAGAGATTTGAATCAGGGAATGAAAGCCCATACACAATTATCTAAGAAGAAACTTAATTCTTATATTCCAAAACATTGAAATAAACTAATAACAAGTAATGAGCCCTTTCTCTTGCAGCTGAGTCGGGTAATAACCATTTGAATAACAAAGAAGCGGGTCTGAAACCTTTTCGATCACAGTTTCTTTCATTCCTTGATCATGATTGGGTCTCATAGTTTTCTTGTGTTCTAGCTATATTGTTTCTCTTTCCTTTGAAAGTCGGTGTGTATCTGCTACAAACTTCCTTTGTTTCTCTTTCCTTTGAAAGTCAGTTGTCTCATATTTCTTCATCATGTATAGATCCAAACATGTAACTAGTATCTAGATAATAAAAGAACTTTTCTTTTTCTTCATCCCTTCTGATATTAGAATTTCCTTTGAAAGTCGGCTGTCTCATATTTCTTCATCATGTATAGACCCAAACATGTAACTAGTATCTAGATAATAAAAAAACTTTTCTTTTTCTTCATCCCCTCTGATCTTAGAAAGAAAATGTATAGACCCAAAAGCATGTAACTAGTATGGTAGATAGTAAAGGAACTTTCCTTCTTCTACACTCCTTCTGACTTTAGAAAGAAAATGTGTAGACCCAAAAGCATTTAACTAATATTGTAGATAACAAAATAACTTTTCTTTTTCTTCATCCTCTCTGACCTTAGAAAGAAAAATGAATAGACCCAAAAGCATGTAACTAATATCATAGATAATAAAAATATTTTTTATTTTCTTTCATCCCCTCTTGACCTTAGAAAGAAGGTTTAACACAGAAAAGCAGGGTACCTGAACTGAGAGAGAATTAACCACATAACTAGAATCCTTATGGCCGCCCTTCATTGCCAGCACATTTTCCACTACCCATTTGGATTGAGATTTCAGCACTTCCATTTCTACTGCTGATTTGAATTGCCAGCTGAGCTGGTCAATGACCACCAGTAGACTAAGATGTAAGAGAAGATTTTAAACCTCTACCACAGAACAATGCAAAAATAGTAAGAAGTTTGATAGTATGTTATTAACACTCTCTAAATACTATAATTCTATAGTTATCAAAAGTAAGTAATGATGCTAACAAAGCTTGATAAGAAGCTACGAACCTTGATAATATACTCTTTTCCAAGATGCTATAATTCAGCTTTCTCAAACTAAAGATGCTGTAAATCTTGATAACAAGCTCTATAATTTCAGCATTATCAGAACTAAAGACATTTATAAGAAGACTGAAGACTCTCTAAACTTGCCAGGAATTTATTTTTCAACACATCTCTGCACATTGGAGACTCCTATAACCACATTTATAGCCATTAATATCTAAGGTGACGTGATCATGCTGATGTCAGATGTGACTCAATCCATATTATTGCACGGCATCTAAATCAATTTAGATGGAAATTTATAAGTCACTATCTAAGGTGACGTCAGATGTCAGATGTCAGATGTCACTCGAGCAGTTTTGTATTGCATGGCATCTCAATCAATTTTGCGTTTGGAATACCATGTTGTAAAGGGCAATTTCTAATTCGCTTTAAAGAAAAGTAACAATCAACTATCAATATTTTCTTCAGACAGGATGACACGAATGGTAAGTATCCATAATTTTTTTGGTAAAGCGAAAGCGAAGTGAATGGAGCGTTTCATACCTGCAAACTGGCTCGCGGTAGTTTGTAATTATTTACTCCCTAAATTTTCGCACTATAATAAGTCAAACCTAACAGGAAAATCATTTGGCTTATTCAGGGCAGATATTTGTCACTCCGTATGTGGAGATATCCTAGTGCACACAACGCCATTATCATTATCATTATTAGTTGCTGTTTTTGACTAAAGTATTGTAATCATTCAATTTAATTTTTCAATTCAATTGACCAATCAACTCATAGAATTTAAAATATTAAAAGAAATTTCAAATGTTTATATTTTTAAATTTTTTTTATTATTTTATAAATCACAGTTTTCATTCATTCTATTGAACTACACTATTTTTATTCCACATTTGTGACAAGAAGATTAACTTTTGAAAAAATAATCATTTTTATCTTCCACCTCACCAATGAATGTCTAATCAATATTAATTATCACTATTTATTTTTCTTACCAAGTTCAAATATAAAGTTTAATGTTTTATATTTCTTATTTTAAATATATTTATTATTAGTTTTACATTGATCTTTATTTTTCTCATTTTATTTCTTTAAGTTTACACTATATTTTACTAGCTACCCTCATACTAATTAGATATTTTGGTAGTTTGAATTAAGTCATCAACATTTTTTTTTAAATCAAATATTTCAACTTATAACTTAATTGGTAGAAATGACTAGTTCATTCATATAAATAATTTCTATTGTTATTTATATATTTCATAAAATAATATAATTATTAATATTTTTAAAATTTCCTTCAACTCTCTCTATCATTCTACCTTTACTTGTCCTTATAATAACATATCATTCTCTTTTTTAGCTCTCTTTTCATGTCCTTCCTTTCTACCTATAAATTTCTATTTTCCTTATTTTCCAATTGTTGGTAGGAACTTTGACGCATTGCGTCTTATATGGTGTTTGATTAATTTGTTGAAAACATATTTCACTACAATATAAAAGTTATTTCACTTAGGTAATTCTATTATAATAATTTTTATCATTTTATTATATGTTTAAACAAAAGAATTTTTGTATGGAATTTAAATTTCTAACTTCTAACAATAAAGAGAAAAATGAAAGTATTAAGATAAAAAAATAGAATGTACTATTATATAGAAATTAGTGTTTAACATTATATTCTACTTTAGTCAATTTTGAATCTAAATTATTCATTTTATCTTAGGTAGTTGTAGTTATACTTTTTAATAGATCATGGATGGTTCTCTAATTTGCAAATGATAATAATCAAGAAAAAATGAAAATAATGAAATCAAAATTAATATGTGCTACCTCCCTATATTTATAATTAGAGAAAATTATGTAATTGAATCAAATTGAAGAAATATTTGGACCCTTTCTCCCTCATGTGGCCAACTCAACTTGAAATCTATAATTAAAAAGTTTTCTTAAGGCAGATTTGTTTTTAGTAACTTTGTCTCACTGTTAGGTCACTTTAATAAGAATACAACACCTCAAAAATTAGTTTTTTTTTTCAAATGCAAAACACAATCAAGTTTATTTGTATCAATAACTTATCTCTTGTCAAAATTTAAAAAATATTTTTAACTTAAAGCTACTAAGCAGTGCCATTCCTATATAGAATGAAGAGTTTTGTTCACTTTTTAAGATTATTCAATAGAAACTTTATGTCCCCTAAGGTACTATTTAATTTAAAAGAGATGAACCATTATTTCTTCTTCACAAGAGCTTGATGTTACACTGTACAATTCAATTAAACAATGGCCAGTCATCATGGAAGGAACCAATACAATAAAATTTCCCTTATGATTTCTCTGAAAGGAGAAAAGTTCTTTGTATTCATAGATTCTATCTAGTATAGAGTAGATTTTTTCATTTAGAGATAAGAGCTTATTTTATCAGCAAAACACTAGTGCCAGATTTTATTAATATTAAAGATTATTACATAATTTTTCCCCATTCAAAGTGTAGGCACTAGGGGGAAAGAATGGAGATTAAAACACCTAGTCTAGACTGGGACCAAAGTCCTAATATAGGAGGGGAAAGTTCCTTTATTAAAAAATGAAAGGTTATACCTTGCATTTACATTGGCAAAAAATAGATGGAAAATTTGACATACCACCCTTTATAAGTGCCTCCAAGTGAGGGCTTAGTTTGATAAAAAGGTTTGAAGACATATAATAAAAAATTATATAGAAAATAATTTGAGAGTATTGAATGAAGGGTGCCTATTTGAAGGCTTCTTTCCTCTACATCCTTCCACAAAATGGTGAGGGAATACCCTATGCCTACATAGGCCATTTAAAAAAAATAGAAAATGTGACATACCATTCATTAATTGGAGTTTGCAAAAAAACCCTTACCAATTGGTTAAAGTTGAGTTGGAAATCCCAAGGAAATCTTTGAAACCCATAAGAAGGAAATAAACTATTTGGAAGCAAAGTGTCCTAGTGTCCTGGCAAGAGAAAGAACAAACAACCAAAGAAAGACATGATGGAGGGGAGGGTTAGACGTCCCTATAGCCATAAATTCAAAATATCAATTGTCAATCAAGAAAAAAGAGAAATCTTTGAGTATACTACCCAAGAAGGATAATGAATATATCCAACATTGATATAAAACCTTAATAGCTTATCCATATGATTATACAAAAGGCCATGAACAACCAATAACACAAAAGGTCCATATATACTAGCTACATAAAAGCCAAGTGAAAAAAAAACTAGTGACACCTTCCCCATTGCCTTAGGCCACAAGGGTGAGTAAGAAAGAGATAGTCAACCTTATAAATAAATAAACAAGAAAAGATGATCATTATAGATAATCCACAATTCTAGGAAATCCTCATCCAAAAGAGGACATGGCCCAAAGATATAGCTTGAAATGAAATAATATCAACAATTTGGCCTTCTAACATCCCAAATGTACATCATGAAACTTTCCAAAAGGGGAGAAATTCATTAGGAGATAAATAGAGCCAAATACACTTTTTTGAAAATTGGGCCCCTAAATGTCTCAAATCTACCTCAAAGGCCAAGAAGGGCCACATCCTAGATAGTCTAAGTTAATTTAGGCTTTCACTAGGACCAACATGGTGTAACCAAAATATATCATATCAACTAGCCTTGAGGGAAACACACAAACCAAAGGATTCATTATTGATGCTTGAAATCCTTGCCATGGGAAAGGGAGTCCCTCAAAGTTATTAAATATGGTTTGGGGAGAATCCTTAAGAAATAAAACCTTCTAAAGGAAAATTTAGGAATTAAATAGCCTAGAAACCTCTAGTCTATAACTAGGAGACCAAAGGAGGAGATACTTAATATAACAAAACTCCAATTGAAAGTTCAACTGGGTCCTAAGTTAAGGAATGAGATGGGTGTGATATAAGGGGAGCAAGGAACTTATGCATTACCAAGGAATCAAATATCATGGAAAAGGGAGAAAAATTTCTCTAGTAATTGCAAATTCTTGCATCAATTAAAAAACTTTCCTAGTTAGCCACATATAGCCTCATCCACAATGAGAGAGACCATATTGGCACATTCACTTCTTTGAGAGAAAAGAGTGGAATATACTACTTACTACAAAGAATTCAAACAAAATATTATTAGCCGAGTAAATAAATCTAATTTAAATAATTCATTTTTCCATAAATGAAATTTCTAAGCACTGTAAAGCACATTAAGTGACATAAACGTACTTCAAAAAGTAAACAGGGAAACTATCACACCTTAAAAGTGGGAGAATACCACAAAATAATGGGCTTGTTAAAATTCATCATAAATAGGGTTATTGATGTTAGGAAATCACAAATAAACACCATCTCCATAATGAAACATCATAGCACGATAAGACAATGTAATAAATTTTAAAACTTGTTGTATATATGCTATCAAGGTCCAAAAAATTAGAAATTTAAGCTATCATCAAGTAGTCTAGATGAGTTTCTTAGATAGTTCATAGAATAAAATTGTCTTAATAGAATTAACATTATAAACATTTAAGAAAAAAATTTCCATTATTCGTCATCCAAGGATGTTTCTATTTTCACCTCACTATTTTCCACATGATTTGTAAGGATAAACCACACAATTCTATGCCATTCTAGTGGAGTACAAATGTTCATAATATCTAGTAGAAACTACCATTCTAAGTTGATACATTGGATTCTTGAGTTAAGTTTCACCTTATTCTTGATAATGAGGATGGGCTTGACTTTAAAAATCTTATTTACCACCCTGAATTAACTCTAGTTTTGAATGAAAAGATTGGTGTTGATGTTATTGAGGATAACATCCAATTGAACCACTAGATGTGCCTTGAAGAGCTTATTGTAGACCTCCAGGACTCACCTTTTATCCCCATTTCCATAAAGTATGAGGGATACAAAGATTACAACTATTCTTACATTAGATTTGAGTCATTCATTCAATAGAAGAAAAAAAATTGCCCATAATTTTCCTCACAACCATCACAATCAACTATGAGCAGAATAATTGTACAATACCAACTTAAGTCTCCTCTCCAAGATTCTTCCCAAGAATTACAAAAGTCTCTTCCCATATTTTATCCTAATCTTTGTGTCCATTTTGAAATGTGAGAGAAGAAGGGTTGCAAGATCCCATTTCAATAAATAATACCCATAAAATGTCTGACTTATCTAAATCAACTCAAATACCATGGGATACGACATCTAGTGAGATGGAGAAATAATGTTGAAAATGTTGTCAAGGTGAGGGAACACACAAATATTTGTACCACTTGGGAGGGGGTAAGATATTATGATTCCCAAAGTATTGATAGCTTCTCATGCTCATGATTAAGAGTAATGATGAGGATGGGTTGAGAAAAATGGGGAAAATATAATTAATTTCTATAGAGATGAAAATTTTAAAAATTCAAGTAAGTAGGTGCCATCAACCCCTAAATTGGCTAAAGAGTTTGCAAGGGTATTAACTTCTTGGTAAATATGGACAATTTTCTGAGAATTGAGAAGGTCTAAATAAATAAAATCTCTTTCTATGCTAGAGTTAAGGGATTAATTAAGGGTGGAATGTTTACAAATGGAATTTAAAATGATCTTAGTGTCTCCTTTAATAGATAAGATGAAAAATTTAGAGGCCTACAAGATTTTAATCCTTACATAAGGGCCTCTATTTTAGCCACATTTTTGGTGGTGAGAGATATGGATTTATCCTCATGACCATAAAATTTACCATTCCAAGCATGGATGACAAAGCCAATTCTAGTAGGGCCAAGGTTAATCTTAGATGCTCCATCGAAATTAAGTTTAAACCAAAATGGTTGGTGAGAGGGATATGTTAGCATGAATGACTATGTTACTCCTATAGATGAGTATCATAGAAATTTTAGAGACACAATTCAAAGGTTATGTGTTGTATTCATGACAGAGTTTGTTATTGATGTCATCATAGTGGTTATCTTGTGAAGACTAACATAATAGAAGATAGAATTTTGCTTCATGTAGTTTGAGGATTAAAGATCAGGTTATGTGCACATGAGATTATTTTCAAGAGTATATCTAGATTCTTGAGTTAAGAGTGCATACGGAGATATAAAGACTAGATATAGTTGTGATGAATTTGGTTAGGAAAGCTTTCATATGTTTCCTAAAAGAGGGTACTGCTATTTTGATTGTATCTCCTAACAAAGGTGGAATATAGTTGAGAGGATTTGGACTAAGGTTGAAGACATATTGGAGACTCTTTTATTAATCACACACATTCAATTGATCCTTAAAATTGAAAATTATAAAGACTACAAGCCTACATATTGCTTGTAATTATAAAATGATGTATATTGTAATGTAATGTGTAATTTAATCTCTTAAGTTGGTCCTTTACTATTATTTTAAATTGGTAAAGCCTCAAAATAATTTGTTCTAGGACTTTGTATAAAGGAAAGATCGTCTCCTTATTGATGCAAGGAGGAATGAAATAGCTGGGGCTAGAGGCACACCTAACTTTCCAACCACCACACTACTAAAATGCAATGGAAGAAAATGACATAGAGAATAAAACAAAGGAGAGAAAAAATAGAAACACTTTTATTGATTCATTCAATTAGTAGCATACATGCCCAACTATAAGGCCTTCTAGGGTACAACCAACAAGATTTACAAATTTCTAGACTTAATTCAAACTTCTGGCTTCCTTAGTTTCGATCTTCCATCTAGACTCTCTAAGTGATTTCTAACCCAAACCTAAAAATCCCTATTTATAAAATTCCAAAATATCTTATAGAAGATTCTAGATCATTACATAATAGAAAGTTAACCTCAAAATGGTTTGCACACATCCAAAGATAAGATCTTACATTAAATTCACAATCCAAATTAAATATATAAGCCAGCTCAAACTAAGAACCAATCATAGACAAACTCAGTCAAAGAAAGAATGGAACACCGGTAGACATCAGGTTCACTCAGCACACAAAGGAATGCTTGACCAACATTAGACAACTTGACACATATTGAAATTCTCAGCCAATACTAGATAGCTCAACACATACAAGAACTCAACAATAATAGGTAGAAAAAACAAAAATGAGCAGGATAACAAGGCAACTGAAGATTATCCTACATTAGACAAACAAGCTTAAAAGAAATGATTCTCCTAAGTCATGCAAGTGTCACAACTTCAGTTGAATCCAACTCAGATTGAGAAATCCATGTAGCATCTTCATCTAGTCTATTCTTCCACATCATCATATATTCATTGTAATATTTTCCTCTTGTACTTTTACCAACTCTTTAGTCCAATATTTGTTCAATGTCTTCAATCTACTTCTTAGGATAATCATATGATACAACAACTTTTCATTTGACTCATGATACTTGGGTAAATAAGAAACATTGAATATGGGGAATATATCCATGTCATTAGTTAAGTCAACTTCATAAGAATTACCACTATCAAACTTCCTCAACATCTTACAAGGACCAAACTTCTTCATCCTTAGCTTATTGAATGTTCCAATAGGAAATCTTCCTTTCTTCAAATGAACCATCAGCTCATTACCAACTTCAAACACATGATGTCTGCTAGACTTATCAACATTCCCCTTATACTTTTGATTATTGTGTTTCAACTTCAACTTCACTTCCTCATACAAAGACTTCATAAAATCAAAAAATACTACCCCTTCCACACTTCTCTTTTCTTCACCAACAATATCCCTCAAATCTATTACTCCTTTAGGCTGCATTTTAGTAACAATCTCAAAAGATACTTTTCCAATACTCCTATTCATAGAATTATTGTATGAAAACTTAGCTTGTGTTAATTCCATATCCCAATTACTCATCTTATCTCCAACCAAGCATCTCCTCAAATTTCCCAAGCTTCTATTCACAACCTTTGTCTGTCCATCTATCTATGGATGGAATGTAGAGCTAAACTTCAACTCAGTATCCATCTTCTTCCACAAAGTTATCCAAAACTAACCAACAAACTTGTTGTCTCTATCAGAAATAATACTTCTTGGTAATCCATGTAATCTAACAATCTTTTTGAAGAAAATCTCAGCAACATGCACACCATCTGATGTCTTCTTACATGGTATGAAATGTTCCATTTTAGAAAATCTATGAATATGAAATCATACTATCTAGTTGTCTTAGGTAATCCAAGAGCAAAATCCATATTTATTTTACCATAAGGATTCTTAGGAATAGAAATAGGTGTATACAATCCAGTATTTTGACTTAGTCTTTTTGCAACTTGACAAATTCTACAACTCCTAACAAACTTTTGAACATCCTTATATATGTATGGCCAATAGTATTTATCCTTCGACAAACTCAATGTCTTATCAATTCCAAAATGTCCAACCAATCCTCAACAATGTTTTTCCTTAATAAAATTAACTCTCATAGAACTTCTTAGTATACACAACTAAAATCCTTTGAACAAAATACCTTCTTGAATGAAATACTCATTTGACTTGATAGATTTGGTGCTCTTCACTCTCTCCACACCTCAAAAAAATTAGGGTCAATATAATAAAACTCCTTCATCTAATCAAGACCAAGAACTTCAATGTTCATCTTGGTCAACAAAGAACATCTTCTTCTTAATGCATCAACAACTTAGTTAGTAACTCCACTCTTATACTTGATCACAAATGTGAAACTCTACAAGTACTCAACCCACTTCATATGTCTCCAATTTAACTTATGTTGACTTCTCAAATATTGTAATGCTTTATGATTACTATAAAACACAAATTCCTTAGTAATAAATTAATTTTCCCACTTCCTCAAGGCTTCAACAATAGTGTAAAAATCTTGATCATACACGTAATACTTCCTTTTAGCATCATTCAACTTCTCACTAAATAAAGAAACAGGTTTACCTTCTTGATCCAACACAACTTCTATTGCACTTCCACTTGCATCACACTAAACTTGAAATACCTTGTTGAAACCATGCAAAGCCAATATAGGTAACTCAAAAACTCTTTGTTTCAAACTCTCAAAATTCTTATCAACCCCATGTGTCCACTTAAAATCCTTTTCATCTCCTCTCATAGTTGTAGTCATAGCATTAAAAATAGAGCTAAAGTTCTTTATATGTTTTTTAAAATACTAGCCAAACCATGAAATAATCTTACCTCACCCACATTCTCAGGTATAGGCCATTCCAAAGTTTCTTTAATCTTCCAATGATTGATTCTCAAACCATCAAATAAAATATCAAATCCCAAATACACAATTTCTTCTTGCCTAAAGGAACACATTTTCAAATTAATCAACAACTTCTCTTGTTTGAATCTCTACAATACTTGTCTAGCATGATTTATATGTTCTTCCTTTGTCTTATTAAATATCAAAATATTATCCAAATAAAAAATCACAAAATTACCCAAAAATCTGTTGAGAACTTCATTCATCAACCTCATGAAAGTACTAGGTGTATTAGTCAAACCAAAAGGAAAAACCAACCATTCATACAAACCATCTTATTTCTTGAAATCATTTTTCCATTCATCACCTTCTTTGATTCTAATTGATGATAATCACTCTACAAATCAATCTTGGTAAGATACTTTTCTCCACTCAAACTATCCATTATGTTGTCCATCCGTGGCATAGGAAACCTATATTTTATTGTGATCTTGTTAATAGCTCTAGAATCAATACACATTCTCCATTCTCTATTCTACTTTTTATGTGCTAATACAACAAGTAAAACATATGGACTTAAACTTTCTCTAATAAAACCTTTTTGAAGCAACTCTTGCACTTATCTGTTAAGTTATTCATTCTCTGTTGGTGTCAATCTATGTCATGGTTCTTTATTCCAAAAACTATTTCTAGGAATTGGATCCATACAATGACTTATACTCCTTACGAGTGATAAACCATCAATAATATCTTTGGAAACAATTTCCTTATACTCATCGAACAAGTCTTTAGTTTATGCTAAAACTTGACTTACACTATCTTCTTCTATTGATCGATTTCTATCTGTCACTTGATCATCACTATATTCTATCACTAGCTCATTGTTACCAAAACTTGACTCTCTAGAGATCATAGCAGAGAAAACATGGGTCTGTTTCATTTTTTTTCAAATTGTTTTACACTAACCATACAAATTCTCACAGTAGTTCAACTTAGCTCATCATGACTCTTAATCAAAGGTAACAATATTTTATTTTTTTCTTTCATCCAAATATTATATTTATTTAATCTACCAACTTCCATAACATGTCTATCATACTACCAAGGTCTACCTAAAAAAATATTGCAGCAATCCATAGGCATAATAATATCACACATAACTTCATCAAAATAGTTTCTAATCTTGAATTTTACAATACATTTTTCACTTAACAATAGTTTATGCTCATCCTTGATCCATGAAACATGATAGGGTTTAGGATATCTCAATCTCTACAAATACAACTTTGTATCCACTTCCTTTGACTCAAAATTCACTTAACTCCCATTGTTAATGATCACTTTGTATCATTTTTCTGCTATCTTACATCTAGTTTAAAAAAAAATCTCCTTAGGATAGGTTCCTTATCAATTGCCTTATTACATAAGGTTCTCTTTACCATCAAGTTTTCTCCTACCCCAAGTTCACAAGATTAACCCTCAAGATCTTCTTGAATCACAACATTTCTATTACCTTATTCATTTTCACTAGAGTACCTACATTGAAAGGATCTATGCCTTTCTTTTCCACATCTAAAACAATAACCACAAAATCACCTCTAGAAAAAGAATTACCTCTTCCTCTCTATGAAATAGTATTTCCTTGGTAAGAATTACCACCTTTCTATTTGATCTTTCCTTTGTCATCACTTTTCCACTTAGATTTTCCCTTATCTTGCACATAATTGTTAGATATGCCACTTTCTCCGTAATATTTGTACCTCTTCCTCTCTAGAATCTACCACCTCTACCTCTATGTCTTTTTTCATGCTTCTTTTTTAACATATCCTTAGCTTTCAAGTCATATTGATATGCTTCTTTCATGCTTTCCAATTTCACAAAACTTATTTCATCTTGAAATCCAAATCTCAATCTATTTAGGCACCTTGCAACTTTTCCAATCTCCTCATCTGCATGTCTAGATCTGATATCCAATCTATAGAATTCCTTAGTATACTCTTTCATAGTCATGTCATTTTGTCACAAATCTTGTATCTTCTTAAGCAAGATAATTTGGTAATCAGCAAGAAAGAACTTATTCTTCACTTTGTTCGCCACTTTCAGCCAAATTTTTATCTTCTCTTTTCCTCTTCTCTTTCTATTAGTTTGCAAATGCTCCCAAAAAATTTAGGCATGACCTTTCAACCTGGTGAATGCAATCTTCACCTTCCTATTATCAAGAGTGTCTATAGACTCAAATAACTTCTCCATATCAGAGATCCAATCCAACATATTGTTTGTGTCTAATTTTTCATCATAAGGAACAACTTCAACAATAGGCTTTGAATGTTCCCTAGACAACACTCTCAATAATCTTTTCTCATCCTAATCTTCCTCAAGTTGTGGATTAGAGTATGGTGTCATTTCTTCATCATCACTCACATCATAAATATTTTTACCTCTCCTTTGAGATATTTCCAGAACATCTAATCTGGCTACAATTTTTCTCAACATATCCATAATAGAAGTATACAAATTTCCTCTACCTCAAACCATCTTTGCAAATAGGTTCGTGCAATATCATAACCCTTTACAAGTTATAGGTCAAATTTGCAAATCTTCCACCACTCAAATAAATTCAACTTAGGGTTCTACATGATCTGATTTCCTAAAGGATGAACCTCAAGCTCTGATACCACTTAATGCAAGGAGGAATAGAATAGGTAGGGCCAGAGGCAGACCTAACTATCCAACCACCTCATTGAATAAATACAATGAAAGAAAAAAAAAAGAGAAAATCACCAAGGGGATAATAAGTAGAAACACTTTTATTGATTCATCCAATTGTTAGTATACATGCCCATCTATAAGGCCTTTTAGGTGACAACCAACAAGACTTCCAAATTTCTAGACTTAATTCATATTTCCATCTTCTTCAGTTTTGATCTTTCATCCAAATTCTCTAAGTGATTGCTAATCTAAACCTAAAAGATTCTAGAGCATTATATAATAGAAATTTGTGCTCAAAATAGTTTTCACACATCCCAAGATAGGATCCTCAAATTAAATTCATGATCCAAATTATATAAATAAGTTGGGTCAAACTAAGAACCAATCATAGAAAAACTTAGTTAAAGACAGAATTAAACATCAACAAACTTTAGGTTCACTTGAAACACAAAGGAATGATCAACCAACAATGGATAGCTTGGCTCATACAAAAATGCTCAGTCAACACTAGACAACTCAACACATGCAAGAATTCCACAATATCTATCAAAATGAATTAAAATGAGTAGGATAGCAAGACAACCTAGAATGCTCCTACATCACTTATGGAATAAGAGTGTGACATGGAGTTATGTTATATATTGTGTGATCTTACATATAATATCACTTCGATTGGAGAAGTTATTGGTATAGTTTGAGCCATGATGAGTTGACATGAAAGTCTGTTTAGAAAAAGAAGTTATTATTGGATAGTTTATAATGTATACTTGCATAAGTTAGTGCTGATAGTATTCAAGCTATTTTGACACTAAGTCCACTTGTCTTCCTTTCAACTCCTATCAAAGTTGGCACAACTCCTAATAAGGATTCAAAGTCTCCTAATAGGGACTCATATGTATTGATTATATTTCATTGACTCCTAATAGGGTCCATCCTTTTAGAGAGAATGTTCATATTAGGACCTCATCTTTTGGGTATTGTCCCAGTTAGGTTTTCCCTCTTACCAAGGTTTTCCCTAATTAACAAAACTAGTGTTATTATTTATGGTTAGGTTTCTTTGGTTGTTGCATCATGTTTTAGAATTAGTAAGGATATTGAGAGTTGTTTTGATTTCATAAATGTTCCATTCCCCTCCTCTCAGTTATCTTGGTGTAATTTTCTTTCTAAAAATTTGTATCAAAGCATTAGGTCCTTGAAGGAAAAGATTAACAAATTAAGTAGATTTATGGCATAGTTCAGAAGAGAAATTCTGAAGTTTGTTGGAGTTATCTATGATAGTTGGAAGGAAAAGAGGAAGACACATTTTCTATACATTGGTACAAATTATTTGTTGATTACTAAAATTTAAAATGATGTGATTGAATAAGACAATATTGAAGGTTGTGGTGAAATTGAGAAAGGCACATTCATATTCAATATGCTTGCTAGAGAAGCACTATTATTAACTCTTATCAAAACTGAATTTTCTTACGCAAAAACTTTATGACTTGCACCTACAATTTGCAAAGCATTGTAAAGTACATTTGAAGGTGATAACATGCTTAGAAGTTTAGATTACAAAAATTGGATATGCTTACTTCAAGATGCTAAAATGATGGAAGATGAATTTGTAAGAAGTTAGTTTGGTAGAATATTAGAGATTATTAAAAAAATTAAGATTGTGGAGGAGAGAGATCAGAAGATAAATTTGTATGGAAGACATTGAAGACATCCATATCTGCACATATACACAAATAACTCAAATGATAGAAAAAGTTATTCCCCTAACATGTGATTTTATAGAGAGATAATTCTTGGGATATTATGTAATCAATAGAAAGAGTGGAGAATTTCCTAGAGTTAAAAATCCTTTCAATGTATTAAGTCTTCAACCTATGTTGATAATGAGGACAACAAAACAAAAGTGGATGAAGACAAGAAGACTGAGGAAGGAATTTCCTTGCTTATGAAAACAGAACCTAAATGTAACAAACTATATAAGTGTTGGACTTGTAATGAACTTGGTCATTATTCCTCTAAATGTCCTAAAAGAGTAAAAAAGTTCAAAAAGCCCAATGAATAAAGAATGCATAAGGATTGCCATTTTATCTAATGAAGAGGAATTTAATGTTGAACAAGGATAATTCTTGAGTGAAAGTAATGATCAGAATTAAGAAATTGGATTTGTTTCTATTAAGGAAGAAAACCCTAAAAAAGAAGAAGTTAGAGAAGAAAAAACATTAGTATCACAAGGTGAAAAGAAGAATTTTGATAGGATTATTGATGGTGGCTGGTCCTATCACATGACTAGAGATATGAATAATTTTTTAAATTCAATAGCTATGATGGAAGAGTAGTTGGAGTTGGAAATAATGTAACATGTCATATATACAAGAAAAATGATCTATTACACTTGGTCAAAAGTTGAAAAATTATGATGTTTACTTTCTGGATGGTTTGGAACATAATCTTTTTGAGTGATGGATAACTAGTGGACAAGAGATATCGATTGTAGTTTATAGAGAAGACTTGCATTATCATAGACAAAAATTGGCACGTTGATTAGTACTAGTACAAGAATAAGAGGTAATGTATTTTAGTTGAATCCTACTAAGGTGACATGTTTAGCTACTAAGGTGGATGATAGTTGGTTATGGCATAAGATAATTCTTCATATAAAATTTGATAACATTGTGGAGGTTAGTACTACATCTGCAGTACTAACATCTGCAGTTGTATATTTACATAATATTGTAAAACCTACTAACATGATGTGTAAGGAATGTGTAATGCAAAATAGAATAAAATTTCATCTCTAAGCACATAATTTACTACTTCAAAAAAGTTTAAGATTGTGCACAGATACTTGAGTGGTCCTACAAAGACAAGATCATTCTATGGTGAAAGATATTTTATGATTCTTGATTGTGATTTCACTAGAACTATGTGGACAAAATTTCTTAGAGAAAATATTGAATATTTTGAGAAGTTCAAGATACTTAAGAGTACAGTTGAAAATGAATCTAGTTTTAAGATTTGATGATTGAGATCTAATAGAGGATGAGAGTTTAATTCAAATGATTTTAACAATTTTTGTAAAGATAATGGTAAATAGAGATAACTTTGAGCTGCAAAACACCTAAACAAAATTCAATAGAAGAAAGGATGAATTATGAAAGGGGCAATAAGAAAATTGATTTTTTAATTTTTTTATATCAAATATCTCTTGGAGAGAAGTAATAAATATAATAGTATACACTATAAACATGGTAAAAATTAAAAAAGGCACTGGTAAGACTCCTTATCAACTTTAATTTTGACATACATCTTCTATGAAGTATTTTAAAATCTTTGAAAGTAAATATTATATTAAAATAGATGATGATGTTGGAAATTTTGATTCAAGAAGTGATGAAATTATATTTTTTGGATAATCATTGGAAACTAAGGCATATAGATGTTTTAATCAAAGAAATGAGACTATTGTTGAGAGAACTAACATGAAATTTGATGAAAATTTTAGCATTCAAGAAAGTATACTTGATTATAGTTTTGATGAAGAAATTAATCCAAGGCCTAATAAAGAAAACCTTGAGAAAGAATTAGTTTATGAGATTGTCACTGATTGGTAGAATGAAACTCAGATAGAAGTACAAAGAGAAGAACAAAGAAAAGAACCTGGAGCTAAGCTACACTTTAAGAAGTGACACCTGACAAAAATTTGATAAAGAACAACCCTTCTAAATAGATTATTGGAAGCATAGACAAAGGAGTGATGATAAGGGAAAAAAGGCACATGAAGATTCATGCTTAGTTTCTCAAGTTGAATCTTAGTTTTCTAATGAATCTTGCAAGGATGACCATTGAATTAATGCTATGAATGAAGAACTAGAGTAGATTGAGAAGAAAAAAAATGGGAATTAGTTCTTAGACCTAAAGATAACAATGCTATTAGAACTAAATCAGTATTTATATATTTGAAGGGTACACTAAACTATGGTTTATGGTATGATAGATCAAATGATTTTTCTTCATGTGCATGCAATAATGTGGATTAGGAATGAAGGGGTAGATGATAGAAAAAGTACTAGTGACTTGCAACATTTTTCTTGGGAGGAAGATTGGTTTCTTGGCTGAGAAAGAATTAGGAGTGTATTTCAAAAGAGTATGAAAGAAGAATAATATGTAGTTGCAATAGACAATTGTAGTCAGATTATATGGAAGTGAATGTTGAAAGACATTGAGATTGATTTTATAGAGCTTATCATCGTACATTATGATAATACAAGTATAGCAAGTGTGTTAGAGAATCTAGTATTACATTCAAAGAAAAAACATATATCTATTAAGCAACAATTTTTGAGAGATAAAGTTGCAAAGAAAGAGATTAGGATGTAGTATGTTAAAACAAAGGAGCAGATAGAGGACACATTTGAGTACTTGAGAGGTATGCTTGGGGTTATGCCACAACCTACTTTTGAGTAGTTGATGTAGATATTGCATTAGTCCAGTGGTAACAAAGAATTACTTCTATTTTGGACTAGATGCTTGATTATTTCTCTATATGGGAGTATCTATGTTTGAGCTAAGTCATGAAGAATTCTTGGTAACTATTACTAAACACTGGTGTCTTTGAATACTTGAGCTTATTCCAAATCTTACTTAGAGAATTAATTTTATGATACCTTTTACACCGATGATAATGGGGCAGATTCACACATGAAAAACATCTTTCGAATATGTTTTAGAGAGATAGAACATGCAAAAATATCCTATGAGAAATGGGGAAGAGTAATTTATGAAAAATATTCTTTTATATTATTGATGAAGAGGGTTTTAAAATCTGATTAATGAAGTGGATTTAAAAAGATGCTGATGTATGGCAGAGATTAACACCTTCCTTGTTCATGATAGTTACAAAATAAATAACATTCATGGTCAACATGAATGTGGGAGAAGTTGTAGTAGAGAGACATTTACTATTCATGAAACTTTGATATTTTTCATCTATGGTTTTGTCAAAGCCAAAGAGGGAGATTATTTAGCATGAATACTGATGGTATTTCTAAGGGGGGGTATTCTACAAGTGTTGGAGACATTATTTAGAAGTCATGTGTTGCATTCATGATAGATTTTGTAATTTATATCAATATACTACATGTTTTGTGAAGATTCACATAGAAAATAACAGAGTTTAGCTTCACACAGTTCAAGGATTGACAATAATTTCATGCACATGTTGGATTATATTATAAAATATGTCTAGATACTTCAGCTAAGAGTGTGTATAGAAATATGAAGACTTGACAAATTTATGATGAACTTAGTGAAAACAACATTCAAGTAGAATTTATGGAAAAAAAATATTGATTTTTTGATTGTATCTCCTAATACATATTGAATTTGGTTGAGTGGACTTGGGTAGATGTTAAAGACATACTAATATTTTTTTGTTAATCGTGCTTATTCAATTGATTGGTGAGTGGAAATTAATGGAGACTATGGGATGACCAATTTTATGTAAGTATTAAAAGATGTAATCTTGCAATGTAACATATAATATAACATCTAAAGTTGATCCTATATTATTATTATTATAAATCAAGAAATCCTCAAGGACAACTCAATAATTTATTCTAGGACTTGTTATAAAGGATAGGTAATTTTCTTGTAGAATACGAGTGTGATATTCGGTCATAGCTATGGTATTCATCATGTGAGCTTACATACAAATAGATTTTGTATCCAAAAATGGATTCATGCACTTGAGGCATGATGGTCTTATAGGGAACTATATTTGACAAAAGAAGTTATTGCTAGAAAATTGTTAATGTAAACTTATATTATGTAGTGAGGATAGTAATGAAGCTATTTGGATAGTGGGTCCATATATCTTCCTTTCAACTCCTAAGAGGGACACATAAGTACTAATTTTATTTTATTGACTCCTAACAGTGTCCATTCTTTGACAGGCACATTTCATTTTATTACATAATTTTGTGGGTACCATCCCTACATGGTTGTCCCCTCTAATGAAAGGTTTCCCTAGTTTATAGATATTGTGTTATTGTTTATAAATATCCTTTTGTGATTGTTTCATCTAATATTTACATGTTTGAAAATTAATAAGGATATAGAGAGTTTTTTAAATTACATAACTAATTCATGCTTTCCCCCCTTTACTTTCCACCTTTACTAACATAGATTAGGGTAATGAGACCATATCATTCCTCTGTTATAGGAGTATCCCATTTTGAAAAAAAAATTTCTTGAATGGTAGAAGAGTGTAATCTATTATTTATGTTTTCCACAATGTTGACATTAATTTTGTTACAAAGGGAGAAAATGCCTATTGTAGATTGTTGAAAAATTCTTTGGTAATGTTCCTTTGATCTTTCCAATAATAGGATTGATAGTGCCAATTTCTTAAGGGTACCTAAGAGTTGAAGATGATCTTAGAGGACTAGGCCCTGAAATGGCTTAAAAGGTCATTTGGAAAAGTTGATTGACAATGAAACTTGTTACAAAGCTAGGTCCAAAATTATTGGATGAAATGGAAATGATTAAGAAATTTATCTACTAGTTCCTCATTGTTTTTACAAATAACATATAGAGAGGGCCCTTCAAAGCCAATTTTTCTAAAGCAATATGTAGTCAAGATTTTATTTTGAGTTGCAAGCTAGATGAAGATTCTAGGTTCTAGGAGACATGCTTTATTCCAAGAGAGATCTAGGGGAAGCTCACCTAAAGTCCAACAATTTGGTTGGATATGGTTTTATATCCATCTCTGACATAATATAATCCATAATTTGCTACACCCCGAAGTAGTGAGTACTCTATGGATTTAGAGAAGACTTCTTTATCTTCTAGAGTGGAGATGAGGAGATCTCTATCACCTGGGGAGTGTTGACACCTAAAATTATGGGTATCAAATTTGAAAGGGAAGTGTTTTCTTGTGCTATAAAGTTTAATTATTTCATTGAAAATTATATTTTTACATTATAAATTTAAAAAATAAGAAATTATATTTACCCTTGTCATGCATGTGATATCTCTTATAGGGTAAGATTTATTAAAGGTGAGAAATGAAAGTGTCAAATATTATTTGAATGTATGTTAGCTTAATTAATTACTCCCTTTTTAAAATAATAAGTGTTTTTTTGTGAAAAAGGATGGGGAGAGGGAGTTGAAAACTCAACTTCTTGACCCTATCCTCTTTCCTATCCTAACTACCCCACCTACCTTAACCAACTGTTATTTTTTATTCTTCAAGAATGGTAGTTAGATAGGATATTTATAATTGAATTTTTTTAAAGGGATAATTAATATTTTATTATGTTTCATTTTGCATACTTTTTATTTAATTCTTTTTCTAGGGAAATATATTAATAAAGTAATTATGTTTAAAATTTATCCCTAGATCTCTAATATGAAATATTTCCATTTCATGTTTCATGTTAAGGAAAAGTTTTAAAGTAAAATATGTTTCTTAAAATAAAATATTTATAAACTATCTTATTGGCATATTATTTTACCCTTATATAAATATATTAGGGTTTTCATTAAAATGGTTCATTACTTTGTCAATTTTTGAAACCATTTTATATGTTGTTATAATCTTTGAATATAATTTCTTTAACTTAATATTGATGGATGAAGAAAATATTTTGGAAAGACTAAATTAGATATAAAGCCCCTAATTTATTTTATTAAAGTCTCTCATTAAGTTATTTTATGTACAAGCTTTACTCATTAGAAATATTAAAATATTTGTTAAAGAATCAAAAGAAGCTGATGGAGTTGATGAGTTTTGGAGATTACAATGTAGGAAGAAATATTAAATACATGAGGAAGAATTTCAAGGAGTAACCTATTTCATTTGGAGAGTCTAATGAAAAGTTATTTTATTAAGGACTCACATCATTTCAAAATTGTAATTGTTTTGGTGTCTACTTATATGTGACCCAAAATTAGAGAAAACATACATTCATGATTATTATATTTTATAAACCATAAATTTTGTTAATTGAGAGGAGATTATTTTGATAATTATGGATCCTATTGTTATCTGTATGCATCAACAACACAAAGTTTGATGGTGAATAATTTCAAAAGGGAATAGAGAGATTTGACATGCTTGTTTGAATTTTTGGTGATATCATTCTTCTCTCATTTATTTTCTCCCTTTGATTAAACTTAAAAGTTTACTTTGATTGATAGTCCCATTTATTAGATATTAGAGAGTTATACTTCAATACTTGTTAAATAGTGATGTTGTATTGATTGTTCAATATGAATTGCTATCTTATTGATCTCATAAGAGGAGTTAAATTCAATAGGATAGAGTATTGAAATTAACCTAATATTTAGTGATACATACTTCATCAAAGTGATGATAGTTCATCTTTGAGGAATTTTATGATTGTCTCTTAGGGTTATATTAACATTGTAAGTGATTAATAGAAAATTGATAAAGACTTCATTGGTCAAGGCACATATCTCTTTCTTATTTTTTGGTCCAAGTGATGAAGATCTCTGATCATTGCACATCATATACATTTATATACATTATTACAACCAAAAACTTTTATTAACTATTTAGTCTTTCAGGACACCCAAAATCCTGCAAGGTTATCTACTTAAAACCTCTAGGTTGTGAGGTATAGGCCTACTAGCCTTGGTTTTGCAGAGAAAGCTTTGTATTCATTTGTGTGGAACTTGTTAATTGTCAAATTTCTATTAGGGGTTCTCAAAATTGGATCATCATTCCATAAGAAACCTAATCCATCAATTTGGACACTCTATTAGGTAGTTGTCTACATAATCAAGGATTGTGTATCAACCAAAAATTTGTTGGTATTGCAAAGATCATAAATATAAAGAGAGAAGTATGTGTACTGTAATGGAGGTAGATCTCAGAAGATTAGGAAACTAATATATTCCTCTCTAAAGAGGTGGCAACTCTACTTAAAAAGATTCTAGTTGGCAGCTGTATTGAGGGACAAGCAGAATTAAATGGGTTATATTGTATTGTGATCTAAAATAAATTATGTATTAAATCATCAAGAAAGCGTACAAACACATTTGGGATGCATTTTCAATTTGAACAGATATGAAGGAGAATCCTCAACACATTTTTTTATAAGGATGACCAATATATTTTGGGATTGTAAGGCCCACACTAGCACCCTATTATAGATCTTGAAGGAATGAATATGTTTAGGAGTTAATTAGGTGATGATTGACATTTTCATTACTAACAATGATTTATGAGGTCTTATTAGAGAATGATGTAGATTTTGATTATTATAAGGTTGATATCATATCCAATAACATTAGGTCAATAAGATAAGACCCCATGAAAATGAGACTCAATATGTTCAAGCTAAGAACTTGGTCATGACATTCAAGGTGTGATTTACAAGGCAACTAGGAAAGATAAATTAACATTCACTCTCCTAAGAAATGACAATGAATATAGATCAAATGATAACAAAACATAATGGCTGCTCTCATAGATTAATTTTGAAATTGATGACATAATTTAGAAACATTTAATCGCATGTGAGAATAATTCCAGGGGCACACACACCTCATAACGAGATTAAAAGGACATTGTTAGAAATATTACTTGGTTAATTTATTTGAAAGGATACAAGTTAACAAGTCTGCTCAATAGTGATTTTCACTTATGACATATATACTAAGATCCATTTTACATGTTTTAATGATTTATTAGATATGACTTTAGTGTTTCATTGTTATGATAGACAAGAATATTGATGGTACTTAGAATAGTAATTTTGTTATGATTTGAAAGATTAATGTTATGCATATCTTGATATTTCAATGTTCTAAATATTTCATGGAAATGATTAGATGGAAGTTAACTAAATATGTTAATGCAATTAAGTGATATTAGATTATTTTGCACTTATCTACATGTATTTCTATATTATTTCACTAGGCTACTAACATTAAGTTGAGTGTGCAGGAAAGTTGAACCATGGAGATTATTTGGGGAAACAAGGTTCAAACCTATGTGAAGATGGTAAAGCCAAGGTGAATCTTTGGAAGATTCAAAACCTCATTGTATTGTGTTTGTTTCCCAATGTCATTGTGCATGGGTGTTATAAGTTTAAAGACCATGATTATTTGGAGACATGTCATCGTGATGTGTAAGTGTTTTAATGTGTGTCTCATTTGATACTTGTGTTGTCTATGAGTAAATGACATGTCATATAGGGTTTTGGGCATGAAGTCATTTAACTTGAATTTAATCCCAATTATGAAATTAAGTTAGCCCACCTTGGAGAGTGTTAGGATGAGTCACCTTCATGATGGTTTTCAAATTTAAAATTTGGTAGGAACTTTAGAGAGCCTAAAAGTGGTTCTCAAGTGTTATTTTGGTGAAAATAAGTCTCCCACATGGTAGTAGTATAGGGTGGGGGTCTAAATATACCCATAAGTTGGCCTAGGGGACTTAGGAGAACCTCTAAACTAGTCATTTTCAAGCCAATTCGAAAATCAGAGTGTCACATGACTTCTTTCCTCAACCCTCCACTTGGTTAAGTTCTTATTGGTAGAAAGGTACAAGGGTGTAAGGGGGGTAGGTGGGGTTGGAAGTAAAGGTCTTTTTAGGGAGCTTGTGCCAAACTCTGGGATTGTTCACCCACTCTCTAATTGTAGAGACACTTAGGGTTTGTAGGAGGAAACTTGGAAGAAAAGAAGGAAGTTCTTCATCACCACTTCATAACCATTAGCTTGGAAAGAGGTTAGTGCTTCATGCCATGAAATTTCTTATCTCTTGAGAGTTGAATAATGGAGATTTGCAAAAGTGTTCTTGTAAGGTTTATGTGTTGCATGTAGTGTATGTAGTAGTTATTGTGTATGTAAATGAGCATGTTGGATTTACTTGCATTTGATCTTGTTTCTTGAATTTATTGTGGTGGTTTGAATGTTATGTTGGGTGTGAAGGCTTCACTCACCCTTGGGAGGGAAGAGAAACCTTGGAGTGAAGGGGTTAGTTGGGCTTGACATTGGAGTTGAGAAATCCTTCTCTTGGAGAGGGGATAGATTTCATGTAGTATGGGCTCCATTGAAGCCGTATGTCTTTCTATTGTTCTATGGGAGGTATAAGTGAGATATGTGAAGAGGAGTAAGTGTTGATAGCCTTTTTGAGGCATGTGTTATTGATGGCCTTGTTGTGGCATGTTTCTTGGAAGCCTTATTGAAATATTGTAATTTTTTCTATGGGAGGTATAAGTGAGGATATGTGAAGAGGAGTAAGTGTTGATAGCCCTATTGTGGCATGTTTTTTAAAAGCCTTATTGAAATATTGCAATTGAAAGGTTTGTTATTTCACAAGGATATGGCATTCTCCTCCTTGAAGAGCCCACCTTTACCCAATGTTGATGATTCCAATTGTGAATCATTGTGCAAGCCTTGGTTGGGAATTGTGAATGTGTTGTTAAACTGTGGTATTCATGTTGGTTCTTGTTATTTTGATATTGTTTGAATGTATCCCGGTTGAGCCTTGTTTCCCCTAGCATGGGGGTGGTCTCCTTGAGGCCTAGGTTGGGAGGTGAGCCTCCATGGTTCTATAATTTTGATCCTTGTAGGTTTTTGATGCACTTTGATACTTGGGAGTCATGAAGATTTCTCAGCATAAGAGGAGAAACACTATTGTAGTTGGTTGAAAATGGAGCAACAAACTCCATCTTGATATGTGTTTCTATTTATGATTGTAAGAGTGTTGATATTTCTCCTATTCATTTTTATTAGAAGGATTGTGCATCATCTTGTGTAGAGATCTTACATTATGTAGTGTTGACAAGAAGAGTCTACCACCTTGTGTTAAATAGTGATAAGCTTGTTGCATGTTATAAGAGGAATTCGAAAGAGAATTCCATTATATTGTTGTTGAAGATCTATTATCATGTATATGAATGTATTGGGAAAATGGATTTAGTATCATAGTAGACAATAGCAAAATGTAAATGAAGCTAGTACCTTGTTATCTTATTGTTCTCCATTCTTGTAGCAATAACTGGATGCATTATATGTTCAATCTTAAATCATATGTAGGTGTAGAATGTGCATTCAATAGATTGATATAAAAGATATCAATAATAAACTAATAGTTAGATGCTGATGTTCCATGTATTTGAAATTTTGACTTCCAGCATCAATATTTAGTAATGCAATTGTTAGATTTAGATAGTATGGGGCTTGGAATCAAACAATGTATGTAATGAGATGTTAATTTCATGTCAACCATTAAGATACACCAGTAAGACTATGAGTTAGAAAAGAAATAGATACCATAAAGAGGAAAAAAAGAAATTTATTATCAACCCAATCCAATATATTCACTTGTGAAAGTACAAGAAGAAGAAAACAAAAAGCTCAAGGACTCCAAAGTAAGGCTTGAAGGTGAAAATTATGTTTTGGAAAATGTATAGCAAAAAATGATATAAAACCCCTCACAATACAGTTCAATATTATATTCACTCCATAGTAAAATAATATAAATTTAGATTATAAAATAACATAAATACTAATATTAAATCACTTCTATAATAATAGATGTTAGATTGAGAAATGACATCTATAAGACGTTACTAATATATGTGTGTGTGTGTGTGTGTTTTAAATGAAGAAAATCTCGATTAAGGAACGATCAAGCTGTTGAAAAGGACCTAAGGGCAATACAATATTAAACAAAATATAAATAATAACAAATTAAAGAGGACTGGCTGATCTATTTAGATAGGTGAGCATCATTGTGCTCAGGAAAAACAAAAAAAAATTATGGGAAAGAGGGAGAAAAGGGGTCCCACATCCCCATCTTTCCCCACCTTTCATGCATTTCAAGTTCATAAGCACTTATAGCACTGACTCTCAACCAAAGTCATTTAAGACTTATCTCCTTTTACTAAAAAGGCCGCCCACCCTAGTAATGGCCTTGGACAGCTAAAAATAAGGGAGCCCATGTATTGTAGAGGTGGGGAAGCATGTCCCTAAAGGTAGAAGTGTTTTTTTTCATTATTCTTAAAAATTCAAGTCAAGGGGGCACATACATAAAGGTAACTATAGCATTTAGAAGGGTCATGTCAAGGATAGAGTCAAGCGGTAAATTCACATGGGATAAGGTGTTTGGGAAAAAGGTAGTATTAAGTGCAATGTGTAGGGTAGTTGGAATAGTTGGTACTAGTGATTGGTTAGAGGTAGTAATTTAGAGGTTAGGAATATATATTATGTAAAATTAATGTAGATAGTTTTTGATATTTAGTAATAGTGTTAAAATAAATAAGTTAGTTTTAATATTTAATAATAGTGTTAAATTAAGTAGGCATGGTAAATATTACAAGTTATGGAATCATATGGTTAGATAACATAAATTGGTCGTTGGTTTAATTAGAGTTAAATTAATTAGAAAATTATGTGTTTAGTAGTGGAATCATTGAATAACAAATTAAATGTTATACTTATAATTGTCTTAAATGTTTGGGTGTAAGGATTTAAGTATCACATTATATCATCGACACACATTTTCATACATGCGAGATATGTGAATCATGATGAAGTTCCAATATTAAACATGTATCCTAAAAACATTATTCTAAGAGTCGCAATCTTGAAGTGTATGTTGAACATTATAAATACATGCATAGTGTTATCTATATAATAGGATAAGATAAATTGTTTTATTACCAAATATAGTAGAGGGTAGATAGAGTTAAAGAATTAGTGAGATGATATATAATTACATGTATAGTTTTATATATATTTTTATTGAATATATTATGTTACGTGTATCTTTTTGCATCAATAGTATATCATACTTGTTGGTTGGGTTGTCCCTCAAGTAGAATGTATGTACTAGGTTAAGGGTATAATCATGGGATATACGTCACCAATACATAATAAGCTAGATGATGAAATTTGCCATCATCATCATTTATATATACTCTCATAACATTTCCATTAGATGTTACTTATTCATTAATTATAAATCGTAATCCCCTTGATATAATATAACATTAACATAGGACGGTCAGGGTGTCATAAAGGTATAAATCTAAGCTAGTGTGGATCATTACAATAAAGTAGTAATGGGGCTAAGTTTACTTTAATAAGATTTGGGTTAGTTAATATGATGTAGTAAAAGAAGCATGTCAAGTATAGTGGTTTAAGTAATGAGATTATGATGAGATTAGAGGGTCCATTGAATAATTGAGAGATTGAACTGGTAGATAATTATGATGGTACTTATATATGTAAATTTCGTATTGCATTCAAATTGTACATAGATATATTTGAGTAGAGTCCTAGATATGTTTCTAATAGAATCCTAATAATATGTACAAACATTATATGTATACCCATCATTGAGTAAACTAGATATATCTTCTTCTTAAGTCAATGAGTTGGAGTCATTTATCAAGTCCCACAAATAGGATTATAATGTGTAATTTTGATAAAATAAGGATACGAACTCTATGTAATGAACAATGAAAAATAGAGGAATCCATCAACCTTTACCAAGCTTTAGTTATGGTAAAAATTGTGAGGAATGGCTTTACTGACAACATTAGAACTCATATTCATTTAGATAGATGTAGAAAGTACCATACAAAACTACCCTGGCATCATGGCCATGTGTTATGAAGCATATGGTTATTTGGAATGTAGAAGTAAAGTTTCCTTACCACCCAGATGGATATACAGGTAATGTAGTACGCTCTGATACCACTGACGAAGGGCCACACCACCCTTACCAACTCACAACCAATAATGCAACAATATGAAGACAATTTTATTATACCTCAAAATTCAATAGCAATTACAATAACATTTTTCCAAGATCTCTCAAGATCCAATCCAAACCCAAGCTAGTCCAGATCCACACTCTGGTAGAAACCTCTGAGATCTCAACTTGTGCTCGCAAGCCACCAAGCAACCTCCTTGTTTCTAAACTGCAGTCACTAGCTCTTCTCACAAACTTAATCCAAGATCCAAGTGTAAATAGCCTCACATTCGACGCTCTGTCCACAGACTTAGGAAAACTCACTCTTCACTTCCTCCTTCTCTTTCACACCTTGAAGCCTTCCAAGCTTTCCAAGCTTCACCTTCTTGAGCTTTTCCTTCTCAAGCTTCCACTTCTCAAGCTTCTACTCCTCGAGCTTCTAGTCCTTGAGCTTATCCTTGAGATTGATTTAGAAATGCTCATATGCCTTGCTTAAATAGGCACTTACCACCCTATGCATGACTTATCCACAACCTTCTAGAATTCCTCCTACACAATATACACAACCTTCTAAAACTTCCATAACCCTCTAGAATTACAACTAAGCACCACCATGTGGCCCAATTAGAAAATTACATTTCCTTTATGGATCACAAAAAATATTAAATGCAAGATTTAAGAAACTTTCCACAAGCTTCTAAGAAGCCACCTACACACCTCGATTAATGTAATGACAACTAATTTTTTTTATTTTTCTATTTATGCCACCTATGCACCTTGAAAATAAAAATCCTCTTTTCCTTTCTTTTCTCCTTTTTATTTTTTATTATTTCTCCTCTAATTTTCGTCACTTTTCTCTCTCCTCCATAATTTTTATTTATTTTTTATTTTTTTATTTTTTTATTTTTATTTTATTTTTTTGACTTTTTTCAATTTTTTTTTTCCAATAATTTTCCAATGCAAGATGCTCCTGCATCAACAGGACTATTGTGAATTGTAGAAGGTGGATATTCAATGATTAGTGTCCCCTTGATATATGCACACTGGGTCATAACAGTCCTACCCTTAAGATAACCTTATCCTAATGACAGTATGAATGTCTTTTTTATTATCATTGTCACTAAAGATCACTACTATATAATTTAAATGTTGTAAAAAAAAATTTGATGTGTTTTTGCCTTGTAAGTTTGGGGCATGATAGGTATGCACCTTTAGACATGATTCCTTCCTCCAAGGAATTCACAAAAAGGTTTCTTGAATTGGAAATCTCAGTAGACAATCCTAAGTTGAATCTTCTTTTTCAAATATTATATAAATATCATGAGGAGTTCATCCATGAAGACATTTGTATGACAACAACTAACAGTGAATGTGAAAATGATGAAGACAATGACGACAATGAATTCCAAGGATCAAGTTGTGAAGATGAAATAGAACTAAGTTTAGCATATGAACAAGGAAAAATTTTAGAAGAGGGTGCTAGTCTTGTTGATGAAACATTTTATGATCTTGATGAAAGCTCACATGATAGTATGCTTCAATTTTCTATATTCTTGAACCCATTGTTGAAGAAGAAGTGATTGAAGATACATCTGAATTCATTAAATTCTCAAATCCATTGTTTGAAGAGGAGTCCTAATACAATCAATTCAACCATTGTCATGATGAGGATAAAATGCCAGATGATAGTTTTAAAGATGATGAAACTCAAAGTGTGTATGGAGAGATATACTCTAAAAATGAGTCATGTTGTAATGCCCCACCAAGGGATCCAGAGAATTTCACTAAGTTTGCCAAAACAATTTTATTTTTTAAAAACATGAAATATAAACCATTCACAACTTATACATAGTAACGGAAGCAATAACGATAGTACAAGTGAAAGTAAAACTATTCATAACATTCGCGGAAGCAATAGTAACATCCAACTGAAAGTAAACATACATAACAAGTTTCATTCTTTAAGAATCCCTTAACATTTTATCACATCTAAATTAACTATTCATCTAACATCACATCATTAGCAATGATACATCCAATGTTCTTAAACAATATACAAGTGTCCTTTTTGCAATTACATTTTAAATTGCTCAAACATCCATTGCACATGTCACAAGGTATGAAAAGCTTGAAAGAATATACATCCATATAAATAAAGTACATTATTATCCAATATTAATCCATGATGAAACCATAAACCATAGATGATACATCATCATCATAAAGATATAAACATTCATCATAAAAGATAGCCATGATCATAAAACACATCTAATCTAAATGCACGGTTCCTCCCAATCGTAAATAGTATCATTAGACCATCGTGGATCCTAGTCATCCCTCCATGCATAACACTCCAAAGCACCAAAGAGATCATTGGTATTATCATAGTAGGAATGCCACTCTTAAAACATCCTACTAAGTATAAGATAACATCATCTAACATATGCAAATCATCAGTATAAGAAACATACTAGCAAATACATCCATCATAAGGTATATCATCTATCATAATGATCCAAGAACATAATGAAGATAAATACCAACCAAGAATACTCCAGCCACGGTGTCTCAAATGGATCTCAAATGATAAGAGTGAAAATACACTACCACTCGACCACGTGAAACCTAAGTGGTCCACTCCCACTGTGCTGAGGAGATAATATCAAGTCCCAAACAGGCTATCCAAAACACATAGCATAAATCTCTATAAGTCTAGGAATCCTAAAAGTATACTAACTCAAAGGTTCCATCACACAAAACTGACATCTAATTCTTAGAGGAACAAAAATGACATGTAGGAAACCTACTCTGCAAGCTAGAAAGTGTCATCGCATTTATCACGTACAAGTTACCCTGGCAGTTAGCTAAACTCCACGGGTCCATACTGATCTCATGTGGTTGCTAGTATCCTCTCATACTGATGAGGCATACTATGAAATGCAAGGTCACAACCATGCATTCTCTCTAATCCCATCCTAGTCTGTACAAGCACTCATGGCATGGGCGAGAACATCAAAGCAATTATTTTTTTAGGTTTATTTAATCCCCATATAGTGTGTAAATGTTATCACTTATTAACCAAACTTACAATGAGTTACCCTGGCAGCCACTTAGGGCCCCGGCCCCCATTGCAAGCCACTTCCTGACACTACAAGTAGATAACCTACCCTAAGCTCATGGAATCATAAAATCACCATAGTCCTGTACAAGTGACTAGAGAGAAAATTCAAAAGATAATCCATAAAAAGAATCATCAAATATCCATGATAAAAGCACCAAATATCCACAATAAGAATCATTAAATCTCCATGAGCATCTCATAAGCATCCATAAAAAATCATGACCACAAAAATTCTCTATTGGCAACTGAAGGCATCACTAATAATCATAAGTATCCATTGGTTCTCAATAATCAAAATATATATCAAAATAAATCACCATATCCATTGGTTCTCAACAAGCAAGCTTGAATATCTCAAAATCATACTGATCGAAGACTCCAAAAATGGTTGAGTCAAACATGTCACAACATGACATCATCAAGAAATAAATCAACATTTTAGTCCCATCATGGTGACTAGAAAATAATCCAAGCATAACTGATCGATGACTCAAAAATGATTAGCTGAAGTGTCTCATACACATACATCTCAGCTTCACACATGAAGACTGATGAACAGTAACAATCAATAAATACAACATTTTATAGAGCATACGATCACATTACCATGGTTGGGCTTATAAAGATTGAGACCAAATAAAATCAACATGCCATCACATCTCATAACCTCCGAGCCTCTGGTAACAACCTAAGACTAGTCAACACTAGTCAACCTCAAGTGTTGACCCTTAAGTAACAAACTAGGACTGGTTTTCAGTTTTCGTTTCAAGTATACCTCAAGTGTCAAAGTTTCATCATTTGACCTACAAGTCAACCCATTTGTTTTCGATAGCATTATCCTTAAAATAATATTCTAAGAATAACTTAAGGGTAAATACTTTACTCATTAAACTAATCATCATTGACCCTTAATTAACTTGTTCTCTTTATATAACTAGGATCCATATTTTAATTGATTAACTCTTCTTTAATATTACTTCAAATTTTCAACATAATCAAAGAATCATTATTTGTTATATTATAAGAGGACCAATTATCAATCTTTGAATAGGAAGATTATAACTTTATTAAAATGATCAATCAAATCAATCAATTAACATAGGTACACCATCCATGACCTATTAACATTCTAATAGTTTTCAATTAGAAACTTAAATACGTATTAGTAAAGTTTGAGTCTTTTAATTTAATCGTTATCATCATCGACAACCATATAATATCTAAAGTCATTATTCAAGTCATAAGACTTATCAACTTCAGTATAGATAATCTACAATCTTATTAAAAGAATTATATCAATTAAATCTCTATTAGATAACTTAATTATTAATTAAATCTAATTAACTCTAATTAATTTAATTAATAATTACATATCCATGGAAATGTTCCAATTAATATCAGTTGACTAATAACTAACTATAATTTTATAAGTTAAAAGTCAACTAAAATCTAGTACACAAATTTTCATATTCATAGTTAAATAATAATAGTTTGTTAATATTTAATAACAAGCTATATTGGGAATCTTACAAATAATTCTATAATGACCACATTCGTCATTCTTTCAATGAATACTAATATTTTCTTGATAAAACAATTAAAACTCTATTATCAATTAAATCTAATTAATTCTATGATTAAATTTACTAGTACCTATGTCAATAACTACACAATTATCAGTTGATAATAGTTTCGTTCATTAAGAGTCAACTATGTATCATTCCATCAATGTTCAAATTATTACTTTACTAATAAAAAATTATAATAAATCCCCAATATTAATATCTCAACTAAATACCTCCTATGTTGGTTGATAAATAGATTAATTATACTTCTTCTACTATTAACTAATCTTAATTAAATTAGATTAGTTAATAAATCATATAAAACTAATGCATAAAAATAAGATTCTACTAAGGGAAGATTGCAATAATATGTTTAATTTATTCCATGCTTTGATATATTATTTTTGTGAAGTTTAAGCATAAAGACTCTTGGTTATGGGAAATGGAGAAATATATGTCCCTGAATAAAACAGTCCCAGTATGAGGGCCATATCTACCTAATGAACCCTTGGATTGGACTAAAATTGAAATATGTTGCACAGGGCCAAGTTGCACCAATTTTGACTGGAGTGATCGAATAAATTTGATCACGATAAAAAGTTATGGATGACTGAGTTCGGGTCTATCCAAGGGGCAGCGACAGGGCAGTTTGTGATGAATTAAGAATTCCTCCTAAAAGGTAATTCTTCTCTAAATTTACCCATTCATCCATCTAATAGGTTTGTCCGTATGCATCTGAAAATATAATTGATAGAAAGATTACATCTAACCATTCAAATTTTCAACTTAGAATTTATATTTTAATTTCAAATTTTGTCTATCTAATTTCACAATATAAATTCGAACCCAAACCTGATTTAAGACTAATTTCTTCCTTAGTTGGATCTAAAGTTTTTCTATTGTTTTCTTCTCAACCAACTAAATACATATCTAGATTCCAATTTCAAATTATAGATTCAATCAAAGAGAAGATTCAAACACACACAACAGACACAATGAAGATAAAAAGAGAAAGAGTGCAAAGGAAATATATGGATATCATGAGTGCACCTAGAGACTGATGCTAATTTCTCATGCCTCAGAAGTCCATAAAAAATCTCTTCCTTCTCCATCATTCGCAATTCCTCCAAGATCCAAGCCAACCGAAAACCTCCAAGTGACTAGAAGTGCTAGAAGAAGCATAAAAGCAAGTAGAAAACCAATGAGCATGTAGAAGCATACGAGCTTCTCAAATGCATGTAAGCTTTGAAGCTTGTAGCTTTCATTTAAGTTTTTCCAAACACACTAGGAGAGCCTCTATTTAAAGGCCTCTAAGATGCATCTAGAGTGTCTCTAGAAACAACTAGAAGAGAAGCATGACAACTAAACATGAGTCTTCTCCAACCTTCTAGATAAGTCATAAGGTTGTAGACACCATGTGCTCAAATAAAATGCTAACTCCTAAGTGTACACAACTAGTGCATACTTAGAGTGCAAACCCCCGTGTTGTCTACATGACAACTTTCGAGAATTTGGCCAACTCCTGTGTGAGCAAATATTAAAATAATGCTCAATCATTAATATAATAATTAATTTACTCTTTCCAATTTAATTTATTTATTTATTAAATCTCATGCATTGACTTCAATAATTCCACTTTTTAATCTTAATATATTTATATTTTAATCACATGAAATCTAGAATCTTTTAATAATTTTAATATATTTTCCACTTTTAAATTTCATTTTTCAAAACTTAATTGCTAAAATATTTATTAGCTTTAATAATATTATTATTTAGTCATTTATTTAAATATGAACTCCAAATATATTATTATTAAAATAAATATTGTCACATTCCAAATTTAGACTTATAACTTTTATGTTCAAATTTAATTATTTTATTTAATTAATTTCTCAATTAATTAAATAAAATAAATATTAAAATATCATATTAATTTTACATTAAATTAATCCATTAATTAAATCTTTTTAATTATACTTAATTAATAGAAAATACCTCAAAGACTCATAAGGTAGAAATACGAAAACCCATCATAACAAAAATACATACAAAATCAAACCAAGGGTTAATATCACGAATTACGTTATCCAACGTATTCGGAGGTTACTCAACTTAGATACTTGTCCTAATTTTTGAACTAGGGCAAATGGCTTAAAGAGTTGGGATTTGGACTTGAGAATTTATCTCCCCTCTCTTATCATTGAGATAATGTGATAGGGTGCACTCATCCTGGCAATTCAGAGAAGTCGATACCCGGTACCTACAATTTGCATAAAAACCATGCATGTACAAGCACAATATATACTAAACTAAGCAGGCAATGGCAGGAACTGGTGCATCATGTATATCCCGATTAGCAGGTGAGTACGACTCCCTTCCTTAACCACATCAGACACGCCAAACATAAGGGCAAACACGCACACCATACACATGCAAGTATGGGGTAAGTATCCATAAGAAAATACATGTGATAATAAACCATCTAACTAATCATCTTCAATAACTAAAATCACTAAATAATCATCATGCAACCATAAAATATAAAGTACCAAGTGATCTCATCACATATCAACTGAATCCATAGCACAATATTTGATAATCTCAAAACAATGTTGCTAACCATCAACATAAAACTAGCCCTAAAAGAGTTCGACAATGATAGAAAAAATGCGACCTAGGGGCAGGCACTACACATGCATTACTTCTTTTATGAGCAAGATTTGCATGAAGCTGAAAGGGAGTTAGACATGTGCAATGAGAAGAATTCTATGAAAATCTATTTTGAAAATACATTTTAAGAAATTCCTTATACAACATCTCTATGGGAAGAAAAATCAACAATAAATTATTCTCTTGACAATGAAAATCATGGGAAAATATATTTGCACTTTGACACATAGGATGAATTCTATCAAGGTAAAAGAGTTGAATACTCTGACACCATTTTGAAGTGAGGTGTGCCAGATATAGGTATGCATCTCCAACAATTATTCTAGGTAAGTATCCCTAAATATATGTCACATAAGTTTTTGATTAAGGAGTAAGAGAGAAAATTTAATAATTTGAATGTCCTTCCTATTCCAAATTTAACATAGGCTGAGAAAGAGAAAATTTTATATCTTAATTCTTAGGAAATTGGGATTGAATATCTTTGTGCATCTTATTTAATAAAGATATAGCTTTTGATATAACTCAAGGTGTGTTCATTTTTTTGAATGAGTTATTAAGAGACCTTAAAATTTTAAAGCTTTGTGACATAAAATGGATGCTTGAACTTTTTTGATATTAAATATTTTCATAATGTTTTCTTTGTTATATGTTGAAAACAAAGTTTTTGACAAAAGAAATATTTAACATTTCTCTTTTGGGGGGCCTAGGGGCCCTCCCAATTTCATTCTTTAGATCATGTTTGAAGGACTAGGTATGAATATGGAGAAATACAGATATCTTAGGAATTTTGATTCTTGCGTTAAATTATTTTTTATTTATGGAATCCTCACAATTAAGACATGATGTTTCTCTAAGATAAGTATAATATCTCAATACCTATTTTTTAAGTAAAATTAAATATAGACATCTTATTTCTTATAAGAAAAAGTGTGAGATGTTTTATTTGAATAAGTTTTTCTTGATTATTTCAAGCCTTAAATGATATCAGAGTTGTATTAAAAATCAAAGAATTTTTTTTTCCCCTAATGTTAAGAGCATAAATTTTTTACTGCAATATTCTTTTGTAATTAATCAATATAAAATATGTTAAAATAATGTATTTGATTCTTTGTATGTTCAATGTCCTAGCATGAAAGATGCAGATTTAAATTTTAAAATAGTATAGTGACTTGCATATTGTTTATATGATTTTGGCAGGCACGAGTATCGGTAAGAAATTAAGATATTCAAACTCTAGTGCACCTATTATTAAGTGATCATATTTGAGATTAGTTATGTGGACTAGCAAGAAACAAAGTTGTACTTCACAAGTTATTGCTAAAGCTAAATATGTTGCTGCTATTGTAAATTGCACAAACATTGTATGGATCAAATAGCTACTCAAAGGAATGACGAAAGAGATCACAAAACTAGTGATACTTTATTGTGATAATACAAGTGCTATCAATAAATCAAAGAATCTAGTGATGCACACAAAGACTAAGCACATTTCAATTAAGTATCATTACTTGAGATAGTTAGTTCAAGATAAGGAGGTGAAGATGGAATATGTTAGCTTAAAGGAACAAATTGCTAACATCTTCACAAAACCATTACCTAAGGATGTTCATGAGTATCTAAGAGGTAAATTAGGAGTGATACCCCTATCAAAGGATACCTAAGTAACAAGGGGAGTTCCTTGCATCAAATGAGTTGATCTTTATATGTTACACATTGATGCAAAGGATCTTACTTTATGAGTTGCCTAAAGTAATCATAGAGCCAAAATTTCAAATTAGTCACATGCAAGGTGACAGAGGGAGAAACTAAAGAAACTGCAAAAGCTTATATATGCATATTTTAAGATGACAAGTTTTTGGTATATGTATTTTGTATTGTTGTTAAATAAGGAGATATTCTACTAATCAAGATCCAGAACAGAGAAAGGAGATATTGATCAAGTGCTAGAAAATATAGATCAAAGCAATGTATAATCATAGAGGGAGATATTCCTTATAAATGCTAAGGTAGATATCAAAAAATTGTTGTCAAAGAGCTAGAGAATGTTACTAATCTTTGAGGGAGATTAGATAATTATTGATGTTGTTGATTAGAAGAGGACACATGTTGTATGATGAGAGAGATAGAGAAGAATGTAAGAAAGAGGGAGAAATCCTTATCTACCTAATAAGAGGGAGATACAAGAAGGAACTCATAGGGAGTCATTTAAAAAAGTTTTATAACCTAATCATAAGATGGAAGTTGCTAATAGAGGAAGAACATTTTGGTACAAGTTTTCTTTTTGGTATTGTCTTACTATTTTAACCTAGTCAGTTTGGTTGAATAAGATGTTCATCATTTGATTGATTTGGTTGATTACTTTGGTTTGCCATCAATGCCAAAGAGGGAGATTGTTGAAATTTGATTGACAGATCATTGTTGAGAGAGATTATTGAAAGAGGGAGATTGTTGAAGAAGACTATGTGCTTCAATCATTGTTTTGTCACTGATATCAAACCTGCTATTTGTTGGTAAGACAATTGCTTATAAGATTCAAGTACCATCACTTAGTGGATTGATGAAAAAGATTTGATCAATAAGATGCAACAAAAGAACCTAGAGGAAAGGTTGAGTTATGATTATGCAATGAAGTACAAGGATCAATTAAGATAGTGATGAAATGATGTATTGATAATCTACTTAAGGTTACAAATGTTAGCTACACTAAAAAGCTTACAAGAACAAGTTACACAAAATAAGTCTACCAAGTTTGATCAAGTGGATAGTAGGTGTTGAGCAAAGTCAATTGAAGCTGAGTGAGTAAATTCTAGTGGATGCCAAGAAAGATAGTTGATGTCGAGTAACATTTAGTTGATTGCAAGCATTAGTAAACTTTAGTTGATACCGAGTGATTCTACAATTTATGCTAAGTAATGTAATATGTGTTGAGCATCAAAAGGTTGATAATGTTGAGTTGTTGCATTATGTTAAAGATCAAAGATTCATTGAATCTAAGCTGAAAAGTTTTTTTTCTTAAAACTTGTGAACTAGGAGAAAGATAAGGTTGATGAGTTGCTGGCACAGAATTTGAGGCAAACTATTTTGAGGAGAATTCAAATGGAATCTAGGAAAAGTTTCTAAAAGAGATTCAAGATATAGGGTAGATATATTGTATCCTACCTAATCCATCCAAAACCCTAAATTGGATGATGGAAAATGAACAAGAAAATATCCTAATTTCCTATTTATAGGAATGTCTAGTCTTGAAGCAATGTTATCATGTGCAAGAACCTAAGGAAGAGAAGGAGTTAAGGGTTTTGCTTCATCAAGTAACCCGAGAGAAGAGTTTGCAATGGCATGTAAGCAAGAAGGCTTAAGGAGATGAATGCTTGAAGGGTAAACAAGTTGTTAGAGCTAAAAAGTATGAAGGCCAAGGAGAATGGAGGACTAAATAGAGATCTATGATATGCAAGAGAAGTTGTAAGTTGTATCAGATCAAAGCTCTACTCTTACTCTCTAACAATTGTATCAGTCTAGGGTAAATCCTTTGGATTAAGGATGACGTAATAGTCATTTGTAAATCCTTAATAGGGTAACATTCCAAGTGAGTGGCCTAAAGTCATCTAGCAAGGATCACTTCTAATAGGGTGATTGAAATCCCTTAATTGGGTCACATTTAACAGTGTGTATTATATCCTTTAATAGGGTTGGCCTTTCACAGGGTATCACTTTAGAAGAGTGAAAAGGAGTACCATGTTACTAGTGGTTTTTCCAAAATTAGGTTTCCACTTAAATCATTGTATCAAGTGTGTTGATGAATCTATTATGTTTCATGCTTTACATTTCTACAAGATGATTTGATAGTAACCTAAAAGTTTTAGTGATTGCATAATCTTATGGATGCATGCATGGATATGAATGTTTTATGGGTTCACTAAGTTGTGAAAAAGTTTTATTTATACATCTAGACCTTGGATAGTTGATTCACCCGCCAAGTTTATCTAAAGTATTTCAACACCATCAAAGCTAAAGGGGGAGATTATTTGCATGAATGCTGATGATATTTATAATGGGGTGTATTATAGAAGTGTTGGAGACATGATTTAGAAGTTATGTGTTGCATTCATGATAGAATTTGTAATTTATGTCAACATATTGGTTATTTTGTGAAGATTCACATAGCAAAAAATAGAGTTTGGCTTCACACAGTTTGAGCAGTGACAATCATCTCATGCGCTTGTGAGATTATGTTATACAATATGTCATGATACTTCAGTTAAGATTGTGTATAGCAATATGAAGACTTGAGGAGCTTATTGAATACAATGTTTAGGTAGAATTTATGGAAAACAAATTCTATTATTTTGATTGTATCTTCTAATACATATTGAATTTGGTTGAGTGGACTTGGCCAGATGTTGAAGACATACAAAAGTTGTTTTTGTTAATCATGCTTATTTAGTTGATTGGTGAGTGGAAATTAATGGAGATTGTAAGATGAAAAATTTCATGTAAGTATTAGAAGATGTAATATTGTAATCTAACATATAATATAACATGAAAAGTTGGTCCTATATTATTATTATTAATCAAGGAATCCTCAAGGATAACTGAATAATTTATTTTAGGACTTGGTATAAAGGACAGGTCATTTTCTTGCAGAGTAAGAGTGTGATATTTAATCATAGCTATGTTATTCATCATTTGAGCTTACATGAAAATATATTTTGTATCAAAAAAAGGATCTGTGTGCTTGAGGCATGATGGGCTTATAGGGAACTATATTTGACAAAAGAAGTTGTTGTTAGAAAATTGTTAATGTAAACTTATATGATTTAGTGAGGATAGTAATGAAGCTATTTGGATAGTGGGTCCATCTATCTTCCTTTCAACTCCTAACATGGTTTTCCAAACTCCTAATAGGGACCCATAAGTACTGATTTTATTTCATTGACTCCTAATAGTGTCCATTCTTTGATAGACACATTTCATTTTATTCCATAATCTTGTGGGTACCATCCCTATATTATTTTTCCCTCTAATGAAGGGTTTCCCTAGTTTATAGATATTGTGTTATTGTTTATAAATATCTTTTTGTGGTTGTTTCATCTACTATTTACATGTTTTAGAATTAATAATGATATAGAGAGTTTTTTAAATTACACAACTAATTCATGCCCACTGCCCCTCTTTACTTCCCACCTTTACTAACATAGATCAGAGTAATGAGACAATATCATTCTTTTTTTATAAGAGTATCCCACTTTGAAAAAAAATCTTCCTAAATGGTAGAAGAGTGTAATCTATTATTTATGTTTTCCACAATGTTGACATTAATTTTGTTACAAAGGGAGGAAATACCCATTGTAGATTGTTGAAAGATTCTTTGGTAATGTTCCTTTGATATTTCCCATAATAGGATTGATAGTGTTGATTTCATGAGGGAACCTAAGAGCTGAAGATGTTCTTAGAGGGCTAGGCTTTGAAATGGCTTACGAGGTCATCTGGAAAAGTTGATTGATAATGAAACTTTTTACAAAGCCAGGTCCATAATTATTGGGTGAAATTTAAATGAGTAAGAAATTTATCTAGTAGTTCCTCATTGTTTTTACAAATAACATATGTAGAGGGCCCTTCAAAACCAATTTTTCTAAAGCAATATGTAGTCAAGATTCTATTTTGAGTTGCAAGCTAGATGACCATTCTAGGTTCTGGGAGACACACTTTATCCCAAGAGAGGTCCATGGGAAGTTCACATAAAGTCCAACACATTTGATTGGATATGGTTTTATATCCATCTTTGACATAATATAATCCATACATTGCTACACCCGTAGTGAGTACTCTGAAGATTTAGAGAAGACTTGTCTATCTTCTAGAGTGGAGATGAGGAGATCTCTATCCCTTAGGGAGTGTTGATACCTAAAATTATGGGTATTGAATATGAAAGGAAACTATTTTTTTGTGCTATAAAGTTTAATTATTTCATTGGAAATTATATTTCTATATTAAAAATTTTAAAAATAAAAAATTATATTTGCCCTTGTCATGCATGTGATATCTCTTATATGGTTAAAATTTATTAAAAGTGAGAAATGAAAGTGTCAAATATTATTTGAATGTATGTTAGATTAATTAATTATTTCCTTTTTAAAATTAAATTTATGTTTTTTTGTGAAAAAGGATGGGGAGAGGGAGTTGAACACTCAACTTCTTGACCCTCTCCTCTTTCCTATCCCAACTAGCCCACCTACCCTAACTAACTGTTATTTTTTATTCTTCAAGAATGGTAGTTAAATAGGAAATTTATAATTGACTTTTTTTTTTGAAGGGATAATTTATATTTTATTATGTTGCAATTTTCTTACCTTTTATTTAATTATTTTTTTTAGGGAAATATATTGATAAAGAAATCATGTTTAAAATTTATCCCTAGATCTCTAGTATGAAATATTTCCATTTCATGCTTCATGTTAAGGAAAAGTTTTTAATGTAAAATTATATGTTCCTTAAAATAAAATATTTATAAACTATCTTATTGGCATATTATTTTACCCTTATGTAAATATATTAGGGTTTTCATTAAAATGGTTGATTACTTTGTCAAAATTTTAAACCATTTTATTTTGTTTTATAATCTTTGAATATAATTCCTTTGACTTGATGTTTATGGACGAAGAAAATCTTTTTGGAAAGCCTAAATTGAATATAAAACCCAATTTATTTTATTAAAGTCTCTCAGAAGGTTATTTTATGTCTAGGCTTTATTCATTAGAAATATTAAAGTAATTGTTAAAGAATCAAAAGAAGCTGATGGAGTTGATGAGTTTTGGAGATTACAATGCGGGAAGAAATAATAAATACATGAGGAAGAATTTCAAGGGCTAACCTATTTCATTTGGAGAGTCTAATGAAAATTGTAACTATTTCAGTGTCTACTTATATGTGACCTAAAATCAGAGAAAATATACATTCATTATTGTTATATTTTATAAACCATAGATTTTGTTAATTGAGAGGAGATTCTTTTGATCATTATGGATCCTATTCTTATCTGTATGCATCAAGAACACTAAATTTTGCGGTGAACATTTTGAAAAGGAAATAGAGAGATTTGACATGATCATTTAATTTTTTGGTGATACCATTCTTCTCTCATTTATTTTCTCACTTTGATTAAAAATAAAGTTTACTTTAATTGATAGTCTCATTTATTGAATATTACTTTTTAAATAGTAATGTTGTATTGATTTTTCAATATGAATTTCTATCTTATTGGTCTCCTAAGGGGAGTTAAATTCAATAGGACTTAGTATTGAAATTAACCTAATATTGCGTGATACATGCTTCGTCAAAGTGATGCCAGTTCATCTTAGAGGGATATTTTGATTTTCTCTTAAGGTTATATTAACATTGTAAGTGATTGATAGAAAATTGATAAGAACTCCATTAGTCAAGGCACATATCTCTTTCTTATTATTTTTTAAATTTTCATGTTGATTGTAGAAAGGACATAGGTCCAGGTGACGAAGATCTTAGGTCTAGGTGATGAAGATCTCTAATCATTGCACATCATATACATTTATATGCATTATTACAACCAAAAACTTTTATCAACTATTTAATCTTTCAATACACCCAAAATCCTACAAGTTATCTGCTCAAAACCTCTAGGGTGTGAGGTATAGGCCTACTGGCCTTAGTTTTGCAAAGCTAGAATTGTAAAGCTTTGCATTCATTTGTATGGAACTTGTCAATTGTCAAATTTCTATTTGGGATTCCCCAAATTGGATCATCATTCCATAGGAAACCTAATCTATCAATTTGGGCACTCTGTTGTTGAGTTGTCTACAAAATCAGGTATTATGTATCAACCTAGAAATCATTGGTATTTCAAAGTTCATAAATATAGAGAGAAGTTTGTGCGCTCTAATGGAGGTAGAACTTAGAAGATAAGGAAACTAATATATTTCTCTATAAAAGAGGTGACGACTTTACTTAAAAAGAGTCTAGTTGGTAGCTCTATTGGGGAGAATATGCAAAAGGAAATGGGTTATATTGTATTGTGATCAAAGAAAAATTTTGTATTACATCATGAAGAAAGCATACAAATACATTTGGCATGCATTTTCAATTTGAAAACATATGAAGGAGAATCCTGAGCACATTTGTTTGTAAGGATGGCCAATATGTTTAGGGATGGACGTTTAGACATGATTCCTCCCTCCAAGGAATTCACAAAAAAGGTTTCGTGAATTGCGAATCTTAGTAGATGATCCTAAGCTGATCTTCTTTTTCAAATATTGCATAAATATCATGAGGAGTTCATCCATGAAGACATTTGTATGACAACAAATAATAGTGAATGTGAAAATGATGAAGATGATTCTCTTAGTGTAGAAGAAATTTCAGCATTATTAGATATGAGATAAAAAAAATATGTTGAAAGAAATGGCTCAAGTTTTTTGTTAATCCATCATGATGAACAGGTTGATGGATCAACATATACTTAGAATATTCTAGATGATGACAATGAATTCCAAGGATCAAGTTGTGAAGATGAAATAGCACTACATTCAACATATGAACAAGGGAAAATTTCAGAAGAGGGTGCTAGTCTTGTTGATGAGACATTTATGATCTGGATGAAAGCTCACATGATAGTATGCTTGAATTTTCTATATTCTCGAACCCATTGTTCAAAGAAGAAGTGACTGAAGAAACATCTAAATTCATTACATTTTCAAATTCATTGTTTGAAGAGGAGTCCCAATACAATCAAATCAACCATTGTCATGATAAGGATAACATGTCAGATGATAGTTTTGAAGATGATGAAACTCAAAGTGTGTATGAAGAGATGTACTCTAAAAATGAATCATGCATTACTTCATTTTATGACAAGATTTACATGAAGCTGAAAGGGAGTTAGACATTGGTAATGAGAAGAATTTCATGGAGTTCTATTTTGAAAATAAATTTTAAGAAATTCCTTATACAACATCTCTATGGGAAGAGAAATCAACAACAGAGTATTCTCTTGACAATGAAAATCATGGAAAAACATATTTGAACTTTGACACACAGGATGAATTCTATCAAGGTAAAAGTGTTCAATACTCTGACACCATTTTGAAGCGAGGTGTGCCAGATATATGCATCTCCAACAATGATTCTAGATAAGTATCCTTGAATATATTTCATGTAAGTTTTTGATTAAGCAGTAAGAGTGAAAATTTTACACTTTGAATGTCCATAATTTTCCAAATTTAACATAGGATGAGAAAGAGAAAATTTCATATCTTAATTCTTAGGAAATAGGGTTTGAATACCTATGGGAATCTTATTTTATAAAGATATAGCTTTTGATATAACTCAAGGGGTGATCATTTTTTCAAATGAATTATTACAAAACCTTAAAATTTTAAAGCTTTGTGACATAAAATGGATACTTGAATTTTTTTATTTTTATAATTAAATATTTTTATAATGCTTTCTTTGTTATATGATGAAAACACATTTTTTGACTAAGGAAATATTTAACATTTCTCTTTTGGGGGGGGGGGGAGGATGGGCTGGGGGGCCTCCTGATTTCATTCTTCAGATCATGTTTGAAGGACTGGGTATGAATATGGAGGAATAAAGATATCTCAAGCATTTTGATTGTTGCATTAACTTGTTTTTAATTCATGAAATTCTCACAATTATACATCACATTTCTCTAAGATAAGTATAATATTTCAATACCTATTTTTTAAGTAAAATTAAATATGGACATCTTATTTCTTATAAGAAAAAGTGTTTGATGTTTTATTTGAATATGTTTTTCTTGATTATTTCAAGCCTTGAATGATATTAGGATTGTACTAAAAATCAAATATATTATTATTTTTCCTTACATTAAGAGCATAAATTTTTTACTGCAATATTTTTTTGTAAAGAATCAATAGCAACTATGTTAAAATAATGTATTTGATTCTTTGCATGTTAAATGTCCTATGAAAGATGCAGATTTAAATTTTAAAAGAATATAGTGAGTTGCATCTTATTTATATGATTTTGACAGGCATGAGTATCAGTAAGACATTGAGATATTTAGACCCCAGTGAACCCATTAAATGATCATATTTGAGCAGCACGGGTACTGAAATAAAAACATTTCCATGAATAGTCTATTTCTATTATAGATGAGGATGCGAAGGATCTACTAAATGTTTTTCTATCTAGATTGTGATTATTTTCCAAATGAATTATTGTAAATTGGTGAACTTGTATCTCTGACGACAAAGAATGGATGAGCTGCTCCTGCTTTGATTGCAGAGATGAATTCGGCTTGCCATTGGTTTTTCTTTTTAATGTGTGTAAAAAATCCATCGTTGTTCAATGCTTCTTTGTCTCATTTCTATGTTAATATCAATACTTCAGGACGTGGGCTTAGTGTCAACTGTTGGAAACTGGTTTACATCTGGGGGTATAGAAACAATGAGGTCCGTGGTGTAGCTGCATATCAATACCCAAGAGCCTGTGAAAGTGATGATATTGAGAATCATGCAAATAGCCGCATAATGAAATTTTTGAAGTTATGTTGGGATGGGCTCGGAAATATGGCTTCCACGGAAGCAATGAGGTTGTTTGTTAAGATATTGGAGGAGGGAAACCCTACATGGTATTCAAAGGAAACTGCAACTGAGAATGGAGGTATCTTAGATACACAAAACAAGGATGTGGTTGGGATCGGTTGATGTTTATGACGAGTGGTTTGCATCATCTGTATATCTATGGTGGAAATGAGATATTGATATTGTGACGACCGCCATGTACTATAGCGATGGAATGAGAATGCTATCGTTGAATCACAATTGGAGAGGTGCAGGGATAACATTAAGGAACCCCTCTTAAAATTTATAAAATTGTGGGGAATCACATGTCATTTGGATGAAAAAAAATTAATAGTGTTGGTGAATTATGCGTCAATCGATGGATATTTGGTGGCAAATTTTTTAATAGTTTAGACAATTTTTATAAAATAATGGCGATTATAATTTTTGTTTTAAATAAAATATTAATATTGATGGCGAATTAAGTTTTGAAATGTAATTATGTTAAACGTATTATTTGAGAACTCAAACCATCTGATGATCCAAGATCAATGGCTTAGGTTTAATTTCGGCCAACATTTCTTGAAGGAAGAAGAATTGTCGACGTAGTCACCAGAATGTTGAAACGTATCAAGGTAAGTTGTCTGTGGAGTACAGTGTCACTCATAAAAGAAAATTCACATAGGAAAATGGGAATTTGGCGAATGATGATCGTCAAAAGAGACACTCAATTAATTCCGTGGCAAATAAGAGTAAACATTAAAGAGAAATATGGGTGAAGAACCCAACTACCAAACTAAAATTACATAATAATAGTGGCGAACGTTCTGACCACTCTATGAGTATTTTATAAAATCTTGACAAACCGGTCAACTAGTATACAGTGTTTTTTTAGCCAATTTCTATAGCCCAATCGGGACATATTAGCCAATTGGTGAATAATAGCCAATAAAAAAATCCCTGGAGAGGTGGAGAGGTGGAGATATAGCGATCAAAGATGAGTTAAAATAATTTTTAAATGTTGGATGGATATAGCTATATTGATGAGTAAGGTAAACGTAAAGTTTACTTTTAATGCTTGTTTTATTTCTTTTTAAAGGAATGTTATTGAAATTAAATTTTATGTCAAATATTAAGAAGTAACAAGTGCCACGTAGTGGCATGTACTTGCCATTAGTTATAATTATAGTAAAAAAATTATGTATAATAAATACATTATAATATAATTTTGGTTTTATTTTATATTACTTCACTAATTAAAATAATAATATAATAATATAAGTTAATGATTCATAAACAAAATGAGGTTTTGCATTTGATTTCCTTATTTAAATTTTATTTAAAAATATTGAATAGAGATTAAATGTGGAGAAAAACTAATAATCATATTAATTCAATATACTATTTGATTTTGTACAAAATAACTTCACAATTTATACTAACCATGTTTTCTATTATAAATTTTAGCCAAAAATATTGCAATATGGAGAACCTCCAAAAAAGGGCTCTTATAACACAAAATCTATTCAACCAATCATAATTATTTTATAAAATATAAAATATATAAATTAATAGCAAAGCTTTATAAATATTTTAATGATTAGAAAATAATTGTTTGTGATTGGTGGATTGTTGCTAAACTAATACAATAAGGTTTTTTTTTAAATGGATATTCTATATGTTTTAATTGAAAATATTATTTTAACAAAATATTTGATCCAAATATTTAAAAAACAACTATATTTTCTCTTTAATGAGAAACCCTAAATCTATGGGGAATCGCTATATCATATTTTTTGCTTCCTTAGTAATGGTTGTTATACCAATGGGAAGTCGAGTGGAGCCCAAGCATCAAAAATATAGAAATATGAGGAGGATAAAAGATTATTTTAGGGAAGTATATTTTTCTCCTTACATTATCGTTCTTATTTATTTTCTTTAATTGATTAACTTTCTTTTCATTTTTACTCTATTTTATACTTCTTATGTGGTTCTCTTCCTCTAAAGACTGTTATGCCTAGGCATGGATACGCGTCCCCAATTAGAGCCACTATTGACACCTAAAATTAGAGGTGTTAAATTTGAAAGGAAAGTATTTTTGTGCTAGAAAGTTTAATTATTTCATTGGAAATTATATTTTTATATTAAAAAATTAAAACATTAAAAATTACATTTACCTTTTCCATACATGTGATATATCTTATTAGGGTAAAATAGTAGCATCGAGAGGGGAAGTTGTGTAAATAAAATTCTAATATTTATTATTTATTATTTACTATTATATTAGTACATTAATACTCTAATATAGATTTGTATAAAATTTAATTATATATTTACTTTTCTAGTACAATTAATTTTTAATTGGAAAAATGGGTCTTAGGGTTGGGGATGGGGTTGTTTTGTTCAATATTAAAATGACCAATTTGAGTAGGATTGAGGTTCTATTTGGTTTAGGGACAAGGTTTACTTAATTTTTCTTTTTAGTTTAGTTTATATGGTTAGGTTGAAATAAGATTTTTTCTTTAATATTAAGATTATATTTTAGTTAAATGTTGAGTTATGGCTCATTTTGATTTAGTGTTAGGGTTAGGGTTATATGTAGAATTGGATTTTTATGGGATTATATATAGAATAAAAATTAGGTTTTAGATTAGAAATTTAACCTAATTGAAGGTATGGGTTACCACTCAATATCTCTTTTTATTCAATTGGGGTTAGGGTTATAGAAAATGTATTGTTCAATTATGTTCAGTAATGTAGGTTGAATTAAAATAAAGACCACAATACATTTAGTTTATGATTATAATTTGATTTCATTTTGTATATGTTTGAGTTTATTTAGCATTAGAGATAGAGTCCAAATTAATCCAAATTAATTTAATGTTAAGGCTAGGGTTCAATTTAATTCAATCTTAGGTTAGGGCTCATTATTATTTAGCGATTTATTAAATTTAAATTTATGATCAGTCAATTTCGGTGGGCATTTAGTCACTAATAGGGTTCACTTCCGTAGGTTTTTAAAATGCTATAATTTGAATGATGATGTTACTTTCTATGAAGATTATGTATTGGGTACATTTAATGTCTGATTTTACAAAGGTTTTTACTTCTTTTGTGTATAATAATACAATTCAATTAATATGGTATTATATTTAATTTAGGCTTGCATTTATCATTTAGTTAGTTGTGGAGCTCAAATTAGCTTCAAATAGAATTCAGGTTTCAATATATCATTAAAAATTAGATTTTTAATTTAGTATTAGTGTATCATATGTAGAGTTGAGGGAAAAAATTATCATGATACAATTTTCTTAAAAGTAAGTCTTCAACTTAATGTACCATTTGATATTAGATTAATCATTTGGTGGACAATAATGTTTAATTTTATTTTATTGGTGTATCATATCTAGATTTATTTTTTTAACTTGGTTTAATATTATAGGTAGTTAAAAAATATCTCTCATCATTCTCCTTTGTTTGCACTTCATCTTTTTCTCTCCCCTTATAACCGCGTCTTCCTCTTCATTAACAAATATCTTCATTATGAAAGTTAATTCTAAATACTATAGATATTTAATATCAACAATAATATGATTATTTTTGAGTTGTATAAAAAAATTATATATCTTCAATACACTATTATCAACTATTAAAATTAGTTCTTTGGGGTCAATCCCCAATTTTGTTGGTTGCTATCAATTACTTCGAAAACTATTAAAATTAGTAATCATGAAATATAGAAAAACAAAAACATGTTTCAAGTATTATACTCTTTGGAAATCTAGATTGTATTAAATTTTTAGATTTTAAATTGAATAAAATTACAAATGTTTCAAATGATAAACAATCTTTATCCAAAAACATATGCCCAAAAATTTTGTTGAATAATATTTTCTATTATTTTGCTCCAATTTTTTATGCTAGATTGAAAATGTAACATGAAAAAAAAAAATGAAAAAAAAAATAAACACACATTATCTTAATCATAGTCATAAGCAATTATCTACCATTCAAACTCATAGAACTAATAGAATGCAGATTTAAATTTAGTGTCGATTAGGTATAGAACCATTCTTAACATAAGTATCAATAGAAAGTGGTTTTTTACTTTTATTTTTGAGAGGAATTCATATTCATCATTAGAATTCTCCTTCTTGGTATCCACCGCTCCCTTTATACTTTCGGTAGAAATTATAAATTTTCTGTCTGTGATTTTCATCCGACTATTTTCCACTTTAAGATTTGGTATACTGGTTCTCTTTATAGACTCATAAATTTAGTTTTTTAAAATTTAAATATTCTTTAGTTAGTTTCGTAAATGGTATCTTAAATTTTAGAGCTTGGCATCTCACATAGGCTTAGGATATTCATTTATCTTCAAATATATCTTCTACAAATCATGCATTGGATGAGAAAGAGATTCAGGAGTCCCATAAGAAATATGACCTTAAATCATAATTTATTAGTTTGTTAATGTAGCACCGTGAATGTCTACCACATTTGATTATTAAAATGTGCATCCATTATTATGCAAGATCAACCGATGCACGTTTCTCAACCAATACATTTTAAGGAATTAAAAATTTCTTAATAGACAGTAACATGTTCCTGTCAAACTACCTACATGCTTATTTTCTTTTGCAGTAACGAATGTTCATTTTCAAACCTATCATAGGCTATGCAACCCTAGACATGGGTCCTTCATTAACGTAGCAAGGAATCAAATTTACAACCCTGGGCTCTAGATTACTCAGCTTTCAATAGATAAAAACAAGAAATTTCAAATGGAAACAAAGTGTGATATTACAGGAGCTTCAATGGATAGACATACGGTAGAAATAAGGTTTCAGATTATGTTTCTCTTTCAATTTTGCTGCCACCATATAGATCATCAAGCTTCATTACTATATCGGTGGTTTAGTCTCCTTTGGTTGCAGCAAATAATCTTGGATGGAACATCCTTCAATGGAATCGGCTATTACTTCACACATTATTTTGATACACACTTCACCATATTTTTCTATTTCTTTCTAAATTCTTAGATCATGAACCATTGTCTCTAATATCAAGTTGAAAAATAAGACACAATGGAGAAATGATAATAAGATACCAAGGACAAATGAGAGGAGAAATCTAAATATAGGCTCTGCTGATCACAAGCCTAGTCTATTAATTTATAGAAGAATAAAGAATAAATTCACTGTCTATTGTAGATCATAGTTAAGTGCAAAATTGGTAGAAGACAGGCGAAATAGCAAAGTAAAAGGTTGTAGAAATGGCATGTATAGTTCTCAATAGTTTTAGTTTGTTGTTGGCAGTTTGATGTTTTGATAGTACCAAACAGGAAATAATTGATTTATAGTTGTAAGAAATTGCATCAGAAAGAACATTTACTTCAATTGAGTACTATCAAATTGATGACAACAAAGAAATAGTAACCATTACATTGATGAACATAGAGCTGCATCAATTCTAACAATTGTGCAATACATTTTAAACAAATTCTTAGGCATTCATTAATGTAAATTAAAGTAAGGTATTTACAGCGTACGCAGAGAATACAACAAACAGAAGAAGGAACCTTGTAAAATTTATTTGTGTTCCTCCTCCAGCCATCATTGCTGCTACTCTGAACAACTCTACCATTTTCTATTCTCCCCCAACTCCGCCATTTGCTATCTTCTGCCGTAGTTCCCAAACAAACCCCCTCACGTTTCTTCTCCTTCCAGCCGTCACTATAACCACTTGATTGGTTTGTTTTATAACTCCTTGTTTTCGTAACTGACCCAACTTAGGTGTATTACTTTCGGTCCCTTTTCTTTTCATATGAAATTTTTATTTTTCAAAATTTATGTAATTCGTGTAAATTCATGTAATTTACACGGTTTTGGGGGGTCTCTTATGAGACTGAAGAGTCTTTCAGCTAATAATTAATTAATTATTTCGTTTTTAAAATAACAAATAGTTTTTTAATGCTAGAAAGTTTTATTATTTCATTGGAAATTATATTTTTAGATTAAAAACTTAAAACATTAAAAATTACATTTACCATTGTCGTACATTTGATATCTCTTATTAGGGTAGAATTTATTAAAGGTGAGAAATGAAAGTGTCAAATGTTATTTGAATGCATGTTAGATTAATTAATCATTCCCCTTTTAAAATAACAAATGGTTTGTTGTGAAAAAGGATGGACACTCAAACTCTCAACCCTATCCTCTTTCCTATCCTAACTACCCCATTCCATAAGCGATTGTTGTATTTTATTCTTTGAGAATGGTATTTGGATACGAAAGTTATTATTGAAAATAGTTTTAAAGGGATGATTAATATTTTATTATGCTGCATTTTTCTTACCTTTTATTTAATTATTATTTCTAGGGAAATGTACTGATAAAGTAATAATGTTTAACATTTATTCGTGGATCTCTGATATAAAATATTTCCATTTCATGCTTCATAGTAAGGAAAAGTTTTTAAAGTAAAATTATAAGATGAAATATTTATAAAATATCTTATTGACATATTATTTTACCCTTATGTGAATATATTAGGGTTTTCATTAAAATGGTTGATTACTTTGTCAATTTTTGAAACCATTTTATATGCTTTTATATTGTTTGAATATAATTTCCTTGACTTAATATTTATGCATGGAGAAAATGTTTTGGAAAACCTAAATTGAATATAAAACCCTAATTTATTTTATTAAAGTCTCTCATTAGTTTATTTTATGTGCAATCTTTATTCATTGGAAATATTATTAGTCGAGGTATGCACGAGGGTGAGTAGTAGTTGAAGTCTTGGGTGGGGCGTTAAGGGCCTAAGGGTTCTAGCCACTTAGTTGTAGGGGGGGCCTTACAATAATATAAAAGGGGGCACAATAAAATAATAGGCCCTTCTCTTACCTTCCCTTAAATAGTGGGATGGGATGGGGTGGGGTGGGGTGGGGCCTCTACAATAATTGCTAGTCTTGAGCACAATGGGAGCTAGTCAACCAAATGTAGTGGGTGGGGAGTTGGTGAAAGGGAGGACTATGGGGTAGGACTAAAAACCAATATTTGATCTATTGGGTTGGCATACCATAAATAGCAATAAGAATCTAGTTTCAAGCTTGAACTCCATGTGAATGAACTTGAATTACCAACTAATATGAGTGAACCTGAAATTATTTGTCAAATAATCAAAAGAAGGTGATGGTGTTGATGATTTTTGGAGATTACAATATAGGAAGAAATATAAAATACACGAGGAAGAATGTCAAGGACTAACCTATTTCATTTGGAGAGTCTAATGAAAAATAATATCATTGGGGAGTCACATCCTTTCAAAATTGTAACTATTTTAGTATCTATTTATATGTGACTTGAAATTAGAGAAAAAATACATTCACGATCATATTTTATAAACTATATATTTTGTCAATTGAGAAAAGATTCTTCTAATCATTATGGATCTTGTTCTTATGATGCACAACCAATAATTTTTTTTGTGGTGATCAATGTTAAAAGGAAATATAGAGATTTGACATGCTCGTTTGATTTTTTGGTGATATCATTTTTCTCTCATTTATTTTTTTTCCTTTGATTAAACTTAAAAATTTGCTTTGATTGGTAGTCTCATTTATTGAATATGAGAGAGTTATACTTAATACTTGTTAAATAGTAATGTTGTATTGATTGTTCAATTTGAATTTCTTTCTTATTGGTTCCATAAGGGGAGTTAAACTCAATAGGACTTAGTATTCTATGATGGATACTTCATTAAAGTGATGGTAGTTCATCTCAAAGGGATTTTCTGATTTTCTCTTAGGATTACATTAACATTTTATGCAATTGATAAAAAATTGGTAAAGACTCGATTGGCCAAGGAACTAGTCTCTTTCTTATTGTTTTTTGAGTGTTCATGCTGATTGCATAAAGAACATAGGTCTAGATGACAAAGATCTCTGATCAATTCACATCATATACATTTAAATACATTATTACAACCACAAAGCTTTACCAACTATTTAATCTTTCAAGGCACATAAAATCCCACAACTTATATGCTCAAAGCCTCTAGGGTGCAAGGTATGGGCCTACTAGCCTTAGTTATGTAGGGCTAGAATTGCAAAGGTTCACATTCAATTGAGTAGAACATGTTAATTGGCAAATTACTATTAGGAATTCTCAAAATTGGATCATCATTCCATAAGAAAGCTAATGTGTTAATTTGTGCACCAACAGGGAGATAGGAGCATTATCCAATAAATTTCAGATCAAATCAAAAACTTGATTATTGATACTTATATTGATATAATCACTAAAGTAAGGTCCTGAAGTTGTAATCATGTGGTTTATAGTATTGGCTAGGAATAAAGAGTTGATGGGAGGGTATCCTCCTCAAATGTCTCCACAAAATAGATTTATTTGACCATTCCCAATATTCTAGATGAGATATAGGCTAATGATGGATCTATTATCTAGCATAAAATTCTAAACTCTTGATCTTTCACAAGAGCCATTTTTTTAATCCCTAATTCATGATCTCTATTAGTGTCAAACACTTAGTCATTTACAAGGAATGATTATTTGGTCACCATTATGACTAAGTCATCCTATATAGGTTGAGTGAAGTAATGAAGACTTGTAAATAATCTAAGTCACATCTCGAGCGGTAGTTACTACTAAGTGTGCTAATGGCCATTGAGTATTCACATGATTGTTAAGAAGATCAAAGATCACAATAGATATCAAGTTAGTCAAAGTTTAGTAGAAGATGAGTGTTATATAGACCGAGTCATTGACTTTGTGTTGATCTAGTGATGACTAAGGATTAGCAAGAAGAAACTGTTAATGTCAAGCACTAACATGTTATATAGCACAGTTTTACATTCTTGTTTGGAATGACACATAAATCTAGGTTAACAATTTTTTTCAAGCTAGAAGTGTATTTTCGAGATCAAGGAGTTAATCAAGGAGGTGATTACACATTTTGTTGAGGAATATTAATCCATAGGTAAGGAATTCCACCAATCAGAATATTGGAAGGTTTAAGCGTCAAAATGATTCATTTTAGATTGTTGATTTGGATATATAAGGTTCACCAAATAATCCATTTAAGGAGGGTCTATGAGCCAATTCAAGAGATGGATAAAAATAAGGTATTTGCATGTGTACAAAGTGTGAGAGATTGGTTGCATGAAAGATTGAAGGTGGATTAGATAGAGTATAGAGATTGAGTAGAGTAGTGAAGTGTAGAGATAGAGATAATCAAATCAAAGAGGTGAGTAGTAAATGTACATAGAAGATCTATTAAATCTATGTATTAGTGTAAACTAAAGGATTAGGTACTGATACATTTTAACATGTGTGATTAGTGTTTAAACCTCTTAACAGAGTGGTCCTAATAGACCTTTGTAAATATCTTTATGTACTTACAATAGTGAAAACTTTTGGGTGTCATCCCTATTGCAATTTTACCTTCACATTGTAGGGTTTCTATGTAACAAAATGTTTTTGTTTATGTGTTCTAAATCTTTACTTTACATATTTGTGAGTTATTCATGGTATTTGATGCTACATATGATTATGTATTCTAGTGAATGTTCATTTAATTTATCATATTGTTGAGATAAAAATTTATGGGTAAGCTATTAGATTTAATAATTGTCTGAAGTGTTAATGTTAATAGATCCTGAATCACTCACCCCCAATCTTAGTATCTTCCTTTCCTTATGAGATTTCAAATTATTGGTATCAAAGTACTAGTTTTCTTATTAAAAGTTTAATCACTTGAGAGAGAAGATCTTGGAGATGGAAGCCTATAAGATGGGAAATACTATTGAGAGCAAAAATCTTGATTTATAAATTGCCTTGGAACAAGTCAAGGTTGCTAAAGAGGAACTAAGGGAGTTCTTGGATCAAAGGAAGGAGATGGAACTCAAGGATAATCATACACAATACTTGATGGAAGAAATCATTGAGGAAATATGAAATGAAGGTAGATCTAGTGATAATGATGCAACAATAGAAAATTTATTGGAAATAAAAAAAAATCTCAATAAAGAAGTAAAATAACACTCCACTAAGACCCTCTAAGCTAGTTAGTGAAGGGATGCATTCTACACTATACAAGTCTCTTGAAGATGAAGCACTAGATAGTGATCTTGAATGCCAATGAAATATCAAATAATTGCCAACCTTGTCACTCAAAATAGATTTGATAGCTATGGAAATATCTTCAACTCCGTAAATCATTCCCCACAACTAGGTGCTATGCATGGCCTCATCAACTAACAAACCTAATATTGGGGAAATAATAGGTGCCCTCTCTTTGACAATTGATCTATGTGTTTGTGATCGACAATCCGGCTACCTATCAATAAGTCTACCACACACCTATCCTAAATGTGATGGTAAATCAATGTAGTTCACTACTCTACCTAAGTGAACCTCAACATAATGTTGTTGTGCAAAATAGAGTGCAATTTGGTCATTATTTGGATAACGATCATGAGCAACAAGGAAGCATAGGTATTAAGTGCATCCATCTATGGGGTTGTAGACTTAAGAGGATAATACCCCTTCACATAGTTTTGTAGAACATAATGTGGTAAATATTCCCTCTTTAGTGTCTCTTCGGGTATTAAGCCTTGTACTTGCTATAGTGACAGACTTAAAGAGATCTCTCATCTCTTGCTATCATGGACAATCTATATAGTACATGCAGGATATGGAGTAGAACCATGAATCTCATCTCTAATATATGTGAGGTTGCGTAAGGTTCTCTAACATGTACTAATATATACACTAGAGCATATCCCACTAGCCAAAGATTCATGAAGTCTTCGAATCTATTGGTTAGTGTAATCATATAGCATGTTGGGTGGGATATACTATTGATTTGGGGGAATAGGCTACTCCTGGGGGGGGGGGGAGACAGGTTGCTTCTAGGAGGGACAAGTTACTATTATTAGGGGATGGGGTAGGAGTTTGTTGCTCAGGATGTAGGAGGCTACTTCTTACCGGAGATCAGAGGTTGTTTCTCATGGGGGATAAGAGGTTGTTGATCTACCATGTGGAGGTCAATGTATGTAGTATTCACTTGTATCTAATGTGTAAACTTGAAATAAAAATAAAAATATGACAGTTAATAAAATTGAAATTTATTATAGAATGGCATTTAAGAAACTAGAATTTCCTAAACATGAAATTAAACACATAATACATGTAAAAATGTAAAACAAACATAACATACATACTACATCTGTGTTTTACATCCTAAATAAAAATATGACATTAAATAAACTTGAAATTTAATGTACAATGACATTTCAGAAACTAGAATTTCATAAACATTAAATTGAAAAATAGATGTAACATGAAACAAACATATGTTATGTACATGTACATAGAATTTCATAAACATGAAAAAAACATAACATACATGTGTGCATGTGTGTTTTACTTCCTAGCAATTACAAATTTGAATCTTGTATGTGTGCATATATATGTTCACCCTAATATTTACCCAATAAAACCCTAATAAAAGCCTAATCTAAACTAAACGAAAAGTGTAATCAAATCTGTAACCTTAGAATATTAATTATTGCTCGAATGTAATTCTAATCAGGTAACCTAAACAGTCACTCTAGAACCCTAACCATTATTTTAATTCTTTGTTAGTTCTTACATCATGTGTGTGCAACAACTTCATAAAATTATTTCAATTAAGTCTAGATAGAGTCTAGATGACATGGGTAGACTACTCAACACATAACTATGTTAAATATAGAACTAGATTCACTATATAATTTAATAGGTATATTGTCATGATCATGGCTAAGGTTAGGAAAATTAGTAGGACTATGGTTAGAGTTAGAATTAATTTTAGGTCTTGAGTTAATTTTAGCGTTAGGCTTAAATTTAAAACATTAGGGTTAGGTTAAGACTTTTTTTAGGGTTACAGTTAGGTTTAGAGTTATAATTAGTAGTAATTATTGTACTTGTTGTATGTGCCTCGTAGCATATAAATTAATTTTATTAGGCTTCACATTCAAGGTTAATGTTCTATCATGATTATGGTTTATATTATGGTTAGGATTAATTTTGGGGTTAGGTTTTAGTATTAAGATTGAGTTTAGGGTCATTATCAGGGTTTAATCATGGTATTTTCATTACGTTGGGGTTAGGAAAATATGCATGGATAGGATTAGGAGTGTGTTCTCAGATATAGTGTTTTATGTTGAGTAAGCTATTATGGATAGAGTTAGGGTTAGTGTTATAATTGTATTTATAGTCATCATTAGCGTTTAATATCAGTGTGAGACTTACTTTGGAATTATGAGTAAAATTATGATTAGGTCTAGGATTTAGTCCTAAATGTTGAGTAAGTTAATATAATTAGGGTTAGGGTTTGGTATTAGGACTAAGGTTTATGTTATGGTTATAGTTATGGTTAGGCTTAGAGTACAAATTATGGTTAGGATTTAGAGCTACATCATTAGGGTTAATATAATGTTTAGAGATCTTTAGGATTATGTTTAGGGTTAGTATAAATAGATTAAAGATTTTAGTCAGGATTCATATTAGGGTTTTTTAGAGTTAAGAAGTGAGGATCACTATAAACATTTATAGTTAGCCTTCACATCGTGGTTAGGTTTAGGGATAACTTTTGGGTTAACAATATAACTCTAGGTTTAGGGTCATACTAAAGTTAGAGAAATATTTATAATTATGGCTATGATATAGCCTACACGACTAAGATTAAACAAGTACGAATATGGCTACGATTTAGATTTTATGGTTACGGTTAGAATCAAGGTCAATTATAGTGTTTATATATTGTTCGAAGTTAAGATTAGAATTAAATGTACATGAGGGTTAGAATTGTGTTGCATGAAATTTAGGGTTAGGATTGTGATTATATTTATTTTTAAAATTAGGTTTTAGGGTATGTGTAGGATCATGGTTTCCAAAAAGTGGCAATCTGAAAAATATGTAGTCTTGAAATGCCTTGAAGCATTTCAAAATCTATTCCAACCTTTTCCCCACCCATCCTCATACTAAACAGAAACAATAAACACCTTTATAAGGTCTACCATATCTTTTGATACCAACCCTATATGTTCAACTTTAAAAACATCTGGAAAATTTGTTTTTGGTCTGTTTTGTGTTTTTTTACTTCAAACATGTAGTTGAAAATTTTTTTCCTCCACCAAACCTTGATGAAATGAAAATGATTTCTTAAGAATGTTCTTATCTTTCCATAAATGTAAGGTTTGTCAAATTATGAGTTTATTACAAGTAATTATTACTTATTTTCTGATGAAGTTACTTAAAAAGTGTTGATTGATACACTACTTGACAAATAACTATAACTTTCAAACGGTACAACATTTTTGAAATCCAAAAGATGCATCACATTCTATGCTTCTTATACTATAAGGGAAAAAAGTTTAGATTAAACTATTGTAGACTTTTGAATTAGTTAAGGTGGTCAAATATGAGATTTTTTTAATTTTACAAATACTAAAGTAGAAAATTAATAATTATTTATTTATTTAGAATAAAAATACACAAAAATATGTGTCACATCAAACCACGAGTCTCCTTCTTCTATCTAGAAAATTATTTAAAAATATTATCATTTGATTTTGATTAAGCATGACTCTACTTCTTTTATCTACTTATTTTTATTGTAAAATTTTTGTACTACTGCATTAAAATTCTAGGTTTTGACCAATAAATTTTTTTAATTTTAATTTTAAATTCTTTTTGTAAGATAAGGCCTAGTAGTTTAGAAATTAAATTCAATTTCCTTGAGATTCTTTTCTCTCAAATATTTTATATATATTTTATAACAAGTAGAAAATTTTATGTGAAGTTGACATAACCCTAATTTGTTATTTTTTTATTGCCACTTAGAGCATAGTTTGGTTGACCATAATCTTGTACATACCCTTTAGTCAAGGTTTAATTAGACTTAAGATTAGGGTGAAGACCAAGGTGAAGTTTATATTAGGGTTCATATCATGACCTAGGGTTGGAACTAATGTTAGGGTTAGTTCATTGAAATTATTATTAGGGGTAAGGTAAATATTTAAACACACAAACACACACATTTATATATATGAAATTAAAATTTAATATATTACAATTTTACATGTGTACATTAAAAATTTAAATGTATGTGTTTATCCACAATACGTATGTATATATGAATATAAATATGTATATGTACATATGCATATAAATGTATATAGACACACACACACACACACACACACACACACACACACACACACACACACACATTTGAATATACATATAAAAAATTGTATATAAAATAAAACTAGAAACATATAAAATGAAACTAAAATCATATAAAATTAAACCAAAATTATTTAAAATGGGAAAAATGTGTAAAAAATCAAACTTTTTTCGAAGTCTTATAGTTTTGGATGTCTCTCTTTACACTTTTGGTCAAAATTGTAGCCCCACTATCAAAAATGACATGTGGAGTCCTAGTGAGTATTTGAGTTTTCTATTGTTTTAATAGTTTTGGTTGAAACTTTCATAACTAGTTTTGATAGAAACTAGAAACTTTGAGACTGGGGTTAACAAACCCTATCTGGGCTTGGTAATTTTGATAGAAGCTACGTAGATAGTTTCGATTGAAACTATCACTGTTATTTCTATCAAAACTAGGTGGCCGAAAAAGTTTCTATCAAAACTTGAAGAATTTTTTGTTTTGATAGAAACTAAATAGTTTTTATGGAAACTTTAATAAAATTTTCTATTGAAACTAAGAAATGGAAAATTGGTTGTTGTATGATTTTGGAGGAATTTCTTGCTCTGAAAAAGTGTAACCCACTTTGTGATTTCACCCCTCTAGATTCAGGGATAAATTTTTATATTTTCTATATTTATTTATAGTCCTAGGGAGCCATGTTGAAAACATTCAAGATAAACATGACTTGGGTCTGAACAAAAAGAAATTCAAAGGGCCTTGTAAAATTCATATGAGAAGCAATTATAGCTAGGGTATTTTTCATTTTCCATGGAAAGAGAAGCTTCCTTCAAATATTATAGAAATAAAGACATATCATAAACATCTTATTGAGTGGGTGTAAGATGAGAGAAAACAGGTCTTAAGAAATCCTCAAGTGGTAGTCATAGCTACTTGAGAAATAAAAACATATTGGTAATGACTAACAAAGGCTTGAAGGATGTGTAGAAGTTCTGTACGAATTGAATTTCCCTAAAATATTTTTAATACAAGGAGAGAATCTTTGAGGATTATACAAAAGAATAATTATTTTCTAGGTTGATTTTAAACTTTTACGAGTGCATATGTCCCTTAATCTGTGTACCTCTTGCCATATACCAATTAAAAACTTACTTATGATGATGAAGAGAATTGACCTTTCACTACAATTCAATTGAAAATGGGTGATGTTTCAAATTCTCTCTTGTAGCAAGTAATTTTGTGGTGGTTCAAGAATAAGGCTCGCAATGGAATCAAGATAGCTATCTTCCATGAAAGTAGATGATTTTAGTTGTATGATAAATTACATCATTGCACCATAAAATCAAATCTATAGGTTAAGTGGGCCTGAGTAGTACTCTAGATCCTCTATATGTGGGCTAGAGTGGGAGAATGATTCAACAATAATATGGCAACAAAAAAATGAGAGAATGCATGTGGCAGCTAAAATCCATTCATTTTAAAATTCGATGGGAAAGTGAAATGATAGGATGACATCAACTAAAGAAAAGAGTAGAAAAGACTGATCTTTTGTAAAATAAAAGTAAGATTTGGAGGAGATCATGATACAATCAAGGCATTAAATAATTTGTTAGAATTAGTTTAGAAATATCTTTAATTAAGCTTAACTACATGTAGAAGGAGATGATTCGTATTAGGATAGAAAGACATAGTTTATTACACATTAAAAATAAAGCCTTATATTGTAACCTATTGTATATTTAAATGGTGAAATTCCAGCTACTGATTCCTTGGAGAAACACTACACACACACACACACACACACACACACACACACACACACACACATACACACACACACATATATACATATATATATACATATATATACATATACATATATATACATATGTATATATATGTATATGTATCTATATGTATATGTATATATATACATATACATATATATACATATACATATATATACATATATATACATATACATATATATACATGTATATATATGTATATATATATGTATATATATACATATGTATATACATATATACATACACACACACACACACACACATATATATAGCTATCAACATAGTGTTTCTCCAAAGAATCAGTAGCTGAAATTTCTATATATATATATATATATATATTTTAAACCTTATACAAATTTTAAAATTATAATAAATAAAATTAAAAAACTAAGAAAATATAAATATAAATATAAATGAATATTGCTTTATCTTATTTTTGAAAAATATCCACAATCTATTTTACATACCAATAATTTATGAGAAAACAAATTGGAATCTTCAGTTTTTTTCATACTAGAATGAAAAACATTTAAGCATATAAATATAAACACATCACTTTATCACTTTATGTCAATTCAAATAAAAAGTAGTTAAATTGAAGAAATATGTTTGCATAAGATCTTCTAATTTCAGTTTTACGAATGATGACTTTTCCCTGAATAAATTAAACGCTTTAAATCAGGCAAACAAATTACCTATCCTACGTTTCACTAATTGCAAAGCGAAATATTAGGGAGCATAATTACATGAAGGGTGAGCAAATCTTTCGGTGGAGATAAGACATGCTTCCTGGCATTGTACTGCTCTGAACCAAAGCATATTCCAATCCAACACAGAGAGAATATTTTCTAGCTATATGATGTTGGCTATACGATGTAAGCTTGTGAGTGACGAGTGGTTTTATTTAGTGCCATTCAATTTTATTGGTAAAGAACTTAATAACATAAATTATAGCTTGAAAATTAAAAAGTGGGCAACAAATGTATTCAGATCATTCAATTTTAGATCAAGGATGAATGATTGATTCATATAGACCAATCAATATCACTAGTATATCAAGCTCCACTATTATCATTCAATTTCACTAAATAGATCAAGAATATAAAGTTGATTCATTTAGATCAATCAATATCACTAGTTTATCAAGTCCCACTATTATCTTATAGGACGAATCAAGAACTCAAGTACTGAATAATTTAGGCCATTCAATATGACTGGCAGACAAAGCTTTCCTATTAGGACTGGTTGTCATGAATGAGGTGTCTCATTTAGCATCGTTGAATTTTACTAATAGACCAAGACTAAAAATGTGATAGCAAAGTAGAGGCTTAGACTGAAATCTCTACCTGCATTACTATTCGCTTATAAAAAAGGGTTATTGCAGTGGTCTCAATGTAAAGTTACCAGAGTCTAATGGAGACTCTTAATTATCAATGTCGGTGTCAATGGGTAGTGGAGAAAGTTAGGCATGAAGGTGGCCATGGGGATTCTAGTTATGCTCTCAATTCTCTATCAATTCAGCTACATTGTCTCATTTTGTCACATTTCACTTTAGAACTTTTTTTTTCTTGCTTATGTGGTCATGCTGATTTGGTCAAATGAATTAGATTTAAATGAAAGATTAATGTTTTAGAATGTTGAACTGAAATGATTATTGCAATGGATATGTATGAGGTAATTTCATTCAATGATGATGTTATTTGATGTAATCATGATGTCATGCTTATAGTTCTGATTCAATTAATGTTATTTCTTAATGATGATGTAATTAAGTTGTTAATAACGATCGATAATAACTCCTTGTTATGGTTGTGAGTGTTTGAGTAGATGTAGGGATCATTATGATAGAAGTGTAGTTGAGGTAGAGAAGGCTAGCCTCCTGGAAGGGGATGTGTTGGATGTCCGTGCGACTCTACACACATCACACAACATTTATGTTGTTGTTTATGAATTAAATGTTTAATTTGGTTTAGAGATAATATATTTAAGATGTTAGATAGAACTTAAAAGTAAATGACTTGCTAATAGAAGAGCTTCATTGTTTAATTTTTAATATATACATAGATTTATAAAAGTTAAATTGGTTATTGAAAAGGATTTTTAAAAAAAAGTTCTTTTATAACTATATGTTTGTGTTTTTATTTAGATATTCATTGTCCTTTAAAACCTTCAAAATAATAAATACATAATTTAAAAGAATGTTATGGTTTCAAAGTATTTTGTGTTCATGAGTGCGAAGCCGAAAAAGATTAGGTTAGTTATTATTTGATTCGGGAATGGATCATTTTTATGAGGAGGCTGAGGGTTTTTAGAGGGGAAAGACAAAAGAAAAAGAGGGTCATCAGTAGTGGACAAGGAAAAAAGAGGGCAACAATAGTAGAAGTTTGAGAAGAGCAACAAGAGACAACGCAAGGAGAAGAGAGTCGGTAGGCAACATAACATCCAGGTTCTCTTCCATTTTGAATACTATTTACCTTACTTTGTGTCAAACACTCTGTTGGAAATAAAGAACTAATTGTACTGTGTATTAAACAGGATTGGATTTTTTTTTTTTTTTTTTCCTAGTAGGGTGTTATTTGAAGAATTGATGCTGTTAACAACTTTAGCTCTACCATTCAACTCCAACTCCATTGCATATCACAATGAGTAGATTTGGCATGAGATCAAGACTTCATTCTCACCGTCAAAGCTTTCAGTCCTAATTTCCATTTCTTGTTTGCTTTCTTAATAAAGAGCATGTTGACTGGTAGTCCATGCATTAGAATCTAGTCATCAGTAGTTTAGGTTCAGTTCAATTAATAACTCTTAAGTTGCACCATATCTTCAATATGGTGAACTCTACATCATTACATGTTCAATGCGCTGTATTATTGCCTTGATTGTAGCCTTCAATAATGTCTATGCTTCCATTATGAGTTGGGCTATAAGCTATTTCTTTTTACACATAGAAAGAAGGTGTAAATTACATTGTGGTTGTCTATGGCTCATATATTGTGATCCTTCAAGTTTCTACATTTGGTATCAGAGCCAAAGGTGTTTGGAAGATAAGAGCATGGCAAACAATTTGCAAATCCCAGAGTTTGATGGGGTTGATTACCAATATTGGTCAATCAAGATGAAGACTTTTTTTATTGGGAAAGATTATTGGGAGATCGTTGAATCTGGATATGAAGAGCCTACGGATTGGAATACTCTCCAACCTAATGATAGGAGAATGAAGAAAGAAGCTGAGAAGAAGAATGCAATCGCATTTTTTCACATCCAGATGGCTCTTGATAAGAGCTTGTTTCCCCGAATTGTTGATCCACAAATAGCAAAAGAGGCTTGGAAGACTCTAAAAGATGCTTACCATGGCAATGATCAGATCAAGGTTGTGAAGCTACAAACCTTGAAAAGAGAATATGAGACCTTGAAGATGAAGGAGACAGAGAATGTAGGTGATTTCTATGTAAGAATGAAAGATGTGAGTCATAAAATGGCCACTTTGGGTGAACCTATGACTCAAGAGCATGTAATATAGAAGGTATTAAGATGTCTAAAGCCAAGATGGAATATTGTAGCAATTGCCATAGAAAAAAGAAAAAATTTAGCTACCATGGAGTATGATGAATTGGTTGGATCTCTTATATCACATGAGAATAGAATAAGGGACACATCTACCAGTTTTGATGAGAAGGCTTCTACTTCCCAATTGCAAATTTTAAAGAATGATGGTGCTAGCAATAGTAGTAACAACAACAAAGGCTCGAGAAGGGGCCAAAATCAAAAATTTTCAAGAGGATCTAGAGGAAGAGGAGGTGCTCAAGGAGGAAGCGGTAGAGGCAGATTTGATAAAAGGAATATCTAATGCTATCATTGCAATAAGTATGGACATTTTGAGAGAGAGTGTAGACTAAAATCAAGTAACAATAATGCAAATTATGCCCAACAAGATGAGGATCCTTCCTCGGGTAACTTACTTTTGGGTTATGAGAAAGGTGAAAGTAATGCGAATGATGTTTGGTATTTCGATTCTAGATGCTCTAACCATATGTCTGGTAACAGAGAAAAATTTTCAAAGCTTCATGATAGTTACAGCTCCAATATTACCCTTGGTAATAACAATATTGTAGATGTTGCGGTCAAAGGAGCCATGGATGTTCAGACAAAGGAAGGTATGAAAAGTGTTCAAGATATTTATTATACTCCCAAGTTGAAGCATAATTTATTGAGTGTCGGGCAACTATGTGAGAAGAATTATAGAGTGGTATTTTAGAACATGCACTGCACTATCTATGATAAGAATTATAAAAAAAAAGTGATTACAGTTGTTCCTATGACAAAGAATAGGATGTTCCCTTTGAAGTTTGGTCAAAATGATAATCATCTTGTCAATATGGCTTATGAGGATAAAAGTTTGTTGTGGCATCTCAAGTATGGCCATTTGAATTTCAATAGTTTGAAGAATCTAACATCAAATGCATTAATTCTTGGATTGCCTAAGGTTGAAGAGCATAAACAGATTTGTGAAGGGTGTGGAAAAGGGAAACATTCAAAGGAATCATTTCCAAAAGGCAATGCATGGAGGGCCCAATACCCTCTTTTGCTTATTCATTTAGATATTTGTGGTCCAATGCAAACACAAAGCTTGGGTAAGTCATCATATTTCATTATTTTTATTGATGATTACTCACGCATGTGTTGGGTATATTTTTTGAAGACTAAGGATGAAGCCTTTGATACATTCAAGAGGCTTAAAGCTTGTGTAGGGAATGAGAAAGGGAACACAATCAGATGTTTGAGAACAGATCGAGGAGGAGAATTTTGCTCAAACGATCTTCAAATTTTTTGTGAGATGAATGGCATCAAAAGACAACTCACAATTGTATACACACCCCAACAGAATGGAGTGGGTGAAAGTAAGAATTGTATTGTGGTAGAAATGGCAAGGAGCATGTTACAAACCAAGGGTTTGAACAATTCTTATTGGGCTGATTTAGTTACTACAGCCGTATATATTCTTAACAGGAGTCCTACAAGTGCCCTACACAAGATGACTCCATATGAAGCATGGTATGAGAAAAAGCCTAATGTAAATCATTTTAAAAATTTTGATTGTTTGGCTTCTGTTTGCATCCCTGATCAGAATAGGCAAAAACTAGATGCTAAAAGTGAATCATGTATTTTTGTGGGCTATAGTGAGGAAAGCAAAGCTTATAGTTTATTCAATCCTATTGCTAATAAGATTGTTGTTTCAAGAGATGTGATTTTTGATGAAGGGGGAGTTTATGGTCATGAAAAACAACATGTTGGAAAGCCAAAATCAGTTTTGGATGATGATGATATTGCTGATAATGATAATGAGCAGCTAGCTAATGGTTCTATTTCAAGATCACCAAGCCCACCAAAAAACCCCTCACCAATCCCAAGAGCAAGTCCATCCTCAAGTCCTCCAAGGAAGGTAACAAGATTGAGTGATATCTATGAGAGGTGTCAAAAGCAAGTACATGAAGAAGATCTAATAGGTGAGAGTAAATTTTGTATTACTTGCTAAAGCTGATTTTGAGCCATCATGTTTTGAAGATGCGTGTGCTAATGAGGTTTGGATGCAAGCAATGAATGAAGAGATGAATTCCATTCATAGGAATGAGACATGGGAGGTTGTAGATCTTCCACATGAGAAGAAAAAGATTGGCACAAAATGGGTCTATAAGACTAAGTATAATAGTGATGGGAGTGTTGAAAGACACAAGGCAAGATTGGTAGCTAAAAGTTTCACTCAAAGGTATGGCATTGATTATGAAGAAACTTTTGTACCAGTAGCAAGACAAGAAACTATTAGGATGCTAATCTCCCTTGCAACTCAAAAGAAATGGAGTATTCATCACATGGATGTGAAGATTGCCTTGTTGAATGGGTACATAGAAGAAGAGGTATATGTGGGACAGCCATAAGGTTTTGAGATTCAAGGCAAAGAAGATTATGTCTACAAGTTGAATAAGGCTTTGTATGGCCTCAAGCAAACACCACATGCATGGTATGCAAGAATAGATGGATATTTTTAGTAGAATGGTTTTCAAAGAAGTAAGAGTGAACCTACCCTTTACTACAAAAAAGAAGGTAAAAAAATTCTCATTGTGAGTTTGTATGTTGATGATTTGTTATATATGGGTAGTAGTTCGAAGATGAAAGATGAATTTAAAGTTGCTATGATCAATGAGTTTGAGATGGAAAATTTAGGTCTCATGAAGTGCTTTCTTGGCATGCAGGTTTATCAAGGTAAAGATGAAATTTTTATTTGTCAAGAAAAGTATGCAAAAGATATGTTGAAGAAATTTGATATGGATGATTGTAAACCTCTTTCCACTCCAATTTCTCATGGAGTTACATTATGTAGAGATGATGGTGCTGAAATTGTTGATGAGACATCATACAGGAGCATTGTGGGGAGTTTGATGTTTTTAACTCACACAAGGCCTGATATTGCTTATTCAGTTTCATTAGTTTCAAGGTATATGACAAATCCATCAGAGGAACATATGAAGGCAGCCAAGAGAATTTTGAGGTATGTGAAAAGCACGGTAGATTTTGGCATTCACTATTCTTCGAATAAGTTTAAGCTTGTTGACATCTGGTAATTGTTTTTCTTTGGGTTCCAGTTTAATTACATGGAGTTCAAAGAAGCAAAGTATGGTTGCTCTCTCTTCTACAGAAGTGGAATATGTTGTGGTCACTTCAGCTGGCACACAAGCTTTATGGCTTAAAAAGCTTCTTGAAGAAATTGGAGAGATACAGGTTCAGCCTACTGTGATTTTTTGTGACAACAGAAGTGCTATTAAATTGGCCAAATATCCGGTTCAGCACACCAGGACCAAACACTTTGATCTGAAACAACATTTCATCAGAGATTTGATACAAAATAAAGTGGTTGAGTTGAAGTACATCTACACAAAGGTAGTTGCAAAGGATCAATTTCTCACACTTAGAGATCAGATTGTGAGCCCTCTCAACATCAAGGGGGAGTATGAAGAATTGATGCCGTTAACAACTCCAGCTCTACCGTTCAACTCCAACTCAATTGCATATCACAATAAGTAGATTTGGCATGAGACCAAGACTTCATTCTCACCGTCAAAGCTTCCAGTTCTAATTACCATTTCTTGTTTGCTTTCTTAATAAAGAGCATGTTGACTGGTAGTCCATGCATTAGAATCTAGTCATTAGTAGTTTAAGTTCAGTTCAATTAATAACTCTTAAGTTGCACCATATCTTCAATGCGGTGAACTCTGCATCATTACATGTTCAATGCACTATATTATTGCCTTGATTGTAACCTTCAATAACGTCTACACTACCATTATGAGTTGGGCTATAAGCTATTTCTTTTTACACACAAAAAGAAGGTGTCAATTACATTGTGGCTGTCTGCGGCTCATATATTGTGATCGTTCAGGTTTCTACATTATTTTCATGCAATGTTCTTCCTTATTAGGTATAAAAGAAAAATGTATGATACATTAAATTGGACGTTATAAGATTTAGAAATTGTGCATCTACCACTCGGCCATAGCGCTTGTTAGAATAATCATTTCATTTTCTGTAGAAGGTAGGGTTTCATCCATTGAAATTTTCTTCTTTAACCTATAATAATTTCCTTGTGCCGGCATGTTTGAGAGTAGAAAGTTTGCTGGGTTGGCTATTAGGAAATTTTGCACTTTTTTTCCTATTATATAAAGAGAAATTCATTGCTATAAGTTCTTGGTTGTCAGAAAGAGAAATAGTCCTTGACTCAGCCTAGTGAATGGTTTGCTTAAGACCTGAGAAACGTTAGTATGATGGTGTTGGCGTTACTACACTCAGCGTAAAACCCAGTCATGTATAAATAGCTGAAAAGAATCACAACTGTCTTTGTCACATTATTTAGTTACTTTTATACATTTCAATTCTCGAACAAGAACCTTAGAAACATCACATGCATTCCTATTCTGAAATTTCTTAAATCTCAGGGCATTCTTAACGATTGAATAAGTATTTAATTTAGGATTTGGAAAGATTTCTATCATAAGTATTAGCTGAAATCTCTTTCTTTAAAAAAAAAAAAAACTAATGTATGCCTAAAACACCTCCCCAGAACACTTTGAAAAGTAGTTTGTTGTTTTGAGCCGATATTATTGGTTGTATCTAATCCACTGGCTGTAACGTATGTTTAGACTCTAGTTCTGCCACTGGTAATACTGAAGCTATTTTATTTTTCGAATGCTCCTAAATTTTAGACTATATTAAGAGGTTTATTTCATGTGGAGACTCTTCTCGCTTTTAGCACAGAACCCTATCACATTGCAGCTTTTACTCTCACCCTGTTGGCTATAAGAAGGAAACCTCAGTCATGTATTTATATACATTACATCTGTATAATCTTGAACATGAACTCTGGAAACAACAAATGTATCTTCTTGAAAATTATTAAATTCGTAGAGCATTGCTAACTATCTTATTGGGTAGTATAAAGTAACCTTAAAACCATAGTGGAACACAAACCATCAGCCCTGAACTTATTAAGATCAGTTCATTCAGATTTGCTGAAAAATGTTAAAACCCAATTGTTTGTAATGTAAAATGAACCTTAATCTAGATTGAAACTCTCTCTCTATATATATTGTAAGCTCAGAAGTTAGTTAATCATTGAGCTTTAAATTTTTCGTTTAATCATGTGGCAAGAACTTGGTTAAATTGAGTAGATGTTCCTTAATAGACTATGACGTGGCCTATTTCTTTTAAAATTCTGAACTCATGCTCAGCTGAAAACTTAAATGTGGTGGGTTTCGTATAAGCCTCTTATTGGCGATGACAGTTAAAAACTTTACAACTTTTACACATCGTAGTGTGTGATTGATTGAATGATCATATGCATAATCAGTTATGAGATTAATATTGAATGTCTTGATGTTGACAGCATTTAGAATGTATATTCCTTCACGTCGGGTGTAATGTAGCATTTACGAGATAGATAGGTGGATATCTTCATGTTTTAGTTTCCCTATCTGCCAGTACTATCGAATGGTTACATGCTATTTTTGCTTCTTCTAAAGGTAATTCCAAATTTTGAAAGTGCTTGGCCAAGCCATTTCATTTTCCAGATATTGCATATGTATTCATGGTTATGCTTATTTGGTTTCTTTTACTACATATGTGTATATGTGTAGTTTATTTTATATTCTTAGCTACATTCCATGTTTAGACTACTAGGCACATGGTTGCAATGTAGAAATGTGACACGGTCATACCAGATACATCCGATCCATCTTGTTTCGCGAAGCTAGGCTTTTCGTGCCAGTGTCAAGGAATTCTTCATGTCAGGAAGAATCCCAGGGGAGTACTTTACTCTATGGTTGGCAAGGTTAAAGTGCCCGAGCCAAACTTCCATCTCGAGAAGCAGGTGGGAGATGTCCTACAGCTTTTGGAGACTGGAACCACTGGAGAACTCATTGAAAAGTCATCTCAGTTTGATTTTCTAGCTTGTCATTTGAGATGTACTTATTTACAACATTGTAATTCCTTTATGAATAGTTGCTAAGCTGATGCTCAAAATGTAATGCAAAGTAAATGTTGTATGTTTGATCCAAAAATTGGTAATCATATGTACTATTAAAATACTGTATGTTGATCAGCAAATTTTAAATTGTTATGCAACTATTGAATTGTTGTCAATTGGTTCAGCAAGTCTGTAATGATGTATGACATGAAACGAATGTATGTAAAAGAATTGATGATGATCATTTTAATGATGTATTATTAATCTTTTGTAACAAATAGTTTGACTTTTCCACTTTTATGTTATTGGTTCCTTTCTGCATTTTTTAGTTGATGATTATGTGGCACAGTTAGTCTAGAACTAGTTCTTTACACGTTTGGTTCACAGTTTCACAGAATCCTTTTTATTTCAAGATGGGTTGTAATTGTTTTGCAATTCAGAAGAAAGAGCTATGCATCTTGTGATATTTTTATTTAAAAGTTTCAAATATGTTGTCATAACTGATGAGTTCAGATAAAGATGATCCAAGCTGTGGTACCAATTCTAGAGAGCGCAATCTATGAAAAGATGAGAGTGAAATAGAATGGAGAAGGTGTATTTAAGATAGAAGATTTCAAGTGTGCCACAGGGGGCAATACACTTTTTGTGGCAGACACAATTGTCAGAGCTATGCCCAAATCCAGAAGAGATGGAGAACATTGTTAAGAGAGAAGGGTCATTTAGGATGGGGAATGTAAAGGTATTGGGTGAATTTTCTTTGCATCCAATGACAGAGGTGAGGCGAGGAGAGGAGAAGATATTTGAGAGAAGTATAGGGAAGTATTACCGAGAAATCTTTGAGAGTATTGTTGGGGCTCATTTGGGTAATGAGCATTTGACTAATAAGTTCTTCGGTAGAATTGAGAAGAGAGTAGCTCCTAAGTATGAGGACTACATTCCCAATAAAATAGAGATAGTTGTAGCCCTTCTGGTTAAAAAGTAATCGTAGAGGGTGTTTTTATTTCCTATGAAAATGCCATGCACATGATTGTCATTCATCACTATGATCAAATGATTGTTGACCCATCTTTCTGCTATGAAAATGTCATGTGCATCATCTTTTGACTAGCACAATCAAGTCCCAATTCTACTTTTTCTTTGGTTTTTTCATTCCACTTATTTTGTTTATTCAAACACTCCTATAGCTATGCTTAAGTTTGATGTAATGAATATGTCAGTAGTTATATTGTAACAATTATGTTTTGAAATCTATGGAATTATGATTTTTCTTTATCCAATAAAATAAGTAATTGTTGCCACATTTTTTATTTCTTTCTAAATGTTGCCAAAGTAAGAATGTGGATGAGGTTCTACAAAAAAAATACATTTTTACTTTCTATAAACTATTTTACAAAATAATATATTTTCCAAATTTTAATAAAAAGCAATAATAATCAAATACAAGTAAAAAAATAGTGAGTCTATTGTGCTTTTTGTTGGATGTGAGTGTGGGGGCTAAGGTTTCCTATCCTTTGCCCAAATCTATAATTTCTTCTCACATTGGGTTTTCTCAACCATTTAGATGTTGACCCTATGGCAAGACATATTGTCAATTAGTGGAAAACCACTTAAGTTATATAGGAAGGTCAATAATATTGCAACCGAGCTTTCCATCAGCCAACAAATTTTAGTGTAGCCTAAGGAGATCAAGGATATCTAGTATAAACCAAGCTCTACAGTATAACATGAGTTATTTAGTATTATCAATGGAAACTAAGTTCTCACTATGAACCTAGTTAATAGTTCTAGCTAAGTTCTTAGTATGAATTGATCTATCAAGTTCAAGATTGAATGCTTCAATATCACCCAAGTGATAAAATGTTACCCAAGTATCCAATGCTACCCAAGTGCTAGAGTATCACCCAAGCTCACTGTATTGCTTGAGCATCAATAGAACATCAAATTACACAAAGTTGACAAAGCATCAACATTTGGCCAACTTAAAGATATCAATTGGTTATTATGAAGATATTTCTTATGTGAGCTAACTTGGTATGAAGTTATTGATTGACAGGTATAAAAGAAAGACAAATTCATTTGTCTAAGATGTGTAAGACATGAATATTTGAAGAAAATAAGAAAATATGGAATAGATTGAATAAGAAGGGTACAAAGTAGTATAAAGGGAAAAGAAAAGACTTATCTATCACAACTAGGTGATCATATTATTCAAAAGATCTATATCAACAAACATAGTTGCACAGAAAATATCAACTTATTGATTCATTCTAATAGGTGCATCAATCAAATCATCTAACCAGGTGGACCTAATAGTCTTTTGTTGAATCTCTTAACAAAGTACATACTTCATTGTATTTTGAAATCCTTTTGTAAGGTGGACCTAATAGTCCTTCATACTCCTAATAGAGTACATCACCAAAAGTGATCAATTTTAGCCCTAACATGCCAACTTTAATATTGCAGTAGTGAACCATTATGCATGTCATCCCCACCCTAGTTTTACCTTCTCCTTGTACTATTTCTAGGTTACCATATCTTCTATCAAATTGTAATGGTCTTAATCTCTTTATTGCTTTATGTTCATGTGTGAAAGGAGATTAGATAATCTAATGTAGTAAAAGCACAAGTATTCTAAGTGTCAAAAGAGAAAGTGGTTCCCAATTCACCAACCCCCTTTCAACCACTTGTTTATCATTAAATTTCCAACAATTTGTAGCAAATTAAGGTTCTCCTCTCAAAGCCTAACAAATTGAGAGTAAAGATCCAAGGAAATGGAAGTGTACACGTTAGACAAAGCTATTGAAAATGATAAACTTGATCTACACATGGCTATGGAGCAAGTCAAGAAAATCAAAGAGGAACTCACTCACTCTCTCAAAATAAGAAAATAATTGGCTATACAAATGAATGAAAATCTATACATAGAAGAAATAATAGAAGATATATGAAGAGAAAGAAGTTCAAAAGAAGTAGATGCAACCATAGAAGATCTACTAGTAAGGATTGTTACTCTACAAGAAGAAGTAAGAAAATTGAAAAAGGAATAGAAAACTCACTCGGTCAGTCTACGTGAAGTCATGAAACAAAAGAAAAAAGAGAGTAAATGATAAAGAAATTGTAGATGAAGACAAAAGACTCCTTGCTACAAGATTAGAAGAAAAGACTAATGAATTCCAGCAACTATTTGAACAATAGACAAACATGGTAGATTGGCTAGATGATGCAAATCAAGGAATCGCCAATCCAAGCAAATAATATGATAGACTCCAAAATGAACTAAGTGTTGAAAAGAAACTCAATGAAAGAAGGTTGAGATCACAAGAAAGTGTAAATCAGTTATATGAGAAAACCCTAAATAAACCCAAAGGCACTACTGGTTTAGGTATACTAATCAAGGAGAATCATCACAACAAGGAGCACAAAAAGAAAAGAAAAGAAAAAAGGCCTATATGCAAAAAGTGCGAAAAGGTAGGTCATACATCAAATGTTCATTGAAGAAATACTATGCAACCCAAGTTCAAAGGTCATTATTATTATTGCAACAAGTATGGTCATAAGGTAGCTAATGTATGAAGAACTAGATCAAAATTTGAAGGAAATAGTTTCACATGTCACAAACATGATCACTAATCTTTAGAGTGCACATTAAATCAATATAATTAGCAGAATGGAACCAGAAAAAGAGCCTTTATTGGTGAGGACTACAATACGTGGGGAAGATTTCATCATTGTGGAGAATATGGGAACATTGGTGTAAATTGTGTAAGGACTCACTTTAGAAAAAGAAATACTAATGTGAGATGTTATGTATGCAAGAAGATAGGTCATTTGGCAAGAAATTGTATGAGTAGAGCTACAACAAATTTTGGTGAGAAAAACAAAAGGAAATCCAATATTGAAGAGATCAAAACTCAAATGACTCAAAAATGGGTAAGGAAATCAAAGGAAAGCACAATGAAAGATAATGAAGCTACTGTCATCCAATAAAATGAGTTGGATGAAGCATTCACATCCAAATAAGAAACTGAGAAGATGGTTGGAACAAAGAATTCAAGAAGATCTTATATCAGTTCCAAATATGCAAGAAAGAGAAATCAAAATCAACATATTCAGATGCACTGGGTAAAGTAAGAAAGATATGCTTTAACCAAGTTAAAACTTATTTGTAACTAAGCTATCTATTATACCATAGTGAAGAAAAGTTAGAATTCAATTCTAACTAAGTCGGTGGATGATTAGTTCATATCGAGCTTATGACTCAAAGACATTGCCAAGCTATTCCACCTACCACTATACAATTCATTCAAGGGGTCCTAAACATTTTAAATTTCTCATAAAAGGTAAAATTAAGGGTTTATCTCTTACCTTGCATTCATAATTCCCAGCGATTTTGAGCCCCTGAGCATTTAAGAGAGAAGCATTGAAGAGAAAAGTTGCAAGATAACTTATTAGTTGTTGCAAATTCATCTTTCACTAAGCATTGTGGCTTCCAAATCCAATTATAAAGTGAAGAAGGGTTCCTAAATGTCATTGAAGAACACAATTTTCAAAGCACCTACATTCAAGCTCTACCCAATGATTACAGAATAGAAAGATCCATTGGAAGCATACTCAACTATTCCTCCTAGGATAATGTTAATCAATAATATCATGTCATTTTACCATTGCACAATTTAGGAAATAGGTTTTTTTGAGTTGAATGATGTGTATAATGCACTATGTGAGAATGGAACACTAAAGGCTAAATACAAACATCTAGAAGTCAAGGATTTGATACCTATAGTAAAATTTACAAGTGAAGTGGATTAAATACCTGCTCGATAGGGTTCATTACATGTCCTTCTAGCTAGAGAAAACCATGAAGATCACTAAGAAAATGATTCACCGAGTTATAGGCTACCCAATGTTGGATTGACCCAAAGACAACTAAAACCCTATCTCATGGTAATCTTTATAAGAATACCCTAGTAGAGTGGGGTGGTCAGGAAATTAAATTGAGCAACATCATTAACATGGAGATCAAATTTGGGATTCATGTGATAGCCCACAAGATCTACAATTCGAGTAGGCAAAACAATGTTCCCTATGAAGTAGTTGATTTGGCTTATAAAGTGGTGAAGAAAAATCTATCCTCTGACCTTGGGGAGTTCCCACTTAGCCAACAAGGTTAAAACATCAAGAGAATTTAGGAATCAAAGAAGAGTGTGTGTAAGTTTGGATCTCCCTCTATTTGTTTATTTTTCTATGTGTAGATGTCCTTTCTGTCTAAGGGTCATGTGGTCTAGAGTAATGATAGACCAATAATTTATAAAATTTATTATTTCATAGATGAGTTGGGAGACAATTTTGATTGTATCATGGATGCATATATTAAGAATTTGAAGGATAAGGTGCATAATAGGTATAGGATATTTCAACAATCGGTTTAGCAATATGCTCAAGACATCTATTTCCTAGTTGATTGTGATAACACTCACATTAAACTAGTCATACCTAGGACTACATTGGTGAAACCCTTGGGGTATAAGGTGAACATAGATGACACCAATGATATCATAGAGGCTCTTCTAAATGAGCCTTCTAACCCCAAAGTAACATATTTTAGAACATGTCATGAAGCTTGGACCATGATATCTCTAGAGAAAGGGATTCCTCAAGTTTTGAAAAGAGGGAAGAAGAGTATGTAAATCATAAAGAAGAAACTAGAAAAGAAAGATGACCCTGTCATGCTCACTAAGGAAAAAGGTGAAGATGAGGAAGAAGAAGAGGAAGAAGAACCTCTAAAGAAAAGGGGAAATCAATCATAAGTGAACCAAAGAAAGCTACACCTAAGAAGGCAACTACCCTTGTAATCACTACTCCAAGGATATCAAAAAGGAAATTGAAGCTTCACAATCATGATGTGTTGCCCTACTTTTGATATTTTAGATTATTAGCAAAAGTGAGTTCTATGTGTTTTAGTGGAAGTTAGTTTCATTCTTATGAATGTTTGAGTCTATGTCTAGATCCCTAAAGGATAGGCAGTCTCTATTAGATTTTTCCAAAATACGTTGTCTATTTTCAAAGCTAGGTGGGTTACTATTATTTTCTTGTAATTTATTGGGTAGGTATAGTATCCAATCCAATAAAGATTATTTTTCACTCATTATAGATCATTCATACTCACCACTTCGCTCCCATGCTCTTGAAAGTTCTATAAAATTATATGTTTGTACAACACCAACAATGTAGAAATCTATTGCTATGATTTCAACAAGAATTGGCAGTTCAGTGAAGCAACTTCAAGTCATATCAGTGACCAATAGAATAAGACATTGGAAAAAAGCCTCAGTTTGTCTTCTCCTTGGTAGGTTTTCAATCCATGAAGATGACTTTCTAGAGGAACTCAATTGAAGATGCATCTGGCTTAAAGATATTCAAAAGTCACAAATTTCTAAGTAAATTGATGTTTGAATATAAGATCAGACTCCCAGGCATAATCTAGATTCACTAGCACTCAAGTATGAATTCTTGATGGAAAACCTCAAGTTTTCTTCTCCTTGACAGGTTTTCAACCCATGAAGATGATTTTTTGCAAAATAGATATAACTGAAATAGAAGATGCAAAGTGACATCTGATTGGATTAATATACCTTAAATACACATCCTAAACAATCATAAATTCATGTATCACAGATTCAACCAATAAGGAAGCATTGGTAGAAAAATGGAAAGTGCTTTCTCCTCAACATGTTTTCAACCCATGAAGGCAATTTTCTGACTATGCAAAGAAATCAAGTTAATAGGGAAAATTTGGCTCTAGTTTTGAATATAGTACAGGTTAGGATGGTATTGGAATGAAATGAACTTATTGGAGAAAGAAGATTTGATCAAGATCTCACTTCGTAGATTTTCATCAATGGAGTACTTCAAGGGCAATTCTTTGAAACTAAAAGGAAAATGGAAAACTAAATAATGGGTTAATATAAAGTTACTATTACAATCAAAAAAATTGTGAAAAGACTTTTAAATATGCACTGAACCTTTGCATTTACTTTTAATGGATATTTTCGTAAATTATCACTCATGTGGCATAGGTTATGAAGATTAAAAGATGAATTAGGGTCCTTATATAAACACATAGATAGTTGAATAAGTTACTTTGTTTTATTGATTCCTCATTTTTTTGAAGTGTGCATAGCTTTTGAAAGCCAATGATTTTAGAATTCTTTTGTCTTATTCATCTTCTAATTCAAAATCCTAATTTTAACCTATGGTGACTAAGTTCATGAGTTTTCATGGTTTGACTTGGATCAAGTCTCAATTCCAAGACTTCGCAGACACATCCCTCAGTTTCTATGATATGGTAGAATTCCAAAAGAGGTTGAGAGTTGAATGCATTCATCCTATTGCTAAGAAACTATGGGGAAAAGGTTTAGTCGAAGCTATTACTAGTCTGGTTGTGGTTTATACCCGAGAGCTCATATATAAATGTGTCCACCATTACAATAAAAAAACAAAGAAGATTTTTCTATTTGACAACATTGTGTTGATTTTGATTGATAGAAAAATGGTACCAAATTTCATTCATGTGCAAGAATAGGAGGAGTTTTCTGACCTAATTGTTAGCGGGCCCATTTCGGAATTCTCAATGAAGAAGATGATTTGGAGGAAGGAGATCATATGGACATGGTTCTAGAAGCCATAGAGTGACAAGAGAAAAGTTCCTAAAACCTTGTTTGGATCCAACCTCAAACTAGAGATAATCAACATTCTAGTTCTTCTGCACAAATTAAGAGATGAAACTAAAGTGCTAAATTTTTTTGAACAATACTTCCTTATGGTTCAAGTTATATGGTTGGATATGCAATATATTGATTGGGCACATGAGGCAAGAAATTTTTTGTTCCATGCTCTCTAAGAAGCTAAATTCTTTAATTCATTCTATATTTCCTTTCCTAATATATATATATGCATGCATCCTTGCAATTATGACTCAATCTCCCATGTCTAAATGATTTTCCAGATGTTGTCAAGTCCTATGAATTTTATTCTTTCCCTTAGATGAAAAATAATTAAGCAAAATATGTAAGAGTAAATGATGCGTTAACCATGAGAATTTGAAGGGAATTGAAGGGATGCCTAGAATGGAAATTCCTCCCTAATGTCATCGCTACCATCAGCTAATTTGGTTATTATTTTATCTAGTTTTCATCTTTCTCTTACCTATGTCTTGCAGCCTTTGACAGTTTTCCCCTGAATCTACCAAGATATTTGAGTGGCATGATAGTGCTGGTCAACATCATCCAACAAGCTTTGTAGGTGAATGTGTTGAGCGAGAGTCTACAAAAGAAAGTGTATGAATTTCCCATGAAGGTTGGAGCATTCAATTGTGACTCTAGATCTAATGCTAAGAACATGATGAGGATTTTTGAGAAGAAATACAAGCTAGATATGTATGAGGCCTTAAGACCTATGTTTGGCCCTAACGGGTATGCCAAAGATGTCTTACAAATTGGGAATGCGATTAAGCATGTCAACACAATCAAAGACTACTGGGCTAACTCCAAAAATGAATTTGAAAGCCATCATCATTCTTTTTCAAGGTTGACAGTATATCAAATTAAGCTATGCTAAGGAAACATAGATGTGAAGGGGGTTGAAGATGATGGTCAAAATATATACAATATGACTTGACCAAACTAGGAAATATCCTTATAAGCTCTAAACTGGTCGGAGAGGTCATAAAGGATCTAGACATAACAATGGAAATAATCTACATGAGGACCATGAAGTGGGTTGAGGGAATCTACTCAACCTTCCCCAGATGTAGCAACAACATCATCTTCCCCTGGTGATGTTGGAGACACAATTCTATCTCTTGCTCAATGACTAGCTCAACAGACTAGTGGAGGTGATTAGCCTCCTGACAAGAACATCCCATTAGATAAAACTTGTCAAGATGATTTAGTACCTATGATTGAGATAGAGGCAGAAGAACCAAATGATACTATAGTTTTAGTGGCTCTACAATCCTAAAGTAATCCAATGTCATTTACAATGGTGACACTACTCTTAGTCCTTAGATATAGGTAGTTGATCTTGGAGATGGTGGGAGAAGTGAAAGTGAATCCACAGAGTTTGATGAAGTGGTGAAAAAAAAATCCAAAGTAGAGAAGATTAGTAAGGAGGAAAAATTCATTTCCCTTGTTCCAGCACTAGTACATTTCCCCCTAATTTTTGAGCTAAATTTTTGACCAATGTAAATATTGGCCTATGAATGCCTTTAATTTTTTTTTTTCCTAATTTGGTCAAAATTTTGACCAAATTTAATGTTTTCCAATTTGTTCAAAATTTCTACCAAATTAGGTTTAATAATAGAAAAGCAAAAAACATAACAAAAAATAAAGTAAACATCATTTCACGGGCGATCATGTTTGTTCAATGAGCTTTGGAACCACCATGTCTCTTGTCCTAGCTAGTGTACTTGGTTGAAGCAATAGAAGGGCAATAGTAACTTTTGGAATTTTTATAATGCAAACTCAATGAATTGAACATCTTCTTTCATGTCTTGTCTAATTATAAACTAGTTTCTTAACACCTCTTACAAAATTTGTGGATCTACTATATTTTGGTAGATACACTATGGGGATCTGTATATACACTTGATAACTTTCCTTCTTATTATTGTATTTATTTTGCAAGAAACATAGCTACCATGTCTATTTTAATAGATATGTCAGAGCATAGATCTTTTTTTTGATTCATTGAATACTCCAAAGGACATGTACCATTTTAGATTTAGAAGGTAGACTAGAGAATATTTACCATTTCTAGTTTTGCAGAAATGCCTAACTAGTTTCTTGGTTTTTATCTTTATTTTTTATAGAAGTGCATCTAATATTTTTTATTTGATAGATACACAATAGCATATTTCCCTTTCAATTTCAGCAGATATACCAACGTAAGGTTTGATAGACCTATTTTGGGGGGTCCATTGACTAATCAATAGTAGATACACACTATATTTGGATGGTTTTGCCATAAATTTGGCAGATAAGTTTTTCCACACCTTTTCTAGAATCATATTTTATGCTTCTTTTCACTAACTTTCTAACTCTACCTATTTCTGCAAGATCTATTACAAAAGAAGGCCATGTATGCTTCTTAAAGACCTTGTAAACATTAAATATGTTAAACAATTGAGTTTAATTTTATTGGGTAACATTGAGCATGCTTAAAGAGATTGATCAGGTGTTGCTGCTATGAAAGGTCAAAGGATAAAATCCAAACAATATTTAACATGTTGAAATAGTCAATGAAGATTATCATAAGCAATAGTAGTTTTGAGGGTGCATGGTCATGGAAATTATGATTATAGAGATCTATATTGCAGAGAATTATGTGAAGGGTGGTGTAAATAGAATTAAGGATAAAGAGATGTCATTTCAAACCATGAGAAATCAAATGATAAAAGATGGTCATCATTGATGATGCAATGAATAAGGTACAATGGGAAAATTAGTGTAGTGAGTGTTAACATATAAAATATAGTCATCTCAATGATATTACAAGTGGGCATAAAATGTGTTCATTTAAGGCTTCATTATATTTTTCTCACTATCAGGAGAATTATTGCTTGTATTGGAGACATGTTGTTATTATTGTTCTTCCTTATTATTAAATTTTTTATTTATTTTTTGATTATGAATATATGATAAAATAGCAAGAATCAATAATAGTGGGAATAGATTTCTAACCAAAATATTATGTCATTCCAAGCTGAAGGGGAACCATAAGGCACAAACAGAAATGTCATACTAACCATTATGTTAATTCCATAAGTTTTTGTGCACACTAATAGGTTATGAAAGGATAACTTAGTTGACTGTACTATCTTCAAGATGTATTGTTCGATTTTCTTATTGTTTTTCCAAGCATGTACTACTTGGTTGGGTTTTCTATCTTTGATATTAAATGTGTATGCAAATAGGAACAATGTTTATGTTTTTGTGTTTATGTGAGCTTGAGTTTTTCCAAAAATACCAAACATTTTTCATATTTTATACCAATTGTTAGTATTAGATAACTATTGCTATGATTCTATTTCCTTTAGCAAGAATTCTTTCTAACTCTTGGTTAAAAGTGAAGTTGGTAACTAGTGACTCAACTATTTCTTTTATTGATCTTGTTTGGTATTTATGATTGTTCTTGTCTATTTCTTACAAATATTAGTGGCTAGAGTGAATCACAAATTTGATGAATTATCATTGGTTATATATATATAACCAACAGATCTTAGTGGCTAGAGTGAATCACAATTTTGATGAATTATCATTGGTTATATATATATATATATATATATATATATATATATATATATATATATATAGAGAGAGAGAGAGAGAGAGAGAGAGAGAGAGAGAGAGAGAGAGAGAGAGAGAGAATGGATCTTGATTTTGGTCAACCTGATCATTTGGAGGGATCGATCAGTGAACTGAAGTGAGACAAGAAATGATTGCATCGAGCATAGGTTCTATTTTAGGTAAGAAGGAACCATTTTCCATTGATTTTCCTTTCATGCTTTTGTTTTTATTGTATTTCAAGTTGCCTCAGGTGCCTTTTTTGTTTATGTTTGCATTTCTTGTATGGTTTCTAGGTTGATTGAGTTGCCATTGAAGATGTTTGACAAAATTTAGTTCCATTGCAGACATTTGAGAGGTTTCGAGTTAGCATTAGACAACTGAAGGGTTTTGAGTTTCCATCACTAAGTGGTAGAAATCTACAAATTTTCTATATCACATAATGTATTTGGCAAGGGTTTCATCAAATCAATAAGTAATTCGACAAGGGTTTCATCATATCACTATCCACTCACTTCAAAGATATTCAAGTTACGCATTGTTGGATGTTCTCTCATTTGTAGTAATATAGTCATGATCAATTATATATTCTCTATAAAGATAGAGAATACATTTTGGTAGTTATATAATGTTCTTTCCTTGATAGTAATATAAATGCATTCAGCTATATATTTGTTTTTGGTGCATATCAAGACATGTGGCATCTATTGTCTAGGTGTTGTTAAAGGCAAGATTTTCTAGTTGTCTAGAATAGATTGTTAGCTCTTCTTGACCTTGATGAGAATTATCCACTAGTGCTAGTTTCAAAAAATATATCAAACTTCCATTGTGTTTGTATATACCAACCACAGGGACCTAATAGAGATGCATCCATCTTGAGCAGGGTTAACATTGCACTTGCCTCGAACAACTAATTTATTCCAAGGTGCTAGACATATATTTAATACTTAAGCCTAACAAGAGCTCATCATGAGGTATTAAATCTTCATTTCTATCTTTATTTGATATCAAACTAATTCGTTCCATGGTGTTAGGCTTATATTAAACACTCAAGTTTGAAAAGAGCTCATCACCATCCATTAAATCTTCAATTATATCTTTATTTTACATCCTTTTATGTGCAACAAATTCTTTTTCATCTTGACAATGGACCTTTCAAACCGACTTAGCTTCCTCATGATCATCATGGTTTTCAATGTAGCAACTCCTAATTCTCAATTCCTTATGGTCATCTTATATGGGTTTGACCTATTTGTTAAGACAACCATATAAACTATCATCATAGTCCTAGAAGTCTACATTAAACTTTTCATTTTCTTAGATTGTTGTTCACTTTCCTTACTTCACTATCACATGTTGTCAAGCATGTTAACATCCTTCAAGTGACCTATTGTTAAAATGTTTTCATTCTCATTAGTAATTATGTGACCTTGTGAATCACTTCTTTGCACAAGTTATTGATTTCAAATATTAGAGTCACAACCACTGGTTGCACAATCTTTGGCTTGTTAATCCATTCTTTTCAATTTGATTCTCATCCTTTAGACTTGCAGTCAAGCTCTTTTGTATCAATAGAAATATTTATTTTCCTAAATATTCCTTTTGAAATTGTTTTCCTTCAAATTTTTTTCATCCTTTAGACTAGTAGAGAAGCTCTTTTGTAGTAGCCAAAACATGTATTTTTCTTGAACATGTCTTTATTTCTCTATCTACCAAATGGTTTTCTATTTTACTTTAGTTTCACATTTTGTCCTTTTATGGACTCACAATCACCCTCTATGTTTATGACCCATAGGTGTGCCATAGCCATGTAGTAAGGAAATTTCTTATCAATCTATTTATAGAAATATGGTCCCTATCAAATTGACAATGCTACTAGAAAATGTCCCAAAATAATTCCTCTATATCTGATCACATGTGGTCATGCAACTCAATGAGTTTCACAATCCCACTTTACAACCATTTTTATGAGCTTACATGTCCAAGTATACATAAACTCACAATCTATTGCATGTGTATGCAAGTAGCTCACATATGAAACATTCAACAATAGGCTCAAAAATAGTATGCATTTCCAATAGCACGGTTCAAAGTGAATTATGAGTGATGAACCAACATGAATGTTTCTTAATCCTTTTTGTATCAATGGTTTCTCCATTGAGTCTAGCCTCAACCAAGAAGTCCTAAAGACTAAGGATTCATAATCTAGATCCCTTGACCAACTTTACAAGCCCATATGGATATAATTGGTTGGGTTGGTACAACCAACAACATTCTTATCTTTCTTGAAATATGATAGGTGTGGGTTTTGGTCTTTTCTCTAATTGTTTTCTTTGTCATGATCATTATAAAGTTTCTTTGGTTCTCCAATAAACTAATTGGTGTTTACAGTCTATTGTTGATCAAAATTTCTTTGAGAATCTACAATTCAATACTTATATTATTGCTAGTCCTATTTAATGATACACAAAAATGTTGTAGCTACTTTTAACATTGTTAGAAGTAGCTTGAAAATGTTTGAATAAAAAGATTAGAAATTGAGTCTACATTGACAATGTTGTTTTTTTCAATGGTCATATGCATTTTTCTTTTTCTTTTTGGTAATTTCAATTTGTTGCCTATTTTTTGTACTTAAAGAAATGACTATGTTGGTTTTGTTTGGAGTCTAGATAAGATAGTGCTACCTGATAAGCATTGACAAAACCATCATAATTTGAGTAGTCTTTGAAAATATATGCTTAAAGAATTGGGGCTCCTATTTTATCGTAGAAATCCTACAATAGTGTTTCTCAATATTGTCAAGACTCAGACCTATAGAAGCCCCTTCCATAAGAGAGATTAGAGGGTCCATGGTTTCATCATCAACACTAAGACAATGGATGCCACATGTCTTCATATGAACCAAAAACAAATATATAACTGAATACATTTATACTACTACCAATGAAGGAACATTATATTACTACTAGTAAAAATGTATGCTCTATCATGATAATTATGAGGTTTATTTGGTCCTAATGTTCTTTAATTGGTAGTAAGATTGAATGCATTGATAATGGATGAACTAGGCAGTCTACCAAGAGTTCAAAAATTATCATAGAGTGGGATTGAAATAGTCCCCCTCCAAACCACACACAACACCCAAATTCCTATAATTGATTGGCATGACTTGGGCTCTCCACATCTTGAACAAGAGACTATTGCAGTAATCTCTAGAGCTACGCAAAATTGGGGTTTCTTTCAGATCATCAATCATGGAATCCCACACTTTGACTTCTCAAATACTAGAAGTGGGAAAAAAAAATTCTATGTTTCCATGGAGTAAAAGGAATTGTATTGAAATGAACAAGCTGGGAGCCCTATTGGCTATGGAAGCAAATTAGGATACACCCAAAATGCTAAATTGGACTGAGGAGATTATTATTAGAAAGGATTGAGATTGGGTTGATGTTCAAAGTATCTTAGGTGTCTCACTATTAAAAAACACTATATTAATTATTATCATTCGTTAAGTTTGAAGAGATTCAAACTTAAAACTTCTTAGATAAGAAGCTCCCAACTTTCTACACAACTTATCATTGTTGAAAGTGCAGTTTATAGGAAATTCATAGGATATTGGCTTATATTGAAGATATTGAATCATAAAAATATACAATGGTTATTTTGGTTGAAAGAATAGGTAATAAGTAGTTGCATATGTATCGAACCTTATACAACTCTACGACCGTCAATGACCATTATTGCCAATTCATAATAATCTCACCAAGATAAGCTTATCAATATTTTTAAGTTATGACTTTAATGTTGCTAAGATTTAATTAGTTGAATGACTATATACTTGTTTTTCTTTGTACTTAAAATTAATTGTGTGCTTTTCTAAGTATTGGAATGACTTCAATAAATAAGGTAACATGGAGCCACATCTCACATAGAGACATGTCTCTACGTGAGACATGTCATTCATGAAGTTATCATTTGTTACCATTAACAATTGTTTCATTACCCTTACTCAGTAATTTCATTATCACAATCATGATTGATTATATATGCTATAATACACCATAATATATTGATATTAATTATCGATGCACTTGAGAAAAAATATGATTATTATTTATTTCAATATAATCATTCATTTATATGTATTTAATTATTAATCATATATATCATAGAGATTAATTATGATAAGGTAAAGGATAGAGATAAAATGTTTAAGGCCAACATGCCACTTATACATTTTATTGCATCAATTAGAGTAATCCAACTAAAGCTACAAATCTCTAACAGATTTAATAGCCCACCTCCTTCTTTAAAATACAATAACTACTATGTAATTGAGTCACCTCTCTTCACCTACATCCTTTAGGATCTTAAGTCACTATACAACTTAACATCCCATTCTCTAACCTTTTAGAAGGTTTATTGGCCAATTGACAGGTCTAGCCCTTCCCAATATTCCAAACTCAAAAGTTACACTAGGAGGCCTAAAAGGGCCTCATTCCTAGTAGCCCTATTTTTCCCAAATATATTCTAAACTTCACAAATTTATTGAAGTGGAAAATTAACCAATTTATATGCTATATTTTCTCTTATGAGCCTTACAATCAATGCACTGAATATCAAATTTAGATAGAAGAATCATCCATTTCACTAACTATCTAGGAAGGGTAGCCTTGCCTAGAAGATACTTCAATGGGTCAATCTTAGCCACAAGATGTGTAGTATGAATAAGAATGTAATATTAAAATTTTTTAGATGCAAACACCATAGTAAGGAATTTTTTTTGATGTTATTATAGTTGACCTCATAGTATACTAAGGTTTTTTTGATATAGTACTGGACCAAAACTGATTATATAATCTTCTAGTAGGTTTACAACCATATCTAAATCTCTAATATTGGTTTAAGATCACAAGTTTTCAACTCTTTTCTATCGAGCCCTAGTTCCTAGGCCATTTAGGCTTAAAAATGTTGTTTGGCCTTATCGGTTCATTTCCACAAAACCCATGAAGTAAATTCTTACAAAAACATCATTGGCATGGTATTATCATCCTTTCCAATGAATCTTTTTCCTTCACCAATCCTAGAACACCTTCTGTGCTACCATTCCTAGCAATCAACATGTTAAACTTGGAGTCACAATCGTAAAATTTAGTACTACATCTCCATCTAATGAAAAATCCCAATATCCTCACCCTACATACTATCTCCAGCTTCCAATACAACTATCCACCAGGTACCAAGAAGTTTGGGTTGTGAGAATGAAATAATTTTTATTTTTTTTACCTCTAAACCCTCAATCCAGACTTAGGGTGAACAACAAGTATGAACAAATATTAAACTTAAAAAGGAATGTTCCTTATTCGAACTAACATCATATTCCCTCCTACAAAATACATATATTGAAATTTCTAAAACATGAAAATAATTACATACTAAAAAAATACTCCAAGTTTAGAAATAATATTGTTAACTATGCACAAAGTTGCTATAAAAAAAATTTCCATTTTCCACTCCAAAATCCGTATAGGGTGTCATTAATTTTTGAAGGTGGGAGATAAAAAAATAAATTAAATACGTCCCCTATATTTTCAACTTTAGATACCACAAATCTTATCAAATAGAGTTCCAACTATTGAGCTTCCATATTTTGTAAGAAAAGTTACAAAAAAGTTGCATGACAACTTTTTTTGCAAATTTACATTTTTGCCAAAAACATAACACAAGAACTTTACCAAAGTCATCTAACTATACCCAAAATATGAAAAAAGTTTATGCAACATAAAATTGATGAGTTTTTGTCAACTCCCATTTTTGACATTGACCACCCCTTGAATTTGTTATAAACCTTAGAAATCATGCAATCTAGATGTCAAAAATGTATGTAAAAAAATCTAAACTAACTTATGTCAACTTGGACACTTATTGACCTTCACACTCTTCTCCATGCTATTTAACTACCTTAATTAGGACCTAGGGCCCTTGCACAATGCTCCCCTCATTTGAGAAACTCAATTCCCTTGAGTTGCTAATTGCTAAAGGTTTGTGCCATGCTTGATGATGTCTTCTCTAGTCATCCATGTTGCTTCTACCTCAAGAAAACCCTACGATTTCACCAAATACTCTTTGTATCTCTTGTTCCTAGTCTTCTTGACTATCTTGGTAGCTAAAATTCATTCCAAATTTAATGGTTTTTTTGGTGGAAGTTCCTTTATCAAATCTACCTTAGTATCTACCTTGTTTCTGTCACAAGAATCTATGTTCTTGTTGTCCTGTTCTTGTTGTCCCCTTTGTATAATTTCATATCAGCAACATTGAAATGGGTGATATGCCAATCCCTTGTGGTGGATTATTAGATAAAGAGTAGAAAATAAAAGTGTGATGTGTTATCTTTATTTGGATCACATGTTTTCTAGACACACATCACTTTATATAAATAGTTGTTATTTGAGGAACAAAAGGTAAATCACTCTTTTAGGAATTGCAATAGCGAAAGAACTCTTTAGGGTAATTATACCTAACTTCACATTTTGAACCATGTCATGATAATATATCAAATTTTGAAACATGTAGTGGATTACAAGGAGTTGGATGAAGATCAGCAAAATTAAGATGCTTTTATCAATAAGGATCTCAATTTGGACAATTCATATTTTGAACTAGTTTCATTATCTTTTGCATGATTGAAATCTAGTCTATTTATTGTTATAAATTTTTATTTCTCTTGAATAATAGTGGGTAGATAGAGGAATAATCATAATAATTGTCCATTGGAAAATCTTGCTATAAACATAGAAAAGGCTAACAATGCAGGTACAACCAATATAAATAGGTGGTGCAAGTGCACCTAGGTAGGCTATTTTATGGCTTGTAGTGATGATTAGCCACATTACTAGTCTAATTAGAGGCCCTATTTGGTGCTTAGGTATGTTTAGGAGAGTTGGCAATACCCAAAATGGCCAAGTTTCTAGAAAGTGCAAAATATTGTCAACTAGGTGACTTAGGTTCTAGAAAGGGTATAATGGTCTACTAAGGTTCCCATAAACTTGGATATGTTATTTGAGTCCTTTAGTGCATACAAAATTCCCACTTGGTCTTTGTAACAAGTTTGGAGGTCTAACTCCAATTTGGGAAAAAGTTGATAAAATATTGTGATGTTGTCATGACAACATTTTCTTGCTGAGAGAAATTTTTTTTGCAAGATTTTGCAAATTCATGTTTGTAACACTGTAACTATTTAGAAAAGTTATGAAATTTATGGGGGAAATTTTAAAATTATGAGGAAAACCTTTTTAATGGGTTGGAAAAATTGGAGAAAGTACTATATAGACCGTGCATAGTGTTTTGGTTGCCAGTCTTGGTTGCTCAACAAACTTCTTGACCTTTGGGTTATTCAAAAAACTTCTTGGAGAGCATGTTAATTATTAGTAAGTTTTAAAGTTGGCACTTGTCATCATCCTTGTACTTTATTTATACCATGTTGTTTAATTTTGGATCTTGAAGCCTCGATGCTATTTTTTTGCAACTCAAATGAAGTATATAAATTATGCTTAAATTTTCATCTAATTTTCCAATTTGGTTTCCAATTTTGGTACATGAATATGGTGGCTCATTAGGGGACAATAGAAATAGTAATAATAACAATAATAGTGATGGCAATAATGGACAAGGGGACCAATTCACTAAATAATAACACTACAAATTAGCACACTAGAATAACTAATAATAGACCTCTCATGCCCATATTTCTTCTAGAGTCTAACCAAAAGCTGAAAATGAACCCACACAAAATGGTTTTCAAGATCAATTCATGCAAGACTAAAATAAAATAGCTAAGTTTATGTCCAACCTAAGTCATCTTTAAGAAATTATAAGGACCTATGATTGATTTATAGAGTTGAAGACCATATGAAAATGACTTGCAAAAAAGGGTTGTCAAATTGATCCTCTTCCACTATGATGTGTCTAGCAAGAAAATGACAAGAACATGGGTTCTAAAAATATATACCTATTTGTGGTTTATTCCCATGCTAGAAGATGAGGCCATTTAAATATGTTTCTATTCACTTGGTTGTTATGGCTCATGATTGGTGGCACCACAAAATGATCATAATGGGACATGATCAGAGTACCTCTTATGAAGAGTTCACTAAGAGGCTTATTGACAAATTTTACCCTAAACATCATTTTAAGAAGTTGGCTTAGTTTGAACAATGTTGTTCAGTAGACACCTACATTTCTAATTTTTGAAGTTATCAATATTGGTCACTAATATAACATAGAGGAGGTTGATGATGCTATTTATGGATGGATAAAATCTATTAGTCCAAGAATAAACTTTAGTCCAAAATATCTATGTTACAAACTAAGTCATGTAGAGGAAAGGGTTGAATTTTAATGTGAGCACAAATCCATCAAAACATATGAATAGAAAGTTTACAATTTTTGGACAAGTATGAATAAACTAAGATTTTCATAGAAGAATTCAACTCTTGATGACACCACATTTTTCTTTCAAAATCATATGTGTAAATATAAATATTAAGTACAACACGTCCAATTTTTTTGTAGATATACACATTAGTTACACCAAATTTACCAAGTTTTTCTTTCAAAACCATATGTGCAGATATAAACATTAAGTACAACATGTGCAATTTTTTGCAGATATACATATTAGTTACACTAAATTTTTCTTTCAAAACCATATGTGTAGATATAAACATTAAGTAAAAATTATCTAATATTTTTGTAGATATATAGATTAGTTACATCAATTTTTTTTTTCAAAACCATATCTGAAAATATAAAAATTAAGAAGAACATATCCAATTTTTTTTGTAGATATATTTTCCTATGAAGAAAGACCATGCCAAACAATATGAACCTAGAACAAAATAATGAGACAATGGCTACATTGTGGTCTTATTTTTGAGTGGAATTTGATAAATGTAATTTTCCTTGCAAAAATTGTAAGGGCTTAAAGAATCAAAGAATTCTAATCACACCAGCCCACAATCATTGTAGGCAACATGATCATGTTGAAGGGGTCTACGATTTTTTTCCATTGTTGAATGTGGATTTCTTTTTGGAGGAACGTGAAGGTTTGAATATCCAACCTGAAGATAACACTCCCATGTAAGAAGATGATAATGTGCCAAAGGACATGATTGAAGAAGATGGTATTGGAGCAGGTGATGAAGATGCTCATGATGATGGTACTAGTGCATCTAATAATGATGATGAAGATGATCTTGATATACCTTTACTTGAGAAGGCACATGAGCCCCTATACGAATGCTCCTAAAGAACTCTTCTCTCTACTATAGTATTGTTGATGAACTTAAAGGTTATGAATGGTTTATCCAATGTAGCAATGTCACATATGCTAAGGTATGCCATTTTTGTCATCTTCAATGTTAGCATACCATTACTATTCATTATATTAACAATGGTTATTTGTTATTTTAGGTTGATAGGTGAGTTTTTGTCACCACCATCAAATATTTTTCCTCATTTTTACCAAGAATTATCTACCATTATGAATTTGATTGGAATGAAGTATCAAAAAATTTATGCATGTCTCAATGATCACATTCTATATCATAAACAACATGAATTTGCAACAAAATGCCCTCGTTATCATATTAGTAGATATCAATCATATCAAATAACAAAAAGGGTGCCTCAAAAGGTTCTTTAGTAAATTCTAATTATTTCACATCTTCAATGATTATTCAGGTGCACTAGTTTGGCACAATTTATGGATTACCATGCATGCAATAAAAATCAAGATGACATTGTAAGAATGCCTATCGATGGTTCTGCATTTAAAGAGATAAGAGAAACATGGTCAAACTTTAAAGATGAACCTCATAGTCAGAAGCTTTCATTGGCAATAGATGTTATCAATCCCTTTGGAAATATGAGATCTATTTACTCAGTGTGACCTGTCTTTGTTATTAACAATAACATTTCTGCGTGGATGTCCATAAAGAGGGAGCACATAATGTTGTCAATGATTGTGCCAAGTTTTTTTATATTTAATATTATCTAAATTAATTTATAAATAGTACATGAAAATGGTCATAATAATTTTGTAATATTTATGTTCATTCTATTACTATATAACTAACAAGTTAAAGATATCAACATGTATATTGAGCCCCTAATTGATGAGTTGTTGAAGTTATGGACTAGCGTCACTATGTATGACATCTCTAGACCAATAGGACAAAGAAAATTTCAATTCTATGCAATGGTTGTATGAAAAATACATGATACCCCTAGGCTAACATATTTTTTTAGTATGTTATATTGTTAAAACCACATTTTTTAATTTTTTATAGTGCTTACACATTATTGTTGTATACTTAAGTTACACGTGATAGTTGTACACAATCTTTTAGGTCTTCAAAAAAAGAAAAAATTTGCATGTCTAGTTTGTGGACCGAAGATAAAATCTCATCATTCAAGAAGTTTAAAAAAGTAGGGATTTGATGAGTTTAGGCAGTTTATCCACAATAATCATAAGTATCGAATTAGTAAAAACCATCTTTTCAATGGGAAAGAAGAGACAACATCAAGGCTATGAAGAATGAAACCTTGTCTATAAATGTTGGAATATGATCAACCAAATCGTCGAGGTAATCTCCAATTTTTTGTTCAAAGTTTGAAATTTATATTTTGATATTGTCTTATATTTAGTAATGATGTAATTGATGCTCATGAAATTTGTCAAGGCATCAATGACCAACTTCCTAGAGGAATGAAAAGTTATCCTATTCAATTTAGTAGGCTATTGTACTACAAGGATCTCTCAATTGTGCATTTTTTTGATGTTATGCATATTAGAAAAAATGTAATGGAGACACTATAGAAAATATTGGATGGAAAGCGTGATAGAGAAAAATTGCCCAAATTTACACTAGCATTCATGAATCCAATTATGCATTGAAAGATTTCATTAAATCAAATAGAAATGGAGACCACATAAATATGAGTGTCCTTCCTTAGTTATTAATGAAGCAACAAGGTGCTGCATTAAAATAAGTCATGAGAAGAAAAAAAAATTCCACAAGATTTGCTACAAATATAAGAACTCGTGTATCAAAGAAAGGTGATTTTGGGCCAAGGTTGAAAACACATGATTGGCATACCTTTGTCAAGGTAAGTCATTTTTTCTATTTATAATATATTTGCAAAATTGAGTGTACTACCTATTGCATTAATTATTAATATATTAAAATGATCATTTTTTTAATAATTTCATTACATCCTACCTCTATCCTCACCACACCAGTTTAAAAATAGTATTAAACAAGTTATATATGATCTTGGAAAATACATGAGGTTAGAAGTGTTTTATTTATATAATTTTATCTGAAATCTATTGTATAATTTTATTTGAAATCTCATTTATATGTTCTTGCATGTTGAATCTCTTTTAGGTGTTTATCATATAAATAAATTGATAAAAAAAGATATAAAATATTGGAAAGGAAAATTTCATAGCTTATGTGTGAAATGAAAAAGTTTCTACCTTTAACCTTTTTCAATGCTCAAGAACACTACCTCATACATCAAATTGAGGAGATTCAATTGTGTGGACCTGTACAAACTAGCTCAATGTGGATGGTTGAGAGGCACTTGAAATTTATGAAGGGTTTGGTTTGAAAAAGATCATGTAACTAAAGGTTTTATAGTAGAGGAATATATGGTATACTAGACCACAGTGTACATTAGTGAATATCTTCCAAACTTTGCAACAAATATCCATGTAGATTACAATTTGGGATCCCAATTCTATTGACAAATTAGAAGAGGAGTACCTAATGGGGAAAGCTAGATTGAGGAGAGTGAAAGGTAATTATAAGTTTTTTTTTTAGTTAATTAATTCATATCCATCGTCAATATAAGTTATTTCTAACTAGTCTAATTGTTTTCTTTATAGTTGGTCGTGAGTGGGATGCACAACATTTGTATATTGTAAAAAATTTTGATTAGATGATAGTATAGATTGACCAGTCTCAAGAAAATGACAACTGATTAACATGGGATAATATTGCATCATTGTTTAAAGAAGCTCATCGTAATGGAGACCTCGATGTTATGCCAATAGTACTTGAGCTAGCATATGGCTTAAAAGATGCACACGTATGTAGAAGATCACTAATCACGGGTCATAAGCTTAATATCAAATCACAAATCAATGTAAATAATCTTGACATATTTGAATAATTGTAGGTCAAACACCAAAAAGTTATGTACTACCATGGCTGTAAATTTTTCATAAAAAAGTTAGACGAAAGAAAGAAAAGTTGTGATTCTAGGATAAGTGTAGTCTTTGCAGTCACCAATATTTTCTCTGAAAGTGAAATACATCATCAACAAATTTAAAACTGATCCTATGGAATTTTGGATGATATACTTGAGGGTGACTTTAATTCATTCAAATTAGTTCTATTTTTCATCAAATAGTATAGGCTATAGGTGAATCAAAATGATTTTGATAGGACTATTATTGAACGTGATAGTGGATTTACAATGATTAGTACAAGGTCATTTGAGCTAGTTGGAGATGAGCCCTATGTTATTTCAAGCCAATGTGAGCAAGTGTTTTACTTTGGTATTCTACAAAAACTACATTGGTCATTTGTTGTTAGACACGATTCAAGAGAAAAGCTAATAAAGTATAATGTGATGGAAGAAGAATATACTAAAGAATCATAAGACAAAGTAAATGATGATCACAAACAACTATTATTGAATGATGATGAAGAAGAAGATGATGATTTTGGTCATGTTGACGATAATGGTGGTGGTGGTGGTGGTGGTGGTGGTGGTGATGATGATGATGATGATGACGACAATGATGATGATGATGATGATCATACTGATGAAGATAGTGATGGTCATGGAAATGATGGTCATGATAATGGTGATGAGGATGATGATGGTGGCAATGAAGATGGTGGTGGTGGCGATGATGATCAAAATGACAAGTGTGATGATGTTGATGATGAAGACATGGATGAAGATGATGATGAATGACATGATCAATGAAATGTTTATCGAGGTACGATCAATGTCAAGTATGATGGGTTCATGATTTTTATTTATAGAAATTTGTTTAATTTCAATGAAGGCATCATGTAATTTTTGTCTTCTACATAATTTGTATTTTACAAAGCATTATAAGCAGACAAGTTTTCATTTATTACAATATGGGTGAATTTGATAAGTGAGATGACCAACTTTTTCTTTCAAAACCATATGTGTAGATATAGACATTAAGTAGAACATGTCCAATATTTTTTTAGATATACACATTAGTTTCACCAAATTTTGGCTAACTTAAGATAATTTATTTACATATGTAGGTTATTCAATGCCTTTGACTAGGATCTTGCACATCACATGGATCGATAGGTAAATGTCAATAGACCCTATAGATACAATTTCTTATTTGCATATCTTCTCTTTACTATCAACATAAACTTTTGTCCTAGTGTGTCTCTTGTTTTATGGAATTCATGTATCACCAAATAGGTATTTTTTTAATATGTCTTCCTCAAGTAAGGAAAATGCGGTAATAGAAGACAAAAGTGAGACATCTAATAGGTCTAAAATAGGGAGATCAATTAGAGATCAAAAGACTAGAAGTAAATTCAATAAATGAATGCAATTTTTTCTTGCTAAGGGGAGACATGTTCTTATGATAATGAGAGTGAGGGTGATAGAGAAGTTCTTTTAAGGTACACACATCTTTAGAAACAATGGGTACCCAAGGAACTTCCTCCAGTTAACATTGATTTTTCTATTAATGAAAGAATATATTGCATGGCTCCATCTTCATTACATGGTTTGGGCCTATTTTCCATGGATGAAAGAAAGGTCTATTGCAATAACATTGTTGAATTGGTTGAGTATGTAGGTCCTTGTTACAATTAAAACAATTAGACACGGATCATGTAATATAAAAAAGGTATGCGTAGGTATGCATTGTTACAAAATTATATACAATGCAAAATAAATTATCAAAGTAAAATGTTCACTATGTATATTGATGGAATGCAAAAAGCAACATAAAATATTGTAGGATTTTTAAATAGTTCTTGACCTATGTCAACTAATAAGTTGGCGAATTGTATATTTGAGGCATGTAAGAGAAATCATGTTTTTGTATGTGTGATCAAATCAATAAGTGCAAGGGAAGAGCTTCTAATAGATTACAATTTGAATTGTTTAGATACAATTTATTTTCCTATCATGGGACTAGTAAGTATAACATTTAAACCAATTGCATCCAAATAATAGACTCCAATATACAATCCACTTTATTATTAATATTTTTTTGGTAAGTCTATTAACTTTTATTTTGTTGTTGATTGCTAAGAATTATTAATCTTTTTCACAAGGCAACATGGATAGGCCACCATGCATAGGTGGGGATGCACCATTACACACACCTTCTTTAGTGAAGGTAAACCTTGATTATTGTAATTGTTTAAATTATATAGAAACAAATGTCATATTATTATGTTCTTTCCTTTATGGTTTAGGAGTTATTTTGATGGAATTTTAATGATATTGAATTTTGTAGATGTATAGATTACTTACACAAAATTTTTCTTTGAAAACAATATGTGCAAATATAAACATTAAATACTACAACATGTCAATTACTTTCATTCCATTGTTGATTGCTAAGAATTACTAATCTTTTTCACAGGGTGACATAGATAGACCACCATGTCACATAGGTGGGGATGCACCATCTCACACACCTTCTTTAGTAGAGGTAAACCTTAATTATTCTAATTGTTAAAATTATATATAAACAAATGTCCTATTATTATGCTATTTTCTTTATGGATTTGGAGTTATTTTGATGGAATTTTATTGATATTGAATTTTGTAGATATACAAATTAGTTACACCAAATTTTTCTTTGAAAAGCATATGTGCAGATATAAACATTAAGCTCAACATGTCAAATGCTTTCATTTTTCTTCTAATTTCTAAGAATTACTAATTTTTCTAGAGGGCAACATGGGTAGACCACCAAGCACAGGTGGGGATGCATGATCTCACACACCTTCAATGGAGGTAAACCTTAATTATTGGAATTGTTCAAATTATATAGAAAAAAATTTTTATATTATTATGTTATTCTCTTTATGGCTTTGGAGTTATTTTGATATAATTTTACTGATATTGATGTCACAAATGATAGGAAAAAGCTAGAATGATAGTAGATCAAATGCGATCTAAAATACGGGCATCATTTCTACATGACATCACCCTTAGTGCTGACCTTATGTTCATGGCCCAACAACTCAAACAAAGATACAATAATGAAATTGTTAACATTATCATCTAGTGTGACACAAGCAAGGAGAAAGAGGCAATAAAAAATGAATTGGGTCGTAGGGTCAATTCTTTGAAGGTAAGTAGTAATTAATCTAAGGCAATAATAGAAGTTCAATAGATGTTTATATCTTATAGTATCTTATGGATTATGATCTAAAATATTATGTGTTCTTCTATAGAAATATGTGACATCTATGACAGTATGTGGTTAACGTGGTGAGGGTTGTAGTGCACAACCTTCATGTAAGTAAAATTTTCTTTGTTTGTTTTTATCAACATTATAACACTTAACTTTTCTTTTGGAGGCTTCTAGCTAGTATCCCATTTTATCTTTATCCATTGTAAATTTCTTTCCTAACAATATTATATTCTTCAACTCATGAGGAAGTGTAGATTATTCCTTCGGTTGGTGGTCTGATATTGCCAAGTGCATTGTCAGCAACAAGGAGCATGCAGACATCCTTGTCTATGCCCACTACAATTGGTAAAACCTTATTTTGCTATATTTTGTAATGTGCTAATCATGCATTATTTTATTTTTTTGGTGAATTCTATACTCATGTACCTATTTTGTGCACTAATAGATAGACCTTTAGTTGATAGAGAAATAGAGACCAATACTACTAAAGCTGATCCATTTTCTAGAGTAGTTCGTGTGACTAGTATTGGTTCATTTGCAGGGACATTATTGTTGAACAAGAAAATTGTCTTTTCATTAAAATTACTAAAGCTTTCAGGTACTTTAAAATTGTTATTATTTATAGTGTAATTCTAGTTTACTTATACATAACTCATTTTTGACTGATAATCCCTTGATGTTTTTGAATCAAATAATATTTTCTTTAATCATCTTTTTGATATGACATTGAGGCTATTTGGATGCACTATACATAAAAGGTACATAGTTTAATATCATAGCTACAATATTTTTCTTCTCTTCCATTTGTTGTACTATATTAAAGTTATTGATCTAAAAATTTATTTATTTTAAAAAAAGGTGTGGAATGAATAGGATTTTGAATTAAATAATTAAATTAACTGATTACATCTTTTGAGGACCTATTTGGAAAAAAACATTTTTGACAATACCCTACTTCTGAAAAGAGCATC